>OY744482.1:368788266-370146741 GCA_963556165.1 Tipula helvola
ATATAAATATAAATAAAAAAATATAAAATATAAAAAATAAACTTTTAAATAAAAAATATTATAAAATATGAAATATTAAATACTAAATTGAAATATTAAATATGAAATATAAAACATAAAATATGAAATACAAACTACAGAAATTAAATATAAAAATATAAAATAATATATAAAAATAAATAATAAGATATAAAATTTAAAACTTAAAATTTAAAATATAAAACATAAAATATAAAATATAAAAATAAAATATAAAATTAAAATATAAAAATATAAAATAAAATATAAAAATTAAATATAAAATATAAAAAAAAAATATAAAAATATGAAAAATAAAACATAAAATATACAATATAAAATATAGAATATAAAATATAAAAATATAAAATAAAATATAAAAATAAAATATAAAAATATAAAATAAAATATAAAAATAAAATATAAGATATGAAATACATAGAAAATAAAATATAAAAATAAATATAAAAATATAAAAAATATTATATAAGAATAAAATATAAAATTAAAATATAAAATATAAAAATTAAATATAAAAATAAATAAAAAAATATAAAAAATAAAATGTTAAATATAAAATATTATAAAATATGAAATATTAAATACTAAATTGAAATATTAAATATGAAATATAAAACATAAAATATGAAATACAAACTACAGAAATTAAGTATAAAAATATAAAATAAAAATAAATAATAAGATATACAATTTAAAACTTAAAATTTAAAATATAAAACATAAAATATAAAATATAAAAATAAAATATAAAATTAAAATACAAAAATATAAAATAAAATATAAAAATATAAAATAAAATATGAAAATATATAAAAATAAATAAAAAAATATAAAACATAAAATATACAATATAAAATATAGAATATAAAATTAATATTTAAAAGTATTTAAATTACGATACAATTTTTGGTTAAAAAGTCAATAAGTTGTTCTATTTTGGATTTGGAGGAAAGGTTGCCGACCCTCATTGTTTAATTGAAAATTGAAATTTATAACCGACTATATTTCAGTATAGCGATGTCTTGGTGAGCTTGAGCAAAGTACAGGGGCCCTATTATGCGATACATTTTCGCCATCTATTCGATAGCGAGAAAAATTCCGCCAACAAAAATACGGCGGACAATTTTCCGATTGAGTTAATATTTGAGATTGTAACAGGTCACTCGTTTGTTGTATTTTGCGTTAGTTCGATTGAAAGGTGTTTTATTTTTATTCAAAAAATAGTTTGAGAATGGTAAAGGTAATAAAAAAAAAAGGTAAATGGTAATATTTAATTGTACTAAAATCAAAACTAGTTTCAAAATAATGACGTGAGCATTAACAAACGTCACTAACTGAGTGTGTTTATTACGTTAAATTAATGCGTTTACATCCTTTAGCGGAAATATATAGCGGAATTCATAATAAGAAAGTTGAAGCGGGTCGAAAAGAAAATATCGAAATTCTTTAAGACTCGCCGCGAAAATCATGATTGAGGCCCAGTTCTGTTAAGTTAATTATCTATAAACCTGCCCTGAACGCTTCAAAATTCACCATTACTCATACAAGAAAATTGTTGATGATTCCATATTTAAACTTTTGTGAATGACCATGGCAAACCAGGGGAACTATCATGATTTCCGCTGCCAAATTTTTTTTTACGATATCGTGAATTTGGGATAACAAAACACGACACTTTTTGGCCATATATTCAATAGCGAGAAAAATTCCACCAACAAAAATAAGGCGGACAATTTTCCGATTGATTTATTGTTGAGGATTGTGACAAGTTTTTGCATCTAATCTAAACTACAATCAAAGCTAGTCTCAAAATAATTCCGCGTACGATAGCGGAATTCATAATAACAAAGTTGAAGCGGGTCGAAAAGAACATGATAGAGGCCCTAGTGAACAAAGCAAAGTGGCATCGCTGATTTGATTAATTTGAACTAAATAAAATATGGCGGTTTGCGCTAAAAAGCACTATTTTGAATAAAATCGCAATTTTGACTGTACATAAAATCATATCAGCTGGAAATACGGTAGCATATCTCCCTGCGGCTTCTTCCTTGCGCGTATCTCTAGAAAATGGCATTCGAATCTGTTTACCATTATTATAGTTTTCGTTTTCAATATCCCCCACATAACCAAACTCAGCAACAGCATGAGCAATACTAAACAATAAACATAGCATACCAATTAAACAATTTATTAAATTATTATTTTATTATGTATCAACGTATGTACATATGTGCCATTTTCACAGCTCGCTAAGATGAATGAGATATTTAATATTTAATGTATGGGTGCATTTGTCTTTGTTTAACGTACTTCCATTTCAATTTTTTTGAATTACTTACACTACACATGCATACTTTTTGTGCCTTTTCATTTTATTCTGACGGAAATTGTAATTCGAATTATATCGTATGCAAGTTCGGTGCATTTTAGGATTTTGCGTTCCTTTTTTTACATGAAATTTTTTACTTACCCCCGCTAAAGATGTTTTCACATCAAAAAAATAAAATATAAAATATACAAATTTAAATATAAAATTTAAAAATAAGGAAAAAAATATAAAATATAAAATATTAAATAATATAAAATATAAAACATAAAATATAAAATATTAAATAATATAAAATATAAAATATAGAATATAAAATATAAAATATAGGATATAAAATATAAAATAAAATATAAAAATTAAATATAAAAATAAATAAAAATATATAAAATATTAAAAATAAAATATGAAATATTATAAAATATAATAAATAAAATATAAATTATAAAATATAAAATACACAAATATTTAATCGAGCAATCGAAGTTGAACTCATGACGTCACTTTTCTAGCGGATGCCGGGTTTTTGGAAGAGTGACGCCTAAAAGTGATCAATTCATCAAAACTTGGTTTTGTTAAAGACAGTTTTCCTACATTGAAATGTTTGAGTTATAGTAGTCGAGGTCGCGAAATTAATTAAGGATGACGTTCTACTGTAATCCCGGCGTTTCCAAACACAAATAGATTTTGGTTTGGTTGACGAAGCTAGCCTTATGACAAAATAATTAGGAAAGCCTCAAAAAAAAAAAATTAGGTTAAACTTAATTCAGCATCAAACGTCATAACCTCGAAACGTGTTTTGTTTGTATTTTTGGCGTCTAACAAAATATCAATTGGTCGCGCAATAATACAATAATTGATCAACTGAAATTTATTTACATATACAATTATACATACCCTTGAATTATTGATTAATTGTTGATATTGAAAATGTCAAATATACAAAATATTACAAAATTTGTTGTTGGGTTTCGCCCATTAATTAATCCACCGTTTAATATTTTACGAATCAAACAAACTATAGGCTAATAATTAATGTTATAATTATTGTTTTAATGTTTAACTAATATTCAAAAAAAAAAAAATGCTAAAGCTTGTCAAATATTTGACATGACTTTTTATGCAAATTAGTTTTAGTTTTTTATTTTATATTGATAATAATTGAATTGGCAAAATTTGTATATCAAAAACTGTATGTATATTTGACTTTGGTATGATAAATTGGGTTTGACATGTGTTTGGTGTATACATTTTGTTTATAATTTAACCTTAGGTGATTTTCGTATATAATGTAGTATTGAATTTTGACTGTGCCAAAAGTGAATGGATTAGTTAATTATTATAGTTGTGTTTAAGTTTTCGACATCTTAATTACTCGGGACTCCGTAATTCTGGTTGTCATCTTAGATTAAATTAAGGTTTATATCAAAATTGTTTAAAATATGTTTCAATTTTATTGTAAACAGCTCCTGAGTTTAAAAAATGGTTGTGTTAATTCAGCAGGTAATTTTGATCGTTAAAATAAAAAATAAATGAAACCTTCAAATTTAGAATAGAAACTTGAAAGTTCAATTCAATTTATCTTAAGAGAATTCGTATTCTCTTGTTCGATATCTAATTTGTTCAAAACTGTTTGGTATCAAATTTGTCTAAAATTATCAAATACACTTTAAGGCTATAACACTATTCCTGAAAAAATATTTAAAACATAAATTTTAAATTTTAAAAGTTAACAAGTAATATTCTCCTGTTAACAAGTAATATTCCTTCTTCTTCTTATTTTTATTTGTAAATATTAAATTTAAAATTTAAATGAATTTTTGGCTTGAATACGTGAAATTTGACTTCACATTAAAATACAAATTAAGGCTTCAAACTTTTAAAAATTTATTTAGAATTAAATTCTTAATTAATGTAGGTTGTACCTAAAATAAGTTGTTTACAAAAAAATAATCCTTTTCTAATTCTAAACACTTAGAACTCAAATTTTATATTCTAAATTACAAAATTTGGCTTCAAACAGTGAAAAGACGAGAACCTTCCATTTCTGATGAAAATTCGAATTGCTTCGATGTGGATATGGTTTCGAAACTATTAATTTAGTCCAAGTAGAATTAAGATTTTTATTTTATTTTTCAATTAAATTAGATCTTAAAAATAATTAATTTTTTTATTAACACTTTGACAACCAAGGCTATCATTTCTGACAGCCGGTGATTTTTTATTGGGGCTACGGTTATCAAATATGATAGACACGTATATTAACTAGATATGTAGATCCACTGCTATCATTTCTGATAGCCATTCTGGAATAGGCCCTGAGCAGTCAAAATTAGGTCAGATTGACAAATTTATAAATTAGAAAAACAATTTAGCCTGGTTGGTTAACATTTGCAAAATCGGCTGGGCAGTCAATGTGCTAAGTGTGAATTCAATTTTTTAGAATTTTTAAATATGTCAACAATTTAAACAGCTATAGGACTGCAGTTTACAAAAATTGCAAAAACTAATTTTCAAAAAGCACCAAAATTTGAAATTAAATCTGAATTTTTTAAAATAACTTAAAATAGTTTTAACATTCCAAACTACAATAAATAAATTAATTTCAAAATGTTTCATCTAAAGTAACTCTAATTTTTATTTATTATTGCCAAATTCCACCAAATTTAAATATAATATTTACATTAAAATTCTTTAAACTGTCTGTAATATTTTCATTATTAGAAATTTTTCAAATTTATTTGGACATTTTTCTCATTTTATTTAATTTTACGTTGAAAATTCAGATAATCAATTTCCAAATATTTCAAATTTTATAAAATTGCTGTACTTTAAAATTTCTAAATGATTTGAATAAGAAATGCTTATATAAATTCTGAAAGTTAAATTCTCTACAATGTCTATAATTGTAATAATTTTATTGATCTGGCCAAAATCAAAATTTCCGTATTTGAATTTTTTTTTTTTTTTTTTTTTTTCGCTGGCGCTACATCCCATGGAGGGATTTGGCCGCTTCAATTTTGAAGTTTCGTAATCATTTTTTCAACGGATAATGAGTGATTAGTTCATTGATCCTTACATTAAACCAGCCGTGATTTTTTCATCACCCGCCGGGAATCGAACCCGGGACCTCCGGAGCTTAAAGCAAGCATGCTAACAACTTTGCCACCGGGGCGGCAGTATTTGAATTTGGGTTCATAAATAAAATTTGAATTTTCAGAGAATATATTGAAAACTTCAAAATTTTTTAATGAATTGAAATAGAAAACCTGAAATACTTGAAGTGTAAACATTTTACATTCAATAATTTAAAAAATTTAAATTTTCAAAATAAAAATTTTGCATTCTATCATAATAATAACAGTTCTGAATTACTTACGCAACATTTAGTTTCAAAAATCAAAATTACCAAACTAATTTACAATAGTTATTGACGTCACAAGGGCGGTAAATGAGTTGTTACAGTACGAGTTCGACGTTTATCACGAAATTTTTTCTAGAAATTAAAATTTGAAACTCAGATATAAATCTCTATTTAAGACGAATACATTTCAAATTTAATTCTAGATTTCATGCGTAAAATATAAGATTAAAACCAGAAACTGATAAAATAATGTTGGGGGGAGTAAATTTAACTTTTTCTATTTCTAAAAAAATTATAAAATGCATGGAAGTTTGAATTTTTAAAGTTCAAATTTTAATAAGTTTAATTCAATTTCCAAAATCCCAAAAATATCGTTACATTATTTGAAGGAAAACTTAAAAATTCGATAAATTTTGAAACTAAAAATTGTAAAAGTCCAAATCTTTAGAGAATTGTTTAATTTCGGTTTACAGTTTTGCTGAATTTTAACTTTAAATTTGAGGTTATAAAAATTTTAAATTTGATACAATTTTTTGCAAATATTAAATATTGGGTTGGTAATATAAAAATTCTGCGTATGTAAAATAGTACGTACCAAAATTTGAATTGAAACGACTTACATCATTTACTGGAAAGTTTATGTCTGGTCTCGTACTTTGCGTAAGCTATTGTAAGGGTATAAAAAGTATTTTGCGTCACCAATTGAATTTGTCTTCATCGGATCACAGAAATCTGATTGTGAGTGGATTAAATCAAGTACATTATCTGAACGCTTACCACTAAGCTTGAAAGGGAGGCGCGATTGCTTGCCCATTGCACAAACTTCACATTTTATGATTTCATCATTTTCGAACATCATTCCATCTACTACACTAGATGATTTATATTCATTTGTCAAACCTGCCAACATAATTGCAGCCAACCAGTCATCATCTATTTTGAATCCAATGCTATTTAATTTGCACAAAATTGAGGTTAGCTCGTCGACGTAATTTTGCATATATTCACAATTTTCTAAACGAATTGAAATCAGGGTTCGCAATAACTTAATTTTTCTTAATAATCCACGGCCTTCATACAAATTTTAGGATTTTTCCCATATTTGAAGGGCTGAATTACAATTAAGAATGTGAACAAAAAGTTTCAGTTCCACACTCAGAGCCAACTCGATTTTGATTCACGTAACATGTCCTCAATATTTTCCTCTGCCATTTTATCATCATCTGGAGGCTTCTTAATACACTTATGCCATTTTTTCATATCGAAATGAATGCAACTGGCAATCTCTTTGAGGCTCTAAGAAGATAGTCCTTAAAACGCCCATGGCCAGTGAGGATTGCAACCACTATTCTGAGCTGGTCTCTTTTTAAAGACAAAGCAAACTTGGAAGGCCTCCGATCTGGCTTATTAATAAAGTGGTTCACCTTACGGCAACCAGAAGCAGCACGCCACTTCAGCCTTAGCTCTTGAACAGCGATGTTTTGTATAGTCTTCTAATGAAAGATAAGGGAGCCGCTGGTTCGGGACCGATTACTGTAAATCGCGAGCCAGCCAGTCAAAGCAATTAATTCTGCTTGAAAGACAGTGCAGTGCAAACCCAGACTATTAAATGATCTTAAATCAATCAGAGAGCAGTAAGATCCAAATCCAGCATCAAGTTCAGAGCAAGAGCCATCAGAAAATAAGGCAAGACACTTCGATAAAGTTTTAAAAAATTGCTCCGAGGGCCACAAATCTTCGATGGATAAATTACGAAGTTGAACTCAGGTAGTAGCCTATCATTAACAATATCAATTTCTGCAATCAATGAAAGGTATTTTGCATGATTATTCTATGCCCCACCATTGCCCTAATACACTTCATGCACCAATGTATCTCAAGCGATATGCCGCAGAGCAAGCTATGTCTAGAAAATAGATGTTCAACTGGGGCAAACACCAAATAGACTCCACAGCCAGAAGTGGGGTAGAAGACATAGCTCCAGTAATGGATATACACGCAGTAGCTTGCACTTCATTAAGTTCCATGATTTCCCGAAAGCTCTTCTACACTGCCAATAAATTGCAGTAGCTTTTCTAATTTTGTAATCAAGGTTGTAATTCCATGAGAGTTTACTATCCAAGAAGACACCAAGATGTTTTACATGGTCAGATCTAGTAATCGCTCTTCCAAAAAGAGAAAAAACAGAGAAGTCTTCAATAATTCTACGCCTAGTAAAGACAATTAAATCAGTCTTAGACGGATTAACGCGTAAGCCCTTCTCAATATACAATGCCTCCACTAAAAGTAGGGCCTGTTGCATTAAATCGACCAATACATTTAGATATTTGCCAGAAATTGTAACAACAATATCGTCAGCATAACTTTCGACAATGTCCCGCAATATCCCGAAAATCACACATAAGAAACTCTTCCTTCATATAAGAAACGATCCTTTTTAAAGTCTTAAAAATAGTTGAAGACAGACTTATAGGCCGAAATGACCTAGGATCCGTATAATCAGACTTGCCAGCCTTCGGGATAAAAAGAACTTTAGTATTGTTCCAACATTGCGGAACAATACTATATAATGCGCGCTTGGAATAAATGAAGTAGATGCTCCCGAATGTAGGGAAAGCCATGCTGTAATTCAGCAGGGAAAATCGCATCAAGAACCCCAACTTTGTACGGTGCAAATGAGAACACACTTCAACGCAGAACATCGTGAGTGATCAGCTTGTGAGCGAAACCCTAATTAGGGGTTTCAACATACAAGTTAGTAGGCTTGAAAATAACAGAATCAGAACTGAAGTCACATCCGGGGAAATGAACAGAAATAAGCAACTCACCAACCTCCTTATTGGAGGATGTGAGCTAACCATTCGGCAGACGAAGTGCATTAAGTCTACAAACATCATTTTTAGCAAAGCTTTATTAAGTCTAGTTACAGCCTATAGGCTGTTAATTTCCTCACAGAAGTTAATCCACGATGATCTGTGAGCTTGCGATTAACTTTTTTTATAATCCTTTTGACCCACTAAGAAGTTAGCCCAATCAGCTTGAAGTGTAGATTTTTTTACTTTCTAACGAATTTTCTTAAACTTTTAAGTTCAGAACTCCAAAAAGGTTTGTTCCGAGACTTCTGGTTAGTGATAAGAGGACAAGATTTTTCATAGGCAGTCGAAATTGCCTTTATAAGCAAAGATGCTTGTAATCCAATGACCTCAGCAGACCGAGATGCCCTCGGTGAAAGGAACGAGCTCGAGAGAGATCCCAATCGGTTAATTTCCTGTTACGGTTATGGTTTAAATGGTGGTCTTTTGAATTTAATAGAAAAAGATATACTCATATAATCAGAAGTGAGAATATCGTTCGTCACTTTCCAGTTAAAAATTAAATCAATGACATAGAGCACAAACTGATGTCAATTACTTCCTGCCGAACAGAATTAAAAAATTTGGCTCACAGCCATTATTGAGAATTTCAAGCTCAGAAGAGCTTAAAACATTGAATAGAGAAGCCCCAAAGGCTAATTTAGTACTAGAACTGGCAGAATCAAGAGTAATTAGCACAGCTGCCAGATCAGCCACACTGCATTACTCAATAAGCGAAGCATTAATATTGTTATCAACAAAAATGCACGTTCTACTCCTAATGACATGAATATTACTAAATATTCTACCATTAGTTGAATTCAAGCCAGAGGCAGTACCATCAAGAAAGTACATCCTGAATTAGGCAAACATCTGTGTGCGGTACAGCAGCAACTCTCTTAATTCAAATGAAGCCGACTTACTGTGGTGCAAGTGGATCTGTTTTATTACAAGCATGGGGGGTCATAATGAGCACCATCAAACAAAGAACAAAAAAAAAATGATTAAGGTTCCGAGAGTATTTTAAAAGAGATTCTCTCCAAAACGTAATGCATTCGAAAGATTTCAGGTCCACTCCGAATACAATCGATTGGCTATTCGCCTCACGCTTGCAACGGACAACCTTCCATCCTTTTATCGAAAGATCTGGATGTATCAGTCCAATGTTGCTGATTACTACACAGAGTATCCTCTGGTGGACCAGGGATCCAAGTGTGTACAAGAAGGGGTTTAGTAGGGTCCCCAACAACTAGCTGGTAACCACTCCAAATGTCTATAATTTTGGAGACTTACTCACAAAGCCACATATAAGTTTCATTGTTATTGCACTTGCAGATGAAGACGCTATCTAAAAGGTAGCACCCAAGCATTTACGGTACAAATCCCAATGTTTTAGCCCACTCAATAACTCGCCTGCTCAATACCATTTGGAAGACACCCAGCTTCTCCTCATCCAGGGTGTTTATTTTTCGGGGTACGCGCTTTTTTGGGCGCTAGCTCTGTAGAAATTTGAATTTTCCTTACCTAGTTTTTTCCAAATCACACTATTTTTATTGTGTTTACCATTGAAACATTTACATACATCCATTTAGGTGTACATTTATTATACTAAATTTATTTTTGCGCATTTATCGACCACAACATATTTCAACTATATACGCGCGCGGTTCCCAAAGTTTTCGATACAATACACAACATTATAAAATTCCTCATACTATAATCTTTGTACAAATCACAGGTGCAGCACAGGTCATACCAGAACAAAAAATTCAACAATCTTCGGACGATAAGATAAACACAATTTACAAATGCGGAAAAGCAAACCGACTGTATAACCGCAACAACAAGTGTTTTTTTTTTCATGTGCTGAAATTTATTAGAACTCTGCTAAAGATTTATCGTTTCAATGTAAAACATAAAGTACTGTGTAGCATAAATAGATTACGAAAATAACGAATCTTATATATTTCAACAATAAACAACAATACTAAAACTATTTATTTACTTGGTTTGTTTTCTTATTTATTATATTGGTGTTTTACATTTTTATTTTATTTATTTAATGAACCGAAAATACCGAGTTACAGTGTCGCAACAGTTTGAACCCTTTTTTTGATGTTAGAAAGTTTTTCATTGTGAAAATATATAATTTGTTTGTCAAAATCAATTAAACGCTAATTTCTTGATTTTAATGGATTTCGAATTTCCGTATAGCCATCAACTAAACGAGAAATCGAAATTGTGTTGATTACCGTGTGTGTGTGTCTGTGTATTGTGAAAATTAAAGATTTTAAAATTTTACGATCACACAATTAACATTTTTTTACGAAACTAGAAAAGAGTCCAAACTGCAACGAGATAAGTTTTACACGTTGTTGATTTATTTTAAGCCTGCGATAACGACTGACTGCATATTAACTGTAATGATATATTATTGATAGGTATATGGTAATTAAAAAAAAAATAATAAAAATAAAACATTACACACATTTTGGGTTTTTGCCGCATACAAAATGTCAAATCACCCGAGGCGGAGAAGAATTGACGGTGAAATTAATGGACAAATCAAAAACCAGTTTACGAATAATAAATTAAATGTAAGCTGATAAGTTTTATGTGGACGGATTTTATTATCGTGAGACGTTTGCGACACAGTGGAATAATTAAAATTAGATATTTAATTTAATTATTTTAATTAAGTTTTTTTCGTTGGTGTTTAATTGGTTAGAAGATTAATTGACGATTAAATATATAATTGATATGTCAAATAAATAGCCCATAATAAACCATCTCACGCCACAATACACAATTATTGCATCTTATTATGATTAATTGATTTTATTTGGTGAAACTGAATTCAAAAGCTGCCGCTCAGCTTTAAAAACTATTATCCTTGTATAATTTTACGAAACTACTGTACGAATAGTACATAAAATCGTAAATTCAACAAGAATCATTAAAAATAAATGTTTTGTAATTTGTGCATAAAATCCAACAGTTTTATGTTTTTATTGTTATAGAGGAAATAATCAAGAGCCATGTTGTTGCTATTGGTAAATTATATCGGAATGGATAAAAGAAAGTCTTCCGACTCCGGACATTTATAATTTCGGTTTATGTTATAAATTTTACTTTTTTGTCGTTTTGTCCACTTGTTAAAGGAAATAAAAATTTATTTAGACCCAACAAAAGAGTTTTGAAACAATACTCAGGTACACATATACCACGAGACAAAAATTACGATTTTTTTTCAGTTATTTCCTCGTGTAATTATTCGATTTCGAAGTAAAATGAATTTTTCTAACTAATAGATACAAATTGATTTGTGGTTTTCAATTTTAATAGCGAGTTTACGTGATAATAGGTTTTGACAGGTTGATAAAATGTAGGTTACAAATTCTTCAATTAGTAAAACAACTTTCTTCGTAAATAACAGAATTCAATTATTTTTTAAAAGCCCACCAAAATTATTACGGATTATTGTAAAAGTTTGTTACAATTAAAGTAAATTACTTATTTGCGAAATGATTACATTTAATGAGAAATAATTTGTTTAATTAAATTTGTTTGTGTTCCTCATTGTTTTTGTTGCATAATAAAACCAATTAAATTTTACAGAAGTTACTGTACATAATTAGTTAAATTTCGTTGCTATATTTCACGTTCGATACAATTAGTTTTGGGATGGTTGTGTAAAATTTGATCGATATATTTCATAAGGTTTTATTTATTTCCGGCACTCAATATTCCTGAGAACCTGCAATTAAAGGGTTTATAGACTAAAATGGATCATTTATGTATGGAGATACAGCGCCAATTGCAACTTGCGGACTGGCAAAAAAAATTTAACAGATGTTAGTTTATGTTAATGAAGGGCCTTCAGAATAATTAGCTATAGTTCGTACATAGTTAGGTTTTTTTATGTACGACGACTATATTTTATTGTGTGTGTTTAGCTATAATTTCATTTATTTTACATGCTAGATCAACAGCACAGATACTGCAGATAAACGAATAAGGCCTAACCTATCTGAAGTACTCTGAAATACAAAACTGTCCTTTTGACGGTTTATCAACAAAGAACAAAATGTACACTGTATTCTAAAGCTATTCCAGTTTTTACTCAATAAATGTTTACCGATGGACTAGGGTTTGCGCAATGGTAATTAATTGACTCCAGTTCAGTTGCTTAAAAATAAAAAACAATAAGTTCCAGTTCGTTTAACAATATATATTATGGGACAACATACTTAAGAACGGAAGAGCCAAATAACCCCAAAAAAAAGTATGCCCGTCAAAAAAGTTGTATTCTAAAAATGGGTGATTACAAAATTTTACAATTGTACCACATAGCGGCAAATTAAATCAATTTTTTTTATAAATGTTGCAAATGAGGTTTTAATAAAGCTACCAACGGGGCGCCAACCCAAAAATGGCCAGGAGTCAATGCATCGAAATTGTTTAAATCCTCACTCATAGCACACAAAGGACGCGAGTTTAATAATGCCTCAATTCTGGTTAATATTGTATCTAGTTGTTCGTATGTGAGGACGGTAGACCCAACAGCCTTTTTTAGATGCTGTTTCATTGATTTGATATTAGCTGGTATGAAACGAAATCTTCTGTTCCGAAATCCTAGTTCCTTTTTGCAGCCAACGAAATTTGTGCCATTGTCTGATATTACCGCAACGAGTAGACCTTGTCTCGCTATGAAACGGTGCAATGCAGCAATAAATGAAGCGTTGCTGAAGTCGGTGACTACTTCGATATGAACCGCTTTCACGGCCATACATATAAATAGTGTAATCCTTTGACCATTTTCAATTGCCCACGACCTTGACGACTACGCATATAAATAGGGCCAGCATAATTGAGGCCCGTGTATTGAAATGGGTGACTTGCTTTAACTCGAAATTTAGGAAGATTTCCCATTAGTTGGCTGTTTTGATGCTGTTTAGACTTGAAACAGGTAATACATTATACGATGTAAGCCCTTACTAATCTTCTACAATCCAATATCCAGGATCGTTGACGTATGTAATAGTGATACTGTCTGTTACATGAATGCTGCTCTTACGTAATAATTCGTAAGTATTTTGCAATTGTGATTTCTTGCTTCTTAGTTGACTACCCGATTTCGTCTTCGAATAAATCGCCATGTGTACGCCAAAATCCTTTTTATCTTCAACAAACTGTTCATCTTTGTAAATAATAAATCACATATAGGTACACAACTATTAATATGATGTACTTGTATGGATCCCTGTTGTTCCAGTATAAATAATTTCAAATTCTCGTGAATTTGAATAGGCCAGTGTTCGTTGGGTTGTGCAAACCACTCTGGACCTTGCCACCTCAATTCGTTCTTCCACAACATTTTCTGATTAAGTCCTCTTGGCACGACATCTGCTGGATTCTGCTTCGAAGGAACATGCGCCCATCTAGGTCTCAGAATTTGATCTAATATCATTGTTACTCGGTTGGCTACGACACATTCCCGTTTTCCAAGTGACGGTATAAGACAGGACAATACAATCATCGAGTCGGTCCAACCATAAACTTCTAGTTTGTCGTCTTGATACGCCCTTGTGATAGCTGTTTGATGAATGCTACTTTAGATTTTGTTGCAACCATTCGGATACATATTCCATTCGTTTGATTATCTGGCCTCAAATATATGACAGCTCCATGCGCTCTTTCCGATGCATCTGTGAATACATGAAGTTGTTTGGAGCAGTGTTGGTTACTCAAAAACTCTTGTGTGGTGCAACGAGGAACTTTAATTTTTTTCAGCTTAATTAACTGAGATCTCAGGTTAGTCCACTCAGAATTTTGTTAATCCATAAACGCTGAAATATCATCTTTATCACTACGACTACGCGAAATATTATCCTCTTGGTATCAAAAGTTCTCGATGAGTCCGAGAATAAACTTCTCTTTGCGTGGAAAGTTCTATCATCGAGATGCACCTTAAATTGGAAAAGGTCACGTGTTGGATACCAAATCAGTCCTAACGTTTTTATGGATAATATATCATGGAACATGGCCAAGCTACTCTGTTGACTCGTTGCATAAATGATTTGCATTAGTACTCTTGAATTCGACAGCCACTTCCTCAATGTAAATTCACCATTCGCTACTAAGCTTGATATTTGATGGTAAATGTTTTTTGCGGTTTCCAGCTTATTACTATCAGTAATCAAACCATCCACGTAAAAGTCGCGTAAAATGTTTGATGCTTCGGGAAACTCATTTTTATAATCGTCAACGAGCTGATGTAATGTACGTACTACTAGAAACGAAGCACAACTTGTCCGATATGTGACAATGAGCAGCCGGTAATGTTCGATGTCTTGATTGTTGCTGTCCCTCCAAACCACTCGTTGATAATCAGCATCATCAGGATGAATAAGGATCTGCCGATACATCTTCTCTATATCGGCCACAATTGCAATATTCTGTGATCCAATGTGACCCAATTGTTGGTACTCATCCATGAATGTTTTATATTCGGTTGCGAATTCCGTGTTTCTCGTAATTTTTCGTTCCATACTGAAAAGCCGTTTCGTAGCGTTATGCAATGGATGGCCAAGCGACTCCGGTGTTTTTATAAATTGTAACCGCTCTAAGTCTAGTCCGTTTGATGTTCTTGTGGTAGTATCAATGGAATGTTTTTCACACGAATGTTCTTCTATCCATTATACAGACATATCCTGGATATCGTCCATCTTTCAAAATTGTTCGAGCAATTAGATTTCCGGATCCAACGACTCAATTGTTGTATGGAAACTTTGAAGGCCTTCATAATTTGAACTGCTTTCTACCACACCGCCCAAAATCCTACCAAAAGTCGTGTGCTGTGCTGTCAAGTTAGCATCAAGTTGCGTCTTTTCTGGAAGCAGTACCTTTAGGAAAACGTAATTTCCTAATATAATGTCAATATCATTTGGTCAACCAACCAAAGGGTTGATCAATCTTAAGTGGTTTAATTGTGGCCACTTGATTAAGTAAAAGGAAGCTAGGGGTAACTTCGACGTGAGTCAATACGTTGGACAGTATTTTCGAATATACATAAGTGTAGACTGTATGCCCCTGTCTAAGAGAGCTCTGACTCTATGCATTTGTATATATCGATCAGCAATCAAAACGGTGATAGTTGATAATAATGTTTTCATTGGTAGTGAACTACTAAAATAATTCAATGATAATCTATTTGTTAAATCCGCTGTTTCTCGGCTTTAAACTCAATGGAAGAACGGCTCAAACTAGGAGTTAATAAATGAAGTTCACGATTAGATGGCTTATTGGTCGATTCAAAGTGGATAGTTGGTTTACTGGTGCTGGTAGTTTCTGGCTCAGTTAGTTCATTATTACACTGATCCCTTTTCTCTCATATGGAGTAAAGTATAATGCATTTGTTGACAAATATAGCATCGTGCTTCAAATGACGACAAATGTAGCATCGACAAATCTTCTAACAAATTAAAAGTGAAGACTTGTTACGATATCAAAATGGAGCCATACCTTAGTATATTGTTTAATAAATTTTGTATCACGTTTAATTAATGTTTCGATAAATTTATAGATCGGACATAAACAATTTTTTTATTACTCCTGAATTTGTGTGACAGTTTGAAAAATAAAACAAATTTAATATCTTCTCGTCTCAGGAAATATTTCGTTAAGGTTTACATTTTTAAGAATAGTAAAAAAAACAAATTTTGAAAATATCACTCAACGAAAATTTCACTCAGATTTAATTTCCACTCATTCAAATTTTAAGTTTTTTATTTGTTTAAATAAAATTTTGGCAATACTGCTACCATAAAGTATTTTGGAAATTTCACTCAAATCTTCATTTCAGTTTGAGTCATTTTTTCCATCAAACCTAAAATGTGTAAAGTTCATTTCAAAATGTATGTAAAGCTAAGGAATTGTTGCAGTTCCTTTAATGATCGGCAAACGCTTGATATAAGTACATACACAGTTGATAAATTTTGTATCTAGTTAATTAATGTTCCGATAAATTTCTCGTTCCGATGTAAACCATTTTTTATTACATCTGAATTTATGTGATAGTTTGAAAAATAAAACAAATTTAATATCTTCACGTAAATATTCCGTTAAGATATACATTTTCAAAAATAATATAAAGCAATTTTTGAAAATTTCACTCAATGTAAAGTTCACTCAGACTTAATTTCCACTCATTAAAAATTCAAAAGTTGTTGATATCTTTAATTAAAATTATGTTAAAATTTATTTTGAAATTTCACTCAAATTTTTGTTTTAATTCAAACGGAAAATGCGGAAAGTTTATTGGAAAATGGATGTGAAACTAAGATAATTGCTTTATATTGATTGCGAATTTAACTCAATGCTACTTGAAGTTTCATTTAGTACTTGACCCTTTTAAACAATTTTTTGTATTACATCTGAATTTACGAGTATGAAACAGTTTGGAAAAAGAAAACAAATTTAATATCTTCACTTTTCAGGAATTATTTCGTTAAGGTTTACATTTTCCAAAGTAATAAAAAATAAATTTTGGAAATTTCACTAAACAAAATTTTAAAAGTTTTTCAATCTTTAATTAAAATTATTTTAATATTTCACTCAACTTTTTTTTTATTTGAGTCATTTTTAAATAATAAATGTGTAAGATTATGTTAAACAAAAGTAATTATAGTGAGTGCGAATTTAAATCAGTGCTACTATCAGTTTCGTTTATAGACTTGACAAACGCTTGTTATAAGTATTATTGGTTAATAAATTCTGTACCACATTTAATTTAATGTTTCGATAAATTCCTAATTCCGACGTCAATTACACGATGGAAAAAAATAACCTTTTTTTCTACTTCTCAATTTATGTGACAGTTTGAAAAATAAAACAAAAAAAAACACAAATTTAATATCTTCACTTCTTATATTAGCTTAGCTTTCATATAAAAAGTTGGTAACATTTATTTTATGATGCGGCTGCATGTTGTTGTATAGATGTCTTAAAGTTTGCTTTTTCAATAAATTTACATAGAAATTATCTTTAGAAATAGAGGTAAATACAAATAAATACGACATCGAATGAAAGTGTTTGCATTATTAGAAATACATTAAGTTTGGTAGAAACTCAATGTTGTATACACACACATAGAAAACTGAAAATACATAATTATAATTATATAGTGTTACAATAAAAAAAAATGTAAAATGAAACAGAGATGATACTTTATAGCAAGATAATAAGCCAATTGAATCATTACTCGATAAATTATGATTATTAGACATGACAGTTTTAATGATCCGACCTATACTAATTAGCGTATAAAGATCTAGTTAAAAATGAGTACGACGTATAATAAAAAAATGTTTATGTTAAGCTATTTTGAAGAGCTATTAAGTTCGTAGACCAAATGACTATACTTAAAATGTTAATTTAGAGTTTAAAGTCTAAAATACTAATAAACAACCTGTTTGGGTTTGCATACATAATATTCATTTTATTTATATAAATATTAAAGATATGGAAAGATTATTTTTAAGCGTGGGACGATTGACACAGTATATTAAAATTAGCAATAATTAATTTTCATAAAACCGTATAAAAGTTTAAGATTAATTAACAATAGCAAATAATTTATTAGTTATAGTTTGGTGTGATGGTAGATTAGATGTTGATAGGACAAATTTAAGATTGTTTGATTAGTACATATGTATATATTCAAGCCTTTTGTTGTGTTGTACGATGCGACCATGGCATTTAACGGATTAACAAAATAAAAACACAAACTATTAATTATGCTCTTATTGTTGAATTGAGATAATGATATTGTATATAATTTAGTGAGTTTTATATACTCAAAAATTCAAGTTTATGTGAAGTTTGGAATATTTTGGATTGTTCCAATTTTTTTTTTTAATAAAAACCGGAAATTTGTCTGACTATAGAAGCGTTTTGCATGCATGCTTCTGATATATAACTCAACTACTTACATACAGCATGTTCTGCATACACAAAGAGTAAATTGTGATATAATCAGCCCAGTTGCCATGGCCTGATGAGAGGGTTTTTTCATAATCATTTCAAGATTAGTTAAAAATTTACAACTCTGAATTATAAACTCTTACAAAAAATCTGAAAAATCAAGCGGCAATCCTGAACTTACAGAAATACTTCAAAGGAGCAATTTTTTATGAAATTTCAATTTTTTTTTTAAATTTTTCAAATTATTCTCAAATTTAAAACCATTCTTGTTCAGTTTACCTACTCATAAATTCTGATATTACTCAATTACTTCTTAAATTTTCTAAAATTAATTGAATCGTTTATTATTAAAAGGGCACATGTCCACTTCTTGTCAAAATTATTATTATGACAATATTGTAGCACAGACACGTAAATACGTTCTGTGACAAGATAACACTAGCATATAACACTACCGTATTTACGTGTCTGCTAAAGTACTGTCATAATACTAATTTTGACAAAAAGTGGACATGTGCCCTTTAAATAATAAACGATTCAATTAATTTATTGATATTTGAATTTTAGCAGCAGAATTAATTTTAATTTTAATTTTATTTAATTTACAATTGCGTTCTGGGTTCACTGAAAATATTGCTCAATAAAATTAAAATGTTAAGATAAAATTTAGTGGGAATTTTAATTATATTTACCAAAATGCAAAACTAAGTTAATGATCAAAATAATTTTATTTTGTTTTATCCTTCACTAAGCTTATATTACAAATTCAACACCGTTTCAGAACAGACACGAATAGTCGATTGCCAAAACTGTTTTCACTCAGCTCCAAGAGATCTCTAAAATTACCACCTTTAATGTGGCAAGAATAAAGGAAAACTTGAAATTATTCGGCACGGATGGACTAATCTTTGGTGGAACAAAACTTGTGTACTCTCTTTCAAAATATTATTAGTTGTATAAATTGCACCGCTAAATTGGAAAAATGAGTAAAAAACTGACTTAAATCATGATAACAGGAATTGAGAGTCTTACGGCAGCCGATCGATGTTTCACATCGGAATGGAGATTCTAACCATCCCACTCTTCATCTAACTGCAAAGCTGAACGGTGTGGTACTTTTAAATCGTCAATAAAAAAGTGAATGATGGAGGATGGCTCGATGGACACTGCTTTACTCGCGTTTTTTTTTTGGCATTTTAATCCTGGTGCTGAAGGGAAATCGCTAGTTGAGGTATTACACAGCAGTCTGCCAAAAACGACAAAGAGGACAAAGAATTAAAAATTTTCATTCATCATTTTGTATTCGTAACGAATTCTTCCGGAAAAGGAGCAAATTGCGTTTCAGATCCAAATATAACAAAACGAGCACCTCGAAACTCTTGTCGAAAGACATTGATGATACAGTTAACATAATTTGGAAAATTTTTCGACTAAATCGATAACGGAAGCCGCCAGGAGGTTATTGATGTCTCAAACATTTTGCAGTGACTAGATATGTATGACATAGAATTAGTGTTGATTCTTTCAGTTAGACGCGAACCACAACAGTAACACATCGCAGCAGACAGGTCAGAACCATCGAAAAAGCAACCGAAACCACAGCGATTCACAGTACAGGTACTCCAATAAATCAAAAATTCGTATTTGTTACTGCCGTCGAACATGCAATTCTCATGAAATTAAATGTAACCAACCATGTTATCTAAAGGACAACAACAACAATTCAGAAATCCAACTCATGATCATCCATTTTTAAGATTTTTTATCAATAGAATATCACAAAATTTGGCATGACTCAAATCAAACGCTACAGAGTAAAACTTTTACAAAAGTAACTTTTATTTTCTGTTTAAATTTTTTAAAGTAGGTTTGTTCGGTTATACCGGAAACTGGAACTGGAAGTAGCATTGAGTTAAATTCGCAAACTCACGCATGTATTTTTTAAGTGTAAATAAAAATGACTCAAATCAAAACAAAAATTAGAGTGAAATTTTAAAATAATTTTAACATAATTTTAATTAAAGATATGAAAACTTTTAAAATTTTAATGAGTGAAAATTATACCTGAATAAAATTTTTGTTTAGTGAAATTTTCAAAATTTATTTTTTTATTACTTTGGAAAATGTAAACTTTATCAAAATAGTTTTTGAGAAGTGAGGATGTTAAATTTATTGTTTTCAAAACTGTCAAGTAACGTTGAACAAAAAATTGTTTCGTCGACATTAGAAATGTATCAAAGCTTTAATTAAATGTGGTAAAGAATTTACTAACCAATATACTAATAACAAGCGCTTGCCAAGCTCTAAATACAACTACAAATAGCATTGAGGTTAATTCTTAATCACTATAAAACAATTACTTTAGTTTCACATACATTTTCAAATGAACTTTACACATTTTAGGTTTGACGCATTTATCAGGTAGACAAAATGACTCAAGATTAAAATGAAAATTTTAGTGAAATCTGAAAATAATTTTTAACATAATTTTAATTCAAGATATAATCAACTTTTGAATCTTTAATTAGTGGAAATTATGTCTGAGTGAACTTTCCATTGAGTAAAATTTACAAAATTTATTTTATATTATTTTTGAAAATGTAAACCTTAACGGAATAATTCCTGAGAAGTAAAGATACCTACTAAACATTTTTTCCCCAAACTTTCACATAAATTCAGATGAAGGTAATAAAAAATGGTTTACATCGGAACTAAAAATTTATCGAAACATTAATTAACAAGATACAAAATTTATTAATTGATATACTTATGTATATTAAGCGTTTGCCGATCTTAAAATGTGATATTCGCAACCACTATAATAAAACAATTACCTTAGGTTTACATACATTTTCAAATGAACTTTACACTTTTTGGGTTTGACGCAAAAAATGACTCAAATTAAAACGAAGATTTGAGTGAAATTTCAAAAATACTTTTTACCAACATTTTAATTTAACATACATATAAAGAACTTTCAAAATTTCAATGGGTGGAAATTAAATCTGAGTGAAATTTTTGTTGAGTGAAATTTTCAAAATTTGTTTTTTTTAACTATGTTTGAAAATGTAAACCTTAACGAAATGTTTCCTGAAACGTAAAGATATTAAAATAGTTTTATTTTTCAAACTGTCACATAAATTCAGGAGTAATAAAAAAATTGTTTATGTCGTGATACAAAATTTACTAAACAATATGCCTATATCAAGCGCTTGTCGATCTCTAAAAGGAACTGCAAGCACCATTGAGTAAAATTCGCAACCACTATAAAACAATTACCTTAGCTTTACATACATTTTCACATAAAATTTACACATTTTAGGTTTGAAAAATGACTCAAATTAAAACGAAGATTTGAGTGAAATTTCAAAAATACTTTTTGGTAGTAGTATTGCCAAAATTTTAATTAAACAAATAAAAAACTTAAAATTTGGATGGGTGGAAAAATATCTGAGTGAAATTTTCGTTGAGTGAAATTTTCAAAATTTGTTTTCTTACATTTTTGAAAATGTAAACCTTAACGAAACATTTCCTGAGACGTGAAGATATTAAATTTGTTTTATTTTTGAAACTGTCACACATAATCAGGAATAAGAAAAAATGATTTACGTCGGAACTAGAAATTTATCGAAACATTAATTTAAATGTGATATAAAATTTATTAACCAATATACTTATATAAAGCGTTGCCGATCTTTGAAAGGAATTGCAAGTTGTATTGAGTAAAATTCGCAACCACTATAAAACAATTACCTTAGTTTTATACATTTTAGGTTTGACGCAAAAATGACTGAAGATTCTCAATTATAGAATTGATAGAGTTAAAATGTTTGTTTAATATTTTAAGATTTGAAACTATCTAATAGTTCAGGCGGCAGATCATTTAACCGGAACCATTTAGTTGGACCTATGTATTTGGTAGATTTTTAGGTGTAAAATTAAAAACTATTATTTTACCAATCTCGAGGGATGGAAGTGATAGAAAATTTGACGTTTATGTCTGTTAGTTAAGTCTAATGTAAAGTTTTTGTTGGGTTCTATCTAGAAACTTCCAAATTTGTAATGAACCGCTTTCCATTAATTTATTTTAAAACATTATAATTGAATTACTTAATTTTTAAAATTTAATTAAACATTTTATTTGTATGTGAATTACCCTAATTTTACAAATTAAATTAAATTGTAAACTGGTGAAACAAACAAACTAAATTTAGAATTCCTCAAAATTAAAGGTTTTTTTAGAGTGGTCTGCACGAAAAGTCGTTGTTCCAAAAAAGCGACATATAAATGTAAGACCCCCGTTAATAACTGAAAAACTTAAAAAGATAGAGAAACGGTTATATTACGGTTATAAACGGTTACGCCATTTCGCGTGATCTCTGCAAGAACTCCGAGGTATTGTTTAATCCGCGTAGACGAGATCTATCTACCTTACAGACGATACAAATAGGATAATTGTGATCTGCTGAAAAATAGTGATAAAAATTAATATTTTTAACAAAATTGATTAATATCCGATTTAACTCCGCAAAAAGTCCAATCCAAAAATGCTTACAATAAGCAGTTTACCAAACATGTTTACAACAAGGGAGGGCTAAAAGCAATATAAGAAAACTTAGGCGACTTTTGACCTCGTCACATCTAAAACCAGTTCTCTGTTGGTGAACGTAAAATAAACCAGTCTCTGTTGGTGAACGTAGAATAAAGAGTAACTAAAAAGTGAATAATAGATGATTATCCACATTATCCACTGTTTTTCATTGAGTATATACAGATTATTCACTCATCACTAAATATTAATCATTCGGAGAATTATGAGTAAATACTGAAAGATAATTCAAGCATTATTCACTCATTACTCACTCTTAACTAATTACTTACCATTCTGAGAATAATGATTAATAAATAAATAAAGACAGAATACTGCCTGAGTGAATAATAAATGGAAACGGGTGAATAATGAGTACATTATCAATGAATACTGCGTGAATAACGAGTGAACTGAGTGAGCGAATAATCAGCCAATTATCATTGAATAATGAGAGAATGAGTAACCAGTGAACAAAGAGTAAATAATAAGTTAAAAAACGGTGAATAAACATGGATAACGATTGCGGTGAAGATGGAAACGGAATTATCGTTACACCAATATCCTCATTTACGACTCCAGAGCTACACTCAGGGCCACTCCGTCCTTAGGTGCAATGTGTCCTTTGCACAAAGGTGGTGCATCAAATCCAATTTTTTAACCAATTGTTTCACCTCCAGTCTCACAATTATTAAACGAACTATCGACTCTATAAAAACCAAACGAAGATATGAGTGAAATTTGGAAAACACTTTCTGGTAGCAGTATTGCCAAAATTGTAATTAAACATATTAAAACCTTTAAAATTTCAATGGGTGGAAATTAAATCTGAGTGAAATTTTTGTTGAGTGAAATTTTAAAATTTGTTATTTTACTATTTTTGACAATGTTAACTTTAACGAAATATTTCCTGAGACGTGAAGATATTAAATTTGTTTTATTTTACAAACTTTCACATAAATTCAGAATTACTTAGTAAAAAAACTGTTTATGTCGGAACTATAAATTTATCGAAACATTAGTGTGATGTGATACAAACTATTTTATTACCCAATATACTTATAACAAGCCCTAAGCTCCAAATGAAACTGCAACTGCAAGTAGCATGCAGTTACATTCGTAACCATTATAAAAAATTACCTAAATAGGTAACATACTCGTACATTTTAGAAGTAATACTACGGTAAAATTGTGTAAGTCGTTACAATAAATTTATTGAGACATTAAATAAAATGTAGTAAAGAATTTATTAACCAACCAATTTATAACAAGCATTTGGCAAGCTCTAGAAGAAAATGCAATCACAATACATATAAAACAATTACCATAGTTTCACATAAACTTTCAAATGAATTGTACCAATTTTACGTTTGGCGCAAAAAATGACTCAAATTGAAACAACGATTTGAGTGAAATTTCAAAAATAATTATTGGTGACAGTTTTGCCAAAATTTTATTTAAACGTATAAAAAACTTATTTCAATGTGTGGAAACTTAATCTGAGTGAAATTTTCTTTGAGTGAAATTGTCCATACTAGTTTAGAAATTGTACTAAAACCAATTCCTAAAATAATAGCCCGGTTTATTGGTAAAACTACCGACCAACTTCTATTTACAATTGACAATGACTTACATACATATACACATGATTCACTTTCTAAAAGACCTACAAATAATAGGAAATTCGTGTGAATTTGAGCTCAATTAACGAGATGCGGAAGGAAACCGACGAAAAAACCATAAAACGCGATTTTCCAACAAAATGCTGCTGCGCCCATGCAGAAAAATGATTAAAGTGAAAATTATACCATGTGTTGACAAAACGAATACGATTTAAGTAAAAAAAAAAAAAAAATTCACATGCGCGATAATCGCGGTCAGGTCACACAGGTATTTATAAAATTATTTATTTATTTAATTTTGATAAAATGCTCTGATAATTAAATATATCAAAATAACATGTATAATATGGAAAATATAAAGAACTCTCGCTACAATCGTGACAAGCAAATATTTTTTGCCAAACAACATACATGCAATATGATCATAAAAATAAAAATAAAAATTCTTCTATTTTAAATATTTTTCCAATTTAATTTCGTTTTAAAGATCAGCAAATTAAATTTCACTATAAAATACTCTATCGTATCTCGAGCTTTCAGTTTTATAACAACATATTATTTGATGTGCATTGCTTCCCATGTTTTTGACTATACATAAACATTAATATACATACATACATAAAACAAAATACAATATTCATAAAATGAAAGTAATTTAATTAAAATTAGAAAAATCAAATCGCTTTCCGTGTGAATTATGAAGATTATCATTTACATACTTAAATTCTAAACAATAATTGGATTGAGAGATCATCGCATAAACGCGGTGTGGGATCATGATCACAATACATAAAATTGCATAAATTTGTCACGCATCTCACTTTTTATCTAATTTAATTTAATATTTTAATAACATTTTTTTTTTTGGTGTGATGATCGCGATCGCAATGATTTTAATTTATATTGTGGAAATTCTCACACTTTATGCGTATATAAGTACGTATGGTGTGCGATTTCGGTGCGGTAATATCTATTTAGAAATATGAATTATTTGCGCTTCTCGAGAGCTCAGACAAACATACATAGCTACATACAAATATTATATAAATATAATTTACTTTCGATTTTTTTTTTTTTGTTTGTTTTTATTTTAGTTTGGGTCTGGGCGCAATTGTGTGATGAGTGATTGTATTTTTGTTGATTTACGATTAAATCTAGACTAGTCAGATTGGTCTGGTACAAGTAAAAGTGAATGTTGTTGCGGCATATTATTTTTACAGAACAGAAATTTGATTTGTTCTTTTTGTATTGTGGATATGAATACGTGCGCGCGATTTATTCGAATGGAAATTATGACTTTATTTGTTGATGTATTTTTACGAAGAGTGAAATTAACTTGTGTAGTCAATTGGAACAATTAAACTGTTCACATACGAGTATATGGCTTTTATGAATGATAGAAGTTGATTTTAAATTTTGATATTTCATGTCAGCTTGGTTTAGTCAAAGTTGAGGGAAACCAAAAATTACACAAAACAAAATTTTAGAGAAAACGAAATTTTACCTGTGTACGCACTTGAAAATAATGTCTTGAGCTTTCTTTAGTAAACTTTCAACCAAATATAGTTTTATGTTGAATTTTTCGAAGGGTTAATTTATACAAGGGATTTATTTAAAACGAAGAATTTTATAATCTATCATAAGAAATCAATATTTTGGCGTATAAGCAAAATATATTATGGTACCATTACTAAACCATTTAAAGATCTAACATTTTTAAAGTTCGGGAGTCTCCGCAAAGATCACTATCAAATATGAACAAACAAGTCGAACGAAAAGTGAATACATAATAACAAATTAACAGACTTAGTGATAATCGAATTTGGTCAAAATTAAATACAAAGAGTAATGAAACACATAATTACAAGAAATGGGTTCACTCACTCAACTGCAAAATTAAGAGGAAAATATACCAATTAAATTTAACCACGCGAAAAAGCGAAGAACAGAACATCATCGGTAGACCATCGCAAGCCAGGCATAAAATGGCTTTATGAGCGTGAGAGTGGTATAAAAATTAATTGTTAAGGTTGACCAAGCTATTATATAGGGCAAACCGGAAGATCATTTACGTTGAGTATCAATCAGTAAAGCAGCAGATCATTTACGTTGAGTATCAATCAGTAAACGAAGCGAAAATATACATTCAAAAAGAAATTTGAAATCTGATGTTGCTAAATTTTGGTTTAGTAACGAAAATGAAGGTACATGTACACCAAAACCTGTTTCTACACGGAAGACACATTCCCATGACTGTGTAAAAACAGGTTTCGGGGTACTTATTCAGTAGCATCTAAAAACAACGAAAACGTGTAAAAATTGACCGTGTAAAACAACAAAGCCGACATTATTTATGAGCTGACAAAAAGCGAATGTTGAGTAATAAGACAGGATTAACAAGGTAGTTGGATGTGTGGATGGCAATAAAATCGGATATTTCGCGGAATATGCGGAATATGATGGATACCGCTACTATCTAGGAAAGGAACAAAGGAATTAATGGGTCCTTGGGCTGAGTGGTCTTTTTGCCCTTAATGATAGCATCTGGTCTTTGAAGCCAGTAGACTGAATTGTCTTTATTATTAAATTTAAACCATTCTGAAGATCATATGGCTTGATGTTGCCGCATATACCCTATCACTTTATTGCTGTAACCAATAGTTGCGAATAAAGCGATGAACATACCAAGGCGGTATATGTGATGCAGGCCATTGGTCAGATGAGGTTTGCAAAAATGTTGGCACAGTAAACCAAAATGAATTCCGTATCAGTTCTAATGGTGAACATCCTCTCGACAATAGATCCGCTGAATTGTTTAGCGCTGATATGTTTCCAATTAGATATATTGTTGTCAATCTTTGAAGTTTTGCTACACGATTCCTGACAAACGACGGCTGAATCCAACCAGTAATAGGTTTCATGAATATTGATATTTAAGACTGGAATAACATTTCTTACCAGTTCAGCTAATAGCAGAGCAGCACAAAGTTCAAGACGTGGTATGGTAGTTTTGCTGAGAGGTGCCACACGAGACTTTGCGCAGATTAGTTGAACATTAACTGAAATCCTGCTTTGACTCCCTAAGTGTATAGCTGCTTCAAATGCCTTTTCGCTGGCGTCGGCAAACCCGTGAAGCTCGTAAACAACCCCAATTGATTTTAATGTGATCCGCCGATTAACTTGAAGATCGTTTAAAAATATGAGTTGATTTCGAAAATCTTGCTAAGCAGTAAATAGGTCTTGTGGAAGCGACTGATCCCATTCATGCTCAAGCATCCAGTTTGTAAATAAATTTTGGCTCGTGTTAATCACTGGCGAGGTGAGCTCAAACGGATCGAATATGCGAGCTATGTCCGACAAAACGCAACTCTCTCTCCATTGTCTTTAACCTGGACATTAAAATAAAAAACGTTCGATGGCTGCTAATACATTCCAAGTGCCTTGAAGAAATCGCCATTTTCGTGCTGAAGCAGTTTTTCGCGATGTTCTTGTTCTTCCATTCCCGTCGAGCTTAGAATTTTCGTGAGTTGGGTTTTTATAGCCTTAGAATCCGCCAAATTGTTGGTACCAGTCAGTATATGATCGATGTATACGTCACACTATATGTTTTGCGATGCTATTGGATAATGTTCCTGAGGAATTTCAGCTAACTTTTGAACGCATTTTGTTGCTAGATAAGAAGCACTGGCTGTACCGAAGGTAAGGGTGAGCAGTCTAAACATTTCTAGAGTTTCTGATGATGTTTTCTCCAGAATATATGTTGTAGTTGAGCATCATCGTCAGTAACTAGTATCTGGCGATACATTTTACAGATATCTGCACTGAACACGTACCCTTAGGTCCTAAACCTAGTCAAAATAGAGAACAAGTCTGGTTGCAATACAGGTCCCACCATAAGGATGTCGTTTAAAGCCTTTCCGGAATCAGATTTTGCCTGGGCGTCAAAAACTTTCCTCATTTTGGTCATGGAGCTATCCGGTTTCTTGATAGACTATTTTCAGATTATCATTCTTGGTCTATTAAACCTTCGACGAGCCATATCTTGCGAGTTACCTAAAATCGAGGCTGGTTGTAAAATTTACCTGCGGCAGTGCGTGCATAGTGTTTCTCAAAATGAGCATCCACATATTATTCTAGCTTGAACATCGTTGGATATTCGGTGTTGAGATGTTCAATTTCAAAAAACTTTTGGAGTTGCTCATTTAGACTAGTTTTATCTATTGACAGCGTGTTGCATACATGGTAGTTTTGTGGTGATGAACTATAATTTGCGGTTTTGCCCACTATATGACCCAGCCTAGCAACGTATGTTTTAAGACAGGCATATCCGGACCCAGCTGGATTTGGCCGACCGCTTGTAGAGAATAGTTCAGATATGCCCCTGTCGGACGATCTATGTATTTCTTCTTCTTCCGCTGGCGCTACATCCCATGAAGGGATGTGGCCGCTTCAACGATGCTCCTCCAAATAATTCGATCCGCCACAAGAGAACGCCAGACACGGTGACCGAGTGTGTATAGGTCCCTTTCAACGTCGTCCATCCATCGGGTAGGTGGTCTCCCACGAGGTCCTACTTTCGTTGGTGCCGACTCCAAGGCTTGTTTGGTGGTCCCATTTTGTGAACGAACTACGTTCCCAAGCCATCTTAGCCTTGACGATTTTCAGAATGCAAATATCGTCAGCGTATGCTAATAGCTGGATTGATTTATAATACAGGCAGCTATGCTGCGCCATATTGTGCTGACGAATGACATACTCCAATGATAGGTTTAAAGGAGTTTGAGCAATTGGGTCTCCTTGCCGCACTCCAGATGTTATCTCAACGGCATCCGAAATTTTGCCTTCTATTAGCACCTTACATATTGAGCCATCCATTAAAAGCTGGCACATTGAAACCAATTTTGACGGTATGCCCAGGTAGGACAATACGTTCCATAACGTGTTCCTCTTAATGCTGTCATACGCCTGCTGAAAGTCTATGAATAGACTGTGTACAGGGATGTCCTTTTCATAGCATTTCTCCAGCAAAATCCTCAGCGTAAAAGTTTCATCGGTCGTTGATCTATTTAGTCGAAAACCACATTGATAATCACCCAAGATCCTCTCGCTATAAGTTGATAACTTTACTGCGACTACGTTGGCCAAAACCTTTTAGCCTGTGTTCAGCAAAGCTATACCGCGATAGTTGTTGCAGTTCAATCGATCTACCTTTTTATGAAGTGGACATATAAGAGCCGTCCTCCACTCTACTGGGATTTCTTCTCTAGACCAAATTATTGTTATTAGCTCAAACATGCGGCAGAACAGATAATCACCGCCATATTTGAGCATTTCGTTGCAGATACCATCCTCACCAGGTGTCTTGTAATTTTTCATCTGCGATATCACGTTCCGCACTTCATCATATGATGGAGGAGGTGGTGGTGTCATCTCGACGTTAATATCGCGTTGAAACAAGAGAGGTTGTTGCTCGGAAGGTGGTGCCTGTTTATTTAAAAGCGAGGAGAAGTAATTTCGCCACACTTCGAGGACGGTTTTGGTGTCCATTTCCAACTCACCGGATTTGTTGCGAATAACGCTGCTACGATGATGAAAGTCCGTAGCTAATTCTCTTATGCAACGATATCTATCTCTCACGCTAGAATTTTGGATGTTGCGTGCCTGTTGTTCATGCCATTCCCGTTTTTTCCGTCTACATAGCCGATTAGCGATTCTCCTCGCAGTCATATAGGCGTTATGGGATTGCCTTGTTCTTTGCGATATATCTCTTTGTCGTGCGCGATCTTTTTCCCGAATAGTACCAATACAATCATCATCAATCCAGAGATTTTTGGGCCTTGATGGATTTTGGCCTATGGTGGACTTTGAGGCATCGGTTACCGCTGCTTTTATAATGTCCCACTGTTCTTGAACGGAGTTGGGAAGTGGTTTATTTTCCAAGATTTCTGATACAGTCATCCCAAAGGTGGTTCTGGTAACTTGGTCGTTCAATGCCGCAGTGTTCCAACGAGTGATGCGCTGGAAGCGATGATTATATGTGGTTGATAGACGAAATTTTAATTCCGCAACTACCAGGAAATGGTCTGAATCAATGTTAGCTCCACGGTTAGTTTTGATGTTTTTAAGGCTAGAAAAATGTCTCTTGGACGAGAGGATGTGGTCGATTTGGTTGACCGTAGTCCCGTCGTTTGATTTCCATGTGGCTTTATGAATGCGCTTATGTGGGAAGTATGTGCTAGCAACCACCAAGTTGTACAGTAAAGCTAGCTCTCGATGGTGCGCATCCCGTTGTTGTTTGATGTATGGTGCAAGGAGTTTGGTCCAATAGTGCTTCGATATGTACTGCCAGCACTGCCAATTTGAGCATTGAAGTCGTCCAAAACAATTTTAATGTCATGTTGCGGAATTTTGCTCAGGACGGTTTCGAGCTGGTCGTAGAAAGCGTCTTTGATTTGATCAGGCTTCTCCTCGGTGGGGGCATGAATGTTCACAAATGTGACGTTAAAGTGACGTCCATGAAACCTGAGTGTACAAATCCGATTACTGACAGGAATGAAGTCAGTCACAAATTGACGGCATCGATTGCTAATCAAGAAACCGACGCCAAATTCATGTTTATCCATGTTATTGCTATGACAGAGAGTTAGTCCGAAGCGACTAAAATCGGTGATGTCATTGCCGATTAGTCTTGTTTCCTGCAGCGTTACGAGGTCGAGTTTATACGCAGATGCTTGTTCGAAGAGTTGATGGAGGCTCTCCGGGCGGTTTAGGCTGAGTACGTTCCATGTTCCAAATTTAAAATCGTTGTCCTTATATCGTGTCCGAGGTCGTTGTTGTGAATCCAAAAATATCCGAGGCTCATGTTGAGGTTTCGTAACAAAAATGTTTTGCAGGTTGGGCTGTTAACCCAACTCCAACCTTCTGTAGAAGGAGCACAGCCCTCGCACTTTAGCCTACTCCTTTAGCAAAGTAGTTTCTAGTTGCCGCCACGAAGAGGCAGTGTGAGCACTTGCTGAAGTTGCATGCAGTTACGGCACATGAAGCGAGTCTTGTGTTTATCCCACTGCATACACAGCAGCCTGATCATCTGATCTATGTGTTGCGCTGTTGTAAACTCTGAATTGGCTACCCTTATGTTTTGCGGAATCGTCCATTGACTTGTATTTACGCTAATTGTAGGTTGTAGTCCCGAAATTGTTGGCAATAGCTGAACGTCAATTTTGGCCGTATATACATTAATTCGTGTTCAAATCGTTATCTCCGATTCCAGTTATATCCGTGTTCAAGCCGAGCTGTAAATTTTTCAGTCATAAGACTGAGTTAGAAGCCACTGTCGTATGATCCAAAACGATTACAAGAGCGATTGCTAAAATACATAAGCATTAGACGAGCAGATGTGTAAGGTATTTTGATGTTCTTTAACGGTTGAATGAAATACTGCATTTTAACTCAGCTAATTTTGATTGGTGCTATCAGATGTCCCCACAGAGTGATTATTGATCTCTTTGTTGGTTGGTTTATTTAACTGATTTGTATTGGGATGAGGCTGAGCGATATCCAGGTGCAGGAGTGAGTGATGAGGTACAGTTGTTTATTTGATGATCATTTCGTATACAATTGATACAAATCCAAAGTTTATTAATTTTCAAACGTCGGTTTGGAATCGATAAACGAAGAAATCTTCTGCACTGATTGATTCGATGCTCCAGAATTTAAAAAAAAAAGCGCAAGCGAATAATGGTTTTGTGGAAGAGACCACGGTAGCTGAATGTGAGGAACGTGACGGGTTAGGATGAAATCCGGTACTTTGAGAACCTGATGTTGCTGTGATGTTGTTTAGTGTAGTGTTCTTCCTTCTAATGAATGAATACGTTTACTAAGGTATTCATCGGTTCTTCATCCTCATATTTCGTTACAGTATCTAGATCAAGCTTATAGATAGTAGGTTTTCTACAAATAAATCATCCCTATGCTGTGTAGGGCGGTCCACTGAATTTAGTTGATTGATTAACTCCGACAATTTATCAGTAGATGGCTTGATTATACGCTGGATTCCAAAAATTTTTGATTTTTGATTTTTGATTGAGTTGGGCGTTTAGTTTGCTGTTGAGTTGCGTTCCACCTAGTTAAACTATTAACATTTTTTTAAAAGTAGTGAAATGGTTTTTTTTATTTCCAATTTGATATAAGGTAGATACTCGATTAGTGAGCAAATGAATTAAATAATATACTTTTAGAACCAAGCCTTATGCCTAAGGAACGGTAGGTATCTCTAAAGATTTAATTTAAAATTCCAAACAATCGCGAGCAATTTGAAGGCACAAACCGTACATTTCAGCACAAGCTATCACTGAAAATGAAAAAATGGTCAAAGGAGGGAAATTCACTTATCATTCAACATTTCTCTTTCATTTGGTGAAACATACTTTTAAAGATTAAATCCATTTTCGGTATCATTATTGGTGAAAACATTTTATATTATTAATTGCTGAGATCGGGATCATAGTAGTTAGTAAATTCCAGGTCCAAGTTAGAAGAAGAGTCATGAAACTATTGGTTAATATTAAACAAACTGTACAACTTAAAAATAAACTAACAAATTAAAATCAAAAATCTTTAATTCAAAATTTTAACCAAAAAATCGCAATTTCTTTGTTTATGTTGGTTGAGAAATTTATGAAAATTTTATTTGTAATTGAAAATTCTTGAAAGCTTGATAAATTACGTTACAATTTCAACTATACTCAAAATATCGACTGTTTCATTTATTAGGAATTGGCAAACATGATCTATCCACTTTAACCAAGATATTGGGAACTAGCACATTAGTCCTATGTCAGATATTTGATTTGATAGAGTCAAAGATGTTTGCCAACATCGTCTCTTTACGTCACTCAGTTTATTTGTACTGTTTGCCACAATCATCGGGCAAATCCATATCTTAAAACTCATTGAAATTTTTTTTATTTTAATTTAGCGAAATTTTGTAAGTTTGGAGCATAGGAATATTATTATAATAAGGTGTTGTACCCAACCTAAACTATATCCCATCGAGCGACATATCCTGAGAATTTTCATAAATTCTCACATTTTTATATTAACATTGAAGCTAATAAATTTTGTCAAAATTAACTCATAAAAACAATTCATTTCACGTTAATTAATTTTATTAACAGAAGATTTGAAATTTTAACCGATTATGTACTGATATATACAGATTATTGAACATAAAATCAGCTGGAGATGATTTTAATGTCTTAATATTTGTTAAAAAAAAATATATATTTGGAGGCATATACTAAAATACTCCCATATAAACGTCTAAACATAAATCAGTGCCTTATATAAATAAATAAAAGTATTTTGTGTTATACATAATACGATATGTAATTCAATATCACTCGTATTTACATTCCACCATTCATAAATTTTAAAACTAAAATCTTTTTTTTTTTTTTCAACCTTAAATTTTTATTTAATAGTCTTAAAATATCAATAACATAAAATAGTTAAAAAAATTATAATTATTGCTGTGCTATTATTGCAGCTGTGTGGTTTGTGGTGTGCGGTATGTAGCAGCGTCGTCGATATCAAGAAGAAGAAAATTAATAAGAAAACTTTATTTTTTGCAATGAATGAAAATTTAATTTTGCGTGGTTTTCTAAATAATTAATTAATAGTTGTAAAAATAAATATTATTATAAATTAAATATTGCACCTGTTTGTTGGTTGATCAATGAGAGAATTTATGCGGTATTTTGTAATAATAAATTTGTAGTTTAATTAAAATGCACACCCTGGTGCATAACAAATCGAATGTGTGAATTCTACATGAAGTGTTTTTTTGTATAAAATCTAAGACTAAAATCTCCAACCGTTTCGATATGCATACAAACACGGATATTATAATTAATGGTTATGTTACGGTGACTACTAGTTTACGATATGTATGTGCACACAACACGCAAAGTTTTTAAAGTAGGTAGACGGCTGAGATAACAACCGGAAAGAATTTCTAATTTTGTTAGTCGTGTACAAGATAAAAAGGATCAAGGAGAGACCTAAATTATAGTCCAAATCAAAAATATTTTTAAATTATAGGCTATCGATGATGATGATGACATCCGTCGACGTACTATATACTTGAGACATAATTAATTAAAAACCACTTTTAAAAGAATTTGGTTCAAAATTGGTATTGGCTAATTATCTTTCAAAGGTGATGTTTAATCAAAGACCTTTCAAAATTTGTTGCCTTATATGCATTTAAAATTAAAATAAAAGAGGAATAATCACGAAATACCTGTCTTCGTATTAAAACAGAAAAATTTTGTTTTGTTATGGTTTTTGTCATGTCTTACAATCTATTTCACTTTTTATACGGTAATTAACGTAAAGATTTTATAAAATAGTTTGTAAGTTTCAAGGTTTTTGTCTACATATTATGGACATACTTGTTTATGAATATGCACACAAAATTACATAATTAAGTAAGTTGCACGAGCTATATACATATAAAACGAAATCAATATTAATTTGCAAGGCAAATCGGTCGATCGCAAAAAAAAAACACTTTTTATATTTTAAATTGAAATCGAAAGTAATAATTACTCTTATTATATTTAGGTTTTAGTACACATTTTAAATATCTCTAATTTTTGTTTTATTTTTGTTTAATTTCAGGTAAGCTGAGTAAAAATAACTACATTAATTCTCAACAAGTACGTCTGCGTTAAAGGTATTCACTTATGATTTTATTAGAAATTATTTAATAGAAATTTTATCGGATATTCCGGCAGCCAAAAATCAGACACAGGGATTCGAAAAGTTCAACATTAAAGCCCTCTTTCAAATTAATTTGGACACTTATATTTGACTAGTATCTATCTTTAATGGAATCTTGAAAGGTAGCCCGCAAAACAAACCAAAAATTGATTGGACTGGTTTCAGACAAAAAATTAATTATTGCTTTCCCATAGAATCAGAATCAATAACAAAAAATATAGATTGATTTAAAGAACAAAATTGACCTCCATATGACCTTCAAAATGACCTTACACTAGAAAAAATGATTATGAGGTTCGCTTTAAATCAAACAACTTGTGTTTAATACATTTACCGCTGAAATACTTATTTTACGATATATTCAGTGGGGCCAATATTTGCCTAGCTGCCACGTTTTTTCTAATTTTCAAGACACTTCTGAAAACCATTTTTAGTACAGCCTTAAGGTGGTTAAGTGATTTTGCATTTACTGCCTCTGGGGTCCTAAAGCATTTCCCTTTGTTTTTTTTCCTACACAAGTTTGCTTGTGTATTTTGTAATAAAGCAACGATTTTTAAAATTCTGGGATCTATTCAGAGGATGTTCTACAGCTTGAGCCTAGAAATTGTATGGGCTGGTGAAATATGTTCAGAAGGTTGAGTTTGAGCTTGAATGTTCCATTGTCGGAAATCATTGACCTAGAAGATAGGAAATTTTAAAGAACGCTTAGAATTAGAGGGATTTCACTCGCAATTAGTACCAATCAGAGTTCACTTAACAGCTCGAAACAGCAAAAATAAAGCAACAAGCAAAAAATAGAAATTCAAAAAGTGTCTTTTAAATCAAAATTCACTAATTTGTCTGTCCAGGAATCGATTGAAACTAACCAAAATGAATCATTGATTATCTTGAATAGTAGACTGTTTCCCGTACTTAATGGACTCAAGTGACCCAAATATTCAAGGATGGTTTTCGCCGAAGTTTCTGAAACTACGAACAGACCGACAAAAATCAATCTATTGATGACTTTAAAGCTATTGAGGTGAACTTGGAAGACCTAAAGATTGTAGAATCCTATTCGACCGTTGACCCACAATCTAGTAACAATATGAACTCTGATTATAAAAATGAAAACGATAATCCATCTTGATTACCTCAAACAGAATCCGCAGATTTAAGCAGCACACTGATTCCATATGAATCAATATGGTCGACAAAACCAAAATGAGCAACAAATGAATTTCCAACTGTCTGCAGAATTTCAACCAATTCCATTACGTAATACAGATCAGATTTATGTTTCCTCCATAGTGGCTGAACGCAAATGCATTTGGTCCATTTATTTATTTATTTATTTATTTATTCTTGACTTATTAATTTACATAATCTTTCGGTTCACCCCATTTTGAGCATCAGCTCATTCATAATGGGGGGCACCAAAAAACGTCGATAAACAGCAACTCATCCAGCCAGTATCATCGCCAGTCCTGCAACTTTAAATCAATCTTTGCTGTTTTTTTTCATCGGTTTATTCGATCCTTCACTGATTTGTAGACCGCCAAAATCATCAGAGGATAATATAAAAATATTATTCAGACAAGATAATATCTCCTGAACTGATGGACATTTGCCGGTAAATTAAAATTTAGAAAATAAAAAATATTTATACAAATTAATTTTGCTAAAACACACGTTCAAGCGACGTGAAAGTCAAATGAATGAACAAAAATTATTTTCGAGCACCTCTGTAAATATGAGAGCAGTACTACCACCAACACATATGAATCAATATGCAAACACCACATCAGAATGTCTTTCAGTTCGTTCCCATTCCCATTCATAAAAATAAAAATTATCAGTTGCGGAAACTTATGTCAAATTGGAAAATTTCATTTGATGGGTCGCCAACTGAGATTGACATAAAAATTTCTTATTTATGGTTGAATATCAAGCAAAAGGTGACGGTATTGAGGAAAGTGAATTGGTAGTGACTTAAGCTACATTCTCAGAGAAACCGCGTGCAATTAGTACTGGGATTATATCCAACGAAATGAAAATACAGGTTGGTTTACTCTAAAACGGAAACTAAAGAAACGCTTTCAGGACAGATGGTCTGATTTAGGTGTAAGGAGAAATCTGGATCGGTGAAAATAAAAATCTGAATATCCCTTATCCGATTCAGAACTCATGAATATATTCTGCATCGTAACAAGCCCGTAGGATTGTAAGAACGGGTCCTTGAAGACCAATATATTTGGAGAGGAAGCAAGCAGCAATGTGGATCCAGAGTATTACAGTCGAATCCAGAGGAACAAACCAAACCACTAAATGTCGTACATAAGCCTGTCTCAAAATCTTTGCTAAAGTACTCGTTACTGGAAAATGCGGAGATTAATTAAAAGATCACTGCTGAGCCTATTATTCGCAAAAACCTCGACGGTAGGCCGTACGCGAAGGTTAATATTTCTGACAAATCCTACCTTGGGTTGCTCGATAGTGGAGCACAATATTTAAATTCGCCTAATGTTAAACTTATGAGCCCATATATCATTTGGTGGTAAAACTGATGGTATCACTTTACATATTAGATATATTACCTAATTTAAGCCAAGAATTATACTTGATTGTCGATTTCTGGCAATTGTTTGGCTTATCAATTGTTTGTATGCACTTTCAATACTAGGTAGCCTAATATGCAACCCGAAAGAAGTTTCGGAATTGTCAACTAGTTCGATACGAAGTAATACTGCGAAAACACGAGCTAATTAAAAGAGCAGCAAAAATACAATTAAAGAATTTTCATTTTCTGAGCCCTTGGGTTTGGGTAAAAGAGCCCTGGTTAAGCTTATCATTGATGTGGGTGATGGAAAACCAATAAAGCAGCGATATTACTCTGTGTCACCAGCAGTCCAAGCTGAAATAAATCAAGAGATTGAGGGTATGTTGTCCATGGGCGTCATTGAGGAGAGCTCGCCGGTCATCATGGTCCCCGATTGGCAAGATAAGGTTATGTTAAAAATTGAACGACGTTCGGCGTTCATCATGGTTCGCTGGGTCTTCTTAATAAAACTCGATTATACCCAGATTGAATTTGAAAGACGCTTACCGGCAAATCCCTCAAGGGATAAGACAGATTTCACTGTACCTATCAGACACAGGTTATATCAATTGACTGTTATGCCATTCGGCTTGTATACCTGGACAAGCGAAATGCTCGAGGAGCACATCGAGCTATTGCATAAGATGGAAAAGCTGTTAAAACTTCTTAATTTATCTATCAATATTGATAAGAGTAATTTTCTCTTACGAGAAATAAAATATTTGGGCTACATAGTGGGCGACGGGATCTCAAAGGTAGACTCGGAAAAGTGTCTGCTATTTCGGGGTATCCAAAACCGAAAAATGTATGCCAAATTCGTAGGTTCTTTTCAGGAAAACTCAAAAATTTTACCGGGTCGAAAAAAGCAAACACACAGTGCTATATAATTCTGACTATACTATCGGTTTTGCGTTTAGTGTGACGATTCAAGCACAAGAGTCGGCGGAGTGCTATTTCAAAGGAGCTCTAGTGGCGAAGAGCGTCCCATTGCCTATTCAGAAACTCAATACAGTGCAGCGCAATTATAGTAGCACAACGGAGCTAGAGTGTTTGGCAGTTGCGTTGAGTTTCAAGAAATTTAGGCAATACGTAGAACGATTCCTTTTTACCATAATTACAGATAATGCAAATTTGAAGTAGCTAATGGGACAAAGGGATCCTTCGCTCGCTGGAGTCTCAAATTGCAGGTATTTAAGTTCAACATCTAGTACCGAAAAGGGAAATAAAACCTTGTGCCTGACGCACTCTCAAGAAGTTATGTAGAGGAAATCACAATGAATGAGAATGGTAATCCGTTACATTTTGATCTGAAGTCACACTATTTTGACAAAAACCGTACCTACCGGCAACTAAACACTATATACTAAAATCACCTGATATCTTATCTAATTAATATGCGCTCCAATTTCACTGATTTTCCCGTGTGGAAGATATATACTTAATCGCCTCAGAAATAGACTAATGAGCACAGTTCCTACACCATCTATGGCAGCTTATTTCTGCGAAGATAATATTATTGGCCCAGTTTCATTATAACCTTGGCAATAGAATTATGTTGATTTTCTGGGGACTTACCCAAGGTTCAAAAAAGGCAATAAATATATGTTTGTTGTTCTGGTTAAATATTCGAAATTTGCATTTGAGGCAACGTCTACGTCTAAGGGTCACTAAATTCCTTGAGCAATATTAAATTTATTTGGTGTACTGGAAATTGTTTTTAGCGACAACGGGAAACAATTTACCGCCAAGAGTTTTGCTGGCCTGCTACTGAAATATGTCGTAAAACACGTCCGTACTCCGAAATACCATCCACCATCAATCGATCTATTTTGACGGCCATACGGTATTTCGGTCATATTAGGAGATAACTATAGTAATTGGGACAAAGTCATATGTCCATAAACAAAATTAGCAAAGCTGCTATACGTGTTTTTATTTGTTACTGGTAAATATGTAGTTCGCTGCAATTGGCTTTACGTTTTACAGTTTCACATTTCTCAAGAAAATTCGTCAAATTTTAAATGTTGTGTAAAAATTTCCAGAAATTTTAAAAATTTTATGAATATCCAAATTAGAACCTCAATATTTATTTTAATATTTTAAAAATTTAAATTTTTTTGGACTTCATGAAATTTATAAATGTTTAATTTGTTTAAAAATTTTAAGAATTTCGGTAACGTCAAAGCGAAGAAACGTTTCAGGAATTTAAAACACCTCAGAACTTTTTGAATTTTGACAGATTTTAAAAATTTTAACAAATCACTTGGATTTTTAAAAATCGTCCATTTTTAAAGACTGAAATTGTCAAGATTTCGATAGTTTCAATAACATCAGTTTTAGTTTCTAGAAATTTAAGAACATAAAATAAATTTAAAAGTTAAAAAAATACCTTGAAATTTTAGGAATATGTACATAGAGTTTCAAGAATTTACGAAAGTTTTATTTATGTCAATATCCTAGGAATTTTCGTGGTGGCCCGGTGACACGACTCTAACAAATGTTTGCACTAAAATACAGTTTTTTAAAATTTTATGTTTCAACTGTCAACATCTCGCTCTAGACATTGGGTGTGATTTTCATAGTTTCGTTAACTCATTTTAAATATATTGCATTAGCAAAATAAAAATTGTGGAATTGTAGATCTATAAACTGTTAAAAATAAAACTCGTTGGCATAAATGTATTATATCTTTCTAAATGTAGAAAATCTTTGAATTTTTTTGAATTTTTTCAATACATGTGTACTCAATATGCAATGTATTTTGTATTGGAAGACTGGTAAAGCCTAACTAAATTTTTTTATTTCAAATTTTGAGAGAATTAACAGAGCGGCGATAGAATATACTAATCTAGACAGTTTTCGCTACTTTGTGATCTTACTTTTGGTATATTTTAAATTTAAAAAAAAAACAACCTTTGATTTTATTCTATTCAACTAAAATAGGATGGCATATGGCTAACATGTAACTATCAACAATTTTTGTTACCCGCAAAAATTTTTAAATATTGCTCAGCTAGGAGATTTTTTTTTTGTAGCCCATACTAAATTTATGTCCACAAACCGCCACTGCCGTTCTATTTTCTAAAAGTTACTACAATTTTTGCAAATTGAATTTAGAACATTGTTTTACTTATGATTGGCTGATATCATGCGGTTGAACTATTTTAAGTAAAAATCTTTCTTATGAATTTTCAGCCTTGATCATTAATCCGTTTGGGTATATTACTTCGAAAATCTCTTTTTATGACTCGGAAGACTTCAAAACACACAAATTAGGAAATATCTAGAGTACGAAAAGTTGCATGCTTATTAAGTTCAAGCTCATTTGCCTTGCATATTGTGTTTGGTTCATGTACTTATAATTCAAAATTTCACAAGAATCCCAATTCACATTAAATATCAAATATATTTTTGTTTTTGCAATTATTTATGCCGAATATTTGGTAGATTCAATTAAAATATTTAACTAACAAAATTAGAATTTAATTGTGGAAACGATAAACGGATATTGACCATACCATTCCCACAATTAATAATCGACAAATTGAGCAATCTATAATGGTATGTTACATTATTTCCAAATATTTTTTGGTTATTAATTGGTTTTAACATATTCCACACCTTGAATGAATATTTTTTCAATAAAATTGCTGATTTGTCAAAATAAGATATTTGATTGAAAAATTCCATCAAATAATACATAAGAATCTAAATTTCAAGGATCAATTCGTAAATTTATGTTACGAAAGTTTATCGTGACGGTATAAATTTGAGTTAAAGTTTGAGAAGTTTTCAAAATTTATTGTTCAGGTTCAAATAGAATAAAGCTTGGGAAGATGATATCCTAAATTTCTTCTTATATTCGAAAATCCACCTATGTTTTGCCTTGATCTTGGTTTGAACGATTTTGTAAATTATTTGAAAGCACGGATCAATCTAAATGTTCATTAAGATTTAAAGAGGTTTTGCTCTCTACTGCCGGAAGTTTAGATCATGTAACTTTAGGTGTCACATTTTTGTATAATATTTTACAAAATTGTTTGGATAGTTTGATACTCCGGATTGAGCGCTCAAGGCAATGCTAAATAAGTATTCCGAAGGACTGTGGGATAATTGAAATATTTATTTTATTTCTTTATTATTGCTAATAATTAATAATTAGTTAATTGATTGTTACTTTAAACTATGAGCGGAAATTATGCAACATTAAATTCCCATTAAATTGATCGAAATTATAAATCGAATGTAATAAAACTATGGGTGATTTGTAAATCTCAAATCAATTAAATAATTTTTTTGTTTTTCTGTTTAATTTCAAATTAATTTGTTTTTAACATTCAAAGTTTAAGTAGATTAACCAAATTTTGCTAAATTCAGCAATGCCATTGCTAATGCGCTAGAATGGAATAACTGAGCTCTTAAATGTGACAATATTCAAATTCGTTCCAAGCCAACGAATCACGTTGTAAATTCTCTGGAAATTAATGAATTTGAAATGTGTTATATGTATATGTTAAGTTATTTATCAAATTAATATAACGCGAAACATCTCGAGTTGTGAATATCAATATAAATGGATGGTATTTGACCAAAAACATTGTTTGAATGTACATTTTTGAAATTTGGCCAAAATTAGCTCCTTTCAAATGATGAACTAAATTCTTAAAATTATGATTTTTTTTAGTTGACTATGATCAATTTTGGGAAAACGATGTAGTTTTTTATAAGTACATAATATACTGTAAAAAAGTTAATTTTTTTATTTATTTTATATGATTTGCTTTTCAGAAAAGCTGAAGAGAATCATTAAACCAGTTTAGACCATTTTTTTTTTTAAATGATTTAGAATTAAAAAAATAATGAAACGCTAACTAAAAAATATTTTGGTTTTTAAATTTGAGGAACTAATTTGGTAGCTGACGTAAAGTAAGAATGTTGGACTGGCCTGTTTTATTTTTTAAAGATATGCCAAACAAATCAAAACAACCAAAATTAATTAATTAATCACCAAGAATTAAATAAATAAAAAATAAATCAAAGTTGTATTGTCTTCGAAGTATCGGCGTACGTCACTTGTTGGAGCAATTGGCCCAATTTAAATCAATACTCACCTAAATTACAAATCTCATCCTGTAATACATCAATTGACTTAACCTAAAATCAAAATAACATTAAAAATTATAATTTATTTAAAACTTACCCCTTGCTATTATATAATTTATGACCATCTCTGAAAGGTATAATTAATAGGTTATTTAAAGTAAATGAAAAATGAAATAATATTTACTTACCTTAATTATTCCCAAATATTTTCTATAAACTTTGCCATTTTGACATTTCTCTTTGAATTTAAACAAATGTCAAGATGGAAATTAATCATTATAAATAACATCGACAAGCGCTTTTGCCGAAATACATAATCGAATATCCACTGAACGTAATATAATAGAATTATATAATTGGTTGGAGTCTTGGATTATTTCGAACATGAATTTGTGGCATAATGCGTCTTTAATTTGAGTTACCATATTTGACCAATAGAGTATAATTGTATTCATCATGCAATTTAAAATTTGTTTTCAACTCTGGCCACATTATAAAATTCATCTTGTCATTTTTTATCATAAAATTGTTTAGTCATATTTTGTAATCCAATTGTAAAACACAATAAAATTGTTATAACTATTAAAAATAAAATAATAAATTGTTAAATAAATTCTTATATATTAACAATTTGTTTGTTAAGTGAAATTGGATCCGACGACCTATTATTTATTATCTTGGGAACGACTCGCAAGGCCACTTTTCCTTTGCTATTTACACAGCAAGTTTAGGCAAGTGGATTGCCCCAACATATGGTCCTTCGAGCCGGATGTGCTAAATACAACACGTGTTTCCAATTTCGTGCTCGCCATTGAACAAAATAGTTTGAGGTACGTGTATGTAATTTAATTACGGTACAGTCGAGAGTGCTCGCCATTGAGCAAATTAGTTTGAGATACGTGTGCTCATTTAAATTAAGGCGTATCCAATTTCGTGCTCGCCATTGAACAAAATAGTTTGAGGTACGTGTGTGTAATTTAATTACGGTACAGTCGAGAGTGCTCGCCATTGAGCAAAATAGTTTGAGATACGTGTGCTCATTTAAATTAAGGCGTATCCAATTTCGTGCTCGCCATTGAACAAAATAGTTTGAGGTACGTGTGTGTAATTTAATTACGGTACAGTCGAGAGTGCTCGCCATTGAGCAAAATAGTTTGAGATACGTGTGTGCATTTAACAACGTGTTTCCAGTTTAGTGCTCGCAATTGAGCAATCCAGTTTTGAGGAACGTGTGAAACATTTAACAACGTGTTTCCAGTTTAGTGCTCGCAATTGAGCAATCCAGTTTTGAGGAACGTGTGTACATTTAACAACGTGTTTCCAGTTTAGTGCTCGCAATTGAGCAATCCAGTTTTGAGGAACGTGTGTACAATTTAACTACGTGTTTCCAGTTGAGTGCTCGCAATTGAGCAAAACAGTTTTGAGGCACGTGTGTGCAATCGAAGTTACGGTAAATTCCAATTCAGTGCTCACCATTGGGCAAACTAGTTTGAGGCAAGTGTGTTTATTTAAATTACGGTGTATCCAGTTCAGTGCTCGCCATTAAACAAACAAGTCTGAAGCAAGTGTATTCATTCAAGTTACTGTGTATCCAGTCGAGTGCTCGCTATTGAGCAAAACAAATTAAGATGGATGTACCAGCCCTTAAGAGGCAACGCGCAGCAAATAAGGGTCGGCTTAACGGTATTATCAATTATATCAAAGCCGCAGACGATGATACCCCAATCGAAGAATTCAGAACGCGCCTTGCTCGTGTAGAGCAGTTAATGATTGAATTTACCAACATTGAATCCCAAATTTTATCTCTCGATGATAAAGAAGGGCCAGATCTAGTTTATGAGGACAACTACTATAGTGCTGTAACCGGTCTTAATACCTTGATTCGATCTAGATCTATAGCTGCAGGCCACACATCGCAGGACGTATCATTTAATGCTACGAACAATGGTCATTCTCATGAAGTGAAATTGCCAAGAATCAATATACCCCCGTTCTCAGGGGACTATAAGGAATGGCAATCTTTTTACGATCTGTTTACCAGCACAATACATAACTCTGCCAGTTTAAGCCCGGTACAAAAATTTCAGTACCTGAAGGGATTATTACGAGGTGAAGCGGCAATCCTATTGAGGCATACAAGCTTAACCGAGGCAAATTACATCGGCGCTCTGAATAAGCTTAAATCAAGATACGATCGTAAGCGACACATAATTAATGTGTTTTTGCGTACTTTTATCGATCAGCCATCCATAACCACCGCCAATCCAGACAATATTAAAGGACTCATGGACACTTCTGATGAAGTCATCCGTGGCTTAAAGGCGTTGGGCGACAAGGCTGAATCTCGCGATCACTGGTTGATCTTTCTGTTGGTTATCAAATTAGACGAAAAGTCCAAATCATTATGGGCGCAACACGTAGCTGATCTGGAAAATCCAGAATTCACGGATTTTATGGAATTTCTCTCAAAACGAATCGACACTTTGGAGACTGTCAACATGTCGCTTAAAAAACCAACCACACAAGCAAGAGTTAAGAGCCACGTCACAGTCGAAAATAAGGCCTACAATTGTGCAAAGTGCAATGCAAGCGATCATTCATTGGTAGCGTGTCAACAATTAAATCAGATGGATGCTGAACAACGCAGGAATTGGGCAAAAGAGGAAACCCGATGCTTCAATTGCCTAAGTCGACGACATCGAGTTGAAAAATGCCTTTCAAAGTATCGTTGCCAGCATTGTAAGAAGAAGCACCACACCTTGCTCCACGCACCGGACGATACAAAACCTGGGGTCAATTCTAATGAAGCAGCTGTTCCCATCGAATCAACAACATCATATTGTTCGCAAACCAATGTAAAACATGCGATATTACCAACAGCTTTAATCAACATTTTGGATTCAACTGGACGCATAGCCGTATGTCGTGCGCTATTAGACTCGGGCTCTCAAGCCAGTTTTATCTCAGCCTCATGCGTACAGCGGCTAGGATTACAAAGAACAAATGCTAGATTATCAATAACCGGATTGGGAAGTTCCAGCGCTGGGTATACGAGAGGAAAAGCTACATTTATTGTGCGACCAAAGTGCCATCCAGAAGTGCCAATGGAGGCATTAATTCTATCAAAAATTACTTCCAATTTGCCTCACCAATCGATAGAGGGAATTTCGTTTAGTTCATGGCCCGAAATACAATTGGCTGACCCACAATTTCACAAATCAAGTCGTATAGATGTCTTGATCGGCGCGGATTATTTTTTCAACCTGTTGGAGCCCGCCAAAATCGTAATAAATCAAGATGGATTAATCGCCCAAAAAACTGTATTCGGTTGGGTTGTTTCAGGCAGTTTTGAAAATAAGTCACAAGATAAATTGGTCTCGATGTTCGCAGTCCAAAGCAATGTTGATCTGGATCAAACCTTGCGCCGCTTTTGGGAATTAGAATCCATCACAACATCTAAACCATCCGCGTCTGAGGAGTCGTTCTGCAAAAACCATTTCAATGCCAATGTTAAATTGGCCAATGACGGCCGATTTATAGTAAATCTACCATTTAAAAGATCGCCAGACAATCTTGGTAAGTCGTTGCATACTGCCATCCAGCGATTGAGAGCTATGAAACGCCGCTTTAGCAGAGAACCCGAATTTCACGCCTTATATCGAGAATTTATGCATGAGTATCAAGGACTTCATCACTTGAAAGAGATTCGGCAACCGGAAACGATAGATGTTGGACACTACCTACCTCATCATGGCGTGTTAAAACTTTCCAGTACAACTTCCAAATTGAGGGCTGTCTTTGACGGATCCGCCAATGCAATAACCGGAATATCCTTGAACAACTGTTTAGCAATTGGCCAGAACGCAGCGGATTGCGCATCCAAGGGATTATTCCCGGAGAAACTCGCTAATCATCGCCTTTGGTGGCGTGGGCCTTCTTCGCTACATAAATACAACGACCGCTGGCCTCCACAGCAAAATAACTACGGTTTCAATGAAGAGGAAAATCATAGGGCGTTCACATTTACCAATACGATCGATGATGCTCGAACACAATGGTTCGACCAGTTGATGTCAAAATATTCCACAATAACGAAACTCAAAGCGGTCTTAGCATATGTACTAAGATTCATTACAATTATGAAAACTAATACACCGATAGTGGACTGCCTGACCCGTGAAGAGCTGTTTAGTGCGCTCTTTAAATTGTGTGAGCACGAACAAATGAGGTTTTATTCAGAGGAAATGCGACAACTGCGCGCCAGCCAGGAAATCTCTAAGTCAAGCAGTATAAAATCATTGAACCCCTTCATGGACAAAGTTGGGCTAATTCGTGTCGGTGGTCGACTAGAGAATACTAATGTATCATTCTCTACCAAACACCCAATAATTCTACACCCCAAGTCGCAACTTAGTCGACTGCTGATTCATTCAATTCACATGGACAACAAACATGCTGGACCACTATTGACATTAGCCATTTCCAGGCAAGATTATTGGATACCCGGGTGTCGCAATGTAGTACGACAGGTAATTAGCCGATGTGTTGTTTGTACAAAATTTAAAACACAAACAGCAAGTCAACTGATGGGAAATCTACCAAGCTGCCGAGTAGAATTAATTCGACCATTTCTAAGGGTTGGGATTGACTATGCTGGCCCAATTCTAATTCATATGCGAAAGGGGCGAGGACAAAGGTCATACAAATCATATATATGCCTATTTGTCTGCCTAAGTACCAAGGCAATTCACCTGGAATTGGTCAGCGACTTGTCCAGCGACGCTTTCGTTGGAGCATTAAAAAGATTTGTGTCCAGAAGAGGTGTTTGTCAGGAGGTGTTTAGTGACAATGGCACAAACTTCATCGGCGCCGACCGCAAATTAAGGGAAGAATTTAACAAAATTGTCAAAAATTCGAAACTTATCTCAGATTATCTTTCCAGGCAATTTATAACATGGCATTTCATCCCTCCTAGTGCTCCTCATTTTGGCGGTATCTGGGAAGCAGGTGTAAAGGCAACGAAATATCACCTGCGGCGCGTAATTGGCAACACCATATTGACACAAGAGGAAATGATCACTCTGCTCGCCGAAATCGAGAGCATCTTAAATTCTAGGCCTTTATGCTCCATAAATGCCACTGACATCGATGTTCTCACGCCGTCTCATTTCCTGATAGGACATGCAGCCACAAAAATTCCAGAAGCCGATATAACCCATTTCAAACCAAGTCACTTGTCAAGGTGGCAAATGGTGCAGCAGCTGACTCAACACTTCTGGCGACGATGGTACATTGAATACCTCACCTCATTACAGCCAAGGTCAAAGTGGAGAGAGAAACAATCACAAGTAAATGTAAACGACATCGTGATCATAAAAGACAATAATACGTCCGTCAATCAATGGCCACTGAGAAGGGTCACGAAAATCCACCCTGGAACTGATGGTTTGATACGAGTCGTCACACTCAAAACAAAATCCGGAGAAATAACGCGTCCTATCCATAAGCTATGTATACTTCCCACGTCAAATAAGGATGAATCCAACACGCATCTCTTATCACAGTCATCACCAATTAGCGCACCAAGTCATCCGTCAACAAGCAAAGGTTAAATGTTGAACCCGGTGGTTCAAGGGCGGCGGTATGTTGGAGCAATTGGCCCAATTTAAATCAATACTCACCTAAATTACAAATCTCATCCTGTAATACATCAATTGACTTAACCTAAAATCAAAATAACATTAAAAATTATAATTTATTTAAAACTTACCCCTTGCTATTATATAATTTATGACCATCTCTGAAAGGTATAATTAATAGGTTATTTAAAGTAAATGAAAAATGAAATAATATTTACTTACCTTAATTATTCCCAAATATTTTCTATAAACTTTGCCATTTTGACATTTCTCTTTGAATTTAAACAAATGTCAAGATGGAAATTAATCATTATAAATAACATCGACAAGCGCTTTTGCCGAAATACATAATCGAATATCCACTGAACGTAATATAATAGAATTATATAATTGGTTGGAGTCTTGGATTATTTCGAACATGAATTTGTGGCATAATGCGTCTTTAATTTGAGTTACCATATTTGACCAATAGAGTATAATTGTATTCATCATGCAATTTAAAATTTGTTTTCAACTCTGGCCACATTATAAAATTCATCTTGTCATGTTTTATCATAAAATTGTTTAGTCATATTTTGTAATCCAATTGTAAAACACAATAAAATTGTTATAACTATTAAAAATAAAATAATAAATTGTTAAATAAATTCTTATATATTAACAATTTGTTTGTTAAGTGAAATTGGATCCGACGACCTATTATTTATTATCTTGGGAACGACTCGCAAGGCCACTTTTCCTTTGCTATTTACACAGCAAGTTTAGGCAAGTGGATTGCCCCAACATCACTAGCTCAATTTATCAAGTGTCCTTAGTGGTAATCAGCGTTATGCCACGTAATCTACACCGTATAGATTACTTCATTATCTACGGATAGCCAATGAGTGTAGACGTAGACTATATTTTATTGTCTACTCATATTGTCTACGCCATTTGAGTTTAAGAAATTATGCCATAACCTAAATTGTTTATGCCCAAAAAATGCTGATTTCTATTTTAAATATAATATAATTATAATATATATAAATTGAGTTTTTTCAAATTTGATATTTTTACATTAAAATGGAAATTATCATATAATTTAAGTTTTAACACAGGAGGTAAATATTGAGCACTAGAGCTACTTATTTTCAATTTTAAAATTATAATTTCACTAAAAATAAAACATTGGTAGATTATACTTCGCATCATTTTTTAGCTTCTACACAAAAGAAGACCCTGAATCTTGAAATCACAACCCCCCCCCCCCCCCCTTCACCGTACTTTAACCCAAGAGTCATACTGACCTAGCGAATTATATTCACTAAATTAAAAACTGAAAACCCTCATTTCTGTATGTGTTATGCCCACAAAAATAATAGAAAAAGAATTTTGTCTATATTAAAATCAAATAAGATTCTATCGGCTTTTTATAGACAAAATATATTAACAATAAGGCAAAAAATTTAGATTAAAGTTTAACTATATGCTTTGAAAGTTGGTAGTACTTTTAGCTAGACTTTCCTCATTTAAAAAAATTATTTGGTTTTAAGTCTGGTGAATTAACCTGACATACAATAAATAAAATTAAACCTAATAACTTGTTTGCCCTAGATTAATTCACAAGTCGTAAATTTTATATATAATTTCGAACATCACGAAAAATTTCAAATATTCTCGAATAAAGTCATGACAAATTGCAAAATCAAGAAATTAACTCAAAGTTATGTATCTCAACGCGTCACAAATTTCACGTAAGCATCAAAACCTTTAGCGTGTAACATTCTTTGCACAGCTTTTTCTGCGGCTTTCGTCGGAGACTTAGGAAGTGAGCGACAGTTGTATTAATTTCGTTTGAAATTGTGCGGCTTTCGAAATGGTTCGGTCCCAAGTATTCAACTGTAATTTTATCTTATCTTATTATTAAATGATTTAATTCTCAGAGTAAATTCCATAATTATTTTAACTATTACAAGTTTTGCTAATTCGAGAGTATATTGTTTGAAAAAGGTTTTCTAGAATTAAGCTAACGCTATAGTTAATCTTTTGTTTGAGGGTTTAATATATTCCACTGATGTGTGTAGCATTTCTCAAGCAAACTTAGTTAATAAACAGCTTTCCATAACACTAGCCTACTTTAACTCAAATGTGTGCGTCGACGCGTCAATTGTAATTATCGACGCGTCAACGACGCGTTGATAACGATTAAAAGATGTGCCCACGCGTCAACTATTATTGTCGACGCATCAACTGTTATTATCATCGCGTCAACTATTTAAACCTGTTATTGTTGACGTTGACTTTGTTGACATCGCACATCATTGTTATCAATCAGAGGTTTATGTCGGCGCGTCAATTTTACCTGTCAACGCGACGTTTTATTATCAAAACGTCAACGATTATTCTCAATACGTCAGGTATTGTTGAAGGCGCGTCAACTATTATTGTCAATACGTCAACAATTATTGTTGACATTGACATTTGTTGACGTCGCATATTGCTGATTAAAATCAGAAATATGCGTTGGCGCGTAGATTATAATTTTAGGCGCGTTAACTATTATAGTCGACGTTTGACACGTGTTGCTAAAAATTCAAAGATCTGCGTTGACGTGCCAACTTTTTTTGTCGACACTTCAACTATCAGTATCAACGAGTCAACCATTACTATTTTTGTAGACGCGTCAATTGTTCTGATCGCTAACGTTATCGTCGCACATCACTGCTTTAAATAAACAATACGAATATACGCCAAATATTGTTTGGTTCCCACTTTTTCAATCCATTTGTAGAAGAAGCTGTTCATCCAAAATGAAGAATGTTTGCAGCTTCTAGTAAAAGCGGCTTAGACAAACTTTTTGTAGCAATGGCAAATGATACTCGAGACGAACAATTGAATGTGTGGCATAATAAAACGGTTGATAATTGTGTGACTGAGTACATTAATTCCCGTTTGTCATGCAAAAAGATATATGCTTTAAGCGAAAAACTTTGAAAACTTCACGAGCCCTGCTGACAAGAATTTGCCTAGGATAATTTTTTTTTATTATTTGACTTCCAGAATTACTCAACTTATTTATGAATCTGTTGTTAAATAATATAGTCCGGCATGAAAAACAAAAAAATACTTAAATGCACTTTGCCAACAGCCAATTTCGTCTCACACGAAAAATATTAAATCACATTTTAAGTACAGCTATTAAATAATACCGCTACCAAAAAAAATTGTGTTATAGTTACAACAATAGTCTAGGCAATTTTATCTAGATAAAAAACAATTTAAACCAAATTATGCACTTAAATCCACAAAAGTTTATTGTTTGAACGCCAGACATATAATTAAAAAAATCTGCGATAATTATTTAATTATGTTGTTGCCAAACCGCTAGTGAGAATCTTTTTTTAAATAAATTTAGTTCCACCTGTTGTAAGTAGCGCAATAGCTTCGTTGCCACACCACTAATTATTATCATTATTACGTACAGACAAACACTGTAAATAGTTTTGTATTCAAACGTGAGAAATTGATTAGACGTCGAGGTATATTACATACATATTTGAATAAATTATACCAAAAAATAATTATTGTTGGTAAATAGCAGCAATAAGTTAAAACAATATTGTGGTTATGGGAGTCAGATCGACGCGAATCAAATTAGATTTTAATGGATATTATGTACCGAGACGCATATGGTATTAAAATATATATTTTGTAATAACAGTTGGTCAAATTTAACACGGTTTTAAGATAAAACAAAACAAATCGCGAATTATTATATTTAAAAAATGAATTTTCATCACCACAATTATAAGCAAAAAAAAAATAAAAAATCAATATACGCGCCTTGATTCCTTGTTCAATTAAATTTGATGAATCACACAATAAGTCTTTATAGAGTATATTAGAACACCATTTTTAGAAATTCTTGTACTTTTGTAACAAACAGAAAAACCAAACCTCTTTTCAACAACAACAACGAAAAACCAATTTAACTTTTACTCAAATCGACTCTGTACATAGGAAATAATTTCGATTTTAATTTCTCAGATCTTAAATTGGTTATAACAATTACCATTATTTATTTATTTTTTTGTGTTGTATACATAAATGATTTTGATGCTGTAATTACATAAAAAAATATATTTCTAATAAGGTGGAAAAGAAATTGATTGAGTACATATTTTATAATGAATAATCAACGCCACATTATCTTTTAGTCGTGAAGGATTTTTAAGTAGAGCACAAAAGTTCAAGTCCCTTTGTATACGTATACAGTATTTCCTATATAATTATAAAAATTCAATTATCTAAAACTAAACTAAAGTATAAATAATTGGACCATATACAGAGTTCATAAAAGGGTCAACAAGCGCGCATTTGTATATAATTTATCCGTGCACCTAAATATTTTTTTTAACTTACTCGTATAATCAAGGTAACGTAATTTATATAAGAAATATAATTATACACCGTTTTGTAAAATGCAAAACAAAAAACAATATTTTACACGGTAGTCCCCAATTATGATTTGTAATTTTCTAATTTTGTATTTTTTTTTATGTGATCGATTGCATTATTTAGCAGCAGCAGCAACAAAAAGGTGCAAATATGCAAATTTTTTTGTATTGTTACATTCCGCATTAATTTGTAAATTAAATATTTTGAATAATTTATCGAAATTAATATCGCGCGGGGTATTTGCGAATGTGGGGTCTAATATGTCATGCAATTATTTCGTTTATTTTTATGTTAGCTAAGGTTATTCGCTAAATTATTTAAAATATGAGATTTTAAAGCGCAATTATATCAATCAATTTTAACACATGAATAAAACTGATATCCGGTATAAAATTAACTAAACGTCATGGATATATGAACAATGACGGCCTATTTTGCTTGAGACGGCTCATCATCTTCCGACATAACTTCCTTAATTATTTCCTTTATAAATAGCTCGACAAAAAATGGTACCAGATTATAATTTTTTATACTGTTGCAAGTTTCAGGTAGTTTGAAAATTTGATTTCGTTTTTATGGCTAAAAAATCTTTTAATAATGCTTAAGGAATATTATACATGCTTTAAGAAGAATCATATTATGATTATAAGTTCTAGATTGGAATATGCATTGGAATGTTGGTTACTAATGTTATATGCTTTGAGTGATCTTAACCAAACTGCAATAAGGCTCTTATCTCTTTCTAATCCCCAACAACTTTTAGGCAATATTCATTTTTCGTTTGCATTTTCATTACATTACACTACCACATGTAAACTCTTAAATCGCGCTACTTCAATGGAGAAAAAAGCAATTTGAAATGTGCAGGCAAGCGAGAAAATTATGTGTTTGGAGTATAGAAGCACTCCTTTGTGATAGTGACAGTGAACCGAAAATTAAAATTTAAATTATTATTCCAAAAACAACTTCAAGTGGAGCAAGTTGATAGTTTGAAGACGCATTAACTTTACATTTTCCAAAAGCGGCTGAAAAATTAATCTGAATCATGTTTTGCAAAACATTAAACAACCTTTGCAAATATCGTGTAATATTCAAAAACTTAGGATCCTGCAATAACCTTGAAAAGTAAATAAAAACTCAAATTTTTCGAATCTCATCTGTGTAAGATCTTGTAATTCAGCGATATGCTTAATTCAACTCCAAGATAAACTCTAGTAATACCGAAAATCTAAAATAAATTCAAAAATAATAAAATGTCAAACCATTTCAAATACTCAACACCAAGGAAAACTGAAACAAAAACCTCGAAAATCCAATAAAATATTAAAAATCTTAATATTTACAAATCTACAGCACTTTTCAATAGAGTAATAGATGGCAGTCATTTAGCTGGCTCTGGTAATATCAAGAAACTCGAATAGACTTGAATAATTTTAGAAAGCTCGAATAATCTTAAATCATCTTAGAATTCTAGAATAATCTCGATATTCTCAAAAAAAATTCAATATTCACCAAAAATTTACAAAAACCTTAGCATCGTAGGGTAATCTTTCAAAATTTTAATGCTAAGCGATTCAAAAGCAAATAAAACATGTTTCTCCCTAAAAATAACTGAAATTTAGTAATTTTGAATCAAATCTGCTTTATTTATTCGAAAAATCTCGGATTTCGAATTAAGAGGGCCGGAGCAAGCATTTCGCGATCGTAGCGTTGCAGAGAGGCGCTTCCTAATAAGGGTGCCAAATGACCGATTTTATTAATGGAAGATCATTTTGCTTGCTTAAATAATGTAAATAGATCGGAGAAGATTAGACTGACTAAATAATTGATAGATGCAATAATGTCAGATGCGAACATGTGTTTCAAATGGAGGTTAACCGAGCTTGATTCTTACGTGTTCTTCACAATTGCAGAAAGATTTCACTTTAATAAGATTTCACTTCGATCAAAAACTGGAAAGAAGCACTTCCCTAATTAATATATAAGCACCGTTTTCTGATAACGATTGTATGTCTGGTAGCCTCTTTTCAAAAACTGCAGTTTTCAACTTTCTATGCTCCAACGTTGATTGAATCGTGCTTTAAGGAGAATAAAGACAAGATGCAACGAACGAACGAATTTATTTCTTTAATAAAATATTTATTTTAAATTAATTGGATTTTTAAAATCCTAACCGGCCAATTGTGCATAATGCCACAATATCACAAAACTGTTCTCAACCTCTCGCTGAGTGGCATCCAGAGCAGGTGGCAGTGTGTACTGGGCGACAGTAAACGGAATCACGCTTGGAGGATGGGTATCTCTCAGAGAGGCCTTGAAACTATCTTCCATACGGCATTGAGAGGAGGATTGAACGCCCTCCTGGTTATTTACCAGGGACTCACTCAAGTAAGAGCACTATCTCCCAAGAGAGTATCCTCCGGTGGGGAGGCGAATGTATTCACTGAGTTTCGCCCAGTATACAGGATGAGGTTGGTTGGGTGTATCGGTCATTCCTTCAATCTCGGAGGTCCCCCTCAACCAGAAGGTTACCGACTTTCTATTTACTTCACTCTATTTCCTTTTGTGCAGTATTGTACCATGCCCATCCGTGAAGCTTAGCCGGTTATTATATTCGCATCAGACTCTTCTTTAATTATCTGCACTCCCCTGTAAACACAGGAGTGATTCTCGGCACGTGAAATTACCATTTATTATTTGTATTTTTGAAAATGACTGTGATGTCTTTATAATTGGTATCAAAACGAATGAGCCCAGTTATTTTATTAATTAAATTAATTTACCTGGTTCAGCCCTATACTGTATAAAGGATTATTGAAAAATCAGTACCTGAACGAGATTGTTTATGTGATAAATATTGGTGATTTTGCATTACTTTGACTTTGATTTGAATAATTTTAAATTGTTCAGCAAATTAACAATCATTGGACATGAATTTGAAAGGAAAATTATTTTTTAATCCAATGATATCAGATCATGTTTTAATGTTTTGTCTTTAAATGTTGGTAAAATATGAAATGAGATTTTGTGAATTTAAAAAAATTGCATGGCTATTTTCAGGATACCCTGTCTGTACACCCCTAAAATTTGCATTTCAATTTTGTTGGTAAGGAAGGACTCCCGAAATTAATTAAATACAATTTCTCCACAAATCAAATATAAAAACTCTTAGACAGTCTATTGCAATTTCTACCAGTAATCTAGCCATTGAACATTAATCACATGTCAATAAAGAGAAACAGAAGAAGCAGTAATACCGAAAGAATTTGAATGGCTGTGTTTCAATCTGGCTGTAAAGATTTTGAAATTTCTTATTATATCAATCCCCTACATGCTATGCACAATCCGTTGTAAACTCTTGTTTTAGATAAATTGTAAAGGCCCATGAACATATGGTTTAAAAATTGCAAATAGAATAGAGGTTGGTTGCTGAATTTATCTTCTTGTGATTTTTATTTTTCAAATATAACTCGAATAACATATAAAATAATATTCCACCCCAAACAAATATCGAATGCACCTATAACCCTCGAAAAATCACATAAATTTTCGAAAATCCCGATATACCTGCTATTCGGTAACATTTATGATGAAACCCAACGTAAAAATTCGAATAATCTGGAGTTATCCCTATTAAGACATTTCTAAAAAATTTATTTTTAAAAAATATATAAAACCACCAAACTCAAAAACACACGATTCGTATTATTTAGTTTAAATGAATTCAAGCCTCTACTTGCGACATTATTATTGAGTTTGAAAGTTTTATCATTGCAACATCTATATATACCCGATATATGTAAACTTTGAAGTTTATTTTATTTGAGGCGTGAGCGTCGAACGAGGGCGCTTGATGAACGAACAAAAAGTCGTAATTCGTTCGAATTTACAGAAATGTTGCCATTAGGTTCACGTTTAAAAAATTCAAAACAGTAACAGTGAATTTAGCTCTTAATTTTCTACATATTGATAACCTATTGGTGAGCCAACAATTTATTTATAAATTCTATTATTAAATGATAATTCTGAATTATTTCGAATGATATCTAAAACTGTTAAAAATTGGACTTTCCTCAAACTTGTCTTGATTTTGCATTATTCACCTTCAATTGTTTAATAACACGTTTGCAATCAACATTAGGAATTTTTTGTTTGAAATCTTCTGAATTAATTATATAAACGACCTGGTTTTTCCTGTACTAGGTTTTAAGATATTTCCCAAAAAGTTGGACTATTGAGCTTCTAATTAGACTGTACAGAATATTATTTGGGGTATATTGGGTAATCCGAATAGTTTAGGAATAACCGAGTTATAATTTGTTAGCTTCTTCTTTAGACTTAAATCAATGGCTCCGGATTCAATAAAATGTTTGACAATTAAATTGTGATATTGCGCCTGGTTTATTTTTGACAACTATTTCGAATTCACTCCTTTTCTATGTTTTGTTGTAATATTAATAAAACGGTTCCGAATATCAATTTTATCTACATCTTTAAAATCAAAAATTACACTTTCAGCATCGGATATAGTTTTGAACCATAGAACCGACATAGATTTATTTAAATTTAACAACAACACAACACATTTGTGCTTATCACAAATATAGACGCGGGAATTCTTGCCGATCACCGACACCGATCTTGGCAAAAAAAAGGATCTTCCGAAACAAAATAAGTCTATGGAACATTTTAAAGATAGACTAAGTAAGTAATCAAGATGAAATTGACATAAACGATGCTCTTGCGAAATTTGGATATGGATATAATTTAGTGCTAAAAATCTTTCAGTCAATTCACTTTAATCATTTTATTAAAAAAATTCGTCCAGCTTATACTGAAAAGCCCCCGGAAGAAAACATCTGTCTACTATACGTTACTTGATATAGCTAATAATAAATGCTTTACAGAAGCTAAATCAGATATTGGTCCGGAGTCGGTATCACTAGTCGATGAATGGCAAAATTCTTCAAATAATACTAAAACGGTCGTTACAATGGTCCAAAACGCGAACGGCGAGCAGGCTTAACTTCACGCTAGAGATAACACAGGAGAATCGGATTAGATTCAATTGATATCGCCAAAAAATTGTATTTTATAGACGCGTTTGCTGTGGTCTCAGACAACGCAAATGCAATGTTGAAAATGGCGAAAGACAACGCGCATATATTCTGGCATAGCATTTGTAACAGTCAGAAAAGGTAGAACCAGTGTTAAGCTACCTTACGATACTCGATTTTGCTCGTTCAAGGATTCCTATCGTTGCCTGATTTTGAATTTAAACTACATGAAAATAATTGCAGCCGTTCCTAAATTGATAAAGGGCAAGCTAACTGTAAGCAAGCTCCTGTTTGACGACGATTTTATAGAAAACGTAAATCGTTACATAAGAATATTTGATCCTACCTATATTTGAAACTACCTGAAGAGTTTGATCAAATTATGGCCCGTAAGATATTTATGCTCTAATGACTTATTATTTTCATAGAGGGCATAAAACAAAGCGCCAAAGAGTGAATGACATTCACCTATACATATAATAGTTCTTACAACTAAATCAAGGCTCCTAAAATGTTTTGAAGTATCTGGAACCCATTTTGATTGGTAATAAACCGGTCAATAAAACTGTGTTTTACATTCTTCAAAACAATTAAGGGGTTCCAAAATTTCTTGTATGTCTGAGTAATTACCTGGCTGATTGAGCGTTTGGTAAACTGGCGTTTTAAACTGAATGCAAGATTTTCTTTCTAGATATTTTTCGTTTCTTTTAACATTGAAAATATTTATAGCGAAATAACTCGGAAAACACAGAGACAAAATATTGAGACACAAAGCTAATATCTTAGCGGTGACCGATTATGATGAAATACGACAAGCAATGTGTGGACTTGGCTATTTTTGAACCAATTAGAAATGGAATTTTCAACTGATTTATAGATGAAGTTCTGTAAATTAACCAATTCGAATGGAACTTGGAACCAATTATGATGAAACATGTGCAATAGAAACAGGATTCTAAAATGAGTTTTCTAGAAATCTTATTCCGGACCCTACACCACCATTGAAAGTTTCACTTCTGCTGCACCTGATGGATAGGTATTCACGTTTCTGTTGATATCAAATGTCATTCCCGACATTCGTCCACAATATTGTGTACATAAATGTATTGTCGGTAAAATTAGAACGAGTTTCTTCGGGGTTTCAAGTCATTCTTTAACTTTTTATCGTGAAAACAAAATTTTTTTATTCGGAAAAAACAAATCATGTGCCGATAAAATCAAAACACATTTTACGTAGGAATACAAAACCACATTATTCTATAGACAATACAGCTCCATAACTGTTTGTAAATAATTAGCTCATAATATTATTATATCTTTCTTGATCTATCTCGTATTGGCGGTTAATAAGTTAAATAACTAATGGGGAATATAAATATGTAACCCTAATTGAAAAATGTAAGCGCATGTACGTGTGACAGATAAGTGAACTTTTAAAGATTTCAATTTTAGTTTGTTCAAATCATAATGCAGTGTCCCTGAGTTACAAAAATCGATAATTCCATTTCAAGACATTTTAAGATATAGGCATTATAAGTTTTTGAAACAAATGGTATATTATAGGAATTAAGGGTTTTTGCATGTAACCACGGTTTTGAAATCTGATTTTCTATGGCAAGTCACCATTTTTGCAAATTAAACTCAGATTGCACATATAGAAAAAGTGGCCATCTTTCGTTTGGCATTTTTAACTAATATTTTTAAAAAATTGGAATTAAGGGTTTTTGTAACTCAGGGACACGAGTTGATAAATTAAGATTAAATTTAATGCTTTAATACTCATACTAGACACAAGAGAAGAATCGATTTTTACTTTCTAGTAAATAATTAAACAATACAAACAAATAATATCATAAATTAGAATGCTAGCTGGTACAATATTTCCATACAAAATAAAAGCGGGCGAGGGGGGGAGGATTTTGATATTTATGCTATTTTGGTAGATATACATATTATAAATGATTGGCAGCCTCTTATTGGGCCGAAAGGATCTTATTGATTTTAATATAGACAAACTCCTCTTTCTAAATGTTTTATGTTGTTAAAAACACTTTCTAACTAATTTCAAACTATTCCGAATAATTAATTACTCAAAGTCATGCCAATAATCTGACATTAACTCTTTTTTATTCTATTCTTTTTTTAATCAACCAACATTCGATATATTTGTGCTATTCATCACATAAGTACATCAATTTCATGAAGAAACTCGAGTACCTCCAACAAATTTTTAAAAATTCTAATGATTTGACCGATCAAAATGAAACAATGACCCAAAACACATATTAGTCATAATTATACACAAAACAAAAATTCTAACACTTTTCAAAATACCTCACAAACAATAGTAGGTACTAAAGAAAAGAACCAAAAACATTTTTTTTATTTATTCAATGACTGATGATTTCAGGCATCGATAATCTTTTTCACTTTATAGAAGAGATACTTTGTGTTGTATAGATATGAAGGCGTTATCCATTGTATGTAGTTCTTACAAGAAATATTTAATTAAAATTAACAAAAAGGTTATTCACTTGGAAGATTACGGACCATGCAACATCGAGAGGTTGAATCAAAATCGATATATAGACAGATGTTCTAATTTTCCAAATAGTAAATGTGAAAAACTTGTACATTTCCAATTTAAAACACTTGTTCTTATTTATATTTAAATAAATTATTTGTATGACGAATAATCATCCTACGGATAGTCTACAATTTATGATTTATTCATGTGTGTGTGTTTTATAAATAATTGAATTTCAATTCGATTTATATTTTATCGATTTGTGTATCGCATAAAATAGACGTACCAAGGTTGGTTTTATTTTTATTTTTTTAATATTCTAAGACGAATAATATTAATTTATGTATACCATAAACTCCTTATGGAACTGCATGATTTCAATTTAATGTGCGGCCAACCCCGTTAAAAGCAATAATAACAGGTATTAAATGAAATCGGAAACAAACAAAAGCGCGCAAATCAAATCGTGAAGTTTAAAAGTTGAAAATTATTACTGGAATGATTATACGTATTTGAATGCAAATGATACATCTTTAGCATGGAATAGGTAAACCGTGTATACAATATACGAAGACCAAAGATCTTAATTTGTAAAATTATATTATTCGTAGTTATTCCAATCCTTTTAGCCTACATAAAAACTAATAATTTATTGCTATATGAATTTAATGAAAGAGTTGTTTAGGTTAAATATAGATTTGAATAATCTATACGATTTTACAGTGTATAGGGTTGTGAAATTGATACAGAATATGTGTATCATAGTTTTGTTCATTTACATTACAAAAGATGTTGTTTTCAATAATTTAAGATGCAAATTATGTTTTAACCCCGAATTTATTAAGTTATAAGTTATTCCACTTCTAATTCGATATATCTAATTTGAGAATATTTTGCGGATTAAAATTTTTGTCTTGCTTTATTTGGCGATGACGTGTGTGCAGGTTTAATATTAATTTCGCGCTCAATTAACTTCCTATTTATTTTACGGTTTATACAAATTTTGGCTCAAGGTTAGCAAAAATGAAAAACCAATTTAATTAGTGCAACCTTAATTTATTGCAATTTTTGGTTGATTAATTAATAATATAAATTACATTTGATTCGTGACTTTGAAATTACAAGTTGTTGTTGAAATTTATAATTTGTGAGTACATGCAGTTTCTTATGCTCATTGTGGTTTTGAACTTTAGCCTTCCAAATTTGATGTTTTGTACATGTCATTAATTTTAATTGGTTGCATTCAGCAAAAATATTTTTACTGTACCTACTTAAGGAGGTTCTCATAAAGCGGCGGTCATGGATAATAATTTCATTTCGTTTATTAAAGACATTACCATCAAAATTAATTTTTTGATGACGACATTGAATCCATTGCCACTCTGTACCCATCCATAATAAAAACCACTTCAAAAACTCTGTGTATAAATATAGGTAGCGGAACGGCAGAATATGGCAAGATTTGAACAGCGGCCAACTATGAACCAAACGTTTCTGGAAAAATAAACGCGATTGTAAATTCTTTCCAAAATTTTCTTGGAGCAAAATTTTCTTAACAGAATATAAATGTGCTTTCACTGAACTGATGTGCTTTTTAAAATTTAACTTGTTATCGATGAGCAATCCCAAGAATTTCTATTCTTGAACAAATTCTAACATATATTAAAACAATATGGCACCTATCTGTAAAAGAGCAAGCTATCTTGTGATAAGTGACGTTAATGTTGTGGAGTGTATCACCCCCAATGTTAAATATCAAGAATTTAGTTTCCCTAATAACAGCCATTCTATGATTGTTAGCTCTTCGTGATTATTAGTACTGTAGCTAAAAGTAATGTCATCTGCAAAACCAACAATTTTACCATACAAATTTAACACAAAAATTGAATTTATGTAAATTAAAAATAGCAGTGAACCCAGGACTAATCGTTGAGGAACACCAGCAGAAATATTCATGATATGACTATAAGTAACACCTAGTCTAACCAATTGGGTGCGATTTTTTACAAAGGACTTAAGCCAATTAAAATAAAATTCCGCTTTCCCAATTCCCAAAGTATATCTAACAAAATCTCTTAAGAGATAGAATCGAATGTTGTGGTTAGTCTAGAAAGTAAAGAAGTAAAAATAGGAGTGAGAAAAGAGTATAAAGCATCTTCAATCCTGCTCTAATTAATTATGTGTTTCTTAATAATTTTTTCAAAAAAGCAGTTTTTAACACCTCCGGGAAAACAGCCGATTTCATACTGTTGTTAAAAATATGCGGAATTACATGCCCCATTTCACTATTCAACCCACCGATTCTCATAATTTTTTGTTTTTTTCTTTGGGGCAAAAAAAAATTTGCATTGATCGACAAAATGACAGGTTACTCAAATTACAAGTACTACTACTAGCAACTAAAATAAATTCGTGACTATTAAAGAACGTGACTAATCATCAAAACTTGTAATTTTATTCACAATCGACTGTTTTTTAAAATTACCCATGAGCGCATCTAGTTTGGTTATTAATTTGTCGTAATTTATGAATTGCTTCTGAGAAACCGTATTTTTAATGCGTTTTGGAATTTGAATTACCAATTTGAGGATTATGGTCAGTAATCGACATTGTTACAAACTTGGCATTCAGTAATACTATCAATTGATCGCGAGAGTACGTAATCAATGCAAGTTGAACTTCCATTTAATGTTCGTGTTGGTATGAAGCACCTATAGAATTACGACCAAAAGAGACCATCGTATTTTGAATATCGATGTTGAACCTAAAATTGATTTCACCATCAGAATTCCCACCATAGAAATTCCTGGGAAATCAGATAACATATTTTTTAATTTCCTTCTGGACGCAAGAATCTAGAAGCGCCGATCGCTTTTTTGGAATTTGACGATGATTTTGACTGTTTTAGCGGAATCGAACATGTTTTTAACACAATAAGCCGCAGAAATGTCACTTTCAAGTACGTTGACTTTTAGCACAACAGTAAAAAATGACATCGTTGTTTTCGTGACTGACTTCATTATCAGGTGCCTTTAACCCAGCTATTTCAATCAAATCATTTCTATAAAGCTGATTCAGTTTTTCTACTTGCAATCCAAGTGATGTAATTTTGTCTATTAATCTGTTATTTTCATTTTTTCAGACCTTTAAAAAATAATCAATACCATTAAACCTTTGATTGAATCGAGAGAATTTGTCACTTATCAGCTTAGGAATGAGTTTTAATAATTTAGCGGTATTGTGATATGGAATATGTTGTGCGCTAATACACTGCAGCACTTAGGTGTTAAAACATTGAGCAGAGATTTTATCAGGTTCATTAGGAGCCTGAATATCAACTGGACGGTCAACAAAGTATGGATCAGAAAATAATTTTATAGGTCACAGTGCTAGGTTGCTTACCCAATATACATATTTAGGCATATTTAGGCAATACCAATGGATAAATAAAATCTAAAGAGAATATCAGACGAATATCATCAAAATAGACCTCAGCCATAAGTCAAAACTCATGTTTTATAAAACATTTAAAACTTAAATTAATGCAAAAACATCATCTGGCCCTGTTAAAGTTAGCCGCAAGTTGCCAATCGAAAGTAAAAAATCGATAATGCAGATAACGTTATTAATATTTCAGCCGAAAATAATTTTTTTTGTGATTTTCAGCCAAAAGTAAACAGGATACATGGATTGCAATTGAAGCTTTTGTAAATAGTTACGTGAAAAATTTTGTTTACCATGGGAAATTTGGAAAAATTCGTTTTTCCAAAAATCGCTACAAAATTTCTATAAAATCAGTCTCTAGAGTCTAGAGTGTTATGTCTAGAGATGGATTTCATTCCGTAACACTCTCTAGGGAAGATTTTTTACAAATTTTGTAATGATTCTTGGAAAATCGAATTTTCCCAAATTGTCTATGTGAATCTTTAGGATCTTTTTTTTATTTTCAGCTGACAACATAATCTGCATTATCATTATTTTACTTTTGGCTGGAAACTTTATCAAATTTTCTCAGGTTTCCCACGGGAAACTAGAACTAAATTTTTTTCCTGCGATAGCTATTAATAAGTCACATCAAAGCAATCCATCTCCAGACATAACACCCTAGAGGTTGATTGAATAGAAAGTTTCTAATGATTTTTTTAAAACGAATTTTCCCAGATTTCCTACATAAAATTTTTACTGATTTTTTTTTGGCGATAGCTATTGACAAAAATCTAGAGGCTGATTTTATACAAATTTTAAATATTTTTTTTTGGTTTCATGAATTTTCCACAATTTTCCACGAGCGGCAGGCTTTGCTACTTAAAAATATTGACAAAAGTCTCAAATGCTATCCATACATCCATGGTAATTTTCGGCAAAACACTATCGACTGACTACGAATTAATTTTGTTATTTCGACTGAGATAATATAATCTGCATTACCGATTTTTATACTTTCTGCTGGAAATTTTCGGGTGTCATTAACAGGGTTCTTATCGTATTGCCCTCTAATACTGATCAATAAAACAATGGGACTGTATTTGGCTGCAAATTCTGAGTCGTAGTACTCATCGTAGTACAAATCGATCACATTTATTTCAATAGAAATACATAATTCTTCAATTAATGAATAATAAAATTCATATTTATAGCTAAATAATCAGAGAAGTTCTTCCTGTAGGAAAAACGGTCATAAAAAACACAGAACGTTTAGGCGTTGATAATTCAGTCTCGATCGAATTTTTGTACAAACAATTCCGCTACCGAAAGTGTCCTTTCAGATTCCACGCTCGTTGGCCTTATTGAACTTAAATTAAAAACAAGCTGCAAATATCCCCACCCCCTTCCAATTTTTATATCGTCGGAACTATTGTTTAATAATTTGTCAGTGATAAAAATTCACTTAACTCAATTTGTGTGCTATTGGCTCTACTTCCACCGCATCATAGTTTTGAGTACGCTCTTCATCACATATGGGTTCGACCAATTCTACTATTACGTTTAATATTGCACCTCGGCTTGTTTTATTAAATACTGAATTTGTTATTTCTGTTTACTCTAACTGCCTGTATTATTAAGATAATAAAATAAATCCGAATACGTAGTCCTTCTTGCACTAATGTGATTTATCAATTAAGATTTCAAAGCAGAACTTAAAAATGAATTTTGGCCGATAATTCATCTAATAAAAATTGAATGGCATTGTCTACTGTAAATAAATTTGTGTCTTGGCAGCAGAGTTTCTCCACTGCTACTTTTAGAGAATTGAAATGATAATTCGAATTCTTCGTCTAAAAAATTAATAACATGTTTTATATCAACAAGGATTTCTCGAACGCCATCTTTGAATAAATGAAACCTTTTGAGCATATGAAACAAACTATTATATTTTGTTTTGTTCTTTAATTTAATTTTGTAGTATACTGTAATGTTTTGTTGCCGATCGAGAAAAATGTTAACCAACTTGCGAGTTTTATCTACCAATGAGTAAATTTTTGAGTGCAAGACGATATTTGAGCTCAAATTATTTTCATTTTCGGTATTGACAATCATTTTTAACCCATCACCGTTAGCGCCATCCTTATCATCAGACCCATTTGAGCTAAATAATTCGGAATCCGAGGAAGTTTCTTAAAAAGTAATACTGCAAGACAACTTGTGCACCCATTTAACCTGTCCGGACTAGAAAGTGGTGTGGAATCCTGAATTCTGCAGTTTGATACGGCAAATTTCAGTTCAGTCTTTCAATCAATTTCAGTCAATTTCAGTCTCAAATCGTTTGTTAGTTGTAAGTTTATGTTAATAAATACCTCCAGAATATAAAAATTATTCTACATATTGTAATCAAAGTAAAAATGTGGGAATATTGGATTCAAAGCATATTGCACGACTGAAATTTGGCTTATCCATATCCACCGCATTTGAATAAAATCCACACTTCCATGCATCTTTCTTGCTTGGCAAAAGGTTTGAAATGACATATCTGCCAAAATGACTGCTAGCAAACAGCAAGAAATTAATCTTCCTTTTTTAAATTTAAAACAAATTATTATAAGAGAACCTCGAGAAAATGATAGAAGCAAAAAGCCAGTTATCTCTCAGACTATAAGAATAAAAAAATTCTTATTTATGTTATAGAAACAATTTTTTATTTTATTTAAAGCTCTTTAGTTTACTAATTTAATATTCATCATTAGAGTTTGAACACATAGTTACGCTTTTGAAAATGAAAGAGGTTCAAAGCCAAAGTTGCTCTGAAATAAATTGTTTATTTAAGTTTGCAATAAAATTTAGCTATAGCTAAAACTAGCTAAAAATTAAAAGGTTCGCTTACGATCTCTTCCCTAAGCGAAACATTTAAATATCTCAAAACAATACATTATCTAACAATATCAGAGATTTCGAGGTCGCGTTAAATTATCTTTAGCTCGAGTAGAGCTTAACACTTTAATCGTAAAATAGATAAAGAACCTTAAACCGAAAAACAAAATAGTTTTCTTTTAATATTTAAATTTGGAACATAAGCTCAAACAATTTTAGTGTAATTTGCTCAATCGTAATTTTTTTTTTAATACAAAGCACCAAAAATTATTTATGTCTTTGGTATAATTAATACAGGTATTTCGTAAGTGCGTCCTTTTGACTAGAAATGTCCCCTGAAAATTTGAAATGTACGCTGTTTAAAGTTTTCAGAACGACAGCACTGATGCAAATATGTACGTAGCAGGTAGCAAATTTTGTTTGATAGGGTTGAACTAAATATTTTTATCGGATTTACCGGTAAAAATTCAGTAAATTATCAATAAATTAAAATACGATTTTCAACCGATTTATCGGTTAATCGATTATCGATATTGTAATCCCTAGTCATACTACAGTGATTTCAGGTTAAGTATAGTCAACCAAAAGACCAAACCAAAAGATATTGATCGTGAAATAGTTTTTAAATGGCCGCCCGAACACCTCCGGTCCCTGTTAGCCGAAGGTTTCTGGCCGAAAGTGAAAAGTAGATAATGCAGAACACGTAATTAACTTTCCAGGTGGAAAAAAAAATTAGTTCAAGTTACCCGTGGGAAATATGGGAAAATTCGATTTTACAAAATTTGGAGACATACCACTCTAGAGCAGTTGTATCCAAGAGTGCAATAAAAAAAATAGTCCTTAAAAATAGTCAGTTGGGTAGCGCGGTAATTATTTGTGCATCGAAGGCCACAAAATTTAACATTCTGCATTGAGTGTGAGGGACACTGAAAAAGTTATTGCAATATAATAAAAATAACTATTGCGATGGCTCTCAGATTTACCACAGGAAACTTGAAATTAATTTTTTCCTAGGAAACTAGCTATGTATTGACAAATCACATCAATCCAATCCATTTCCAGATATAACACTCTAGAATCAGATTTTATACCTATTTTTGTTGATGACTGATGGTAGTCATTACATCAACAGTAACTTTCGACTGAACACTACCGGATTACACAAACTGCATTACCATTTTTTTATAGTTTGGGCTGAACACTTTTCGCTGAGATAAACAGGGTTCCTCGAATCGTTTGTTTATTTGTAAGTCAAAGAAAAAAATTTCAAAATCTTTAAACTTAAAGCCAGTTCGACATTTTGTGGTTAGAAGGGAGGGTGTTCATCTAAGCGATCAGGGAATGCAGAATACCAAATAAGATAGATTGCTGATACTCGATAGTCGAGTTGGAATGCTGATCTAAAAACTTTTCTCGACTTCACATTGAAGGCCTGCAAACTCAAAATAAATGATTGCAACACCAAAATGTAATACCGTTAGACTTCTTTTAATATCGATATATGCCGTATATTTAATAGCCGTGTAGAGCATCTCACTAAGCCAGTTAATGTAATGCTTTCGATTGAGTTAAAACCTCCTTAATTCACAGTTGATGAGTATTTCAATCAAATTATTCAAATTATTATCAAAGATAAATTGAATGCATCAATTTGAAAAAAATTTAGCAATATTTAGACTTAATTTATTTCCATTTCAATTGAATATATGGCTTTGACAAAACGAACGGAATACGTTTAGAAGCCACTCTTTTTTGGCGTATATAAGCTTACCATTCCATAGAAGAAGAGATCGAGCCCACAAAACTCCTTTTTGTGTCGAAGAAGCCTCAAGTATTGGTATACATAAGCTGTGTTATTCCTTGTTTGAATTTAAAATCAGCAGCGCTCCCTTTTCCACTACAAACCTTTGATTATATTCGCAGTCGCCTGTTTACCAACGAGTAGACTTATGAATTATTCTAAATGTATATAGCTTTATACTAATTTAAGATTTGAAAATATTCAAGTCTGTTTATATAGAGAAAAAAGCAACTTTAATTATTTGTGCTTCTTCGGACAAAAGCCTGTTGTAGCAATATTAGGCATTGACTAAGTTCTGTTTTATGACCAAAAGTTGAAATTTTTATTTTTTTTTTTTGTCATAACACAATTTTGCTTTACCGTTTTAATTATTTGGAAACCTATAAAAATATCCATCAACTTGGTGCTTGAGAGCACATTTTTACAACTTTGTCACATTATTTAAAGAAATCTAAATAATTTCTTAATTAGCTAGTACATATTTTAGAGATTCATCATTGTATCATCAATTGATTATTTAGCTACAGGGAATAATGAGGGATTGTTACTTATCTGTCTGTATATAATGTAAAATATCTACAAAAACTATGAATACTGTAAAATGATTTATTACAGGATATGATGCAACTCAACAGCAGTAACTCAATAAGTCAACACTAATCAACTATTAAGCATCTTCACACAATTTTCAGTATTAAACAATCTTGTAAATTTGATATAATCTCGAAGGTTTATTGTTCCAGATTATTTCAAATTCATTAATTTTGAATAGTCTGTAACTTCACACAATTAACATCGACGAATAAGCTTCAACAATAATCTCAAAACGATCGAATAATCTCGTAACTAGGCAGCCAAATGTTATTTGCATTCGTAATACGGATTAATTCAAAATTATTTTGAGGTTCTTGGAAAATTTCAAATATATACGTAAGAAAAATTGCATCTATATAACTCAACATCCTACACTTAGCTTGTATGTAACTCGATGTTATGCAAAACCTTTAAAGCTTAAAAACAAAATTCACGATAAATCACTAATCCTAAAACAAGATGCCACAAAACACTTTGCAAGTTCCAAGAAATATCGCGTAACACGAGTAATCTCGAAAAGCTCGTGTAATCTTTTGAATGTAATGAGAATTCTAGAATAATCTCGATATTTACTATAAAATTTCGAATATTCCAGGAAAACTTGGATAAACTTAAAATTATAGAATAATCTTGGAAAATTAAAATCATGAATAATGTGAAAAGTACCATGCAGTCCTTGCTTAATAACTTCGATTTTAAGCTAAGTTGGCCAATACTGCTTAAATCTGGAAATTTATATAAATTATAAATTTAAAAATTATGAGAATCTCTCTTCTTTCAGCTAATTCATTTGACTACTAAATACGAATAATATCGAAAATCTCGAATAATATCGAAAACCTCGAATATCATCGAAGATTACAAAATTTCGAATATTAAACTAAAAAATCTCAGAAAGTTAGAAAAAATATTGAAAATCTCAATATACATCATAAATTCTTGGAACATCACGAGACTCCATAACTTCTTTTAAATTTCGAGAATAAACGAGAAATTCGAATAGATTCGAACAATTTCGAAAAGTTCGAATAACCTTAAAGTTCTATAATAATCGAGATATTTTCAAAAAAAAATACAAAAAAAAATGGAATGCTCCCGAAAATCTCGAATAAACTTGAGATTCTTAGAATAATCTTGAAAATCTCAAAGCTAAGTAATTCAAAAGAAGAAACTGTTTCTCAAAACAATAACTAGAAATCCTTATAATCTCGAAAATGTTGAGTAATGTTGATAAGGAACAAGGAACTTATCGTAATTCAAACGCAGATATCTAGATTATTCTGTAAATCTCAAACCTAAATTTCAGAAATTTCTTATATGTAAATATTTCAATCCAAATTAAATCGGACACGTGACCTAAGATTAAAATGGTTTTATCTAACTTAGTGTTCAATCCGAGATATTTAGTTGCAATCTTTTAACATCAAATTTTTTGTATTTCATTTGATTATTATAGTGTTAAACTTTTTTTACACGCACACAAAGATTAATTTCATATATTGATATGGACAGCTGCTCTACAGCAGGTTACAATAAACTATTTGGTGCTACTGTCTGAACCATAACACAACTGCTTATAATTTAATGGCAAAGAACTCAAACCATATTTAAATTTGCAATACCTGTAAAAAGACTTAATTGCAAACAAAGTATTTAATAAATTGGCAGTGGATCAACCACTCAGGTCAGGCTGTTCCTTCATTTCACCTCGTAAAACTATTTTTGTTACAGAATGGCGATCGAGAAAATCTGTCTCGAGAATTCTCGAGGCTTTATAAGAATTTTTAAATCTCGTTTCTCGAAAAATTGTATTTCACTAATTTTGGGTATTCTTGATTCTCGAGAAATTGTGTTTGTATCTCAGGAATTTTAAAAACACTAATTTTTACTATCAAAAATGTTTGGACAAAAAAAAATTGAAATACAAACTTTATAGAGGTTGGCCGGCACTGTGGATATTATATTGAAAGGGTAAGAGAGGACTACAGCCATTACTTAGCCTTAGTCAGAAGTGTCGCGTTTTTTTTTTTTGTCTTCGGAAAAAAAAAAAATTAATGATTTTTGGGGCAAAAATTGGGGCTTACGGTTAAGTATTGTTCCTTTGTTTACTATTTCTTAGCACTTGTTACTTTGGATCGTTTTTTTTGTTTCTTCTCGTTTTAGATTTCCATTGATTGGGGTTTATTTTGAAACTGGACGAAGCAAAATTTATTTAATTTTATTTGTAAGTATTGCGTATCAATCACGCCCACGTCGTGTGTACGCTAAATTTTGATTTTGAGTTTGATTATGTCGCTTAGTTATCCCAATATAGTTCTAAAATCCATGTTAGTTGATAGGTCGTTATTGAATGTAGTTAGTTTGAATGTCCAAAGTCTAGTCCCAAATATTGACGAGATTCGTCACATTTTTAATGGCGCTCCAGTGGACATACTTTGTTTCTCTGAGACCTTTCTAAATCCAAATATCCCTAATTCAGCTTTTGCCATCAAAGGTTTTAATATATTTAGGAAAGATAGGACGGTACCTCCCCTTAATTATGGTGGTTTATGTATGTTTGTAGGTGATCATATTAAGGCTAGATTAGTTACCATACCTTCTTCTATTTCGGAATCGTTAGTATCGGATTTAGAGTTTTTATTTGTCAACGTTTTCATTAGTGGTCGTAAAATCTTATTCGGTACCGTCTATAACCCTCCAAAAACTAGTAAGAGGTCGTATGCCCAATTTAAAAAATCCCTTGTAGACTTAGAAAGTTTGTTTAGTTATTTCTCTTGTAGATTCGATGAAATATATATATCAGGTGACTTCAATTTCGATATACTCTAAAATTCCGGCTTCCCTCGTGATTATTTGAATCTTTTAAATAGTCTTAATTTATCCGTCCACAACACTGTGGCGCCGACGTTTTGTTGTCCAACCGCTAGCGGTGCCTCTTATTCCCTTATTGACCATATCATCTCTTTTACTGATAACTCTATTTGTTTTTTCAATCAGTTGTCTCTCGGTATGGGATCCCATCATGATCTTTTAGTTTTTTCTGTGAATTGTTACTCTCCACCTAAGCCTAACAGTTTTAGCTTTAGAGATTTTTCTAGTATAGATAATTCCCGCCTTTACTTAGTTTGTAACTCGGTTCCTTGGGAGGATATTTTTTGCCTTAGTTCGTCAACTACCCAAGTAGAATTTTTCAACTCGTATATTAGTTTGGTCTTTGATAGTTGCGTTCCGCTTAAAAAGGTTACTTTCAAAGCAAAATCTCCGCCTTGGTTGTCTCAGGAAGTTTCGAATGCCATAAGTATTAGAGTTAGTAAATATCGTTTATGGAAAAGGTATCCTAATAATCAGTCTCATTTAGATTATAAGCAGGCTCGTAATAGAGTTGTAGGGTTAATTCGGATTGCTAAACGTACTTATTTTAAGGACAAGTTAGACCCCTCCCTTCCTCCCAAGGTTTTTTGGCGTAATGTTCGTAATTTAGGCCTAGGCAGATGCAAGAGTAGTTCTAGTGGGGTGTTTAAGCCCAATGATATTAATAGTTATTTTTGCTCTAGTTTGAACTCGGGCAGTAGTACCGTCGATTTGTTCTCTAATGCGTCCTCTAATTCGTTTTCGTTTTCAAATATTTCTCTTGAGGATTTACAGTCTGCCATTTGGAATGTTAAGTCGGAATCTTCTGGTCTGGATAACGTCAATTTAAAATTCGTTAAACGAGTTTTCCCTTTCGTCTCAAAATATTTGTTACATATTTTTAATTTTATTCTCACATCCTCTTCCTATCCAGATCAGTGGAAGCTAAGTAAAATCATACCCATCCCAAAGATTAGTAATCCTTCAGAGCTATCTCATTTGAGGCCAATTAGCATTTTAAGTTCTCTCTCTAAAGCTTTCGAGATAGTTATTAAAACTCAAATTCAATCGCATCTACATAGCAATAGTTTAATTAGTTTCTTCCAATCTGGGTTTAGAAAATTTCATAGCACTTCTACTGCGTTATTAAATGTATGTGATGATATTAGGCGTAATATGAATAATAGGGAATTGACTTCTTTAACTTTGTTAGATTTTTCTAAGGCCTTTGATTCTATTAATCACAGAATTCTTTTTAACAAACTCTTATCTCAGTTTAGATTTTCGGTTTCCGCTGCCAGACTAATTTTTAACTATCTTTCTAATCGTTCTCAGGCAGTTTTTTTCGACAATTCTTTGTCTGATTTCCTTCCTGTAATTTCCGGCGTTCCTCAGGGTTCAGTGCTGGGTCCTCTATTGTTTTCTATGTACATTAATGACATAGAATCCTCTATTCACCATTGTTCATTTCACATTTTCGCTGATGACGTCCAAATTTATAAAAATAGTCGTTTAGATCAGGGTTCTATTGATAGGAATATTTCTCTGATAAATGAAGACTTAAGTAATATCGCTAGTTGGTCGGTCTCTAATAGGCTCGTTTTAAATGCGAATAAATCTCAGTCGATCATAATTTATAAAAAATCGTTAGACACCTCGTCCTTTCCTGGTATTTTTCTGCAGGGTTCGCTAATTAGGTATTCAAATACTGTTAGAGATTTAGGCTTAGTTATTAATAAAACTCTTTCTTGGGGTGACCATTTAGTTAGTATTAGTAAGAGGGTCTTTGGTATGCTTAGTTGTTTGTTTAAAGTAGTAGGATTTTCTGATAGTCAGTTTAGGAAAAAAATGTTTTTGTCTTATCTTCTTCCTCATTTTATTTATGGTGACGTAGTTTTATTCGGTATGCTTCAGGAAAATATGAACGTTCTCCAAAGATGTTTCAATGCATGTACTAGGTTTATTTTTGGTATTAGGAAATTCGATCATATTTCTGCCTACTCTAGCCTTGTTTTAGGATGTAGTTTATCTACCTTTTACGAATTTCGCGTTTGTCTTTTTATTTTTAAACTTCTCAAAGCTAAGAAGCCTTGTTATCTTTATAGGAAGTTACTTTTTAGCAGGTCTCATTCCTCAAACTTCCGCCTGATTCCGGCCAAAAATAGTTGTAGGTCGCTAAACAAATCCTTTTACGTTAGGGGAGTTTCTCTTTGGAATTCAATTCCATTGGAAATTAAGAGTTTAGGATCGGCCAAATTATTTAAGTCAAAATTTTTGGAGTGGCGTGATTGATGGGCAATACATAGTTTTTTTAAATTTATTTTTAATATTATTATTATTATTATTGTTAAATTTTAATATTATTTCACCTCTTGCTGTACATTTTATTGTAAATGAGCTATTGCTCAAAATAGAATGTGTATGCATGAGATGGAAATTGTTTGAAAAAATTTAAAAGGTTTTTCTGCCTAATGGAAGCAGCTTCATCATTTTATTTTTGTTCTTTTGTTCCGTTTACTCTGTTTCCATCTGTGCTTTTCCTTTTAATACTAAATTATTGTTAAAGTACAATAAATAAATAAAATAAATAAAATAAATACATTTTGGGGCGTGATCATGAAATCCGTGACCGTTCGAAATAAGACGAAAATCGAACGTTTATTGTTAAACCGGCATCGTAAATTCCGTTTAACCGGTAATTTATCATCAGAAAATACTTTAGCAGCAACAGAGAGAGTGTACACTCGACACAATTGAGGAAGTAGGTAATTGGGATGTCCTGATTTTTTCCCCAGAATTTTGCTTTAGTTAACTTTATAATATTCGAGATTTCTAGATTACTTCTTGGTAATTTTATAATGATTTAGCATGGGTTCGTTTGATTTTAGGAATATTTGAGCATTATTCGAGTTTTAAAACGTTCTTTTACAAGATGTTTCTACAGTTTCCGGCATTTTAAAAATTGAAGAAATGTTCACTATTATTCACAATCCTCCTATAGTTTATTTGAGAATATTTCGGACTATTTGAGATTATAAGGTTAAGTCACAAAATTGTACACACTGTACAAGTGATTTCCAGGATTAATCGATTTCCAGGATTAATCGAGATTTTCGAAATTTTAGGATTATTCAAAAATGTTGATTTGATTCAAGCATTATGGTACGTAATTTTTTTTTTTACCCTTGAGACTGCAGGTTCAATATTATTTGAGATTTTTCTCTATGATTTTTGAGATTATAGTCGATTTGAATGAATTTTTTTTTTAAGATGCATTATCAGTCCGCCTGCACAAAAATAACGCCACACGGCCGTGCCTACAATAAGGACGATATACCCTTCACTAACCAACTTGTTCACCAAAATATTAATTTTGCAAGCGTTTTGGAATTGTTAGAAGTATTGTCGGATATATCAAAATTAGAAATACAAAATAAATCTGTCCTTATGATTTTCTTGAAAACGAGTTTATTTCAAACTTGATAATAAACGGAAAATTTAGATTCCCAAAAACCTCAAATTTGTTGGATAGGTATTTCGAAAACGATTTTTTGGAGAAACATTTTATTGAGTCCTACACTCAATCTAGGATTTAATTCTACTGGGAACCTCTTAATAAGGGTTAATTGCTTTTGTTCAAAATATTTCCACAAACTCCATCGGTTTTGGATGTTTTGGAATTTTTTGTCCCGTGTGTTCATATGAAAATTATTCCAAAGTGATGCAAACTTAATTGAGACCAATTATTGTATGATTTTTAGGATGAATGATAATATTGATATTTCGCAATTTGTTATGGTTGACTTAAGATCGGATCGATTAAACGAAAAGGCTTTGTCAAAAGGCCCCCCTTAATAGGCTCAGAATTTGCTCGAAGAACCTAATTTTTGTGATCATTTTTCCACAAAATAATTCAGAATTAAGAATTTAAATTAATCGGCTAACCTTAATGTGTTTTAATTTCCCTACCAGTTATATTTCCTGTATTTATTAGAGTGTTTTCTAGTGTGTGTTTAGATTATTTTAACAATTTTCTTCATTTAATTGACCCATAAAGACCCCTTTGCCCTCTTCTATACAATAATTTCCAAACTGTTTACTTTAATATTTGACCCTCGACTAATTGCATACCTATTGTCAAACTATTTTCTGAATCGTTGACTACACCATCAATAAATAATATACCTGAGTGTCTTAAATATTTACATAAAAAAACCATTAACGAAGACGAAGATAAAGAAGTTTAATCTCTTCTATATTATGTATAAATGCACATAATAGAGTTATTGAACTGTCAATTTAGACAAAAAAAAAACATTTTTTTTTGTAGTCGCCCATCATAATATCAATTCGTTTGATTTAGATTTGTGATTTGTTCAACTCAAATGCCACAAATAATTTAAATTTTGTAATAACTTAATATCTTAATATATAAATAACGCGAGTGTATACTAACAAAAAAAAAATCATTCAGATAATAATCATTCCGTAGACAACTGTAAAATGACAAAATATTCACATCGACATGATTTTGTGGAGTTGGTTGGTTCTCTTGTCGTTCGCGTTATAATTAGGCTACTTCACAAAAAAAAAGTGCATCTTACACACACACACACAGAATCGAGTTAACGATCATGAAACTAAAAATACAGCATCCATTGTACATATAAACTTTAAATTGATAAGTTTAACCATAACAACAGCAACACGATTATAAGATATATCAAGAACCTGTTCTTATATTTATGAGAGTCGTGGCCGACTTTTTAGTTCTTCTGTACTTTCTTCTTTCTCAATTTACTTACATATATATAAATTTATGTTTACTTGTTGAGTCAGTACTTTATATAGGTATATAAATAATTTACCGTTAAATCGATAAAGAAATGCACGATCTGAGCGTGTACGAGTATATGTGAATTGATCAAAATTAAATTTAAGACGAATTCAATACAGCGAAAAAAAAAACTTTTGTTGTCTTACCAGTTTATGTGTATGTACTATATACCACAAATAGGTCTGTCGCTCATATTAAAATCAGATAGTAAGAAATCAAACAAGAAAACGAATTCATCATAATGCTAAGTGATGATATTATAACAGTTCTTGCGTTTTTTATTTTTTTTATGTAAAATTATCGTAGACAATTATTGTGTTTAAGCCAATTTTGGATTTTACAGTAAAAAAAGAACGATATGTTGTTGTGGTCTGATATAATAATATATAATATGCCTTAGATGATTATAGGTCAGTGGTCTATAGTATTAAAGCAACTGGATATGCGGTCAAATCTTAGCATAAGTTGTTATTTTAGTTCATACATTTTTTAGATGCTCGTTTATCTTAATATCTTCATCATTCCTAGAAATGGGAACTATTTAAGAGTGTGGAAGAGGCTATTATAACAGCCAATATTCTGTTTAAAAATATTGCAAGTGGCTCCATCTTCCTGAAAAGAAAAATTGTTCCAATCTACAATCTCGTGGATTATTGCCAATGGTGGTGGCTATTCTGTATCTCAAGAATTACTACTAAGTATATTAAAATCGTATAATCTGGAAATTCTTGAATGACGTGAAAAATTTTGTGGGGTAAGCTCAAAGTATAACACTATAACTCAAACCTATTTGTCAAATTTATAGAAAACATTAAAATAGCCTAAGAATCAAAAAATTGTAATTACCTTTTATATCTGAATGTCTGGCTATAACCCATGAAGTTAGCTACAAAATGTAGTGGTTTTAGATTGTAATTTGAATGACAGTGTGCAACATTTAGAATTGAAAATTGTCGTAGAAACGACAAAAATTTAAATTATTTGACATTTGCCCAAATACACAGATTGGTGGTCTTTGTGTTGGTGATGGCATGATGGTAAGATGGTATTAAAATACGATGGCATGATGGTATGGTGAAATGTTGTTTTTGTATTGAAAAACTGAAATTGGTTAAAAATATTCCAATATCTATGAATGTTAGAATTTCAAAAAATCGTCAAAGCGGGGGTTTGGGCGGCAGCCTCCTCAGCCCTCTAGCAATAATAAACTTGATTTTTTGAGATTTTTTGTTTGTTGGTGTTTTTTTATTTTGGGTAACCATACCAACCCTGGCACAATATTGAATCACAGCCCGCCAAACTCGAATGCGAATCTATGCCACTTACCCTCATTATTATATTGTTGTACTCTCAGACCTTCGGGCCTTCACTTATTTTCGATAACAAACAAAATTTTTGGATACTACTAAAGCAATTTATTTCATCAGTGGTTTTAATACCGATTTTTTATTTTTTTGTAATTTTTCAAATCTTCACAGATATAAATCGTTGTACAAGTGTGATTGTAGTGATGTGTTTGGTGGTGGAAAAGTGAAGGTTTTTCCCAAAAATCGGGTCTGATTTATTGGGTTTTAGTGGGCTATAATTTGTGTGGTATTTGAACAGGAGACAGGATTATTTTTGTTCAAAATTTACAAAACGGTACTGCACAGGTATCGTTTGGCAGGAAATGTATTAGTGTAAAATTAACAATAGTGGTAGCAAGGAATAGTAAACATAATTCATCATATTCTAATTTATTATGATAATTTAGGCCATGTTAGTTTGGATAGAAACATCTATTGTAATTTATCAAGCAAAATCCAAGGAATTGGACGACAGGTTTTTTTTATGAAATGGGATGAACGTATTTTTTTGAAAAAAATAAGCAATGACTGTGTTTAAAACGGTTACCAATGATTTACCGAGAACAACGTCACTCATTTTATTATGGATAGTAAAAAATATTTTGTTCAGATTCGTTATTTGTGTTCTCCATTGTTAATGGCATTTGTAAAGCGTTGTGTTAAAATTATAAAATATTTTGTACGGATATATTCTGAAAACAATGCACTTCAAGGTTCATTGTTTCACATATATAGACCGTAGAAAAAAATTGAGATTACACCTTAAAAGCATATAAATAAACAGAGGAATGGCGTTACAATTCATCTTCATCTTTTTTATATGCGACAGTTACTAAAACTAACCACACAAATTAACTAATTCCAATCACGTACCAATATTGTTTATATCACTCAAAACTTCAAGTCATGTCCAGCTTTAACAAATTATCTCTTCTTTTTGAGTTTTATTTTTTTGTAGTGTAGAACGTTAAGAATATAACAACAAAAAATTAATTACAAGGCTACATAATTCAATATCTGATTGCATTCTGACGACGTTCGCGTTTTACATGAGACATTGAAACATTTTTTTAATATTTTTTTTTATAGTAAATCAATTTCTTACCCGCACCCGCCCGACCCGTGGAATTATTATTATTTTGTAAATGTCGTATACATAATATATGGAAAGGTAATAAACGAGCACAATTTTGTTACACAAAAACTTGAATTTCATAAATTTAAATAAAATATTAAATTGCTATGCAATAATAATTGTAAGTAGCTTTTTTTGAACTGTTGACAATAAATGTTGCTGTTTGTTAAAAAGAAAAAAATGTAAACTACTGTGTACAAGTATATTAGAAAACTAAGTCTTATTAATGGTTTTGATTGGTGTAATGGTGCACTTTATATATTTTATGTATATTATAGAAAGCGATCAATTGGAACGTCATGTTGCACAAATATAACGTTTTAATCCTAAACTTTATCGATTTGTGGTGGCATGATAATTTTAACCTTTTCAAACCTTGATTTTATTTAAACTGTCAAAATATTTAAATATGCCTGATTTTTAATCCAAGCGTAAAAGCTGTTATATTATACCGCACACGCACACAACAAACATAATCAACCAAATTATGGCTATTTTATGATAATTGGGCGGTTATTTCGTTTTTTAATGATTATTAGATATTTTGTTATCGGAAATCGACTAAAAATTGTTTTTGTAATGTTTTAACACTAGGGGTGCTATAAAAGAACAGGATGTGATAGTATAGTCTAATCAGTTAAACTATATAATCAGAGTTAATTATAGTGATCATTATTTATGTTTCGAATAATCAAAATGCCTGTGACACGTGTTTCTCGTTATTGTATTATTTAATGGCTGACTAATATGCGGAAGAAAAGTATTTAGACCAGTCATGTTACTTTCTTTGTGAAGTTTAGAATGATTAGAAAATAAAATCAGAATAATTCTGTCAGTTTTCGAAATAACGATATCTGTAAAAATCGTAGTATATTTGGAGATGTGGGTGGAGTTGGTTTTCATCAATCATCTAAGTAACTAAAATATTTTTTTATTTTATTAATATTAAAAGTATAGATGTTATATCAGAAGTATTCAACTATTGCTGTTATGTAAAGAAATGCAGGTTAAATATTTCGGATTTATCTCAGAAGCCCAATTTAAGCCAAGTCAATGCTAAACAGTAACAAAAAAATACAAAATTTAATATCCATTTAATGTTGTAACACTTGTGGTATGGCTACTGTATACTTTCAGTATCAGCGGATTGAGCATTGTTCTTTAAAACCATATTAACATCCATGGCTTAAATTTCACTAAAACCATGATTTTGTAAATTAATTTTAAACAGTTTTAAATTAAAATCCAATACAGGTTAAGTTGATTTGAAAACCTTATTAATTAAAATTCAGCCATCTAGGACGTTGCTGCAGTCGTGACAGGTATTCAGTCGACCATACCCTCCAGAAATGTTGGTACATTAGTTGGATCTGCTGATATCGATTGAGATGATTCGATTGGATGTCAAGTAATGATGGTTCTGGAATGGTAATGGGTGGCTCTCCGATGAGAAAGTGACCGGAAGTGAGAGTAGTGTAATCCTCGGGATCATCCGACATGGGGTACAATGGCCTCGAGTTTAGGCAAGCTTCTATCTGGCAATGAAGTGTTGTCATCTCTTCGAAAGTGAGTAATGTATTGCCGATGATTCTTCGAAGATGGTGTTTGACTGACTTCACCCCTGCCTCCCATAAACCTCAGAAGTGTGGTGAAGCAGGCGGGTTGAAGCAACAATTCGTGTTGTCTTGAGCCAACATTGTGGCGACTTCAGGGTTCACATTCCTTGTGCTGTGGTGATGAAGCGACGTTAGTTGACGATTGGATCCGATGAAGTTGGTGCCGCGGTCGCTGTACAACAATTGAACCTTGCCTCTTTCGAGCGGTGAATCGTCTGAATGAATCGATGAACGCATCTGCGGTGAGATCTGACACCATCTCCAGATAAAGCGCGTTTGTTGATAGGCACACGAATAAACACACATACCCCTTCGTTGATTTTACGCCACGGCACTTGCTTAGTTTGATCGAGAACGGGTCAGCGTAATCCACTCCACTATGTAGAAAAGCTCTGCATGGGGTAACGCGTGGTGCTGGAAGATTAGCCATTAGTTGCGGACCAGCTTCTTGACATTGATTATCCAAAATCGGCTTCGAAGATGTGCCAACATTAATTGTTGACCACCGTGGATTGTGGCTTGATGTGCCTGTGCGACGATTAACGTAATGAGTTGACTGGTTTTCGGTAGAATTCGGTCGCCGACTCGTAAGATTCCATCACCATCGATAAATGGGTTGAGTGAACGAAGCACACTCTTATTCAACAGGTCTCCTCCTGACTGGCATCGACTGATATCGTCGGAGAAGTGGGCTCTCTGCACGAATCGGAACCAAAAATGAAAACCGAAGTCTCGGTATTCGATGCGTAATTGCGGATTCTTCAAAAATCGGCGTTCCATATTATGCTTCAGTCTGGCGATTGCACCTTCTCGAGATGTTTTGAGTCGATTGAAAGTGCCTTTCGCATTGACTTTCATCTTCCGTGAGTTCTTGGGCTGCTGGTACATTTTCGAGCTCCCAAAATGACTTCAAAGTGTTGTCAACGTTGGTGTAATTCTCGATGATTGCAGTCGCACTAACGGAGTGTGTGATTGTGTTTCGATCGAATCTCCCAAACAAGATATGTCCCAGTTTGGTTTCTTGTGCGAATGGCGAACCGTTGACAGATTTTATGCATCCATCCATATGAAGCATTCCGAGGACATCTGCCCCAAGCAGCACGTCGATTTTGTGAGGACGATTGAAAAGAGGATCGGCCAATTGTAGCTCGTCTAGATGTTTCCACTGTTGCGATTCGATGTATTGCGATGGCAAGATGCCAGTTATCCTTTCGACGACAACTGCTGTGATGGAAATCGAGAATCTAGCATCAACACGTGATTTAAGAACGAATTCGACAATCGATTGTGATTTGGTTGCTTCAATGGCACCAATTCCGTTAATTGAGATTGAGGCTGGTTTCCGTTTTAAGCCAATCCGAGTTATGGCGTTTTCGGAAATGAGATTTATTTGGGACCCTGAGTCAAGCAGGGCTCGAATGGTGAAATTTTGTTTCCCGTTTGCGACAATCCCAACTGCTGTTGCGAGTAATACATCTGTCAGCGACGATGTGATGTGATGCGAATTAGCATTGTTCGAATTTTCTCAGTGGGCGAGTTGTCGTTCGATGTTTTACTTGTGTTGGTGGCTGGAGTTCGAGGTGACCCGTCCGGTATATGTAGTAGGGTGTGATGTCTGCGGTTGCAGACTTGACAGAAACTTGAACGACATTCTGTGATATACGGTGTCCCTCCCGTAGACAGTTGAAGCACAGATTATTTTCACGAATTTTGTTTGATTTTTGATCGAACGATAATGATTTAAATTTACTGCACTGGAATGCACTATGCTCCTCGCTGCAGAATGGACAGCTCAGCGAATTGGTTGAAATCGTAGTAGCGACGAACGAATGAGATGGTTGCGATGAAGATTCGCGCTTCGAGCTCGAGCGGAATGATGATGATTGAGCTGTTGATGGTGAACGAATTGTTGTTGGCTCGTTTCTCCGGCATATTGACAATGATGTGATTGGTTGCGCCGAATTTGACTTGGACATGGAAATCATTTCCAATGATTGACATCGAGTCTCCAAGAAATTCATAAGTTCTTGATATGTGGGATACTTCGTTCGAGTGAGTGTCAATTCCCATTGACGGTGAGTTTCTGGATCGAGTTTGTCGACGATGATGTTGACGAGAATGATATCCCAGGTGGCTACCGGAACGGCCAAAACCTTCAGACTTCGAACTGTGTCTCTAGAGGTATCGATGATGCCCCTCAATCCGATTGCGGATTCATGAAGAGCTGCGGGCATATTTCGGAATCGATGGAGGTGACTGTCGATGACGAAACGTCTAAGCTCCAAGTGCACAGCCTAGCTTGCCATGCACACGAATTATGATATGTATGGCTTTTGAATTTTCGCATTCCTTATCGTTGATGTCTTAAGCAATATTGGCCCAGCGTAATCAACTCCGACATTTTCAAATGTTCGCTTTGCTTTCAAAACCCGTGGAGATGGTAATTTGCCCTTTAATTGTTTGGCTACCTTTACCTTCACTTGAAACAAATAACACACTTGTGAATGAACTGCTTAACCAGATTTCGGCAACCTAATATCCAATACTGTTGACGGTGTAATGTAATGTGTATCGGTGCACGTCAGAAATAATTAATCCGGTGATATGATGATTGCCGGGCAATATTATGGGGTGCTTTTGATTGTGTGTAACATTGGCATTCTGCAATCTTCCGCCCACTCGTAGAATATTTTTGTCATCTAGATATGGATGCATCGACGCAAGTTTACTGTTAGACGAGACTTCTTGCCAGCCATTAATGATTTTACCTCGTCATGAAATGATTGGTTTTGTGCTTGCCGGCTTAACTCAATAGTAGCAGCCTGCAGCTCGGTAACAGTGATAGACAAATTCGGTCCTCGAATTCTGTTTTTGACTTTTGTTTTAGCTTCTTGAACGAACCTGTAAACATAAACAAACAATCTTAATAATTTGTGCCATGAGGAATGTTTGAGGATGATAGCAGCAATATGTTCTTCATGTCTGATGACTTGTGCTACAAATAGTTGTAATTTAGTTACATAGTTTGGTTGCTTACAAATATGTTCCATTTTCTTGGGGCTGTTGTTAGCCACTGTAAAACGACAGTTGAATCGGTTCACGCAAAAATGTCAGCTTCTGCTATACACATAGCTTCACTAACAGCTTTCAATAATTTGGCCACGAGTAGTGCTCCACACAATTCTAACCGCAGCACTGAAAATTGCTTGATGGGAGCAACTTTAGTTTTCGCTTTTAGTCTCGACACGTTTAGTCTCGTAAGTTCCAGTATTTCCTTTCGACCTGAAACACAGCGGCGGCGTAAGCTTTCTCGGAGGCGTCACTAAACCTATGAAGTTATATTTTCTGATTATGAAGTTTAACTAGCCGTGGTATTCTGATGGTGGCCAGATGATTAAGGGCGCTTCTAAAATTCGTCCACTGAGATGTGAAGTTCGTTGGCAGTTAATCATCCCAATAAAATTTTAACAGCCATAGACTTTGGAATAAAACTTTGACGATGATTAGGTAAGGTGCCAATAATCCAAGAGGATCAAATAATCTTAGTAGTATTGGCTAATTGCTTTAGGCAACAGATAGCTTGATACGGTGATGATGCTAAACCATATGTTACGGTTTGTAATTTGTAATGTTTGTTTGGTTCATTCTTTGATCTTCGCCATACTATCCTTTGGTAATCCTGATCTGCGGGCGCCACAAGAATTTGTTGGTACATCTTGAAAATAGCGTATTTTCCAGAGTCGCTCCTATCAAAAGGTTGTCATTTAATGCCACTCCTGAAGTGGCTGAACCGCCAAATACAACCCTCAGCTTGATTTTGCCGTGTGATTTCTTCACTACAGCATGAAGTGGAAGATAATACAAATTATTGTGATTCTTTGGAATTTCGGAGCCCCGTATTATCCTCATGTGCTTTAGGTGAAGGTATTCGTCCATAAATTGACAATATTCGTGTTTGAGCACACGGTTGTTTTCAAACTTACGCTCTATTGCCTTCAATCGAGATATTGCAGAAGACAATAAATTTCCAAGTGGTTCGGAGTCTGGTTTAAACGGTGGACTTACTACGTATCTTCCATTAGTGGTACAGGAATGTATCTGTCAGTATCTGTGCCGGATGCAATTCCTCTACTTCCTAAAATTGTCGTAAGACAGCATCGATATCAGTGGTCGCAAGATTTGATATGGTAAATTGATTATATCCTGGATTGACTTACAGTTTTCCACAAACAATCCATCCGAATATCGTATTTTGGGCGATCACTTTATCATCTCGCTTAACTGTTTCTGGCAAGAATACTTCAAAAAATTCACCTGCACCAAATATTATGTCGATTTGTGACGATTTACTAAATTCAGGATCAGCTAATGGAAGATTTCTGATATGTTGATAAACATCTTCGTTAGCTACGTATTCTGATGTATGCCCGGTTAAATTATTTGAAACTAATGCTTGACATTCTAGTGGTTTATGGTTCGGAAGGCTAGATTAGATTTGTAGCTGTATACTGCCTCAGGTATTTCCAGCTCCAGCCTGTGTGATACCAGTAATAGGTATTCTGGCATACTTTCTTGCTATTTGGAGTTTCTTAGCTAAGGTCTCTGTTATTAAACTAACCTGAGAACCGGAGTCAAGCAAGGCTCGACATGGGTAAGAAAATCCAAGCTTGTTTTGCACTAAAATGATTCCTGTGGGCAATAATGATGCTTGATTGTTGTCCAAGCTTCTGGACGAATCGATTGGTTGAGCAACCAGCGAAATTGAACCTTGGTTGGCTTGGCTTACTTGGAGTGGATTGTTTGACTGACTGATTTTCATGTTGGTAGATGATTCGAGGGCAGTATCGATTGACGAATAATTGTCGTTGGTCACGGCTAAGTATGTTGCAACTTGGCTATTACTTAACATCATAATTCATATTCCATAATTTCATCTAATCGGTTGAGAAATAGGCAAGTTGAAAAGGTTGAGTTTTATCATAATCAGGAATAGCCAAATTCCATTCTACTAGGCTATATTCCTGAACTATATTAAAAAATCATTTTAGAATCCCATTTCCAACGCACTTGCATAATTTGCTAAACTAACGGTTCAATTTGAAATGTAACAAAAGTTGTACACCAACACATTTAAAATACTTAGGATATACTTAGGACAACTTAAGGCAACTTAGCACAAATTTCACATACGTTCGACTAGACATTAGACAATATTTATAAAAATGTAAAGTTTCATAATCCGTATTGTAAAGTCACGATATTGCGTTTTTTTGCCCAAGTAAGTCGCAATGATGAAAAAGGCCCTGGAAAATTGCTACAACTAAAAAGGCCCTAGCAATAATAAAAAATAATTTCAGGAAATCGATGCGGAAATGAAATTTTTGAGAAAAGAGCTAAAAGGGTTCTTTTCACATTTATAGTCGGACCTCATAATTAAATTAGTTTAAATTAATTCAGATTATTGTATGCCAATTAAAAATGAATAAAATTATTCCCGCACAACGCGCGTCAAACACAAACTCGTTTCTCAACTTTAAAACACAAAATTAAACGCATGCATACAACAATATGAGACCGCACACATCGGAGACGGAAATTAAACGTAATAAAAGCAAAATAAGTCATAATGAAATAAAATGTTATACTACCACCTATAAGAGAGGCAATTTGCAAACGACAATTATTATGAATCAGTCCACCTGTCGCCTATTCTACATATTCAATATTCGTCATCGTCATCATCTACATATAAATAAAAACCCATTCAAAATTTATACTAATGTCTTACAAGAAGTTGTACCGAGAGAGACCAAACAATTAAAACGTACATTTAATACTCTAATTCAATTAACGTGTGTGCTTTTCGAGGATAATGTACGAGGGTAATTGGAAAAGTTTGCGGCCTGCAGTTTAACAAACTTTTCAAAATACGCTCGTAAACAGAATATTCAACTTGCTCTATTCTATATATACATCTCAATTATAAATCGTAAATATTTATTTAGTTATTTAAAATAAAAAAATTTTAATTGAAGTCAGCATCCCACATACCAAGAGCTTACAATTTACAAAGAATCGAACAAAAAAAATGGTCAATGACATATTTTTGTTGTTTAAGAGACACAAAACAAAATTTAGTTAAAATTGTAGCAATAGAATTCCGACTACACTTCTATAAAAGACAAGTGTATACTTCACATATGTAAATGGTAAAATCCTGTTTGTTAAATTTTTTTTTTTTACAAATCTCAAAATGAAAATTAATGATTTAATGGATGATTCGCAAAAATAAAAAATTTAAAATTCAAGGTCCGTTTCTGTAGCCGTGGCCAGTTTGTTATTGTTGTTGTTGTTATTATAGAAAATTCAATTAATAAAAATCGTTTATATAACATAACGTCTTAAGAACCGTCCGCAACATTCATTTATTATATTCTTGTATTTTGTTGTTGTTAAAGTTTATGTATGTAGGTATACGTTTATGGTATTCACGAGATTTAAAGCCAAACACAACAAAGGACCCTTATAGAATAATTAATGTTGTCGATTTTAATTTACGTTTTGCCCTTATAAATCTCATGAGTTCTTAGTTTATAGTCTCATGCGTTTTTTGTGTTGTTGGAATATTGATAAACATAAAATTGATTGGAAATGATTTTAACCTTTAGTTTTTAATTGAATCAGTATTAAACAGAAGTTTTAAATACAGAGTTTTGTGAAAGTTGGCTATATTGGTGATTTACTATATTGTGGCGTCAATAAATCGTTGATTTACAACTCTCATTGCAAGAATAAGAATTGTTGGTAGTAAAATTTTTAAATATTTTAATTTTTCTGCTGGTGTTGAGAGAAAAACGCGTTGTAATGAAATTTCCAGTTTTTTTAACAAGCAAGATTTCACGGATTTTTCGAATACGAAAGGCTGGTGCACGTTGAGAATGAGCATCAAAAACGATTTTTCCTTTTTCAAGAAATTATTTAAGGAAATTGTTAAAACGTATATTTGTGCTAAAAATCTAAAGTGCTAACTAAAAATAGAACGTTAAATTTTAACCATTTTCATACAAAAATTCAATTTATCGTTGATAATTTTTAATTTAACACGATAAATTGAAATTTTGTTATAAAATGGTTAAAATTTAACGTTCTATTTTTAGTTAGCACTTTAGATTTTTAACACAAATATACGTTTTAACAATTTCCTTAAATAATTTCTTGAAAAAGGAAAACTCGTTCTCGTCGCTCGTCCTCAATGTGTACAGGCATTATGTAGGCTTGCACTGATCAGCGGACTTTCTAAACGTACGCAATGAAAGAGTAATATTTAAATAAAGCCACCTTAAGACAGTTTAACTTTTGTTCTAAAAATCAAATTTCATTTATTTTATTAAACGGGTTGGATACAGAAACTGAAAATCCCGAAAAAAAGTCCTTAAACAAAAAACTTCAGGAAAACAAAAATCCAGAAAACTAAAATCCAGAAACACAATTATCAAAGTGTGTACCAAATTAAAATTAAAATTTAAAAAATTTTTATCGAATTTTATTTTTTTGTGAAAAGTTCTTAATATTTACGATAATGGAAATTGCTTCGTCAACCTTTCAGACACAGATCAAAGGAATGAATCGTATCGCTCGTATCGCTTCTACTGACAGATGTATCACAAATGTTTCAATTGATGGCAAAAGCCTAAAAATGCCTATAAAGTTGAATTTTTTTCATTTATTTGAAGCAATAGTAGATTGTTCTACAAGTAAAGAAAAGTGATAGTTTTCCAGCGAGTGTAATTGTTTAATTCACTTGTTTTCAGGCAAGAAATGACACTGTTTGCCATTAAGTACACGAAAAAATATTTTTTCTGGATTGCTTTTCCGTTAATTTCTAGATTTTTTTTTTAGGATTTAACTTTTCTGGATTTTTACTTTTCAACTATTCTGGATTTTAAAATTTCGGGATTACCTTTTTCGGGCAAATGTAGTGATCCCATTTTAAGCAAAAAAATTATATGGATTTTTTCGGGATTATTCTTCTGGATTTTGGCTGGTTCATTATTCTGGATTTTAAAATTTCGGGATTATCTTTTTCGGGCAAATATAGTGGTGATCTTGGAGAAGTTGAAAGTTAAAATATTTTACAACTACAACTGTTGTCTATTGAAATTTTTAATTTTCGGGAAAGTGTCGCATTTAAGCTTTCGGTTGTGCACTGTGTCTTTCTAGATTTTCATTTTCTGGATTTTTTTCTGGATCAGGCAGCCCTCAATATAATTATTTAGGTCTGTGTCTACGGGATCATACTCTATTACTCTAATACTCCTTATTCTATTAAGGACTTAGAAAAGGTATGTAGTCAACCAACTTCGTTGGCAAATATACGGTTAAGACCAACAAAATGGTATACCATCATATTCCCGAAACGAAGGACACATTAAATTTTGTTAACAACAATATGAAATCAAAAGGACTCCACATAATTTTATGTCATCCTTGCACAGAAAGGGCCAATGCTAAGCGGCTTTGGGAGTTCTTTATTTTAGTATCTGAATAATTATTAAAAAACCTAAACGTGTCAAAAAATTCTTCAATTTCTATGAATGTTAAAATTTCAAAAAATCGTCACAACGGGGATTTTGGGGCGGAAGTCACAATCCTCTAGGGTATAAAACGAATTAAAATAATATTTGAAAAAATTTTTGGATTTAAGAAATTTGATTTTTTGGGATTTTTTTTATTTTGGTGAAAGTTAAAAAGAACCATTGTTAGGATTTCTGGAAGTGGTCATTTCCATTTGATATGATAAATTTGTTGGTAGAAACTGTTAACAAACTCCTGTTATGAGCTGGCACAACCGATCTGCATTACGATTCCGACAGCATTTTGGGTTAGTTTCTTAAGCATTATTTTTAGCCTAAATGTAGGCAGTGGAACTATATATAAAATATTATTAATTGGGTGCCTATCACTGAAAATGTAATAACATAAATTCTCTTGTTGAAATTTTATGACCGTTGTTTGAATATACATACATTACATATGTATCGGTCAAAAGATCCCATCGTTTAGTGAAATTGTCTTAAGCTGAAACCCACATTTCGTGAATATTGTATAATTCGTTCTAATTGTTCGTGAATGTATGAAAGTTATTGATCATTTAATTGGAAAACCCCAAGTTAATGAGATTTTATCGCACATAGCGGACTTAACGTAATATAGGGGTTCGCCGTACAAATAGGTATTGTAATGGTAGGTAATTTTTTTTTTTGCATTTTTAATACATACATTTATGTACATTTGCATTTCAAACAATTTATCAATATTGTAAAATTTTGGTTAATAACGTAAATTCCCTAAATCTTTAATAAGATTTAGTTCTCTTAATATCATTTTGATAATTTATTCGTCTTGGTGGGTGTTCTTCATATACAGATTTTACTTACAATTAGTGAAATAATTCATAACGAAGTTATGGGATACGGCTTAGGAAGGAACTTGGCCATTTCTCACTTGATTTTGATGAAATTCAGCGTGTACGATGGAAATGGGATTCATTCCGTTCAAGCGTTAATTTTTGCGCGGTTTCCAAATTTTTGATTTCTTTAGATAAAATCTTCTGGAACTTATTCGAATTTATCATAAATAACTATTTTAAGAAAAATGTTTAATTGGTTTAGATTAATAGAATTATAATTTTTTCGGTCAGAAAAATTTATTTGCTACAGAAAAAAATGAGATAGAAGGTTCGATAAATTTTCAAAGATTTTAGAATTTTCAATATAAAGCCAAATTTGGAAATTATTGTGAAAAACTTAAACGTTTTTGTTTTTGTTGTTTTATGGATTTAGGGTTTTATTAAAGAGCATTAAATCAAAGAATTTTGATAATGTCAAGGTAGTAACTCATGCTATAAATGTAATTCTGTGGCAATTCAACAAAACCACTTATCTCATTTTCACTCACTTTTCAGGAGACAATAAATTAACAGTAAAACAGTAAAGTAATAAACACTTATCTCGAGATAAATGATTATGTTGAAAGGCCCAGACTGTGGCCCAGACTGTGGAATCATTTATCTCGAGATAAGTGTTTATTACTTTACTGTTTTACTGTTAATTTATTGTCTCCTGAAAAGTGAGTGAGAATGAGATAAGTGGTTTTGTTGAATTGCCACAGAATCCAAAAATTATAAATAAAAAATACTATTTATGGTAATCTTTGGAAAAAACGTAAACGAGTTGTAAATATTCGAAATATAGGAGCTCAATTGGATTGGTTGAAATGTTTTGCTATAGTCCCATCACAAGGTGGCGTGATATAAGTAGAGAATTTCTTAAGCGATTCAACGTAATGGGGTGTATATGAAGCCGTGGGGGTTACATTGACATATTTTGTTTTTTAATGACCATTACGACGATATTATAAAACTGTTTGCGCCGCGTATAATCGTAAACCGCGAGATAGGAAGTTGATCTAGAATTGAGCTATTTTCTGCATTATAATCGTTGGAAAATATCATTAATATTTTTTTAGAAAAACACGTTGCATAAATAAGGGCACATTTCATTGCCCCACCCTGTATATTCACAAAACATTTAAATGCAAATATTTTAAAACTATGATTTTTATTGCCATTTCATTACCAAAGAGACGATATTTGGGACAATTATTATTTGAAACTGCAAATAAATGGACTATTAAATTATAGGGGTCGTAACGATATCCCGCATTTCAAAATCCCGCTTTATCAAAATCCTGCTCAAGAAAAAAATCCCGCTTTTTAAAATCCCGCTTTTCAAAATCCCGCTTTTCAAAATCCCGATTCTGCAAAAATAAAAATCCCGGTTTTCAGAAAATCCCGGTTTTGATTTTTATTTTACTTTATAAAATTTTCCTTCACCAGAAAGCGCGGCTCGAATTAAAAAAAATACGTCATTCAAATTTCAAAACCAAGATATTGGAAAGCGTGCTTTTGAAAAGCAGGATTTTCAAATTTGGGATTTTGGTTTCGGGATTTTGAAGGCGGGATTTTGAAAAGCGGGCAAACTTACCTTCCTCTAAATTATAATATTATAATATTTTGCAATTGTATAATATAATATAATATAATCCGTAATAGCATTGGAACCTGAAGCTTTTATTTCTTCTATAAAATTTACACAAATAGATGGAGGTAACCGATACATTTCTATGAACTTATTGTACAATTATTTTTGTACATACATAAGTCATTTGTAATAGCAATTATTGTATATTATTCTTTTTACCAATCTTCCGAAATGTCAAACGGATCAATAGTGTCTCATAAATATTTATGAAAAATAATCAATTTATTTCGTCTTTGACGACAAGACACTATACAGCTAACGGCACTCATTCCAAAATTTAAAATTAAACTTTAAAATTAGGATTTATCTAGCCAACTTATCTAAATTACATAACTTTATCTAAAAACCATTTAAGAATCCCATTTCCATCTTAAATGATTAATTCTATCAAAATCGGATAAGAAATGCCCAAGTTCCTTCCTAATTGGCCATATTACAGAACTTTATCTAAAAACCATTTAAGAAATGCCATTTCCATCGTACACGCTGAATTTCATCAAAATCGGGTGAGAAATGGCCAAGCTCCTTCCTAAGCCGTATCTCATAACTTCGTTATGAATTATTTCACTAATATTGTAAGTAAAATTTGTATATGAAGAACACCCACCAAGCCGAATAAATCATCAAAATGATATTAAGATAATTAAATCTTATTAAAGATTTAGGGAATTTACGTTATTAACCAAAATTTTACAATATTGATAAATTGTTTGGAATGCAAATGTACATAAATGTATGTATTAAAAATGCAAAAAAAAAATTACCTACCATTACAATACCTATTTGTACGGCGAACCCCTATATTACGTTAAGTCCGCTATGTGCGATAAAATCTCATTAACTTGGGGTTTTCCAATTAAATGATCAATAACTTTCATACATTCACGAACAATTAGAACGAATTATACAATATTCACGAAATGTGGGTTTCAGCTTAAGACAATTTCACTAAACGATGGGATCTTTTGACCGATACATATGTAATGTATGTATATTCAAACAACGGTCATAAAATTTCAACAAGAGAATTTATGTTATTACATTTTCAGTGATAGGCACCCAATTAATAATATTTTATATATAGTTCCACTGCCTACATTTAGGCTAAAAATAATGCTTAAGAAACTAACCCAAAATGCTGTCGGAATCCCTATCCTGGAGTTTGAATAATAATTGTTAAGTAAACATTAGGTTACAGTTTACAGACCAATTGGTCTCTCTTGCTCTTGAAATTTGAACACAGAACGTTTAAGGAACGGGTGGGCATATCTACATCTATAGAAGATAAATACGGCTATTATTTAATTCTAGACAAAAAAAATAGAAAAAATTAAACGTGAATGTATAGAAAAATAAAGAGGCCCGGCTCACTATATTTCCATATTTTGCTATGGTTTAGGAACACCGACAGATATATCTCTAATTTATCTTCTCGTAAGTTCTTCAAATCTCAAATAAATGCAGATTAAACTGTTAGTCTTCTAGACAAAATCACAATTTACTTACAATTTCTTTGCACGAAGAATGTGAGAATTGCTTCAGAAAATGTATAATGCAGTATTTACTTCTATTCTACAATGTGATGTGTGAAACATCAAAACCGATTATTCTGGTTGACTTATTGGACCATCAATCCATTAATTTACTGATGGTTAAAAAAAATGTTTTTGGTCTAAAAAATTGTCTACCAAGTGCAAAGGGGTTTTAACCTTTTAACGTACACATAAGTCAGTTTTTGGATGCGGTATCTTTTTACGGAGTTTTTTTTAATGCGAGTTATTAGAAACAATATCGGTCGCTTAGAAACAGAGTTGGTTGTACAAAGAAGGTGGAATTATTAAGAGTTTACAAATTCAATTGATGATATAATTAGCAACTTAGTCAGTACAGCCTGCTGAAGCTTAGTTTGCAAACTCTTAATAAATTCAAGATGGAGATGAAATTCCAAAACAGATTCCATCAAAATTAGATTTACACTTTCAGAGTATATCCTAGTATTTGAAATTGTTATATTTAGCGAAAATATTAAATCCGGAATTTTTATATTCAGATTCTAAAATTTTCAATTTTAATAAATTTTGGGGAAATAAGATATTTAGATTCCGAAATTTAAAATTTATACTGAATGATGCGAGATGCATGAGAATCTCTATTAAAATTTATTATTTTTCAAAATCGAGATTCACATGTTAAATCTCAAAGTTTTGAAAATAACAAATTGCATTCTCCATACGTCCAGCAAATTCACCAAACATTTTTTTATTTAGCCGCGGTATTGTATTAAATGTTGACATTAGAATTGTTTTTCAAAGACAATGAGTTGAAAATGGTAAAGCAAAGTATACGGTCAAGAGCCAAAAGATTTTAACGAAACTATCGCAATAATTTTCAGTGAGTAAAGCGCCTTAAACTTAATTATAATTAATTTTGCAAAAATCTTATTTAATTTTTAAATAAAAGGAGCTCAAGGTTTTTTCTAATATGTTACAAGGAATTCTGTGGTTTGGCTTAATCTACTTCTTAAATCATTTCTGCTCGTATCTGTGCATAAATTTTGTTATATAAATAATTAACCAGTTATAAAAATTATCCAAATATTAAATATTTCAATTTAATGTTTAAAATATTTATTTGAGTCGTTCCAAAATTTAGTTTAGTAACGCCCAAACTCAAATGACGCAGATTAAATATTGGGAAATACGTTTTACGTGTCGGTCGTTTAAAATTATTCAAAAAAAGCTGATTTGGGCTGGATACCATTTCATATTTTCATACATTCACGATTTCTGATTTGTAGATTTTGCTAACTTCTAAACTATTACCAAGCTTAAACAACTAAATTCCAAATTTTATAATCGAAATTTCCTAATTTTAATTTCTAAATTCATTAATTTTTAGATAAAAGCAATATTTTAAACATATTACACTTTATAGGGTTTTTTTTTCTAGGAACATACAGCATTACAGTTGCTGTATACATGTACATACTTGAGTGAAATTTAATTTTGAATTGAGCTTAAATTCTCCTTTTTTATTTTGTGCTTGAAGAGAATGAAAAGTACAAATAGCTATCGTTGTCTAATATTTAACAAAACTTTAATTGCATCAAACTATTAAAAACACTTTCACATACTCGTTCGGGCGAATTATCTTACGGAAATATCAACTTAGGCAAACAAAAAAAAAAAAAAAAAAAAAATCGATCGCCCTTTTTGAACTTCTTACTACAAATATCAATATCGAACGACGTGAAATAATATGATTATGAATATTTATATGAGTTCCATCAACTTATGTCTTACATACCCATGTTATGTTTTGTGCCATGAATCTGGTTTATTTAAAAACATAAACACACCATAAAGATGCGAGATTTTTTTTTTTTTATTCAATAATCTCAATAATAATATTCTTAATCACCATCGTCTTAAGCATTATAAACTTATAACCTACTTTATGGTTTATAATCAATGAAGAACATTTTTGATTTATAAGACATAACATAATAAAATAAAAAAAAATTCTGTTTGGTTCATTTACTCATGCAGACATGTACATACATTACAAACATAGATTCATTACAGGATGAATCATCGAATTTCCAAAGGCAAACTGGTTAAAATTTACAGCGGGATAATACTCGTGAGAACACAAAAAATCAACTGGATTTGATTGTATCAGACTATATATAGAAATGTATACACAGGTATCGATGTTATGCTCTATAAGATGATTGATTGGAAAATTCGGTTTGGTGCATTTCACGTCACAGGTTAATTTGCCTTGAACTTTAAATGTTTATTTATGGCACTCTATATACTGAACCAAGTAATTTATCTTCTTGTGGGCATAAATAATTCGCTTTGTTTTGTTTTTAAATTCTGAATTAAATTTTATGTTAAATGAAACATTAATTAAGTAATTAATGTAAACACACATAACTTTATGCGGCGTGCAAGCAGTAATTTAGGTTTTAATGATGATGACCAAAAGGTCTTCGTTTACGATTTTTTTTTATTTTTTTTTTTATGAGGATTTAACATAATGAAAGTTAATGCTGATCTTCTATTTTCATCGATTGTATATGAGTAATTTACATATGTAAGTGTGTGTACCTTTAGGTGGTAATTAAGAGTTAATTACCAAAATGAGAGGAATAATTATTTTGTTGTGTTTACATGAAAAGCTTGCGGTGCTAATTGTTTTCCTCTTTGTTGTACTTAGTATAGGATAGGCAGTAAAATTTTATAGATTTGTCCTTCTCAACTACAGGGATCAATAACCTTTGTAATACTACCTTAGATTGAAATTTTACTCCGCTGACAGTCTCTTTTCGTATAAGGTTAATCCAAAACAAAAATACAAATTAGCAAAATGACATATTATACGATTAGCGTACGTTTCTTACAATACCGCGAATCCCTAATTAAGATATTCAAAAAGCCGTCACGTTTTCATTTTTGTCTACACCATATTTACAATCGTACATACATAAATAAAATTATCTGTTTCCCAACCACATCAAATCATCAGTCCCTTAATTAAAAAAAAAAAAAAAATTTAAAAACTTAAGACCGAAAATCCAAAATCAAAGAGATAACCTTAAAACAAAACAAAACAGGATCCATGCATATTATACAATAGGTAATTTAGAGACGGAGAGAAAGAGATCGTGTTGAATAAAAGCATGTAATTCAAAACTATCTTTTATAATATTATGTATAATGTACGAGTACAAGAAGAAGAATCTCAAAGGAATACTACCGACACAGACACACACAAGCAGTATTTTCACGCTTCCCAAAATATATAAAATTCTTAAAGGTAAAAAAAATTAATCAAATACAAGACGAAACAAAATTTTGTATTTTATAGACCGCCTTTATCAAATCAAAAATCAAAAATGTATCGTTCGTATAGATGAGTGTAAGACAATGGTAAAGAAGATGTGTATACGTATAGAAATCACGTATCTCTCATTACCATCGGTTCTAAATAGATGAGGCGATTGAAACAAAAAAAAAATTAACAAGAGTATACATATGTATAATATGTATGTACCTGTCTGGCCAGACAGGCTGACATACATACAGTTGTTCGTCTTGCATAATAAGGTAACACCTCTTGCTCAAATTAAAGTCATGGAACATTTTTAAATTTCAGTTCAAATTTATGTGAAAATATGTTTGAAGCTCTTTAACTTTCAATGCCTTATTAGTGAAAGTCAACTTGAAACTAATTATAAACGGGTAAATGAAAAGGGCAAATTCAGAAAATATTTTCTAGTTACGATTCTTACCTGCCACACCTGCCCCACTCGGAATTTACAGTTGTTCCTAACTTTAGTGTAAAATTTGATTTACAAAATTTAGAACTCTCACTAAATATTATGGTTAGTTTATTCGATTTATTTACTCAAAGCTGTTCAAGCTTTTTTAAGTCATTCTTTATCTCACTCACAAAAGAATTAAATTCTGACTATAGAATCGCCATATTATTCAAAATGTATTTGTAGTATTCCCAATTTTTACAAAATTTTGTTTTAAAATCCTCTGAAACTAAATCGAAAACTGAAAGGAACTTTAAGTTTCAAATGATTATCGAAGTTCGATAGCTACATTGAAACCATTGGTGCCAAAACTCAGGATCTGGATATAAATCAATTAATATTCGGCACTCATAATATATAAGTACGCAATTAACCGGGTGTTGAGAGGGGTTTAAAAAAAATTGTTGTATCTGGAAAAAAAGACAACTAATACTAGGTGGGGGAAATGACACTTACAAAGACAGTTATTAAGAGACACGGAAAATCAATAATTTACACAATTCAAAATGATTTAAACAAAGGGGAATCAATAGGGAAGTCAAACAATTTTAATTTCGAGCAAAAACCAACATGAGTTACTTTTTGATCCGAACATACTCCCGGCCATTGAGGAATATAATGATTCAATCTAATATTAGGAGACCGATTTTCCCAATTGATCATCTGTGGTGCCGTGTTGACTCTTCACTGTGACCGTCAATGCCAACTGGAAAATGGTGATACTCGAATAAGTTCAAATCAGCTGCGGGGCACTTGTTTATACGAATGTCACAATTTTCGGAAAGCCTTGTATCCATGGAGCAGTTGGTCGGGAATTTAAAAAACACGTGGAATGGATCGAGCTATTTGGTTGAAAGGGTTTTTGATGCCGACTATGAGGTGATTTGGTTCGATGGTGGTGAGTAATTGCTGCTATTTGGGTTGGAAGTACCGCACGTGTAAAGCATTCACAAAAGTTCATATGAATGGATGGCAGGCATCGAGAACTGCTGGATGTTTGGTGACATATGAACAACATGTTGTCAAACGTGTCAGCAAATTAACTCTCAGTGTCCTCTGGTCATCAATAAATGGAAACAATGGGCGATGCTTGTTTAAGTGTCTTACATCAGAATCATTTGTGTTTCGAATGATTTCTTCTTGGATCTTGCTATTTTGAGACCAACCAAGCATAGTAAACATTGTAGCCCATTTAATTGTAGATGCTGCTGAATATAAAAAGTATTGTTTAGTTTTAAATTTATTATAAAAGCGTTAGCACTTGACAAATATTCAAATGACGGAATCGAACAATGACGCCTTCTCGAATAAATTTGCAATGGCAGTGAATTCGATTCGTGATAATTGAGTTACTGCGATATAGTAACACGACTTTTTGATTTCGAAATCATCGCAGATTATATTTGGAAGTAGCCGGTTAAATAATTTCGGCCAGTAATCGGATGATTTTAGATGGAAGTTTGGACATTCTCCAATTCTCTTTTTACCGGCGCTTCTAGAACCTAAGATTTTAATGTTTGTACAGGCACGGTTACGTGGCAGGTTTAGGGATTGGACACGTTTTTCGGTCATCAAACTGGTTTCTGCAGCTGAGTCCAACAATGCGCGGAACTTCTGGCAAGATCCTCTAAAGTTCTGTACCATAATTAAGGCCGTTTGCAGCAAGGCCAGAGAAGGATTTGAAACTCTGGAAGCCACAGACTCATTTGGACACGAGTTTGCTACGTTGAAAGTTGAATCAGATGAATAGGATGCATTGCTTGATGTAAGATCAGATTGTATTGTGCTAAACTGCTGAAATAAATTAAAAGAAACTGAAACTGAGATTGAAAGTTTATCAGTCTGGTCGATTAAAAAGCTGTTTGGATGGTTGATTGTGAATCGCCTGCTTCGTAATTTCTGATTGTAGTTTCTCTGCTACCGTTGCTTGGTATTTGTGTGCTTACTGTTGGATAAACAATGCTCAGCTGCGATTTTACGAAGCTCAGGAGCATTGTGTTGATTTATTCGTTTTTGCTTCATAGAATTCTTGTTGCAGGAATGATTAATTGCTTTCTTTTTGTCTAATCTTGCTTGCAACTTATTCCAAGCCTCTTTGTAATTAACATCAGTAATCGAAATGTGACGGATTAAGTCGGCAGCTTCACCTGTAAAAAAATCTTTCAACAATTCAAACTTATGATAGTTAGATAGCACGCCATTTTGATGAACCAATGATGTGTAACGGTTCTTGAAGGACGGCCATTGACTATAAATTCCTGAAAATTGTTGAATAACAGCACGTGAAAATTCATGAAAATGAATTTGCTGAGCGCATAAATTATAAATTTTGTTGAGCAAATCAGCTTTGGGTATCTGACAAAAATCGACTTAATCTTGAAATATTTTGCCTCAAATTCATCAAATGGAATTAAGAGCAGTTTATCTTTAATAGCACCAAATTCTGTGAAGTATTCCTCCATCTTTGATGAGCGTACTTCAATATCTTCCACCATAGTGATTTCATCGATGGTAACAGCAAACGTGTTAAGCCTGGTCATTTCACGTACGATGCAACCACATTTTTGAAACAAGTTGCTTGCAGCCATTTTGAAGGAAGTCCTTTGGTGTGGGTACTGCTCCTTTGAGCAAATCTTTTATCAAGGAAATCAATTGAACCACAATAATGTTTACATATCACTTGTGAACTGTGCGAGTGAAGTAAATTTGTGTTCAAAAAATTTGATCGAACTGTTGCCAATGGGTATATAAATGAGGATAGTCTGCGATAATAATATGAAAGCGAATCATTGTATGGCAGGCATGGAAATGCGTATCATTGAAGAACCTTTCCGGTCCATTTTTTACCATAAACCACTGGTGGTAATATGAAACATGATATTCGTTTACACCAAGATATACAATTTCTGTTATTATCTGATGCTGAACTAATTAAATTACTTAGCATAAAATATGCGCGACGAATTGGAATAGATAGTCCAATTTGATGTGCATAACTTTACGTCTATGACTAATTTAGTTTAATTTCGATGACAAATTATTTACCTGAAGTTATCTACGCATACCAATAATTAAAGGACGTAAATGCTAACTGCAAAACAGAATCTTACTAGGCGCCACTGTGCGTTTTAGTTGCCTTCTTGTAGCCACCCTGATTGAGAAAATCAATCTAAAGTTACTTCAAAACACCATTTTCTGACGACAACCATATTCTAGCATTCAGTTAAAATCTTAGTAAGATAAGCAACCTAAGCACCTTACGGCCTTGTTCATCCTCATAATTATAATGAATTTTACGCAAGACTCTAGGAATGTAGGGTTCGTTTCTGTAATTTACAGAATTCAATCTGCAAAATTCATCAGATTGGCTGAATTCAGATAATTAATCAAATTCAAGTATTCATTATAAATAGAGAGAATAGATAAAATTTACAGTATTTACAAAATTTATTAAATTTCTTTAAAATTTCAAAATTTAAAGAAATTACAGAATTTATAGAATTTAGTAACTCTAATAAGAAACCAATTGTTAATTTTTAAAATGAAACCTATAAAATTTAAATGGCTAATTTTCAGAATATATAAAATTTAGTGTATTTAGAGGATAAATATGCATAGAATTTTTAGGGCTCCTCAGAGTTTATAGAGTTTATTTATATGAATTATAAAATTTGAAAATTTTTAAAACTTACAGAATTTCTGAAGAAAATTGCTAGCAATCTCCATACCATAGCTACAGAATTGATATACATTTACAGAATTTAAAGATTTTATAAATATAACAGAATTTATATAATTCTTTGAATTTAAATCTTACTCTACAGATTTGTTTGGATTTACATAATTTATAGAATTTGGAGAAAATTCAGAAAATTAAGGAAATTATTAGATATTACGGATTTGACTTTAGAAAATTTAGAGATACCGTAAAAGAAGAAATTTTGAGCATTACGAACATTTTCAACTAATTTGGTTGGTTAGCTACAATCAATTTCCTTATAACAAAATTTGCATTTTAGCGAATAAAAATTTAGTATAAGGAAGTAAAATTCGCAAATATTACATTTTTCTTCAAATTGCAATATTGCGAACTAATTTCGCCGGGTCCGTTACATCGTTAATTAACGGTATGCACAGAAGTTATTTCTAAAATTCTTAAGTTTCACTAATTTAGGAATCTACAGGAGTTGACGAATCTAAGGATTTTTGAAAATCAAGAAAATTGGTAGCATTGACTGAATTTATGAAATTTGATATATTAAAAGATTTGGAAATAATGGATAGAACTTAAAATTGATAGATAGAAATAACTAATTAGGCTTACATCTAGATCCACACTCACATCTGCGTTTCACTCACACTCATATAATAGATTTCAGCAGGACCAATACTAACAATTCTGCAAAGTGTAGAAATTCTACAGAACTACTGTATGTAAATTTTGTAAATTTTTTAAATTCTTTTTTGGATGTATTAGACCAAATTTTCTATTTAGAAAGCAACTGGTAGACAAAGAGACAGAATACACCAAAACATTGTGACCCATAAACATTTCTGAGTTTCATAAAACTGAATCTTGAATACAAATTAGCCCTAAACCACGCAACAATTATTAAGAAATTCTACCTGCACAATTTTGTAAGTTCAATAAAATCATTTAACTAATGCATATAGTAGTAAGCACACCTACAAATTCTACAAATTATATATTGTACCTTTTACTGTTATCACTTGTCACATAAAATAAGAATTTATGACAGTTTTGCACTTAACGACTTATGAGTAAGTTTGCATTTTAATGTTGATAAAAAATTATAAAGTTTTATGTCTTATGTCTTATGTATAATTTTGAAAGTTTTAAATCTCAAAATAAAAAAATCCCGTTAATTTAATAAAAGAAATAAATCAAAAACACAAACAAAACTGTTGTCTTATCTACAATGTACATATTATGTACCGTGTGTTGTATGCCCCCATTTGCATTTTTGACACCGCGCAACGAAATCAAACAAACAATAAAAACCAATAATTTTTGTATTTTGCTTAGACAGTTTTCTCTATCCTACATATGTATTTTACAATACACAAACCTATAAGATTTTAGCCTTTGGCATTGGTACACACAGATTTGTAATTTTTTGTTTGGATTTCAAACCACCAAAAATTGATACATGCAGACAAGTATTTCAATGTCGAAACTAAACGTGTATATTATGACATAAGAAAAATAATTTTGTAAATGCATTTTGGGGTGGGCTCTCTAGCTGCGCACACACACATATAGTATTAAAACAGTCTTGATAAATCGCGTCTCACACTAAAAACCATAAATTCATACTTAATATATAAAATTTGATAATAAACTCAAAGTTTATGTAAATATAAAATCGAATACGGTGGAGATAATAAACCAAAACCGGTCTTGACGTTAAAGACGTAAAAGATATACAAGAAAATGTGTTGTGCAAGTACAAAAATAAACGAACACATAGCGATAAAATATACGAAATATCTTAAATTGACACTGTAGTAAGTAAGGAACGAATTGTACATACATTATGAATGTTATTTTATGTTTTGTACACACATAAAAGTTTAACATAAAAAGTAGGTCGGACCTATAGAATTTTGTACTTTATTTATTTAGCGGTTTTATCAGCAAAAAATTGATTAAATCTGGTGTGCTATTTTTGTCGTATGTGGGAAAATAGGGTGAAAGGTAAAGGTAACTGTTGATTTTTAATTATTAAGAGTGGTTAGTTAAAGTATATTACTATGACGAATTACTTCAAAATTAGCTTAATGAAATTGAATTTTATTTTATCTGGCAAAATCTAAGCAGGAACTGGGAAATTCTGGTAAAACGGGAATTTTCAAATTTGATTAGGAAAACTCGAAATAAATTTGAATTTTATTTGTAAATTTTAATATTTTGTAGTAAAACTTAGTAAATAATTTTAACAATTTCAAAGTGTTCAAAATTGAAATTTCCAGAGGTGAAAATTATTGAAACGGTTTGGAATTAGGGTGCACAAATATTATTTGTCAAATTTTTAAGATTAAGGAGAAGGATAGTATTCCAAAAAGGTAGACATTCTCAATAAATATGATTAAATCAATGTGATTTGAGAATTTTTGCATTTGGCAGAGCCATATTTCACCGACGGAAAGCTGGATTGTGATTCGGTAGATAAGTTTGTCAAAAGAACGGTCAAAAAATTCTTACCATAGATTTAATTTGGAAAAAGGTTTATGGCTTAATTATAGACGAATATCTAATATTTGAGAATATTCAACCAATTGTTTGACAACAATCAAATTGTCTGTTGGCCGTTCCAACTGATCAAGAGGCGGTTGTGATAACAGCACGTAATTAAGATAAGTATTTTAAGCCTGAGAATGAACCTCATACTCAGCAATTCAGTAAAAACCTTTGGCTTGAGGTGGTATCCCGAAGCAATTTGAATTTTGGATGGAGTTGAAATAAATACGAAACGAATTATTGTATATTATCCTAAATGTATTTATGTACAGATAATGTGAAACTTAAATTTGGTTGGGACACTGATTTAATTAAATCTCTGACTATGAGTTAGTTGAAATCGCTTACAAAATTAAAGCGTTGTGGAGCAGATATGCTTCGAGTTGATGAATTAGGTTTTAACGGTCGACTCAACTATTGTTCTTAATTGCGGCTAAATTCACCGGGTATTTAATGGAATGTGTTTGGTTTGTGGCGGATAACCTTTCAAGTATTCATAATAGTCTCTCGCGACCCGTTGGAATTGCAGAGATGGAAGATGACTTGGATCGACCAACATCACATTTTCTTTCTCAAAGGTAATGATTTTTTAAAGGGTTCTAAGATACAATAATTCAGTTCTTTCAATTTGATTTGTCCTTTCATAGACTACCTACTAAACAGAGAGTTAGTGAAAAATGTATTCCTATAAAAGAAAGAATAATCTTCATAATATTCTGGTAAAGGAAGATTAAATTTTAAAATATTATGGAAAACTTAGATTTAAATTTAAAATATTCTGGAAAATTAAGATTTTATTTAAAAATCTAAATTTAATTTCTGGAAAAGAAAGATTAAATTTTAAATTATTCTGGAAATGGAAGATTAAATTTTAAAATATTCTGAAAAGGAAGATTCAATTTTTAAATATTCTGGAAAACTTAGATTTAAATTTAAAATATTCTGGAAAAGGGAGATTTTATTTTAAAATATTAATTTAATTTCTGTATAAAAACATTAATTTTTATTATATTCTGGAAAACTTTGATTTAATTTTTAAATAATCTAAAGAAGGAAGATTTTATTTAAAAATTTGAATTTAATTTCTGGGAAAGAAAGATTATATTTTAAAAAATTCTGGAAAACCTAGATTTACATTTAAAATATTCTGGAAATGAGAGATTTAAATTTAAAATATTCTGGAAAAGGGAGATTTTATTTTAAAATTTAAATCTAATTTATGGGAAAGGAAGATTATATTTTAAAATATTCTGGAAAACCTAGTTTTACATTTAAAATATTCTGGAAAATTTAAATTTAAAATATTCTGAACAAGAAAGAGTAAATTTTAAAATATTCTGGAAAGGAAGATTCAGTTTTAAAATATTCTGGAAAATTCAGATTTTATTAAAAATTTGAATTTATTTTCTGGACAAAGAAGATAAAATTTAAAATTATTCTGCAAAATTTAGATTTAAATTTCAAATATTCTGGAAAAGGGAGATTTTATTTTAGAATTTAAATTTAATCTCTGGACAAAGAAGATTAAATTTTAAAATTTTCTGGAAAACTTAGATTTAAATTAAAAATATTCTGGAAAATTAAGATTTTATTTAAAAATTTGAATTTAAATTCTGGGAAAGAAAGATTATATTTTAAAATATTCTGGAAAACCTAAATATTCTGGAAAATTTAAATTTAAAATATTCTGAACAAGAAAGATTAAATTTTAAAATATTCTGGAAAGGAAGATTTTATTTAAAAATTTGAATTTAATTTCTGTACAAAGAAGATTAAATTTTAAAATATTCTGGAAACTTAGATTTAAATTTAAAATATTCTGGAAAAGGGAGATTTTATTTTAAAATTTAAATCTAATTTATGGGAAAGGAAGATTAAATTTTAAAATATTCTGGAAAACTTAAATTTAAATTTAAAATATTCTGAACTAGAAAGATTAAATTTTAAAATATTCTGGAAAGGAAGATTCAGTTTAAAATATTCTGGGAAATTAAGATTTTATTTAAAAATTTGAATTTAATGTCTGGACAAAGAAGATTAAATGTTAAAATATTCTGGAAAACTTAGATTTAAATTTAAAATATTCTGGAAAAGGGAGATTTTATTTTAAAATTTAAATTTAATTTCTGGAAAAGAAAGATTTAATTTTAAAATATTCTGGAAATGAGAGATTTAATTTTAAAATATTCTGGAAAACTTAGATTTAAATTTAAAATATTCTGGAAAAGGGAGATTTTATTTTAAAATTTAAATCTAATTTATGGGAAAGGAAGATTATATTTTAAAATATTCTGGAAAACCTAGTTTTACATTTAAAATATTCTGGAAAATTTAAATTTAAAATATTCTGAACAAGAAAGATTAAATTTTAAAATATTCTGGAAAGGAAGATTCAGTTTTAAAATATTCTGGAAAATTCAGATTTTATTAAAAATTTGAATTTATTTTCTGGACAAAGAAGATAAAATTTAAAATTATTCTGCAAAATTTAGATTTAAATTTAAAATATTCTGGAAAAGGGAGATTTTATTTTAGAATTTAAATTTAATCTCTGGACAAAGAAGATTAAATTTTAAAATATTCTGGAAAACTTAGATTTAAATTAAAAATATTCTGGAGAATTAAGATTTTATTTAAAAATTTGAATTTAAATTCTGGGAAAGAAAGATTATATTTTAAAATATTCTGGAAAACCTAAATATTCTGGAAAATTTAAATTTAAAATATTCTGAACAAGAAAGATTAAATTTTAAAATATTCTGGAAAGGAAGATTCAGTTTTAAAATATTCTGGAAAATTCAGATTTTATTTAAAAATTTGAATTTAATTTCTGTACAAAGAAGATTAAATTTTAAAATATTCTGGAAACTTAGATTTAAATTTAAAATATTCTGGAAAAGGGAGATTTTATTTTAAAATTTAAATCTAATTTATGGGAAAGGAAGATTAAATTTTAAAATATTCTGGAAAACTTAAATTTAAATTTAAAATATTCTGGAAAATTAAGATTTTATTTAAAAATTTAAATTTAATTTCTGGGAAAGAAAGATTATATTTTAAAATATTCTGGAAAACCTAGTTTTACATTTAAAATATTCTGGAAAATTTAAATTTAAAATATTCTGAACAAGAAAGAGTAAATTTTAAAATATTCTGGAAAGGAAGATTCAGTTTTAAAATATTCTGGAAAATTCAGATTTTATTTAAAAATTTGAATTTATTTTCTGGACAAAGAAGATAAAATTTTAAATTATTCTGCAAAATTTAGATTTAAATTTAAAATATTCTGGAAAAGGGAGATTTTATTTTAGAATTTAAATTTAATTTCTGGACAAAGAAGATTAAATTTTAAAATATTCTGGAAAACTTAGATTTAAATTTAAAATATTCTGGAAAATTAAGATTTTATTTAAAAATTTGAATTTAAATTCTGGGAAAGAAAGATTATATTTTAAAATATTCTGGAAAACCTAAATATTCTGGAAAATTTAAATTTAAAATATTCTGAACAAGAAAGATTAAATTTTAAAATATTCTGGAAAGGAAGATTCAGTTTTAAAATATTCTGGAAAATTCAGATTTTATTTAAAAATTTGAATTTATTTTCTGGACAAAGAAGATAAAATTTTAAATTATTCTGCAAAATTTAGATTTAAATTTAAAATATTCTGGAAAAGGGAGATTTTATTTTAGAATTTAAATTTAATTTCTGGACAAAGAAGATTAAATTTTAAAATATTCTGGAAAACTTAGATTTAAATTTAAAATATTCTGGAAAATTAAGATTTTATTTAAAAATTTGAATTTAAATTCTGGGAAAGAAAGATTATATTTTAAAATATTCTGGAAAACCTAAATATTCTGGAAAATTTAAATTTAAAATATTCTGAACAAGAAAGATTAAATTTTAAAATATTCTGGAAAGGAAGATTCAGTTTTAAAATATTCTGGAAAATTCAGATTTTATTTAAAAATTTGAATTTAATTTCTGTAGAAAGAAGATTAAATTTTAAAATATTCTGGAAACTTAGATTTAAATTTAAAATATTCTGGAAAAGGGAGATTTTATTTTAAAATTTAAATCTAATTTATGGGAAAGGAAGATTAAATTTTAAAATATTCTGGAAAACTTAAATTTAAATTTAAAATATTCTGGAAAATTAAGATTTTATTTAAAAATTTGAATTTAATTTCTGGGAAAGAAAGATTATATTTTAAAATATTCTGGAAAACCTAGTTTTACATTTAAAATATTCTGGAAAATTTAAATTTAAAATATTCTGAACAAGAAAGAGTAAATTTTAAAATATTCTGGAAAGGAAGATTCAGTTTTAAAATATTCTGGAAAATTCAGATTTTATTAAAAATTTGAATTTATTTTCTGGACAAAGAAGATAAAATTTTAAATTATTCTGCAAAATTTAGATGTTAATTTAAAATATTCTGGAAAAGGTAGATTTTATTTTAGAATTTAAATTTAATTTCTGGACAAAGAAGATTAAATTTTAAAATATTCTGGAAAACTTAGATTTAAATTTAAAATATTCTGGAAAATTAAGATTTTATTTAAAAATTTGAATTTAAATTCTGGGAAAGAAAGATTATATTTTAAAATATTCTGGAAAACCTAGTTTTACATTTAAAATATTCTGGAAAATTTAAATTTTAAATATTCTGAACAAGAAAGAGTAAATTTTAAAATATTCTGGAAAGGAAGATTCAGTTTTAAAATATTCTGGAAAATTCAGATTTTATTAAAAATTTGAATTTATTTTCTGGACAAAGAAGATAAAATTTAAAATTATTCTGCAAAATTTAGATTTAAATTTAAAATATTCTGGAAAAGGGAGATTTTATTTTAGAATTTAAATTTAATTTCTGGACAAAGAAGATTAAATTTTAAAATATTCTGGAAAACTTAGATTTAAATTAAAAATATTCTGGAAAATTAAGATTTTATTTAAAAATTTGAATTTAAATTCTGGGAAAGAAAGATTATATTTTAAAATATTCTGGAAAACCTAAATATTCTGGAAAATTTAAATTTAAAATATTCTGAACAAGAAAGATTAAATTTTAAAATATTCTGGAAAGGAAGATTCAGTTTTAAAATATTCTGGAAAATTCAGATTTTATTTAAAAATTTGAATTTAATTTCTGTACAAAGAAGATTAAATTTTAAAATATTCTGGAAACTTAGATTTAAATTTAAAATATTCTGGAAAAGGGAGATTTTATTTTAAAATTTAAATCTAATTTATGGGAAAGGAAGATTAAATTTTAAAATATTCTGGAAAACTTAAATTTAAATTTAAAATATTCTGGAAAATTAAGATTTTATTTAAAAATTTGAATTTAATTTCTGGGAAAGAAAGATTATATTTTAAAATATTCTGGAAAACCTAGTTTTACATTTAAAATATTCTGGAAAATTTAAATTTAAAATATTCTGAACAAGAAAGAGTAAATTTTAAAATATTCTGGAAAGGAAGATTCAGTTTTAAAATATTCTGGAAAATTCAGATTTTATTTAAAAATTTGAATTTATTTTCTGGACAAAGAAGATAAAATTTTAAATTATTCTGCAAAATTTAGATGTTAATTTAAAATATTCTGGAAAAGGTAGATTTTATTTTAGAATTTAAATTTAATTTCTGGACAAAGAAGATTAAATTTTAAAATATTCTGGAAAACTTAGATTTAAATTTAAAATATTCTGGAAAATTAAGATTTTATTTAAAAATTTGAATTTAAATTCTGGGAAAGAAAGATTATATTTTAAAATATTCTGGAAAACCTAGTTTTACATTTAAAATATTCTGGAAAATTTAAATTTTAAATATTCTGAACAAGAAAGATTAAATTTTAAAATATTCTGGAAAGGAAGATTCAGTTTTAAAATATTCTGGAAAATTCAGATTTTATTTAAAAATTTGAATTTAATTTCTGGACAAAGAAGATTAAATTTTAAAATATTCTGGAAACTTAGATTTAAATTTAAAATATTCTGGAAAAGGGAGATTTTATTTTAAAATTTAAATTTAATTTCTGGAAAAGAAAGATTTAATTTTTAAATAACCTGGAAAAGGGAGATTTTATTTAAAAATTTGAATTTAACTTCTGGGAAAGGAAGATTAAATTTTAAATTATTTTGGAAAACTTAGACTTAAATTTAAAATATTCTGGAAAAGGGAGATTTTATTTTTAAATTTAAATCTAATTTCTAAAAAAGAAAGAGTAAATTTTAAAATATTCTGGAAATGGGAGAATTAATTTTAAATTATTAATTTAATTTCTGGAAAAAAACGTTAATTTTTAATATATTCTGGAAAACTTAGATTTAACTTTTAAATAATTTGGAAAAGGGAGAACAGTGGTCAAGAAAATTTCAGTCCCTGGTTTGAGTCTTGCCACTGACCAAAAATTGAATTACAGAACCCTTTGATAGACAAAAAACAGTGTGTAAAATCGAGTTTGTTAGGCTGACCATCTAAAATGTGATTGTCATACTTATATTTGATAGTAAAATGCGTAGACATGCGGTAAGGATGGAGTTCGGTCTCTATGCCACAAATGAGAGAATACTTTACTAATTCACATGAGAGATTTGCATGAGACAGATAAACCAAAATAATGTAAAACCACCTTATTTTGTAGGATGAAATAGGAAGGCGGCAAAAACAGGCTTCATAAATTTGCAACGTTAAATTTCGAGTATTTTTTGCGGAATTAATGTTTCATATGTGTAATGTGGGCTATTGGCTGAATTTCGGTATTATACTGATTTATTGATATTTTTATTAAAATTGGTTCCGCAGAAGAAACCATACTGGAATATTTGCTGCGACAAACTGATAGTATTATACATTATTCATACTCATGCCATAAATCTTAGCCTATTATACAGGAATTTATGCCAGAGTAGTAAACTTCCGCTTAGAACACATTTTATTCTAGAAGATTAGACAAATCACACAAGAAACATGAGATAAACAAGCAACACCGACAAGCCTGTATAAGTTTTGAACAGATTATCAACTTTAACCCCCAAATAATTTAATCGCCATTAATCCTCATTATTTAAGCTTAATAACCAACTTGTACATAGCTTCTAGTACGTATGTATATTATTATATTGTAAATCGATTAAATCAACATCTATAATCGTATATGTGCCCCGTCATCTATAAATTTTGCGAATTGTTTTCTAATATATAATTCCATGAATTATTTGATTAGTCCGCGGCACGAAAAAACGAAAAACTATTGAATCAGCTATAGTAAAATAGTGCTAACATACCATAATTATGACGTAAATGCAATGATTCTGCACATTTTCCAAAACGTTATATTTGTGACGAAATATTTACCTTGAAATTAAATATCATCTTGGGTATTTCGTACAAAATTAATTAATAAAAAATGAAACTTGCTTTAAGGTATCGCGATGATTATCTAGCTAATTGAAATATTATTGCACAAATATTGAGTCGCTTTAACATTATCTTATTATCATACAACCAAATCGATTACCTGCTTTAAACAAGCAAGCAGAAAAAAAATGGAAACATGAAAAAAGGTTTGGTACTCGTCGCATAGTTTATATTCCATCACGCGCGCATCTTATTTAAAATTTATGACCAATTAAGACGAACGAATTTGCATACAAGTTATATACGAGTAATCGTATGAAATCGTCTCTATATATATTTAATTTGCCATGATATAATCAATCATAATTGCATCGATTTCTTATATGTTTCCACTTAAATTGGAAATATGTCAATTTGATTGTCTTTAAATCTGTATATGTATATGAACACACCTAGACAATTATCGTATACAATTTAATTATACATAATTATCGTTTTGTATACAAACAAAATCTACAAGCATCCCTTTTAAATAAATTCGATTGAATCAAGCGTCATATGCGAAGAATATTAATTGACAGTTAATATTTTTATTCTTACATTTTATTTTAATTCTGAACCGCGAAGTGAGCAACAGAATTTATAATTTCGTAGCACAATTGTTTCTTTCTTTTTATCGCTATACCATAATTTTGAACCCATCTTCTTTCATTTTTATGATTTTAATTTGTCAAACTTAACACTTTTTATAGTTTATGATTTTATAGCTTTTAATTTATTTTATTTTTTATTAGAGATGTAATCGGTTGACAGTTCGTGTAATAAAGGTTTAAATTGTTTAAACATAAAAAAATGTATCTGCTGAACACATTATAAATATCCTGTGTTATTGTTTAATGTTGGTGGCTCGTGATTTTCATGTCGCCAGTTTATTCTGGGTACGTTCAAATATTTTTATGAGTTTCAGTTTGAGTTGAAGGTAAATATAATGCAACAAAGAATCGTATGTCGATTTGCATTCTTAAACTCGTCTTCGACACTCCCCTTATTATAATCGCATAATCTCAAAAAACAATACACTTCATAAGCTATATCTAAACAAGGTCAGCATATAATTGATGGTGTGGCAAAATTAAAAGTATTTCATCGAAATAATAATTTGTGTTTGTTTTAGAATTTGGCGGTTTCATTGAAATCTAAATATTGTACATTGAAAAATAATTACTATTGTGTACACTTGTTCAATTTTGCGAATTCAGCGTCATTAAGTAACATTAAACATTTAATAGTTTGTTTTAAGATTATTGAAACTGTACACAGGAAACAAAATTTAAAAAAACTGTTGAAAGTTATTTCTGATGGAGACCCAATCCGGACGAAAGCTCGCATGGCTGGAAGTAATATTGAACGGTAGTTTGTTCATTCATATTTTAATATTTAATTGGAACTCGTAACACTATTCAAAAAGCTATTTAGTTTCAGCCAATTTGGTATAATATGATACATTTTTATTTTTTAAATAACTCCGAATTTTGAAATTCCAATCAAATTTCATTAAAATTTCAACTCAAAGCTTTGACCAAAAATACATGTAGGAAAATTTTTGGTTCACCAAGAAGAACAAAACACAAATCGACTAAACCAAACTAGAAAATCACTTCTTCCTCCCCCCCTCCCCCTCCCCCCCCCCAACACACAATATGTTTTTTAATACGCCTTCTCGAGATATGTTATCCGTCTGCCCTTAATACTGTACATTTTCAGTACAGATAATTATAAACAAGATTTTTTACAAATAAATGAATCCCCTGCGTATCAATAGGGTGACGCACCAATCATTCTGCACGACCCGGATAACTATTTTCCGTAGTTGCCACCTCACGGTCCACTATATCGGCTTCCTTTGCTTCTTCTTCAATGCATTCATCTTCTTCATCAGTATCGTCGTTCAACCCATCATAGTAACTTTTCATGAATCAGAATTCGCTTGTCGATGTTGCCTTTGGACTCTCTGTTCCACCAACCTTTTCAACGTCGTACCGGTCATTATCTCGATATCGTACTACCTCATATGGCCCAAGATATTACGAACCAATTGTATTTCCCCTACTAAACTGGGTCTTTTTGATTGCCCCTTATCATAGGTCCTGCGATTTTCCTTTTGAACTTTTAAAATTTGTACCTTCGTCTCTTCTCTTAGATTACTACGACTTTCGCTGAAACTCTTTGCTTCCTCTTCCTCTATGATCTCCTTCAATTTATGTTCCTTGTGACAGCGCTTCTTTACTCTCCATCAGCAACTCGAACGGCGTCATCCCAATACTTCGTTGGTAAGTGTTATTTAAAAATCGTTGCAAAGTATCGGTGTGCTTGTCAGGTTCATCAGTCATTGTCATTCATCAGGTTTCTCCAAACTTATCTTCGTTAACACCGGTACTAAAACTCTGTTAACACGTTCAACCTGCCTGTTACCGGTTGGTACACCCGTCGTAATGGCAATATGTTTAATTGACTGGTTTCTGCAGTATTCATGGAATTCTGACGACGTAAATGCAGCACCTTGATCCGAGATATTGTAATGTACCTTCGACGGATATAACCACACAAACTTTGAGTATCCATCCACAACACAAAGGATGTGTTTGTACTGCTTATTGGTTACTATAACCACCATTTTTGTGAGCTGCCTTGACTCTTGAAATTACACCGTACTCAATCACCATAACCACCGAATCCCTACTCAATGCATAAACATGCCTCATCTTACTTCCAGGTCGATGCTCGTGCTCGTAATTAAACGCTTGAATTTGTAGTGCCCAACCGAAGATTCTTGCGTTCAACTCTTTCTTAGACATAGTGGCCTTAAAAGCAGCTCAGTCGGCCACTATTTTAAAATTGAGACCTAGCAAATACACTCTTAATTTTTTTAGAGCAACGACAATCGCCATTACTTCCAGCTCATACATACTGTATCGTTCCTCGGTTTGAGACGTTTTCTTACTGAGGTAAACTACTGGATGAAATTATCCATCCGATTCAGACCGCTGTAATCCATCTTCAACATTCTTCAACATTTTTCGCAGGTACAATTAAGTCGTCCATGTATATACAAACGATTTTCTCCATACATAATTCTTGGAAAATAGTGTTTACGAAGCGCTGGAACACTGCTGGTGAATTACACAAGCCGAATGGGACCTTCATAAATTCGTCTTGGCCAAACGGCGTCACAAAAGCCGTATATTTTATCGATTCCTCAGAGATCGGTACGTGGAAAAATTCATTACGCAGGTCTAACGTCGTGAAATATTTAGCACCTCGTAGTTGGTCAATTTGGTCATCAATGAGCGGGAGTGAGTACATATCTCTAATCACTACCTTATTTAACTTTCGAAAGTCGATACAAAGTCTTTGCGACCCATCCTTATTGTTCGATAACACAATAAGACTTGCAAAATTTGATTTACTCGTACGAATAATTCCCTCATTTATCCATTCTTCTATTTGCTGCCGGACATTGGTGGATTCTAGCGGCGATAGCCGTCTCGGCCTCTGACAAATTCGTCACAGAGAGCTTTGGTCGTCTTTATAATGCTCCATTATCCTGATTTTTACGGTGAATAATTAACTACCTGCCTCTTTATCTCATTGGCTATATGTACATCGTTGACATGACTTAAATCTAGCGTATCATCTGTTTCGTTGACAAAAATGTTATGCAGAAGAGCACAAATCTGTACGAGAAGCAGTTCTTCAACTACAACATGAAAAACAGTGTTGTAATGGTCTCCATCTATACTCACATTGGAATATTCCTTTAATCATCAGCCAATTCAAATCAACTCCATTAAATACAGTAACCCGATTTTCAAAATTTTCTAGTTCTAATTCTTTAAATTTTGACTCAGATATTAGATTCAGATCACTTCCACTGTTGACCATGGCCACCCAATTTCAACCATTAATTGAAAACTCCTTCAAATCGTTGCCAAAACTAGATATTTTCTGGGGACTATCAGCTGGTTTCAAACAGGGCTTGGACATTGTGGTGGAGTTTTGGCATACTCTTGTATAAATCCTTTCGTTGTCATTAAGCTTTAACTGAAATTCTTCCATACTTGAAGCACCATATAAAATTTGTTTGTTAACTTATTGATCCGGTATTTCATCAATACAATACTGGAAGATCGCAGAATCTTTAACATTGCCCAATACTGCCAGCTTACGTACCTCAAACAAGTAAGTTCAAGAAGAAGTCATTTTCCGATGAATAGTAGCGCTGTTGAACTTCTTCAAGAACTTCTTGATTAAAAACTGTTTCAGTTTCTCCCACGTGTTCAACACTTTTGTTGTTCTTAATGTCAGCTTAGCTATTCTCGCCAGCAACCGTTTCCCGTAAATGACCTTGTCCATATCCGAGCACATGGAAAATCTCGACGACTCTTCAAAATCTTCAATCCACTTGTCGATTAAATAATGGTCGTCCCCGGTAATTATGTTGATCGATTCTTTCACATCAATGAATGTAAATCTCGTTTGTCGTTGCTAGCAACTCGTTTTCTTTCTTCAGCAAAGCTATCTCTTGGTCCTTCAATGTCATTTCCCGTTTACGCAGTGTATCTTCATTGCATCCATCTGTTACTGTATTTTGATCATGTTGTTGAGGTGATAAATTTCGATCCGGAAATGTCATCTCATCGATACTTTGTTTAAATTTATCGAACATTCTTTGGTAGAAATCTTCATTAGCGACAGATTCTCTATAGTGGCATCTCCACTTTTCGATTTTTCATTTTCCCATTTTATTGATTATAAGTTACACTCAATGGAACACGTATTTGGAAAAACGTGTTCCATTGATCGACCTAAAATTCCTCGGATACCATTAATACCGTTCGACACACTAATCAAGTTCAAAGGGAGACAGTTTCCTATTCGACTTCCATTTTTTTATCACCATAGATGCTATTACGTTGAATGCAGCAGGAATAAATTTTAAATCTGCAGGCAAGAACGTACGATATGCAGTATGAGGCAAGAACGTACTGACTTAGCAAATTATATTCACTAAATAAAAATAAAAAAAAAGTGGACTGTTCAATTTTTCTGATTAACAAGTCGAAAAATGTTGTGAATGCCATTACTATTAATATGCTTTGACTATAAAAAGCCGAAAGAATCTTATTGATTTTAATACAGACAAATTTTTCTTTCTATGAACAATTTTGTATGGGTAGCTCACGTGTCGGCAATCGAAAACACTTCTTCTTTATCAACGCCACGAGGCATTGTTGTCATTCAAAACTACAACTTTAATAGGTATACATTTTCAGATAAGTTTATTACATTGCTAAAATAAAATTATTTTATTTACTCCGGGCAACTCCGGATACTACAGCTAGTTTCAGCTATAAAAACAATAATTGGGCTTGAGGTAAATTACGGATTTAATATTAAAATTAAAAGTTAAGCCACCATTAATAGCATGCGATTTTTAATTTATAATAACAACCAATTTCATTATGTAACAGACTGATTTGCAAACATTTAAAATTAAACGATGCACATAAAAAAAAAGTATCAAGTCATTCCAAAAGCTTAAATCATAAATAACATTTGCATTGTACAGCTTATAAAACGTCTGCAGATTATAATAAATTTTTTAATATTATTTACTTGCGATGTTGCATTTCTTATACGTAAAAAATCTTCTAACCTTCAGTTAAGAATCAGATTTTAAGGAGTGGGTGTCAAATCGAGTAAATCACTTGTCAAACTGTTTCAATTAACTATCCTATTATTCAACTAATTTATAATAAGGAAATATATAAGAATATAAGTGTTTCACACTTAAGATTTAACAAGCTCCAAGAACATGTCGGCGCTTCTGTATAAAAACAAAAACTTGTAATCCGTGAGAATATGCGACACATATCACTAATAATTCAATTACACATTACACAAATAACAAGTGGTTTTTTTTTGTATTCTGTGTCTTACACTCGCGTATTTTTTTAACCTTCAACTTAATCTTAAAATAAATTAAAATAAATAAAGCAAACAATATACAAATAAATAACAATAGGCTAAATATAAACATAACAAATCGACATGGTTATTATGTACACATGTAAAGGTATAAAAGGAAGACGTGTCCGCGTCGATTAACATACAATCAAAATGACATCATGCTAATGCCAAAAAAAAAAAAAAATAATTTACTTAACACAAATCTTTACCTCATACAACAGGTACACAATATGTATAAGTGTTGCGATAATAATTAAAATCTATTCAAAATATATTTATTTTGTTATGCCGGCCTGCGCAGCCTGTTTTTATTTTATTTTACGATCACTTACAAGATAAGCAGCGCAACGTTTATAATTTTTTTGTATAATAAATTATATTTTGGTAAATATCTAACATAAATAAATTAATAATCTTCGCGCTGTCTCACATAATATCTTTACAACAAGAATAAAGGTCAAAATACTTTTTACCAAAAAAATAAAAATTCGATTGTTTGCCATCTTCGTATAAACATAAGCATGTGCAGCTTCTTGAAAATATACGGATTTATGTCTGCTATATGAAATTGACATTTTGTGTTCGAGAACAAAGATAAATTTTGTGTAGGAGTGCGGATTTCGTAAATTTAATGAGAAATAGGATGTTTGGCTGACTAATTTAACAACACACGACGATATAATATAGTAAAAGTTAGAAATTTCACTCACTTGTAATCCATCATAATAATTTTAATTTTTTAAATCGAACTTTAAAATTATAATTTGCAAATTGTTATACAACTAAGTGTTTTTGTTTAGTTTCGGAATAGTGTGGTGGGTAGGTGGATTTATTCATAACAATTTAGTTGCTCTTTTATTTTTTTGTTATTGACGTAAACTACTTTTGTATTTTTTTTTATTTTTTGTGTCTTGATTGATCATATAATTTATTATTTATACGATTTTGTATGCTACGGAGATGAATGTGTATCATTTATTAGATTTTACTCCAAGAGTAGCTGGATAATTTTGGTTGCGCACGGAGAGCAAACAATAAAATTAAACCACATTTTTTGCTAGTGGATTTCTTCTTCGTTGTATTCTTTGCCTTACGTATATAGCAAATTGGAATTATGCAAATATTTTATGGATCTGTGATTCAATCTAGATCAAAGTATTTTTTTTTGTTATAAATGTTTTTGTGTTTTATTGTGGGAGAATATGTAATTTTGACGTAGATTTTATTTGCGTTTGTTGTAATGAAAAATTTTTATTTGAAATTTATTTTCTAATTGATATTAGATTGGTAAAATCGAAGGCAACTCTGCTAAAGTCATAATATATAGTACTAAAGTAGGTTTCTTATATTAAGGCAAACGTCATGAACTTGACATTTTGTCCTACCTCTACTTTAATAGAGTAATCGCAATTATCGTACCATATGCCTTTGTATTTCACTTTTATAGGATGCCAATCGCTCGGAAGCAATACCCAAAACATTTTTTTATACAGAGTGTCCCAAAGAAATGTATACACTGATTAATGGGTCATAACTTTGGGATTTTAGTTTCTTTTCAAGGTATAATTAATTGGAAATAATGAGTGGACCAAGCTTAACATTTAAAAAAAGGAAATTTGAAGCGAATGGAACTGTTCAAAGTGTTTAGATAACGTTCCTGAAGATAAAGAATATCAACGAGTTTCACGAGCCAAGAAAGAGTATGGAAAGTTATTGCGAACGATCCAAAAAATCTGTATAGCCCAAAGTTATCAGCAGTGTATTGACCACAACGGTAATAATTTTGAACAACTGCGGTAGGAGGAAAGTTATACATTTTATGTAGATTCTCTAGCAATTTAAATATTAATTATATGTGAATAAAAACTGAATTTATAATCATTCAAACTGTGTATACATTTTTTTGGGACACCCGGTATTAATGAATTGCTTAATAAATTTTGAACAGTTGACTAATTGAGATGAAAATGGCGAAACATTTCTGAAGTAACAGTCAAACTTTGTCGGGACGCTGTACAATGGAGCGAAATAATTATTTGATTCACTTTTAAAATTTTTAATTGGTTTAAAAATCAATGAGTAGAAAACGAAACATGTAACAGATTGTGTATGTAGATGAATCTTCGTGTTATTTCGGCATTAAGCACGACGTTCAAAAGTTGCATGAATCATCACTCTCGTCTGCACTTTGAAACAAATTCAAATTTCAAAGGTTCAAAATACAATTCGAATAATTCACTTCAGTCTTTAAATAAACCGAAAATTGATTCAACAATTCAGAATATTCATTCATAATTAAATATTGTCCAAACTACGGGAGTTTCATCGTGCAATTTGAAACATTTAAAAATATGTAAATCTTCGTGTTGAAAAGAAATAGAACAAATTTTAATTGGAACCGCTTTAGTCAATGCCGCTTCCGAATTCAACAATCAGTGTTTGTGTAGAGCGTTATTGGACAGTGGCTCTCATTTAAATTTCTTAACAGAAAGGTTCGTAAATTTATTAAAATTAACAAAAGAGTTAACAAATAAAATAATATCTGGTATTGGCGGAAAAGAAACTTCAATTAAAAAAAAGGTGTCTTTAACTATATCCTCTAGGTCTAGAGTGTCAGATTTTTCAACAACTTTGGAATTTTATGTTATTCCAAAAATTACGAATCACTTACCAGCAAGTCCAGTTAATGTAAATATAAATCTAATGCCAAAGTATATTGAATTAGCAAACCCATATTTCGTTATTCCAGATAGAATTGATATTTTAATTGATGCAGAAATTTATAATCAGTTATTCGCTGATAATGTTTTTGGTTATGTTGTAAGCGGCAGAGTATTGTCATCTTAAACTGTTCAAGAATGTACTCCCATTTCATTATGTACTATTGAAACTTTAAATAACGACATAGAAAGATTTTGGGAGATAGAAACAATTGCTGCTAAAACCAATTATTCAATAGATGAACAATTTTGTGAAGAGCATTATCTGGAACCTTACAAACGCCTCAGTTCAGGTCGTTATTCGGTTTTTCTGCCTGTAAATGCCAATATTAATCAGTTAGATCTTTCAAATTACACTTCACTTATGCAGTTGTATGCCATTGAAAGAAGATTAGTACGTCAACCAGATACCTATCAATTATACAGAGACCTCATGAAAGAGTATCTGGCTTTAAATCATATGACATTAGTTCAAGACCCAAGTACCATCACTTATTAATAATAAATTATATTATTTGCCACATTATTTTGTTTTTAAAGACACTAGTATCACCACTCAGTTGAGAGTAGTTTTCAATGGGTCAGCTAAGTCTTCGTCAAAATTATCCTTAAATGATTGCCTACCTAAAGGTCCTCCGGTGCAACTGAATCTGTTGTCTATAATTCAAAGATTCAGGAGACACATCGTTGCATTCACAGCCGATGTTGCCAAAATATATTGGCAAATTATGATCGATAAATCTCAGCAAGATTTACAGCGGATCTGGTGGAGAGATAATCCGTCAGAAAATGTAAAATGCTTCAAATTATCTCCAGTAACCTATGGAACTAAAAATGCTCCATTTTTGGCTACACGTACATTACAACAACTATCGTTGGACGAAGTCATCTCGTTTCCTTTAGCATCGAAAAGTTGAATGCAAGATTTTTATGTCGATGGCGTCCTAACGCAGGATCTGATACGATTGAAAATGCATTAAAAATTAAAACAGATTTGATTTAACTACTAGAAAAGGGCAAATTTAAGTTAAGAAAATTCTCTTCAAACGTCCATGAAATTTCTTTATATTCTGAGCATTTGTCAAACATTTCCTTAGTACTTGATCTTTCTTGGGATACATTATAAGATACATTTGTAATGAATTTTTCTAAATTTTCGTTAGAAACTCCATTCACCACACTTTAGTGGATTGTGGGGATTCGACATAAAAAACGCTAAATGGCACATGAAACGGGTCATAGGCGTACGTTGCTTGACATTGGAAGAATACCAAACTTTAAGTTTTCAAATTGAAGCTGGCCTTAATTCAAGGCCATTGACTGCCATTTCAAGCGATCCCACAGATTATTAGTGCTCATCGGCTGGGCATTTTTTGGTTGGTGGGCCCCTCTTAGCTTTCCCCGAGCCATCAATGCATGACTTATATATTAATAGATTATCTAGATACCAACTGATTCAAGTGTTGCTTTATCTTATTTAGTTATAATTTGCATTGTATAAAACTTATATTGTTAGAAGTTAATTATTTGTAATTAGTTACTTCTAGGCGCAGGTATATTCACGCACTTTACTAATCGTGAATTTCACACGCGTATCCCATTATGCATTTATTAATATTTTAGATACTGAATTATACTGCTATACATAATTTTTGTAATTAGAAATTAAGTTCGATTTGATCACTTCAAGTTTGTTGCTCATGTGATTTACATCAGTTAATAACAGAATTCTGTGAATGTTAATAAATATAATAAAAAATAATAAACCACAATAAATAAATATAATCTTCGACGTAGTTTTATTAAATGAGATAGTTCTATTGAGATTGTTAGCAGAACTATCTTTCACTGCTCATTATAAAAACATTCAAAACATTTTTTAACCAATACTAAATACTAAGCCGAAAATCCTTAAATTACAATCTCTAAAAATTCTTAAGGGTCTTACATTTTTAAATTTCTATTTAATTTGAAATCCTCTAGAATTCCTCGGAAAATTCTTCTCAATTTACCAAAGTTTTCTGCAAAGCCTTCAAGTTCTTTAAATTTGTTGAATTCTTCTAAAACATTAAAATCCTTAAAATTTTACAACAATTCTTTAATACCTAGGAATACCTCACAAATTCAATAAATGTTTCACAACATTTAAAAAAAATTTCAATTTTTCCAAAATCATAAATTTTAATGTTGAAATTTGAAAAAAAAAGTTTATTCACCCAATTTGCAAAATTTGATTATTTGCACGGCACAAAAAAGTTTAATTAGTTAAAGGATGTGGAAGTTTGGAGAACGTTTCATGAATTTGCAGAATTCAAGCCTTCAGTTCAAACAAAAATTATTCTAAAATTTCAAATTAAGCAAGTTTCATGAGTTACAAACATGTTCCAACTCTGCAAACACAAATCTTTTAAACTCCGTACATTTCTAGTTTCTTGATGACCAATATACCAGAAATGTCTCAAATTTTCAAAAGTTTTCGCCTATCAGCTCTTCCAATTTCTTAAATTCATGAAAAACTAAACTTGAGGTTTGAATTAATCAGTCGCACGATTTTTACCGATTCACTAAATTTTTTTATCTTAAATCATTTAGAATCAGAGTTAAGTAAACCTAAAATTCTCTAAATTTGCAGAATTCTTAATCTCTATATGTTCATATGGGCCAATATAGTTGTAAACTAACATCTCCAAAAGTCTTTCACTTCTCCTAAAACAAGGATTATACAAAACCTAAAAATTCAAGAAATTTATCAAACTATTTTCGCTCTAGAAGGTTCTGAGTCTATACTCTAGAACAGTGTTCGCAAATTATGGTTATTGGCGTGCTAATAAAATTATTACTTTAAACAATTGAATTTTTATGCGTGCCAAACTGATTTCGTAAAATATTTTTTTTTATGTGTAACATTAAAGATCAGTCAGAATCGGGCCATAATACGCCAGACTTTTATTTTGGTTTTTCAACGTAAATATTTATATAGGACGAGGGCGAATAAAATAACTTAAGATAAATGTTATTATCTCGGAGTCGAGTTCAATATCTAAACGCCAGACAATTGTCTTTGGCCGTTCGGTTCCTAATTATTTTTATAATATTCATCTGTAAAAGTAGAAACTCACAACGATTGCTCGAAGGAAGATCTGGCATTGTAAAATAAATTGTTAAGTAGGTTGCATTAGAAGAAGTATAACGATTTTGAATTTTAGGTCTTCATACGAACTCCCAGTTCCAAATCTCTTCGCGTGAATTAACCTTTCTGCTAATATATGGCAAAATTGGCAAATCTAGTTTATGATTTATGGTATCGAACATAATACCATTAGTTAATCGTAAGACCGAAAAAATTCTTAAGCCTACGAAATAATAGGTTTTATATTAGGAACTGCATATTTATAATATCTACAACATATTTTAGATATTAAATTTCACTAAAATCCGTCGACAAATATGCTTGTTCCATTTAATACTGGAGACTGAGCAGAAAGTCTGAATTGGCTCAGAATGTAAAAATAAATTTGGCGAATATAATTTTTCATTTGATATCATTTTATATATTCTGCAATATTTCTTGAATTTCAGCCATGATTTAAATAAGAAATCCGACCCCAGATGATATGGCCGGGGAAATTCTTCAGAGACGAAATTCATTTATTTTCGATTAGGAACTAAGTACATAGTTACAAAATCGATTTTACATCTCAAATCTCAGAAGTAAATTTTTATTAAAATCCATCCACAAAAGTGCTGCCTAGTTCCATTTTGAGCTAGAGACATAGTGTGGATTGGTTGTTCATGTAAAAAAAAATTGTGAACCAATTTTTTAAATAATCTGTTTTCTAACCAGTGGATGGTCCAATTTTATAAAGAAATTCTTTTTATCACTGTTTTGGGTTTTTGAGTCAAAACGATCTTCGTTTTCAAAAATTTTCAGACTTCGTTCAGGTTAAGCCGTTTTTGACCTGATTACCCTTGTGACAACTCTCATTTGCTAACAGTTCTTTGCAACTAATCTAAACGCACCATGCTTCATAATTTGTTATACGAAATAAAAACAGAACTAAAGCGATTTAAGTCCTTGAATAAAATATCGCTAAACTCGTATTTGCGCTGGTTTAGCGAGAGGTTGAGGTTTGAATGTTTAATCAAAACACGCGGAATTTTTAGCTGTCGATAAATTATATTTGGTTTGGTGTGCTCGGCGATTTTTTACTTAAAGGCAAAATGGAATATAGAATCTGAATTAAGTGTACTTAGGGTAATGTTGAATGTTTGGGCTTCTATGAATAAAACATACATTTGCGAGTGGTAGGCTCGTTGAACGCGCCAGCATAACAATAACCGACGACATCATCGAAAAGTCAACAAAATGGTTATGGACTATCGCCGAATGATGTTGGTATATAATTTGGGTTATGCTAAACACTTTTATTCGAATGTTTTGGTCAGCATGAAACGTATGGTATCATAGTTGGCTTCGATATTGTTGAATTTCGACCAAAACGACATTGTTGAATGAAGTTAATAACGACCGAGGACTTGAACAGGAGTGTACGAATGTGACATCAAAACTCTAAGGCTTAATGGTCCCAATAGAAGGTTCCTGAAGAGGCAAGAATATGAAAGTTCTGCTGAACAGTGAGCTTCGAATTCAATGGCATAATATATCAAGAGTTCTTCCTACCAGGCAGTAATAATAAGGAATACTATACCTAGAAGATTCACTTTTCTACTTTTTCGTAAATTTTTGGGCAAAAACGGCACCGATATGATGTCTCAGCCTCCATATTCGCCCTCCATGGCATGCGACTTCTTCCTGTTCCAAAAACTGAATTGCCGAGAACTCCTTAGCCAGCCAAAATTAACTAAGCATCTAATATAGCTACAAATGTCATGATACATTAGGGACAAGTGAATCAATAGAACTGAAAAACTTGTAACAACTGGACATCAAGCCCGCAAGTTTAAAAATCCCTCGATTTTTTGATCAAACCATATATTTTATCACCTAGCAGTTTTTTTCAAGCTTTCCGTATTTCTCGAAAATGTTTGGTATTCGTAAAGGTTATATTATTTCCAAATTGAATTCATGCTTTCCCCGTTTCCTAGCATTATATTTGGACTTTATTAAAACTTTAAAAACGTCTTGTCCATTTTTTTGTAAGAATAACTGTAAAAAAGATCGGTTTTTGAAAACTCAAATTTTTTTTGGCGTGCCGGGCAAATTTCTAAACTTGCCAAATTTGGCAAAAACAACATTCTTGTAATAGACGATTAATAAAAGCACCCTCAATAAAAATGCCAACTAAACGAAAAGCATCCTCGTGATGAGAATTTCCGTTAGCCCCATTGTTAATTATTGAATGGTCCAACATATCGTTCACTTTAAATTGGAATTTCATAATTTATGACTTTCATATTTAGTGGAATTATCTCAAAAAAAAAATAATATCTTGGAAGTTTTGAAAATTGGAAATTGTTCAACTTTTGGTTTTGCCAAGTGTAATTTAAAATTTAAATTCTATCATTTATGCGAATATAAACCATAATTTTGATTACCCCCTTAAAAAGTTATCCAGACTTTCATCCCAAGAAAAATTTGAAGAAATGAGTAAAAACCCATCCCAGAATTTTTTTCTACACTATTTTAAAGTGTACAAGCTTTAAAATCTATCCCAGACTTTTTACATGAGCGAAAAACCTATCCAAAGGTTTTTCTCGTATAGTTAAAAGTAAATAAAATAAAAATACAAAAAAATATCTTCTAATCAGGATTATCCGATTAGCTACCTCTCTTCCACATCAATAAATGGGGTTGTCTTCCCATAGTTAGAAATGAATCAAAAAAAAAAAATTCTTCTGATCAGGATTATGGTTGGCCTAGAAATTTGTTATGTCGGTTTGATGATTGGTCCTATTGGCTACCTCTTGGCCACTTCAGAACACGGTGCGCTTGTTAAAATTTTTTGTTACATGAATAAATCTGTTGCCTTCCCATAGTTAAATTTAAAAAAAAAAAAATAATAAAAATTCTTCTAATCAGGGCCCTATTGCGCCAACTACTTCTCACTTATTACTTATTGCTTATCATAAGTTTAGTTTTTTTTTGATAATGACAAGTGATAATTAGTGTTTCACCAAATGTAAAAAAAATCTCACTCACTTATCAATTTAAAAACATCGAATTTTGTTAATGATAAGTGATAAGCGTTGCATATTAGAATGTCTATAATTTATCAAATTATAAATTATCAAATTTTTATGATAAGTTGTAATGTAACCATGGGTAGGATGGAACTTGGCTATTTATCAAACCGATTACGTGGAAAACTCGACAAGTATAATGAAAATGGAATTCCAAAATGATTTTTAGGTGAAGGTTTGGGATATGGTCAAGTTCCGTCCTAATTGGCCATATTCTAGAACTTCCTCTAAAAATCATTTTAGAAACCCATTTCCACCGCCCACGTCAAATTTCATCATAATCGGTCAAGAAACAGGTAAGTTACACTTTAATTTGGCACTTTCCAGAACTTTATCCAAAAATCATCTTAGAATCCTATTTCCATCGCTCATGTCAATTTTATCAAAATCTTGTGACAATCATAGTGTTATAATAATAAAAATTGAACAAAAGTTCTCATCTTACAATAACAGGGGGAAAAAACGTTTTTAACAGGCTTCCGTCAAGCATTACAATTTGTAGCTCTTATCAATCTATTTGAGTAGTGAAGTTTTTCTTATTGATATTTTGGATAATTATCATTAAATGTAGTCGATTATTGATAAGTTAAAACTTTTGGTGCAACAGAACTACGAAAAACTTATCAAAAACCACAAACTTATCGCTTATAAAATATTACTTATCATTTATCATTTCGCGAATTGGTGCAACGAGTGCTTACTTACGTACATAACTCAATAAAATACTTATCAAATTTAAATTTGGTACAACGGAAAATTATCAAAAATGATGATAAATTGATAAGTAGTTTGTGCAATAGAGCTCAGGATTGGGAATTGGTGGGCCTGGAAATTTGTTATGTCTGATTAGTAGGCTTAACCGATATAACAAATTTACTGATCCACCATAATCATGATCAGAAGATTTTTTTTTGTTTTGTGAGTTTTTTTTTAATCACTTCTAACTTTGAGAAGGCACCACATTTATTGATGGGCAAAAATCCTAGCCAATAGGACCCATAACTAAACTGACATTACAAATTTCCTGGCCCACCATAATCCTGAGCAGCAGAATTTTTCTTTTTCTTTTTTTTTTTTTATTTTATTTATATTTAACTATACGAGAAAAAAATCTTAGAATAAATAAAAATCCTGGGATGGATTTTTTCGCTCGAGTAAAAAGTCTGGGATGAATATTAAAGCTTTTGTTGTCGGAGGTAATTTAAAATTTTCCTGGGATGAAAGTGTGGGATGATTTGAAAGAAGTATTTGTATCTGCTTTTCAGAACCAATACTGGTAGCTTTTGTATGCAATTTTATGTTATTATCACGTTAGGTAGTGTACGAGTACATCTCTAATAAAGCCGTTACACCACCAAATCATACATTTATTCAACATTGAATAGAATGAGATTGAATACAAATAAACCCCGCAACGAATCGATGCGGTAAATCATCAAAAACCCGTACAAACACAATTTATGTATATGCTAATCAATCACTTACCTAATTTTTCAACATCAATATTCTATGCTAATCGATTTTTATGTATTACCAATCAAAAAGAAAACAAAAACTGTAAATTATTATTAGCCGCGTATTATTGAGTTAAGAAATTTACAAATTTGTGTACTCAACACCTCTTTACCTCTGCGCACCCATCATCATCGTCTTAGATATAAATAAATATTTAAATTAATCTTTTTTTTAACGGTATATTGCCAAAATTTTAGGAATTACAAATTCGTATATATGTACATACCGCAAGGATTATTCAAAGTGATTCATTATAATTCCATTTCTTATTATAACAAATTTATATCTTATACGTCTTATACAGAAAACTATTGAATATGTAATGAGATTTGAAATAACCTGTTATTAAAATACGAGTGAGTACCTTTGTCTCAATATCATTATTCTTATTACTATTATACCATTATGTTAGCACATATTAGGTAACTCAATAAATTTTGCGCGATTGTCTTTGTATTGAAACAATGTTGATTGATTATAAGCGAATATAATTTACCACCCAACCCAATATTATATTATATTGTACATTATTCAAAACTATTATTATAAAAAATAAAAATTAGTTCAAAAATAGTTACAATAATAACAGAAATAGTAATGTGACATTTGAAATTTTATAAACGCGAATAATAATTATTATAATTGTATGTATGTATAATAGTTCGTTTGGTGTCTTAAAGGGATTTTTTTTTTGTATTATGATTTACCGCGCAAAAGACAGTCGGTCTCTCTCTCATATTGTTTGGGCATAACACAAAATAATAATTGATTAACAATAAATTTCAGGGACATATAAAATTATTTTTAATTGGAAATGAATATTTTGTACGCGAAATTTCACGTGGGTGTAATTTTACCATAAACAGCATATTAATACAGTGTGTATTGCAACAAAACTGTTGTTTGTATATGTTGGTGATTTGAGTGATTTGCATAAAATGTTTGATTTTTTAATGAGATATCCGATTAGATAAAAATATCTAGCTATTATAAGAGTGTTGGGTGGTATGTGCACGGTTTATTTTCGTAATCATTCAATTTTCTATTTAACACTTAATTAAAATTGTGCTTGATAAATTATGGATAATATATAAAATATTTGAATTTTATGTAAATTAATTTGCGATTACCGCGCGCTATTGAATTATCAAGGTAGTTTGGTCGGTGGTGGTATAGAAGGTGGCGGGAAAGTTTTTTTTTTTTTTTCCAGAGGCAGGTCTATATATTATAATAATGTCAATTAGTGTCATGTTTCTTTATATCAGGTGTGCTTATCTACGTTCTACCTCTATAAACATTATTATAATAGTTTTTGACATAAACGTTTTTATTTGTATACAGTTGAAAATCTTGCAACGAATTTCAACGAAAGCTTTGCAACGAGGCATATACGATTTTGTCTTAAATCCTATTTTGATGTAAGTCTTACCATTTGGGGACTAATGTCCGAGGTGCTTACTATATCTAATGTAAACCTTATTTTCATGCAAGTTATGCATTCGAAATAAATTTGATTCAATTACAACGAATTTTGTTGTAAAGCTTATAACTAAAACTAACACAAATACGCAAGCATATTTTTTAAATCGACCCTAGAAACCAATTATTTTTAATATTCACATACCAAAATCAACAAAAGGATGTTTCCCCAACTTGTTGCGCTCTTGAGAGGAATTTAATAAATGTTGATACACATTTTCATCAAAGAACTTCATATAATTACTTCTTTTGCATCCAAATATCTCTCATTTTGATTTAATAGTCCAGTCATTAGAAATATTTGGAAATGAAAATGAACGCTCTCAATCCGCGCATTGTCGAAATTAAATCGGCTTCAGAAGTTGCACAATTGGGCATGGTTCCAGTACTCTCTTATACAGTAAACATAAATCGGTAGGCTTACAGTCCATAATTGTTGCCAATAGCAAACTCTTCGTCAACTTTCGACCCACATTGTACCTAAAGTACAAGATCTAATTTGGCTTTACGGAAAATGGGGCTACTCTGTAGGAATTTCAGGATGGAATGGTTTTATGGAGAAAGTAACAACCAATATGCAATACAAACGCTCAAGAATTATTTGCGTTCCGTTTATCAACGCGTCGCCATCGGATTACAACACTATCCTTACTTCGCATCTCGAAGCTGTCGAGAAAAAAAATCAAAAAACCGCCTTTTCATATTTGATCAGCCCTCTATAGTATACTGGAAAGCTCGCGATATCAACATCGGATTTGAAAAACGTCTTAGTGGGACTCTGTGGATTTCATCTATTAATGTCGCTTATGGAAACAATTGGTATGATCAAGTCGGGTAGTATAGGATTGAGGAGCATTTCAAGTTGATTTACTCATAAAATTCGTCGAAAAAATTCTTTCCGGTCATGCATATGCACGAGCTGTCCGTGATCACATTTTGGCTCGCTGGAATTAATCGACAAGGAACGTGATGAACTTGAGTACTACGCGGATGATAATTTCAATCGGCCTGCCATACCGACTGTCACAAAAAACAACGAAATAAAATGAGTATGTGAGAAATTTGCAATAGGATTAAATGTAATCGAAAACAGAGGTTCAACGGCAAAACTATGGGTACAGTACCATCGGTACTGTAATGCGGAAAAGAACAAAGTCATTATTACATAATGCTTTAAAGCCTTTGGATGAAAATTTACAATTGTGGTTTTCTTCTGCACAATGTTGTTTGGGGTCTTATTGAAAAATTGGCCTCATCTGCCTGAAATATGTTAGGTACGTGCCACAATACTTTGGAGAGAACGTCACAATTTTATTCGATGGTTACCCGAAAGACATGAGTAGCGCAGGAACTAAAATTACGGAAAGAGTACGACGTTCGAGAAAGCACCAATCGCCAGAATTTACATTCGATGAAAAGTTAGCCAAGAGAACTTTGTACAAATGCTTTACTCTTATTTTGCAAAAGTCGAAATCAAAATTGAACAGGATTTTGAGGACGCAGATACTCTGATCGTAACCACGGTAATTAAAAAAGCACCGATTTATGACTCTGTTGAAATCGTTAGTGAAGACATCGACCTTTTGATTTTAATCAGTGGACTCGCGCAGGACAAAACAAACATACAATGCTGCCGAAAACCAGCAAAAGGAAATACATCCACAGAACTCTATTCTCCGGCTAGTATGAAGCATGATAAGTTCGTTCTCGACAACATACTTTTCCTTCGTGTTTTTAGCGGTTGCGATGCCACATCGTCATTTTTTAATATTGGCAAATCAAAATTTGTTAAAATTCTCGAAAATCATACGGAGCTGCTACAGTCATCGGTGGAATTATTCAAACAAGAAAAAATCGATCCGGACGTTCTGACTTCCATAGGAGAATAATTCCTTATCGCACTATATAGCGGTAACAAGCAGGAAATTTTATAAATGTTTTATGATTCCACCGTTTCGCTAAATCAGTGACTAAAAATAATTAGAACCACCTCTCACTACCCCCAGCAAATAAAATACATTCCGAACATGTCACCGGTGCAAACGTGGCTCGGATTGTACAAGGATGCTCAGGAATAGGGTTGGCGACGAAAAAGTCATCGACTGGAGCCGGTTATGAACACAGCTGAACCCACGCCACCTGAGCTTTTAAAGCTTATATCGTGCAAGTGCAAGGAAAAATGTCGAGCTGCAGAAAAAGAGGGATTACTTATTCCATTATTTGCTTAGGATGATAAGGATGAAGATGATTTGACAATCGGAGGATATAAGAAAATATCACTCTGGACAGATTTCGTCAATCCCAGACTCGAGATTTCCCAAAAAATAGTATTGGGATTTAAAAATTGAGTCTTAATAGCTGAATCATCAGCATACATATATAAAGAAAGAACAATCTATACGATGAGGTATATCATACATAAAAATGTTGTACAATGTGGGTCTCAATACTACTTCCTGGGGAACACCAGCTGGTCTTGTGAATGTTTAAGACAAGGACTTATTTATTTTGACTTTGAATGTTCTATTAGCCAGGTATGTCATTATAATTTTGGTAAGGTTAGCTGGAAGGTTAATTTTATGTAATTTGTAGAGTAGACCGTCATGACATACACCGTCAAATGCTTTTTCGATATCCAGAAGTATAATTCCAGAAGAAACCCTTTGATTATGATTTTAACGAATATCTTTGACTAGACGTAATACTTGGTGATTCATGGAATGTCCACTTCTAAATCCAAACTGTTGACAAAGCAGTATGTCGCCATGAACCAGATATTTGTTTTGTATTGTAGCAAAAATTTTGCTAAAACTATTCAATAAACTTATTGGACGATATAGTTCTGTGGTAATGAACAATCCCTATTTTGTTTTGGAATCGGCACAACTATTGCTGTCTTCCAACTCAAAGGGAAATAACTATGTGTTAGGCACATTTTTTAAGCACTCTATTGGTGATGCCGTCAATTCCTGGAGATTTTTTGTTTTTCAAATTCTTAACTATATGCGTTTAATTTCGGCAGGTTTAATAATTCCAGAGAGATCTATGGTTGAGAGGGAGATACAATTAATCGTTGATTTAACTTCTTCTGTAGCAATTGCATCGCTAAGGTTGTTTGAAATCGTATGTGAATTGTGGAACTGCTGCGCCATACAGTTACTCTTTTCAGAGACAGTAATAACTAACTTGTTATCTGATCGTAATGGAGGTAGAAAACGCTGTTGACTTTTGATCAAGTTCGTAATTTTGTAGAATTGAGGTGACGAATCTTGGATGGTAGAAAGTTACGTATTCCATCTTTAATTACGAAGTTCAATTATTTTCCCTTCTATATTTGATTTTAGAATTCTGTAATATATTTTAAATGCTGAGTTCGTATGGCGTTGAAAGGTTCTTCTGACTGAGTTTTTTATTTTTAATATAGTTTTTATTTCAACAGTCAGTTGTAAATCATTATACGAATGATTAATGCGTTGCAAAGCCTTTAAATTCATACAATCTTACCCAATATCAGCCGATAACTATCAAAAACCATATCAGAATTTAGTTGACTTTTATGATAATGAGGTTAAAATACAAAAAATTCACATGAAGCAATTGTACGACATTAAGACACCAGCCGACAATTCCGCTTCAGCACTTCAGACATTTTTAGAGACCAAACATATAATTCTCTTAAATCTTTAAGAGCTCTAGTCGAATACTGGAATTTATCTCTATCGCACCATCTTTGTGAGCGGCTTGACAACGCGTCACGTGCGGAAATAATTACGAAATATAATTTAACCGAAATGTTAAAATTTGAAACGTTTGTTTAGATTTTGCAATCTCGGGTTCGAGTTTTGGAAGCAAAAACGACATCAGTTCTTCCGCCATCTCACTCGTGTGCTCGCAAAAACATCACACTTTGTTGCATTTCGGTGAAACGCACAAGATGAACCCAATTTGGCTGCAAAGCTCACTTCGCGTCCTTCACAAATATACGAACCAATTTAAGCGACAAGCTCTAATCAAGGCCAATCTACTTTAGAGAATTTGACTTCCTCAGTCTGTCAAGCTAATTCAAGGTTCGGATACAGGATAAATTCGTCACAAATTTTACTGGGTACAGCTGTGTTTTTGGTTCGAAATGCAAGTGGCGATCGAATTCCGTGCCGAGCATTACTAGAAACCGGATCCCAGGCAAATTTTGTAACGGAAAAAGTCAGACAAATTTTGGACCTTAAATTCGAGTCAACAAACGTAAAAATTTCAGGCATCAAAATTAACGTAAATTAACTGCTATTGTCAAGTCACAAAAATCTAACTATAAAACGACTGTAAAAAAATTTCAGGATCAATTCCACAATATCCAGTCAAAATCGGCGCAAAAAGAATTCCCAATAATATTCAGCTTACCGATCCATGGTTTTTTAAACCTGATGTTATCGATCTTTTTTTGGGCGCTGAATTGTTCTTGGGAATAATCAAACCTGAATAAATGAATGTAGTTCGGGGCATTCCGCTTTAAAATACTGAATTTGGTTATGTAGTCATGGGAAAGATTTCGAGTACCCCTCAAATCAATTGTGTTAATAATCACTTGTTGTCTTATCATGCATCCTTTGAGGAACTGGACGATCAAATTCAAAGGTTTTGGAAAATAGAGGATCTTAACTCTCCAAACGAGTGGTCGTTGGAAGAAAAGCATTGCGAGGAGCATTATGTCAAAAATGTTCAAAGAGACGGAAATGGAGATATATTGTCGCTCTTCCAGTCAAAGATAATCTCGAAAATTTGGGAGATTCTTCAATACTTAATACAACAGTGACTTAATACTAACAGTGAAATTCGGTCACTGTATAATGTATTCATGAATGAATACATAAATTTAAACCATATGGTTGATGCGCTCGAATCTACAACCAGCACCACCTAGAGATTGCGAGCAGTGTTCTATGCTTCATCCAAGAGTTCGACTGAAATTTCACTAAACGATTGTTTGATGACTGGTCCTACCATCCAGCAGGACTTATGTTCGATAATATTACGGTTTAGAAAGCATATCGTCGGCATAACCGGGGACATTATGAAAATGTACCGCCAAATTTTAGTCAGAGAAGATCAACAAAGAGTACAAAAAATCTGGTAGCGTCAACATCTCCAAAATGTTATCAGCTTCAAACCGTAACATACGGAACAGCAAGTGGACCATTTCTCGCTATAAGAACTCTCTATCCAGTAGCCTAAGATAAAGAAAAAGATGTTACTGTAGTGACTACATAGAGTTCTGAAAAACGACTTTTACGTCGACGACCTGTTAACAGGTTCCGATTCGGTCGAGTTCGCTTCCAAGCTAAAAGAAGATTTAATTCAATTATTGTCACGCGGAAGTTTTGAACTCCGGAAAATCAAGTCGAATAGAAAGACAAAATCTATCTTAATTCCTGGAATTAATTGGGATACCGAACATTAAAAGCTCCACTTTTCATTTCAGAAGTATTCGCTAAAGGGTCCATGTTCAAAGAGATCCGTCTTGTCAGAGATCCCACAGTTGTTTAATCCACTGGGGTTCTGCGGTCCAGTAGTGTTTCTAGCCAAGTTATTCATGCAGAATTTGTGGTCACTTAGGTTGGACTGGGATGCGGATCTGTCGTCAGATTTACGGGAATACTGGATTTTGTTTAAGCAATAGTTATTGTCAATAGACATTAGATGTAGGTTGGCCGAGACATTGGAACTCCGAAAAATAAAATTTTTGGTCTCGGAAAAACATGAAGAATGGGACGCAATTTCGAACTGTTCAAGTTATTCTAAGGTGTTAAGGAGATTCGCTATCATACTTCGTTTTGTAAAAAATTTGAAAATTGCCATTCGAAGGAAAAATTCAATTAATTCTGATAAAAAGCGAGTATCTTTAAATAATTTACCAGCATCACATCCTAATTTACTTCCAGCATCACATTCTTTTTCTAATTTTGTAGTGCGACCAGAACATATCCGGTTTTTGCACGCCGGAGCGTAATCTGTATTATTTAATGTTCGAGAACGATTTTGGATCATCGGCGGACGAAATTTGTGCAAAAATGTTATAAAATAGTGCGTTCGATGTGTCAGCACTCGTCCTAGGACACTTTCTCAACTTATGGGGCATTTTCCAAAAGACCAAGTTACACCTTCTTGCCCATTTGAAAATCTTGGCATCAATTTTTGTGGTGCCTTTTTGGTCAAAAATAGAATCTGATCTCGAGTTGAAGAGAAGGCATACGTCTCAATTTTTATATGTTTCTATACTAAAGCTGTCCATATAGAAGTGGTGGCAGACTTATCCACCGAGGCTTTTTTAACTGCATTTCGGAGATTTGTGTCCCGACGTGGAATTTGCTCAAATGTTTTCTCGGATAACGCGACGAATTTCGTAGGTGCCAGATCTGAACTAAAAGACTTGCACCGACTTTTACTTTGGAAATTCGCCAGAATGAGGTCTTGAAATTGTGTGCAGATAAAAATATTTAGTAGCACACTATACCCCCTCGATCACCCCATTTTGGTGGGTTATGGTGAGCCGCCGTAAAAAGTGCCAAACACCATTTAAAAAGTGTAGTCGGCGCAAGTCCTTTCACCTTCTAGACCCATTTTTACATTTCATATGTGGCTTCTTTGCTGAAATTTATTGTATAATTCATAAGGTATGCAGTGACAAACCAAAATGAGGCTATATTCAGCCGTAAAATCACTTCATGAAAATACCAGTTTATACATACGTTGTTTTGTTAATTTTTCATTTTATTTAAAATATGTTTCGGCGGACATATTACGTCGGCTAGTAACTTTCGGCTGAGATAGCCAAGACACTATCTGCATTATCGATATTTTTACTTTCGGCTGAAAACTTTCGGCTAACTTTAATAGTATTTTTCGATGTACTCAGAAGTACTTGCTCATCTTAACGTGCAAATAAATTTATAAGTCTCTTACACACAGTAACAGGATTTAGAAGATGCTGATTTTAGCTCGTAAATCTAGTTGATCTTCTGACATACAGATCTAAATCAATCATATAATAGGTCATAATTGAATGCTACAAAATTAGCTAAAATATCACCTCTTTGTTTGAGTGTTTAACATAAACCTTCCGTTATAGTAAAAATGAAATACAATCTAAATATTGCTCGACAAACAGTTCTAAAGAGGTAAGCAAGTTCTGTGTTGATCTTCCAAGAATAAAAAGATTAATGTGACTCAATGTTTAATTAGCTTACATAAAAAAAATGTAAATGCAATTCTTGTTAAATTCACACATTAAATAAAACAAATAACCACAAAGTCAATGACCAAAATACTGTTGCATAAATTAAAAAAATTTTGACTCACCCATCCATCATCATCTCATCACCATCAAACCAGAAATAACAAACAACCGAAATTTTCCAAAACAACCAAACCAAAACATAAACCATTTATGTATATATGTAATACAAAATATGATTTACTTTAATTGACCATTAAAATACATTTTAATAAAGTAGTATACGGTACTTACACCTATACACACCGGTATTTGCTTAAAACTTTATTTATCTAGTAAAGCAACCAAATCGCAAACCACACCAATTTGAATAGTCCGACCGAAAAGAAAAAATTATGTCTATACAACTTAAATACAAGCAACAACAAAAAAAAAATTAACAAACTTCGTTTGTTTCAAGTTTCTCGTGTTTTTAATTTACTTTAGGTTTACACCGATCGCAATCAACCTGGTTTGATGACCATGAAAATATTTAAATTAACTATAAATTTCTGTAGTTCTGAGCTCTCCTCTATATCTTTTCTTATAAACTCGGAACATAATTTTTCAATTTATAAATTGTGTACACAGCTTTACATAAATTGTGTAGTTTTTTTATTGTTGTTGGTTTTTGCTTCAACAAAAAAAAAAAAAAACATAACTTGATTTTAATTATAAAGCTTTTTGTAATTTTTGTGATAATTTAATTATAAACAGTCTTGTTGTTGTATTTTTAAAGTATAATTATAATTAATTGTGATTATTTCTTATTTTACATTTTTTTATCTTCTTAATATTTTTTTTGCTTTTTTGCAGACATTATGGCGATTCAACGATAGTGACGACAATCCACAACAACAACAAAATTATTATTAACAATAATAATAATAATTATAGGAGTATAGCAATAATAGAAACAGCAGCAGCCGCATAAATAATAATCAACCAATTAAAATGTTAAAAAATTATTTGAATCGATATTATTGCAACAATATGGATAAATCGATAATTTGTTTGGTCGCAATATTTGCAATTATCAGTGTAAATTGTGTTTGTGGGAAAGTACAATTTTGTGAGGTGGAAACGGGGCAGACAAATATTATATTGGATATTGAGGAGAGTCGAGGAAATTGTAAGTGTTTAAACATTTTTATCTTTTCGTACACATACAAATTATTTTTAATTAATTTTTGTTAGTAATTATTAGATATTGAGGTTTCCAGGAATCTGTATAATTATTTAACCTGGATAATTTCTTGTCATCCTTGCGCAGAAAGGGCCTATGCTAAGCGAGTTTAAGGAGTTTTCTATTTTAGGACGTGAATAATTATCAAAAAACATAAATTTTTGAAAAATGTTCTATTTTGTAAAAATATTGGCATATTACTAAAACGTCAATGAGGGAGTTGGGGGCGACAGCCCCATCGTTTAAAGTGTAAAACGCCTTAAAATAACTTCATAATTGTGTTTTACTAAAAACACGATCTTTGGGTTTTTTTTGGATGGGGGGCAACGACCCTGACCCGTTTGAAATATGGTCGATAACAATAATCCCAAAAAGCCTGAGTTTCCGCCCCAAACCCCCGAATGGAGCATTTTTGAAAAATTTGTGGTTTTTAATAATTATTAACGTACTAAAATAGAGAACTCAATGACAAAAAATTATGTAACCGCCTTTTGTTTTTAGATTGTGGTTAATAAAAATTTAAAGCGTTATTCCCTTTTAATGGGACACTTTACAGTATGTGGCCATATTATTAGGGGCACATACATATATTCTGTTGGGAAATGTTGACTTCTTATGTGTTTTACTAAACATATTTATAGAGTAGCCATACGAAATTATTATGTGTTAAGGTGCATTCAAAATACAAAGTTTTACTTTGTACTAAATAATATTTGTACTAAAAGTAAAAATACATTTTTTATCTAAATTAAAAATATATCCAAAAACAAAAATATTTCTATTTGAGCTAGCTCAAAATATTGAGTAGATGCATGTTCCGTAGTATTGACTCTACATTTCTTTCATTTGGCGTTTTGTGCTATCTAGGCTAGAAATAACTCTCAGGGCATTAAATAAATTTAGATTAATATGAATAAAATTAGTACTCAGCCCTTATAGTTTTTAATACACAAATAAAAATTACACTTTAAGTGCAGTTCGTCTACTAAATACGATAAGTACTAATTAGTACATATACCAACAAGTACTAATTTTAAATATTATTATCTAAATTTTTAATGCTCTTAGAACTATTTCTATCCTAGATAGCACAAAACGCCAAATGAAGGAAATATAGAGACAATAATACGGAACATGCATCCACTCAATATTTTGAGCTAGCTCAGGTAGAAAAAAATTTATTTGAATATATTTCTAATTTAGATAAAAAATGTATTTTTACTTTTAGTACAAATATTATTTAGTATTAGTACAAAATAAAATGCGCCTTAACACATAATAGTTTCGTGTGGCTAGGCTATAAAAATGTTTAGCAAAATACATAAGTCGCCAGAAGTCAGCAGTTACCAAGAAAATTGATGTGCCTGTTGGTGGCAATTCTTTTCAAAATTCGTTCTGACACTGATTTCAATTCAAACTTGGGAAGGCTTTATTTGACCAGTTGGCAAGATTGATTTCTAGCCATTTGTAGAAAAATCAATTTTATTGAAAATTAACTGTGTCCACAAATTCTGAGCCAAAAATTCAACAACTGGAATGGTGCTTCGATTGGGTTAAGATCGCTAAAGGTCAGTTCCGGAACCTGTAATTTTTGTATCAACTTGATTTTAGTTTGCTAGGTTATTTCTAGGATTTTCAGTGAAAATTGTATTTTATTGGAAATCTACTGTGCTTTGATAATAATTTTGTACTGTTGTTTGGAGATGGATTCTCATCCGCCAATAAATCGATAACATTCTCTGCCCTATTTTGCTGAACTACATAAGTGTTTTGCTACCCATCGGCTTCTTCTTGAGTTATGTCACTTTTAAAGCTGGACGTATATGTATATATGCCAGTCGTGGTCTTGACTTTAAGTTGGCGGACTTGTCCTCTACTTCCAATGGCTCAGTAATAGTACTTTTCATCCAGAAATTTGGTATATTATCTCAATTGCGATTGGTTTCGCCTTCTCATGCCGTTTGGTTTATTCATTCATCTATCCTTTTCAAAATAAGTCGTGAGTCGTTGAATTTATCAATTGGCTCTGACTCATTCGACGAAACCTGAGTTGACTGGTTCTCAATAATTCATAATTGGCCGGACTAATCCTGTTCGTGGCAATAAGTTCCATTTTATTACTGTAAATTCTACTTGAACGCCATCAGGTAGTTTTATTCGACAAACCGTCTGAGTTCTTTATTGCCACCTCAGAAATTCGTGCCTTTATCGAATTTTAATTCAAAGGGTGTTTCACAAGAATATTGGGTTTAATTATGCAAGTAAACAACATACCCTATTTTTTCATATTGTAACAACCAACACCAAGAATGGTCTGGCTCTAGATAAATCTGTGAATTTAAAGTTTTTTGAAGTTACTGTTAATCGTACGTTGCTCATTTCTTTACATATGTATATACATTAACTAAACATTCTGGTTTGGTATGTAATATATTTAACAGCTTTAATTTTGAAAATTTGATCAAATTCTATAGTTTTTGAATTGAGAGAGGATATTCGAATAATGAATGATCAAATAGTATTTTTATGCTCAAAATTCGTTAGTAAATTAGTTAGAGCTTTCTTATTTATGGCAGAGTGGTCAAAAGCGTCTTACGACATCTGAGACAAAATATTGGAAGTTTGCTAGTGACACAAGGTATTTTGACTGTGGCTCATTAATTTCATATTGTTACTTAATTTAATTGAAGTATTAACAACAATTAAGTCACAATAAATAAGCACTCAACTATCATTATACAATTATTCCAAAAGTTTACTCTCAAAATCACTGAAATTCGCTTAACTCATTCACACTACTCACATTATATAAACCGTAATTATTTGATTTGATTTTATATTTTATTCAAAACTTGAAATAGTTTTTAATTTTCTTTATTGTGATATTTTTTGTGATACAAAAAATATCACAATAAAGAAAATTAAAAACTATTTCAAGTTTTGAATAAAATATAAAATCAAATCAAATAATTTAAGTGTGATATAAGCCACGGCCACCACAAATAATAATGTATTTACATTATTACGGAATTTAAACCGTAATGTTCGATTCGCACAGTTAAATTGAGTACATTTTAGTACGAATGTTGTAGAACAAATTACTAATTACAATACCCAAATCTACTAGGTGTCCTTGTAACACCAGCACACTTTAAGCTGTTATTGTAAACCAATTCTCCGTAATAATAATTATGTTCATTATTTGCATTAGCTTGGCCATAGGCAGGATACACTATTAAGTCCAGGTAAAGTCTAAGTTTGAGGTTTGAATGGCGGTCCACCAGGACCAGGCATAGACACAAAAAGATCCGTAGCCATAGGTAAAGTTTAAGTCCGCAAAGAAAGGCTAGGCAGGCATGAAGAATTTAACCGTCGACGTTGAATTTACAATTAATAATTTAAAGCTCTTCTAAAATTATAAATCAACTGTATGAACCATTTCAAAATATTCAAATGATGAAAAAACGATTATCACGTAAATTGTATCTACACAGAATCGATACAGGTACTTACATACACTACCGTCAAAAAGTATGGAAGCAGCAAGGTAGAATGATTTTTAAAATTGTTCATCTTTTTTCTTATTCAAAAAGTTCTCCCACAATTTAGATAAATGCTTAGGGTCAATATCCTGTTGCAAAATGAATCCAGTACCAAAGAGATTTAGTCCACTGGGTATAGTAGAATCCTGAATACTTTTCAAATAGCCTTAGTTGTTTAGTTTTTCGGTTATCCTCACAAGATTTCCGGGTTTACTGTTGCTAAAACATCCAAACACCCCCAAACCATGACATTACCACCACTATATTTGCTAGTAGGCACTGCACATGCTTCTGAAGCCCTCTCTTCTTTTGACCAGCATACATACACATGAACATGATTCGAACCCGGTATCTCCCGATCCAACCGCCGTAGCTTTAACCACTGCGCCGTTTGGTCGGCCTTTTTTCAGTTGACCTCGATTTCGACCAGTGAACACGTGATACGACTGTGATCAGAGCAATAGCATATCTTCAACTTGATGAGCCTTTAAAGCAGGCGATCGGAAAATACTGGGCTGCTGCCAAGCTGGTCTAGCTTGAACAGATTGCCATCGAAGTTGTAGGAACAACACCGGGTTTCTTTAAGGATTAAGATCATATTAAGTAAAAAGAATTTGAACCGGAGCTGAATCCTTGACTTGTAGCTAAGAGATACAAAGTTACATTCAAGAGACTTTGGATCCTCGTCACCTCAACGGTCTTCCAACTCTGGTGGATTGGTGTAACGTTCTTTGTAGCACTTCAAACAAAAACAACCTTGATCATTCCCATTATACATAGACCTTTTTTTCTTTGCTTTCTTTCCCTGCATTTCTTGCCGATAGCATGGCTTGTCGAAGCGGGCTCGGTGTCTGACCCTATCGCCTCGTATGACCATCGCTAGGAGCTAATGAATGGGAACACATAAAATCTGCTAGAATCACCCAAGGTTGTGTACCTGTTAGTCTGCCTTACCAGGTCATACCCATGCCTCTTACTTTTTCCTCAAAGTAGTATTCTCAATGGAAGATAGTAACCCATTCCCTCCGAAGAATCGATGGGTCATAAGCCAAAGTACTGACTCGGTTCGAGGATGCCCAACTATAAATTCACAAGTCCTTAATGAGAAGGCTATACTCTCCCTCTTGCCTCCCTAAAACATTTACTTTTATCAAAATCCCAAGCTAGGCGTCCATTTGTGGGTTGAGTTGAAGTTGAGTTAGAGTTGAGTTGGGGTTGGATTAGGATGTAGTGAGTAGTTAACAAATTTTTCTATGGTGGAACTTGCCTATTTATCACCCGATTATTATGAAATTTGACATGTGTGTCGGAAATTGGAATCTAAAATGATTTTTGGATGAAGTTCTGGAATACGGCCAAGTATGATGTAACTTGGCTATTTCTCAACCGATTATGCTGAAATTCGACATGTGTAATGGAAATGGGATCCTAAAATGACTTTTGAATGAGATTCTGGAATATGGCCAAGTATGATGGAACTTGCCCATTTCTCAACCGATTATGATGAAATTTTACATGTGTATTGGAAATGTGAATCTAAAATGAGTTTTGGGTGAAGTTCTGGAATATCGCCAAGTAGAATGGAACTTGGCTATTTCATAACAGATTATGATGAAATTTGATATGTGAGTTGGAAATGGGATTCTAAAATGATTTTTGGATAAAGCTCTGGAATATGGCCAAGTATGAAGGAACTTGGTTATTACCCGAATATTATGAAATTTGACATTGAAGGGGTTCTTGTATGGGGTTCTAAAATGATTTTTAAATATAGTTCTGGAATATGGTCAGCTAAAGTTATTTATCCTACTACTAGTAAGCTTAAAAAGATCTCAGCTCCTATCAATAAATCTATTTGTTGAGGCTGATATAATTGAGGACCCGCTAGCTGTATATTTCTTGGAATAGACCATAAATCAATATTAATGTTGCAAAAAGGTTGATGTTCATTTATTTTTTGTAAAATAAATACATCAAGATTTGTAGAATAAGTATTAATTCGAGATTGTAGAGTTTCATTAACATCAAGAAGATTGACCACAGAAGCTTCAGAAGAAGCATTACAAGCTTCCAATCCTATTCTGGAAGATGGGTGTAATTCTGTAGAGATATTTGGAGGCAATTTGAACAAAGCTTTAAGTTTTCAATTTGTTTGAAACGACCCTCAAGTGACAAAATTAGAAATCTTTTGCATCTAAAAATTGAATGGCCCTTCTCAATTATTTATATGCCTTTTTTAAACCTTCCGTTCATTTTCTAATAGTACGCATGTTCTTTATATTGTCTGTTTCGATCTGATAAGTAGGTTTTTGAAAATATTCGTGATAATTAGAAATTATGCCACATGAATAGAGTTTCTCCAACTTATTCGATATTTTTAAGATTTAGAAAGAGGTTGAACTACTTCTGTGATTTGGCGTCAAGCTTCTATGGTGTGGAAAATAGATATAAATAGATATTTAGACACAACTTTGCATCGTAAAATTGATATGGTTTAACAAACAAGGTTCTGCCACCATTTAAAATTTAGCTTTCAAAGTTTAAATTAGGTATTGCTGACAAACATCCTAATCTCCTTGGGCTTGTGATTTGATTTAATTTTGTTGCTTGGATACGCTTAAAAAAATTATGATTGGAAGAAAAATTGTGATACATTGAGTTCTAAAAGGTTATTCAAAGAATTTCAAATTTCAGACCGTACAAAACTCAATGCTTCAAAATCAAGGTGGTTAGCCTGAATTTGATCGAAATTTTATAAATTCAATAAAGCAAAAATCGAAGTTACTAGAAATCGTTAATTGTTCAGCTTTAAAAGCTTGTTTAAATTTTGTTGATAAGCTTCTTAATTTCTTCACAATTATTAGGTTTTTGAGATTTTTTGTAATTTCGAATATTTTTGAGATTTCTTTCTCTTCTTGTGTTTACTTATCCTTTCATTAGGATCTTCCTTTGACTGGAACTTCCTTCCTTTATCACAACTATTTAAAAATCGACAACTATTTGAAAAGCTTTGCATTAATCAACTGTAGGATGAGCACATTTTATTAAATTTTGCGTTATACCAACACGCGTTAACTCGATTTTAAAACCAAAATTATTCTCAAGAAGTTTGGTTCAAACAAATTACAACTCGATAATCTACAATGATATTTCAACCGGAACCGGCTTAATACTTTAGTCGTTCGCTATATAATTTGCAACAAGTAATAATAATTCGAAAAAAAAAATTTAATTAAAAATTTGTGGGAGTTTTAATGGAATTTAAAACATTATGTTTTGTTGTTGTTGTTTTATTTCTCTTGTAATTCATAGAATTACAAAAGCATGAAGGTTGTTGTTTATAATTTTCATTCACATTTTTTTTTTATAAATAATTAATTGAATTGATTTGTCAGAAAATTTTCATTGCATTACTTGTAATTATTTGAAACATTGATCATATACGAAGTAAGCACAAGCGACGAGGTGTTTTAAACAATTGTTGTAAAAATTCCAATCCAATTTAGTCATTCCGTCCAAGTAACTCAGCACACCATAATATGTATCCATAAAAATTTCCGGGAATTCTAAAAAATCCAAATCAATATTCCTTAATCTTTTAAGTAATTATATTTCACATGTCATAATATAATCCATAAATTTTGTATAGGTGTCAATCATATATGAGTATAAAAATATTTTTCACACAGGAGACAAAGTGTCTACCATGATTATTAATAAAAAGAATTCTAAGTTCTTGAAGTAGGTGGTAAAGGTATATGTTTAGTGTAAAGAAATCCGACACAAGCCTTAACACAGGTTGTCAACGTAACATATCAACGATTCAAATTTAAATTAGTTGTTTGTTGTATACAACACAATGAGACGCGATGACTGAATATACATATGTGTATGTTTACGTGGACCAAAATTAATTTCGGCTTGTCTACAATACCGCACCTTGATGAATATCAAAAAATAAAAATTTAATTAGACGATTTGCGAAATCATTTTGTAATGCTGGTGATGATGGCACAGTCGTCACCAAATATAGAAGTCTGTGAGAACTATACAAGAGGAAAAAAAATTGTAATCATAAATCTAAAACTGATTTACTGAGAATTATCTGTCCAAACAAAAAAAAAAAAAAAACGACAGTCGAACGACAGACATAAAAATATAAATCTTAGTTAATAATAATACCATACGTATGTATACCCTTAGTTAACGACTCACCTTTAGGTAATTTAACAATAAACAACCATAATAAAAATTCTGTACATAAAAATGGAACGTAAGTAAAAATTCATTGTCATCCTTGATTGTAAATGGATATATCATCGGGGGGGGGGGGGTACTTCTTATACACAAGACACAACTAAATAAAAATAAATTTTATGTAGACCAATTATTGAGACTTTATATCAAATTAAGAACAGGAAAAGCCATAAAACTTTTTTATTTCTTCTTGTAACGCAGACGATTTAAGATTTTGGTCTTAAAACAAAAACATTTTTTTTTTGTTCTGCTAAGACCTTCGAAATAATAATAACAGAAACAAAAAAATAAATTATAAAATTGGAAATAAATCGTGATATGTTTATCTCCTTAAGTGTGGTAAGGGTTTTGTGTATTTTTATGTTTGCGAAGAGGACGCATGGATGCTTTATTTGGTTTAACGTTGGCCTCATCTTTTAAAAAGTTAATGAAGTTATTAAATTTGATGAGTAGTTAAATGTATGTTGATCGTAAGAGATAATTTTGGTTTTTACGAAATTGCACCGTGAACGAATGGCTTAATTAATTTTTAATGTTTTGTAATAAGATTAAGTAATTTAACTTTTATCGATCGTTAAGTGCAAAATGTATACGAAAACGGAAAATTAAAATGCGAATACGTCAAAAAATCTGCCTCTCTCAGAAAATCTGATAACAATTGGAGTTCTAAACGGGATTTATGGGGAGATACCGAATTTTGAAATTTTGAAATGCCCAATTATTAAAATTTGGAGGTTTGAATTTCCTAACAAATTTATTTACTACTAAATAAAAATTTCAGAAATTCTTAAGTGGTTTAAAAATTTTAGAAGTTTAAAAATATTTAAATTTTAAGATTCAAGCAAGTAACACTTTTAAAAACCCCCTCACTTTTAAATATTTTTATATTTTAATTGTTAAATTGTTTAACAAAATTTTATAAAAAGATCAATTTGAAATTTGAATGTCTAGTTTTCAAATGTTAATAGATTTTGGAAAAGTAGAATTTAGCCACTAGCCTCCTTTTAATACTTCTTAACGAATTTTATAATTTTTGAAGCATCTGACAAGTTTGGATTATTCGGAGCAAAACTTTGTGTGCAAAACGCAATTTCGAAAAATGTCGGTGCTATTTATTAATCGAATTTTAATTCGGAAATTTTCAAATCAAAAATGTACCAATTTCCAAAATTTTAATATGATTCTAAAAATAAAAACTTAAATGTTTAATTTCAAATTGAATTCTGAAAATTTTACTAAATTCGTTTTGATAATTATTATACGTTAAATATTCTAAGCCTGGAAGGTTTGACCCTAGTAAAACTGGTTTAGAAGTGTTCAGACATTTAGTCTTATACAATCACTTGTAAATCCATTAATCCAAAATAAAATTGTATGAAGCAAAAATTTGGACGTTACATAAATCTCCAGAACAGTTCACGGATGGATAAAGTCTGATCAAATGTAATTTTTCTCGCCGAAATTGTAGAAAGCATTGAAATAGTTCAGTGGAAGTATATTCAGAGGCGAAATCCTTGTTATTTTAAAAAGTATCAACGAATGAAAGTCTACGATGCCATCCACCCTCTTAAACTGATAAAATACGGAAATGCGATCTGAAGGCAAAACTATATCTGGCTGGCCACTGCCAAGGCAGGATTAGGATGAGGCGGAAAATTACATGTACCATCAAGCACAATCTGACTATGCTACTGACGAGGTAGCAGTGCTTGCGACCAAAAAAACCTTAAGGTAGCTTTTCTCCTTGTGATTGCCACTTACTCCTTCTATGTAATGATGATAGGTAAAGTACTCTCCCAAAGATTCTGTAATTCTTTTTGTAAATGCTGCCATCTAGATAATCGCGATGATGTAATTTGCTTCAAATCATGTTCAGCTACTTGTGTAATCGGGAGACCGATTAAAAAATGGCCGGGGGTTGAGGCATCAATGGCATCGGTTGATAGAGCACAAATTGGCCTTGAGTTTAGTACATCTTCGATTTGTGTTGCGACTGCGTATAGTTCTAGGCGTGGACAGCTGCGTATAGTTCTAGGCGTGGAATTGAAATATGGTTGATTGGAGCTACTTTCGTTCTGGCGGTCATTAAGCACACCTTGCTATTTCCAAGCTGATCAATCGTTCAGCAATACACTACAGCGGCATATGCCTGTTCTGACACATTTGCAAACCCAAAGGGATACTCAAAGTATGCAGATGTGACATTTCGTTTTTTATTTTCAACCAAGTCTTAGACAATGCAGGTGGAATTTCATCATCCCAATCCAACTTCAGAAGCCACAAATTCTGAAATATAATTTTAAAATTGATTATTTATTTAAACTGGCGATGGTTGAAAATCCTTGAGTATTGTTGTTAATTATGTCGGCAATAACCCAGCCAAATCGCGTTTCTTTAGCAATTGGGTTACCCAGTTCTCCGCATATCCTTTTGGTACCTTTTATATGGAATAAAAGATCACACTTCCGATTAGTATATCGACAATATCGAGTATGAAATGTTGGATCAGCAATCGGTAAATTTTCCAAGTGATACCATTGGTTGGTATCAAATTTACTGGTGGGTAACATCGAAGTCAACTTGGAAATGATAAAACATTTAATGTGTACTGTCACTGATTCGTCAAATCTTGATGATACAGGTACATTGATATAACCTCGACAGCGACCAGCATTAGGTTGGCCCAATCCAGCAACTTTAACGTTTATTCGATGACGGTGTAGCGCAAGACGTTGAGCACAACCATCGATAATAAAGAAGCATTGGGAAGTCGAGTCTAATAAAGCTCAGCACTACTGCCACTGTCTATCATAAAACTTTTATGGTAACAAGAATGGACTTATCGCAAGAAAGGACTTGATTTTTCAAAATTTGTGGGGAAATTTTAATATTTTGTATTTCTTCTATGAATTTAGAAATTTTTTCTATCACCATAACGTCTCTCTAATGCCAATGGAAGGTCACACATTTTTTCTTAAGCTTCACACTGAGCCTTTTTAACTTTAACGCATCTAAAACTAAAATAATCGTGGAATCAATATTGGGCTACTGCTTCTTTCTTTAAAATATACATTTTGCAAGATCGATACGGGTTTTTTAACTCTAAAATAAAAATCCGTTTAACGCTCAATTTGAGAAACACTTATATCTAAATTATAATTTCGTGTAACTCAAATTCCAACTTTAAAATATTAATATTTTTCTAAACGCAGAATTTGAAAATTTAAAATTTTGAATGTAGAAACCAACCCAATAAAATTATCATTTTTAATTTAAATTTTGTAAATGATTTTATTTAAATTTTAATTTATGTGATTTTAATATGTTCCGAAGATTGTAAGAGAATTTAATTCAGTTTCGAACTGCCGACCTTCATTATGAAAAAATCAATCTTCTCATCAGGCCGCAGCGACCGGCATGATGGTACCACAAGTTGTTTTAGCGAATTATACTAATACAGCCAAATTCTATTACAATTTTTCTTCTTCACGACATTCACACAGTTCTTGACATTCAGACATTTGGTGCTGTCTCGTTCTGGATCCCTTTGGAACACGACTTTCGTACTGTTTATTTTCTATAAATGGTGCTGGAGTATCATTTTTTTTTTTTTTTTTTTTCGCTGGCGCTACATCCCATAGAGGGATTTGGCCGCTTCATATTGAAGTTTCGTAATCATTTTTTTTTTTTTTTAACGGATAATGAGTGATTAATTCATTGATCCTACATTAACCAGCCGTGATTTTTTCATCACCCGCCGGGAATCGAACCCGGGACCTCCGGGGCTTAAAGCAAGCATGCTAACAACTGTGCCACCGGGGCGGCAATTTATTTAATTGATATGAAAAAATAAAAATCATGCTCAAATTCGTAATACAGGTTTTAAACTTCACATCCATCCTTTTACATTTCAAATTGAACCTTTAGTTTAGCAAATTATGCAAGTGCGTTGGAAATGGGATTCTAAAATGATTTTTTAATATAGTTCAGGAATATAGCCTAGTAGGATGGAATTTGGCTATTCCTGATTATGATAAAACTGGAGTATCATGTATCACTTAAATATTTGCGGTGCATTCAAAATTGTTGAAATCTTTATCACATGATTTTTTTTGCTCATATAAGTTTCTGGCAGTTTGAACGATTTTGCAGTGATTAGGTAATAATAACCTGAAAAGGAGGGAACGGACTTTCAAAATGTTTATGTTGATGAATCAGCTTAAATTTGTAATTTTTGATAATAGATTGGTCTGAGGGGATACAGAGAATACACAAAAACTGGCAACATGCAGCGCAACAATTTCAATAACCTAAGCCGCACCGTAATGTCAACTAGCAAAGACCGCATTGTAATGAATGTGGAGAATTTCATATTATTCATGCGTCGATTTTTTTTTTGTGTGCTAGTTGTGGAATCTAAGGGCATTTACAACCAGTGTTCCAATCATTGTCTACACCGTTCAACCCCGAGTGCAGGTTCAGAATTGATTTTATGTTCAACTTTCTAATCATCTCATCTCAAACATCCACCTTTATTTATCCAGAATCAACACCGGAGGTCCACGCCAGTGATCTGATCGTGTTTTCTCCAAGGTGTTGGATAAATTTCGAAGTTAACCGGTATCCCTCCAAATCGTCGACACCCGTTATTAGATTTATTCAACCCGAATAATTGTGATGTCGGAATAATTGATATTTCAGGTAAGCAGGACTCTCTTCTCGTTTGATCACAGTCCGAAAGGAAGGTATGGACACAGACACAGCTAAAGATTGCCCAAAGAATATCAAATAACGACTTTTTCCCCGCCTACTACTACAAACAAATCATGTGCCAAATTATTTCATAATAGGTAACTTAAGAACTACCTCGACAAAGTCCAAAATAGATTTAGGGCGCAATTGAATCTTAAACGGGACTCATATCATATATCATTCCTTTGGAATCAGGACGACGAGTTATTGTAAGGCACCTATAGATGAAATTCGTCGCCAAAAAGTTGTTCAAATCGATGACAATGAGCCGAAGGATGACTATCACCAATTGAAAAATACTGAGTTACGGTTAACTATTTGTCAAACGCTATTATTGATAACGCTCGGCCTCATGTTTGCGAAACCGGTCAGCGAATCGTTAGGAATGCTTAACTGGGATATCCTGATTACTTGAGCAGCGCTTCCAATCTTACGCGTTTCCAATTTTTATAATTTCCAAATTTAGCCACAAAATCAAGTCAGTCAAACTATGGGGACTAGTATAGTAATGATAATTTTGATGAGTTTGTTACGCAGGCATTTGTCTTGTCGGTATATTCAAAGATGGTCACTCGTATTTTTAGCAAAATATTAAAAGTGGCAATGTTACAAATTCTTGTTCGTTACCACTTAGTCTGAAACAACCAGTAAGCTAAATTAGAGTTGATTTGTAGAAACTGTAATAGTGAGAGAGTCTAAAATTTGTTGCAGTTGAGACTATTAGCCTGATCGATTGGACTAAATTACCTGAAGTAGTTGCTGTATGCGAAGGAATTGATTTAAAAACGCTTAATTTAGACATACCCCAGAATAAAATTGAATATTTTGGTTTTATTTTGGACGATTATGTGAAGCGAAAAGCTCAACTAAGCAATTAGTTCAATTATCTCAAGTGAAAACTTACTCTCAACTTGACTCGACTACGCTTTTTACTAACTATCTGTAGAAACAGAAAGAATTCATTTAGTTTCTAGTTCCAATTAAATAGATCAAAGACTAACATTGAGTTTAGCGATTTTTATTCAAATTATAGCACACAATGGGGGGAGTGAATAAAAACTGAGTGTTCACTCTGATTGAACTCTCTTGAGTGGAGTGAGCTTGTTTGAGTGAACACTCTTTTTGGTGTGAATAAAAAAATACTTATATGTATTTCATTCACTCATACGAAATTTACATTTTAGAGTGCAGAAATGTCAGATGTGGTGTGCAATAAAACACGCTAAAGTTATAAACACGATTTTTTTAAGCAAAATAAAATTTAAAAAAATATTTTCAAATATGTTTATAAATATTCAAGCTCGCAAGGGGAAAAAATATAATCTTCGGCGTTTTGGTGATACAGGTGAAAATTTTAAATCGTTATATCGCCTTGAATTGGAAAATGTTGAGTGGTTAACAAATGTTTTTTTACAAGAAAACGTGGAAACTCGTGGTGATTCTATTCCTAATCTAGAAAAAATGAAAACATTTCTAAGATATGTTGGAGACCCCGCGGGTTCCAAGTTGGTGTTGGTGAAGATATAGGTATTCAAGGTATTCATAGAACTACTGTATGCAAAGTTATTTGGCAGGTGTGCTGTTCTATATGTGAAAAAAGAAATGAGTTGATAAAATTTCCAGCATCAGCTGATGAAATGAGAAATGTCAAACGAGATTGGCAGTCTAAATATAAATTTCCAACTGCTATTGGTGCCATTGATTGTACTCACGTTGAAATAATGAAGCCGAGGCAACATGCATGGTGATGAATATTTAAATCGTAAAGGGTATTTTTCTTTAAATGTACAAGCGACCGGAAATGCTAAAGAATGTTTCACAAGCATTGATGTTCAGTGGCCAGAATCTGTACACGACTCAAGAATTTGGCGTAATTCAGTAATTTGCAATATTTTAAATGAAAATGAAGCTGGTGCTACTTATTTTTCTTCTTAACATTTTCAATAAATTTTTGGTCGCTGTTATCAGCAAATAAATCTTCTGATTGATCCATTTTAACATGTAAACTTTACTTTAATATATTCGTTTTTTATGTATTGAAAAATGTTGAGGCTGATAAAAGGCACACTCAAATGTATATGAGCGTTCTCTCAAAATTTAAACGTCAAATTATTTTTATTCACATCAAAATTGAGTATTCTCTCCATTACGTAAAATGTTGAGTGTTTTATTTAACGAAACTTAACGAAGAGATTTTTTTATTCACATAAAAGTGAGCGTTCACTTGAAAATATTGAGTGAACACTCACACTCAGTTTTTATTCACTCCCCCAATGTGTCTAGCTGCACTAAACCCAAAATAAAACGAAATTTACTAAACCCGAAGTTGAAACACTATGGCTAAACTAGATAACATCAATAAATCGGATGCCCTGGATTCCCTCGGACTCCTTAATTGGCGAATGCTTCTCGTAGGTCTAATGGTTGAAAGTAATGTTGAAAAATCCAAATTTAGATAAGCTTGGAATAATTTGATCTGACAAATTGAGTCAAAAGCTTTGTTAATTCAGTAAAAATTGCGTCTGCCTGTAGGTGTTGTTCGATGTTGCTCGAAAAGTCAAGTCTTTCACCAGCTTTTATAATTGATGTTATTTTGGTAACTTTTCACCGTTTCGGAAATACCTCAGTTTAGAGAGACTGGCTGACAAGTAAACACAGCCGTTCAAATAATACTCAGCAATATTGACATCATAAAAGGATGATCGTATTGTTATTCTTTGGATGACTGTTTGTCAACATTTTAGAGAGGGATAAATGTGATTTTCGGAATGCACTCAGAATTAAGAATTTGAAGTAAGTTCCTTCAACCAGGTGATCTTGTTCAGAAAGTTGGCCACTTTGGCTCTGTTTCAAAACCATACTCCAGATGTCAGATACTCTGCTGCTTAATATAACGATTGGTTTTGTATAAGGGGAATGAAACAAATGGCTGGACGGGAATATAAAACATCGTACACCCATCCCTCGATATACATGGCGGATTGGTTCCTGTGTATACATTTGTATTAATTAAGAATGTTGGTAAAAAAAAAAATTGCAAAATTCAATTAACGCGATACAATTTAATTGCATGAAAATGCCTCTCAACAAGCGTTATATTTTCAACTTGTTAAGTCACTCATAATGGCAATTTGTTTTTGCCAAAAAAGTAGTTTCTTTGGAAATTTAGTTGGCAGAGCTAAACGCCTCCATTAGAATTCGATCGCAAACGTAATTTTTAAATCCGATTTAATAAATCGCCAAGCAAATCAAAATTTACAAAGTGTCTGACCAAACTAATGCAGACTCATCCGGTTTGATCAGAACGAAGTTTATCCGTGTATTAGAAATTGCGGTAACTTTTGTTAAATTTAATTGTGAAACATTAAGAGATTGAAGCAATTAGACTTTTAAATTGATTCACAGGTAACTGCAACACACTTTAGAACAATCTATAAAAATTAAGCCATAAACTCACAACAAATCAAAACCAAGTATTTTACTAAATCTTTTCATATAGTTTTATCGCCCACTGTAAAATTATATTTTTTTCTCATCTGCTATAATCGACTATAAGATATATGTGTATATTGTATAAGATGCGCAGCTATAATAATTACAAAACCGTAAACGAAAACGAACTTAACGAAAATTTCACATAGTGCTTTACATAACAAGAAAAGCAATTAATTAAAAAATAATCACGAACTGCGGATGCTGGATGGATACAAAATTGTTTTTTTTCTTAATATACCATTCGACGTCTTATTATTATTATTTTTCATATTCATCTTTAATTTTAATTTTCTCTTAATTATTTTAATGTCAAATCAACAATCTTCGTTACAAAAAAAAATTCATCTTGAGCACCTTCTGTAAATTGAAACGATTTTTTGTTCTTGTTATATTGTTAAAAATGCTTTTCTGTAATTTTTCATTGTATACTCGCGAGGTTTTCGGGACCACACATATTGCTTTGGGTGGTATTTTTAATTTTTTGTTTTTTTTAAGTGTGCTTCGGATTATGTAGTCGTGAGTGAGTATAAATGCATACGTATATAGTTAATGTAGGGGTCTGATTGATTATATCGATATATTCATTTATTCGACCGTTAAGTGTCTTCACAAATTAGATGCCCATATTGATCTTTTGAACTTAGAATTTTTTTTAATTTTGTATTTATTACAAGATCACGTCTAATAAATTATTTGTTTTGATAAATAATTTTATATAATTGAATAATTATTGACTTATATGTAAGTAATTACAGTTCTTATAACGTATAAACATTTAGGAATGCAGTTAAACGGTTTGGTTGAAATTCACAAAATTAACAAATTAGCTGACTTTAACAGTAAAGTACATTTTTTAAATTTTTTGTTGGACTCCCACATTACATAGAATTGACATACGATTTGGTTTAGCCGAAATATCTTGGAACCATTTCGGATGATGAATTATGTTTATAAAATAAGTCGAATATGTATTGAGGAACAATGGACAAGCACCTAAAGTTGCTTGTGAAAGGTTATGCAGGAAGCCTAATACAAGCTCAATAGGCGCTCAATTTTTGATTTGATTGAAATTGGACTTAAAAAGGTAATAACCTCGTAAATTGTGTTTAAACTCCATAAACGAGAGGTTTGTATCTGTGGTAGTTGAAAGAATACTTGACAAGAACATACCTAAGCATATTTCTATTAAAAGAAATTGTCGTTTCATTTCTAATTTAACTTTGAGATATAATGCACTACAGATTGGGTGATCAGCAAGCCATTCTAGTCTCTCTCTATATATACTTTTGAACCTACCTTACTGTTTTTTCTGCCTTCTTCTTCTCCAGGCGACGGTACCGATTTGTACTGACTTCCATACGACTTCAGCAACAAAACGTTGACATTTCCCATGTTTCTTCTTTTTTTTAATGTAAACGATGATTTTGAGCTACTCTACCCCAAACCCAACTACTTTTCATTATTTTTTACGTTTACTTTTTACGTATCAACACGAAATACTTTTTCTAAACTTTAGTTTACACCTTTTGATAACAAATTAAAATATTGAGCAACTTATATTTTAGCCCAATATTGAGCAAATTTTGCTTCATTCACCAAAAAATGTTAACAAAACCGTTGATTCATATTTTTGTCAAATTTAGCTAAGTTTAATTAATGATTAAGCAATGGAGCAAATTTGAGCTACATCTTACTAGTTTAAATAAATAAAAAATGTTCAATTTTGTAAATAGCCCAAAAGTATGTTACGAATAAGATTTAAGAACTTGACATTTGTAAGCTACAACTTTTTATGTTGTACAACCAATTTTGAGCTACAAATTATAAATTTTAACCAATCCTTAATTTTGAGCTACAAATTATAAATTTTAACCAAACCGGTTTGTTTCCTTGCTAAACATTTATAAATCCGAAATTGGTTATTGTTGTTGAAGTTTATTTAACGACGCTATCGATTAGAGGAGAACTCCTAAGATTTATAAAAGGCGATTATTTACCTTATTAAAGCAGTTGACCACAAAAAGGCACGGATACAAAATTGGTTTAAATTGAAGCATTCATAGTTTTATTTTGCAATGGGAAGGTCTGGTTGAAAGTCTTTTCTGGCTAAGTTATCTTACTTCTTGATTGAGAAATTTTGATTCTTGATTATTGCTTTTTGCTTAAGTGGGTGACTTTCTTTTAAATAAAATCGTTTGGAATCCCTAATTCTTTAAATTATTAAGAAGAAGAATTAGCAGGCAAATATAAATGTACAAGAAGTTTAATGTAGTTTAAGTCAGTTAATATTGTTAAACATAGAATCAACCCCGTCGATTGCAATCTACATTTTTGTCATCCATGCATAACACTTTCAAATATTTATATTAATCCTTACCCAACACTTGCACATTTACCACCTTAATTATTACGTAAATTGTACTGTCAGTAAAATATAAAAATTCGCGCAACATTTTATTTTTAACTTTCCGCTACCGTAGATTAGATTAATATCGCATGTAATTTTATATATCTCCATATGACATTTTAAATGAAATAAAAATGTTGGTACCCCCGATGCAGACATACTGTAACAGTATGTACATAAATACTTTCCTTTTTATAGTATTTAAAAAAAAAAAATTTTTAAATTACTTCTTATCTTGCGGTTGCTTAAGATTGGTATAAGTATATTTATGTACTTTACATTAATAACATTAGCGTGTGTGTGTGTTGTGTTACCCAACAGACATTAAAATCCCCATAATTTTATTAATTTCTAAAGCAAATACTGTATATTTCAGCGGCCACCAATAAATAAACCAAATAAAGTGTTAACATTGTTCGTATATGTCTTGCGTTTGAAGAAATGAGTCACCACCGCGTACAAACTTTTTTTTTATTTTTGTTAAATCGGTGGTCAGGCATTAAAATTAATAAATCAAATAGAAAGATAAGTAAATAAAATTTTATTGAAATTGGATTAAAGCCAAATGAATACGTCAATCCTTTCTAAAAAAAATAAAATTCTAGGTAATTTTAGAGAATTGCTACACACGTTACGAATATGTGAAGCATATTTAATTAACACTTACCTACCAATTGTTTGCGTCTTTCAATTGAATAATGGTATAATACATATATAATTATCGCTAAAGCAAGTCAACCTTTATTATTTACAATTATTCAATTTAGCCAAACATTAATTGATTATCACGATTTAGTAATTTTAATTATTGGTTATATGAATGTGTAGTACCGCGCGCGCGCGGTATACTGTCGAGTTTAATTTATGTCTTGTTATAATATTGGCATGGTATAATTATGAAAAAAATGACACATGGTGAAAAAGTAACAAGTGTTCTGTGTGCATTCTTAATCCGCTAGTCAAGTTATTTTATATGGAGGTGTATTTTTGATTTTATCGTCGTACCATTCTTAGCTAAATATATAGTGTAGTATTCAACATGACATCATGAATTTGTAGTCATCACATTTATCAGTGTATTTTTCTCAAAGGTGTATTTCATACTTTAGATCACATTTCCTAAAATAATTTTCTTTTTATTACTGATAACAAATCATTTTTAAAAAGGGCTTACATTTTAGATCAAATTTAAATGTGAAAAATACTGCATTCTAAAACTTGCTCTTTAAAATTTATTATTCGCTCTTGACTGACCGAATAATCATTATCACAGAGATAGATATAGACACCTTGATGAGCTGCTCTATTTCCGACAGTAATTCTAATTGTTTTCAAATAGAAACGGTATATTTTGAACCGTAAATTTAAATTCTCTGAAGATATCAACAGCATCTAAAAAAGATCGAAAAGGATCACTCCTGAACTTTATAAACAATTTTGTTCTCTGGTACGTAACCACATATGCTAATAAAATAATTTTGATACCAATAAAAACATTTTAATTTGTTTGTTTATTTATTAGTTGATCCAATTTCCATCGTACGCGTTATTTTTCATGAAAATCGGTAAAGGAATAGCCAAATTTCATCCAAAATGATCAGAACTTACACAATTGTATATCTTATGTCAGAATTCTATATCTTATATCTAAATCCGATATACAACCCCAGAATTCGCCATGTCACATATTCGAGATATTATACCAAAATCACAGTCATGTCAGAATTTAAATTGTTGATGCCAGAAATCGAATTATCATGTCTGAATCCGATAAATGATCTAAGAGTTCGATTTGCAATATCAGAATTTGTAAAAACTCGATATATTATATCTAAATTTGATATGTCACGTCCGAATTAGAGTTTTTGATATTAGAATTCAGTACATCATTTCAGAATTCGATGTATCGTGCTAGAATTTAAATAAAATTTCAGAGTTTGAAATTGTGATACATCATGTCGATACACCATACCAGAATAAAATTAATTACATATGTTAGGAATCGAAATATCATGTCAAAATTCAATATGTCACGTCAATATTTGAATTTTTGATGCCAAAAATAGATACTTCATATTCAGTTTTCGAAAAATCATAAGCGAATTTGATATGTCTTATCAGAATTTGAATTTTTGATGCCAGAATTCGAGTTATCATGAGATGACATAAACTGACATGTCACATATTCGAGATATTATGCCAGAATCCGATAAATTGTATTTGATACGTCATGTTATAAATTAAATAACAGATGTCAAAAATCGATATATCATGATATCAAGCCAGAATTCGATATGTCGTGTCAGAATTTGAATATATGATGTTAAAATTGATATATGTAGGTATCCCTAAATTTAAATTTTTTGTTGTTGGAATTTATGTGTTAAATGTGTCAATCATGGCATAATTACATATATCAAGTCGAGATTTGAATTTATGATGTGAGAGTTCAATATATCATGCCAAAACTAAGTAAATCATATCAGAATTTGATATGTAATGTTCTGATGTAGTATGTAGTCCGGTATATTACGTTGGAATTTGATATACCAATGGAAAACTCAATTAATAATTTTAGAATTCGATATGTCATATCAGAGTTAGCATTTATGTATGTTATTTCAGAATTCTATATATCAAGCAGAAAACGATTTACTCTGTGAAAATCAGAATTTGAATTTTTTGTATTGTATCTGAATTCTAAACCGAATAATCGCGAATTCTAGATTATTAAAGGATTTTATTTGCCTGTCTGCCATTACACGATTTTCACAAAAACAAGATTATTTCATTTTCAGAACGCGATTTTTGACAATCGGGATAAATGAAAAGCGGGATCAATTTTGTGCGTGTCTAAGGTATTATGTCAAAATTAGATAAATGATGACAGAATTTGATATGTCAAGCCAGAATTTGAGTTATTTATATTCAAATTCAATACATCAGAATTCGTTATATCATTTCAAAATTTGATATATTATCTCAGAATTCGACAGGTTATATCAGAATTTCAATTTTTGGTTTTAGAATTCGATAATCACAAGTCAAATTTTATATGTCACGTCGGTCAAAATTCGACATGTTTGGTCAGAATTCGAAAGGTCTTATCAGAACTGGATATATCATGTAATATTCTGACCGTAATATCTCGAATTTTGGGATGATATATCAAAGAATTCCTTATCTCATATCAAAATTGGATAAATTTCTTCAGCGTTTGATTTTATGATGTCAGAATTCAATAATTCATTTAAGAGTTTAAGTATGGATGTCAAAATTCGATATATCGTGTCTGAATTCTACAATATATGTATTCAGAATTTCCATTTTTTTTATGACAGAATATGTTCGATAACATTAAATAAGATAAATTATATCCGAATTTGAACTTACGATGTCAGAATTCGATATCTCATATCAGAATTCGATATATTTCCAAATTACAAATTTGAAAATATAGGAGCATACTCGTATTACAGCAAAAATTATAGTTCTGTTTACATTTCTTTATTAAAATACTAATAATAATTCTGACATGCAATACCAACTTTTTACAGTTAGGTAGGGTTTATACTCTTTAGGATGTAATTATTAATAAAGAAATATTTTGTATGTATTTCGTACGAAGTTTTCATAATTACTCAATAAAAATAATTAAATATAGTCAGTTTATTTAATTTATGGTATAGTTTTTTACGTTTTTTCATACATAATGTATAAAATGGCCTTATGTAAATTAGACGTTTTTTTACGTGTAAAAACTGTGCAAATTACAAAGTGTAATTTACTCGCCCAAGTGTGACGCTTTTCATTCATTCATTTATTATTTATTCACTGATAATTCACTATTTACTCTTTATTACTATTTAGTAAATACTCAAAAGGTCACTCATATTTTTCTCATTATTCACGTATTACTCACAGGGTAGTCTTTTATTATTATTCATGTACTCGATATTCATTAAATATTCATTCATTCATTATTCCATCATCATTCAAAATTCACTCATTATTCACTCTTTATTTTATGATGTATTCACACATCACATTATTCACTCTAATATCCAGTGATTATTCATTCATTATTCACCAACAATTTATTCATTTTCCACTCGACATTCACTGATAATTCACCCATAATATGTATGCTCATTACTCACTGATAAAAATATGTAACATAAATTGCAAAATATGTGATTAATATGAAAAATTAAAACAAGACCTTATCTTAAGAGGATTTTAATTCACTAATTAATATAAATGAACACCTTGATGGTTGAGACTAAAAGGTTCACGCTAATAAAGCAAGCTTTAAACTAAAAAAGGTAAATTACGCTTAAATTTTTGCTCAATCAAATTGTAATTCAAACTCAATTTTTAATTTAAGTTGCTATCAAGATGATGTTCAATTATAGTTTAGAATTCATATTCTTTTACACATCGTGCTGCTACTAAATAATTTTATTGTTTTATTGAAATCATGTTTCGGATTGCAATTTTTAATAATTGCAATTAAAATTTAGTTTGGAATATCAAACTCATGCTTCTCGAATCAATTTTAAAATGGAAGCTGAAATTAAACTGTAAATTTTGTATTTTAAATTTCACTCAAAATTATAACTCAATTCCGCCTTCAATAAAAATTTAAAATCTTCACTTTTGAATAGGAAGAAATAATTGTTTTTGACGTCTTAATTTAGTTTTTTTAAGTTGCACGAAAACTTTCGCATTCATAAGTTTTTTAAGTGACCAATACAATTCGACCAAGCTTCGTTAACATTTACTGAATTCTTAATTTAAGTTCATAAGTTTTTATTATAAGTTATCTATGGTTACCACTTAATGTAAGTTCTATTATAAAACTAAAAGCATTCAGATTTTTGCTCGATTCCTGATTTTCTAGTTGAACTAAAAAAATTGTTTAAATCGTATTTAGAATTTAAACTCAGTCATATAAAGTGCTTTATAAGTACATTGAATATTTTACTAAAATTGTTTTCAAAATGTGTTTCCCAATTGCACGATAATTTTGTCTCTTTAAAATTTTGTTCTCTTAATCAATTTTCCCTCTGTCGAATGCAGTTGACCAATTTGGACTAGATTTATATTCAAAACTCCATTTATCGTTATGTTCAACTTCGAAAACAGCTTGGAACCAAGTTTCTGACTAAAAATCTTAATTTTTTTTAAATCCATTTTGATTTTAAACTAAGTGACTACTTAGTCTGAATACCACTCACATATTAAAAGGAAAATTATAATAATCAATTAGTAGAATACTTAAAAATTTGTTAAAACATTAAATTTTACTCAAGTTTTTATTTCAATTTAATTCAATGTGCGTGATCAAAACTACAATCAACATTCAAGCACAGTTTGGAAGTTTAACTCTATTTCGGATTAAAGTGTCACTAAAAGATTATTTAAATCCAGATGGAATTGTAATCTAATTTTATTCTGGATGCATCCAAGATTTTTTTCGAATCCATTAAAAATATTTTCCTTTCCAGTCCAATTTTTGAATCAAATTCAATTTGGTTTCAAAATATGTATTTTGGTTTTCCTTAGATATATGCAATGTAAATTTATATTTCAAAATTTTGTGAAATCAAAATTCGGGTTATAACTCAATTCCTATGTAGGTATATATAATTTCAACAAAGATTTTATTTGGTTTGGAATACCAATTTTTAAATTTAAATTCCTAATTCAAATTTCACTCAAAATGTCCGATACAAATTTCTAAACTAAACTCAATGGGAATTTTATTGGTTGTTTGAGATCAAATCTCTTATTGTAACGCAATTCTTACCTAATTACAATTAAAATTATGTTTAAATCTAGTTTGGAACACCAAATTTAAATTCCATTTTTTGCTCAAAACCAAGTAGAATGTCCTAATCAATTTCTAATCTAAATTTCCAAATCAGTTTTTAACACAAATAACACAAAAATAAAATGTTTTTGATGTCGTCGTTCGAATTGTAACTCAATGAAAATTGTATCTATTTAATTTCAAACTGAAAATTTATGGATTTAACACCAGAGGTTTTTCCTAAATTCACTCAATATTTAGTCAAGCCCTGTTTGGAATTTTTATACGAAGATTGGAATTCAAACTCTATTTATAACTAAATTTTTGCTGCAAACTACGATTAGCTTTTGATTCATATTAAACACAAGATGTTGTTCAAATCTAGTTTGAATTCCAATTTGCTCGAAATTCTGATTTTATATTCGATATGTTCAATTTCACAAACATATGTTGACATACAATATGTTGCCTTTCTCACATAAATGGCACTCAATATTTTACTAAAATTCATGTTTAAATTAAGAGTTAATTTCATTTCTAAATTAAATTAAAAATTGTACCTAATTATTTTACTTAAAATTTCATTCACAATCATTACGTCCAATTCAGAATTGAAGCTAATTTCGTAACCTTTAGATTACCCTCTAAAATCGATTTCTAATCTACCATTTTGGTCAAATAGTGCAGTTAGTAATTCACACTAACATATCCATAATATTTCCCTCAAACGTAAAATAACTTGTAACTTTTCGGATTAAAAATTAGTTTTCGTTCGAGCCCATTTTGAATATGAATAGCTTTAAAAATGTTGCTCAAGTGCATAAATGGGGTAGAATTGCATTTGGTTGATTCATTTAAATTCCGAAGAATTCTTTTACATTTCTCATACATTTCCATATTTTGCCCTAATCTGGTAAATGTCACAACATGGATTATTTAATTTTTGATAAAGGCACATAGGTTAACGAATAAAAACAACCACAAAATCTGCTTTGCTAGAAGAACTCCGGATCGTCAAATGTACAGTAAACTATTAACTATTTTAATTTGACGTTTATTTTGTTCTTAATTATTGATCTAACTTAGCGGAATTCTTGAAGGAAAATTAAAAATATTTGGAATAAACCATAATATATATGGTAAAACCATTAAGCATTATATAATGCTCAATGGCAAAACGTAAAATAAGTGGAAATATGTAAAAATATGTGGTAACATAATATAGGGCTGATTCGCTTTTATTGGTTCTAAAAAGAATAACTATGCAACAAATTTTTGGTTTGGATTTCCCCAGAAAAAAATATTTTTTTACATAAGAATCCTAAGAGTACTCATTCCTCACTGATGAATGATAAAGCCCCTCGTTATTCACTGAATTATAATTAATGTGTGTTGGGGGGGAGTAACATTTGAGGATTGACCCATTACTGAGTCGAAAATTAGGAAATAACGTTTGAATAATGAGTGAAAATAATGAGTGAATGGCCACCTTTCAAATTGTGTTTCAATTGGATGGAAGCAACTTCATTTCTAAAAAACAGGTTTAGCTTTTATTTCGTTTATAATAGTTTTTTCTGTCGCTTTTGCCTTAACTGTTCGAACTTTAACATAAATCGATCGTTTACCAGCATCATGAATGCCATTTGCCATCAGAATTTATTCGCTTACGATAGAGCAATCGTCGAGGGACAATCGTTATCGTGTCATAATCCTGACCTTGTGTGAACCTGATTTGAACGATCTCTTGATTTCATTGGGATTGCTTACAAATTTACAACAAAAAAATCGAAGTGGCTTTCAGAGTATGTTTTCTGATAGTAATTTAAATAATTTAACGTAGCAGCGTGTTGTTTTAATTATTTCAGCCATAAGTAGTAATCGGGATGGGATGCCCACTTGAATTAGTTAATCTTGAAATGTTTTATATTTATTGAATTCTTAATTAAAAATTTCACATAACATTTTTACAATTTTTGAGAGTTGCTTCCAAATATTTCTTAGATTAGTTTCAAATTTATCGTTTATATTTCTGAGATTCAGACGAAATTGATCGTGTTTTATGGTTAGTTGCAGGACACCTTTCGATTTTTTTTCCTTCTTTGAATATCCAGTAAAAGTGGTCCGACCTGGAACTATTGTTGCCACGAAAATTAAAAATCGGCAAATGTTATCCGATTGTGCTAATTGATACCCCTAAAAATAAATCTGGGAGCCCATCTGGTTATCCTAAATTCCGTTTGGATTATTCAAATATGTATTTCTATAAACATCAAATAAAATTGAGCTGTACATAGTCTCCGGTTTGATAATATTTTTTTGGTGAGACGGGATTTTGTAATAAATGAGATTTTTGCATTCTTGTTCAGTGGAATGAGAAAATAAATCCCACATATGTGAGATTAAATGTCAAATCCTGGCGATACATATACGAGCGTACTAAAAAAAATTTTGGAAGTAAAAGTATCGCTTCAATCCCTTAGCAGTCATTCTTGCCAAAAGGCACAATTTTAGCGGTTTTCCAGTACACTGGAAAATATGCAATTTTAAGGCAGCTGTTGAAAACATTCTTAATAAAAAGTTTGGTAGAGTTTGGTAAATATTTCAATAGAATATTAGGTAAGGCATCAATTCCTGGAGCTTTTAATGGGCGCAACGTTTTTAACAAACAATCGATTTCATGTGTTGTAACAGCCTTCACTTTTGAGAAATCGACGTGAGTTTCGAGCAATTCATTATAAGTAGCATTTACTAAGTTTTGAACAGAAGAACTATTTGTTTAAATTTGAACAATGTGTGCTCTCAAAATGAGTGGCTAGAGCCTCAACTTTCTCTTCACTAGAAAATATAGCACTATCATTGATATTAAAAAAGGGGACCGGTTTTGTCTATTGCGAAAATATTTAGAAGTTTTCTAAAATCGGTTAGAGCAGTGTTCTATCTTTTCAAGTTTTTCATTTATCATATAACCAATTTTCCGATTTAATATTGATTGCTATATAATTCGATTATATAGCACTAAAGGCAAAATATATGGTCCCTTCAACAAAATTCCTTATCAATTCTATCTGTTTTACCCAAGTTGCGGTATAGGATAATGAAACACAGATTATTGTTATCAAATTATTGATTATTTGACCGAATGTTTTATGCCTGATTCATTCCCAATACAATCGATGGCACTTTGTATCTGAATTCAAAAAAATGAAAACAAATTGATTATGAAATTTGGATTACAAATGTCAAATAGAATCAAAAGCAAAATAAATAAAATTTGTATGTCCTACATAACCGTGGGATCATTCTACCCAAAATAATCGTTAAATACAGTTATTAGCAAAACAAAACAAAAAAAAAAAATATTGGCCCACATTTAGTCCAATCTCTTTAATTACCCATACAAATAAATTAAATATCATCACTAATAATTCGTGATGCTGGAATTTCCTATCTAATCATACTCACCATATATACATTTGCATGAATAATTGAGCAAAACACAAAACAAAAAAATTCGAAAAACATTTTTTGTAGCCGCAAAGCATCATCAGTATACATATATATAGAGAGATGTAGATATAGATATCGTATCTAAGCTTAAATTATATATAATAAAGCTCATGATGAAGCATCCACAAAAGAATCAAAACAAAAAAAAAACTGTTGTGTATAAAACAGTTAATTTGCAATTGTACTGATAATAGCCGTGGGCCATTTCTTGTCTCGCTATTTTAGATACACAATAAAAAAATAGTCGTTTTGTTTTTTTAATGGCGCGCACAGTATTTGTGCGTATATATTGTCGAGAACACGAGAATAATTTCGTCAGATTATTTACAATCTGCAATAATTATAATTTTTTTTTTTTTTTTGTATTACAGTTATCGGACAAAATACTACGCCAGCGGATCTGCCGATTTATGGTGATCCCAATACTGACATAACACTTGAGCTAATATTCCCAAAAGGAAATCCAATATTTATGCTGAATGGGAAAAAATTAAAATTAATCCAGCCATTAGATCGTGACGAAGAAAATTTAAGCCATATTGTATTCCAGGTAAGATGATTTACAGTTCATTTAATTTTTTTGTTGTTGTATTATTTATATAAATTTACAATTTACAATTTTATATTTTACTTTTTTTTTGTACAGATTGCATGCACAATCCGTTCAACACGTCGCAAACGTAATATCCCGATAATTGTTCGTGTTTCTGATATTAATGATAATCCACCTGAGTTTATCAATACACCGTATGAGACAACAGTACCTGAGGTAAGAAAATGAATAAAATATTTTATACTTTTGTTGTTGTTTTTGTTGGTTAAAAATTCTTTATTTTATTAAGAAAATAGTTTTAATGTGCGATGATAATTTTAAATTAAGTGAATTAAATAATTTTTATGATTATTGCATCCTTCTTTCTTGTACACATCTAGATATAAATACATATATAGAAAAGAATTCGTTTAACCCTTAATTGATTTAGACGTGTTGCATTTTTAATACGACTTATCTCGTTCATTTATGTATACATATATAAAGGGTTATTTACGGACAAGCTAAACCAAATACAAAAAATCATTTTGAGTTACTGAACTAATTTATATAGTTAATAGTTGAATACTTAGGTATAATTGAAAGTAACATAATTAACGATCTTCTTTGCTGTAGTTTTCTGTGTACATACAGAGGCGTGCGATCTAATTAAAGTTCGAAATATTACCTTTTATATACAATAATATTTGTATGTTCGTATACACATAAAAAGTGCATAAAGATATTAAGGCAGAAGATGAAATTTTAATGATGATACATAATTCGGAATTTTAAATGTCAATCTTTTTTCTCTTTTTTCTTGATCTATGATGCAATTGCTGGATTGTTGGAATAAAATTCAATTATTTTCTTTATTATGTGTCGATAGCGGAAGTGAGTTAAAATAATATTAAGGTACAGTGTTGAAAGTATAAAGTTCAATTGAAAGCGTTTCCATACCTTTAATATGTTTGGATTATTGTATCAAAATTGTGTGTAATAACCAGACGAAGATTTCACTTTTCAAGGATAGCAAATTTAGTTTTTAGTCAACTTTGGGATTTTACATTGAATACGCATGCAACTGGTTTGTCCAGATAAATTATCCCAAAATAATATAAGATATTATAATAGCCAATATTCACAAATACTTTTAAATACACGCAGTTACTCTTGCCAATTTTTTTTTTAAATGCTGCCAATGGCTTTATTCTTGAATCTTTCTACATAAGAAACTCACAAGAAGTAATCAATGTTAATACTTATTGTTAGTGCTCTAGAACAATTAATATCTAGAAAACGGCTTATTGATTTTTAAATTAATAAATAATTTTCTAACTGCGTTAGATAAACGGGCTTTTCCTTACAAATACTTATTTATACATTGCTACTTTAAATGTAATGCAGCAGTTGCATCGTCCATCATTCTGAAACTTCAGGAAGAGCTCCCTTTTAGTCTTAGAATTTCAATGTTTTATTTATAGAAATTTTACAAAAACTATAACTTATAGAGTTTTCACAATTTTAGTTCTTTCTTACCTTACTTCAAATGTTAAAAATTTAAAAAACTGAATGTTTCATTCTCAATTTCCCTTTTTTCGGAATTCACAAAATTTTTGTGAATGCTTCAGAAATATTTATTAATTCTTGAAATTCGAAAAGATTCCAATTTCATTAATTTTCACAATTCACAAAATTTCTGTAAATGTTGAATTATTTATTAGTACCTCTAATTCAAAAAATTCTCAATTTCTTTATTTTTTAAAATTCACAAAATTTTGGTAAATATTTTACAATTTTTTATTAGTTCTTGAAACTCGAAAAATTCTCAATTTTCTTCATTTTCGGAATTCACAAAACTAAATGTTTCAGAATTATTTATTAGTTACTGAAATTCGAAAAATTCTCAATTTCTTTAATACATAAAATTTCTGTAAATGCTTCAGAATTATTTAGTAGTACTTAAAATTCGAAAAAATTTCAATTTCTTCAATTTTCAAAATTCATTAAAGTTCGGCAAAGTTTTCAGAATTATTTATTAATTCTTGAAATCCAAAAAATTTCAGAATTCACAAAACTTCTGAAAACGTTTCAGAATTATTTATTATTTCCTGTAACTCGAAAAGTTTTCAATTCCTTTAATTCTCAGAATTCACAAAATTTCTTTAAATTTTTCAGAATTAATTATTAGTTCCTGAAAGTCGAAAATTTCTCAATTTATTCAATTCTCAAAATTCACAGTTTCTGTAAATGCTTCCGAATTATTAACTTGAAATTCGAAAAAATCTCTTGAAAATGATTCACAAAATATCCGTTAAAGTTTCAGAATTATTCACAAAACTTCAGTAGATGTTTCAGAATTATTTTTTAGTACAGTAAATTCGAGAAATTTACAATATCTTTAATTCTCAGAATTTAGTTCTGTAAAATATTTCAGAATTATTTATTAGTTCTTGAAATTCAAAAAGTTCTCAATTTTCTTTTTTTCAAAAATCAGAAAATTTTTGTAAATGTTTCAGAATTATTTCTATTGAAAATCGAAAATTTTTCCAATTTCTTCAATTCTCAGAATTCGCAAAGTTTTTGTAAATGCTTCAGAATTAATAATTTAAAATTCGAAAAAATTTCCATCTCTTAAACAGCATTCACAAAATATCTATTAATATTTCAGAATTATTTATTAGTTTCTGTAACCCGAAAAATTGTCAATTTCTTTAATTCTCTGAATTAATTTCTGTAATATTCTGTAATTTTCAATTTTAGTTCCTGTAACCCGAAAAATTGTCAATTTCTTTAATTCTCTGAATTCATTTCTGTAATATTTTTCAGAATAATTTATTAGTTCCTGAAATTCGAATAATTCTCAATTTTTTTCATTTTCAGAATTGACAAAACTTTTGTAATATTTCAGAATTATTTATTAGTACCTGTAACTCGAATAATTCTCAGAATTCAAAAAATTTCTGTTTATGTTTCAGAATTGTTTATTAGTTCCTGAAAGTCGAAATATTTTCAATTTTCTTCATTTTCAAAATTCACAAAATTTCTGTTGATGTTTCAGGATCATTTATTAGTACCTAAAATTCGAAAAATTCTCAATTTCATTAATATTCAAAGTTTCGTAATGGTTTCAAAATTATTTATTTGTTCTTGAAATTCGAAAAATTCTCAATTCCTTTAATTCTCAGAATTCAAAAAATTTCCTTAAATATTTTAGAATTATTTTTTAGTTCCTGAAAATCGAAAATTTCTGAATTTCTTCAATTCTCAAAATTCACAAAGTTTCTGTAAATGCTTCAGAATTATTAACTTCAAATTCGAAAAAATCTCTAACCCTTAAACAGGTTTCACAAAATATCTATTAATGTTTCAGAATTATTTATTAGTTCCTGTAGCCCGAAAATTCTCAATTTCTCTCTCAGAATTCACTTCTGTAATATTTTTCAAGATCATTTATTAGTTCCTGAAATTCGAAAAATTCTCAATTTTTTTAATTCTCAGAATTCACATTTGTAAATGTTTCAGAATTATTTACAAGTTCTTGAAATGCAAAATATCCATAATTTATTTACTTTTTATCTCAATTTCTTCAATTCTCAGAATTCACAAAGTTTCTGTTGATGCTTCTGAATTATTAACTAGTACTTTGAATTCAAAAAAATTCTCAATTTCTTTTATTTTCAAAATTTTGATAATTATTTTAGAATTATTTATTAGTTTTTGAAACGCAAAAAATTCTCAATTTCCTTAATTTTTAGAATTCACAAAACTTCTGTAGATGTTTCAGAATTATTTTTTAGTTTTAAAATTTGAAAAATTCTCAATTTCTTTAATTCTCAAAATTCACAAAACATCTGTGAATGCTTTAGAATTATTTTTTAGTTCAGGAAATTCGAGAAATTATCAATGTCTTTAATTCTAGAATTTAGTACTGTAAAATATTACAAATTCTGTAATATTTTACAGCACTAAATTCTGAAAATTAAATACATTGATAATTTATTTTAATAATTATTTTAATTTATTAGTTCTTGAAATTCAAAAAGTTCTCAATTTTCTTCTTTTTCAAAAATCACCAAACTTCTGTAAATGTTTCAGAATTATTTATTAATTCTTGTAATTTGAAAAATTCTCAATTTCTTTAATTTTCAGAATTCACATTTGTAAATGGTTCAGAATTATTTATTAGTTCTTGAAATTCTGAAAGTTCCCAATTTCATTAATTTTCACAATTCATAAAATTTCTGTAAATGTTTCAGAATTATATATTAGTAGCTACCAGTAATTCGTAAAATTTTAAATTTCCTAATTTTTCAAAATTCACAAAATTTTGGTAAATACTTCAAAATTATTTATTAGCTCTTAAAATTCGAGAAATTCTCAATTTTCTTCATTCTCAGAATTTACAAAACTTAAATGTTTCAGAATTATTTATTAGTTACTGAAATTCAGAAATATCTCAATTTCTTTAATTTTTAGAATTCACAAAATTTCTGTAAATGCTTCAGAATTATTTATTAGTACTTAAAATTCGAAAAATTCTTAATTTTTTTAATATTCAGAATACACAAAACTTCTGTAAAGGTTTCAGAATTATTTATTAGTGCCTGTAACTCAAAAATTCCTAATTTCTTTAATTCTTAGACTTCACAAAATTTCTATAAATGTTTCAGAATTATTTATTAGTTGCTGAAAGTCGAAAATTTCTCAATTTCTTCAATTCTCCGAATTCACAATGTTTCTGTAAATACTTCAATATTATTAACTTGAAATTCGAGAAAATCTCAATCTCTTAAACAGGATTGTTAATTTTTCAGACTTATATATTTGTTCCTGTAACCCGAAAAATTAACAATTTCTTTAATTCTCAGAATTCACATTTGTAAATGTTTCAGAATTATTTATAAGTTCTTAGAATGCAAAAAATTCTCAATTTCTTTAATTTTTAGAATTCACGATTGAGTTACGATTTATAACTTATTTAAGCGGAACACAAGCGTTGTTATAAAATGGTTAAATAACGAAACCTTGTCATTAGAGTTGGTCATACAATTTATCATATCCCAATTTAGCTCGTTGTACCGAGATATAATTAAGCTAAAGTCAATATTGTTGCAGTTTGGAATCAGGGTAACATCTAATTTAGTTTTCGGAATTTTAAACAAATAATCCATACAAATAAGATCGTGATCAAATATACATGGAAAGTCTTTTTGAAACGTTTTTAGTATTCGATTTTTGTTAATTTTATGTATATTAACACTTAACCGACGGGTCGAGTAGTATCTACTGGTTTCGTCAGCTGATGTTAACCGACGGGTCGAGTAGTATTTACCTTTTTCGACTTCTGACGTTTAACAGATAAAATCATTTTAACATAATACCGATACATCAGAAGTCGAAAAAGGTAAATACTACTCGACCCGCCGGTTAACATCAGCTGACGAAACCAGTAGATACTACTCGACCCGTCGGTTAAGTGTTAATATCACGGGTTGCCTTAAAAGGAACGGAGTATAAACTCGCAGAGAATAAAAAGTCCGAAATTTTATTAGGAGTATTCATACGAAAATTAATGTCGCCACATACAATAAAATGTTGAAATTTACTCGAAATTTCGTCAAAACCTAGCTGTAACTGCAAAATATCATCAGCCCGCACCGAGGAAGGATTATAGCAAACAACAATTCCTAGTTTTGTTGATCTTGACAGTAACTTTGCCAATAAAAACTCTATTTTACCACAAGTAAAACTGTCCACTAAAGTTACAGTTAAATTGACTTTATAATATAACTCTACCCCTCCCCAACCAGATAAACGATCATGTCTCAAGATGCCATAGTCTCAGACTCAGTTGTGTAACTTATGTAAATGCTTGAGAAAATTTTTAGTTTAGGAAATTCGAAAAATAGTCAATGTCTTTAATTCTCAGAACTTAGTTCTGTAAGTCATTACAGAATTATTTATTAGTTCTTGAAATTCTAAAAGTTTCCAATTTCATTAATTTTCACAATTCACAAAATTTCTGTAAATGTTTCAGAATTATTTATTAGTACCATTAGTTCAAAAAATTTTAATTTTACCAAAATTCACATAATGTTGATAAATATATAGTTTACAATTATTTATTAATTTTTGAAATCAATTTCTTTAAATTTCAAAATTCATTAAAGTTCTGTAAAGGTTTCAAAATTATTTATTAGAACTTAAAATTTGAAAAATTTTCAATTTCTTTAATTTTCAGAATACAAAAAACTTCTGTAAACGTTTCAGAATTATTAAATTGCGAAATTCGAAAAATCTCAATCTCTTAAACAGGATTCACATAATATCTGTTAATATTTTAGAATTATTTATTAGTTTCTGTAACCCAAAAAATTGTCAATTTCTTTAATTCTCAGAATTCATATTTGTAAATGTTTCAGAATTATTTATAACTACTTGAAATGGTCAAAATTCTCAGTTTATTTAATTTTTCGAATTCACAAAACTTCTATAAATCCTTCCCAATTATTTTGTAGTTCAGAAAATTCGAAAAATTATCAATGTAAAATATACCAGAATTATTGAATAGTTCTTTAAATTCAAAATATTCTCAATTTTTTTTTTTCAGAAATCACAAAACTTCTGTAAATGTTTCAGAAATATTTATTAATTCTTGAATTTGAAAAATTCTTTATTTCTTTGCAATTCTCAGAATTCATAAAACTTGTTTTAATGTTTCAAAATTATTTATTAGTTCCTGAAAGCCGTAAAATTCTGAATTTATTCAATTCTCAGAATTCACAAATTTTCTGGAAATGGTTCAGATCTATTTATTAGTTCTTGAAATTCGAAAAATTTTCAATTTCTTTTATTTTCAGAATTCACAAAACTTCTGTAAATGTTTCAGAATTATTTATTAGTTACTCAAAATCAAAAATTCTCAATTTCTTCAATTCTCAGAATTCACAAAGTTTCTGTAAATGCTTCAGAATTATTTATTAGTACTTAAATTTCGAAAAATTCTCATTTTCTTTAATTTTCAAAACCCACAATTTTTTTGTAATTGCTTCAGAATTATTTATTAGTTCCTGTATTTTGAAAAATCCTGAATTTCTTTAATACTCAGAATTCTTAAAATTTCTTTAAATATTTAAGAATTATTTATTAACTCTTGAAATTCAAAAAATTCTCTATTTCTTTAAATTTCAGAATTCATACAACTTTATTAGTTCCTGAAAGTCGAAAAATTCTTAACCTCAACTTTCAGAATTTACAAAGTTTCTGTCAATGTTTCTGAATTATTTATTAATTCTTGAAATTCGAAAAATTCTCATTTATTAGTTCCTGTATTTTGAAAAATTCTAAATTTCTTAAATTCTCAGAATTCTTAGAATTTCTTTAAATGTTTCAGAATTATTTATTTGTTCCTGAAATTCGAAAAATTCTCAATTTTTTAAATTCTCAGAATTCACAAAGTTTCTGTAAATCCTTCAAAATTATTTATTAGGTCTAGGAATTCAAAAAAATTTCTCTCAATTTCTTTAATTTCACAAAACTTCTGTAAATATTTCAGAATTATTTATTAGTTCTTTCAAATCGAAAAATTCTCAATTTCTTTAATTCTCAGAATACACAAAATTTATGTAAATGGTCCAGAATTATTTATTTCTTCGGGAAATTCGAAAAATTCTCAATTTTTTTAACTTTCAAGATTCAAATAAATAACTTCGGTAAATGTTATAGAATTATTTATTAGTTCCTGTAATTGGAGAAATACTCAATTTCTTTAACTCTCAGAATTCTAAAATTTCTCAATTGTCAATTTCCTCTATTTTCAAAATTCGCAAAATTTTTGTAATTCTTCAAATTTGTAGAATTTAACAAAAGCATCATTACAATTTAAAGAATTTTCTGGTTTTTGATTAATTTTGGGGAAAGTGGTATAAAATTTACAAATTTAAAAATACAACGCACCTTTCCCTAATTAAGGTTTAAAATAATTCGTTCAATAAAACCAGTACAGTCAAGTTATTCGAAGGTAGATAAGGTTTTATACCTACTTGATGCGTTGAATCAAATTTGCTCTTCAATTTCCACTTTTTACACTTTAAATTCAACCTTTTGCAATTCGTATTTTTTAAAACCAACTTAAATCACTCTTATGTGGGTCTCGGTCGTTATGGCATATTTCATTACAGAATATGCCGTACTGACACAAATATGACATAAAAACCGGGACCATAGAAGAGTGATTGAACTTTGATTTACAAAAGGTAGAATTTAAAGTATAAACGGTTGATTTTGTAGCGTAAAAGGTTAAATTTGAAGAGATAAAGATTTGATTTGAAGTGTAACAGGGTTGTGTTTGATGAAAATACGAATCAGATTTTCAATATATTTAGTCGAATTTTCAAAGCTTTTAGATATTTAGAATTTTTTATTTTCTCGAAGAGATCCAATTTTTGAGAAATTTTATAAAAATTGAATCTCTTCGAGACCCTTAAAAATTGGTATTCACATTTTTGAAATTTTGAGAATTATTAAAAATAATAGAAATTAGTTTTCGAAATTCGAAAAATTTCGAACTTTTATAATTCTTAAAATTTAGAAAATGTCTCTAATATTATTAAAGTTTCCAGAGTTTTGATTCTGTTTTAATCATATAAATTCTGAATTGATTTAATTTTCATAATTGTAAATCCTTAAAAATTTTTAAAATTTGGACAATTGAACAATTGGACGATTCCAAAAATTACACATTTTGAAAAGAAACAAATATTTTATAAAATAAAAGCGGCATCCAAGAATTGGCGTACTCGTAATTATTCGTATTGAAAATCGGTGTTCAACAAACAGCAGTAGAGTCAATCGATGACAGATGCGAATCAGCTTATTAAATTATTATAAATATTTTAGCCATTTTGACGGAATTCACAATGTAATACATAATATATATATTTTAAACTTAGAATTTATTGAATTTTCAGAATTTCTAAAATAAATTTTTAGAACTTTATAATTCCTAGCATAGAATTTCAATTTTTTTTTGACAAGAAAGATTTTTTTTGACAAGAAAGATTTTTTTTAACATTTGATAATATCTTCCGAGATGATCCTTTGTTAATATTTTACAAAACTTTCAGAACAAATTATATTTTTTGTAATTTCCAAAACCTAAAAGTTTTATTAAATCATTTAAAAAAAAAACGTGTATAGCTCTTCCAGCTGCGGCATAACATGAAATTCTGTATGAATTGAACCGAAATTATTTTACAGATCTAGCAATAACCCAAAACCATATTAGAAAATTTGGACATGAATTACAACGAAATTGTTAATAGGCCACGAAAACAAAATCTGTAAATCATGAAGCGACAAAATCTCAAAAAAATAAAATTTTCGTTAAAGCAAAAATCTGGAAAGGCAAAAATCTCTAGCAGATGAAATTGTTTAGTCCAATCCAGATTTTATTCTTTCTGGAAATCGTACATATGGTGATAACATAATTAACGACCTTTGAACGTCCCGCTGCTTGAATTTCAAGTACCTGCAACGACTGCGTCATCAGAGTTGCTGGGAGATGAGATTTCCATCCTATTCACAATCATACTCTCGAAGTATAACAGCTCCAATCCACTTTAATGATTAGGTGCCGTAAAACTGTTCAGCAGAATGGTTTTGTTAATATCTGATTCTGGAGAAGTGTGTTGCTTTTTATCAGTACTTGACTCATTGGGGATTGAATTTGAAACTAAAATTCTTGGGCGAAGCTGGTTTTGGTGTCATTTCTATAGGCCTAAATCAGTTTCTATGCCTTTTGCCACCTCTTCCCTCTTGACGCAAAGTAGACTGCATTATTTAATTTGAATTAAGTTGACACTTTGAATTTTTTCGCTCTATCGGAGGTAAAATGGTAGTTAATAACGTCCTCGGCTGGCATCCATGAAGCTGCTCGGCTCGTTATTTGTCCATAGAAAGAGGTAGATTTTGTATAGCCTCTAACCCACGCGAGGCTAATCGAGTGTTGTCTTTACTGATAATATCTCCTAGATTTTCAATATTAGTTACGAATATGCATCCTGCAAATCAATTTTGGTAAAGTAGACACTAGTTCTTCGATTTAGGGAATGAGATGTCCATTTGTTTCATTTTGCGAATTAATTGAAATATTAAAATCCACACATATGCCATTTGGTTTCAGTACCGGGGCAATAAGTGTTGCCTGTGGTGTGATTTTATAATATTTTGTTTTGCTAACCTTGATACTCGTCTTTAACCTAGCTTTGGATGGCAAACGGTAGGACTTGACCTTTGAAATATTTGGGTATCACATCCGATTTGCGATTAACGTATATCTGCTTGGATTTATGTTTCATTGGTCAGAATCAAATATTTTTTGGCGGTTTGAATAATGTCTCTCCCGAACGTAAGCTCTTACTATTTTTGAAGATTGATTGTATTTTCGTAACCAAATCCAAGCTTAAATTGTAAGTCCATTCATTAAACGGGAGACGCGTTCAATATATGAAAAAAAATTTATTGAATGTGTGGAATCTCGTCTGCGTGGCGATTATGAACCGCCTGAATAACTTGAGCTTTTGCGACGATTTGAGTTAGGTAGAAATTTGTCGTTTTTTATTACAACTGTTGTTATATCAAAATCATTCATCAATAAACGTTATGTTTAATTCGTTTTTTATCCATAAACATGCAATTACGCGTAATATGACGTAAATCCGCTACCGATTTTGAATAGTTAGATTGGTTTGGATTCATTTGTGTTTTATGAAATTCATAACGCCCAGCCAAAATATGGATTTAGATGCAATGGGCCGATAATTTAGAGATTAGATCAGAGAAAAATGCTTGTTTTCTATTATCATTCGATACCCCGCATGCCTTGAACTACTGATTTATTTATAATAAGTATATGAGATAGCCAATGATGTTCCTGTCTATCAATCCAGAAAACCGTGGAAATTGTTGAGTCATTGATTTTGTTTGAGTAGCCAGAAATGTGTGTAGCAATTCTTGCTGGCTTTTAAGTATTTATATGTAAAACTTCTGGATCTGTAGGCATTTTGATTTATTTTCATCGCCACTTTACCATTACCACTACCGTTACCATTACCATTACCATTACCAATACCGTCGAATTATTGATCGAAAAACAGGAACACTGGACCTCTGGTACCGATGAACTACTAGTATGGATGAACTACTTGTTTTTATAAACTTGTTTTGAGCTAAAGTCAAGGCATAACCTAAAGGAAAATTATACAAATATTTCCAAACCTAAAGGGGTTACGGTAGATTGTGACTTTCCAGTCAGGTATGGTGATTTGTTCGTGTCAGCAAATTTTCAGACAACTAATTATGTATACGTATATCTCACAACCTCTCAGAATCCAAATCAAATTCAATATTATTACAAATAAAATATTATTAAGTATTACTTGATGCAAAACGAATGCCGGAAGCATACCCTTGCGACATAGCTCTTAGACAGAGTTTAGTTTGAATTGCAAAGTAAAAAAACAAAAAAATCAACCAAGAAAATCATGAAAGTTATTTCACTAGTCACAAATATTGCACGGTTCGATAATAACAAATTTACTCTTTAGATTTACCTTGGTTCATGACATCAATCTTCTAAATTCCTAGCCGACAAATTAATGGTTTGATGCAGCATCCAGGGGTGGAAAAAGTTAACCAAAATTTAAATTCTTTACGTTTATTTCCAATTATTGATGGAATAGATTCTCGTTTGGAAATTCCTTCAGATATATTTCATTTTGCAATCGTTAATGCTCCAACAATAATGCTTCAAAAATTCCATAATAAGATTTTTGGTCGAGGCTGCGACCTGTCTACAAATCATTACATTATTCTTCTAATTTACACGCCTTCAATCAAGGGTTAACTTAATACATTTTTAATTTATATTTAACAATTTTTTTTTTATTTTTTTTTACTTTATTCGATTTTAATTATTTGTAATTTAATTTTTTATATTTTGTAATCGCGCAACTACATATTTCTAAATATTTTTTTTTTGTTTTTGTTTCAAAACGATATCATGTTCATGTCCAAATTCATGCGAATTCATTCACCATATAGCATGTTTAAGTGGTTGGTTTTTTTTTTTTACCAATATCATGATCATTTATTTACAGCAGCAGTAACAGGCAGCATTGGTACCGCATTTCATGAACACATATTATTAAATATATGTTGGGAGAGAGAAAAAACCCATTCTAAAATAGCCTTCGACCATTGAAAATTGTTAAAAAGTTTAATAAAAAAAAATTCAACATTTCATAATTTACATGTGTATATCGTATATAAGACGCGAGATAGTTTTTTTATTAACATATATACATTTAATTTGTCTCGCATTTAGAAAAAATAAAAAAAAATAAAAAATTAAATCACAAACTATAAACTATAAAACCAGGTAATAAATTTTGATTTTAATTAATCGATCGATATTATTGTTTGTATGCAACATGTAGGTACAATGGAAACCATTTCAATTAGTTTCAATAAAATTTTTAGTGATCGTGTATTATTGTCTCATACTGTGACAATTTTATTATTGGTTTTGTTGTACATAGTTACATATTTATTTAATAAATTTTTAAGTCGATATATGCGCCAAATATTTAAGGTACAAAATACATAAATATTACCAAACTTTAATGTTCAACAATTTACTATCGATTTTGAAAGTCTATATACAAAAGTTTAAATGTTGAATATCTCGATGTAATTACCGAAAGTATATTTGAATTTGGTAAGCGATGTCATCACGCTATCGAGATATTTTTTTTGATTTTCTAATTTTGTTGTTCATGCTGTGATTTTGATATATGAACTGTGCAGTGTGTACTATACAGTATAAAAGTTGTAATCTATATATGGAATACATATTGATACTTGTTAGAGTGCGCAATATAATCGATTTATCATTGGAATATTATAACGGCTTTGAAGTGATTTTAATTAGTTTTCCACTTTCATTCTTCTGTATATTAAGGAAATGGGATAAAACAAAAAACTCTCGAAGAGAGTGGGGCTTGTCGTATTTGATTTAAAGTTGGGTCTGTAATCGAAAAGATAAGCGTATCCGTATTTCTTAAGTTTAAAAAGGTAAATTTTGAAAGTTCTTGAGGCTTGTGGAAAATCCCAATGGGTCGAAATTGCTATGATAGAAACTAACTGAAACCGCTTCCCAAAATATTAACCAAATTCGTTATGGCGAAAATAACCAGACGGAAATAGCTGTTTGCAAATTGTCTACAAAATATTAAGTTAATTTGTTGGCAGTGTAAGAAAATCTTAAAACTTCCAATGTTGTAGATGAGTTTTGGTGAAAATGTTGTGGGCCCAGATTTCCAAATTTATCTAAAGCTTGTTATAATAAATCAACCATAAGTTGGAAGATAGTTTAACCAACGTAAGGTTAAAATCTCTGATTCAGAACACAATCACAGAGAGCCGGAGAGCCCTAAGGAACAATGATTTGCATAAATAAATCTGGTTCCGTCATTCTGAAATTATTCATTTGCTGATCGTTATACTTATTCATCTAAGCATATTCTAATTGTAAGGATTTGTTTCCCATTTCACCAAACCATTAACTATTTTATGGTGACCTAGCTGTGTTCCTAGGGTAACTTGTAAAAATCATAACACAAAAATCGTTATAAGCAAACAATCACAAAAATTAAAACGATAGGTCGTCACTAAAACCTACCAAACAGGAAATACTACGCCTCCAAAAATCAGAAATGACGAATCACCCAAAGTATTGAAAATCAGAATTTATAATGAGCGTGGACATTTAAGTGTAAGCATGTAGAATTTGTTTTCGAATTGTGTTCAACAAATTAAACTTCGGTAGATTCAAATTCGATTGATTTAAAGTGGATAGACTAAAATACGGTAGATTTTTGAAACTGTGCAGAATAAAGCTTGATAAAGTGAAATTCCATTGGTAGAATTTTAATAGAATATAATATTCGATATATTGAAATTCGATAGTCCCATCTATAATATGATGGACACGAATTCGATAGTTTGAAATTCATTAGATTTAAGCTTGGTAAGTTCGTCAGTTCTCTAGGTTGGATTTCTATTGCCAAATATTCGAAAGAATAAAGTTTAATGTTAAGTTTAAAGTTTTATTGAAATTTGATAGATTTGTGAGTTAATTAGATTGAATTTGTAGACTAAAAATAACTATAATTTAATAGACTGAAGTAAGATAGATTGCAATTCGATAGGTCGAATCTCGTTGGGTTGGATTTCGGAAGATAGGAATTCGATATATTGAAATTCGAAAGAACGATATTCATTAGAGAGTGGAACTTGATAGATTGTGAATTCACTAGATTGAAATTCAATAAATTGAATTCCGCTAGATCGTAATATGACAGATCTGTGAATTCTTATAATTGAAATATGAATAACTGAAATTCAATAAATTCGATAAATGGAATTTTATATTTCGTTAGGTTGAAACTTAATTTTGGTACATTGAAATTTGATAGACAAGAGCTTGGTGGATAGAAAGCATAAGATTTCAACTTGGTAGATTTGTGAGTTCTATGGATGGAAATTCGGTCAATTTTAATTCGATAGACAGAATGAAGCTTGATAGATTAGTCAGTTCGATAGATTGAATTTCGGTAGACTTATTTACAAATTGCATGAAATGCGACAGATTTGCACATTCAAAGTAATGGAATTTGATAGATTGAAACTCAATAAATTGGAATACAAAAGATTTAATTTCAGAGTACTTGATTTTGATAGATTGAAATACAAGATTTGTAAATTCAAATGAATGGAATTTGATTCGTTGAAAGACATTGTATTCAAACTTCATATAGTGAGTTCTCTATAGGTTGAATTTCGATGGATTGGGATTCGATAGATATAGGAATTCGATAGAATGATATTTGATACAATAAAACCTGATTGATTAGTGAGTTCCATAGGTTGAAATTCGTTAGACTTAATTTATAAAAATTGCCATTTAACAGACAGCATTAAATGAATGAGGTTCGGTTGATTGATTGGAAATGCATAGACCAGAATACGACAACATTAATGAGTTCGATAGATTGAAATTTTGTAGACGGAAATGCGGTAGATTGTAACTCCGCGAAATAAAATTCGATAAATTGAAACTTTAAAGTTCGATAAACGAAAGTTCGATAGATTGAATGTCATTAGATTGAATTTTGGTTGATTGGTGAGTGCTCTAGGTTAAATTTCTGCGAACTAGGATTCGAAAGATTGGAATTGGATTGAATTAAACAGGATCAATTTTCTTAGACTGGAATTCGATTATAGATTCAAATAAATGGAATTCAATCGATTGAAAGCCACTAGATTAATACTTAATAGATTGGTGAGTTCTCTGTAGGTTGAATTTTGTTGGATTAGAATTCAATAGGCAGAAATTCGAAAGAGTGATAGTCGCTAGAACCATGCTGAATGCTTAAGTGTCCTATACGCCAGTTTTTGAAAAATCGAATTTTAGATTTCCAGCTAAAATTTGTTCACTTAAATAAAATTTTGATGAAGTGTCAATTTTGGTTCAATGTTCTAACATTTCTGAGTATGTTACAAAAAACAAATAATAAATTTCCTTTCAATTAGAACCGGAAACCCATTTTTCTCCAACAAAGTCAGATAAAATCAAAAATGGATATAGGGCACTTAAGCATTCAGCCGGCGAATTATGTTGAAATTCGATAGACTTAATATCGAAAGACTGACATAAAACTAAACGAATAAAATTCGATAGATTGAAATTCGGTAGTTCGATTTTCGATAAATTGAAATTCGATAGACAGGGTTCGATATGTTAGAATTCAATAGAATAATCCGATTAATGAGTTAAGTAAATTAAAATTCGGCAGATTAAATAAATCTTGTTCTTGAAACTCGATGGAATAGGAACAAAAGGCAGAATGTCGAAAGTCCGAATATCGAAACGCCGAATGTCGAAACGCTGAATGACGAAAGGCCAAATGGGTCGAAAGGATAGAAAGCTGATTGTCCAAAAGACCGAAAGGTCGAATATCGAAAGGCCTATTGACGAAAATTCGAATATCTTGAAAGGCCGAAGCAAAATAAAGGGAATTAAGTTAAGCAACATTTTCTTGAGTAAAGAATGATTCTATTAAGTGCAGGAGAATTCTATAAAGTAAAGGAAAATTTGATTTAGTTAAGTCAAGGAAAATTGAAAAAAGTACTAGAATAGTCAGTGTGTGAAGTCGTGTTTTTCATTCGCTCCTTAATTTTTATCAATTTCTCCTGTTTTTGCTTTAATTTAATTTTAAAAAGTTGATAATTTGTTGTATTGTTGGGTTTTATACCCGTTGCAATAAAAAGTTCAACGGGAAATTAATTGTTTCCATTTTTTTTTGTGTAATTTTAATTGTTTGATTGTTTTCTAACCTAAAAAATTACACGAGAGAACATCCCAAATCGTTACAAACCTTTTGTGTTGAGGATGCAGGCAGGGCCTATAGGCCCGCATAATTCTGGAATATGGTGCTCCCAGGTATCTTTTTCTTGATAATGGGTGAGGCACACTTAGGATCATCATTATGGTTAGCCTGTAGATCTTTATCATATCATATCATATCATAGTTACATAAGTCAAGAATAATTATATTAAATCAAGGAAAAGTCCAAAGAGTGAAGGAAAATTCTATTAAGTGAACGGATTAATGGTTAAGAAATAGCCAGGTTTAAAATGTCCCGTTTTATACGATATGACGTACTGAAATAAGCCGTCGTTTACCATATGCCATAATGAAACTTGCCGTAATGTGGCATATTGAAATATGGGTAACTAGCAGAGGATTTATTTCCACGCATTTTCAATTTCTTTAAATTGTTTTATGTTACATTAAGATATAATAAATTTAATGCTTTTAAATAGTGATTTCAATAAAATAAATATCGACCCTTCCACACGTTCAGCCATTCGATCCGTATTCGGTTTTTAGACATTCGGCGTTTCGACAAATTCGGCTCTTTGACATTCAGCCTTTCGACAATCGGCCTTCCGAACAATTCGGCCTTTCGACGTTCGCCCTTTCGATATTCGGTCTTTCAATATTAAACATACTCGATAGAATAACTCACCAATCTACCGAATTTCAGTCCTGAATTATGTCATTCGGCTCAAAAATTGGTTTGTTGGCGACTGTGCAAACCAAACAACCGAATCAAATTATTGTGCGATCATTTTCGTGAACATTTTTCTACCACGCTAAATGTACTTATGTCTGTTTTAAAAAGGATAACGTTTATTTCACAGACAAACGGCACACTGGTTAAAGAGCTGCATATTGAAAAAGGAATTACTTCGGTTTGAAAAGACCAAAGTATTGAAATCCTATTAAGAAATGACCACTTTTTTGACGTTTTGAAAGTCCCTGAGTCCGAAAAAGCAAAAAAAATGCCCGTCCGTCTGTCTAGATGTCTGAACGTCTGGATGTCTGTACCAATGGTATCTCGAGAACGGCTAGTACGATTTGAATTTTTTTTCGCCAATCTGTTTCTATAGGTAAAGCAGATTTGAAAAGTTTTTGGAGACTGTCCGTCAAGAGGTTGGGGTACCTATCATACGAATTGACCCAAAAGACCTGGTTAAATATTTACGAACTTTTTATATATGCTGGTTTGTGGATTGAGTTTGGCGTAGAGTTTGCGGTTGAGTTGAGGGTTGAGGTGAGCTCCGTTTGCGGGTTGAATTAGTGCTGAGTTTGGGTTGGATTAGGGTTTAGTGAGCAGTTAAACTGATGACTGAGGATTTATGATTTTTTTTACAAAAATTGTATTGGGATTCTATATCTTATCTGATTTTGATGAAATGCAGTATGTATTTCCAATGGAAATGGGATTCTCAAATTATTTTTAGATACAGTTCTGGAATATGGCCAAGTAGGATATAATTTGCCTATTTCTCAATCGATTGGTATGAAATTTGACATGTGCGTTGGAATAAGGATTCTAACATGTTTTTTGGATGAAGTTCTGGAATATGGCCAAGTATGATGGAACTTGACGATATCTCAACTGATTATTATGAAATTTGACACAAGTGTTGGAAATGGGATTCTAAAATGTTTTTTTGATGAAGTTCTGGATATGGCCAAGTATGATTTTGCTTGGCTATTCCTTAATCGATTATTACGAAATTTTTTATATGCCTTGGAAATGGGATTTGAAAATGGTTTTAAGATTAAATTCTGTAATATGGGCAATTAAATGGATTTTAAATTGTTGTCTGATGAGGTTTCTGTAAATAATGCAGCTATTGAAGTTCCTTTGAGGCAGCGTATTATTAAAATTCGCCAGAAACTTTTCGCGCCAATCCTTTGCTTTAAAAGTTGGGGTATGTTTGTACGCGCTGAAGAATTAAAACTACAACACACACTGTTGTAAAGGCCAAACGGAGCTTTTTGGAACTCGTATTATCCGAATGGGATAAGGAAGGCTGTATACTTAACGGACTCTTCAGCTACGTGAACGTATAAAACACATTTTATCGATTTCATCATCGATTACTATTTAATTTTCGATAGTCCATGACTTCATCCACCACTTCAATGTGCATTTTCATATTTGTTTGTATTTGCTACTTCCTAGAGCAATAGTTTGGTTGATGAGTTCTCTACCTAAAATGAAATCAAAAGGCAACTACAGCTCATTTGCCCAAAGTTGTTTGCCCCGTGTTCCATGGAATTTCTCATTTTTGGATCCGACGAATATAACTATTTCTATACCGTACCACACTTCTAAGTTTATAACAGTACTTAATGCACCAATCCATTGGATGATACTTTTTATTACGCCATTGATAATCAACTGTTTTAAATGCCACGCCACATACCTTAGAACTAATCGCCAAATATGACTCGGATTCTTTTTTATCAGACCACTAAATAGTTCCACGTATTCACCACTTTTTTTATATCTTGTCGGATCCCAGTCGTCATAATTTACAGATAAACGATAACCAGTTAATTTAAAACTAGTTGTAATTGTGTTTGGGTCTCACTTGTAAGTATTTACGTTTGAAATTTAATTCAAAATTTGGCTTCATTTCAAATTTTGAAAATTTTGTTTTCGTTTATTGCACAAAGGTAACCAAACTTCTGATAACAAGTTTAGTATAATAAGCTTTATTGATCCAGTTAGATTTTGTCAATCAATTTTTTATAAATGACTCAATTTGCACTCATATAGCTTTACAAAGTTTATTTGTGAATTTCGAGATGATAACAAAACCTTCATCAACTTCATTCAACAAACTCCTAAAATTAGTTAGAAAATTCTTTTTTAAAATCTTCAATCTATTTTTACGATGAGCCCAGTTTTATGGTGCACAAAAAGCTCGGCTTCAAAATTTAGCAAACTTTGTGTGCCCATTTCACTAATTATAAAACTGGGCCTGAAATATTGGTATAACAAAATTTTCAGAATATATTTTAGGACTTCGTACAAACTTTTAAATTCATTTTAATTAATTAAGACACAATATTTGTTCAAGTTCAAACGAAAGTGCGAGATCAAAAAACAAAAACCAGCTGTTAATATGCTTTTACATTCATTTTTCCTAAATCTGCGTGAATTCATACACATAGGCTGCATAACAAAAAATAAGTGAACAGTATAAGCCGCGGACATGACAAATTCAAGGATTTCTCTTTCTTTAGACATACATACATACATACTGTTAATGTAATCGCATTTCATGTTTAAAAAAATGTTATCGTTCTTGTTTAATTTAATTTAAACTATAAACCAAATCATTAGTTATGTATGTTGCAAAAAAAAAACGTATTTCGATTGTGCTGTACAAGACGAACTATAAATGGGAATATGTATATGTAACTCTTAAACTATTTTATTATTATTATTAATTAATAAAATTATCACAATAATAAATAAACTTGCCTTATGTATGGACATTGAAAATTATTGCGCGAATCGTAAGTCATGCAGAAAGATTATTTGCATTATTAAATTGCGAATTGAAAAGAATTTTAACGATGAACTTAAATTAATGCGCTTAACACAATTTATTTGAAAGAAGAAGAAGCGCACACTATACGGTGATTCGTCATCAAACCGTGCCCAATTGCATGCGATATTAGAGGCAGTATATAAAACATAAAAATTATGTATTATGTGTACCTGTGCGCGAACAAAATTAGTTAGGCTAAATATTGAATTATTTATGGTCATCAAATAAATTATTATTTATTACACCAAGCTTCGAATTGGAAATAATTAAAATTTTGTGAATAGCCTTGAACAATGTATTAATGTACAATATTATCTATGGATATATAAGACTCCCGGCGAGGAGAGTCAAAAAAGTTATTTGTATAATTATATATTTGTACAATAAGATATATCCAAAAGGTAAAAATTGATATAATTTATTACAATCTATTGTTAACTTACATAAAGTACATAAAAAATACACATCGTGCGATAATTACATAAGGTAAAAGGAGGTTAATTTAAATATCTGTCTAAATATCTATCTATCTCTATATGTGTATGTCTTGTATTATGTACCAATATGAGATATAATGTACCCATATAGATTTTCTATTGTCTGGTTTGGTATGTATACCTTTACACATATTTCTAGTCTATAGAAATATTTCTGTAAATTTTTTATTTTTTACACCAAACGTTAATTTAATTAAGAAATAATGGTATTTTATATATGTCTACTGTATACGTGTATACAATTGAGTTAATATAATTAGGAACTGGAATGGTGCGCGACCTGGAATAAAAGAATGCTTAATATGGAATGATTTTTTGACGCGGTAGCTTAAAATTCAAATTGGAAGGTAAAATTGTTTCTTTTTTTTTTGTTTGTTGTTTAAACTTGCTTCGATTTTTATATTAAGTATTTTGATTTCATGTGGAATGCTATTTTGTAAGAATATATATGTGGCAACAGAACCTTCAGAATAGGTACGAGAACTTTATATTTTAAATAGTAATTGTCTCATTGTTGGTTTATTTTTTACTGTTCAACTTAGCCTGAGCTTATTTCATATTAAATTCTTCCCTAGGTATGATAGTTTAGATTAATGGCATTCATATTTCTCGTTCAATCGATATAAGTAGAAAAATATGATTATTTTAATATACTCAACATAGTTTCCCTTAACTAAATCAACTAAATCGCTGACATTAGGTATTTCAATTTCTTTAATCGTTTTAACAACAATGTATGATTTTTTCCCGATAAAACAAAATATTATGGATTAACCCAACCAACCAAATTTTAGTCAAGTTGCTTATTTATTTAAAAGGAAAATTTGCCTTGGTAAAGGTACTATACTGTACCAAGCATGTTCCCTTTAAAATGAATTTAGAGACCAGTTTAAAGACCCATAGATGATATAAAAGACGATTAAATCGTATAAGACTTTTTTTAATTTGAGCGTTTAATATATGCATTATATATAACGATTATGGCATACCAATGATTACCAATTGTACACCAAAATCTAAAATAGTTTGAAGGCAATCTTAAACTTCGAAATTTATCGCTAGTTTGGTTATAAAATTAACCGCAATTGGACTCCAAACACAACGGATACATATGTTCTATATACATACTCAAAAGGTTTCAATTTATCATTTTTTCTTGCTTTCATGCAATTAAACTTTAAACATTTTTTTACATTTTGTAAAACTTTTTTAAACTTTTCAAATTTTTTTTAAACTTTTTTAAACGTTTTAAACTTTTTTAAACTTTCTTAAGCCTTTTTAAGCTTATTAAACTTTTATTAAACTTTAATTAAACCCTAATTAAACTTTTATTAAATTTTAATCAAACTTTTTTTGACTTAGGCGGATTCAAATTTAATGTGCGTCTCGACCTACTGAAGTTAAGGTTTTCATATAGATAACTAGGAGTTCGCATCTAAAGCAAACTAAACATAAAGCATAATGCTGATAATTCTAAATATTTATTTAAGGTCATGTTTTGTTTCGACAAAACAGAAATAGGTTCACCAATGAATTTCAAAAATATGTACCTCGCAAACGAATTGAAAGCAACATTTAATCGTTTCAAGGATTTTTTGGAACAGTTCAGATATATTGGAGCACAGTATGATATCAAAGGACCCACTAGATTTCGAATAATATGACGTTTTACATCACTTGAAATAAACATTGCTATGCTCCAGAGTTTACTTGAAATCTTTTATTAAACTTTTATTAAATTTTTATTAAAATTTTAATAAACATTTGTTAAACTTCTCTAAACATTTATTTAACTTAAAAATTTTAAAATTAAAAAACGTTAAAACTTGAAAATTTTAAAAATTGGAAGATTTAAAACTTTAAACTTTTAAAACTTTAAAACTTCGAAACTTTAAAACTGTAAAACTCTAGAACTTTAAAACTTTAAAACCATGCGACTTTAAAATTTTACAACTTTAAAACATCGAAACTTTAAAACTGTAAAACTTTAGAAGTTTTAAATTTTAAAACATTGAAACTTTAAAATGTTGCTTTAAAACCTTAAAACTTTAAATCCTTAAAAAGTTAATTCGAAACTTAGAAAATTTAAAACTGTAAAACTTTACAACGTGAACATTTTTAAATTTAAAGGACTTAAAATTTTAAAACCATAATATACAACTTTAAAAATTAAAAATTTTATAACTTTAGAACCTTATAACTATAAACCTTTAAAAATTTAAAATTTTGAAAATTTAAAACTCTGAAACTATAAAACTTTAAAATTTTAAAACTTCGAAACTTTACAATTTTAAAACTATAAAACTTTAAAACTTTTAAAATTTAAAACTGTAAAATTTTAAAACTTTGAATCATTGAAACTTTGAAACTTTAAAACTTCAAAACTTTAAGACTTTGAAGCTATAAAACTGTAAAACTATAGAACTTTAAAACTTTGAAATCTTAAAACTTTAAAACTTCGACACCTTACAAATTTTAAACTTTAACACTGTAAAACTTTGAAATTTTAAAACTTTGAAAGTTTAAAATGTTAAAACTTTAGAACCTTAGAACGTTAAAATTTTAATTTTAATTTTAAAAATTAAAAACTTTAAAATTTTAAACTTTGAAACTTTAAAACTTTGAAAATTTAAAACTGTAAAACTTTAGAACGTGAAAACATTCAAATTTTAAAACTTTTAAACTTTAAAACTTTAAAATTTTATAACTTTAAAACTTTAAAACTTTGAAACTTTAAAACTTTTAAACTTTAAAACTTTAAAATTTTATAACTTTAAAACTTTAAAACTTTGAAACTTTAAAACTTTGAAACTTTAAAACTTTGAAATTTTAAAACTTTAAAATTTCACAACTATAAAATTTCTAAACTTGAAAACTTTGAAACCATACAACTTTAAAACTTAGAAACTATAGAACTATGACACATTACAACTTTCAAACTTTTAAACTTAAAACTTTGAAACTTTAAAATTTTAAAACCTTTAAAACCTTAAAACCTTATAACTTTAAAAATTAAAAAATTAAAATTTTTTAAACTTTAAAACTTTGAAAATTTAAAACTTTAAAGTTTTAAAACCATGCAACTTTAAAGCTTTAAACTTTTGAAACTTTAAAACTTCGAAACTTTAAAACTGTACAACTCTAGAACTTTAAAACTTTTAAACGTTGCGACTTTAAAACTTTACAACTTTAAAACTTTAAACGTTACGACTAAAAAACTTAAAATTTTAAAACCGCACAACTTTAAAACTTTGAAACTTTAAAATTTTATAACTTTAAACTTTAAAAATTTAAAATTTTGAAACTTTAAAACTCGGAAATTTTAAAACTTTAAAATCAAATTCTTTAAAACTTTAAAATCAAACCTTTGAAATTTTAAAACACTTTTTAAACTTTCATATAAATTTTATTAAACTTTTATTAAATACAACTTTTAATAAGCTTTTTTAAAAACTCTTTTAAACTTTGCTGAACTATTTTAAACTTGTGTACACTTTTTTAAAACTTATTTAAAATTTTTAAATTGTTTGAACTTTCATTAAACTTTAATTAAATTTAAATTAAACTTTTATTAAATTTTTATTAAACTTTTTTAATCTTTTATTAAACTTTTATTAAATTTTTATTAACTTTTCTAAACATTTTAAACTTTTTAAAACTGTTTTTAAATTTTTATTATATTTTTGAAACTTTTTTAAAAATTTTAATCTTTTTTAAATTATTTTTAAACTTTTTTACAATCTTTTAAATTTTTTAAACTTTAAATACAGTCTAATTAAACTTTTATTAAATTTTTAATTAACTTTTAATATACATTTGTTAAGCTTTTCTAAACGTTTATTAAACTTAAAAATTTCAAAACTTAAAAACGTGAAAACTTGAAAATTTTTACAATTGGAAGATTTAAAATTTTAAAACCATAAAATTATAAAACTTTAAAATTTGAAACTTTAAAACTCTGAAACTTTAAAACTTTGAAACTATAAAACTATGACACATTACAACTTTCAAACTTTTTAACTTAAAACTTTGAAACTTTAAAATTTTAAAACCTTTAAAACCTTAAAACCTTAAACTTTAAAAATTAAAAAAATTAAAATTTTGAAACTTTAAAACTTTGAAAATTTTATACTTTAAAATTTTAAAAACATGCAACTTTGAAACTTTAAACTTTTAAAACTTTAAAACTTCGAAACTTTAAAACTGTACAACTGTAGAACTTAAAATTTTAAAACCGTACAAATTTAAAATTTTGAAACTTTAAAATTTTATAACTTTAAACTTTAAAAATTTAAAATTTTGAAACTTTAAAACTCGGAAATTTTAAAACTTTAAAATATTAAAACTTCGAAACTTTAAAACTTTAGAACTTTCAAATTTCAAACCTTTGAAATTTTAAAACTTTGAAACTTCGAAACTTTACAACTCTAAAACTTTAAAACTTCGAAACTTTAGAACTTTAAAACTTTAAAACTTAAAAACTATAAAACTTTAAAACTTTGAAACTTTACAACTTTAAAATTTTAAGCCTTTGAAACTTTAAAACTGTGAAACTTTAGAACTTAAAACTTTGAAATTTTAAAACTTTAAAACTTTGAAATTTTAAAACTTAAAAACTTTAAAATTTTAAACTTTAAAACTTTAGAACTTTTAAAACTTTGAAACTTTAAAATGTTATTTTAAAACCTTAAAACTTTAAATCCTGAAAAAGTTAAAATTTTGAAACTTTGAAACTTTAAAACTTTTAAATTTTAAAACTAAAAAGCTTTAAAATTTTAAATTGTCAAACTTGGAAAATTTGCAACTTTGAAAATTTGAAACTGTAAAACTTTAGAAGGTGAAAATTTTTAAATTTAAAAATTTAAAATTTTAGAACCGTACAACTTTAAAACTTTGAAACTTTAAAATTTTATAACTTTAAAACTTTAAAAATTTAAAATTTTGAACTTTAAAACTCTGAAATTTTAAAACTTCGAAACTTTAAAATGGTAAAACTTTAGAACCTTAGAACGTTAAAATTTTAAAACTTTAAACTTTGAAAATTTAAAACTGTAAAACTTTAGAACGTGAAAACATTTAAATTTTAAAACTTTTAAAGTATAAAACTTTAAAATTATTTAGGTTCTTGGTACTAAGGTCGGATACAAGCAGAAGGATCTGGTCTGTGGTGTTAGTTGACCGATCTCTGATTTAGAACATCGATTGCAAATTTATGTTATCTTCATTTCTAATAAACATCGCTCTTTGGACAGGCAAACTGTAAGACCAAGAATTAAAATGTGGTGACTAAATTGTGAAATTGCTGGATTAATGGAAAGTTGGATTAACAAATAATGCTCTGTTTGTTTGGATTCTTGAAACTATTTTTCTTGAACTTTGCAAAAGAAATAATTTTTTAATTTCAAAGCTTTAATCCGCAATTTTCGTAACAATGATCATTCCAGAATTCTTTATTCCTAAGTCAAATTAAGAAATATTATTGCGTTTTACTAGCTTTGGATTGAAAGCCGACTAATTCTAATTTATAGAATCTATATATGACCGTACACCATCAAAACAGAGCCCAATAATCTTGGTCAACAAAATTTTATATATCGCGCACCAGAAATTTAAATTAGAAAAATAAAAAAAAAACCTGGAACGGTTATTAATTAACATGTGCAAATATGTAAATTAGCCAAAACGTTAAACCTCCAAATAAAGCGAGGTCTGCATGTGAAAAATTGTTAAACAAAAAAAAAAATTCGCGCGGTCCATGTTCTATTGTCTTTAGCACTTCTTTAGAATTTTAGACGCTTTTTGGTTATTTCAACTATAAATCAAATACCACCACACACCATATATATAATTATTTACGTTTGCTTAATTTAATTTATTCGTTTTTTTGTTACTATTATATTACCCTCCTTTGTGTATCTTGTGTAGTATTGATCGGTGAATTGATATTATTCGATGCACACGCGCCTCTTGGTTTTTTCTACACATCACATATTATTGTTATATACATTATTTAACAATGACCATAATAAAAAAAATTAACCTAGCCGATGTTGTTGATGATGATGATACAATAAGTGAATTTGTTAAATGTCATTGATTTAATCAGCTTCGCGCGAATATACCGATTAAATTAATCGTGCCGCGTGCGATTGTATAGACCTCACACATGGCAGAATAACAAAATCAAGAATCAAAAAAACTTTGGTTATAGGTACATTAAATTTTATTACAACTAGCACGGTAAGGTAACAATTAAACAATTATCTACACAGAGCCAATAAAAAAAAACCTCGCCCATTGTATTTTACTTTGAAATTGTCGCGAACCGCGCGCGATTTTTTTGTTTTATGATTTCATGATATTTGCGGTTCACTGATTGCAACAAATTTAATTTATTTTTTTATTTTACATTGGCTCAAATCTGTTTGATTCTAAGTACATTAACAACAACTATTCTACCAACGGATAAATATTTTTTCTGTTTTTTATCAAAACTTTATTGCAAAAAATTTGTTTCACGTTTCTAATCGTGATATGGATTTTTTTTTGTTTTTATTTTTGTAACACACAGTGCAATGTAATTGTAATCGGCTGTAATGTATAACAAAAAAAAAACAAACGGAGAACAGCCGAACAGCACATATAGAACTACTATGAGGAGGAAGTTTATCATCTCGATGTACATTGTATGTACCGTAGCTAGTTTGTAATAAATTAAATTAAAATGACATTTTGTATATCTAATGTGATATTCCTATAGGTACATAACGAAGATGTACAGGGAGGAAAGATCGTTTCCTTATAACTTACACGAGAACAACATTTTTTGGGATGACACAATCGTGACGCGAAACATTTCTGTATATACATTTTTTTGAAGACATTTTTTCCGATATATACAGTTTAAATAATATATGTACAGATAGGTGGTGTACTCTGGAGCAATAAACATTTGCAACAACAATATTAAAAAATAAAAAAAATTGTAATTAAAGAGATAACGGAAACCGTAATTAAATAAAAAATCGTGATCTATTGATTAAATTTGACTGGTGTGTCCCGATTTTTCTGTTTCAAGTCCATCACTGTTGTGTTCAGATAGTTTATGGGTCACCGTGGTTCAATTTAGTTTTAAGCTTTTCAAATTATTGAAATGGAAAACATATAAATAATAATTTTATGACATTTTCTATTTTTATTTCACCATGACTTCTTTTTTGTAATGCCGTTTAGCCATCATGTGATGCACACAATACTTTTCCTACTATTAATTTGTCTTTAATTGTTGGTAGTTCACTAAAAACTAAATAAATAAACGACTTAGTAGCTAAGACGACTAATCTCTCTAGAGATACACAATAGCTCTCAATGATCGCAGTGCACTTGGATACACAACTTAGCCTTAAACTGATATCCTTCTATATGTAGTGCCATTATACTACTGTTTATCCTAATTTATTTAATGTCTTAAAACTTTCCTTATACGTTTGGTTAATGAAAAATATTTCCCTGATCTTTGTCAAGAAACTCTTGTTAGTAAGCCTGCTTCTGCTTAAGAGTACATATCACATCTACCTCAACGGATTAGTTGACAAAACACCCACATCACTGAAAATAGTTCCCGCAACTTATAAAGAGAATCACACGGAGCAACTCTAAAGTAATACCAAAAATTTCAGCAAGTCAGCATCTGGCATGCCTTCTTTTGTATTAACAAGTTACGATTACAGGAATTGTTTAAACGGAAATGTTTCGTAAGTTCACAGGGACAACTAAGACATCAACAATACAGTTCACGGTGTAGCTATTGTACAATATTAAAACCACAGGTCTTTCATGTTTTGCCCTAATGAAAGCGGCGTTGCCTCAAAATCGGATATTTACAAAGGAAGAGGAATATTTACAACATCTCCGAATGACGTTTTAATGGCTAAACAACGATGCTGAACTTATTTTGAGCAAATACATGTTCGGGGTGGAACAAATTACATTTTTACACCCTTCGAATTACACAGTTCTTCCTCAGTGACTAGCATTCTGTGTTTTATTCCAAAAATGCAAAAAATCGCTGATTGCGTCCAATGTATATTGGACTATTTTTCGTGTACTTAGAGGGTACGATTTACATTTGTAAAAATTTATTTTTATACATGCCTGATAGAATCATCAATCTATCAGAATTCGCCAATGGTAACCTAGGTAAGACATTAGCGTTATTTTATCTACCCTTTACATATTTAATTCAAACCCAATCAAAAATGTGCACTTCTTTGCATTCTACCAGGTACAATCTGAGGCAATCCCTTATTTCCCCTAAAGAGGAGCACTAGTGGCTTATGGTCGATTCTTAATGCAAATTAGTTCTGTAATAAATACTGAAAAAAGTGTTTTAACTAACTAGTAAATTGCTAATGCATCCTTGTCTATAATACCGTAATTTTGCTCGGCACGATAGTAAAAGTTTCTGTACTATCTGAATAACTAGGCGAAAGTATAGTATTTGTGGGTGCACTTGGAGAATGGACAACGTGTCTATTTCACGGAAGCTAATGCAGCACAACGAGCAAAATGACCACCAGCTATAACACTCACGAATTTCTTCGAGATTTGCCAAAACGATCCGTTCGCACGAATATTGCTTTACTGAGAAATACCACGCTATTATACTTGGAACCAGTCGACGAAGAAGTTTCACCGACGAAAGAATAGGTAAACCTGTTGCGAGATACGTCGATGTGTATTCGACTGATGCGCTTGGCCGTGTGTACACCGTTCATTCGCGACAAGACGAAGGCTTCTATCTTCGTTTGATTTTGTTCCATGTTCGTGGTCCTACTTCGTTCCTACTTCCTACATTGTACGCGATCACCATAGCGACGTGTCATCCATCGAACGCATTGGACGACATTTTGTACCACGTTCGCATTGCAACATCGAATTATGAGCTGAAATGGACGACGAAATATGCAACGAAGCTTTGATCATGATCGTAGACATGTAGGTGCTTATGTGCGGCAGCTATTTGTCGAAATTGGGCATGCCAGCACCAATTCGTTCGATGCACGATGTATTTAATCGGGAATTGCAACGAGAGCAAGTGTACAATCGAAATTCAAATAGCGTTAGCTGTTGCAAAATCGGGTGGCATATTCTGCATTGAACTTGCCGATGAATATCCACACAAAATATACGGGAGTGCGGCTGGCATTTCGAAGTCCTGGGGAACCAATGCTACCGTCTTTCCAGTAGAAGTACTTCCTACAGTAAACATCTAGGAGGGAGAGCAATGAGCCCAGATATGTATCACGTACCGGCCGGCCGTATTATCAGGTTCATTAAGAGCCTGAATATTGACTGGACGGATAATTAATCACGGGTTGGAAGCAAACAAAAAAGATCCTTTAGGTCGCAGTGCGAGGTGGCTAAACGCCCACATGGCCCAACAACAATAATAATAATTACTAAGCTACGATCTTCGTGCAGACAAAAAGGATTGCCCAAGGTGGTCCAATACCCGGTTTTATTATTTTACTTGAGGAAAGGAAAGTATGACAAAATACAGTTGGGTTATAAGGTTTCTGAATGAATCCTTGAAGGCAAGGTGATTGCAACTGAACATTTCTATTATCACAAGATGAATATTATTTTAGTGCCACTGAAGTTAAATTTGGCTGGCACACAATGTAGAATTATGAGTACGCAATGCACTTTCTTAATAAAAAAAATTATTTATTTCGACTGTTTTATTCATTTACATTTAAAAGCACAATTACAACTAATTTTACATTAATGTTTTTACTTATTTATAACCTTATGTTAATCTAACTAAATTGATTATACAGCATTCTGGATATCTATGTGTATTGTGAATTGTATGTTTGTTGAACACATGACATTGTCGGTCTCGGATTACCACTCGTGTTTATCTTTTCTGCTGACGTTTGGATTGCGATTGTGGGAACGTCTGGCTGGTTTATGGTATGTGCATACATAACTCCTCCGGGGGTAGAGGAAGGGCGTCCACGTTCTTCGTTGAATTTTTTTGCTTTTTCTAGTAATTCCGAATATTCTTCCGAATACTTCTTTAGATGCTGGTTTTTGGTCGGTTGTTATTTTTACAGTTGTTCTGTATTTGTGGCAGCAAATATAGAGGATTAAACTTATTATACAGATTGATGAGAATGACACTCCGCTTGATAGAGTCCATATCCATGCCTGATGGTCCATTTGTCTTAGGTAGACGTTGTCTAGTTGTTTTCTATTTTTAATGGATTCTCGGTTAATCAGTGCAATATCCCTGGATTCATCTACTCTTCCATAATGAATTGGACTGTTGTTCTTTCTTCCGGGATGACATCGCAGTTGGCCCTGCTTCACAGTATCAATGGCTTGATGCAGGTGTCTTCAAATTCTTTTTTCTCTGAATATCTTTGTACGAAGTTTTTATAATCTGTGCTCGTAAATAACCTGTCTCCTGTTTTAACCAGATGTTTTGGGGCTTTTTTTATTACTGTGTTGTTAAATGCTAATGGGACGATCATTATTGTTGTTGCCATTTCTTTTTCCAGCTTTGGTATGTGGAGGATGTAGAGTAGGGTCTCGTTGTTTATCGCGATTTTCGAGGTTGTGTACTGGAGTACTTCTTCGGGTAGTGTTATTTTGATCCCCTGGTCCTGAAGTCGCTCTTTCATTGAAAGGATTTCTTTTAGAGACAATATTATGTTGCTTGTTAACTCTACCTTTGTTCTTATTATTGCATCTTGTATGTCTTCGAGAATTGAGTTTACTATTGGTTTTAAATGTGTTAATTGTTATGTCTTTAATTTGAGTTTCTATCCCCCTTGGTTGGTTTGTAGATCTAATGTTAGGTTTTAAATAAACTATTTGTTTTTCTGTTAAATTTGGGTTTCTTCTTTCTTCTTATTTTGTTCTTTCATCCGATTTGTGGTTTTTTCTAATTTGATACTTACATTCTTGAAAATGTGGTCAGCTTGATCTTGTTTTTCTTTCGGGTTCCTTGAGTTGTTTTGGTTAAAGATTATTTCTTTCGGCGTGAAGCCTGTAGAGGAGTGTACGGATTTATTGTACAATGCCACTGCTAATTCTATTGCAGTTTGAGTGTCAGGTCTTGGGAGTTTTTCTTTGTTCGTGTTGAAAATTTCTATAATTGTTGAGTGAGTTTTCTCAACTTGTCCATTCGATTCTGAAGAGGACGCATACTCCAATTTGACATTTAGTCTGTTTAGATATTCTCTAAATTGGGTTGACTGAAACGTTGTCTCATGGTCTGAGATAATACTGCTTGGAATTCCGAATAGGGTTAAATACTTTGTCAAAGCTTTTGTTGTATCTGTTAGGTTTTTTGAATCGATCGGTACCATTTGAAGGTGTTTTGAAAAGGCATCTATTATCGACCGGAAGTTAATTTTATTGATAGAGAAGATGTCGATATGTACTCTTTCTAGAGGTTTCTCGGTATTGGGTCTTGGTGATATTTTTATATTATACGGTCTCCGATCGTATTTATGCATATTGCAGATGTTACATGCATTAGTGAAGGTTTTTATTCTATTTATCATATTTGGGAAAAAGTAGGATCGTCTAACTTGACTTTCTACCTCTCTTATCCCCCTATGTGCTCTTTCGTGTTCTTTACTCACGATACTGTTTTACCTATTTTCGTTCGTTACGTCTTCGACCATTGTGGTAGTGAAGACGAAATGTCCTTTTTGTGAGAAATTCTTTTTGAATGAATCTTGGATTTTCTGGTACAGCGTTTCTGGTGCCAAAATTGCTGTTTGTTTGCCATTATGAAATTTTCTTATGATTTCAGTAATCTCGTTCTTCTCAAACGATGGTTTTGAAATTATTATTCTAGTGAATTTAGGAAATATTTCTTCTGATATGACTGTGTCAATTTTAGATATTTTGAAAATTATTTGATTCCTATAATAATTTATAGGTCGCTCCGAAAAGTGTATGAAGTAATCATCCGACGTATAGGCGGAATGAACTGTCTCTATGTCGCTGATATTTCCAGAAATATTTTCTGCGGTTTCTCTAGATTCACGTGAAGTGTTATCTATTTTTTCATTGACGTTAATTTCCATGTCCTTGGCTGCTACTGTTGGGAATCTACTGAGGGCGTCTGCCACTACGTTAGTTTTTCCCTCCTTATAAATTATGTCATAATCATAATTTTCGAGCTGTAGTCTTCATCTGAGAATTTTAGTATTTTTTCTGAGGATTTAATGAAAGTTAATGGTTTGTGGTGTGTGACCAATGTTTACCGTGTAGGTATGGCTGGTATTTCTTTACCGCCCATATAATGGCTAAGACCTCCTTTTCATTTGTGGCGTAATTACACTCTGTTCGATTCAGTGTTCTAGAACTTGGATAGGTCTTTCGACACCGTCGTGTATCTGTGACAGAACTGCTCCCAGCGCGAAATCTGAAGCGTCTGTTGTAAGGATGAATGATTTCGTGAAATCTGGATAGGCCAGGATTTGGTCTGTGGACAGGATTTCTTTTAGGGTTTCGAAGGCTTTTACATAGTCTGGATTATTGATATTGACGACCTCGTCTTTCTTTAGATATTTTGTCATCGGCCTCGTAATTTTTGAGTAGTCTCTGATGAACCGGCGGTAGTAACCCGACAGTCCAAGGAATTGTTTAATTTGTTTAGCATTCTTTGGTAGTGGCCATTCAAGTATTTTTTTTGATTTTGTCCGTGTTGGGTCTTACTCCTTCTTGGGTGATCACATGTCCTAGAAATTCGGTCTCGCTTTAGAAACTCGCATTTGTCTAACTGAATTTTCAAATTAAATTGCGATAGTCTCTTGAGTACCGTCTCTAGATTTTTTATATGATTCTCCAAATTCTGCCCTACGACTACGATGATGATATCATCCAGGTAAACATGGCAAATATCGCCTATTAAGCCGGATAATACGCTATTCATTGCCCGTTGGAACGTGGCAGGAGCGTTCTTCAACCCGAAAGGCATTCGAGAAAACTCAAAGTGCCCCTTGTCCGTTGAGAAGGCGGTTTTCTCCTATATGATTTCTCGTCCATAGGTATTTGATGGAATCCCGACTTTAAGTCCAATGTAGTAAAATACACTGACTTACCAAGGTTGTCTAAGATTTCTTCGATCTGGGGTATAGGGAATTTGTCATCTACCGTTTTTTCGTTTAATTTTCGGTAGTCTATGACGACCCTAATCTTCTTTGTTCCCGAGGCGTCAGCCTTTCTTGGGACGACCCAGACTGGAGATGAGTAAGGGCTACTCGAATTTCGAATGATACCGCTATCCAGCATTTCCTGCACTTGGTTTTCCACATCGTTTTTGAAGCAGTGTGGGTATACCTGTACGTTTTAGTGTACACTGGATTTTCATCCTTTGTGACTATTTTATGCTTTATCATTGTAGTTGCCGATAGCTTTTCGTTCTGTTTTAATAAAACGTTTTGATTTCTATGGATTGTGTCGATTAGAATGCTTTTTTCGTTTTTATTCAAGTGTTCTGTTCTAATTAGGTCTTGAATTCCTTGTTTGTCAATTAAGGTTTTACAATAGACTGGTACGGGTTCTAATGTACTAAAATTATTAACTTCAATTTTAAGTTTAGGCAGTTTTGTAGGTCGGGTTGGGTTATTGGTTAGTACGTTAACAACTGTTCTAAAATTATTGGCTCTATAAAGGCCAGGTTGCATTGTTACCTCGTCGTTTATCTTTTCGTACTTTGGTATTACCCAGTCTCCATTTTGTGAGGTGTCGAGCGTTACCGCATGATGGTAAAAATTCTCTGCCGGATAATATCTATTTAGTGATATAGTGCTGGACTTATAGTCAATTTTCGCTTGCATTTCTGCCATTGTTTCTGACCGAAGAATTCCATCAAAGAAATTGTGGAACTCTAATTCATAATACATTTGCGAAGGTAATTTATTACTAATTGAGATTTAATTTGCCTTTTCTGTTTGATTTCTGAGTACTTAAAAAATTTTTAATTGACGTACTTTGAGATTCTACTAGATGTTCTGGGATTATATTCGGACTAATAATATTTTTATTAGCACCGGTGTCTATTAATAGTTTTAAGCTTTTTGTTTTGTCGTGATTTCGACAGATTAGATACGGTAAGAAATTTAGTCCTCCGTATCTGAACTCGGATCTGATTGAAAATTTTCTGGATATAGGTCTTCTAAATTCTCGGAATTTAGTATTTCATTTGGTGTGTCGTCGCTTTGGGTTGCTTCGTGATTATTAATGATTCTTCTATTGAGAGTATTTCTTGATCTTGACGAGATGTCGATGGATATCGGTGTTTCATCCTTTGGTTTCGGTGTAAATTGGTTGAATTTTGGCTGGTTTGGTGCCATTTGGTTTATTTTTGAAGTGTACTGATTAGGCATGATAGGCTTTTTTGAGTTGTTTGAAATTGACTCATTTGTGCTAAATTTGCACAAAAATGGGTATGCCTCTTCTAGTGTTTTGGGTTTCGCTACTTATGCGAACCCGAAGTAAGGCTTCCTCAGGCCGGAAATGAAGGCAGCTAAAGCGTCTTCTTCTATAAATGTGGAAATGGCTTGCCACGAGTTGTTATAAATGCTGTTTTGTTTAGCGAGCGTCTTTATATTTTGGACGATCTCCTTCGATTTATTATGGTAGCTATGTACCGACATGTTTTCAATTTGTTTGTGTGTCCATAGTTGGGACTTGTAATAGGAAAGTTCCTGTTTGTCGCCTAGGGCTTCAATCAAGATTTCCTTCATTTCTAAGAAAGTTTCGGGATCTCCGGCTAAACACAATATGGCTCTTGCCTTTCCTTCCACTTTGTTTTTTACCGCCTGGAAGTACATTCGGTATTGTTGTGGGGGAACTAGAGGTTCAAACATTTGAAGCGTTTTCTCGGCTGTTTTTAGCCAGGAATTTACTTGTCTTCGATTTCCATCGAAGGAAGGGATTGACTTTATAGGATCTGGTATCCTAAAGAGATCTAAGTCTGAACGGTTTTCGTTCGAAATTACTGATGGAGGCTGTGCTTGCGCTTCCGTTTTTTGGTTTAGGTATGTCAATACCTGATCATGCTCGACTTGTTTTGGCTCATCGAGGCTAACTGGCCCACTATTGCGCCCAGTTGAGCCATAACTTGTTCCATTTCTGTCATTTCGTCAATGGAATTGGTTTCTGTTAACTTTATACCCCTATTAGCGATAAAGTTATCACTTAGTTTTTCTTTTCTGTTTCGGGAAATTTTGAATCTGATTCTTCCCCCTTAAACAAAATTTTCACTATCGAAAAACTTTTACGAGATTGATTATGATTCACTTAGTGACTTTCCCAAATATAAATGTAACGCTTGCTGACTGGCGGCTAAAATATTTCATATGTAGTTTTATATGGTCAAAATGTATCTTGAATGTTTCATTAAATTATTAATTAAATAATATAATATATATAATATAATATAATATTAATAATTATTAAAACTGCTGTCAAGCTGTCAAACTATCAACACACTGTTTTTTTCCGCTCTTAATAAAAAATAAAATAAAATTGGAAAAAAAGTTAAATAAAATTATATAACACAATTTAAATATTACCAAAGGTAATTATTCGAAGTGATTGTTGAAGGCACCTAAAATTACATTAAAATGCATTACTACGAACGAGCCAACCAAAGCCAATATTATACCGAAGCCAGCAATTGTATGGGTACCTCGTGTGGTAAAAATATTTTAAAAACTCAGGCGGTGTTTGAATGCTGCGGCTGTAAGCGCCTATTTCAGCCTCACTGCAAAGGAATTATTGGAAATAATATCACCCGCAAAGCTGCGGAACCCACTTGGTTTTGCTCTACAACGTGTGAGGGAAAGTCTCCAATGGATCAAACACCATCATCTGCCTCTACATCCAATTTTAATGTTGAAGTTGCATTTAATGGTTTAATAGCTAGAATCAACCAAGAATTTACAGACATCAAGCACATGATTTCTGATATCCAAAAATCCCAAGACTTTGTTTGCAAGGAGCTGGACGACATCAAACTCGAACTGGCAAATGTCAATGCAGAAAATAAAAAGCTACTTGAAAAATGTAAAGAATTCAGGAAACTAAATAATCAGCAAACTGAAAGGGTAAATTACCTTGAGGCTCATTTAGATGCATTGTACCAACGTGATATAGAAAATAATCTCGTCATTGCTGGTATACCAGACATAACAAAAGAACCACGCATAATCGTTGAGAAGGTATTTAATCTTCTCGGCTGCCAAAATGCCTTGGGGGATATTGCAAGTATGGCCTACATTCAACAAAATAAAACCAAATTCAACCAAAAAACTGCTAAATCTCATCATATGATATTGATAAAGTTTGGCAAGCTCGAAACCAAGGAACTTGTATTTCAGTGCAAAAAGTCAAAGAAACCTATGCTCTTTGCTAATGAAATTGATTTTCAACTGAACGTGGACCAACAATTGTTCTTTAGAGACCAATTAACGACATATCGATTAGAATTGTACAGAGAGGCACAAAACTTAAAGAAAACTCACAACTATAAATATCTCTGGATAAATAAGGGAGCAATATTATTTCGCAAAGAAGAAGGAACTAAAGTTATTAAAATATCATCAAGAAACGACTTTGGAAAGATTGAAAGCACCAACAACACAAATGAAACAAGTAATATATAATTCACAATTATTTTTTTATAAATTCTTTTACTTTTATTTTTTATTTTTCTATACTTGTAATATTATTAAAATTTTAAAACAAATCTCTAACATAAATAATATAGATTTCACAATTTTGGCTGTCAGTTTCACTTGGTATTTCAGTTTTATAGTTCTAGTTCCTCAGCTTTGTTGTTTCTTAACTTGTATTATCACTGAATCTAATGGAAACATTTGCTTAGAAAATATAATTTATAGTAATGAATATATCAATAATATGTCAATATTGCTTGTAGTACCGAATATATCAGTAAATGTCAATTATAGTACTGAATATATTAGTAACAAGATTGGCGATAACGATAACAATGATGTAAAAATATTGTACTTGAATGTGCAGAGTCTGCGAAACAAGTTGTATGACGTGGAATTTATGGTAAATGCAATGCAGTGCGGTGTCGAAATTTTAGTATTAGCTGGAATTTGGTTCTCTGAGCGAGAAAATAGAATGTTTAATATGAAAGATTTTAGATTGATATCTCAGTTTTGTTCTTTGTTAACTTATTGTGATGAGTGAATTGAATGAAAATATTTGTTTAGGAAATGTCAATTATAGTACTGAATGTATCAGTCACATGATTGGTGATAACAATGATTTAAAAATATTATACTTGAATGTGCAGAGTCTGCGGAACAAGTTGTATGACGTGGAATTTATGGTTAATGCTATGCCGTGCGGTGTCGATATTTTGGTGTTAACTGAAATTTGGTTCGTTGAAGAAGAAAATAAATTTTTTAATATGAAAGGTTTTAGATCATTTTATAGTAATAGGTTAGGTGGATATGGCGGTACTGCACTATACGTTCGAAACCACATTCAAGCGGCTAAATTGTTCAGTGATGATTTTGATTATTGCCAGGCCTTGGGGATAAAACTTATAAATAGGAATATAAATATTATTTCCATTTATAGGTCTCCGAAAAATAATTCACACACTTTTTTTGAATCATTTGAAAATTACTTGAAAAGTTATTCGAGAAACATAATCATAGGTGATTTCAATATTAACCTGTTGGATTTGGATGGCACCGATACTTTGAATTATATGGAACTTGTACAGGTCTTAGGCTATGTTATTGTTAATAAATTTGATAAGAAGTATGCAACAAGAACACGTAATGGTATCAGTACAATCATTGATCATGTAATAACTGATTTGGTACAATTACCTATTAGCATGGATGTTTCATTTTCCCATTTATCTGACCACAAATCATTGTTTCTTCAAATTAAGAAAATGAATAAAATGGAAAATCCAATTTCTTCCACATTCAATTTTGTTTGCTACGACAATATTTTTTCGGATGCTCATTGGAAAGACGTTTTAAATGCAAATAATACAAATAATTTTGTCACTGCATTAAGGGGAATCGTGTTGCGGAGTACAAAGGAAGTTAAAAAAAAAAACAAAGTGGCTATGTCCCATGTAACACAACTAAAATTAAAATGCTAATAAAGGAAGGTGATCGATTCTGTCGATATAAAACTAAATATCCATATGACACATATATTATCAATCGACATAAACACCTTAGTAAAACTGTTGCAAAGCTTATAAAATATGTATAACAAAAGAATTAGCCATCAAGTCTCAATTGAAAAATCTATAGATAAACCAAAAGAATTATGGTGTGAGCTTAACAAAGTAATATTTAATAAGGATTCTGATGTCCAAAAGCAATTTTGTATTTTAGAAAATGGTGTCCTCCAAACCAATGATAAAAGGGTTGCAGAGTCTTTTAATATATATTTTGCTAATATCCCCTATAATATTACGAAACATTTCAAGGAACCGCTACTTGCACATTTCGAATATATTAAATATGATGTACAGTATCCTTTTGTTTTTGATATTGTTAGTGACATGGAGATAAAAAGTATAATTAAAGAATTAAAGCCTTATGCAGCCTCCGGGTTAGATCAAATATCTGCTAAAGTTCTTAAATATACTTCAAATTTTATAGCACCAGTCCTTGCCAGACTTATCAATGACACTTTCAATGAATCGACTTTTCCGCATTGTTTAAAATATGCAAAAGTGGTACCAATACACAAAGCAGGTAGTCAAATGGATCTAAATAATTACCGTCCTATTTCTATACTGACCACCATATCAAAAATCTTTGAAAAGGTATTGCTAGCAAGGCTGGAACATTTCCTATTATTAAATAATTTAATACACCAATACCCCGATTTGCGACGATTCAAGTTGCGACGTTTCGTAAATGCGACGGTACATTTTTACTACCAAATTTCAGTTTGCGTCGCTTAAATTTTTTTTGTGTCGTTACATAAATGTTTTTTTTTTCTGGAAATGCATGAAGGTTATTCAGTTATATTGAACGTTTATCGGGAAATGTCACATTACTACATACATTTGATTATTTGAGTCATTTATTTTGAAATTGGAATAAGCCACTTTTTCAAAAAATCAAGTTAATGATAACAAAAGATAAATGAGAGTATAATCTTTCTAACGGTAAATAATTTATTGTTAAAATAAAAAAAAAATGAATCCCTAACACTTGTGCAATAAATAGGAAATTACAAAATCCCGTATAATTTTGGATTTATTGTTTTTCTATTCTTTCATTATCTCGTTTTAACAAAATATGGAAACGAACGGCTCATTTCATTGAGTTTTACTGCCCATGCAAGTGAATTGGCTGTGTATTCTAGTTTGTGTAGGAAATCTAAAAGGAATCTAAAAAATTAAATTAAATAAAAGACAATTAAAACATATAATTTATTTTAATAAATAGTAAAATAATCCACAATCAATATAAATATTTTTAATATGAATATGTAGTAATATTCGAATTGCGACGTTTCAGTTTGCGACGTTTCAATTTGCGACGCATTTTTATGGAACGTATTACCGTCGCAAAGTGAGGTATTGGTGTATATGAACATCAATATGGGTTTATTAGGAAATCTAACACCACCGCTGCGTGTCTTAACTTAACTGACCGTTTGAGCAGAAACTTCGAAAAGAAACAATACTGTGCATGCTTATTTTTAGACATCCGTAAAGCTTTTGACACTATTAATCACAATGTTCTCATGATAAAACCAAAAAAAATGAAAATATCAGATAAATATATTAATATATTTAAAAGCTATTTATCAAATCGGAGACAGACGGTTCAAATAAACAGCAAGACGAGTAATGAGATATAGCTAACTCGAGGGATTCCTCAAGGCTCCATTCTTGGACCATGTTTGTTTAATATTTATATAAACGACATATCTTCATGCAGCCTAGCTGGTAAAATACAACTGTATGCTGATGCTATATCATACTCGTCAAATTCGCTCTCTGAGCTTATAACGAATATTCAGCAAGATTTGGAAATTTTGAAAGAATGGTTTAATACCAACCAATTGGTATTAAACCATGAAAAAACAAAGTACATAATATTTCAAAATATGAATCTAGACATAGATTTCTTGAACTCTAATCCTGTAACTTTCAATTCTTTCACTATTGAAAGAGTTGTTAAGTACAACTACTTAGGGTTGGAAATTGACAGCAAACTTTGTTGGGAAAATCATATTCAACTGGTAAAAAAACGAATATCACCCTACATATTCGCTATAAAAAGGATCAGAAATATACTTCCCAAGAAATCTTTGGTGCTTTTGTATAATGCCCACATTCTCTCGCGTTTAGTTTACCTAAACCCGATATGGAGTGGTGGTGCATCAAATAAACTAAATCAATTAGAAATCTTGCAAAAAAGAGCATTGAAATATATTATACACGTGCCAATACGTTATCCGCCGCCCCGGCGGCACAGTGGTTAGCATACTTGTTTTACGCTCCGGAGGTCCCGGGTTCGATTCCCGGCGGGTGATGAAAAAATCACGGCTGGTTTAAGGGTAGGATCAATGAATTAATCACTCATTATCCGTTAACAAAAAAAATGATTACGAAACTTCAAAACTGAAGCGGCCAAATGCCTCTATGGGATGTAGCGCCAGCGAAAAAAAAAAAAAATACGTTATCCAACTAGAGATTTGTTCCGAGAATTTACGTCCTTCACTATAATTATCAAGAAAGAACTTTTAATTTTAATCTACAAAATCATCCATAAGCTTATAAGGAATAATTTTGAGCCAATTCGAGCTATAGATCTTCATAAGTACAACATGCGCCGTAGGTCGCACTTTCAGGTTGAATTTTTTAAACAAGCTGGGAAAAATAATGTATTTAACAGAGGACTCGGGAAATTTAATGAACTTCCAAGTGAAATAAAAAATGCAGACACTATAAGGAAATTTAAATTGGCTGTTGTTCAGCATCTTAAAGAAAACCAAACCTTTTAACTTCAAATTTGCATGAATTGTGAGATTTGTTTTATTTATTTGAACATACATAGAGTAGAGATATCATAAATAACGTATTTTTAGTAGTAAGACAGTTTGTTATATAATCTGTAGTTACTCTATAACCCACTGCGGTTCGTGTAACTAAAATAATTATTGTAAAGCTCATAATGTATAAATTAATTTCTGTAACTTAGTAACTTAAACTCATGTATATTTTTTGGTTAATAAATATGTTAAAAAAAAAAAAAAAAAAAAAAAAAAAATTTTGACTAAATTAATTTTAAAATTTGATTTACCGGGTGTTTCTTTTAAACTGAGACGATCAAATATCTCGAAAAATAGCCACTCTATGGAAAAAATGTCCATAATCAAAATTTAATCATACCGCGGGGGAAATACATTAGTGCAAAAAAATAGTCCCCCACCCCCCGCTTTGTAGGTGGGGCGGGGGTAACTTTTAAACTAAGATAGGAAGCCATATTTTTTATTGCAGATACGGATTCTACGACTAAAAGTACGTATGATTTGAATGAAATATTTTGTTCGGTTCATGATAGATGGCGTTGTAATCGACGAAATTCAATTTTTTCAATTTCTTCTTCTTAGAACACACGCATTCGATTCTGCAATACGTTTGAAATAAAAAACATCACGTTTTCATTGGAAATACTCGAAATTCGTCATCAACACAATTTATTCAGTTTTGTAAATCACATTTAACGTTTGTGTTATTTCTTATCTTCATGTTTTTCGTAATTGCAAAATAAACGATAAAATACTTTAGAATGGACCGTTTAACTGTGCCAGAGAAAATTGAAATGGTTCTGGTTTATGGAGAAGCTGGCAGAAATCTTGAAAATGCTGTTGCTATTTACGCTCAACGTTTTCCGGATAGGATTCGTTCACGTGCTTCATTTGGCCGTACTATCAAACAATTTATTGCTGAAGGAAATGTTCAACCGAAAAAGAGGACCCGTAGAGCAACAGTCACTGGAGAAAATAATGAAATTGCTGTATTAGACTCATAATCCTCATGTTAGTACACGAGAAATAGTTCGCGATTCCGGATTGTCCCTCACCAGTGTTTGGAGAATTTTAAAACGGCACAAGTATCATCCATATTATGTGTCTTTACACCAAGATCTTCATGGCGCTGATTTCCAAAATCGGGTAACTTTTTGTCAATGGGCACGTGAACAAATACAACAAAACCCCAATTTTTTTCGTTGCGTAATGTTCTCTGACGAATCGTCTTTTACAAACCATGGAACGTTTAATCGACACAACATGCATTATTGGAGTGTTGAAAATCCACACTGGCTTCGCCAAGTTGAACATCAGCGCCCTTGGACTGTCAACGTGTGGTGTGGAATAATTGGCAACCAACTCATCGGCCCCCACATTATTGAAGGTAACTTGAATGGTCAAATGTACCGAAACTTTTTGGAAAATGAACTGCCAATATTACTTGAAAATTTGAACTTAGAATTGAGACGGAACATGTGGTTTCAACATGATGGTTGTCCTGCACACTATTCGTTTGTAGCACGTGAGGTACTTGATCGAGATTTCAATGGTCGCTGGATCGGTAGAGCTGGTCCGATAAATTGGCCCGCCAGATCACCAGATCTTACTTCGCCAGATTTCTTTTTGTGGGGCTATCTCAAAGACAAAGTTTACAAACAAGAACCAACAACACCTGAGAACATGATTGAGCGAATCAGAAATGCGTGTGCTGAAATTCAACCAAACACACTTCTCAGTTGTATACAATCATTGGAAATGCGTATTAATAAGTGCATTGAAGTCGCAGGCCATCATTTTGAACACTTATTTTAAGCTAAAATTATTTTATTCACCTGCCATTTACATTAATAAATTGTTTTGATGACGAATTTCGAGTATTTCCAATGAAAACGTGATGTTTTTTATTTCAAATGTATTGCAGAATCGAATGCGTGTGTTCTAAGAAGAAAAAATTGAATTTCGTCGATTACAACGCCATCTATCATGAACCGAACAAAATATTTCATTCAAATCATACGTACTTTTAGTCGTAGAATCCGTATCTGCAATAAAAAATATGGCTTCCTATCTTAGTTTAAAAGTTACCCCCGCCCCACCTACAAAGCGGGGGGTGGGGACTATTTTTTTGCACTAATGTATTTCCCCCCGCGGTATGATTAAATTTTGATTATGGACATTTTTTCCGTAGAGTGGCTATTTTTCGAGATATTTGATCGTCTCAGTTTAAAATAAACACCCGGTATATTATTAATCACAACATATGGAATTTTATTAATCATAAAAAAAAAATAGGGGGACATCCACTAATTTAGACAAGAAACTTGTATTTGTAAACATGATTTTACTAGTTTTTGCATGTAAAAAATAAAAAAAAGTAGTCAGGGGACAAATGAACTAAAATCGATATTGGGCAAATCCCTCATTCCACATTTTTTAAAATAAAACTAGCAAATTTCTTGGAGTTTAATTTCAATTGTTCCCGAGTCTAATTCCATTTTTTTTTTTTTATTTAATTCCTACGACCTTGTTTCAATGCCCCTAACTAGAGAATGCCAATTGATTAAGGTTAACCGATTTATTAGCTAATTTTATTAATCAGTTTTGCGATTAATAGATTCGCCTTTAATTAATCGCCTTGACTAAAATAATCGAGGATTCGAATACTGAAGTTGAAGAAATTCCATGTCTGAGTTTAAATCCGTTTATATAATCAACTAAATTTTGATATTCGAATTTCACGTGGAGAATTTGTCCGAACGCAACTAACATCAAAAAAGATTTCAATTTTATTTTATAACTAATAATTTGTCCCAAATTTCCTATAGAGAATGTGGTGGCCTTTTAACCCGCATCCAAACAATTTATGTATAGCGAAAATATGATGTTAAATCCAGATTTACTTTTAATGGAATTTTTATCTCAACGATGATAGGTTGCTTGTTAGCACTTTTGTAGAATCTAAGTATTCATCGTCGTCCATTTTCATCGTCCATATTCTCTTTAAATTTCTTTGATATTCTCAATTAGTATATTATACAGTTTGTTATATTTATATTTGGTCTCTAGTCTGGTTTTGGGGCTTTGTTTAGCTTATTTGGGAAGATGAATTTGGATGAACTTAGTTCTGATATAATCTTGCAAGTACTCGTAAAATAAGAATTTTGTTGAATACAATTTTGGAAATTTTACCTAATCGCTTAATGTGTTTCATCGAAATATTATTAAATAGACATCAAAACCAAAACATAATTAACAAATCTCGATCAATCGGTTAATCGGTTAATTTAAAGTAAAACAATCAAAAGTCGATTATTTGCATGCTATACGTTAAAGTAACACCCGTATGAAATAACTTTTTTTACCAACATATAAAAAAAATAAAATTCGATAAAACCACAATGTGACATCATTGGATTAAGAAGTAAGTTTAGTCGATACTAAATTCGCAGGAGTAAAATCTGCAAGACTAAAGTTATTCAAATCAAAGTCGAATTAATGAAAAAATGAAGTTCGCCAAGGCCGTTTAGGTGATGATTTTTTTATAACTAAATCTATAGGGAGTATGGGTCCAGCCTTCTTCATCAAGAAGCCCGGATGCAAATTTTATATCGTTTTTTGTTAAAAATCATCCATCCACTTGTTTTCCATTCTAATTCCGTATAGGTCCGCGAGTAATAACAAACCAAAATTTTCCGAACTACATCAGCAAAATTTATTTCATCAGTATGGTTATTATAATTGGTGTTGCTATATTGCTGAATAGCTCTTGATGCCGATTTTTTTTTTATGTACATATAATTTTTCAAATCTTCACAGCTGCAAATCTTTGTGCAAACCTAGATTTTTCTTGGCTTGTCAAATTAGTCGAGGCCCCATAATTTTGTAACTTTTGTGAATTTCGAAATATCTAAATTTATCAACATTTTACTCTTCGGCCTGTACTTCAACTGAAAACTAAATAAATGTTTCTTCTTCAGTAAATTTGAAATAAATCTCAAATAAAAAATATAAAACTTCTCGAGATTGCTCAAGAAAAATTTCGAAACTCTCGAAATCTCGAGAAATTGAAATTTCTAGTCCGGAGGCGGATGCTGGAAGCTAAAGCAGCCAAAAAAAAACAAACAACAATATTAACAGTAATGGCTTTAGCACTCAAAGAGTAATCTATAACAGGGATATAGAAATTAAAATAAACTTAAATTTAAACTTAATTGGTTTAAAGTTCGATTAGGCAGTAAGGTGGCAGGGAAACAAAAGAGGTAATTAATAACTAATTAATATTGACATCATACATCTACAAGCAGTTGTAGAAAAATGTAGCAAAGTAATTAGTAGAAAAAATGTAAATAGTAGCAATTGACCGCCAAGGTGTTTGTAACCGGGTCGATCTCTATTCTATACTAACAAACCTATCCTATCCTTCTAAATAAATGTAAAAAAGGGTGTATGGTGGACCAGGCGTCAACAATTCTTAGAATCACCGGAAGATCCTGCTAAATGCTTGGTCGTACATTCAGAATCAATCAATCAATCAAATCAAAGTCGCAAAACGGAACGACAGAAATGGTTTAACGACTCTTGGTTCAAATTTTTGGAGGTTTACATAGCATTTTGCAAAATAGCTTTACAAACAACTATTTGTTTTGTTCGGCCAATCTGAATATGTCATAAATCTTGTATATCTGATCATTGTCATATTGATCATAATATGATCATCCCTTTTTATCTAAGAGTGTGTTTTAAACAATGTTGAAGATAAAACTGTATCTTATTTATTTCAGAGTGCTCCATGGATGTCAATTCATCTTCATTATTAACGGAAGCGGATTTATACCATTAATTTATACCATTAAAAATAGTATTTAGGTACTTTCGATCTAATCCCAGAAGATTTTAGGTAAAATTAAAATTATGGAAAAATTGGAAATTATTACGAAGAAATTAAATGTAAAAATTAAAAATTAAAGTTTTCTTTCCGTTTGCTTGTGGGCTTATGCTTTACGTCTCTTTGCCCAATTTTTATAAAATTTCTTTTTTTTAAAACTACAAAAAGGAATTCAAGTCGCTGAACTGGTTGACGACGAGGACCACGTCTTGTTGAAATTATAGGTATTTAATGCCCTTTTCAACGCACAAGTTTTCAAGCACTGCCCGTGCTCCTATAGGCTCCAAAACGATAGGGTTTATGCTTGTTTTACATCAGTTATGCGTGATTATTTATTTTCATGATGTCACTGGAGTTAAATTTGACTGGCACACAATGTACGATGGTTGAAATTTTTTAAATTTATTTTGGTCGAAATATCAAATCTGGTGGGAATTTGTACCAATGGAATAATTATGATTGACATACCGGGTTCGAATGTTGAGGATACGATGGCAGATCAAATCAAATAAAAATTGTTTGTAAGGAAAGTTAATTTATGAAAGCAATTTTAATTGACTGTTATAATTCCTGCATTTTTATAATTTTACGGCAATAAATCAAAGATTACTGAAATAGTTGTCTCTTAAAAAAAAAAAAAAATACAAAACGAGCAAATCTCATAAATTTGTTGCTGCACTAAAGGTCGTACCGAAAGCCAACATTTATTACAAACTTTGGTAATAAAAACTAGGTTGTTAATATGCCAATAGTTTTTGTATAAATAAAACTTTAAATTACTCTATATAATTTTACTTTACTTTGAGGTGTCCACCTGCTTATGTTAACCATTTTATTGTTGTTGTTTTTGTTGCCATACCAACATATATATTAAACAATACAACGTAAATTTTTTTTAGTTCGTGGGTAAGATAACTAAAAGGAATTAAGGCGAGGTCTTATTTTAATACAAAAAATAGAAACTAAGCACAGCAATCGATTTATTACTTACGAATATAATATTTATGGTACACAAACCGAGAGAGAGAGCAAAAGATTGCAAGAATTCAATTTGTGAAATTATAAATAACAAAAAAAAAACCGAATCAAATCGATTGAAATTCAATATGTTGGTATGTACATAAATATAAGATGCGATTACAAAATATTTAATTGGAGCTTTTATATTTATAAGAGTTCAGTACACTCAAAAATATTTTATTGTTATGACAATCTTTTGAATTCATTTCAATTAACGCCACCCAACATTAAATTATTTATGTTTAATAAATAAATTATTTTGCATAATCATGTATAAAATTGTTAACCTGTATCATAACCTGTTAAATCGTATACAAAAAAAAAATGTAAATATGTACATATGATGGCACGACATAAAGCGATACACAACTTATTACTTTCACACACGACTTTTTATTTTTTTTAGACATCAATTAATAAAGGCGATTTCTTACATACATTAAAAGACATTCATAACTTTTATTAACACAATAATGCAGAATGGTCGTCGTGTTAACAAATTTGTATCAATTATGCTTTTGACCGCAGAAGAAATCAAACCTAGGGTATATAATTACCATTTATAGTGTTTGTGACACCATAAATAATATACAAAACAATACAAAAAAGTTGTTGGGTGCGGGACACTAACTATCTCTCGCAATATAATAGATAATTTATTAATCAACCTCCATACAATATCGAAATATACCACATCGATACGGGAAGGGTTATTTTTTGGAAAACGACAAGCTGTAATTACAAAGATCAATGTTTTCAATTTAAAAGGTGAAATTCACTTTCTATGCAAAATATATACGCCGCAACCACGATATAAAAACCAATTACGAAACTAATTGAAAAGTAAATAGAGTTTGACATTCCGAACAAGTGTTTTGTATACAGAATATGAAGAAAACAAAATTTTTAATTAAGATGAAGAAAATCATGTGAATGCAAATATATGTACGCACGAATAAAATAATGATATGAGAAATAAGCGGCACATTTTTAAGAGATCTTTAATTTTTATGAATGAAGATCGTGGTTTATAAGTTTTAAGATTAGTAATAGTTTTTATTTACTTAGATAGTTGCTCGTTTGAAGGCCAAACCGAGTTTTTTTTTACATCAACATTTTTTTTTTGACATTAACCAGGGCCTCGTCTATTTATATATAGATTAATTAGATAAACAAAGTTATATTACAAACAATAATTATACGATCTATTTCATGGCCGAGTGCAACGGTTGACCTCGGTGATTTATTTTAGTTCAAAGTACAATTATGATTCTCCAAAATATTGATTCATAATAACTAAAACCTTAAATCTAAATTAAAGAGAAACATTTTAGAAGCTAGACAACAATTTTAAAATTATTAAATCAACTCAAAAACTTGGAATATTGCATAAAGTATTGAATTTATAAAATTTTGTGTGTGCTAACTCCTTATACCATACAAGTGTTGCCTATGACATAATACTAAACAGGGTTAGAGACCGTGATCATCGGATTCACGTAGTAATGTGCACCCACATCGGATTACTTCTCCAACAAACTAATTTTCCACTAATTAGTTGGCAGTTCAACACTCCTATCTTATACGGAGTTAGCACACAAAAAATCATGATTTAATATGCAATATCAATGATATTCTGTAAATCTTTGATTAGTTGACTTAGGCCACCATACTATACAGTAAGGGAATGCCATGATAATGGTCTTTAATCCAATTTAGTATTGTGTCAAGTTCAATGCACCCACCGTATATATAGTTATAAATAAAAAAAATATAAAAGGCTGAAACCTCATTAGGTGATGAGAATTTCAGTTTTCAAAATTAAGTCTACTCCCAAATCAATCCCAAACTGAATCTCTTAAGTCAGTCTTCAGCTCAACCTCCAAAAACAATATTTGTGTAAAGTTTGGTTCAAATCGGTCAAGGTGGGTGGATTTGTTTAATATCTTGCACATATACATGTTTAACAATGACCAATTAGGATAAAACTTATCAATTTTTTAACGGATTGTAGTGAAATCTGACATCCGCCAAAAAACGTGGCCAACCTGATCCAATTGTGACGAACTTGTCTATACTTCACACAAATTAAAATTTTTAATAATTTTGATGGTTTTGTGAATTTTTGTATCTCCGATACATGAATTTTCCACGGAACGTGTAGAAATATTCGACCGATCCAAATTGATGTTGGTATGACAATTACAGGTCTCAACGCCTATTGATAGAGGTATCAATCATCGAATTCGGAGCACAATTTCAGATTTTCGAATTTTGTGGCTCTGAATTTGTGGGCAGTTCAGTTGATTTTCAAAAAAATTGAATTTCCCACGGAACGTGTAGAAATATTCGACCGATTCAAATGGCCGTTTGTACGACAATTATAGGTCTCAACGCCTATTGATAGAGGTATCAGTCATCGAAATCGGAGCACATTTGCAGATTTTCGAATTTTGTGGCTCTGAATTTGTGGGCAGTTCAGTTGATTCTCAAAAAAATTGAATTTCCCACGGAACGTGTAGAAATATTCGACCGATCCAAATGACCGTTTGTATGAAAATTACAGGTCTCAACGCCTATTGATAGAGGTATCAGTCATCGAAATCGGAGCACATTTGCAGATTTTCGAATTTTGTGGCTCTGAATTTGTGGGCAATAGTTCAGTTGATTTTCAAAAAAATTGAATTTTCCACGGAACGTGTAGAAATATTCGACCGATCCAAATAGACGTTTGAACGACAATTATAGGCCTCAACGCCTATTGATAGAGGTATCAATCATCGAAATCGGAGCACAATTGCAGATTTTCGAATTTTGTGGCTTTGAATTTGTGGGCAGTTCAGTTGATTCTCAAAAAAATTGAATTTCCCACGGAACGTGTAGAAATATTCGACCGATTCAAATGGCCGTTTATACGACAATTATAGGTCTCAACGCCTATTGATAGAGATATCAATAATCGAAATCGGAGCACATTTGCAGATTTTCGAATTTTGTGGCTCTGAATTTGTGGGCTATAGTTCGGTTGATTTTCAAAAAAATTGAATTTTCCACAGAACGTGTAGAAATATTCGACCGATCCAAATGGACATTTGTACGACAATTACAGGTCTCAACGCCTATTGATAGAGGTATCAATCATCGAAATCGGAGCACATTTGCAGATTTTCGAATTTTTTGGCTCTGAATTTGTGGGCTATAGTTCGGTTGATTTTCAAAAAAATTGAATTTTCCACAGAACGTGTAGAAATATTCGACAGATCCAAATGGCCGTTTGTACGACAATTACAGGTCTCAACGCCTATTGATAGAGGTATCAATCATCGTAATCGGAGCACAATTGCAGATTTTCGAATTTTGTGGCTCTGAATTTGTGGGCTATAGTTCAGTTGATTTTCAATAAAATTGAATCTTCCACGGAACGTGTAGAAATATTCGACCGATCCAAATGGCCGTTTGTACGACAATTACAGATCTCGACGCCTATTGATAGAGGTATCAATCATCGAAATCGGAGCCCATTTGCAGATTTTCGAATTTTCTGACTCTGAATTTGTAGGCTATAGTTCAGTTGATTTTCAAAAAAATCAAATTTTGTTGCTGTTACCATGTTGGCGCTATTTCTTTTGTGTATTGACATGTTTCTGGAACTAAGCTTTTGAATTGCTAGACAGGATGCGTACATAAAATATTGAAAAAGTGCTGCCACTGATAGCTGGGTTGATTTTTGAATTATAATCATCTTAATAAATCTCTTGGAACGAAAATGTCAAAGCTCTATTCCTATATGTGTCAACAAAAACGTTGATTATTTCAGCTGAATAGTCCTCCGATTTGAATTGGTTGATCATTAACGAGAATGATGGTTTACAATGGTATAGAATTTAATCACTGTCATATTTGTTTGTGTTATAATGGTACTGAGTTGGTAGTCCAGCGTACAGAGATCACTTTTATCCACATAGTGTTTGGACAGGCATTTTTTCCCATCCAAAAGTAAGGAAGTAAGGGGGCGAGTAGAGGTAAAAGAAGAGACACCTCAACTTCAATAACAGCGTCAAGCAACATTTGATATTGTTAGTACAAATTTGGATGACCAGATGGAAACATGATGATTGAACGAAAATCTCGGTAATGTGTCAACCGTAGTCATAATTCGATTGTATACATTCAGAATTTTCTTAAAATCCATTCAAAAGTCAGGCAAGGGTCTCATGTATTTCGATTTTCAAATTTGTCATATGAATCATTCGTAAGTACTCAATTAATGCTATTGATACTTGATCAGGTTAATTTACATCTTCTCACTTTCTTCTTAAGTGTAATTGCGGTTTATTTCATTTGTACAAATTGTAACTTTTGTTCAAATATTAGGTCGGACTTTCGATGATATTTGCATTTGAAACCACCTCAGCAACATAAATGTAAGGTATCAAGACCACCTGATAATACCGTCGACTCTTAGTTAATCTGAAGCTTTATTTATTTTTAGAAAAATAAACTTGTATACATACCTCAACTCTCCAATCCTCTTTAGAGCTCAGTTTAATGCGCTTGTCTGTTTAATGACCTTTGTAATTAAAAACAAAAAAATTATCTTTATTACTTAGCGGTTATGTTTGCAGAAATCGCGAATTTAACATAATTCGCGAAGAAGATTTTTGATGTTTAAATAAGAAAAACTCATAAAACGTGACAACCAAATATATAAAGTTGAATCCACTTCCAAACATAATGTTAATTACATTAAAAATACATTTTTGTTGTTTACATACATATGTACATCTAAAATTTTATTTATATACAAATTGAATCTGCTTGTGTACAGGTCATCAACCCTTGTACCAAAATGTTAACTAGAGATAGATTAAGTTAGAAAATATGATATAAAAAAATATGATTAGGTGTCATAAAAAAAAACATCAAAGACTAGTCAAATCCATTTTGGTAATTTGGTTTTAGACAGACAGACCATGATCACGGTATAAACATAATGTGTACACAGACGGCGCACGATGAGATCATAAAAACTAATCGAGAAGTAATAAGGTGCTACAATTTGAAAGAATATTCTAAATAAATGTTTTGGAGAATGGATGCGCGCGATGAACCTTGAATTAAATATTAGAAATAAATAAAAAAAATGATAAATTGCTTATATAATTAAGTATAGGGTTATATAATTATGTTAGAACATCAGTAAGTCGTTTATATACCAACAGATAGGTGTAAGTATAATTATTAATTATGTCCTTGGAGTATCGATGCGCTGATAAAATTATATAAATCTTGATGAATTCCAGTGAATTTCAATTATGCGCTTTATTCTTGTATTATACAGATATACTAGACTAGTCTGGTCTATTTGATATATCGCTATATACAAATAAAATATTTTACTCATGTACACGATGCGAATAGAATCAATGGAATTTAAACTAAATATTTCACGATCTTATAAAATAATTTATTTATTTATTTTTGCTTAAGACTCTGTTAAGGAAAGTTGAAATGTCTCAGAGCTAAGTAGAAGCAAAAAAAAAAAATAATTTTCTACTTAACAACACAACATAAATAAAATTCTCACAACAAACTAAAAAAAAAAAAAATAAAAAACATTACATTTGTTATTTGCCTAATTAAGGAAATTTAATTGATTTATTTTCCATTTTTGATATATTGAACAATTAATAAATGAATATAATAAATAAATAAAGAATTGTATTTATTAAAATGGTTAAAAGAGTATTATATAGAATGCAAATACTACTTTCGGTTAATAATGATCGTTAATAAACATTTTTTTTTGTAAATACAAAGTGAATTATGTTTGTGAATATTATTTGGGAATTTAAATACATTTTTATGTAATTCAGATAACTGGTGTACTGAATCGTAAATTGTGCGGGTGGATAAGATCTATGTGATGAAAGAAGTTGTCATATTACCAAGCAATGCATAAATAGTTCAACATTTTATTTAAACTGGTAGCGATGCTTGGTGCTACCAATGCTATATGTTTAAAAAAAATTAGCAAAACATGTTGAAACTGGACTGAAATATTAAATTACTCAATATTTATTGTATTGCAGATCAACAATTATTTAGGTTTTTATATTTACCACATAAATAAAGTACCTAATTCGGTTTCAGATTTAAGCATATTTTTACCATTTTTTTTATTAAATCGTTGTGATGAATTGTTGTTGTCAAAATACTGAATGAAATTTGTTGTGTCAAATTAAAATATTCGCGATTTTTAAGCATAACGGCTATTACTGTGAACATCTTCAACAAACTGTAGACTATTCGTAATATTTGAATAAGTTAGGAGCTTTATATGCTTTAAGTTTTCAAACAAGCTTAATTTAAGGAATTCATTCGGTTTCAGATTCAAGCATTTCTTTTAGTTACACATTTTACAATTTATTTTAATTTAATCGTTGTGATGAATTGTTGTTGTCAAAATGCTAAATACAATTTGTTGTTGTCAAATCTATTTAAAATTAAAATATTCGCAATTTTCAAGCTTAACGTCTATTTCTATGAACTTTTTGATCAAACTAAAGACTATTCGTAATATGTGAATAGGTTAGGAGATTTATGTGCTTTAAAGTTTCAAACAAGCTTAATCTAAGGAACTCATTTGGTTTCAGATTCAAGCATTTCTTTTAGTTACACATTTTACAATTTTTTTTAATTAAATCGTTGTAATGAATTGTTGTTGTCAAAATGCTAAATACAATTTGTTGTTGTCAAATCTATTTAAAATTAAAATATTCGCAATTTTCAAGCATAACGGCTATTACTGTGAACATCTTCAACAAACTAAAGACTATTCGTAATATGTGAATAGGTTAGGAGCTTTATGTGCTTTAAAGTTTCAAACAAGCTTAATCTAAGGAACTCATTTGGTTTCAGGTTCAAGCATTTCTTTTAGTTACACATTTTACAATTTTTTTTAATTAATTCGTTGTGATAAACTGTTGTTGTCAAAATGCTAAATACAATTTGTTATTGTCAAATCTATTTAAAATTAAAATATTCGCGATTTTCAAGCATAACGGCTATTACTGTGAACATAAAGACTATTCGTAATATGTGAATAGGTTAGGAGCTTTATGTGCTTTAAAGTTTCAAACAAGCTTAATCTAAGGAACTCATTTGGTTTCAGGTTCAAGCATTTCTTTTAGTTACACATTTTACAATTTTTTTTAATTAATTCGTTGTGATAAACTGTTGTTGTCAAAATGCTAAATACAATTTGTTATTGTCAAATCTATTTAAAATTAAAATATTCGCGATTTTCAAGCATAACGGCTATTACTGTGAACATCTTCAACAAACTAAAGACTATTCGTAATATGTGAATAGGTTAGGAGCTTTATGTGCTTTAAAGTTTCAAACAAGCTTAATCTAAGGAACTCATTTGGTTTCAGGTTCAAGCATTTCTTTTAGTTACACATTTTACAATTTTTTTTAATTAATTCGTTGTGATAAACTGTTGTTGTCAAAATGCTAAATACAATTTGTTGTTGTCAAATCTATTTAAAATTTCCAATATTTGCGGTAACCAAGCAAAATGTTTATTTTTGTGAACCGTTTGAATATACTGTTTGTTATATTTAAATAAGTTGGAGGCTTGTGTGCTTTAAAGTTTCGAACAAGCTTAAATAAAATACAATTCGGTTTCAGATTCAAGCATTTCTTTTAATTACTTTAATTGTTTTCATAGTAGCTAAATACTTAGCAAAAAATAAAAATTAGGGTGGCTGTGATGTCTACACGGCCGAAGGTGTTTTGTGTGATGACGTTTATAAGATGTTGAGATTATCATTCGGCAATGATGTAGGCGTTGGTATTTTCATGCCCAGTACGAATGTGGAAAAATGTTTTAGAGTGGATAGAAGTATGGGTATAATAAACGCTGAATTGATTGGAATATATGAAGGTCTCTAACTGGCTGTGAATGAGGGCAATAGGATAAGGTAGTAATATTTTCCGATTCCCAGAGTGGTTTGTGTTTGTTAAAATATGGTGGTGGAAGATAATGCAATGTGTATGTTAATTTTGTATGTTAATTTTGAATGTGTTCGTATCTGTCAAAACATAGGCAGATCGACGGGAATGAAAGAGCCGATATGTTAGCTGAAAAGGGTATATTGAATGACAGGGTTCAGTAGTAGGGTTTATCCGTTCTCCGGCCTTTTACATTCCCGGGAAACCGGATTGTGATTGTCTGATTCCCGGGAATTCCCGGGATTCGGGACAAGACAAGCTTTTTGTCATATAACTCATACATTTGTATATGTAGTAATATTAAAATTCAAACCATTTTAAATTTTAGGTCGAGAAATGGAAATGAAAATAAATTAAGTAAGATTTAAAATAATTGAGAAAAAATGTTATCAATTAATCGGTGGATTCCGTTCTCCCAACAAAAATAAAATTTAAACTATCAGCATTGACTTTTCTCAACATATTACCAACAGCTGGCAGAGCTGCGTAAATGAATGTGCCCAATGAGAATTTAATTTTCGTTAAAAACCCACCCATTGTCGTTTTTAAATTTGGTTGTTTTTCCTTTTCTGGCTTAAACTTAGCACCTTACTTTTCCCTTCGTTGTGCCAGGATTTTGGGTACAAACACAGTGCGATAGTTCGGTTAATTCTGCAGGTAGACTATGCATGTACGTTCAGCTCTTCTTTTGACTGAATTCTATTTCTTTGTTTTTGCTTGCAATGGTCCTAACACATCCCCAATTCTGGATCTTCTGTTTTTCTTTTAAAAATTTTAACGTCTATGTGGTCGATAAAATATGCCTGTTCTTTTACATTTGTTAACAATAATGTTGAAGTCGCTGCAACCTTGGGCACCTGAAGCTATCTTCAGAGGTTTAAGAACATTTTGTCGTCAAGCACGGCATGGCTCTAATTTTATTCATTCCACATTTCGTAAATTTTCAGTTCCCGAAATGCTATTTTTACTAAGGAACCGTTCCAACGTATTTTCTAAAGTACTCAAGCGGTTATGGCTATCTAACATAATATTCAGTTTTTTACACTCTGTCTAACTCTATAACGTGTAATTATTTTTTATAGCGTTGCGCCTATCACCGGCGATTTTCTAATGAATTCCAAGAAGTTAAAAAATGACGTAAAGGAGCGTTGAAATCGGATTTTGCATTTTCGGGGATTCCCTGCTGAGTAATTTCTGACGACCAGAGGCAAAATTTCTTGTCAATTTTCAGAACATGCGGTGTAAGATGTTATCACGTCAAAAAATCTAAATTATAGAGAGTTAGAATTATGCACAACATTAAAGTTTTGTGTCTTAATAATGAACTGCAGAGTTTCTATTTTAGCACAATTTAAAAGATAGCTTAAATTTGCTCAATCTGCCCAATAACTATCTAAACATATCAAAATATTAGTAGAATATGTTCAAAATTTTAGGGGAAGTTAATCAAGCTTAATTTTAGAAGTAGTCGGCGTTAATTTGAATTATTTCAAAAAACGCAAGCACTACTGGTGTAAATTTTAAAGCTTGATAAAAAATGTCAATCGCGCTCATAAATCGTGTCTATAGTGCTAATAAATAGTTCATTTACAAATATTTATTGAGCTTATTATTAGTTCAGTAATCATACTATGAAAGTAGCTCAAATTTGTTATATTTCGCTATATTTTGAGCAATTTGTCAGTTTATTTAAGCCTTTCCTATAGGTAGATTCTTATTTAGCTAATTCTAACGATATCCTTGAATTATTTTTAAATACAAATTTCAAATAATTCAATAAATTATGTTGCTCAAAATTTAAGTTGCTTTATGTCAAAAGTAATTGCTTCCCATATCATTTTCTTAAATGTTATGACGATTCCCTCTTTTCTTTTAACTTGTTGCAAATAGAAATTTTGTTTAATTATTGCAGTTGCTCAAATTTTTCATTGTACGTTAACCGTTCTTTCGATTTTATCTTTTAATATCCTTGTTATACATTTGTTTGTTCGTCATTTTCCAATTTCAGAACCTATATTTGCTATGAACTTATCCCAAATTTGTATTTTCCATAGACATTTAGTCCATATAAGATCTTCAATTGCTCATTAATTCTACGAAAAGATTACATAAACCACGTTTGATACTATAGCGCCGGCGTTAAAAATTGTGTGAGATGTTAAAGTTACTAAATTTCAAAAAAAATTAATTTTTTGTATAATCTGAACACTGGTGAATATTTCAGTGTCAAATCTAAGATTTGGACGATAATTGTTGATATGATGAAGTCATCTCTTCCCACATTGTTTCAACTAAATATGTTTATTGCTTGACTTAAATAAAGAATATTTTCAGAAAAAATTAGGAGATTTGATTTAATTTTGTTTTCGTGGCTTAAAACTGGCAAATTAGTCCTAATTTACTTAGAACCGCAATTTAATTTAGAAAATATTTTTTAATGCAAAGTAGAAGATTAAGTTTGTTCAAACACCACTAGCATTTATAAAATTATCTATTACAAAAAAAAAAAAATTTGTAGGTGGGCACAAATATTATACAAAAAAACCAACAACATTAATAATTAAATATTTCCCAAACACTTCTCAGGGCTAACCGCATAAAAGACGTACGCGCAAACGCATATGTACATAACATACAATATAGAAGAATATTAATGAGATACACGATAATTTATTTTGTTGTTTTTCTATCCTGTCAAAATTACCAAATAATTAAATTTACGTCAAAATATTAATCGGAAAGTTGTTTATTTGAATATATCATAACTTTTTTTTGAATTATTATTTAATTATTTAGTCTAAAAAAAAACAAAAAAATCCAGCTGTTCTTAACTATATCTACATAAGTCGTAGTCAATGTTGTATGTGTCAAAAAGCGATTTCTTAATCATTAATGTCGTCTATTTAAATAAATAAAATCATTTTGAATATAACAAACAATGGAACAGACTTTCAAAATATTTTGGTTCTTCTGTGAATAAGCTCGTATATATATATGCAAGGCTTAATACTTAAACAACTATTAAACTATTTAAATCAAATATTTTGATATTTAATTTCGTTTTTTATTTTAAATTTTATAAATTTGGTAAGCCAATTAGCATAATTGCGCTACAAATGATTTAAAGTAATTATACGCAGACGAATATATGTAAGTACATTGTATATATGTTTGTGTACCTTGCTGTGATAGTTTTAATTTTAATTCTTCGATGATTAATTATTCCAAAAAAAAACAAAACAACTTAGTATTATTTAACTATTTTAATGATTGTTTGGAGAGCGGAATTAATTTGATGCGGTGATTAGAAATTTGTTCGTTTGTACACACAGAAAATTAATGATTTCGAATTGTACACGGTGGTGCTTCGTTTTGGTTTCATTCATAAAATATAATCAGATTGGTTTATAGAAGTATTGTATATAAGCAGAGTACACGATTTTGCAATTCAAGAAAAATTACGTTTAAATGCGATTAAAATTGATTTATCACACGTGGAGGTCGTTCTAAATACATATATACCATAGCCGACATTTTAAAGTCGCATGACCCCGGTATTATGCTCATTTGCTAGAAATTTTAAATTAATTGTTGGAAATTCAACAGAAAGAAGCTCAAAACCAAAACATTCACATTTAGCTATAGGCGAAAATATTTAGTTATGTTAACGTTGTGAAGATAGAGTCGTCGACCATTGTTCATTCATCAGAGGAAGTAACTCAAATGGCATGACGAAACATTAAATTTTCTACGATTATTTTCTTTCAAGGAAACTTCATATCGTCCTTCTTTGCAAATAAATTAAAAACTATCAATCGATTCTACAACAAGAATGCGTTAAGTACGTAAAATTTTGTTGAACTATCTTTGTGCGCCAGACCAACCTTTACAATTAGATCGTATGAAAGGAGCTTGTCGATAAAAAAACATTTTTATGTCAATGCACCCTCTTGCCAACAATTAGTTGTATGTCAAGGACCCCTCTCCTTTTCGATAAAAAATTATTTTTATGTCAAGGCACCCCCTTGTAAATAAAAAAATATTTTTATGTCAAGGCACTTTCCTTGTCAACAATTATTTTTATGTCAAGGCCCCCCCCTCCTTGACGATAAAAAATTATTTTTATGTCAAGGCATCCCTTTGTAAATAAAAAATTATTTTTATGTCAAGGCACTCCCCTTGTCAATGATTATTTTTATGTCAAGGCTCCCTCCTTGTCGATAAAAAATTATTTTCATGTCAAGGCATCCCCTATATCAATACAAAATTATTTGTATGTCAAGCCCCCCTCCCCTCCTTGTCGATAAAAAATTATTTTTATGTCAAGGCACCCCCTTGTAAATAAAAAAATATTTTTATGTCACGGCACTTTCCTTGTTAACAATTATTTTTATGTTAAGGCCCTCTCCCCTCCTTGTCGATAGAAAATTATTTTTATGTCAAGGCGACCCCCCCCCTTGTCGATAAAAAATTATTTTCATGTCAAGGCATCCCCTTTATTAATACAAAATTATTTTTATGTCAAGGCCCCCCCCTCCTTGTCAATAAAAAATTATTTTCATGTCAAGGCATCCCATAAATCAATAACCCCCCTCCCTGCCCCCCCTCCCTCCTCTCCTTGTCGATAAAAAATTATTTGTATGTCTAGGCACCCCTTGTAAATAAAAAATTATTGGTATGTCAAGGCTCCTCCTGTCGATAAAAAACTATTTTCATGTCAAGGCATCCCCTTTATCAATACAAAATTATTTTTATGTCAACGCCCCCCTCCTTGTTGATAAAAAATTATTTTTATGTCAAGGCACCCCTTTGTAAATAAAAAATTATTTTTATGTCAAGGCACCCCCTTGTAAATGAAAAATTATTTTATGTCGAGACACCCCTCTTGTCAACAATTATTTTTATGTCAAGGCACCCTCTCGTCAATAATTATTTTTATGTCAAGGCCCCCCCCCCCCTTGTCGATACAAAATTATTTTTATATTAAGGCACCCCTCTTGTAAATAAAAAATTATTTATATTTCAATGCACCCCCTTGTCAACCATTAGTTGTATGTCAAGGCACCCCCTTGTAAATAAAAAAATGTTTTTATGTCACGGCACTTTCCTTGTCAATAATTATTTTTATGTCAAGGCCCTCTCCCCTCCTTGTCGATAAAAAATTATTTTTATGTTAAGGCACCCCCTTGTAAATAAAAAATTATTTTTATGTCAAGGCACTCCCCTTGCCAACGATTATTTTTTTGTCAAGGCCCCCCTTTTGTCAATAAAAAATTATTTTCATGTCAAGGCATCCCCTTTATCAATACAAAATTATTTTTATGTCAAGGCCCCCCCCCCTCCTTGTCAATAAAAAAATATTTTAATGTCAAAGCACCCTCTTGTAAATAAACAAATTATTTTTATGTCAAGGCTCCCTCCTTGTCGATAAAAAATTATTTTCATGTCAAGGCATCCCCTATATCAATACAAAATTATTTTTATGTCAAGGCATCCCCTTGTCAATAAAAAATTATTTATATGTCAAGACACCCCCTTGTCAACAATTATTTTTATGTCGAGGCACTGCCTTGTCAATAAAAAATTATTTGTATGTCAAGGCCCCCCTCCCCCCTTGTCAATAAAAAGTTATTTGTATGACAAGACACCCCCTTGTGAAAAATTATTTTTATGTCAAGGCCTCCTCTTGTCGATAAAATATTATTTTTATGTCAAAAGGCACCCCCTTGTTAATAAAATATAATTTTTATGTCAAGACACCCCTCTTGTCAACAATTATCTACCTTGTCAATAAAAAATTATTTGTATGTCAAGGCCCCCCTCCCTTGTCAACAATTATTTATATGTCAAGCCCCTGCCCTTGTCGATAAAAAATTATTTGTATGTCAAGACACCCCCCTTGACAATAAAAAATAATTTGTATGTCAAGGCACCCCCTTGTCAACAATTATTTTTACGTCAAAGCCCCACTCCCCCCCTCTTTCTTAATAAAAAAAAATTATTTTTATGTCAAGCCACTCCCCCTTGTCAATAAAAGATTATTTATATGTCAACAGGCACCCCCTTGTCAATAAAAAATTATTTGTATGTCAAGACACCCCCCTTGACAATAAAAAATAATTTGTATGTCAAGGCACCCCCTTGTCAACAATTATTTTTACGTCAAAGCCCCACTCCCCCCCTCTTTCTTAATAAAAAAAAATTATTTTTATGTCAAGCCACTCCCCCTTGTCAATAAAAGATTATTTATATGTCAACAGGCACCCCCTTGTCAATAAAAAATTATTTGTATGTCAAGGCACCCCTTGTAAATAAAAAATTATTTTTATGTCAACGCATCCCTCTTGTCAATAATTATTTTTATGTCAATGCTGCCCCCCCCCCCCTTGTCACTAATTATTTTTATGGTAAGGCACCCCTTGTTAATAAAATTTTTTTTTTATATTAACGCCCCCTCCCTTGTCGATAAAAATTATTTGCATGTCAAGGCACCCTCCTTGCCAACAATTATTTGTATGTCAGTGTGCCCCCCCCCGTGCGATAAAAAATTATTTTTATATCAAGGCTCAGACAGATTATTATTATTATTTTTTATTTAAGTTGAAAATAGTGTTGTATGGTATATTTAGTCAAGAACCAGAAACGAAAACAAAGCAATAATTTTGGAATTATGTCTTGTAAGATTAATTTGGTTGGTTCAAAATCATCATCACCCTCTCAAATTATGTTCGTATGAAAATACAGTCATAATTTACACAATTTCACCATTATCTATAGTACTTACGACGCCAATTATTGTGGCACCTGCGCATTTGCTGATTTTTGATAACATTCGAGATGTTAATACAGACTCATTTTTATATTTAAAATAGGCCTTAAATAAAATAAATCCTTCCTTTTGCCTCAATTAAAACGAAGGTTGCTTCATTTTTTAAATATTGAAAAATTAATTTGGTTCAGCGATCTTCACGTCCGGCTTTGAAATGATCGATAGTATATAATAGACCAATTAATCGATCATTTAAATTTGGATTTTTCGATAATTCTTTTATGGTAGTTCATGATCATGATTTATGAACCTTGTTATGGTATTTAATCGATGATATATTGTGCAGATTATTTTAGTTTACATTGTAAGTTCCAACAAAAAAAAAATATTTGATTTTTATAGTGAGAGTTTTACATCAAAAATGAGATAAACAAAAATATTGAGTTTCATGAACTTAAGAAAATTTAAAGAGTGTAAGGTGATATCGAAGTCTTAAAATCCAAAACTTTAGATAAACAAAATTAAATGTTCTAAACTCAAGTTCAGTGTTAAAACCAGCTAGTTTGACATGCAAATGTATCACTGTAAACTTTGAAAGCAGCCTTAATCTGACAAGAAACAATTTATATATTAAATTTGCCTTTATTCATGCTACACATAATCATTACATTAAGCTTTTCCCAATGTACATATGAGGAAGTCCAAGTATTCAGAGATCACCGCTAATATTGAAAATTTTAACGAAAAAAACAAACTGCGTGAACTACACAAATCGACACTATTGGACCAAAAGTGATTAAATTTTTGTTTAAGTGATGAACATCACTACAACTCTATATCAATATCATTGATCAGCCTTATAAATCAAATCAGGAAAACACTTCTACTTTGGAGTTTTTCGACCGCCACCAATTAGTCTAAATTCGATTTAATCTGGATAACAGGCTTTACTGATATTTTGTAAACAAACTCCATTTCCGCCCGATTTCCATTTTTAATTCGTCTTCGGTATTTACCTATTTTTCAAGCTAGATTCCCGTAGGACTGCGCCCCCCCCCCCCCCCCACCCATTTTAAAATGTATATTCATTTTAATGGTTTCAAGATTAATTTTCCATTTCATTGCAAACAAATTGTTATATCAAATACCTATTGAGATAAACCACACATACCGTGTTGTAAAACTCAAGCTTGACGTACATAAAAGCGAATAATGTTTACTTATCTCCCCCTGGAAACTATTAAATTTTGTTTAACTGATTTGCTGATCCCGGAAAAAACTTTCATTATGCAACTGAAAGTTTATTGCAATATTAAAAATATTTTAACTAGAATCTAATCAAAAACAAATTAAAATGTTTATTATACCATAATTAGCTATATACGAGAGTACATATAAACAAAAGGAATGCATTAAATAATTTTTATTAAATTAATAAATTATAAAAAATTAAAGTCATAAAATTAAAAATGGAATGTAAGTACACCTTGCATATGAGCATAAATACATTCAAGCCATAATTTCAACCGTGCAATTACATATATTTCCACATTCATTACCAATTTGTAATATAAGTTTACGATTTTATAATCGACATCGCGACTAATAAAAAACCCATCAATAATTAATATTTGTCTTAATTAATTACTTTCCATATACAAAAAAAAAAAATCGCGCTCTATTATTTATTTAATAACCGCATTAAGTTTTTTGCGTCACTCAAGTGAAATATTTTATTTAAGTTCCCATATGCAAACTAAACAAAAAAAAAAATAAAAAATTCATTCAAAAGTCAAAAATCGCAATTACATCATACCTAAACTATTTTTATTAGTTTAGGTAATTTTATTTTTTTTAGATCAAATCGATTCATTTCAATTTTTATTGCCTTATTAATTCAAAGCACTTGTATACCATTAGTTTACGTTTAAATAAATTTAACAAAACACGCCAATCAAAACTAAAAAATTAAATAAACAGCACAAAATCAAACAACTTTGTATTTATAATTAAGAAATTAAAATTCTATCTTGGCAATTTATGTTTTATGAATGAAAAATGCATTAAAGACGAGATGTATTCGTTATTCGATTGCTTAATCAGGTTTCTCGCTTAGCATTTTTTATTCGTGTAAAAATCTTTTGTATCACATAAAAAAAATTTGTTTTGACATTTTTGATTACAAATTCTTTGATGACAAGGCAAAAGACATATGCTAATTTTAATCATCAAATAATTTTGTATAATATATCAATCTAATATTTGATATGAACAATCATAAATTTTAATTTTAATTTTATTTATTTACAGTCAACACCGGTGGGGACGACCATATTTCGGAATGTGCAAGCAATCGATAAAGATGCGGGTATTAATGGGCTAGTGGAATATTTTTTTGGTCGAGAATAAAGATATACCAGTCGATGATAGTTTAATATCGGCGGATGGTTTTGGAACATTTGCGATAAGTTTTCCGCATCAGGGACAGGTATGTTATAAAAATTTATTAAAAACTAATTGAACATTTTAATTTTAAAAGGATGGTATTTGTGTTTTTTAATTCTAATTTCTAAATTTTCAAAATCTTAAATTTTGAAAAATCTTAATTTTAAATGCCATACAATTATTTTAGTTTAAGCTACAAAGTTCCGAGCAAAATAAAATTTTTTCACAACTTACGTAACAATTCGCTCTATTCCTCTCAAATGTGAAATTATGTTGGCGTACATGAGAGTAATGGTAACCAAAACCTCAAAATCTCAGTGTGACCAATGTGGAGGCTTTGATAAATTCACTTACCAAGTGGTACGTCCAATTATATGGCCTATATATCCGTAACATTTTTAGATGCTGGAGGGATCTGTATTGTGGCCAATATGCCAATATTTTTATGAAGTACCGCCCTTTTCTCCGAAGCCTTGTTTAGGGGTCTCTTCTATTTATGTTGTTTGTGTTACATTAGTGTTTACAAATGACCGTACGACTTCCGAAATTTTAAAGCCTGCCAGTATAATTCCCCATCTCATACACTATTGTTTTGAGTTGTCTTTAATTTTTTGGAATTATCATGATCGTCTAATTATTTTGGGTGATTTTAATTCAGTTGCCAGTTAGGAATTAAAGCATTAATATGTTGGATTTGGCGTTTTTATCATTTGAGTTGGTCAAGAAAAGACTGTTTCGATTTGTGAGAGCCTGGCTCAAGCATTTTTAACATCCCACCGAATGTATAAGTTACTTTTAAAGATTGTGAGTTATCGAGGAGCATCCGAATTGTCTTATTAATCTGTAAAAAGGCCAATTATAATTCATTGAATGCATTTCTGGTTTGATGCGATTGATGTGAAAAATGAATCAAAAAATAAAAACCTCAGCAATAAGAAGGAACCGTAACTAAATCTAGGAAATAGAAAGAACAAAGCTTAAAAGAAATACAAATTACATCCTAATGTTGCAAATTATATCACGCAGGCACACAAAAAAAATTGTCGGGTACAGAAGACTATCATATATCAGAAGGTTTTAAGTACACAGTTTGGTGTTTTTATGCTCTAAATACGAATTCAATGAACGTTTTGCTTCATCACCTTCCCGAAATTATCAAGTCAATAACCTAAAGTAATCCAAAGTTCTGAGGAGATGATCAGTCGTAATTTCACTAAAGTTCGTTCAAATCATGTTTTTCAATTCACTCACATCTCGTCGATTATCAAAGTGCGCCCGATGTGAATACGGTGGCCATTGGAAGCTTCCATTAAAATGGTCATAAAATGACTCTTTATCAAAAAAAATCGTGCAGTTAATCCAAAACCACATTTCCAGAATGTGGACGAGCACCATCTTGCTTAACCCAAGCATCGTTAATTTCATTTTCTCCCTGGAATAAAGTGTTCATCAAGCAGCTCTAAATAACTTGCTGAATTACAATATGTTTAGCCGATAAACCCAACAGTTACCTTTTGAAACCAAACAGTTACCTTTTGAAACCAAACAGTTACCTTTTTCTGCATTCCAATATCATTAATTTAGTTTGTTCATGTGACCCGTGAGCTACAAGGGTGCTTAATTACTGAACCAGTGATCCCTCAATATTAAGTACTTTTAATGTAAAAGTTCACATTAAAGCTTATATTTTGTGTTAAAAGCTCGATGGTGATGTGTATTCAATTAGAGCTTTTAATAAAATTTCCTAAAATATTTTTTTTAGAATTTAATTTTATTTTATTAGAAACTTAGGAAAACATCATCAAAAAATGTAAATTTAATCTGAATACTTCTAAACATATTTTAAAATACGAAAGCTCTTTAGTTGTTAAAGGGAAATTATTTAGAACAAAGATTCAATGATGAGGATTAAACATTTTGATGTTTGTGAAGAAATTGTTAATTGGTTATACAAAATGTATCAATATCAATGAGAGCTTTTGTCAAAATATTCTAAACTATAATTTTAATATCAGACTTTCATTTTGTTAGTAATTGTTAACGAAAATCGGTTATGAATATAAACTAAAATATGAGGCCAAACTTTCTCGCAGTTCATCAAGAAATTATCAATTAGAATCAATAAAAATTTAGACAAAATGCCCTACCAAGATTAGATTAAAGCTTTTGTTGTATTTTAAAAGCTGGATCGCGATGTGTATAAGCTCGGCAATTTTCAATTAAAGCTAACGGCAAAATTTATAAAACAAAATATTTAGGTTTTCAAATAGAGCTTTTGACAAAATTTTCTAAAATTGTCTAAAAGCTCTTTACAACTTAAAAAATGAAATACGCACAGTGTTAAATTAAGTTGTTACAGAAGATTTTTTTTAAAATGAGGGTTCAAAGATGAGGGCCAAACTTTTCACAGTTTCTCTATAAATTGTTAATTGAATATACCAAATTTACCAACCGCAATGAGAGTTTTTGTCAAAATATCCTAAACACAACTTTTAAATCAACCTTTCGTTTTATTAGCTGTCAAAGAAAACGTTTATGAATTTAAACTAAAACATGAGGCCAAACCTTAATGAGGGCTTTTGCCAAATATCCTAAAACACAAAACTAAAATATGAGCCAAAACTTTCTCGTAATTCGTCCAGAAATTATCAACAAAAATCAAGAGAGAATAAAATAAGCTTACAGTTTGTTTTAAAAGCTGCTTTTGATAAAATCTTCTAAAATAAATTTTAGCTCAGTCCAATGAAAACATCATCAAACAATTAATTTTTTTTTTTTTTGATTACTTCTAAAAATATTTAAGAACAGTATTACATTATTCTGGTATTTTCCAGATAGATAAAAAGTTTTGAAGAGGAGAAATTATTTGAGTTCTTCAATTCAGTTTCAATCTCTTCAAGTCTTCAATCGAAAAATAAATAATTTTTCAGTAATCTCTTATTATCCTGACTTTTTCCTATATGTATATAGGAATCAACCATGTACTCTTAATAATTTCTCATCCTCAAAAATATTTTTCTATCTGGGAAATACCAAGTGTTTGAACTAGAACCGAATAAAATAAAAATCGAAATTGTTAAATGTTTTTAAAGGTGTAGTGTACACTTTGCGTGCGATACTTCACACCGGTTGCTTTGAATTGATATTATGAAACAAACCGCAATTTCATAAAAGAAGAAAGAGAGGCAATATTATTTATCTGTTGCCTTTTTTTTGTGAAACCGGGTATTAGTAAATCGATGACGGAAGGCAATTTTATTTTTTTAAAACAATTTTCATTTTTATTTTCTATTTCAAGCAACCGGTGTGTTGCAAAGTAAACATGCTTGCAGAAAAATATATTATTATCAAAATCGTTTTGGAATTACAGCCCTGGGTGATATCCATCTCATTTTCTTAATGTTTTCTAATAGAAATCTACAATAGAGCGGATGGATTTTTCCCAATTCTATGAAAATGCTCTCTTTTTAAGCAGGTCTTCATATTTGGCTCTTGTAGTAACTTTGTCTGTTTTACGAAAGCTTTCTCTGAAACTTTAACGATGCATTATTGTTTCTCGTTAAAACATGTATTTCCCCAAGAAGTATGTTTTTTCCCCTAGAAGATCCATCGTTACTAAATTACGGTTGCTTACTAACTAAAGTTCTAGTGCGTTATGGTAATTTGTTGCAGGTTACTTACAGTCAGAACTCAGATTGTGAAAGCTAGTAGTTATTCAGTTAGATGAATTGACGTCACATCAGATGTCCCTCAAGTTCTACCCTTTTCATACATGATGTGAATTTTTTATCTTCTTTCCAATGATGATTTATCAATCAACCCAGAAATTAATACTAAATGTCACTAAATGGCAGACAAAAAAATTGTAATTTCATATAGTTTAAACTTCGAGCCCTTTCAGCCGCCATCGGTAGTGAAATGAAATTCAACAACACCTCTATAGATTATTATTCTCAAAACAAGTATGTTGTAGGAATAGCTTATCAGCATTCAGCTCTCATTTCGCGGGAGATAACTCCCAATCATTCATCTCAATAAAATCCTAGGTACCTAACCATTTTAACCATTTTTTAGGTTACAATAATTTAGCGATATATTTGGTGGTCGACGAGAGTCAAACTTGCCGTTGTAGTTGCAAAATTAGATTTTTTAGTCTTCACTTTTGTCGCAATCTCATGTATAGCTATACGTGCTTCTGTTTAATCTGGCAGATTCCTCTCTGTGGTGATTTTAGTTTTTCTGTTTCCGTGATTCGAAACGTACCTTCCGAAACAATTTTTTTCGTTTTCTATAATTCAAGGAAAAAATTTGTTTCTTTAGCCTGGATCATATGGATATGCTCACGCACAGCAGACTTAACGGCCGTTAAATTGGAGTTCCACCAGCAACTTACCTTCCAGCCCTCTTTTCCCATATAGAACTGTCTTAATTACCAATTTGTCCCTTTAAAAGAAAATCTTGGTAACTTTGGCACTTTGAGGGTACTATTTTCTTTTGTGCACTGCCGGTTGAACTTGACAACTTGATAGTTACTAAATGCGCAACCTTCCTGGAAGCACCATCGTCTAACTAGGTTTAGTAACCCTTCATTCACTATTATGGTAAAGTCGATGTTTGAGGAGCGATTTCAAAAAAAAAGTTGAAGGTTTTCGTTGTTAATTTAGAGGGAAAAGGTTGGCACTTGAGGAGGAGTTCTCTACTTTTTGGCCGTTATCATTAGTATTGCCGCCCCGGTGGCACAGTTGTTAGCATGCTTGCTTTAAGCTCCGGACTCCGGAGGTCCCGGGTTCGATTCCCGGCGGGTGATGAAAAAATCACGGCTGGTTTAATGTAAGGATCAATGAACTAATCACTCATTATCTGTTGTAAAAATGATCACGAAACTTCAAAAAAAATGAAGCGGCCAAATCCCTCCATGGGATGTAGCGCCAGCGAAAAAAAAAAAAAAAAAAAAAAATTAGTATGATGATCATTCCACAGGTTACTTCCAGCATTAGAGTCATATTTAAATCCAAAAGGCTATTTAGCTTTGTTTTCTTTAGTAACTACTGCTCTTTGTTTATATGTACTACTTTGCGCGGCCTGCAGGTCTTCGCGGTATAACCATATATTTGACATTTCAAGCGCATCCAGTTAGAGTCAGAAACGTGTCAGCTATTGATCGGTGTCATCGTGTGTCATATAGATTAAGTGAATTTTGAGTTGCTACGCAATTGGTTATTGCCTCCGCCGTTCTGGCAGTGTGTTGCCTGGTTTCATCCAGCAGTGTGTTGCTGGTTTCATGGACCATCTGAATCTGGGTTTCGCTAAGTTCAGCACTCTGAAGTGAATCAATTTTAGACAATTTTGCTGTCTTTTCCACATATGTTCTGGCTGCCTTTTATGGACAGGTGCACTTATTTTTGCATGCTTGTACCGAAGTTACGGATCTAACCTGCCTACTTCCCTTACCTACATTAATTTATCGACTATAAACACTTCATCTTGGCCAATTAGCCAAATGGTGTCAGGACCACAAACACCTTGCCATGGCAGCGTGTCAGGACCTATTGACTCCAACAGGCAAATACAAAAAATATAAGGGGCCCCTGCTACTATATTTATATAACGAGCCGCTTGATTCAAGACAGATGCCCGCTCGCAACACCGTGGAAGTTTGCCACAATATTTTTGTGTGTGTTCATATGCTTGACATCTTTTGTATTGGGGAATTAGTTTAGACTTTCGAATTGATTGAATTTCCACTTTGGAACCCAATAAATTATTGATAATTCATCTTTAATTATTTAGTTCTGCGCTACATGTATGATGTAAGTTCCTTGCTATGACTCTGATTGGCGTTTCTTTTTTATTTTCATAAGTGTGAAAGATAAATGAGCCTTATCTCAAGTGTTCACTACGTTTCTATATGCATCTCCACTATTTACGTTGATGCTTATTTTATTTTGATTCATCAATTTAGTGATGAATGATTCTTCTGGAACACTCGCCTTAGTTATATCATAGAACGCGTGATAATTTTTAACATCATCTACTATCACAGGTGGTGGGGGAGGTAATTTTTTTTTTCGTTTGTTTCAACCTTTTGAGGCTGAGTATTTTGATCCAATGTTTGTCTTCTACTTTTATTTTTCCTAAACTTAGCACGAATCCATTCTGTTTCTTTAACTAAGTCTTCCTCATCGGTTTGATATTCAACGTTTTTATTAACATTAGAATTGGTGTTTTGGTTCTGTATCATTGGTAATTCGGTTTGACATTTACCATTGTTGACATTAAATTTGGTATTCTGGTTCAGCTTCATTCGAGAATAATAATGCTTTGCTGATTTTTCTGATCAGTTACTTTTTGCCACTGTTTGTATAACATTCGCTTTTTTTCTGAAGCACAACTTTCAAGAACAAACGTTTCATTATAGTTATATGAGATTGTTATATCTGCTTGTTGGGGTGTCGCTGTTGCACTCAAAATATTTTGGAATTGCTCTATGTTAAGATTTTCAAATGACAAATTAAAAGTTTTCCCAGGAAATCTAGTAACCCTTTCTCACGTTTGGAACGGGCTGCTTATTATTTCCAATTTTTTTGTTATTTTGTGTATGCAAGGATCGGCCCTCCCCAGAATCTCTATAGTCCGTCCAGGACATGTCCTCGCGCACATTCTTCGCACACATTTCCTCGCACAAATTTCCTCGCTTTAAATTCTGGAAAATGGAGATTTAAAATCGCTCTAAATTCTGGAAAATGGGGATTTCAATATAAAAACGAAAATAAACAAAATTTATAAATTCTGGAAAATGGGGATTTAAAATCGCTATAAATTTTGGAAAATGGGGATTTAAAACTGTTCTAAATTCTGGAAAATGGGGATTTTAATTTTAAAACGAAAATAAACAAAAATTATAAATTCTGGAAAATGGGGATTTAAAATCGCTCTAAATTCAGGAAAATGAGGATTTCAATTTAAAAACGAAAATAAACAAAAATTATAAATTCTGGATAGTGGGGATTTCAATTTCTATGAATTCTGGAAAATGGGGATTTTAATTTTAAAACAAAAATTTTAAATTCTGGATAATGGGGATTTAACATTGGAATAAATCCTTGAAAATAGCAATTTAAAATCGCTCTAAATACTCGAAAATGGGGATTTGAAATTGCTATAACTTCTGAAAAATAGGGATTTAAAATCGCTCTAAATGCTGGAAAATGGGGATTTTAATTTTAAAACGAAAATAAACAAAAATTATAAATCCTGGATAATGGGGATTTAAAATTGCTATAAATTCTGGAAAATGGGGATTTAAAATTACTATAAATACCGGAAAATGGGGATTTCAATTTAAAAACGAAAATAAACAAAAATTATAAATCCTGGATAATGGGGATTTAAAATTGCTATAAATTCTGGAAAATGGGGATTTTAATTTTAAAACAAAAATTTTAAATTCTGGATAATGGCGATTTAAAATCGCTCTAAATTCTGGAAAATGGGGATTTAAAATTGCTCTAAATTCTGGAAAATGGGGATTAAAAATTGCTATAAATTCTGGAAAATGGGGATTTTAATTTTAAAACAAAAATTTTAAATTCTGGATGATGGGGTTTTAACATTGGAATAAATTCTGGAAAATGGAAATTTAAAATCGCTCTAAATTCTGGATATAATGGGGATTTAAAATTACTATAAATACTGGAAAATGGGGATTTTAATTTTAAAACAAAAATTTTAAATTCTGGATAATGGGGATTTAAAATCTCTCTAAATTCTGGAAAATGGGGATTTAAAATCGCTCTAAATTCTGGAAAATGGGGATTTAAAATCGCTCTAAATTCTGGAAAATGGGGATTTAAAATTACTATAAATACCGGAAAATGGGGATTTCAATTTAAAAACGAAAATAAACAAAAATTATAAATTCTGGATAATGGGGATTTAAAATTGCTATAAATTCTGGAAAATGGGGATTTTAATTTTAAAACAAAAATTTTAAATTCTGGATAATGGCGATTTAAAATCGCTCTAAATTCTGGAAAATGGGGATTTAAAATTGCTATAAATTCTAGAAAATGGGGATTTTAATTGTAAAACAAAAATTTTAAATTCTGGATAATGGGGATTTAACATTGGAATAAATTCTGGAAAATGGGGATTTAAAATCGCTCTAAATTCTGGATAATGGGGATTTAAAATTACTATAAATTCTGGCAAATGGGGATTTAAAAATTATAAATTCTGAAAACGCTCCTTAATTATCAGGCGAGGAAATATTCCCGCGAGGAAATGTTCCACGCGAGGAAATGTGCGCTAGGTACTGTCCTGTTACCATTTAGCCGATTTTTAAAAACGTTGCCCGAAATGAATTAAATGCAAAATATTTACAATGACAAACAGTTGGAGAAATTGAATTTAAATTGTTGGTAATACCAATTAAAGTTGAAGAATTGCCGATACAGAAATTTAAAGATTCAGACTGTAAAATACCTTAGGTTTGGTTGGCGGTCCACCAGGACCTGGCATAGACACAAAAAGGTCCGCAACCATTACGTTACTCATTTGAATTTGAAAATACGTTACTCATTTGAATTTGCCATCAGTCATCACTCAGCTAGTCAAGCAACATGATTTCCGGTTATCGCATGCCATATGAATTGCTAAAGGTCAACAATTTTTTTAAAACATTACGAAAATGAGTAATCCAAAGTTTAATGGTGTGTGGGTGCACAATTTAAAACCATATTTGTAAAATTGAAGAAAATGACAAAATTGTTTGACTTTGGATTAATTTAGCAATTTAACTAACTATTGAGTCACATTGATTTATATTTCTATTATAAACAATTATGGTAAAAGTGAAGTTCCCCATTAGAATCTAATTTGAGTTGTATTCGTGTTTTCTTATAGAAAAACCTCTTATTTTGGTGTGTTCATTAATCATACAAAAAAAAATTATTTAATGTAGACGACATTTACGACTTTATTTATATTCGGTACATCCAAACTGTAAAGTTCAAAAATCTTGATTTAAATAAAAAATAAAACATGCAAAAAATCTACCGCACCGTCTGCAGCACAAAAATATAACATTAAAACCCCCATATGGGAAAATACACACAAAAATAAAATTTTTAAATTTCTTAGAAATTTGCACTGTGCGATTATCTCATCTGTAACAAAAGTGTTTTTTTAAAGTTGTTTTCCATAATGCGCAATCCTACACCGGCATGTTAGTAAATACATATATACATAACCAAAAATTTATCGATGCGATTTAGAAGTCAATTTATCATATTGGTAACAAATTTTAATTTTATTCCTTTTATAATTAAATACCACAAGCTATTAATAAAAATAAAAACTTTAAGGCGATATTTAGTAAAATTTATGGCGATCGAAATCTTTTATTATAAGAAATCGTTCGAAAGTTGTAAATTAATTTATGCACACCAAATAACAAATCTCTAAATAAATGTATTTTTTTAATAATTCCAGATCACCGTTGTCAAAACATTGGATTACGAGAAAATTCAACGTTACTATTTAACAGTAGTAGCATCGGTAAGTGATTTTGTATTTATCCATAAATTACATACAATTGTTAATAGATATAAACATATATCCGCCATTATTAAATTAATAATAAATTGTAAGATTTTATTGTCTTATGCTTGTATGTATACATGCAGATTAATCTCAATATTTAATAATTTCAAAATTTTTATTGGCTACCGACTATAATAAATTAAACAATTTAATTACCAACCACTTTAATCGTAAATCATGAATTTTAATTATATTTTGTGTATATGTGCTAGAAGTTACAACTGCACCGTACAAAGTAATATTATTGCAGATGATACAATGTACATACCTGAATTATACGGGTGTATATATTATAAAAAAAATCTACTGTCGCCACAGGAATTAATTGTTATTAATTTCTACTGCAATTCAAATGGCCATCAATCATATAAATTATAACCATATGTTTTAAAACTTAACAGCAAGCCTAGCCTATAGTCTGTCCGACCTTAAATGGAAAATTATTATTTTTTAACTGTTCTACACGGCAATTTTATTAATTTTATAATTAAACAACGCTTAATATTAATTTTAATTTTATTACAGTTAATTAATTGTTCTTTATTTAATATGCGCAATCGATGAATGTTGAAATTGAGTGTGTGTAATCGATAGCGATGTAAAATGCTAATAAAATATCCGATTGAGTAATGAAGTTGGCGAGGAGGTTAAACTACATATTTAGTATGACAATTTTATTATATCAAATACAAATAAATTACTTTAGTAACTTTTCTAACATTTATCGAATAAAACATTGTGCACTTAACATCTATTGGTGCAGGTTTAATAATAGATGCCTTGCCAGAATTATCAGGATTGAATAATATTAAACAGGCTAATTCGACGAACTATTTGGAAATGGAGAAATTAAAATCTTTAAATTTTACTAATAGACGTTTCTGTTAATCACGCCACCTTGAGAAACGTCCGAATGAATTTCCACCAAATATAAAAACTAATCAGTTTAATTAGATAAATCGGAAGTTTTATTTGAATTAGCTTGTAAATTAGACCTTTGTGCCAAACTCGATCAAACACCTTTTTATATATCAAAAAGGGTAAGGGCTAGTAAATTTCTTTCGGTTGAATGCTGTTGTAACATGTCGGTAAATTCGGAGAGCTTAATGTTTTGTAGGTAACTCGTGGCGAAAACCGAACTGTTGATCGGTCAGGATGTTAATAAAGTTATCAAGACTTTTATAATCACTATTTGGAAAAATTTTCCTAAGCTATTTAACAAGCGTATGGCTGGGTAACTAGATAATTCTGATATGTCCTTCCTTGGAATGCGTTTTTAGGAAGATTTTTAATAAGCCTACCGTTAATTGGAGATTTAGACCTATAGATTTAGAAGCTTTAAACCTTTATGTAATTCATTTACGATTGATTTTAGGAATAGGTCTCGGGTTCGCTGGAATTGTCGCCTAATTGTTTTTCTAAGATGTTTTTACATTTTTGTATGCTCTGAGATTTTAAATTCAACATTATTAGCTATAGATCTAAAAAACGGTACACATCTATTTTAGCCGTCAGGATTAATTTATTTAAATAATGAATTTCCTCATCAATATCGTTGTCTGATTAATATTCCTGTTTTGAGAATCGCTGCTCAAATTTAAATTGTGATTTAAGATTATTTTGTAAAGTTTCCAGCCAGATACAGAGTGATTTAGCCTACAGCCTTGGCTAAAAGTATTGAGCACCCAACAAATTTCGGGCGTGCACTGAGACTAGTATTACTTCAAACTAATCAAATATCATTTTACAAGAAAAAAGACTAGAGACCATATCACTTACTATGTGAATAAAGAGCCTGGACATCTTTAATCAGCCTTGTTAGATTCCAAATTTGTTCTGTTAATGCAGGTAGGTTTATGTTGATGGTTGAAAAACTCCGCATCTAGTGCATTTAGGTTTGTCATGGCAGCGATAGAGCCGGAAATTTTTCGGCGTTACAAAAGTTTGGAGAACAGTGATTTAATCAGTCTTTTATTTTGGTGGTATTTGTTGTTCTTAAATGTTTCCTAATTTGAACATTTTCCTGAATGGGTCCGGTGAATTTGTTGCGTGATTTCTGGTGCAAAGGCAGCATTTCTGGTTGGCTTCTGCTACTTTACAAATTGACGTTTCATGGTAATCTTTCAAAATGAAATTCCATTACCATACATACCACATGGACCAAATTCATACGATCTAACTGGTTTCTTGATTTTTCGCAATTATTCTAAAATTCTAAACTTTTGAGAATATCGAGATTACCTTAGACTATTCTAGTCTGTGATGTTACGGGATTTGTGTTATAATGTGAGTTTCGATATTTTCAGCTTATTCGTTGGTTAATAATGATTGATTCAAGCCTAATATAGCATTGAACTTAGAGCATATTTTGATCTTATAGAGATTCAATATTTGTAACATTACTTTGAATTTCAAGTTTATTCCAGTTTTTTTGAAATATTTGGCATTTTTTGAGAATACCGAGATTATCCAAGGATGTTCTAGAATTCTAAGGTTATTTGAGGTTATCAAAATTTCTATGGCATTAAGCTACGTGATCCTATACAGAATTATTGATAAAGTGATTAAATGGTTAATTTACATAATGTTAATAGAATAGATTTTTCGAGAACATTTGAAACTATTCCAGATTTTTGAATTTTTAGTTAATCTAGATAAAGCAACTTTGAACAGCGCATCTCACATTGAGATATTTGACAAAAAAACCGACGTTTGAAAACCAAACCGATTTTGGATTTTTGAATTTGAAATTTATTATGGACATTTCAAATACTTTACAGAGTTTTGGAAAGAATAAGCTCTTTCCGTAATTTTTAATATTTTTAATTTTAATTTTAATGATTAAAAATTTTGAAAACATAAATTTCTTCTGGATTTGTCGATTTTCGTAGGGAATTGCAAAATTCGAGAGAGTTTCAAAATTAATTCCTTAAAAAAAATTCTTTTCCTGCGGAACAATGGGTATACCATGCAGAAATTGTCCTGGCCACCAATCCTCCCAATCAATATTGGCAGGCCGTAAGCTGAACGTAGAAGATTTAAACGATTAAACATTTTGAAAATTTTATGCGTACATTTTTTCTGGATTTTGGTATTTTCAAAATTCGAGGGAGTTTCAGATTCATTCCTAAAAAAAATCCTAAGTTTTTAAAATTTCTGTGGAACAATCAGTATTAAACCACCTAGAAAATGTCCTAGTCATGAGGCTTCCAAACCATGTATGCCAAATGCATGTAAGCAAACAAAGCATTTGAGATTTTAACGATTAAAAATTTTAACAATTTTATTCCTAAATTTAGTCTGGGCTCGGCGATTTTCATTGAAAATCCAAAACAAAATTCCTTAATTTGTAAGAATTTTGTGTAGAATAATCTCTATTAAACCATCCAGAAATTGTCCGGGACACGAAACATCCGAAAAAATTTCGGAACTGATTTCTAAAAAAAATTATAAATTATTTAAGAAATTTCTGCGAAAAATCAGTATTTAACCATCTAGAAAATATCCAATTTTTGCAATTTTGCAATTTTCTTAAAAATTTTCAAAATTCGAGTGAGTTTCGGAGTTGTTTCTTAAAAAAAATGAATTACTAAAGATTTTCCTGCGAAACAATCAGTATTGTTGAACCATCTAGAAAATGTCTCAGCTGTAGAGCCTCGTTATTAATATTGCATGTCGGAAGCAAACAGGACATTGGGATTTTAAACGTTTAAAAATTTTGGAAACGTTATTCCAAAATTTATTGTAGAATTTGGAATTTTCATAGAACATTTCAAACATCCGAGGGAATTACTGAATTGACTCGAACACAAAAAATTCTTAATTTTTAAGAAATTCCTGTGGAACAATCATTATTCAACCAACTAGAACATATCCTAGCTACGAAGGCTCCGAATTAATATTGCATGCCGTAATGCAAATAAGATATTGGAAATTTATTCTGAATTTTACGATTTTCATACTAAATTGAAAATTTCGAGTTAGTTTCAGAATTGATTCCTTAAAAAAATTCCTAAATTTTAAAGAAATTACTGTGGAACTATCAGTATTAAACCATCGAGAAAATGTCCTAGTCGCGAGGCCTCCGAATCAATATTGCATGCCTTAAGCAAACAGAACGTTGGAGATTTCCACGATTAAATATTTTGAAAATTGTATTCCTAAATATATTCTGGATTTTCCGATTTTCACAGAAAATTTCAAAATTCGAGGGAGTTTCGGAATTGATTTCGAAAAGCGTGTTCCTAAATTTTTAAAAAATTCCTATGACACAATCAGTATTGAATCATCTAGAAAATGTCCCAGCTATGAAGCCTCTGAATCAATATTGCATCTCGTAAGCAAATAGGACTTGAAAATTTCAACAGTTTTGGAAAATTTTATTCGTAAATTTTTTCTGGATTTACTATTTTCATGGAAAATTTCAAAATTCGAGGGCGATTCAGAATTCATTGCTTAAAAAAAATTCTAAATTATTTAAAAAATTCCTGAAGGCCAATCACTATTGAACCATCGTGGCATAAGCCACGAAGCCTCCAAACCAATATTGTATGCACAGGACATTGGAAATTTCAACGATTAAAAATTGTGAACGTTTTATTCCTAAATTTATTCTGGTTTTGGCGATTTTCATAGAAAAATTCAAAATTCGAGGGAATTTCAAAATTGATTTCTTAAAAAAATTCCTTAATTTGTAAGAAATGTCTAGAGAACAATCACTATTGAACCAAACAGAAAGTTGAAGATTTCAACCATTAAACATTTTGAAAATTTTATTCCTAAATTTATTCTGGATAGTTATTGCGATTTTTACACAAAATTTCAAAATACAATGGAGTATCGGAATTGTTTCTAAAAGCGAGTTCCTAAATTTTTAAAAAATTACTATGAAACAATCAGTATTGAACCATCTAGAAAATGCCCCAGCTATGAAGCCTCTGAATCAATATTGCATGTCGTAAGCAAATAGGACTTGAAAATTTCAACGGTTTTGGAAAATTTTAATCGTAAATTTTTTCTGGATTTGCTATATTCATGGAAAATTTCAAAATTCGAGGGAGATTCAGAATTGATTCCTAAATCCAGGTTATCCTAAATCCAAAAACTCTTCTGGCCACGAAACCTCCGAATCAATATTGCTTGCCATAAGGGAACGTTGAAGATTTCATGGATTAAAAATTTTGAAAATGTTGTTTTTAAATTTATTCTGGATTTTGCTATTTTCATGGAAAATTTCAAAATTCGAGGGCGATTCAGAATTCATTGCTTAAAAAAAAATCTAAGTTATTTAAGAAATTCCTGAAGGCCAATCACTATTGAACCATCTAGAACATTCCTAAGCCACAAAGCCTCCAAACCAATATTGTATGCACAGGACATTGGAAATTTCAGCGAATTAAAATTTTGAATTTTTTATTCCTAAATTTATTCTGGATTTGGCGATTTTCATAGAAAAATTCAAAATTCGAGGGGATTTCAAAATTGATTCCTTCAAAAAATTCCTTAATTTGTAAAAAATGTCTATAGAACAATCACTATTGAACCAAACAGAAAGTTGAAGATTTCAACCATTAAACATTTTGAAAATTGTATTCCTAAATTTATTCTGCGTTTTGCCATTTTTTGACGGAATTAATTCCCAAAAAATAATTCTTAATTTTTAAAAATTCCTGCAGAAAATCAGTATTGAACCATCCAAAAATTGTCCTGGCCACGAATCCCCCAAATTAATATTGCATGCCGTAATTTTTGAGTGAAATCTAGCCCACCAAAGTGTAAAAAAGTTGGAGTCTCTGAGATCTCGAACCTCTAGGCGCCAAAAACAAAGACCAACACCAGAAAAATCACCCTATCAAGATTTTATTAACAGGAATAAAACACAAAAAATCGTGGCTAAAGTTACAGAACTTTTATTGCAACTTGCTTTAAAATGTAATACTTCTAAAATATTTTATTAATGCAGTCTTTGGTAAATTTTGATGCAGGTGGTTGAAGGTTCTCTTACTTCTGATTTATATTCTAATGCACTGTGTATTAAAACCTATATTTTAATCCAAGGTTAGGATCATTTTGTAATGGAAGCTAGCACTGGACCTACATGTAATGTAATATGCATTTCATATCTCATTTTTTGTAAGTTGAAAGTTCTAGAAAGAGCAGCCAAAAACAGAGTACATCAACATGGCGTCAAGATACGAATACTGAAGCAACTTTGTTAGAGTTTTTATATATTATACATATCTGAACAGTGTTAATGTTTGTGCTGGTTTGTTTGGTGATGTTAGGCCTTTGATCATAAAATTTTGTTGTCTATTCCATCCGAAATTGGTTTTAGAGGTCAAGTAAACAGGTAGTTTACGTCCTATTTGGGGAATACAAATGAGAGAGTCACAATTGGTGGTATTTTGAGTGTTCCTTGATCCGTGAGTGTTAGGGTTCCCCAAGGATATCAGTGTTGGGTCCTTTGATGTTCCTAATTTATACTAATTCTATTTTTAAACTTGGGTGAAGTGGCAGCATTACTGGTTTTACTGATGGTGAGCTTTAGCTTTTACTGATGTTTCTTCCACTGATGTAATAACAACCACGTCACATATCATAGCGGTTCTAAGTGTACTCCCACCAATTATTATACTGATTCTGAGGAAACCCATGTCACTAATTTAAAATATTATGTTACATCCGCATGTTACCTGCCTCTGTGTTGAAAATGATTTATCGCATGCATTGGTAATGGTTAAAATGAAGTACGGCTAATTCTGCGGGGGTGGTTGTTATCCAACTATTTTAAAACCATTTTATGTGCAACAGAAAAACATTTTGCGAGCCAGAAAAGAACAGAATCATCTTGGACTTTATTCAAGTTTACCAACATAACACTGCTATATACAGCATTTGTACGTTTATAAGGCCTTAAAAATATTTTTTAAGGGTAGTGGGCAGCATATTATAAGGTTTGATGCTCGATACAACTTCCTTGCAAACCATCAAATTCTGTACAGTATTCTCAGATGTTCTCAGATCATTTCCACCGGCGAGTTTACGAGATCGCATAAGGAGACAAATTCATTCTAAGTCGTTTTTGTCCAGTGTCAAAGGCGTTGCCCCTTTCAGAACAGAAAACCGATATTTCATACCATTAAATCCTATTTATGAAGTTGCTTCACTTTGAAATATGAAAATTATTACGAAATATTTCAAATTTATAAGTTTCATCTTATTCTAACAAATTGTTTTTAAAAATGATTTAATTTCATTTAAAATACACCAATTTTATTTTTTATCGGCCATTAAGCTAAAATCTGTCCGTTAAAGTATAAAATTGGAGATTTTGGAATTAAATTTAAAAATGTTTAATTAAATTTTCTAAGAATAAGGTTGGAGCTTATAAATTCGAAATATTCTTTAAAAATGTTGATATCGACATGGGAGGATATTTCAAAATCCTTACCGCATTTTGGGAATATTAAAATCATTCGGTGATTTTCAATATTTTTAAATTAATTCTATTCCTAAATTTATTCTGGATATTGCGATTTTTACAGACAATTTCAAAATACAACGGAGTTTCGGAATTGATTTCTAAAAGCGAGTTCCTAAATTTTTTAAAAATTCCTTTGGAACAATCAGTATTGAACCATCTAGAAAATGTTCTAGTTATAAAGCCTCTGAATCAATATTGTATGTCGTCGGCAAGCAGAACTTGAAAATTTCAACGACTAAAAATTTGGAAACTTTGATTCTTAAATTTATTCTGAATTTTGCTATTTTTGTGAAAAATTTCAAAATTCGAAGGAGTTTCAGAATTGATTCTCAAAAAAAAATCTAAATTTTTAAAAAATTCCTCCGGACCAAAAATTGTCCTAGCCTCGAGACCTCGGAATCAATATTGCAAGCCGTTAGCATGAACATTGTGAAAATTTTATTCGTAATTTTTTTCTGGATTGTGCTATTTTCATGGAAAATTTCAAAATTCAATTGAGATTCAGAATTGATTTCCTAAAAAAATTTTTAAGTTACTGAAGATTCTTCCTGTAGACCAATCACCATTGAACAATTCTAGAACATGTTTCAGCCACGAAGCTTCTGAATCAAAATTGCATGTCGTAAGCCAACAGAACATTGGATATTTATACTTAAATTTATTCTGGGTTTTGCTATTTTCATGGAACATTTCAAAATTCAAGGGAGTTTCGGAATTGATTCTAAAAAAAAATTTCAGTTTTTAAGAAATTCCTGCAGAACAATCTGTATTTAGCCATCTAGAAAATGTCCTAGTCACTAGGCCTCCGAATCAATATTGCATGCTGTAAGCAAACAGAACGTCGGAGATTTCAATGATTAAACATTTTGAAAATGTTATTCCTATATTTATTCTGGATTTAGCCATTTTCCTAGAAAATTTCCAAAATTCGAGGGAGCTTCTGAATTGATTGCCAAAAAATTCTTAATTTTTGAGAAAGTTCTGCAGAACCATCAGTACTGAACCATCTAGAAATTGTCCTGGGGCCCTATTCTCGAATTCTTCATCCATCCTCCTCATGTGGACATCTGTCAAAATTCATAAATGTATGTATATTACACAATCAACCAAATACCCTATATTGGAAAATTTTCCACCTGCTTTCACCCATTCGGAAAAGTTCCCTTAGTACCGAAAAAATTCCATTATTTCATTTATTTTTATGAATTTTCACAGATATTCACATGTCGAAAATGGATGTGGAATTCGAGAATATTGCATGCTGTAAGCAAACAGAACGTTGGAGATAACAACGGTTAAACATTTTGAAAATTTTGTTTAATTTATCTTGTATTTAGCCATTTTCATAGAAAATTTAAAAAATTCCAGGAAGTTTCAGCATTGATTTCTAAAAAAATTCCTAAATTCTTAAAAAATTACTGGGAACAATCAGTATTAAACGAATCAATATTGCATCCCGTAAACAAACAGAACGTTGGGGATTTCCATGATTAACCATTTTATTGTATTGCATGTATGTATTCCTATAAATTTATTCCGAATTTTCCAATTTTCACAGAAAAATTCAAAATTCGAGGGAGTTTCGGAATTGTTTCTTAAACAAAAAAATTCTTAGTTTTCAAGAAATTCGATGCCACGAAGGCTTCGAATTAATTGTGCATGCCGTTAGCAAATAGGACGTTGGAAATTTCATCGACTAAACATTTTGAAAATTTTATTTCTTAATTTATTATGGATTTTACGATTTTCATACAAAAATACAAATTTCGAGGAAGTTTCAGAATTGAGTCCCAAAAAATTCTTAATTTTTGAGAAATTTCTGCAGAACAATCAGTATTGAACCATCTAGAAATTGTTGGCCACCAAATTTTCGAATCAATCGCGCATGCCGGAAGCAAACAGAACAGTAGAGATAACAACGATTAAACATTTAAAAAATTTTATTTTATTTGGTTTGTATTTAGCCATTTTCATAGAAAATTTCAAAATTCCAGGGAGTTTCAGAATTTATTCCTAAAAGAAATTCCTAAATTTTTAAAAATCCTGTGGAAAAATCAATAATAAACCATCTGTTATATGTACTAACAACGAAAGCTCCGAATCAATAGGCCGCAACGCAATAATACGCCGTAAGCAAACAAGACGTTGAAAATTTCAACGATTAAAAATTTTGAAAGTTTTATTTATAAAATTATTCTGGATTTTACGATTTTCACAGAAATTTTCAAAATTCGAATGAATTTTAAAATTGATTTCTGGAGATTTCAGCGATTAAACATTTTGAAATTTTTATTTCTAAATTTATTATGGATATTACGATCCTAGTACAAAATTACAAAATACAAGGGAGTTTCGGAATTGATTTCTAAAAGCAACCTCAAAAATTTCTAAAAAATTCATGTGAAACAATCAGTATTGAACCATTTAGAAATTGTCCTGGCCGCGAAATTTTCGAATCAATATTGTATGCCGTAAGCAAACAGAACGTTGGAGAACACAACGATTACGCATTTGAAAATTTTATTTAATTTAGTTTGTATTTAGCCATTTCATAGAAAATTTCAAAATTCCGAGGAGTTTCAGAATTGATTCCCAAAAAAAATTTTAAAATTTTTAAAAATCCTGTGGAAAATCAGTAATGAACCATCTAGTACATGTCTTAACAACGAAGATTCCGAATCAATATAGCATGCCGCAAGCGAAAGCCAGACGTTGGAAATTGCAACGATTAAAAATTTTGAAAATTGTATTCCTTTAGTAAATTTAATCTGGATTTTACGAGTTTCATACAAATTGCAAATTTCGAGATAGTTTCAGAATTGATTTCTAAAACAATCCTAAATTCTTAAGAAACTTCTGTGGAACAATCAGTATTGAACCATCTGGAACATGTCCGAGTTAAGAGCGATTTAATATTGAATGTCGTAAGCAAACAAGACGTAGGAAATTTGAACGAACTAAATTTTGAAAATTGTATTCCTTTAGTAAATTTAATCTGGATTTTACGAGTTTCATACAAATTGCAAATTTCGAGATAGTTTCAGAATTGATTTCTAAAACAATCCTAAATTCTTAAGAAACTTCTGTGGAACAATCAGTATTGAACCATCTGGAACATGTCCGAGTTAAGAGCGATTTAATATTGAATGTCGTAAGCAAACAAGACGTAGGAAATTTGAACGAACTAAATTTTGAAAATTGTATTTCTAAATTTATTCTGGATTTTGCAATTTTCATAAAAATTTTCAAAATTCTAGACAGTTTCAGAATAGATTCCTAAAAAATAAACCTTATTATTATGGAAATCCTACAGAACGATCAAGAAGATGTCCTATAGCCATTTAGCCATTTTAGATTATACAAACGTCATATCAAATCCATTTTTTTAGTTTTGAAGCTTTGCTCCTATCGAAACAGATATAAAATCGTCCCTTGTATAATTTACCGTTTTTCGGTTTGGAAATCATAATTGGAAAATTCCCAAATTTTTCCCTAAAACATCTCTCTTCCTGAATTTTAATGTTGATGGACATTTTATAATTTCGAATATATCGATATGTAGGTAATACATATACATTTTTTCTGAGGAACAACACCAAGTCTACCAGTAACGAAATAATCTGTGAAATTTTACATGATCTTGATGAAGCTAATTTTCATACATATGTAGATTACCATTGTGGTACAAGATCTTCAAAATTTATTCTTAATCATGTCCAACAATTTCTTTGTTGGATTTTCAGATTCTGATATTTTTACAAAATTTGGAAACAAAAGAATATTCCATTGCAGCTCTTGTTTTAATCATTGCTTGCATATTTCACATGTATAACGTTAATAGTTGATTTGTTTTACAATTATGAAAAGTTAGCACCAAACTGGTGAAAAACACGTACCACAATTTCGCTGCTGGATACTATACAACACATAAAAAACTATCTCATTATAGCAAAACGAACTAATTGCTGTGTACGCGTTTTAAAACCGCATAATTAAATTTCACGTTTCATATACTATATATTAGATGAAGGTAGGAATCCAGACGCGCGATACACAAACATTTTTTATTTTTTTCAATCTCAAATTAATATTCAAAAGCAGTACTGGTAGCTGTTTTTATTTAAGAAACCACAAACATTTTTTTTTTGTGTGTTGTGCTCAGAAAATTATTTTTATCCTTATAAGGATGAAACTTTGTTGCAAACGCAATAATAATAGCAACAAGTTAAATAGGCATATTGTAATGGTAAAACTGGATACAAAATAATAATGAAAAAAAAAATAACTTACATACTTTTATTTAAGGTTTTAACGACCATTTACTATATACAACGTGTTGTAAATGCAAAAAATTCACTCGAAGTATAGAGAGAAACTTGTATCGTATACCAAACAATAAAAATAAATATTTTGAGATTATTTTATTTAAATAATATAAATAAATGCAAATATACAAAATCAAGGAAACAATCTTGTTTACACGAGATGCTAATCAAATATATAACAAGGTGAAGTTTTATAGATGGAATAATATGAATGAAATCTACTATTTAGTATATTTGATATGCAATCCACTAAAATGTTTGTGTAAACAAAATTATATACCAAACCTAGTACAAATATTTTATCAGCGTATAAAAATCAAAATACTCGTGGTTTGAATGCTGCACATAATATGTAAATGCGGGCAATTTTTTATAATTTTCATTCATCAGTTTGTCGTCATCGACTTCATTTTATATTTTATACTCGCGTAAATATGTACAATAAGATAAGTGTGTAAATAGATTTAATTCAATAAATTGTTATGCTTAAATGCAAATGAGATCGCTGGTCGCTTAAAACATTTTTTATTGTTGTTGTTGCTACTACTGCTAGAGTAATTTTAAAAGTGTAAAAATATTCATTAAAATGCAAAATTCATGGAATTTTTATTTCACATAATTAATAAATAATAATAATAGTACACATTATAATTGTTATTTATATTAAATTTAAATAAACAGTGAAAACTATTTGCAATTATTCAATTAAATTTTATTTATTGTTATTGGATAAGTGATTATCGATGGATTAGCCGGTTTGTTGAATAACTTTACAAAAAACATAAAATTGTACATTTTACAAGGAAATAATTGTTTTTGAGTTGCATAATGAGGAAATGTAACGGATAAACTTGATGATATTTTTGATGTGTGTTTGATAAGCAAATTTCCAAATTGGAAAGTTTTTGGAAATTCGGCATAATTGTAAAAAAAAAAAATCTTTGAATCTTTGATTTCATTCCAAATTGATGGCGATTTTCGATTTAGCAAGCGAATAGTGGAATTCTCAGTAATTTAAGATGTTCTTAATTCGTTGAGAACACGAAATATCTTATGGCGTGAGAACATATCTTATGGCCGAGAAGTCGGCCATTATAGACTGCTAACACTCGCTTACGGTATGGAATCATCGTCATTTTGAGTAGTTCGATCGTCAGTAGAAACAACCAATCAAAATAGTGCCACCAACTATGCAGAGTTATTAAACAATCATTTTTACATAGGGGACGTTTCACGTCAACTGGACCACCCCTCTGTCCAAAAATTGACATAAAAAATTCGTTCGAAATTTCGAAATTTAACTGGCCTTTTGGATGATTCAAGATGGCGTATACAAAATGGCACCAAACGAGCGAAACCTCCGGATAATCAAATAATATCATCTATAGCAATTCTTAAGTTATGGAGTTACAAGGATTTTTGAGGTTAGGTTGAGGGGCTCTGTAACTATCAAATTTAGGTTTAGGTAATGGGGCTTATTTGTTTATGTTACGGGGGTATTACATTTTGAAGGTTTTGTTATTTGGGCTTTTCAGTTTTAAAGCTTGCGTAAAGGGGTGTCTTAGGTTTTTCGAGATTAGGTCAAGGAGCTATGTGCTTTTAAAGCATCAGTTAAAGGACTATGGGGTATTGAAGCACATATGACTCTAAATTCCCAATCAGTGACCTCGAGAGTAATTTTTGCGCCATTTTGAATCCGCCATCTTGAATTATCTGAAAGGCCAGTCAAATTCCGAAAGCACATGGTTATACAAGCAGTTTAAGCCCAGAACGAATTTTTTACATTGCGTCAATTTTTGGACAGAGGGGTGGTGCAGTTGACATGAAACGTCCCATAGATGATTTATTAGTAGGAGCTGACAGCCATACAGAAGCTATTTTGATTAAGAGCGAATTAAATAAAGTGCTAAACGCGGCAGGTATGTAACTTCGAAAATGGAAGTCTAATTCGGCTGAACTCATGAAAACAATTAAAGATGACGGAAACATGCAGCAGTAACTTTCGATGAAGATAATTTTACGGCTAACAGCCTAGGTCTACAGTGGAATTACAAGGAGGACTCTTTCACGTTCAAAATAAATATTTAGATTTTTTCGCAACAAAAAGGACAATTCTCTCTGATCCCGCATATTCGATCCGTTAAGCCCTAGACAGACTATGGTTTAATAAATTCGATTTAGTGAATTTTCGAGATTAGCCGTTTAGTTAGATTTACGGTATTTATGCTTTATTTTAAAATCGGATTTAATAAATTGCGGTCTGTTAAGGGTATTAGGCTTCGCAGCGCCATGTACCCTAGCCATAAAGGCGTTGCTTCAACAATGGTGGCTAAAAAAGCTAGGGTAGGACGACCAAATTGCAATCGTGTTGGAAACCCAGTGGAAAGCCATCCAGCAAAATCTTAAGAGATTTAATAATTTTATGATAAAGCGAGGCTTTAGTATTGGATAAATGGGACTCGCAGTTTGGCTAAATGTATAAAACTAAATGTGTAATATGCTTTCGACAGCGTGTTGCAGCGTCTAATCAATTAATGGAAACCTTCCCTCAGCACGTCTTATTCATTCGATTTGACCGTTTGTAAATACTGGGGTGGATTATGCCGGCCCAATAAAACTAAGATGCGATAAAATACGGTCAACGAAGACTTTTAATGGCTATATAGCCCTTTTCAGGGGAAGCAGTGACTGATCTACTACAGCTGACTTCATTGCTGCATTAAGACGATTTGTGTCTCAGAGAGGTGTACCGTCTGTGATGTACTCTGATAACGGATCAACATTTATTTGTGCTAACAAGGAGCTATCAACGTTACTCAAACAGCTGCGTTTTAAAGGGCATAATAAAGTTATTGCGGAATTTTTAAGCAGAGAAGGAGCTTCGCCGAAATTTAACCCACCATATTCGCCGCATTTTGGTGGGCTGTGGGATAGAAATAGATTTGAGCCTTCTGGCTGTGCTCGCTGCTATTTGAGTGACCAGAATATCTAAGGGTATGAGAAGAAAAAAAAAACCTTCAATGACTGAGCGGGTGTACTCCTGAACATACACAAAGTAGAGGTGCTCTGAATTTTAATCAGTAACTTTTTGGTTAGACATACTTTTAAGGCTATCCACCAACAACAATCCCATATAAAAGTATGGGCCTTATTACTGAGGTATAGAGCCAGTATACGATATGGGGTTCAAGACCCCATCGTTTGCCAATAGCGTTTTTACAGGAGTATAGCGCTGTAATTACCCTTTCTAAAATCTTCCCTGCCCAAAATCACACCTAGGTATTTCGCTTTATCAGTAAAGGTCAAGTTAATACAATTTAAAATAAGAGGATCAATCTAAGGAAGTTTGTATTTCCTAGAGAAGAGGACCACCTCAGTTTTACGTAAATTAACATTTACAATAGTCCACCACTGTTGGCCCATTTAGAAAGAAGACCAAGCCCGCTTTGCTTGCACTCTCTTAAAGTACAAGGATACTTACCAGAGACACCAATAGCAACGTTATCCGCATAAGCAACCACCCTAAAACCTTGCCCCTTCAGTTCCAGTAGCAGGTCATTTATGACCCAGTTCCAAAGAAAGGTATACCCGCACCTAAAAATCTGCTAATTTAGGAACTGTCCAGCTTAGTCTTCACGATCCTGCACTCAGCATCTGATCTATCCAACCAACGAGCGATTCATCTACACCCATATTCGAGAAAGCCCGAGTTATTACAACCGGTTTAACGTTGCCAAAGGAACCTTCTATATCCTGAAAGGTTACCAAGAGTATTCCTTAAATTCTAGGGATGTCTCAATAATACAAATCAGGGAGTGTAGAGCTTTTTCTACCGATCTCTCTTTACAGTACGAGCCTCTAATGTGAGTTTCTATTTGTCTAGTGTTTTTAATAGAAAAGAGCATAAGCTTATACGCCTAAGGTCTTTGAGATGGCAATGGAAGCATTTTCCCGCCTTAGGTAAAATATTACGTTTACCTCAGTTAATTTCCTATGAATGTGGCAAAGTTCCAGGGTGCCTCTAAAGATAATTTCCAGCTAGTGTAAAGCCAAGATAATGGCTTGCTGAACATTCGCAGGAATATTGCCATCAGGTTCAGCTGACTTATATGGCTTAAATCTGTTGATTTTACACACTAACTTCCTCCTGCTAATTATCCGATTTTCAACACACGAAGCTATAAAAGTATTGGGCATTTCAGTCGCCAGTCCAGAGCACTTCGGAAAGTGGGTTATCAGTATTAACTCCAAAGATTCAGCAATAGTTTTAGTCCAAGAAGCATCCAGTTGCTGGAGATGATTCGAAATGACAGAACTTGAAGCCAGTACTTTCCGTAGCCTCGCAGCCTCAGAGGACTCCTGTATTTTATCACAGTAGAGCATCTAGGCACTACAAAATCGTATAACATTTGGTGCAAAAAAATTGCTTGTTATTTATATGGCCGACCCCACGGACCGGCCATTTCATAATTTTTACATCAAGTGCATACTACGGACATGCGAGAAAAATCATTGGACTTTGGGACTTTTGATTTATGTTGAAGAAATTTCGGCTGCGGAAAATCGTACAACATTTGATGCAAATATTGCTTGTTATTTATATGGCCGACCCCAGGGTCGGGCCATTTCCTAATTTTTTCGTCAAGTGCATACTACGGACATTCGAGAAAAATCATTTGACTTTGAAACTTTTGATTTTTGTTAAACAAATTTCGGCAAAGGAAAATCGTATAACATTTGGTGCAAAAATTGCTTGTTATTTATATGGCCGACCCCAGGGTCCGGCCATTTCATAATTTTTTCATCAAGTGAATGCTACGGACATTCGAGAAAAATCATTTGACGTTGGGACTTTTGATTTTTCTTGAACAAATTCCGGCGATGGAAAATCGTATAACATTTGGTGCAAAAATTGCTTATTATTTATATGGCCGACCCCACGGACCGGCCATTTCATAATTTCTACATCAAGAGCATACTACGGATATTCGAGTAAAATTATTTTACTTTGGAACTTTTGATTTTTGTTGAACAAATTTCGGCGGCGGAAATCGTACAACATTTGATGCAAATATTGCTTCTTATTTACATATATGGCCGACCCCAGGGTCGGGTCATTTCCTAATTTTTTCGTGTCAAGTGCGTACTACGGACATTCTAAAATGATAATTTCACTTTGGAAATTTTGGTTTTTGTTGAAGAAATTTCCTCGGCGGAAATCGTACAACATTTGATTCAAAAAGTGCTTGTTATTTATATGGCCGCCCTAGGGTCCGACCGTTTCATAATTTTTACATCAAGTGCATACTACGGAAATTCGAGAAAATTTTTTTGAATTTGGGACTTTTGATTTTTGTTGAACAAATTTCGGCGGCAGAAAATCGTACAACATTTGATGCAAATATTGCTTGTTATTTATATTGCCGACCCCAGGGTCCGGCCATTTCATAATTTTTTCATCAAGTGGATGCTACGGACATTCGAGAAAAATCATTAGACTTTGGAACTTTTGATTTTTGTTGAACAAATTTCGGCGGCGGAAAATCGTATAACATTTGGTGCAAAAATTGCTTGTTATTTATATGGCCGACCCCACGGACCGGCCATTTCATAATTTTTACATCAAGTGTTATATAATTTTTACATCAAAATCATTTGACTTTGGGACTTAATTTTTGTTGAATAAATTTCGGCGGGGGAAATCGTACAACATTTGATGCAAAAATTGCTTGTTATTTATGTATATGGCCGACCCCAAGGTCGGGCCATTTCCTAATTTTTTCGTCAAGTGCATACTACGGACATTCGAGAAAAATCATTTGACTTTGAGACTTTTGATTTTTCATATTCCAAAATCAAACCTTCATTTTTGATAACTCCCATATCTGTTTAGAATGGAAAAAATGTTTGTTTGTCAAATCAAGCATAATACTAAAAATTTATTGTGACTGTAATTATGGAAATAATGTCCAGCTTAATATTGACAAAAATGGCACACTTTAAAAAAATAAAACGAAAGACTCATATTTTTAATGAAATTTCACAGTAAGCGACGAACCTGTTTTAAGTTTAACAATATACTACGTACATGACAATAACAAAGAAAATGTATTTTCATTTAATTTTCCAACAAAGCAAACCTAGCATATAAAAGTAGCAATACATAATATTTGACCTCAAGAACATTTCTAAAAGAGTGTCAACCAATTATATTCTTAATTGGCGCACACATTCAATCAATCACATATATCGTGTAATTCCAATTCACAATGTTTTTGTCTTACACAATTCTTTCTTCTTAATAAATACACTTCTATAATCTTAAACTTTTGTTACAATTAAATAATCTTAAAATTTAGATCAAGGTTTTTCCATAGTGTGTTTTACGATTTTGTAACCCGCGCGCGCGCGCTCAACAAATAAACCAATACGTCTGTATATAGTAATACAAAACTTGTCATATATCTTATATATAGCGTATGTACGTATACGCGATTACATATAGAGACCAAGAATATTACTGAATTTGTTAAAAACAAAACAAAAACAAAAATTGTTACGGTAATTTATCAAAGAAAACAAAAGGAGAACGTACGCTGAATATTTCTTATTTATTTCGTTGTATTTTTAATATGAAAGCCTTAAGTAAACATATGCGCTATTTATTTATATGCATACAGTTCACACCTTGTGTTGTACCAAAAAATTAACTACAAAATTTGCATACCAAACATACATATATAGGGTGGGAAGGAAATTTGATTTTGTGCGTGCACACCACAAAAATTGACACAACTTTTAACCTTACGCACAGAACTAATATTTCATTTGAACGACATAACATAATCTGTTACAAGGGTGTTAAAAATGTTGTACACTCAACCTACACACGGGAACGGTTTTACCATGTTTTTTTTTTTTTGCTTTTATATGTTTGTGTACATGTTTTTATTGCGGTTGTCTAAATACAATTTTTTTTTTTTTTTGTGAATAAATAAACATAGTTTTTATGTATCGAACGCGATTGCGGGAGATTGTACCCATGTGGGTGGCGTGTGAAATAATTTTCCTTTCATTATTATGCGTTAATTTAAAGTTCTATATATATTCTGTGTGTATACGTCACCCTAAAACACCTGGTGCTTGTGGTTTTATTGGTGATGTAATATTTAGTTAGCGCGCAAGTAAATCCGCATCACATCCAATTAAAACTAACATCAAATCATTTTGTTGCGCACTTACCGGAGCAACATTCTCGAGTACGATACATACGATACTTTGTTGTATAAGTACAGGTTTTAATTTAATCTGTTCACATAAATATCATAAAAAAAAAAATCATGATTTATATTAATTCATAAATTAAGATATTAAATGTCTTACGGGATAAAAGACAATACCATAATGTTAGGTATATAAAAGAAATTTCAAACAAAATGTTAACCGTAAATTTGAACAAAACGATGAATGGAATTTCATCTGTTCAAAACACAAAAAATACAATAAACCAGCAGAAAAACAAAAATTTGGCATCATGACAATATAAAACACGTTTACATACATAAGATCTTAAGGTATTTCATATTTGTGTATATAGTTGCAGCATACAAGAGATTGAGTTAGAAATTACATAACACAACACCTGATATGATTTTGTTAAGGGAATACTAATGTAATCGATATAAAAAAACCTTGCGCGCATTTTTTTCGATTTTTTTTTGTTGTAAGTTGGTAATCAAGATTTTGTATAGTAGTAAGTCGAAGAGAATTTCTGCGAAATTGGACTGGTTTTGTGGTTTTGATGTAAACTAGAAATGACAGTAGAAATTATATTTAACGAAGCCCACCTGCTGATTTTTGCATCAACCGATTTTTTTTTTTATGGCTAGAGTGTTAGATAAAAATTGAATAAACGTTACTTTTTTATGTTTTTATAGATTAATGTAAACACTTTAAAATTAAGACAAAATGGAATCGAATCTGTTAATTTTATATATTTTGTATACATACAAGAAGATTTATTGCGATTATTAATTTAATGTTTTGTTGTTGTTTGTGTAGGTTTGGTCTTAATATTTATCTTCGATCGCAAAAAAAAATGTTGAATATTAGCAATGGATGTTGCCCCTCCAAGTTGCACTAAAGTTTCGCCGAAACTAAACTGGAATTTGTGAATATTAACTGAGGGCAATATACTCTTATGTGGGAATGAACCTGAGAAGCGTCACAGGATACTATAATTGAAGAAGAGAATTATATACATTACATACATTTTTTAGTAACCGTGATTATTAAACAAATCGAACACTGCGAATCACTTAGTTCTTCTGAAAGGCATTCGATTTCCAAAAACTTTTCGTTAAACTCTTCTGAACGCAACCATCAGAGGAAAAATACGATTATTTTACTAAATATGTCACCAGAAAGAAGTTGGCGGACCTGAAAGTGGCCAAATACAGGGGATAACACCGGCCCCTTCGTACACTCTTTACACATAACAAAACCGAAGGAACGGAAAGATATGTTAGTAACAAAGAATCAACCCTTCCAGACACCTAAGTATTTGATAGTTAGTAAATTTGTTAGTAGTATATTTTTGAAGACAATTTAAAGTTCCTGGAAAGCTGCTTCAGGTTCTTCAAAAATTTCCTAAATTTAAAATCTATATTAATTTATAATAACTATTCTAGATTTAATTAAGTATAAATTAAATTCTCTCTGTTGTTTAATTAATTTGTGCATTCACATTAGTATATTCTCATTAGTACCATATATAACAAACCATTAGCACAAATATAGGATTTGTCTAAAAAACTTTATTTTAATTTTAAAAGATATAATAAAAGATATTTAATTTTAGAAAACATATAAATTTAAAGTCAGAATCATTTTGATTTAGAAATTTGAAACTTTACTAAACTTGTCCCAACCAACAATGTTATAAACAAACTATTTAAATCCAAAAACTCTTCACCAATTCCAAAATCCAAAATTTCATATTCTAAATTTCAAATTACAAATTTTAATTTTAAATTTCAATTCACAACTTTAAATTCTAAATTTCAAATTCTAAATTTTAAATTTCAAATCTCAAATTTTAAATTCCAAAATTCAAATTTCAGATTCCAAATTTAAAATTCCAAATTCTAAATTTCAAATTCCAAATATTAAATTTATAATCCCAAATTCCAAAATCCAAAATTTCCTATTCCATTTCAAATTTTAAATTCCAAATTCCAAATTCCAAATTTTAAATTTTAAATTCCAAATTTCAAATTCTAAATTCCGAATTCCAAATTCCAAATCTTAAATTTTTAATTTCAAATTCCAAATTTTAAATTTAAATTCCAAATTTTATATTCCAAATTTCAAATTCCAAATTTTAAATTCCAAATCCTAAATTCCAATTTTAAAATTTAAAATTCTAAATTTCAAATTCCAAATTCCAAATTTCAAATTCCAAATCCCAAATCCGTAATTCCAATATCCAAAATTTCATATTCCAAATTTTAAATTTCAATTCACAAATTTAAATTCTAAATTTTAAATTTCAAATTCCAAATTTTAAATTTCAAATTTCAAATGAGAAATTTCCAATTCCAAATCCCAAAATCCAATTTTAAAATTTCTAATTCTAAATTTCAAATTTTAAATTTCAAATTAAAAATTTCACATTTAAAATCCCAAATTCTAAATTTCAAATTACAAATTTTAAATTTTAAATTTCAATTCACAACTTTAAATTTTAAATTTCAAATTTCAAATTTTAAATTTTAAATCTCAAATTCCAAATTTCAAATTTCAGGTTCCAAATTTTAAATTTTAAATTCCAAATTTAATATTCTAAATACAAAATTTAAAATTCCAAATTCTAAATTGCAAATTCCAAATCCCAAATTTCAAATTCCAAATTTCAAATCCCAAATTACAAACCTCAAACTTCAAATTTCAAATCCAAACTTTAAATTCTAACTATTAAATTCCAAATTTGATATCCTAAATTTTAAATTTCAAATTCCAAACTTCAAATTTCATACCCCAAACTCCAAATTTCAAATTTCAAATTACAAATTCCAATCCCAAATCTAAATTTTCAAATTCAAAAGTCTAAATCTCAAATTTCAAATTCCAAATCCCAAAATCCAAAATCCAAAATTTCATCCAAATTTCAAATTACAAATTTTAAATTTCACATTTCATTTCACAACTTTAAATTCTAAATTTCAAATTCAAAATTTTAACATTTAAATTTCAAATTGTAAATTTCAAATTTCAAATCTCAAATTTTAAATTCCAAAATTCAAATTTCAGATTTCAAATTTAATTTCAAATTACAAATTACAATTTCCAAATTTAAAAATCCAAATTCTAAATTTCAAATTTCAAATTCCAAATATCAAATTTCAAATCCCAAATTTCAAGTTTAAAATTTCAAATTTCAAATCCCAAATTCCAAAATTTAAAATTTCCTATTCCATTTCAAATTTTAAATTATTAATTTTAAATTTGAAATTTAATATCCAAACTCCAAATTCTAAATTTTAAATTTCAAATTTAAATTTCAAACTCCAAATTTCAAATTCCAAATTTCAAATTCCAAACTTTAAATTTTATATTCTCTCAACGAATTTGTTCAAAATTATTTTCAATCCATGTCGTGTTTTTGGAGCTACTTTGTGATTCATCTTTCAAAAATAATAACTTCAATTGAACATAATCTATACTTCGATAATTATATTTCTATACATACCAGTTGTTAGAAATTTTGAATCAAAACAACATCAAAGCCATTGGGATAATTAGAGTCAACAAATTTGAAAATTCACCTCTATTAAGATATGAAGGAAATTAGCGATGAGCTTCATAGCCGAGATGAGAATATTGTTGTCGTTAAATGACAAGGCAACAAATCAGTGCTGTAGCTTCAAGTTTAATTGGGACAGAAAATGAAGGGAATGTGCCACGTTTGGATAAATCTATTTTTATTTTATTTGATAAAAATATTTATGGAATCCAAAGAATGGACTTTAAAAGACGTTGGACCAAGACTACTCATTGTCTTTAGAGAACCCTACAATTTTAGAGAAGAAAGAAAATCTTCTGTGGTCACAAGGCATAGCCGCTTAAGTCAAAAATTATTTTCAATATTAGACGTTTTCTATCTCTCCTCTAACTTCACTAAAATTGACTTAAGCAGTTATACCTTGTGACCACAGATTTAAGTAAAAAAATTAGGATTTTCAATACAAATTAATCAAATATCCAAAAAGTTCCTACATTTTTGTTACACTATTACTTACATATAACATAGGAGTACATACTTATAAATTAAATTACACTCAATTGTCCAGTAGTAAAATATTTTGGTTTCAGTGCCAGTGAACATTTGTTGCCTTGGTTTTTGTTTAAATGTTTGACAAATATTTTTTTTATTAATCTAACCTAACGTGTTGATAATGGAACAAAGCCTCCGAAACTTCGCGCCTTTATATAAATCAAAAACCTTAAGCTTTAAAACCAACAAATAAATTATTATTTTTAGCATTTTTTAGAATCCCTTATAAATTATGCCACATATTTCGTTTAAAAACGAACAACAACGTCTATACGTCGTTGTCGATATTTGCGTATAGACAATCTTAAAATAGGAGTAGAAGTAGATGCACAACACTGATATGTAATGATTGAAAATTTGTGATGATAATGAAATTTTTAACAAAATTTGATAATGACCAATCGCGCAAAAAATTCAATACGTCTACCGAAAGTGATAAGATCAACGATGAGGAGGACTTATCTTATGGAACGTAATGAGAGGTTGCTGGCAAATAATGTCTAAATAACGAATGTCTAATGAGTGAATTCACCGTTCGTCAGTGGATAATGAGTAAATAATTGGTGAATAACAAAAATTGATATATCTTTAAGTAAATTTGAGGTATTAAGATTTTACACAAACACCCAATTTTACAGTTTCCATTTAATCGTTGCCTTTTAACGCAATCTAAATGGCATAATTTAATGATTATTTATTACATATTACTGCATTTGACATTACTCATCACCTCTAATCATCGCCGCGAACCTAAAAACACAACACAAAATAATTTCCACCACAAGAGCAATAAAATATTCACGTTTTCTTACGTTATATGAACAAAAACAAAAAAAAAACTTTCATGTTAAATGTTAAATGATGATGATGATACAACATCATCTTCATTTTTCGCTAAAGTCGATTTGTTTGCTGTTTTATAGAAAGAAAAGTGTCATGTGAAAATATTTTTTTTTATGTGCGCCCATAAGACAAAATGTTGAGATGTTGAGAACAGGCAATTAATAAAAATTACCGCTATGTGATTTATATTCCAAAATGGAAATATGTACATATAATGATTACAAATTTTTGTATTTTAAAATCGATCTTGTTCGCCAAATTATTTTTATCTATGAAACGATTCGAAATATATAAAGCAAAAAAAAAAACTTAACGCCGCGCCGTCTACGAACAATCAATTATCAACTTAATGTTTAAAATTTACATTTACACATAAAAAAAATTAAATTTGTTTAATGCCAATGATCTTTTGAATAATAATATATTAAATAACAATAATAAAACTTAATAAAGATAATCATCTTGTTGCTGAAAATCAATCGATTTGTTTCTCTCGCGTAGAGAAACTACAAATTTGTTCCTTTAAATACCACACCCTTGGTGAACTATTAACAACGCAAAAAATTTTGGTTTAGTAACGTATAGACCGAATTTTATATAATATAAGACATTGAACTTTTATTATTTAAGACGCAAATTATTTAGACATGTCTCCAAAATTCTCATATTTATATAATTTCTTATATATCAAACACACCACGATACTAGACGGTAAGTATCGGTACAAGATTTTCTACTTTCAAGTTAATTTAAATGAAAAACTTTTTATTGTACATACATAAGTACATAGAAATGTTTATTGTTTGAGTAGATTTATATCAAAAAACACGATTTCTTTATATACATTTATAAATAAATAAATGAAATTAAATTAAAATTTAATAAAATAAAATAAAATAAAAAACGGGAAATTTAGATTTTATAAAATTGATTTTCATTTTGTTAGCGCGCTCGCGTAATTTAAATTAACTTTTCTTCTATAAGCAAACACACAAAGCATCGTTAATAGCTGACATTATGAAACAAATTACTACATAATATAGAAAACTAACTTGTGGCACTCTTACTATAAATGCTATTTAGACAATAAAATGAATCTTGAATCGGTAATTTAGCGACATCCGTTATTTTAAAATATACAGTTTCCAAATTGTAAACCTTGTGGGCAGAAATTTCTTCTTTTTGTATATTCAGGCATTAAACGTATACAAGTTTACGGATTTCATGGAAATTGGCCGGAATTCATCATCCAAAATTGGCTTTCGAAGTTATTACTTTAAAAGACTATAATCGAAGACGGGGATCTGCAAACATGTATTTAAACAATCCATTGAAAACACTTAAGTCAGTCAGCAGTGGCGGTCACAAACTATGAGTGGTTGTACCGCTCCTCTTAATTTTTATTTTTGACATAAACTGCAATAATGAAATTGACTGTAATTGAGGAAAAGGGATTTAATATATTTTGTAAATTTTTCGGGTTTAGCCGCATTATGTCAACCTCATTTTAGTTAATACATACATCATGATTTTCGAAAGATGTCACCACTATTTAAAAAGGAATACTTCGAAATTTATATGAGACATTAGGTTATTCCAGAATTAGCCAGATAGATAATTGTTTTACGAAGAGTGAAAAAAATCACTTTCCAATCATCTCATCAGGCAATAGCGAATAGCGACTGGACTGCTAATTGTATTGTATTACCCTGATTTTTTCCTATATACCTATATTTGAATGAAACACTTGTAGTATTAGCGAATTTACAATTTTCCATAAAAATTTTTAACAATTTCAATTTTATTATACGCATGCATGCAGATTCTATTTAACACATTAGGTTATATCGGAATAACTTAATGTTTATTACAAGTGCGTGGTTGATTCAAATATATGAATAGGAAAAAAATCCACGATTTTTTGCCGTTGGTCGTGGGCAATTAGATCACATAAAAAAAACCAGAGCTTTTAGAATAATATTTTTAATAGCACTATGGATGGAGCCAAAAATCCTAACGGATCAAAAACTTGGGAAGCTTCTGATATGACTTTGCGTTTTGTAACTCCCGTATCTTTCTCAGGACTTACCTTGAATGTTAACACATCAGATTTAGTATGCCATTTCAGTCCCAGGATCATCACTGCTAAAATACCGCCATCACTGCATAGTTTCGTTATAGTTGCTTCACTTCCTTCATCGGATAAACATTCTATATTGGATCGCCATTTTCCTAACACAAAACCTCCTTGTCGCAATTCGTTTGTCACCATTTCTTTAAGTTGAGCCGCACTTTCTATATCATGTGATCCCTAGATAACAGGTCGTCGACATAAAAATCGTTTAAGATACGTTGAGTGATAGCTTCTTCTCCGACATCGCCAGCTAATTGCTGAAGTATGCGTATTGCTAAAAATGCAATGCCCATAACGTTGGCTGAATGGTCGGTCCAACCATCAATGTATACTTTAGAGAAACACCTGTCGATGTCATGCGGTGTGTACGGTATGGACAGCCTTTCGGAACTCGCGAACTGTGGAGTGCGAGATTTATTACGCTATATAAATAGCTCTGGTTGGTTTCAACGGGAGTAATGGGGAGATGGGATCCTGTGGTATCACAACGGGCCATTGCTGGCCTAAGTGTGCGATAGCAGCCACTTCAACCTAACCTAACCTTAGAGAAACACCTGTCGATGTCTTGCTGGAACCGTCAAAGACCACTGGAATACTGAGATCCGGAATCAAGTAGAGTTCGATATCTATGCTGCTTTCCAAATCTATCTTTTACTAAAACATTCGCCGTTGGTAGGATCGCTTGATGTTGCTCAATTAGTAAAGATTTCGTTTTCAACGTCGCATTGTAGCTTGTAGATTCTGATGTTTTAATGGAATTAGCCTCTGAATTTTTTTCTACATTCACAGCAGTAGCCTCAAGATGTAATGTCTGATGATGCTTGCGTCTGCAAATTCTGCAACTATATCTGGATTGGCAAACTGTTGACTGGTGAGTAGATGACAAACAAATAAAGCATAGTTTTTTGTCTACGGCTACCTGTTTTCGCTCGGAGCTTGGCAGCCCCAAAAATGTTTCGCATTTACCAATACCGATATAATGTTCTCCTGAACATAACGGACACATACTTGTGTACGATTGTGACACTTAAGAATTAACTTGCTTGGTAGTATTTGATGTTTTTAATTGGCCTGAATTGAGACTTTCTAAAGCGTTACTCCTCTTGTTTAGAAATTTGAATGTTCAATAGTGCAAAAATCAATCTCAGCAGTCTCATGAACCCATGCCTCTCTTGTATCTGAATCCAATTTATTTTCGCAGCTTTATCTCCAAGCACCTTCAGCCCCCTTATAACTTCATCGGAAATATCGGACAAATGACGAAGTGATTTTGCGCAGTTTTGTAATACGTTTGGTTGCTCCATAAACTGTTTCAACAGGGCGTGCACAACATGTTTACGTTTATTGTATCTTGCCTTGATTTTTTTCCATGCTTCATCATAATTAGCGTCTGTGACTGTAGTGTGATTGATCAAGGCATATGCATCTCCTTTCAGTAGGCCTTTTAAATATTGCAGCTTATGTACCTTTGAAATATTTTTGTTGTTGTGAATTGATGCCTCAAAAATATCACGGAATGATGGAAATTCTGAGTATTGCCCACTAAATACCGGAATATTAACACGCGGCAAGCGCACTTCACTTTTTCTTTTATTTATAGAGGATATTTCTTGTATAAAGTTACTTTGGTTTAGTAACAATTCCTTCATAGAGTTATTTATTTCCTTGAATATTGTTTTCCTCGATTAATTTTTCCCACCGAAAAAGTTTCTGCCTTAAATCCAAATGGCTGCTTTCGATCTTTTCCACTGATTCCAAATTTGCGTCATCGAATTTTCCCTTGAGCGTTTTCTCGAGAGTTTGAAACTCTTTCCATTCATCTGATAACATGGCTAAGCATGCACGAATTTCATTCATGCGAGTATCTTTATTGTATGTTAAAACCTGGGCTTTGATTGTTTCGTAAGTTTTTAATATACGCTTTATTGCTCTGTTTTCCGCCATTTTAGTAATGTCACCAAATACAAACGGTTGTAAAAAAAAGCGGTAATGATTTCACTGTTATATACACCGAATTTCACGATATTATTGAAAGAATCGTTTAAAGCTCACTGGTTCAGTTTTGATTCTTTCAATTAACGTTTGATTCACTTTTATGTGCTTATACGAAGGACCATGTAAAATTCTGCCAATAAACTTGGTTGAAAATTTATTATAAGCCCTGACTCGATTCTCCGTGTATGTTTAGATAGTGCAAATCGCAGGATAAACTTCAATGCCTCAGTTCACTTTTCATGTTGTATATTAAGATGCCGATTCCGATTGCGTGCGCCAAAAAAAAAATGTTTATTAGAGATAACGTGATGAAAAGCGGGGTTCAAAATATGTGGGGCCAAATATGTCGTGTCCAATGTTAGCAGGGTCAAAATTATCGTAGCGGTATCTCCAAAGCCAATACAAAATGCCGGTATAAATTTACAAAAATAACAATTTGTTTTATTTCACTGATTAATAATTTTTCGCGTACAATCTCTCTCACTGTCTTTTTGATAATAATAAAAAATCCAAGTTTGCGCCACTATTCTTTTCCACAAAAAATAAAAAACTGCAAGCCACTGAACACAAGTTCAACAACAATTTTCTTATGCCATCTCTAATTTATAAGCGTGTCAATTGATATTTTGCTATAATACGACACCTGACAACGAGTAGATGACTTAAACTTATCCAAGCTTCATACTTAAATTGAACTACTAAATTAATCTACAAATTAATGAATCACAAACAAAAGTTTTACTCTACAATTTCAATAATTTGATGTGATCAGTTGAAATGGGACAGGTCAAAATTAAAAGTTTCTTTGTCAAATTGATCGAGTAGTAAAATTTTTCGACTTGGGAATATTTATTAATAGTTCATCAATAGGCTTAAGCGAAATAGGATTTTATCATAATTTAACCTCATGACACAATACAAGGTAAAAATCTAGCGCAGCTCGTATTTACCTTAGTCGGCCCGGCAGCCAGAATGCGGGATTATAATAATTGATCCGCAAGAAATATGAACCATACAAACCGATGTTTCTGAAAATATGCCATCCTAATTCCTCTCTGTGCGTTAAGAATAAAACGTCGGATGCTGTCGAAAAAATGTAAACTAATTATTAACTAATGGATGATGGTAGGGATTAAGTGTCATCAGTTTGAACAACAAAATTTTGCAGAAAATCGAAATAATATATTTGATGCTGTTCAAGAATATTTATTCTCTTATTTACAATTCAGCGCTAGTGTAAATAGTTCTATGTTTTTTACTCCAGCTTTATTCTATGTACAAGCAACGTTTAAAACAATAATTATGTAAATCTCTCCGAATTAAGCCATTTACTTTGAATATTGCCTAATTCCTCAAAATAAAAAGCCATCCCTCACTTTGAGCTAACAATGAAGTCCAGGAACAGCTACTAGCCGTGACCAAATGTTCCAAATAACGAAAAACGGCCTGGAGGGTCCGTAGGGATACGTATAAAAAGAAGGTGTCTGGTAGCTCATCAGCCTGATGGTTCATAGTTTACCAAATATTGCCGATAATATACATGACATTTCTCTTTACTGAATAATTAAAACGGCAATACTCGACAAATATGTTTAAGGATCGAAAAGTTTTTCGATTGCTCTACAGTATAGAGCCATAATCATACGTCATAACTTTTTAGAAGCTTTTTAGTGATATGACTTTTCGCCATATACATCCATAGTAAAAATGATGTTTTTTTAGCTTCAAGTTTTTCAATGAAAAATGCAAAAATATTATAAAACGTTTCTATAAAAGTTTTCTACATGCCTTTAACAACAACACACAAGAAGGTAATTAATAAATATTAATTGTCAGATGGTAATTTTTGGTTCAATTTTACCAAATTCTATGGAATTTGACCAGAATGGTGTTGTTATGAAAATTTTATAAAATGTATAAATAAACCAATTCCACATCTGTTGATATTCAACCATTTATGAAAATATTTGAGATATCATAATTAAGAATTTGTAACGTTTCTATTAAAAAAATTGTCTTAGGGTGTAAAGTGATTTACCATATGTTTTATGAGCTTTACTATGAAAAGTTTGGTTTTTTCCTTGTTTCTAATTCCTCTATAAAAGCTTCGTTTTTTAGACTATGGCTTTGTATAATTAGGTTGCTTTGATACAAATTAAATTAACGGTTGCAGCATATCGATTTCAATAAATATCTGGCACTTACTGCAATAAATAATTTCGTTCATATCGATTGTCTCAATAGTCTTTAAAGCTAATTTGGCTACATGTTAAGGAGTTAAATATAAAGGACATATTGTATAGAAATAACAAAATATCAGTTGAATGAATTTCACTATTCTAAAGGTATTAAATATTAAGCATATAGTTAGCGATTAGTCGATGCAATTGTGAGAAAGGAAGAAATAAGGATCTTAGGAATCGCGCTCACTTATTTAATAATCATTTCCGTGCTAAATTTGATAAAATGATTAAATTAAAGCTCTGATTTAATATTTTTTTTAAAATATAGCAGTGTGAAACAATATACTAATTAGTACACTTTTACTGTGCTACAATTTGCTCATAATCAAGAAATTCAATAATGTAATAATGTGTAACACTTCTTGTATTTTAAAATAAAATAAAACGATTAGTAAGATCATTACCATCGAACGATGGACACCTAAAGATAAAATTGTAAATTAAGATATAATCTAAAATTAAATAAAATTAAATAAATAAAATACTGAACTATAAACAAATATATAAGTTTAACTTAAATAAATTAAAACTAATGTTCAGCTTTATTGTGATTGAATTAAACACTAATAAATAAAATAAAGTATAGTGTTTTATTAAACCTTACGTGGTATTACCGCTCGGTACCACTACAATTGGTGACAGCGGTGAATTTTTTTTTTTGTATTTACCGTTTGAATAGTGTTAAATACTAACTTTGGAAAGTCTTACCTTCACCGAAGACAGCTAAATAAATCCATGTGATAATAATAATGATCCATGTGATAAAAAAATGCAAATAAATTATATTGATTGCATATTCAAAAATTAAAAAAATCGTATATAATGTGTATCAACGGTGCAGTGCTTACAGTCCAGCTATGCCATCATCAAATTTTTAAATTCGTCGGAATCATCTTTAACTGTTAATAGTGGCATGTTCATCATCTTTAAAAATCAATTCATATTCCGATATATTCATATTGGTTTGCATTCACTAACTGGACACCATCAATAAATAATAACTGGACACTATCATAAGTTTAAACCATCACTGAAGTCATGATCCAATAAAATTAAAAACAATAAATGGTTATTGAATATATTTTGGTAAGCTAAACTTCTGTCGAATTTTAATTTAAGTCGTTAAATAAGTAATTTTTACTTTTTGCTAATCATAACTGAAATTTAATGAGTACGTATCTCATACAATAGAATAGAAAAAATTTTTTTTTTTTTTTGGGTAAATATTTTATGAAAATTGTTGTAAATTTACCTATGTACATTGATGGAATTTATGTAGTTGCGGACTCATTGATAAAACAAAAAAAAAAAAAAACATTTAAATGTTCAAATGAAATTTTACGTAACCTTGAAAGTGTTTCGAAAGGTTGATGATCTATTCAAAAGTCTATCGGGTTAATTTATACAGAATTTCATTTATATTTTTATTATTAATAATTGAAATAAATTTATATTAAATTATTAATGAGTTCATCCGATACGTCTGGTAACGAAGGCGACCAATCCACAGATTTTTTAAATTTACGCAATATAGTTATCGAAAAACAAATTCCTTCAAAAGGTCGTTCAAAACAAAAGATAGAAGAAACTCCTAAACCTTTGTCAGAAAATATCAATTTAAAACTAGGTTCATCCTCACAACAATTAAATCAACCTCCAAACACAAAGCTTCCTACTTGCTCTGATCCCAATCAAGATATTAAAATGTCTGCTTTAGACGTGAAATATGTGTTAAAGCTAGTTCCTAATTTTAACGGCAATCCAAGGGACCTACACAAATTTATTTCCAGTATCGATTACCTATATATATAAAACGTTACGTGAAACAGATAGACCTGATCTTATAGAACTGTTAAAATTGAAGTTAGATGGGAAGGCATATGATATTGTTCGATATACCGAAATTGGTTCATGGACTGACTTTAAGAAAATTTTAACATCGGAATTTTCAGAAAGTCGTTCCATCGGTCATCTTCAAATAGAGTTAGCTAAGATACGACAGTTAAAGGGCGAAGATGTACGTTCTTATGCCAGTAGACTTGAATTAATTGTCCATGACTTGAATGAGGCTTGTTTAGCCGCACAAGGTATCAATTCAGCTAAAACTATTCGTGACCTTAATTCGCATATCGCATTACAGTCGTTTCAAGAAGGGTTACATGATCCCATAAAAAATATCGTTAAGGCATGTCGGTTTGAGAAATTAACTGATGCCATCAATCAGGCTTGCCAAGAAGAGCTAGCAATCAAAAATTTTTCGAGAGTGTCCACCACTACAGCTACATCTAATCCGAAACCAAACAAATTTTGTCAACTATGTCGAAAGCCTGGACATGTGATTGAACAATGTTTTAGAAACCAGCAACATTCTCCAAAATCCATTAAATCGTTTTCAATTATAAAATGTGCATACTGCAAGCGAATGGGACATCATATACAGGAATGCTATTTAAAAAAGAGAAGTGATGCTCGTAGAGGAGAGTTAGCAACATCGCATCCAACTATTTCGGGAAATGTACAAGGATCTCTGAAGTCAACCAAGGACGCTCCCTCAAAGATCCCGAAGTAATAGAGTGAATTTGAATAAATTTGATAATCCATCATCAATAGAACATATTTATACGGTAACACAAGATTGCAACACTGCTCCTAAAAATCATTATTTGTATTTAAATCTAAATATCAGTAAATTTTCAAATATTCCCTTCCTCGTGGACACAGCTGCTGAGGTGTCTCTTATTAAGAATAATTTGTTAAAAAATGGTACCTTAATTCGTAACGATAGCAGATGTAAACTTAAAGGAATTTCTTCTGATGTTATTCAAACTATAGGTGAATGCGAAGCCAAGTTAATTCTTCCTCATTGTAATGAATTAGATATAGTTTTTCAAGTTATACCTGATTCCTTCCCAATTTCATGTTCCGGTATACTTGGACATAATTTCTTCAACCAATTTAAATGTAGTATTGACTTTTTGCGCCAAGTCGTTGATATTCCCTTAGAACATACTACCATTTCATTGACCTTAATCTCTGAACTCCAAATTCAGTGTGATCAGTCCATAAAAATATCACCTCGTTCAGAGAAAATTTTAACCATTAAAGTAAATTGTGCCAATGAATCAGAATACGTCTGTCCTTCTCTAGAAATCGCACCTTCGGTATTTGTCTCAAACACTCTTATTCAAATTAAAAACAACACAATTCCGATTTCCTTCGTAAATATATCAGAAGAAGAACACGTTTTAAATAGTTTCATTATTAAGGTTGAACCTTTATCTAATTACCATATATATCATTTGCAAAAATGGAATGAGATTAGAAATATTAAATTCTTCCATAAATCTGCAACATCTTAATAAAGAAGAATATAATGCAATAATTTCGGTAATCCATCAATTTAATGACGTATTTCATCTGGAGGGAGACACATTAACCACCACAAGTGTAGCCACTCACGAAATTCGGACGCTCCCTGGGGCTAGCCCAATTCATATTCGTCAATATAGGCAGCCGCATTCTACAAAATTAGAAATTAAAGCACAAATTGACCAGATGCTGAAAGACCATATAGTAGAAGATAGCGCAAGTCCGTGGAATTTCCCGCTCCTCATAATACCAAAAAAGTCAAGTACAAACGAAAAAAAATGGCGAGTAGTAATAGATTACCGCAAGTTGAACGAGATAACAACTGACGATATTTTCCCTTTACCAAATATCTCAGATATACTTGATAAACTTGGTAGCGCTCAATATTTCTCGTCGCTTCATTTATACAGTGGGTACCACCAAGTTAATCTTCAAGAATCGGATCGAATTAAGACGGCATTTAGCACAGATGATGGGCATTACCATTTTGTCAGAATGCCTTTTGGTTTAAAAGGAGCACCATCAACTTTTCAACGAATGATTAACAATGTGCTAAGTGGTCTCAATAATATTAAATGTCTCGTTTACCTCGACGGTATCGTCATTTTCGGAACAACTCTTGTAGAACACAATAAAAGGCTTGTCGAAGTTTTCGAACGTTTCCGAAAATTTAATTTAAAATTAAACGCAAGCAAGTGTCAGTTTTTAAGACAGGAAATTACCTACCTGGGACATATTGTAACTTCCAGTGGCATTAGGCCTGACGATAATAAAATTTCCGTAGTTGAAAATTTTCCAGTACCGAAGAATTCTACTGAGATTAAGTCATTTTTGGGGTTTGTTGGATATTACCGTAGATTTATACCCAACTTCTCTGCTATAGCAAAACCTATCACGGCATTATTAAAAAAAAATCAAAAGTTTGAATGGAATGCACTATGCCAACATGCATTTGACAAACTCAAACAAACAATCATAAAACCTCCAGTACTTCAAATGCCAAATTTTTCAAAACCATTTATAGTAACGTGTGATGCCAGCGATTTTGCAATTGGATCCGTGTTATCACAATTGGTAGATTCATTTGATCTACCTATTGCAAATGCCAGCAGGACACTTAATAAAGCCGAACAAAATTATGCAGTCATCGAGAAGGAATTATTATCAATAGTTTGGTCAGTCAACCACTTCCGCCCATATTTATACGGACATAAATTTCAAATAGTTACTGACCAAGTGACCACAAACCGCTTATTTGGCTATGCAATCTAAAAAACCCCTCTCCGAGATTGATGAGATGGAAAATTAAATTGGACGAATTCGATTATACCATCAATCATAAACCAGGATCGCAAAATAAAATCGCTGATGCCTTAAGCAGAATCTATATAAATAATAATTCAGCCAATACATATGATTGCCATGCGATTACACGAGCACAAACGCAACATATAAAAGAAAAAGTAAAGAACGATTTTCAACCCGGATTTGATGAAAACCGTACGTTGACACCGAATATCAATGATAATGAAAACGAGAATTTAAATGATTCTCTAAACAATTTGGGTTTACTTAATCTTAATAAAACATCTAACAGTGATAACTTGGAGTTTACTTCAACAAGTAATATTGATCTACTTCCAAATAATTCAGCTGTTTCTTCAAATAGTATTGATCTTAAAACAAATCATTCAAATCAATTAGAGAGTAGTACTTGTAATAATAAAAACGACGGAAATAAATCCTTTGAGTATCCGGTGATTCCTAATTCTGACATAAAATACATAAACGATGAATCTGAAATTAAACAACTTGTACTAAATTTCCATATATCACCACTCGGGGGTCATCAAGGACAATTCAGAACGTATAACCGAATTAAGCAATATTACAACTTTCCAAATATGTACTCGGTTATTAAAAATATAATATCGTCATGCAAACAATGTCAAATCAATTAGGCCCCATGGTATCTTCTTATAATAATAATAAATATATACTTAGCATGCAGGATGACCTTTCAAAATATTCAGTGGCTATGGCAATACTCAATCAGGAAGCAAATGTCCTAGCTAAATCGTTTGTTGAAAATTTTATTTGTGTGTACGGTATCCCTGATGAAGTTTTAAGCGACCAGGGCACGAATTTTATGAGCTCACTATTTTCCGAAGTCTGTAAACTATTAAAAATAAGAAAACTTTGCACAACAGCGTACCATCCGCAGAGTAATGGTTCCCTAGAAAGGTTTCATAAGACATTAGGTGAATACCTTCGTAATTTCTCGCAAAGCGATCTTTTAAATTGGGACTTATGGATTCCTTACTTTACTTTTACGTACAATTCAACACCTCACAGCTCTACTGGACTAATGCCGTATGAGCTTGTTTTTGGAATGAAGCCCAATATACCTAATTCCTTGTATAAAGAACCAGAACCAGTTTATACATTCGATGATTTTTGTCAAGATTTAAAATACAGATTACAAACTTCATTCACTATAGCTAAAAGAAATATATCTAACGCAAAGGAAAAGTCGAAGCATTATTATGATCGTTCATCAAATCCTATTACATTCAATAAAGGCGACTTAGTTTTAATAAAAAATGAAGCGCGCACAAGTAAATTGTCTCCGCTGTGGTTAGGTCCGTATGTCATACAAGACGTTTTGTCGGATGAAAATTCTGCCATTAGAATTGGTCGATCAAATAAAACAATACATCATAACCGATTGAAGCATTTTAAGACACCCGATTAACATAAGTATGTCATACAATAATTAAATGCATATAAATTATAATTTCCGTTTCTCTTTATCAATGAATTCTTCAATTATAAATTTATCAATTTAATATTTTTTGTATTAACTTTAAATTCAAATTATAGGTTAAACCTAAAATTGTCGAACTTAGCAGTCGAAAAGTACATATGTAGTACATTTCATATACACTGCGCCAATTAAAAAACGGAACAGAAATTTTCTTCGAAAAAATACCCAGATTTGAACGCTTGTAACTTGGTGAAATAACACCTTTCAAAAAAATTTTTTTGTTTCTAGTTGAAGGAAATTTTGTTTTCTTTTCGATACTGGAAACCGTTTTATTTTATTTTGTTTTTTTATGACCTTTTAGAGTAAACCAAAAGGTGTCTAAAAAAAAAAAAAATTTGCTGCTGTTTGAAACTGTAAACGAACTTGCCCGAAATTTCATTCAAAAATCCAAATCGGCCATTTTATAGAGAATTTAGAAACCTTGCAAAATGATACTAGGAAAATTTCTGTGCGGCCACTCCTTGTCGAGTTATTGAAGATTTAGAGAAAACATATCACAAAGAGTAGAAGTAAAGTTTTTTTTTTCTTGTAAACTTAGCACTCTACGATAAAATGTGCAGTTACTCTAACATTAAAACTTTAACACACTAAAACTTCAATAACTAGACAAGGAGTGGCCGCACAGAAATTTTCCTAGTATCATTTTGCAAGGTTTCTAAATTCTCTATAAAATGGCCGATTTGGATTTTTGAATGAAATTTCGGGCAAGTTCGTTTACAGTTTCAAACAGCAGCAAATTTTTTTTTTTTTTAGACACCTTTTGGTTTACTCTAAAAGGTCATAAAAAAACAAAATAAAATAAAACGGTTTCCAGTATCGAAAAGAAAACAAAATTTCCTTCAACTAGAAACAAAAAAATTTTTTTGAAAGGTGTTATTTCACCAAGTTACAAGCGTTCAAATCTGGGTATTTTTTCGAAGAAAATTTCTGTTCCGTTTTTTAATTGGCGCAGTGTATAATGATCATAACAAAATAATTGTAATCTTATTATGAGTAAATTGTCTAACTCCTTTCTCAAATGGTTATAAAAAATAACCTTTGTTTTATTGAGGGAGGTGTGAAGCAATATACTAATTAGTACACTTTTACTGTGCTACAATTTGCTCATAATCAAGAAATTCAATAATGTAATAATGTGTAACACTTCTTGTATTTTAAAATAAAATAAAACGATTAGTAAGATCATTACCATCGAACGATGGACACCTAAAGATAAAATTGTAAATTAAGATATAATCTAAAATTAAATAAATAAAACACTGAACTATAAACAAATATATAAGTTTAACTTAAATAAATTAAAACTAATGTTCAGCTTTATTGTGATTGAATTAAATACTAATAAATAAAATAAAGTACAGTAAGTCCTCGACTTACGCGAATTCGACTTACGTGAATTCATACAGTTCTCGACTTACGCGAATTTGACTTACGTGAAGTCCTACTTACGTGATTTAAAAAAAATTAGTTTTGAGGTTTGTTCGACTTACGCGATTTTTCGACTTACGCGAAAATCTTCGGAACGAATTAATCACGTAAGTCGAGGACTTACTGTATAGTGTTTTATTAAACCTTACGTGGTATTACCGCTCGGTACCACTACAGCAGATAAGTTCCGCACTAAAATCAAACTTTCCAATTAATGATAGTTTTAGCAGTTAAATGTCTAATTGCATCAAAGATGTTTTCTGTTACATTGCTAAATTTAGTTTTTCTACAAGTGTTTTCACTTCTGAACTTAATTTAATGATTTATTTAGTTTACAATATAATCAACAGTATCTATTATCTCTAATAATTATTTTAAACATAAAATTTAATTAGTAAAAGTTTAATTATCTAACTTCACATATTGTTAATTCAATAACAATATTTATAGAATGTAAATTACCAGTAAAGTATAATGTAAGTACTTTTCTTGTACTTTACATTATATAAATTTCGTTATTGAATTAACAATATGTGAAGTTAGATAATTAAGCTTTTACTAATTAAATTTTATGTTTAAAATAATTTTTAGGGATCATAATAAATACTGTTGATTATATTGTAAACTAAATTAATAAATTAATAAACTTTTCAATTGTATAGAAACACTAGAATTAAGAAATGTAGGACGAACATTTTACAATAAACAATTTTTACTTTAAACATCACACACCAAAAAGTTATCAAATGATTTGACCGCATAAAACGTCAGACACAAATATACCACCAATAAATATTCTTCTTGAATTCAAAGGCTCCAATTTTAATGTTCATTAATTTTTCCCAAAATTACAAAATATTATAGAATTCAAATAATCTAAATTTAAAAAATACAAAACTTTATCTGAATTTTTTCAATACGTTTTTATTACTTTCATAAAACAGAACCCAAAAAATATTTGCATGTTCCAAGCTAGTTCTTATCAATGACATATATAATTTCGAAAAGATATTCAATTATCTAAGAACCCGAATTTAAAACATAATTAAAAAATTTCTACTGTTGTAGAATGTTGAACATGACAGAATCAATTATTTTGTTATTTCTTGAATAGCTATCTTTGTAATATTAATTTCCCACCTCGGATAAAATATAAATTCCCTAACTAATAAACTGGTAAGCCAGAACGATGGTAACAAAAGTTAAACACGATTTTCACCTTGATATGTTTTAGGTTATAGCAATCAGTAAATTGAATTTGGGCTGATTCATCTAACTATTTCTTAAAAGCTTCATCAGAAATAGTTGATGACAAACGAGATACAAATATCCATTTCTTAGGTATTACTAACGAAATTAAATTTTTTGTAGAAGGAGTTGCTCCTACCTCTTAAGCCGCGTACACATTGAGCGAACGAACGCCGAATATCAAGCGAACAGCGAACACCGAACGCAAATTCGCTTAATGTGTACTATGACGTAACCGCGAACCAAATGTTCGATTCGCATTCGCTTGCGTTCGCTCCAAGAGCGGAACATCAAAGGAAATTGATGTTCAGTATGGCCGATAAAAACGCAAAAACAATACAACGAACGAAGAACACAAATAAGTTTTTTCTTGTACAGAGTCAAGAACGATTTTTAAAATTTAATGTCTTAAAATTTAATTTTTTTTAAATTTTTCATTAAAAAATAATACAATTTCTTTTTTTTAATAATTGTTTTTTTACAAATACATCCACACTCTTGTTCACCAATTAATTTTGCCAACAAACAGCGAACATGACAGATACGGCAAATTCGCTTTCCGTCCATTTGGTGTGTACGACACTCCAAATCGTCAATGAAAGAATAACAAACATTCGCTGTTTGGTGTTGATTCGCTGTTCACTGTTCGTTCGGTCAATGTGTACGCGGCTTTAAAAGTATGCATAGGAAAATTACGTCAGCTGAAACGAGTATATTCCGGAACTGCGTCAATTTATCATTAAAACAAATTTATTTGGTATTTAGCTTATTTTTTTATTAATTTATTGTCGACGTTTCAACGGCTTTATTCCGTCATCCTCAGGACAATTTTTTTTACAAATAAAAAAACATACAAATTTCAAACAAAATAACAAGTCCTTACAAATGTACATACTACTTGATTTGAAAAAACCCGTTGGTCAAAAGTGTAAATTAATTTAGAATAACATTGTCGTAGTAATTTGTCGTAGTAATTTAACAAGAATTTGGAAATTTCCTGGACATTAAACAAATTTGGACCCCGCATTTTCTTAATATAAATATTTTCCAAAAATAAACGCTTTTCCAAATTACTTTCTTTCTCCAAAATTGTAGCATCCTCTAAAGATAATACGTGGCCACTGTCCCGTAAATGGTTCGTTATTGCACTATGTGAATTTTGAAAGTTGAAAATTGAGTCATGAACATGTTGGTAAACACGCTTCTTTAGGTACTGTTTTGTCTGTCCAACGTATTCCTTTCCACATGAGCAATTTAGTTTATACACCAAATTTGATTGTAGTTCTAAAGGAATTTCGTCTTTTAACTTGGTCTACCCACCACTTTCATCTCAAAATTTTGACAAGTTGATTTAATTTTTTCAAAAAGAATTTTTATGTATGGAATCGATATAAAGATCTTCCTAGTATTTTCCACCTCTAAATCCTGTGAATTGGATGGAGTTAGCTAGGTTATAGCTTTCCTTATGTTCCGGTGTATCGTATTCTTTGGATAACCATTTTTTAATAACACATTTGTTAATTTTGAAAAATTGTCCGAATGAAAACATTCATCTGATAATTTTAAAATCTTTTCAGCTAACAAAAATACTGTATTATTCTTATATGATAATGGAAGCCATGAATTATAATTTAGGTAGCGGCCTGACCAAGACATTTTTTGATACCAATTTGTACTCAAACTTCCATTATCATTCCGTATAACCAACACATCCAGAAAAGCCAACCGATTTTCATTTTCCATTTCTACCGTAAATTTAATACGCGGCGTAAAATTGTTGAAATCACTAAGGAATGTGGTAACTTCAGAATTTGGAATAGCCGCAATAATATCATCTACATATCTGAAAAAGAGTATTGGTTTAACAGAAGATAAATTCAACACTTCGGTTTCAATATGTTCCATCAGTAAATTTGCTATTGCGGGACAGACTGGTGAACCCATTGGTGAACCAAATACTTGTTTAAAAAATCTTCCATTAAAACTAAACTCAGTATGATCCAGGACGAATTTTAATGCCTCCACGAAATTGTTCAAATCCAAATTTGTCCCACTGTTTAATTTTATATCATTCCATAATTTTTTAACTAAATTTAGAACCAATTTTGAATCCACGTTAGTGAACAACGAAACCACGTCAAGCGAAACTAAAATATAATTTGGTGGGAGAACAAAATTTTGAATTTTTAGTTTGAAATCCTCCGCATTTCTTATTGCCGAAAAATTACGACCAACATAACAATTCAAAATATCAGACAAAAATTTAGATAAATTATACAAAGGTGAACCCACGTAGCTCACAATTGGTCTCAACGGATTACCGTCTTTATGTATTTTTGGAAGACCGTACATTCTCGGAGTTGTACCATTGTAGCTACGTAGATCCTTACCCATCGATTTAGTTATTTTGCCTAAACGTTCCCAAGAAGAAATAATTAAATTTGAATTCGTCTGTATCGTCCCGATACCAACTTTCCTAATTTCTATATACGTGTTATCGTCTGACAAGAGCAATTCCATTTTTTCAACGTAAGCTATTTTTGACATAAGAACCGTAACATTGCCCTTATCAGCCTTTACCACATATATGTCTGGATTATTGGTTAGAAATACTTTAGCCCTTTTGGCTTGTTGAATTTGTTGTAGTTCATTACTTCCTAAAAAAGTCAGAGAGGGTCAACAACTTCGAAATTTTAACAAACTCTTGAACTAAAAACATTTAAATTTCAGAATTTATAAATTCTGAAACGACTCCTATTTGAACGATATGAAATCGTATCACATACGTCAATCGGTCAGATTTGTGAAATGATCGGGAGTAGTTGTAATGTTGAGTACAACAGTAGTACAAGCACCACCAGAATGACCAGGTGATCAGCCTGGAAGAACAAAGTGAGAGTGTCAGAACGGATGAGCGAAATAATAACCCAGGCACACAAAAAAAAAGTCGTGACCCAGAGTGAAGATCCCACTATTTCTACGTTTTTGAGGTCACTAAAACCGAATATGACCATAAAAAATGATTCCAATTGCCCATTTTCCCATTACTACCCGCTCCCCCCTCCCCCCCATGGGGGTCAAAATTTCAATTTCCATGCAAAATTAAGATGGATATAGGTACATTTCTATGTTTTTTGGGTCGCTGGAACCGAAAATGACAACAAAAATGTAATTTGACCCTTCCATCAGCCCCCTAGCACCGGGAGGAGGAAAGAGTTCCTCTCCTTTATTATGAAAGAGGAATCTCTCTGCTACTGCACTGGTAAATATGCCAGAAGAATATAACTGATTGGAGCTTGTGCTTGTAAAAATCAAGTATACGGGACACAACTAGCAGATTTGCGGAAATCTGAAGATACTTACAGTCCTTCTGGAACAATAAAGTGGTTTCACAAGGCATCCGTGCTTCTTGTACCTTTGGAATATTCGAGATTGCAAGAAGCATTATAAAAACCATAAATGGCCTACTAGAGCCTCTTTAATCCCTGGCTCGGAAAATGTTCTCTTTTGAATTTGTGAAAGCATTAGACAGCGAAGGAGCCACTTTCAATTACATCTAGAGGAAATTTCCGAACAAATCAGAAGCTAAGCTTAAAGAAGGAATTTTCGACGGGCCGGAAATTCGGAAGCTTCTGCTCGACTCCGAGTTCATCCAATCAATGGATTTAAAGAAAAAAACGCTTGGCTCAGCTTTAAAAGTGTGGTAGAAAACTTCCCAGGTAATCAAAAGAGTCCGAACTATAAGAGAGAACTAAAAATACTGCTAACAAACTTTAAGAATCCTTGAGTTCCATGTAGGCTATTTTCCAGAGAATTTAGGGGACTACTGCGAGGAGCAAGGTGGTAGGTTTCACCAGGATCTTAAAGAAATGGAACGACGCTATCAAGGTAAATGTAACATCAGTGTGTTAGCTGACTACTGCTTGAATTTGAAAAGGGACTTGCCAGAACAGAGCAGAGCCAAGAAGAGGAAACCCCTCAGAAGATCATTTGAAAGCAACAGAGTTCGGTATCGCAGGAAGAACTAACCCCCGAAATCGTGAGAGGCCAACGGACTCACGTTAAAAATGCACCCCGAAGAGTGAGAGGGGTCAAATTTACTTTTTGTTGTCATTTTCGGTTCCAGCGACGCAAAACTCATAAAAATTTACATCCATCTCAATTTTGCATGGAAATTGAAATTTCGACCCCCAAGGGGGGTGGTAACGAGAAAATGGGCAATTGGAATCATTTTTTATGATTATATTCTGTTTCAGCGACCTCGAAAATGTAGCAATAGTGGGATCTCCCCTCTGCGTCACGAGTTTTTTTTTATGTGCCTGTGTAATAATTTGGATGCGAATGATGCCCATGATGCTCCGCTGGTCGATGACGAGAAAGCTAGCGATTGATCGTGCGGACATCATTTAATTTGTGTGAATATTTCTTGCTTTCTCTTCCACTTTCTCGTATTATTTCGTTGGATCTGAGCTGATTTGTTGAATCATCTTATCTCTCAAATTACTACTTAATTTTGTCCATTTTTAGAATTCAACTCCAAATTCTTTAAATATGGAAAATTCTAGAATTTTCGTAAAAATTTTCAAATTCTGAATTTATAAAAATTTATAGTTTTGTATTTTTTGATTCTCTAAATATTTTAAAGCTCTCGTAAAAGAGTCCACAATATTCTTGTTATAAGGAAACTTTTAAATTTCAGGATTTACTTAATTTTCTCAATTTTCAAAATTTTATCGAAGAACATCGAAATTCCCCTAATTACTCTCTGCATACTGGAGCATGAAATACAGTAAAACTTCAGAAATTTGTATAGCTTGATCGAATCTCAAATTTTGTCATTTTTGAGCATTCCAAAAAAAATTTTACACTATTCTGAATATTCTGAGCCAGGTTAAAAAAAAATTAAATTCTGAAAATCAGGTAAATTTTGTCACTTGACCGAATTTTAAAATTGGTTCAGTAGCCAAAGTGAATATTTTCCATTTTTCCATTAAAAATCAAGTAAAATTTAGTACTTTTGAAATAAGGTAAATTTTGTAACTGGAACTAATTTAAAATTTGTTGCTATCTCATGTACAAAGAATTTTTAAAATTTTCATTTGAAATTCCAATTGAATTTTGTCATTTGAGTTTCAAATGGCTAAACAATTGTAAATTGATAAACAAAAATTTTAATTCTGAAAATTTGAAAAATTTTGTAACTTTTGAGTCCATCAAAATTCTAATGCAATTAGTTTTCTTCAAAAATGTTAAAGGCAAAATACATACTTAATACCGAATTTGAAAATTTGGCCTCTCTTATACTGAAGAAAGATAAGTTTTATAGAGGTTTTTAACACGACCATTGAAAACCGTTTCGATTTTTTTTTTAAAAAACGTTTGGATACTGAAAATTTGGCAAATATTATAACTTAACCGAATATTAAACTTTATTCCCTCCTCTTTTTTTGGATATTTTCTCAGAGAGAGCATTTTTTATATTTTCTAGGGGGTAATTTTAAAAATTTAGTTTCAGTTTTCTTTATTTTTGGAAACGATTTTTAAAAGCTAAGAGTCCTAATATTTCCTAGAATCATTTGAATTGGATGAATTCTCGTTTTAGTTTGTATATTTTGGAAAATTCTCAACTCTCCCACTTTTGTTCCCTAAATTCACCAAATTTTCTAAATTCTTTAATCAGCTACTGTGCGTCTGGAAATTTAGTTAAATGAAATTGAAAAAACTTAGAATTTGGTGAATTTAAAATTCTTTCTAATTAGAAAGTTTTTGTTTCCCGATGGTTACCTGTAACGTGTACACTTAATATATCTTGTATAGAAAACATGGTGTGTTAAAACATACTTACTGCATCTAAGAATGTGTGCCTAGCAGTAAAAAAGAAGAAACTCATACTTGGGGTTGGGGTCGCCATGTATGTGAGCAAAATTATGACTCCTATAAAACCTACACTCAGGTCAAAACAATGTTTGTATATACGGAAGCAAACGATCTTCGTTAATTATCATAATTTTATTATGTTTAAATGAAGATTGCTTCTTTTACTTTTTTTATTTGATTTTAGATAAGCTTGTTGTCAATTTGTCAGAAACTTCATATCACATTATTTATGTACAGTAAAATGGCTTCGACAGGTCTAGTAAAATATGCAGTAATGACCTTTCTTCCACCATCTATTTAAATTACCTGTCAATCTAGTATAGTGTAATAAAACGATCATAATGAAACTAAATAGAGAGAAATATTTTATTTCATCGTGACTAATTACAAAACTTACTAGTACAATCCAAAGAAAGTGTCATGTAAACGTAATTCCTTCTATATCTTTACTCGTACGTATTAATTATTTAAGAAAAAAATATCGAAAACAAGTTCCTGTAATGTGTTAATCAGTAAATAAATTAAAATACCCTCTCGCCGTTGTCCGCCTATTATGATAGCAGGCACATAAAAAAAATATTGAATCAGAAAAACATGTTATGCAGATTTTGCACAATTTTTCTATATGGTGACTAATATTTTATTGGTTCCAGAGTGCGTCTATCGAACGACTTTTTCCTGTTTACAAATTTCTTTCCACGACTTATACACACTCATGTAGCCAACAATTTTTTTTTTTACATCAGACATTGCAGTTTATATAAATATATGTAACAACACCTACGTGCTTACACGTTCTTGTGTATAAAAATAAATTTATTAGACTTTCAAAAAGATTTTATTTTGATTACACGTAGGTTAGGATACAAAAAATTTGTATATGTAACGTACGAGTATCTGCGCGCAATGCCGGAAGGTACATTAACAATTCAAATATTTAAAAAATGTATACGTTGTGTAGTAGTCTTCTAGATCTAATCACTTTACATACTTAAAGAATTATATCATTGCTTATAACGATAAAATACAGGTGGTCACACTTCATTTAGTATACGATCTTAATAGACACACACACAATCACCGGGGTACCTAAATATATCTAATATAAACCAATTTCACTATATTTTAATAATAAAATATCTTTATTTGGTATTCGGTTATTAAATTGTTAAAAACAACAAAAAATTTTAAGCTGATTTGTTGTTTTGTTTCACTAACCCATTTTCAAGCGAAATTAATTTGTCATCTTACATACGCGAGTACAATTAAATACCAAATTTGGCACAAAAACAAAAAAAAAATTAAGCCATGAAATCTTTGTGGGATGCTAATCACCATATTTAATTGGATTCTCGTGTCTAAAAATTAGATACGCGCGTAAATAAATTTTCAAATAACAGTAAGATAAATCTCGCCCAAAATAAAAGATGCTTCAATGTGATTGATGCAAAACAAATTTCGCGATATTGACATAAGTAATAGCGCGCGCAAATATACATATTTATAAATACAAAATACGCTAACAAAATATTTGATTTGTTGTTGAGTACGCATATAATCGAGAAAGAAAAAAAAACTCCAAAATAATGTGAGAAGGGGTGCTACAGGTCATTGATCATAAGTAAACACTATCTGCAAGTTTTTTAAATTAACAAATCAAACAGTTTATTTGGAAACAAATAGAATACAATCAATGGGAATGGTTTTGGTCACGTATTAAACGCGATATGTTGGTTGACACGCGGTTTAATTTGTAAATTTCATCGAATTTAATGGTTTGATCAAATTCAACAGTAACATACAAAGTGGTTTTATAAAGGAAACAGTAATAAAAAAAAAAATAACGAGAAAGGTGATAACATCAGGAAGTGTTGCATAAGAATTTTAATACTTTACTGTCTATATGTTTAGAATTGACAGGATGATGGCAATCGTTCAATTCGAAATAAAAAATGAATTTAACTCTATTTTAAGACTGTTGGGAGGTAATATTGGTTTAAATTTTTAAATAACAGAACAATCCAAACAATAGCGGTTCTCGACCACTTCCTATAATACATGAAGCCGACTAAAAAATTGAAACCGGTAGCCTCATGACAACCTGTTCTACAAAACAACGATAACACTATAAACGACTCCAAAGTTTGGGCTTCTCGCAGATTAGACCATTTAAAGGCAAGTCTGAAAAAATGATGAAAGCGGTCGCTCGCATTCAATTTCAACTCATTTTGTGGTAATATTCTTTGAATAATTACTATACGACCCTCTTGGATAATTCGACCGATGGTGATATCACCAAATAATTAATTTAACTATTAAGGCAGCTACAGTAAGCTGCTCAAAATGTTGAATGTCACTCTCATTTGAATTTAAATTTTGAAACTATGTTACACACAAGAAAAGTTTTTGCAAATGTATAGCCTGTATATTCATGTCCGACCACTTCCAATTGCGAATCATATTGGACGCGTATCATTCGAACGAGCTTTCTCGAAACAGTCGTGGTAGTGTTTAGCGGTCTGATATTGGTTTATTATGACATCAGTGGTAAGCAACTATGTATGAATGATTTAGGCGTTTTATGACCATTTTAATAATGGCACTAATTTTATCAGAGTTTGATTAAACAAGATTAGAATTGTTTCAAATTCTTGACCACTTGGATCAATTTCGAGAAAATGAGAGTTTTAAATTTAAAAATAAATCTTTGTTTAAGGAAGGCTATTTCATACTAGCTACTACCAAAATTAAACAACTTCTGATGCTTGAGTTTTACTACAAAATTTGGTTTCATAAAATGCATGGGAAAGAAAGAAACGAACATTTCTAATTAAACTTTATGACGCGAAATTAAATTCAAAGTTCTGGAAGGAAATTAATGCTCCATTTTTACCAATAATGCGTTGAATTGCAAAATTTTTACAAAAAGTACTTTAAATCTCTTCTTCCTTTAAATACATCATCTAAAGCTTTCACCTGGGTATATAAACGTTAATCTCACTGAAATTTATAATTCGAAAGCTCTAAGATTTTTTTTAAATATGAAATGTAAATGAGGTTTCTAAACATTTTAAAAGCTTTTACAAGCACTGGTAACACAGAAATTATTTAACATGACTAAAACAGTAAGCTTTTGCTTGAAGTTCAACCCTAGGTTTGGTCATATTTTGATGGTGTTTGAGAGCAGACCTGGGAAGTCGGAATCATCAGATAATCTGAAAGCTTGAAAATTATTTCTTAGGTTTTGAGAAATACATCTCAAGTAAAGCTTAAAAAAAATTTCGAGCAATTTTTATTTAAACCCAAATAATTTCGGGAATAAAATTAAAAAAGTGTCACTATATTTGAAGGCTCTCAACAATGAGATTCGAGGATATAATTGTGCACGATAAAAGCTTTTAATTACACTCACTCAAAGAAAGCTTTAATAATTGGTTTTAACAGTTTTTAATTTTATTTCCCTATAGAATAACGGTATTCTAAACGTTAGTGAGCAACACCAGAGCCTTCTAGAGTATAGAGCCATAATCATTATGACGTATTTTTTAGAAGCTTTTTTAGTGGTATAACTTTTCACTGATTTTCATAGGAATCCATAGTAGAAATGGTGTTTTTTAGCTTCAAGTTTTTCATTGAAAAAAGCAAAAATGTTACAAAATTTTTATACAAAAGTGTTCTACATACCTTTAGCAGCAATATACATGCAGGGTTTATTGGTATTAAGTAAATAATAATTGCAGAAATATTAAAATTAAATTATTTCTAAAATATATTTTTCGAACTTTCATTTTAAAAATACATCAAAGTTGGCTCTGACGAATTAAAATAATACTTGCTACATTTATCTTTAGTTTTACTAGTGTACGTTAGATGTCTCAGATTTATACAGAAAAATACGAAAAAAAATTGTTTAATCACAAAATTATCACACGTTCTTAATATTTTCAGAATTTGTTTTGCTTTTCCTACAATTTTTGAACTTAAAATTTCCCCAGGTGGAAATTTTTGGTACGATTTTTAAAAAATTTGTACTGCCATCACTGCCATCTATGTAATGTATATTGAGTTAATGCACACAATTTGTAGTAAGCTTTTCTTTTTTATTTGACCAGAATGCTGTTGTTATGAACTTTTGTTTATATTTTGGTTTAAATAAATCAATTATTACAAGAAAATGGAAACGATTTACTTAAACGACATTTATATATGTTGAAATTCAAACATTTATGAAAATATTTCAGAAATCATAATTAAGAATTTGTAACGTTTTCATTGACAAATTTGTCTTAAGAAAAAAAGTGATTTCCCATATGTTTTTTGTGTTTTACTATGGAAATTTTGAATTGTTCGTCGTTTCTAATTCCCTTAAAAAAGCTTCGTTTTTTAGATTATGGCTTGTATAATCAAGGTTGCTTTGGCAACACTTCTAAATTTTTATCAAATTACCTTTGAATATATTTTATTTTTAAAATTTTTCACTGAAAATACGAAAAGTAAACACTAATTTCAGGACAGAAGTTCCGTTTATTTTAAAAGCTTTTTAGTTTTCAATTATTTTCACATTATACGAGAGCTTCCGAAAGGTAGTTGATTTTAAGAATCAATTCCAAACCCAGTGCTTCCGAAAGTACTACTATCGGAGTATTTCACTACTTTTAGATCATTCCTGTGAAAAATGCTTCTTTTAAATTATCAAAACAACAGGCAACAGCACTACTGGAAACCCATTCTAAAATAAGATTAAGCTTACGGCGTCTTTTCGAACACTTTGGAAATGATTCAACTACAACTATGTAAAATTTGCAATATTTAAAAACTTTCTTAGATGTCTGATTTTAAATGAAAACGGTTTAGAAATTCTTTTAAACAAACAAGTTTCAAGAGCTAGGTTTATGCTTTGACATTTATATGTACAGAATGAAGCTTTGGGAAGCTATAATTTTAAACTAGCTTACTTTATACATCGTTCTCATTTCGCCATCAGTAAAGTTAAGTCTAAAATCTAAAAGCTTTCACCTTTTAAAAATCTAATAAAATTTAAATATTTTGTTAATGTTCATGTCAAAACTTCTAAAAGTTTGTTCGTTTTTAATTTCAGTTCCTTACTATTGTTGAAACTTTCATTAGTACAGTGGTGGCAGTTTTACCACGATTCATATTTAAATTACACAGAGATGATATTGCAAAGCTTTCAATAGTTTTAAAGGATTTAAAGATATTGTTATCATAACTTTGATAAAAATGAATCTAGGAGCTTTATTAAATTTATTTTTAAAGCAAACATACCTCAATGTTTTATTTTCTACATAAAATATAACACTTCCTAATGGCAACAAGGAAATGATTCTGGCCATTTGAAAACAATTGTATGCTTTTAAATACGATTGGCTAAATTTTGAAGATGTTATTGACATTATAAAAAGTCCAACGTAACCAATCATATCCGTTCCACCATAGTGTACTGAATTTAAGGTCTTGTGGAAAACATCCTCTTGAAGCGATATCTGCTGGATTCTGTGCCGATGGTACATGTCGCCAATGTGTTCGATTTAATGATGAAATAATTTGTGATGTGCGATTTGCAATGAAAGTAGGCCAGCGACACGGATGTGATGTAAGTCAATGCAACAAAATAGTCAAATCCGTCCACACGAATATTGTCTGAAAATTGGTATTAGTCTCCTTTCTGACAAGATTCATCAGATTTGTCAATAAAACTACACCACACAGTTCCAAGAGTGGTAGGCGTTGGTGCTTTATGGGTGCCACTTAAGTTACCTTAGCGGTAATAAGATGAATGCACGAATATCCAGCCTCGGTGGTTACCCTGTAATATATTACTGCAGCATATGCCATTTGACTAGCATCACAAAAACCATGCAATTCGATCGTTGAATTTTTAGTCGTTGCACGAACCGAGGGTTTTGATTTCCTATATGTTTGGTTATGTAGATTGGATTCGCCACCATTTTCGTCTGCCTCTTTCTCTGGAAGTGGATATACTCAATTCACGTTCAGTAGCCAAAGTTGCTGAATAAAGATTTTTATTTTTATATTGATCGGAGCACTCCAGCCGAATGGATCAAACAAATTTCCTGGCATATCCACCGTAAATTCTTTGGCATCTCCACAAGGAATTTGAACAAATCGTCTAACGGGTTCATACTAAAGACCCAAAATCTTCACGGTTTTATCAGACGCGTCATCAATTGGCTTGATTTGGTGCCCTCTATTCGCAGGCGGAATATCGTTCAGAACTTTACGAGAGTTTGACACCCACTTGCTGTGATGGATTTCTTCAGGTTTTGTATTTCATCTAGGGTGTCTGCGCGTGGCATGAGGTCGTCTACGTAGATATCTCTGTCGATGGTTTTGGCTGCTGCTGGATTAGAGATAAGTGATGTTTGACCAATTTGTTTGGCACAACATGTTGCTAAATAAGGAGCTGAGGCTTATCCATACGTGACCGTGGTTAATTTGAAATACCTGATGGGATGAGTTGAACCTTCTATCCATACTATCTGTTGAAATTTGGTGTAATCCTCATGTACGCGAATTTGCACGCGAAAAAATGAAACTATGTTCCCGGAAACGCAAAATTATTGCGTAAATGGTAGATTCTACTGTTGGCCCTTCTGCTAAACAATTATTCAGTGACACACGAGAGGTCGGTTTTGCAGGCCCATCAAACACCACTCGTATTTTACTGCTTGAGCGATCTTTCTTGGTAACTTCATGGTATGATAAAAAGAAACCTGCATCTTGTACTGATGGTTGATGGATTTCTAGCATATGACCGAGAGCCGAATGTTTATTCATAAATTCTGTATAAAGGTTATGAAATTCGTTGTCTCGAAAAAATCGTCGTTTGCCATATTCAGCGACTTGCCTATAATTCGTTAGTAGATTTTTTGAAGGGCAATCGAACTTGGAACCTCCCATCAGAGGTTCTTTGTAGATTTTTCGTAAAACTTGTCTCACACAATTCTTCATCTGGTGACAGAAGTCAGACGTCATTTGGAATTGACTCTAACTCCTAAAATCATTTTAAGGGCGAATCTATGTTGTTATCATGAATATTGTTAGTGAACCCGAACATGGAATCAAAGATCAAACTTGTTTGAATTTTGTGGAACATGGGTATCTGCCACAATCCAACCAAATACTGTATTCTGTAGAATCTGTTCGCTTTGATCACCCTTAATCTGGTAATGTCTCCCGATTTTTAAGGACGTTTATTGTTAAAACTGAACCTGACCGAGTTTCGACTTGAATGGTAGCAACACCTTTCGTAACACCTGCTTCAACTAGTCCAAGCCCTTTGACGGTAAGTCGCCCATTTTTGGAATTCCAAGACGCTGCAGGCACGACTCTGTCGCGAAATTGTTTGTGGCCCGGGTTTGACCTGTGGAACAATTTACTTGTACAAGAGCGGTTGGCAAAATCGATTGTATCGTATTTAGTCGGAAATGATGTGTAAGAGCCGAATTTGAGATGCTATTGACAAGTCCTTCTTTGTGATCTGATGAAGCCGCTTCTTCCTCTACTAAATGGCGAAGAGGGTGGTGTTTCTCTCTGCATAATGGACATCGTCGCCTGGACAAGCATTTAAAAATCGTATGCTTATCACTTAAACAGTTGAAACATCGTTTGGTGCTCTGAATCAGTTCATGTCGTTTCTGTACAATAATAAATAAAATGTCCATCTGACTTACAAATAGGGCATTTGACATCCTATATGAGCCTTAATGGGATGTGCCATATTTGTAGAACTACGTTTATTTGAGCACCGCACTGATTCTAATGCATCACTACGGTGAGGTAGAAACTCAAATAGAAAACCCTTGGTTGCAAGCAGTCGCTTAATATTTCTATTGTTAGCTGTATTAATCGATTGTTGTTCAATGAAGGTTCGAATGAAAGCATTCATTGTATATCGCTTTTTGTCGTAGCGCTGCCTAAACTTCTGAAGCGCTTCGATGTAATTTGCTTCGATTATACTAAAATATATGTGGTATATTTCGTTTCGGTAATTTGACGTCTGCCCCTGAATGCATTGTATTTAGCTGGTTACCAAACTCGTGTTACCAGTGTCAACTCCGATTGTGCGAATCAACATGTTGAGTTCAATAAAGACCTTATAGTAATTTTCCTCATATTCCATAGCAGGATCTTGTGCTTGATCAAGAGAAAATATGATATTCTCGATCACCTTAAATTCATCCATCAGCTTCTCGACTCGATGTAACTTCGATTTGCACTCCTCGATGGACATATCACTAGATTTTTTAACTCTGTTTAGAGGATGATGGTTAACTTTCCTTTGATAACAGATCGCTGCTGCTTTAAAGCAAGTAGTTCAGCCATATCGAACTGTATCGCTGCGATTATAAATTTCAAGTGCACGATAATTCTTGTTCAATAAATTATAAAATGGCTAAACATAGAATTGAATCACTTCAAGTTGTATAAATTCCTCGTGCACGTATATAGATATAAATTTAATAAAAAATAAAAAATGGCTACTTATCGATCTGAAAAAATGTGGCTATAATTCAATTGTACAGTTCTCCGTATGTTGAATTGTTGAATTTCAGCAGTTATAGCGATCAGAAAATTATCCACCGAAGTTCAAAAAATATATTCCGTAAGTTGAATAGTTGAAAAAATCGGTATCGGTTCCAATAGCCGAAATCCGGCTCGAAGGACCACGTTCATTTGTTGATACCAAAGCTTCAAACTACCCCATTAAAAAAAATTCAAACATTTTCGAAACTTTAAAAAAATAAAAGCTTTCAATACTGAACGGTATAAAAATTTCGAAGAAACAAGATGATTCTATATACATCGTTCAATTACATTTCATGTGAATTTGTAATTGGAAAATTTTCAATTAATTAAACGAAAATTAGAAAATGTTTAGTTAATGTTTAGTAAATTGTCTTACCTTCCAGAATCATTTGTTTGAACATATTTGCACGAAAATTTAACAGCATCATGGTTAAATAAGCTTGTTTGTGGCACAAAAGGTTATTATATTTTCAACTGAAAAGTTCTAAAGGCAATAAAAGTTCTAAAGTTTCACAGTTATAATTTTAAAATGTCAGAGCTTTTCAATGGACTATATATTGAAAAATATTTCCTTAAGAAACTTTCTTGAGATTCCGAAAAATAATTACGATTACACTGACTACAAGTTTCAGATTTACTTACTACTCCAAGAAATTTAACTGAAAGTTTATTTATGATCAAAAATATTTAATTTCCGGTAGAAGAAGTATTTCTTAGATTTAAATCCAATAAACTTTAATATTATTTTTGGAGAGCTTTCAACACTTTAGATCTTCTTTAAATCTTCAATAATTGAATAAACTACAAAATGTAAAAGTTTCAAAAAAAATGCATTAAGTTTTCAGAAATACACCTAAAATTATACGTATTCAATAATCAAAAGCTCGAATATATCGTGCACGACGAACACTTTATAACTCTGTGGTTTGTATAGTAATGAGGAGTAATTAAAAGCTTATAAATACGTTGGTTTATCCGAAACATTTTGTATTCGGGTGCCTTTCTGAAATTAAAAGCGTTTCCGGTTTTAATTATGGATAATTATATCGGAAGCTAGCTCTACTACTATTTTACTGTCAGATATTTCTCAGAAGCTGCATACGGGTTGTATTTAAGACATGAAAGCTCTAAATTTCCATTATATATTAGTAATTTTGATAGTTAAAAATGCCCTGCCGACCAGTTGTATAATAATTAACAGAATGTACATCCTTTAATATTGAAAGGTCACTAATGATACATCTTAAAACTCACAAACAAAATCAGAAAGAGTAACAAAATTGCTTTCTCTGTTAAGCCTTCTTCACTGGTTCGGCTGGAATTTAAATATGAAAGCTTTTAAGTTTTAAAAAAGTGATCTTCCAGAATTTACATTATCCAAAGTTGATTAACCAACTGGCTATCAACCAACAAGCCGTTTTTTTAATTACATATTAAATTATCCACCAACATTATCCAATTATTTGGTACACTTTATTGTGAATGAGCCCATATGCTCAAAATACGGTGTACCAAAATATTTGTAAATTAAAAAGTCAATAAATTAAGAATTAAATTAATTAATTAAGGTAAGTTTCATTAGGAAAAGATGAAGGTTTTTAGAATTTCCTGGTGAAATTTACAAACTTGTCAGTTCGAGTTTACTTGATATTACGGGAACGGCTACGCCGCCATTAAATGATCTCCTTATACGTTATTAATGAAAAATAAAACCTGTACGAAGGAAGTTGTAAAAAAAAAATTAAAGCATTCCATTTTATAATTATTGGCGGAATCCCGGAAAGGTGCAGAAAAGTTGTAAAATACACTAGTAGTAGGTGTGACTAGCCGCATCGGATTTCTTCATTAAAATCATTAAAAATGGCGACGAGTGAACTTGAAATTATTAATTATACTAAATTATCGTTCAGCTTTCCAAATCATTTGGTAGTTTTTTGCTATCTTTTTTTTAGTTTTTGAGTCATTAACGAATGACTTTCTTGGAAAGCCGATTTTTCGTTCACACCGTCCAATTAGACTAAAATTAAAGACATATTTAACATCATGTAACAACCGCTTGTGGTTGTTATGATCTGTTTAATTTAAATCTGTAATTACGGTTGAAAATCCCAACAAGGTTGCATGTTTATCCACTGCGCTGCATAAAATCTCTTCCACTACACGTCATTCTTTCTTTGGCTTAATTTGTAATAGAAAATATTTTTTTTTTGGTAGAGTGTACCATTTAGCATTTTATACTTCTCCGTATTTTGGTCGGTTACTCGATTCGTTTTATCATTTTTTGTTTGATGGTATGTAATGACGTGTAGTGGTTGGCGTGTTGCTTCATCTGTTTTGTTTTGGTTAGCGCGTGGATTTTCCATGTAAATGGAATATTCCAGAAAATTGGTTAATTAGTGTTGGTGTGTGCGAATCGATTTTGGGTGATGTCGTATGTGTACGTCACCCGAAATTTATCGGTCTGGTTTTTTTTTTATATGAGTAAATAATTTTGGGTGGGGGAAAAAATTTATTTTTGTGGGTCGGTCGAGCCTAGGATTTGGTGTTTGTTCAGGTAAGGTGTCACCGGACAAAAATATATAATAAGTCAGGGACACCGCGTGTTTTTTTTGTATTGGAAAATTTTGTGAGCCAAACTTGGTTTTCTTCGTTTTATTATTATATTTTTGTTATATATATATATAAATTTTTATTTTTCGCGGGTTTACAGGTTTCGGGTGGCGTCGCATATGACACACCCCCAAATCGATTCGCACCACGTTTCTTTCTGATAACGGTTCGTTTTCCTTTCAAATTTTTTTTTCATTTCATTTTTTTTCCGTTTCTTTTTCCCGATTCGGTTTTCTTCAGTAATTGCAGATTGTTTTTTTTTTTGATGATTTTCTGGTCTCATTTTGTGTTTTAGTGATGAGTGAATGAATAATTCAGTGTGATCGCGTGAGGATGGGCGGCCTTATGCTGACCTAGGCCTTGAGCAGGGTCGCCGGAGTGGCACCGGCGTCCTTGTCGAACGCAAATTTTGTTTTATGATTATCTACCACTTGTAACAACCGCTTGTGGTTGTTATGATCTGTTTAATTTAAATCTGTAATTACGGTTGAAAATCCCAACAAGGTTGCATGTTTATCCACTGCGCTGCATAAAATCTCTTCCACTACACGTCATTCTTTCTTTGGCTTAATTTGTAATAGAAAATATTTTTTTTTTTTGGTAGAGTGTACCATTTAGCATTTTATACTTCTCCGTATTTTGGTCGGTTACTCGATTCGTTTTATCATTTTTTGTTTGATGGTATGTAATGACGTGTAGTGGTTGGCGTGTTGCTTCATCTGTTTTGTTTTGGTTAGCGCGTGGATTTTCCATGTAAATGGAATATTCCAGAAAATTGGTTAATTAATGTTGGTGTGTGCGAATCGATTTTGGGTGATGTCGTATGTGTACGTCACCCGAAATTTATCGGTCGAGTTTTGAATTTTTTGAGGATAAGTCAAGTTTGGTGTACGATGGGCTCGAGAGATTTTTTTATTTTATCGGACCATCATGTTGTATCATAAATTATAAGTTGTAAAATAATTTTGTATATGGAAAAAAGTTAAGTTTTGTTCTGACTATTGAGTTTTGTTAAGTTTGGTGGAAAAAATAAATTCACATAAATATCAGACAAGAAATAAAAAAAAAAAAGTAATTGAGAATTAATATCTACATTGATGGATTGATAAGTTAGTGCTGAGTGACCATTACATAAAATTTTTTTTGGTTGCTTTGATTATTGAGAAAAAAAAAAAACATTAGAAATTTCGTTTTTTATATAATATATAATTCAAATAAATAAATAAATAAAAATTGTTAAGAAATGAAAGAAAATCATAATAATAATTAATAAAGATATAAAGAAAAGAAAATATTTAATAAATATGGTGACGTTATAGTTTTATCTATTATTCTTAACGTCATGAGACTGATTTTTTTATGTAATGTCGAAAATAATGTTATGTTAAACTGAAGGTGAATCAAGATTTTATGAATAAAAACCAAATAAAATTTAAATTGATGCACATAGTGAAAAAAAAGCAAACTCTGTTCAATTTTCTTTGTTGGTGTGGTTTGATTTAACAGTCCAAGATTGATCCGTTTATTGCGGCACGATTTATTTTGTTCTGGTTTTGCCTAAAAGAGTAAGGTTGACTTATTACCTTAATTTCTGTTGCAATATTGGTTGTGTTGGATCAAGAGAATTATTCTGGCTGTTTGGCAATCATTTGATTGAGTACAGAGTCGCACAAATTGTGTGTGATTAGAGAAAAGGGTTTGTGGCAGCAACTCTGCCAATCGGGGTGGGGTTCGAGAATTGAGGGGGCTGCTGATTGTTCCTGCGTCGGCGCTGTTGTAGCTGTTATTGTGGGTCGGTCGGGCCTAGAATTTGGTGTTGTTCAGGTAAGGTGTCACCGGACAAAAATATATAATAAGTCTGGGACACCGCGTGGTTTTTTTTATTTTTATTAAAAAATTTGTGTGAGCCAAACTTGGTTTTCGGGGTTGTTTTGTTTTATTACTATATTTTTATTTTTTTTAAATAAATTTTTTATATATATATATAAATATTTTTTTCGCGGGTTACAGGTTTCGGGTGGCGTCGCATATGACACACCCCAAGATCGATTCGCACCACATTTTGTTTTTATTTTTTTTGGCTAACGTTTTCATTTCAAATTTCTTTCATTTCATTTTTGTTTTCATTTCGTTTTTTTCCCGATTTGGGGTTTTTATGCGTAATTGCAGATTTTTTTTTTTTATGATTTTTGGTTACATTTTGATTTAAAGTGATGTGTTACTAAATAGTTCATTGTGATCGCGTGAGGATGGGCGGCCTTATGCTGACCTAGGCCTTGAGCAGGGTCGCCGGAGTGGCACCGGCGTCCCTGTCGAACGCAAATTTTGTTTTTATGATTATCTACCACTGTGGTCGTGGCAAAGTGGAATAATTTTCTTGTCCCCTTCGTTTTATCTCTATGCGGTTTTCAAGCATAGTAATATGTCTGGTAACCCCCACGCCTAGCGGCGAGCTTCAGCCAGTGCAATACCGCAACCAGACCTCTATTGCTATGTTCTGTTTAACAAAATCCCTTTTGGGGGATTTTGTTACAGTGGCGCCCAAAATTTCGGCTAATTTTTTTTTGCATTTTTCGTCTTTTCAGATTTCACAATTTTTTCAGCTTACTTGTTGTGAGTACCACGTGCAAAGTCCAACGCTTGCGTTGTTTGAGCTTGCACGGGTGCTCACATCAACGTTTTCTGCCCGATCAACATTCAAATCTGCATTGCAACCAGCGTAAGCTGTTTGATTGCATACAGATGAGAGTGTTGATCCCTATTCTCAGCTCGTCTGATGAATGGGCTTACCATTTCTGCCATGCGGCATTGATTGTGGTTAAGCTCATTCTTCTTTCGTTCTGAGTTTAGTCTTTTTAAATTTTTAAAGTCTTCGTACCCTATAATTAATTAATTTTTTCTATTTCAGTCCGACTACCTTCATGGGGAGGGATCACAGCATGTTCTAACCTTTGGTTATTTGATCTTGCTGGATCGCTCGTCATGTTGGTTCCATGTGTTATGGGTGTTGGGATCGCGAACTTGTTGTTTCCACCAATGTGGTGTTGATTGGACAGTTCGTGATCGCAGTACTCATTGGCACATCTTTAGTCAACTTCTACTTTCAGGTAAAATTTTATTTTTCAAATTTTTTTGTTCAATTCTAATTAAACTACTGGGACCACAGTGGTAATTTTTATTATTTTTATTATTATAGCGTTCGTGTCTGGCTCAGCATGGGGCCGTGATCATCTCTCGCGTGATCACATTTTGTATTTTTTGTACAAGTAATACGCTTTACTTATTTTTCTTTTGCTTTTTCATTTTTTTTTTGGGAATTTTTTTTGATTATTGGTTGTTTTCAGTTTTGGTTAATGGAGCAGCTAAAATACTATTAATAATTTTGGTCAGTTCATTTTTTTTATAATTCTATTTCGGTATTTTGATTTTTTTGTTTTTGGTTATATTTTGCGTGCGAATGAATTCAGGCAATAATAATCTACCGTGGGATAGACCGGCAAGTGCGGTTGTTCATACAGTGTTTGAGTCGAGTGATAGTAGTGCTTTACCGCGGATAAGTCCTTGGGATAACCATAGTAATTTTCCAGCTCCTCAATCCTTCCGACTTGTTGATATCTACGTGATTATTATAGTTATAATTTAAAAAGTTCATTCTAATTTTCATTATTTTGTCAAATTATTTTCATTAATTTTTTTTTCGGTTTTGGGATATTGATAGTTAAATTAATTTTTTTCTTTCGGTAATTTTTTTTGTGTATATACATATATATATATATATAAATATAATTCATTTTCTTTATTTTATTTTTTTTGTCTCTCACATTCAGTTCAATAGTAAACTCAGTAAACATAAATTCTTTTTGTCCTTTAAATTATATTGAGGTATTAAGCAACACTTTAGATTCCAACACATTACCTTGGGATAGACTGGCGAGTACGGATGAGAAAAAGGTTTTGAGTTGAGCGCTAGTTCAGTATTGACGCGAGTGGTCCAGTGGATAGTAATTTGTGCTCGCAGCTCCTCAAACAGCCCGGCTTGTGGATATCTACTTGGTCATAGTGAGTCTAATTTGAGATTGGTGCTTCAATATATGTTTTCAATAAATTTCTTTAAATAATTAATTAATAATTTAAAAAATTTTTTTTTCTGCTTTAAATTAAGTAATTCTATCTTGTTTTTTCATATATATATATATATATATTCAAATATTTTTATATTTAATTTTTTTTGGTGGGTAAAATTTTTTTTTGTAATCTCTTCAATTAAATAATTTGATTTTTTTGTGGTTGAAAGTGCCAGTATCGCTGGTTTTCATTTATTATTTACGTTAAATTTTAATAACTTTTGAGTTAGGTAATTTTAATTATAATTATAATTTATTCAGTTTTCTATAAAGTAAATATAAGTTAGAAATTTTTTTAAAATAATATTGTTAATTTACATTTGTCGAAAATTAACTCTCATTACGTTTAAAATCACGTTTAAATTCAATTTTGGTTAATTTTTTTTTGTAGCTTTAAATTTTTTTTCTCTGTTTCACTCAATCTTTTCATAATGGACGAATTAATTAAGGCATTTAATGTGGATCCTAATTCAATTGATCAGGCGGAAATGATGAGAGTCTTGACGGCTCAAGTTCAACTGCTGACCAACGAAGTGAGAATACAGCTGGATGCGGAACAAGCAGCCGGTGTGCATAGTCAGTTAAATCCAACGTTAAAAATTCCTGTTCCGGAGGTGTCTTTTGGGCCACCTCCTCACCCTGATTTTGCTGGTCCTGCAAGAGATCCACTTGTTTCCACGGCGCTAAACCCGCAGGACAATAATTTGCCTGAATTAACTCATTCTTTCATGGAACCTGTCTCTAAAGAGCGTTCATCTCCGGAGCAGGCTACCCAACGTTCCAATTTTCAGTCAGCACCAGATGCTAGAGATCTTCATAATAGTACTTTGAATCCCGTGCCTTCAGCAATTCATAATCCATCTACTCAATATAATCCTGATTTCAATAGACGTTCTTTATCTCGATGTGGGATTTCCTACACAGGTTCACCTTCTGGCATAACTGTGGACATGTTCCTTTTCCAGCTGGACTCTGTAGTGAAATCCAACAATCTCTCACCTTCTTCTGTACTTCTGGATCTGCATCTTGTCCTGAAAGATGTGGCACTGCAGTGGTACTGGACCTACCGCAGGTATAATCCTTCAGCACCTTGGGATAGCCTCCGATTAGCCTTCCAAGAAAGATTTAAAGATAGGCGTACTCCCTACGAAATTCGTCGTATGGTTGAGTCTCGCAAACAGTTACCTAACGAATCATTCTTGGAGTTTTATCATCACATGTGGAATTTGGCCCTGCAGTGTCACACCCCTTACAGCGACGATGAATTCATACAACTACTGATGAACAATATGAAGCCTGTCCTTCAGTATCAACTTACTGATCGACACTTCTCACATATCAATGAGCTCATCAAAAGCTGTACTTCATGGGAAGATTCTCTAAAACGTTTTCGTTCTCCACCTGATTACTCGATGCACCCTCGTCGTAGTATCAATGAACTCGGTGTTGAGAGAATGTATGATTCAGAACCAGTCGTTCCAATTTCTAATCCGTCAGTTTTATCCGCAGATACGTCAGGAACCGCATATCGCGTTCCATCTGGTGTTTTTGTTCCGACGTCCGAATCTGTGCAACATATTTCTGCGATTAGTCCAAGTCATTCTTATCGTGCTCCAATGGGAACGACTATTACAAACTCTAAGTCTTTTAAACCCTCTTCTACTTCAACTACACCTAATGTAACCAATACCTCTAGATCTGGCCGCAATTACATTTGCTATAATTGTTCTGATATAGGGCATGGTTTTCAAGACTGTCCTCGTCCTCACTTGGGTGCCTTTTGCTATCGTTGTGGTCTCAAAGGCACCATTTCAACAAATTGTGTTCGTTGTGCGGGAAACCAGATCAGTGGTTCATGGAGATCGGGGAACCAGGAACCACAGACCATCTCAACCCCAACCATAATTACCAAAGTAGATGCAGTCAGCAATACCGACCCAGAGTTTCGGAAGAGACTGATGCCAGATGGAAAGAATCAGTCGAACCAGTGAAAGTTCGCGTTGAGTCCTTTGACTCCGCAATCTCTTCTGGATCTGGTTCAGCTGGTTCCGACTTAATGGTATCGGACTCTTGCTTGCCTGTTTCTCCACCTGAATGTCGAGTAAATTCCTTTTCCAAATTGGAACACTCCATTCCTCCAATTTCTTCATTTAACAATAGTTCCAATTTTTCTGATTCCGTTCCACCTATCCCCAACACTTTTGGGAAACTCATCTCAGCTCAGTTACTTCGCTCAAAAAAATACTGGGAGCAACGTCGGATTTTGCGATCCTTTGTTGTTTCTTCAGTACTCGGTTCTGAGACAAGCGATAAACGGCCTTATGCTGATATTCTTGTCAATGATGTTCCATACCGAGGTCTATTAGATAGTGGAGCGAGTGTAAGTGTGTTGGGTTGTGGTTCTGAAAAGTTGTTGGCGGACAACAATCTTCATATTCATAATTTTCCTACTTCTATTCAGACTGCGAGTGGTCAATCTCAGAACGTCATTGGGTATATAAATGTTCAGGTTAGCTTTAATTCCCAATCTCATTACATGCGATTCTTTTTAGTACCTTCTCTAAAGCAATCTCTTTATTTAGGGATTGACTTTTGGAATAAATTCGGCATTACTTTGCAATTACCTGCGTTGAGTGAATTATCGGACTCCGCAGAAATATCTTGTTCTCCTAAATTCCATTCTCTCTCTCCAGATGATAACTTAAAGCTCTCTACAATAGTTAAAAAATTTCCGTCAAGTGCTAAAATGGGTCTTGGACGAACTACATTAATCTCTCATGAGATTGATGTTGGTGAATCCAAGCCTGTTAAGCAACGTTTTTACTCTGTTTCTCCTGCTAAGCAAAAACTAATGTATGATGAGCTAGATAGGATGTTATCACTGGATGTGATTGAAGAAAGCCACAGTTCATGGTGTTCTCCTGTCACCATGGTGCATAAGGCTAATGGCCAAGTACGCTTGTGTTTGGATGCCCGTGAGGTGAACAAGGTGACGGTCAGGGATGCGTATCCGCTTCCACTTATCAACGGATTGTTGGGTCGTTTGGATCAAACTCGCTATATATCAACTATTGATCTAAAAGATGCCTTTTGGCAGATCCCTCTTGACCCGCAATCCCGAGATAAGACGGCGTTTACTGTCCCTGGTCGTCCCTTGTACCACTTCAAGGTCATGCCCTTTGGGTTGTGCAACGCTCCCCAAACACTGTGTCGCCTTATGCATCGGGTGATTCCTTATCAACTGCACGACAAAGTATTCGTCTACCTTGATGATTTATTGGTTACTTCGTCCACTTTTGATGAACACTTGGAACTTTTGGAAGTTGTGGCTTCGTTGCTAGTAAAGGCTGGTTTAACCATAAATTTAGAAAAGAGTCAGTTTGTTTTGAAGGAGGTTAAATACCTGGGTTATTTAGTGGGTGATGGTTGCCTTCGCACCAACCCAGAAAAATGTAAGGCAATTAGAGAATTTCCTCGACCAAAAACAACTAAACAAATACGTAGTTTCTTGGGTTTATGTGGGTGGTATAGGCGTTTTATTAAAAACTTCGCGTCTTTAGCTGCTCCACTAACTGATCTGACAGGGAAAAAATCTAAGTCTAAATGGAATCTTCACGCTGAGGAATCCTTCCAAGCTCTTAAATTATCTTTATCGTCTGCTCCTGTTTTAGCTAACCCTGACTATGGGCGCCCTTTCTTTATCCAATGCGACGCAAGTGCTGTTGGCGTGGGTAGTGTACTTTTTCAGCTTGATCCTGATGGCGCTGAACACCCCATTGAATTCTTTTCGCACAAACTTGATGCCGCTCAGAGGAATTATTCTGTAACTGAGTTGGAGTGCTACGCAGCAGTACTTAGCGTCCAAAAATTTCGGCCCTATATCGAGGGATACCCGTTCACGATTTATACCGATCACGCTAGTCTCCGCTGGTTGATGTCCCAAAAAGATCTATCTGGTAGACTCGCCCGCTGGAGTTTAAAACTGCAAGCGTACAAATTTGATATCGGATATCGTAAAGGAACGGTGAATGTTGTACCTGATGCCCTCTCTAGAGCTTTTTATAGTGAGCCCACAGACGATGTAAGTAATGATCAACCTTTTCCTCCTGTTGAAACTACTTTGAATGATGATTCCTCCTTACCTTGTAATTCTCCTGTTATACAAGAAAATGTGTCCAGTTTAAATTCTTCAAGTGACAATTCGGTTCTACATATTGATCTTAACTCTTCAGCTTTTCAGGACGATGAATATGTACAACAGATCAATCGAGTACAACAATTAAAAGATTGTGATCACAACTTCAAAATCCGTGATAATAAACTCTTGATCTTACCTTCCTACGCTTCTCGTTATACGTCCACTGATTTGTCTGAATGGAAGTTAGTAGTTCCGTTGTCCTTGACTGCAAACTTAATTGAACTGGCTCATTCTTCTCCTACTTCTGCTCATATGGGTATTAAAAAAACTGTAGAACGACTTCAACGGCAATTTTTCTGGTTTGGTATGACTAAACAAATCAGACTTTTCATCTCTAATTGTTTACAATGCAAGATGAATAAGCCTGTAAATTTTAGCACTCAACCTTTGATGGGTTCTCAAACTGAGTCTACCAGACCTTTTGAAAAATTGTTCGTTGATTTCCTTGGACCTTATCCTCGCTCCAAACGAGGTAATACCTGTATCGCTATCGTGTTGGATCATTATTCAAAGTTTGTTCTAGTCAAACCATTGCGTGAAGCTTCCGCCTCTTCTCTGTGTAGCTTTTTGGAAAATGAGGTGTTTTTACTTTTCTCTGTGCCTGCAGTGATTACTTCTGATAATGGCAAACAATTCATATCTAACTTATTTAAAGATCTCTTGAAAAAATATAATGTTGATCATATACGTACTCCTATTTACTCTCCTCAAAGCAACGCTTCTGAGAGAGTTAATCGGACGTTACTGTCTAGTATTCGTTCTTATCTTGATGATCATGCACATAATGAATGGGATTGCCATCTGTCTGAAATCACTGCGGCATTGCGAAATGTTAAACACGACGTCACGAATTTTTCTCCTCACTATTTGGTCTTTGGTCAACACATGTCCTTAAACGGTTCAGATTATGCTTTACGTAAACTTTTATCTCCTCAGGATGATAACGAAATACATGTGTTGTCCAAGTCTAATAGATTAAATCTTATTCGTGATCAAATAACTCATTACCTGAAAGTTGCACATGAGAAATCCGCTGCTCGTTATAATTTACGAAGTACCAATAGGAATTTCCTGCCTGATCAACCTGTGTTTGTCCGATCCTTCGCACAAAGTAGTGCTCCTGATAGATTTTCTGCAAAGTTAGCTGCTAAGTTTATTCCTGCTTTTATCACTGATAAAATCGGAACAGTCTCTTATAATATCAGAAATCTTGATGGAAAACCTTTGGGAGTTTATCATGCCAAGGATATACGATTGTGACAAATTATTAGTGAAATTTTTTTCTCCTTCCCTCTTACTTTCATGCCTGGCTTTGAGATCTTTTCTCGGGTGTGAGTCGTCCCCACGCTGTAACAACCGCTTGTGGTTGTTATGATCTGTTTAATTTAAATCTGTAATTACGGTTGAAAATCCCAACAAGGTTGCATGTTTATCCACTGCGCTGCATAAAATCTCTTCCACTACACGTCATTCTTTCTTTGGCTTAATTTGTAATAGAAAATATTTTTTTTTTGGTAGAGTGTACCATTTAGCATTTTATACTTCTCCGTATTTTGGTCGGTTACTCGATTCGTTTTATCATTTTTTGTTTGATGGTATGTAATGACGTGTAGTGGTTGGCGTGTTGCTTCATCTGTTTTGTTTTGGTTAGCGCGTGGATTTTCCATGTAAATGGAATATTCCAGAAAATTGGTTAATTAGTGTTGGTGTGTGCGAATCGATTTTGGGTGATGTCGTATGTGTACGTCACCCGAAATTTATCGGTCTGGTTTTTTTTTTATATGAGTAAATAATTTTGGGTGGGGGAAAAAATTTATTTTTGTGGGTCGGTCGAGCCTAGGATTTGGTGTTTGTTCAGGTAAGGTGTCACCGGACAAAAATATATAATAAGTCAGGGACACCGCGTGTTTTTTTTGTATTGGAAAATTTTGTGAGCCAAACTTGGTTTTCTTCGTTTTATTATTATATTTTTGTTATATATATATATAAATTTTTATTTTTCGCGGGTTTACAGGTTTCGGGTGGCGTCGCATATGACACACCCCCAAATCGATTCGCACCACGTTTCTTTCTGATAACGGTTCGTTTTCCTTTCAAATTTTTTTTTCATTTCATTTTTTTTCCGTTTCTTTTTCCCGATTCGGTTTTCTTCAGTAATTGCAGATTGTTTTTTTTTTTGATGATTTTCTGGTCTCATTTTGTGTTTTAGTGATGAGTGAATGAATAATTCAGTGTGATCGCGTGAGGATGGGCGGCCTTATGCTGACCTAGGCCTTGAGCAGGGTCGCCGGAGTGGCACCGGCGTCCTTGTCGAACGCAAATTTTGTTTTATGATTATCTACCACTGTGGTCGTGGCACAGTAGAATAATTTTCTTGTCCCCTTCGTTTTATCTCTATGCGGTTTTCAAGCATAGTAATATGTCTGGTAACCCCCACGCCTAGCGGCGAGCTTCAGCCAGTGCAATACCGCAACCAGACCTCTATTGCTATGTTCTGATAACAAAATCCCTTTTGGGGGATTTTGTTACAATCAAAAAGTTAATTCTAGCTTCTAACTGTATTGTCAAATATTAAATTAGCTGAGTTTCTTAAGACGCGATCTGATTCGGATCAGGCCAGTAAAACCACCGTTTAAAAAGACAAATTTGCTTTTAACATCCGTATACTCATTACATTTTTTGATTTACTTCACTGTTTTGATTTAATCTCCTCACAAAATCTAAAAAAGTTGTGTGGGCTAAATAATTTCCAGGTATTTCTGCTAGTTTAGAATATTTTAATCGTTATTAACTTTTCTCATCTTAATTATCGAGAGAATGGAAAAAGTTGCCATTTGCAGTTGGCTGATTTTCGATCTTCCGATAAAAAATAAAATTTTGTCAGGTGGATCCATTAATACGATTATGGCAGATCGTCATATAACATGTCGTTAATCAGGTTTTGTGATTCAGACAAAAAGTGTGGCTCGTAATAGTGAGTCGTTCCATTAGGAAATAATTTTTATTCATGATTAAGAAAGATAATTTTCATACCTGATTTAACCACTGTTCGTTATTTTGTAAGAATATTAAATAAAATTTGAAATTTATTTCATATAATGTTGTATACGTTAACATAAACTATGTTCTTATTTGTTTTCGGAGATTCTTAAACAAATAATTTATTCAACTGAGAACGATATTGGAGGCCCTATTAACATATTTTGATCAATACTGGTGACTTACTGGTTTTGTTTAATCTTTAACAAATGGTACAATTAAAAAAAATTCCTAATTTCAATGTCAACCATACGAGTATATAACTAGTTTATTTTTATAATCGAATATCGCACACATTATAGCGATGCTGAGTGTCTAAAGATAGCACACCGCGGTTTAATTTATTTATCATAATTTGAATATTTTTAAGATTTTAACCAACGAATATAAAGTATAAACCTACCACATTAACGTTAATTTATTGAGCATTACGTTTGTTTTATGTTTTTAGTGTTCTCCCATATACATATATGAGAACCGGAAATACCAAAGCACAATACTAATGATTATATAACTTTATAATCACGATATATACCCAAAAAGTTGTGGTCGGAGGCACAAAATTATAGATATTTAAAATGTCTTTGATTTGTTTAGTAATATATGTACATGCGTTGATGATTCATATAAGTTTACTTAATTATCCATACAAAATTTGGTAGAATTGTTAATTGAATGAAATCTTGTATGAACGGCAGCTAGCAAATAAGAAACCTATTCCAACACGTTATATCACAAACTTGTACAACCTCTTTAAATTATGTGGTAAAACCGAAACCTACTATTAAAATCTTTGCAACGATTTTTTTTTTGTGTTTTCATTCCATTAAAGGAATTCAATTTTTTATATTACCCAGCGATAAAACAACATCTTCAACACTTGATTTAAACTATAATAAAATTATAAAAATCATTAAACTCTGTTACATATAATTACCTGTATGCAGCTCAGGTTTACTGTTCACAAAACAAAAAAATGTTTCGTGGGATGGGTTTTCATAGTTTAAAATTAACAAATTTTCATTGTACATGAGCTATGTATGTATGTTAGAAGATACCAATGTTTAGTATGTACATATATAAATTAATTATAATAATTTAATATTTTGCTATTTTTTTTAAAGTTATTTGATCTGTGTTGTTGTGTTTTGCTGTAAGATTTGCGCGCTATATCACGCGATACATATAATTTATAAATTGCAATGCAAGTACAAAAAAAAAATGTTAAACATATTACTTTAACATTACATTAATATAAATGCTTTCTGTTCATATGCCTGTCTAAATATTTTGCTTTTTTTGCACCCCGCGTAATTTCATAACGATAGAAGAAAATTGGAAAAATTGTTTACCGCGTATATACAAACGGTTGTATAGTACATAAATATTAATTTCGTATTTTTACTTATTTAAATTTGTATAATTAAAATTAATTTATGTGAGTTAACATTGTATGCATAACATGTAATGGAAATATCTTGGAGGAGCTTTTGTGTAGCGTATACCTGACTAATACGGTGAGAGAAATAAGAAATTGATGAAAAATTTAATTTGAATTCTTGTGGATCAGTTTTAATATGAACATTGGTTTTTAAAGATACGTAACAATATAGCCATCCTTAAAACAGAAGGCCATTTGACTTCGACTTGTGTTACTCCGAAGTAGTTGTAGCTCCAAATTGCATCTGATGATGCGGCATAAAATGTTTACATATAAAAATCACCAAACCAGAATGATCAAGTTCTTTGAACAGAGTTTTTAATACAACCATTTCGTGCAATCCGAGTGGAAACTTGTCGAATTTTGATTTGCATACTATACCTTAAATGTAGAAACGGTATAATACGCCCTAGCCTCAACTTGTACCAAAATCACATTTTGCCTGTTGATGTAGTATAGTAAAATTGTGAAATAAAAACGTGGAAATTAATAAATCGAGAGATTTCGTTTCAGTATCGATGCTACATAAATTAAACAAATATATGTGTAACAAGTGGTACAGCTGGTTTACTTAATTTTGTAAATATTCGGAAATATTTTAGAGATTATTCAAAGTTTTCCGCAGATTTTTCGAAAATTTGAATTTGACTTTTCTAGGAATTTTCGATATTTTTAGATCTACGTGATGTTACATATTTTATTTGAGGTTAACAATGCCTGTAAAGGATTATCCAAAATGTTCGAGTTTATTTAACATTATTCGAAGTTTTCGAGATTACTGAAGATTATTCTAGATTTTGAAATACTCTCTGTGATAAACATATTACTTGTTTGAGTGTTTGTTATTGTTCATATCTGTTTTGGGGCTAGAGGAACTCCTAATCCTTTCGCAGTTGACTTTCAACAAATCGAGGACGAACGGGATTTGTTTCAAGCAGTTTTTCTGAATATTGCCCCAATTTCATTGATCGATGTCACTCTTATTGATACAGTTTTTAAAATTCATAAATCGTGTTGCTGGGAATTTAAGGATTTATAAATTTTGTAATTTTTCTATTATCCTAGTCACTATTTTTAGGGATATATTGATCGTATTTGAAAATGAGATTTGAAAATAATTTTTCTTAGACCAAATATAGTTTCCAAAATAGTGCAAATATTTGAAGAAATAGGGTCTAAAAGAAATATTCAGATGCCTGTAGGCCTGGCTCGTTCAGCTGAAAATATTACCATCAGAAGTCAAAAGGTGTTAATACAACGCCATTCACATCGGTTATCCCAACTCTGCACGTGTAAAATATTCGATTAACACAGTTGACGAATTGAACCCAGTAGACCATTACTCTGGCGCAGTAGGTGCTTACGGTAAATGGCGAAAGCCCCCACATGATAATAACTAGGCTTAGGTTTTTAGGTTCTAAAAAATCAAAAATATGTCCCTAAAATATGAAACTAAAATTGCAAAATAATGTGATTAAAATGAAAAATATGTGGTCAAATTTTGAAAAGAAAACCAAATCTAGACCTTACCTTAAGAGGATTTCAATTCACTTATTAACAAAAAAGTATCAAGTTTTTGGCTATAAAGTTGGATAAACTACCCCTCATGGGTTACAAAGTGCTGGTGAAGTAGTACAGAAATGATATATACTTCAAAGAAACACCGTGATAGTTGAAACTAAAATATCCGCGCTATTAAAGCAAGTTTTAAACTAGGAAAAGCTAAATTACGCTCATATTGTTGCTTAATCAAATTGTAATTCAAACTCAATTTTTACTTTAATCTGCCGTCATTCTCGATTATATTCAATGACAGTTTAGAATTCATATTCTTTTATATATCGCGCTAATACTAAATAATTTTGTTATTTTATTGGAATCATGTGCAGTATTGCAATTTTTACTAATTGCAATTAAAATTTAGTTTTGATTATCAAACTTACAACTCAAAAACTCAATTCTCCAGTAAATTTTGACATTTTTGTTTCAATCAAATATGGAACTTAGCCTATTTGTATTCAAAATATCACAAAATGTCTATCTAATTGCAACCAAAATTTTGGAATTCAAACTCTATCTTTCTTAGAATTTTACTTTTTATTTTCCAGTCCCATTCGAAATACAAACTCAACTTGTAAACTAATAACTAAATTACCGTTACGTTTTTGCTCAAGTCCAAATTACTATCCATGTTCAATTTCTATTCAACATTTTATTCAATTACTGCTCAAAATTCTGATACAAATTTAAAAATCATTTGAACCAAACTAGAGTTTTAAAATCTACTCTAAATCAGCATTTCTAATAACACTGAAATTTTTCTTAAATGCATTTGCAACTCCAAATTTCTAATCAAGCATATTTAGATAAATCTAGGTTGGATTTTTCACATAATTTTGTGTTAATTAAATTTGAAATTTAAACTCAGTTTTGAAATATTTTTTAATTAAATTGCATTCAATTTTTTTGTCAAACTCTCGATTGGATTGAAATTAAATTTTTAGTCCAAACTTTGTTCAAATCTTGTTTTTTAAAATTGACTCAAACTGTTATTAAAGGCAGTTCAGATTCCAAGCTTAAGTTTTAAGTTATAAGCTTATATACCTATTTGCTTAAATCAAATTGTAATTTAAACCGTATTTCTAATGTAAGTTCCTACTTAAGATTTTATTCTATCACCATAGAATTTGAACTCAGTCACATAAAGGGCATTAAATATTTTGCTAAAGATAATTTCTACTTACAATTTCACTCAAATTCATTATGTCTATTTTAGAATTCAAGATAATTTGCTCTCTTTAAAATTTCGTTCTCTTAATCAATTTCCTCTCTGTCGAATGCAGTTGATCAATTCAGACTAGATTTATGTTCAAAATTCCATTTATCATTCGAAATTAATTTTTTTCGAATCAAGTTAGATTTCAAACTAAAGTTACTAGTCTGAAAACTTCACACCACTCACACATTGAAAGAAAAATTACAATACACAATTAGTAGAATACCTAATTATTTGTTGTAAATTTAAATTTGACTCAAGCTTTTATTTCAATTTAATTCAAACATTGTGATCAAAAGTACAATCCATATTAAAGCACAGTTTGAAAGTTTAACTCATTTACGGATTAAAATGTCACACAAAGCAAAAATTTTCAAATGTCAGAAATTAGTAGTAAAAAATATTTATCATAGGTTTCGGACAAATTATAATTGACATCTATTGTCCAATGTAAATTTATATTTCAAAATTTTGTGAAATCAAAATTCCAGTTCTAACTCAATTATATAATTTCACCAAAGATGATATTTTGTTTGGAATGCCAAAACAATTTTTTTAAATTTAAACTCCTAACCCAAATTTCACTCAAAATTTTCGAAACAAATTTCTAAACTAAATTTAAAGGAAATTTTATTTGTCGTTTGAGATCCAATTTCGTATCGCAACTCAATACTTACCTAATTGCAATTAAAATTATATTTAAATCTAGTTTGGAACACCAAATTTAAACTTAAATTTTTGCTCAAAACCAAATGGAATGTCCTAATCAATTTTTAACCGAAGTAACACTGTATTATTTGAAATCCTTGAAAATTTATGGATTTAAAACAAAGAAAAAATTTTTGAAATCCATTCAATATTTAGTCCAGCCCGTGTTGGAAACTACGATTAAATTTTGATTCATATTAAACACAAAATTTTATCCAAATCTAATTTGTAATTCTAATTCAACTTTAAAATATTTAAAACTAATTTGAGTATATCTACTGAAAAATTTATTCAATTACATTTGGGAATTCAAATTCTGTTTCTGTTTAAAATTTTACCTAATTATTATACTTAAAATTTCATTCTCAATCATTACGTCCAATTTAGAATTGAACCTAATTTGGATACCTTTATAGAATTCCCTCTAATTTTGGTCAAATCGTTGTGGTCAAATAGTAATTCACACTTAATAATTAACTTTAGGTTTAATATTTATCTCAAACATATAATAACTTGGAAAATAGGTTTCCGTTCGAGCTCATTTTGAATATGAATAGCTTTAAAATTGATGCTCAAGTGCATAAATAGAGCATAATTGATTTTGCTACGTTTTTATAGTTAAAGGAATTTTAAAGCTTGTTGGATATGGATTCATTTAAATTCCGATTTAGTCAGATAAATTTCATTTTTGTACAAGACGGTTAACGAATAAAAACAATAATCACAATATTTGCTTTTCTAAGCTAGATATTTTAATTTGACGCTTATTTTGTTCTTAATTTATTTATCTAACTTAGTGGAGTTCAGATCAACGCAAAACATTATTAACTTCTAAAAAAAATATTTGTTGGCTTAAATATAAAATTTGGCTTTTTTGCTGTATCTAACTTCATGAAAGTCGAATTCGTTATTCTTGAAGAAAAATTTAAAATATTCGGAATAATATGTGGTAAAACCATTGAGCATTATCTAATGCTGCTACAAGTGTTTTATAGTATTTATGTTGACTGAAATGATTTTTCTTTTTTATTAAGGCTACAATTTCACTGGCCAAACTTAACAATTTTGCGACTTCACCTACACAGACACAAATTTATCTCTCTGGTCCTCTTCGAACTTTTAAACTTAATTTATTCAAGTTTAATATTTAAGGTGTGTGTTTTAAAAATTCATATAAATATATAACACCCTGAAGAGAGATTTGACTGGTGCTAAAGGGGACAAATGTATTTTTTCCAAAGCCAATTTTTGATTTTTCAATCTAATTTCAAATAAATGTAAATATATAGATTGAATTCAACATATTCCAAATCAAAATTAAATTTTAATAGTTTAAGTTGAAAATATTAAAAATTCAAATTTTTAAGCCTTGTGGGATGGCAATTTTTGGTGCATCCACGACAAAATTACGTAACCTTGGAGGTTATTTATTGAATATTAAATCCATCTATTTCCTAATTTTCAGTTTAAAGTGTTCTGCACTAAAATGTCTTTGTATTCTTGTAAGAAATTCCATTTATTGATTTTTATTCATCCTAAACGGATAAAAAATAGGTTTTCCTTCAAAAACAAATAATTTCTTTGTAGTTTTGCGCAGAAACGCCAGAATATGGGCCTTACCATGAGTCATTTTGGTATCTTGAATTTTTTTAACTTTAATTAATTCGCGCCCTTAAACTATTTTGATGTATTTCAATCTTGCCTGAAAATAGGTTATGCACATTAATTTTTAAACCGGTGACACATTAGAGGTTTCACGAATTAATTAATTATTTCAACATAAGATAAAAATTGTTCAAATTAAAATGAATTGATAGAGGAACAACACTGTGTGAATATGAAAAAGAAAAATGTATAAGGGAATTTGGGTGATTAGTACAATTCTGTTAATGAAGTGACGATAGGAATAAACCAGGGCATTTCTTAATAAATTTATTGGGACCGTTCATACTTTTGTTTGTTTCAATCATTAATAATAAAAAAATCGGCATCGTACCGGCATACTTTCCGGATATCTTATATTAAAATGTTAAAATGTAATTTAAATAATTTTTCTGTGGCTAAGGGGTCTATACCGAAAATGATTTGTAGACGTATATATGTAATCAAAATTAAATACAAACCAAATGTAATTACACTGCAAATCCCATAATATTAATGATCAGCGATGAAGTCATTTATATTACTTATCAAAACTGTCTACGAGAAACCACACATGCGCATTTATTTGCGTTCATTAAAATGCACATCTTATGTACATCCATATATGAGTAAATTACAAATTTTAGATTGTTGTGCGAGATCCATTAAGAATTTTGTTTAAATAAATGACAATGCTCTTTTAATTAATAATATGTTCGTATATTATCTTATACCATAAAAACAAAATTAACTTCGGAAATTTGTCATACCACAATAAAATATAAGAAAATGTTAAATCAGAGGAAGTAAATTATGTATAAGACAATAAAATAAAAAAACAATATTCAAATGGTACAAGATATACCGCACACATTGTGTGAACCAAATTCCTATTGTTGTAAACATGACTTGTTTATTGATGTCTTACACGCTTACCAACCGTAACGTTGTATTACTTGTACATGGTTGTTAGAGGTTACTAGACCCAATACAGTATTTATAATGTTTATTAAACCATTGATTACAATTTCACACTTTTTTATGTTAAAGATTACAGTTCTTTATCAGTTTGAGATCATAAACTTGCTGTTAATTTTAAATTTAATTTAGATTTGTAATTTTAAATATTATACACAGCAGCTGAAATGGGTTTCGTTTGGTTGGGTTTTATATAAGTAAATAATACTTCTTATACTTTCTGCCGTAGGCACTTGGCGAAACACACTTAATACACACATTTTTAAAATTTTTTAAAAACACTTGTTAAATATTTCGCAAAATTACAAAAGGTTTAAAAAATCACTCGATCGATTTCGGCTTATTAGGCCATCATCAGGAGTATCTACTAAACAGTTTAGTAGATACTCCTGATGATGGCCTAATAAGCCGAAATCGATCGAGTGATTTTTTAAACCTTTTGTAATTTTGCGAAATATTTAACAAGTGTTTTTAAAAAATTTTAAAAATGTGTGTATTAAGTAAATAATGTGACTGAAACATTAAGTAATTGTGCCAGTTCTCACAGATGCAGTCGAATAAAAATTTGGATATAATTCAAAATTATGTGATCGATGCAGATCGAGTTCGAATTTATTTGAGTTAGCGTGTCAATTTTTAACTTTTTTTTTATTTGTATAATAATTCGCAGAATTTTAAATTAGGTTACAAACCATGAGGCTAAAGCAAACAAAGAAAACAGCCAAGTCATGTCCCCTCTTCTTCTTTAATGAAAATGATATTCAAATCAAATGAGCATTTGACAATATGTTAAATTAAATTAAACGAGAAATTAACAGTTTCACCAGTTATACCCATCATTTTAGTTAAATCTTTAGAATATACCAACGGATTATGGTACTTTTTAAGGGTCATAATACCTGGAAACAAGTTAGTGTGTTAATTGTTAAAATTAATTGTTCTTATTCCCAGAATTTATATATGAGCGTGGAAATTTATGTTAGAAGCGGCCGAAGCAAAGCTCATGGTGCAGTCACTGATCAGTGCACTGTTCTAAACGAAAAATTAAAAATCTCAAAATACTGATCTAAAAATATTCGTGATTTATTAGAGAGTTATAGAGACTGTGCAAAAAGTTTAGCTAGCTGGAGCAACACACCGAGTATAACAGTTTGCTGTTTCTTTTGAAACTAATAGGCCTGATTCAACGCAATTTTTCTATTTTCCTTTTCTTCTATTTTTCTATTATTTCAAGGAAAACTCGATATTATTTTTAAAAAATCCACAAAAATGTTTAAATAGTTTGAGAATCGTATCTAGTTCTCGTAGAAATAATAGCAGAATAGAAGAAAAGACAAATGGAAGATTTACATTGAATCGGGCCCATTATTTACAAAACAAATGATTTGAAATTTTCTTTAAAGCTCACTAATGTTAGATGTTATCAGAGCCTTCTAGATTATAGAGAAATAATCATCATGACTGTTTTTTTTAGAAGATTTTTAGTGGTATAACTTTTCACTGATTTTCATAGGAATCCATTGTAAAAATGGTGTTTTTCAGCTTCAAGTTTTTCAATGAAAAAAGCAAAAATTTTATAAACTGATGTTTTCTACATATACTTGTTTAACAACAATATATAAGAAGGCTATAGTGGTATTGAGATTTGTAAAATATATTTTTGAAACTTTCATTTTGAAAAATACATCAAAGTTGGTTCTGACGAATTAATACTTGCTAAATTTATCTTAGGTTTACTAGTGTACGACAGATGTCTAAAACATTTACGGAAAAATACGAAAAAAAAATTATTTAGGTAATCACAAAATTACACCACGTGAACTTGAAATTTCCCCAGGTGGTAATTAATGGTACGATTTTACCAAATATTTACTGCCGTCACTGCCATCTATGTAATGTTTATTAACTTAGTGTCCACACGAATTGTAGTAAACTTTTATTTCAATTTGACCAAATTCAAAGCTGTTGTTATGAATTTTTTTTTAAATTTTGGTTTAAATAAATCAATTATTACAAGAAAATGAAAACGATTTACTTAAACGACACTTGCAGCGATTTCATACGAAAACGATCACGAGTTGTCCTGACCCCTTTAGATTTTTATGAAACTTCCCAAAAATGATCTATAACTATATATCAAATAACTCGACACATATTTTTTTATTTCCTTCTGCGGCACTGTTCTTTGAAACAGGGGCGTACGGCGTTTTATGTTTTTTCTGATTTTTCTGAAAAATTCTAATTTTTGGAGGCCTCTGTCGCAAGAACCAGTTAACCGATTTTAACAATTTATATCTCAAATGAAAGGGAATGAATGGGTCTTATAAATAGCGGTACAATTTTAATTTTAAAAAAATTCAATCTTAATTTGGAAAATGTGATTTACCGTTATGTTGGACTTAAACGATAATTATCAATTTTTTAATTTTTTTTAAAGCTTATTCATTTTTTAAGCAATTAAAAAAATAAAAACGCGAGTGATACCTTTCATTTTTAAAATATGATTTTTTGAATATGTCAAGATCTGAATATTTTCAGCCAAAATTCAAGAAAATCTATTCAAACTGTTCCTTCGATAATTTTATTATGATTTTAATTAATTTTTATTTTTTAATTCTTCAATTCAACCACTTTTTACAATGCAATAAAACCATAAATTAGTATAACCTTTATTACTCAATATCAAAAAGTTTTTGCATTGTACGTATAAAGTTCACGTGGCGTAGTTATTTGTTTTTCAAAAGGTGTTTGTAAACTCGCTCTAGCAGCATTCCTCTTGAGAACTCCTGCTAAAGCATTACAAGGTTCTTTTCCATGGCAAGTTGCAAAAAAATACGATTCTGCTTCTGTATCGAAGTCTTCCTAGAAATTTATTTTGTTTTTGTAAGCAAATTTTCTTAACGCCAAAATTGCTACTTGGGTTCCTTCTTCGTGTGATAGAAGGTTTATAGATTTAATTTTATTAAAGTTAAGTTTAATATTTTGATGATATATGCAGACGCAAATACTATGTGTTCCGCTAGAGTTCGTTAATACGCAGTGCCCTGGACGAAGTGCAGCAAAACTAGAAAATCCAATTTTTGTATTTGGATAGGTTTTTTTAAATGTTTGATAAACCTCCTTCAAAGTACAAAAATCCAGCATACGCTGCTTTGTTTCAATAACCCCATCTGATGATATGGTCTTGAAATCTCGTTTCTCAGCACACACCCGACTTTATCGTCATCTTCATAAAATTTCTGCGCCAATAATGCGATTTCTTGATTAAGAATTGTTGATCCCAATTTGATGTTAGGTGTTGGCGTGATACCTTTTTCTTATTTAATCTGTTTTGCTCTATAGTAAGACACAACGAACTCATCTTGAATTTTCCGAGCGGGCCAGCTTTTTTGGTACCGATGTTAAAATCATATACTTTTTATTAGTTGCTGTACAAATATAATATTTCTCTCGTAACTGTTGAAATATTTCAATACTATCGTCTGATATGTCAGTGGCAGCATGTTCAAAATTGCACGGAAGCCTAAATATTTCCTCACAAATTTTCGCTGTAACTTCTTTAAATTTTTATTATTTATAATTTTCACTTCTCATTTTCTTTTGTACTTAACGAGAACTATAGGTCTGTCAAGATAATAAAAAACATAAAGGGAGGTATCCACCTGCTGATAATAAAGTTTATTACCATTTGCATACCCTCATTTTTATGATTTATTATCTTGGTAGGTTTTAAAAAATATCTGGGTCCGCCTGTATTTTGTAAAATTTAAAAATTTATAGTTATTTGAGTTGGTCAACTTGTTTGTGATGTCTCATACTACTATTGTTCCTTTCGTTTTTTAGATAATGACTATTCCTCATTTTAGAAAGGATTTTTCTTCTTTTTTTTCCAAAATGAATTGAAGAACTAAAAAAATCCAAAATAAATTAAAATTATAATAAAATTATCAGAGGAGAAGTTTCAATAATTTTTTCTGAATTCTCGTTTAAAATATGCAGATCTTGACATATAAAAAATCATATTTTAAAAATGAAAAGTATCACTCGCGTTTTTATTTTTTTAATTGCTTACAAAATGAATAAGCTTGTTACGAGAATGCGACCTTACAGTCACCTACGTAATCAGAATATCTTACGGTCTCCACCTGCAGCAATTTCCAGCTCATGCTCAGCCTGGGAGGGTTCTTTTTGGTGGAGCCCCGTTAAGACTTAAAGTGCTGCCATTAACTACTCCAATCCACACGACCACAAAACACACTCATCTCCTGAAAATAACTAGAGTAATTTAAAGACACATATTCGATTTACCGTCCATGATTTATTGCTTAGACACACAATAACAATTTTATTATAGTCTTACAGACTGTACTTTACTTGACTTTACACATTTAGAAACCAAAAAAAAAAACATATAATATTATTTCATTAATCAATAATCCGACCAGGAAAAAAATAAGAAACAGAAGCGATGACCCAGCAAACACTCGAGCTCGTGTATCTGCCTGTAACGAAAAATAAAAAAACTGAAAAAAATGGTCCCAAAAGGGCATTAACCAAAGAAACAAATATGTCCAATTTAAGATCCTTTACAAATTTACAATTAGAGCTAAACAAATAATTAAGTTAATACAAACAATGGTAACGGTAAGTTCCAAAAATTAAAACCATGTGATTTCCTTCCCAGTCTCCACTGCAACCATAAGGTTCCCTTGAATGCCGCTGTTTTCTCTCCCGTTAACACACCTCCGCCAACACTCCGAATGGTGTACTTGTCCGGACAGAATTAATGGATCCCCAAATTGAATATCTCGATATCACCGATCAAATTACTGCTCTGGTTGGCCACCACGACCAAAGAAAACCAAATCACCGTGGCTGACAATATCAGACAATTTTGGGTACAGTCGGATTACGGGTTTGTTAATTTCTATGATTTTTTTTTCTCCAATTTACTTGTTGGATTGAAGCACCACTTTATTGAACACCCTCTGTATTGGTTATATATATATTTTTTTTTTGTTTTTGTTGGATTTTTTTATTATTTTTAACACCAAAACTTATGTGTGTCAATAGTACACATACGTGCGTTATTTTTAATAATTTAATAATTTCTTAATAATTTAATAATTTAGTTATTTAATAATTAAGTTATTTTTAATTATTTAACAATTTAATAATTTATTTTTAATAATTTTGTTTTATGTATCTCTGGTTTTTTTTTATATCACCATTCGCTTTCAATCCCAAAAATTTACTCCCTTCTTTTTGCTTTTACACTTCCCTCAAAAACATCAACAACAACAAAAAAATGTCATCACGCACTTCCATTTAAAATTATAGCTCTATTGACTCAAATATTTTTCTATCGCACAAACACATAAACAACGTCAACTAATGCAGCGTAAATATCGCTGACACCGCAAGGACGCAAGTCAACCGTAACAAGCTTTAAAACAAAATTAAAAATTCGATAATTCGTTTAAGTCCAACATAACGGTAAATCACATTTTCCAAAAAAAAACACGTTTTTTTTAAGATTGAATTATTTTAAAATTAAAATTGTACCGCTATTTACAAGACCCATTCATTCCCTTTCATTTGAGATATAAATTGTTAAAATCGGTTAAGTCGTTCTCACGACAGAGACCTCCAAAAATTAGAATTTTTCAGAAAAATCAGAAAAAACGTAAAACGCCGTACGCCCCTGTTTCAAAGAACAGTGCCGCAGAAGGAAATAAAAAAATACGTGTCGAGTTATTTGACATATAGATCATTTTTGGGAAGTTTCATAAAAATATAAAGTTGTCAGGACAAAATTTGCGTTTTTTTGATCGGTTTCGTATGGAATCGCTGTATGTTCAAATTCAAACATTTATGCAAATATCTCAGAGATCATAATTAAGAAGTTGTAACATTTTTAAAAATGAGTCTTAGGAAAAAAAGTGATTTCCCATTTATGTGTTTTACTATGAAAAGCTTGGTTTTTCCTTATTTTTAATTCCATTATAAAAGCTTCGATTTTTAGATTATGGCTTTGTAGAATCTAGGTTGCTTTGATGTCACTCAAAAAGATTTATCAATAAGGCTTTTTAAATGACATGATCTGATTTTTTGTTTCATTAAAGTACAAAACATGTTAAGGCCAGTATTTCACTATATAACATAACATGCTACATAACAATGTTATATAACATAACACAAAATCACACCTCCAATTGACATAGTCTCGTGTCAAGCGGCGTGATTCTAGTCACGGCATACGTCGAATAAAAAAGGATAATTCTTGAAGTCCATCCAAGTAACACGACGCATCACGTCATTTTACTTTAGTCACGTCACATCAATTTTCACACTATACGACAGATGTCACTTGATTTTTGCTATTGACAGACGATTACCACAAAATGGAAGATCCCAATTGTGTTATTTTATAAATTTTAAATATTTTTTTTTTTGAGTAAGTTTGTACACTGTTTTAAATTTATTGGTATTTAAATTAATATCATTGTTGTTAACAAACAATTTTAATTTTTAATTTGCGTGATATATTTCTATAAATAGTTGCAGTCATGTCATTTGGTTCGCCTTCAAAAATATTAATTTAGTGATGATTTTTCTTCAATTCTTTTTCGAATCGGACAAAATCAGTCTGTTTAGTAAATTCACCTGGCTGATAGCTTTTCATACCATTTTACGAATCTCTATTCAAGGATGTGTCCTGTGTGAGGTGCATCACCCGTTCGCCCACATCGAAATTCAGTAAACCTTTATTTATTTATTTATCTTTTTTTTTCTCATATAACAATCCAAAAAATTTTTACAAAAATTTGTAACAGATTGTAAAGGCACCCTCCGCTTTGTAGGTGGGGCGGGGGTAACTTTTAAACTAAGATAGGAAGCCACATTTTTTATTGCAGATACGGATTCTACGACTAAAAGTACGTATGATTTGAATGAAATATTTTGTTCGGTTCATGATAGATGGCGTTGTAATCGACGAAATTCAATTTTTATCTCGGATTAAATATCTCGGAAAATAAGCACTCTACGAAAAAAATGGTAGAGATCAAAATTGAATTATTCCGCGGGGGAAATACATTAGTTTTAAAATTAGTAGCCCTCACCCCTCCATGTAGGTGGGGCGGGGGGTAACTTTGAAACTAAGATAGGAACCCCTATTTTTTATTGCAGATTCGGATTCTACGGCTAAAAATACGTAGGATTTGTCTGAAACATTTTTATCGATTTATGATAGATGGCGCTGGAAATACATTAGTGTTAAAATGAGTACCCCCACCTACAAGGAGGGGGTGAGGGTACTAATTTTAACACTAACGTATTTCCCCCGCGGAATAATTCAATTTTGATCTCTACCATTTTTTTCGTAGAGTGCTTATTTTCCTAGATATTTAATCCGAGATAAAAATTGAATATCGTCAATTACAGCGCCATCTAACATGAATCGAAAAAAATATTTCATTCAAATCATACGTACTTTTAGTCGTAGAATCCGTATCTGCAATAAAAAATATGGCTTCCTATCTTAGTTTAAAAGTTACCCCCGCCCCACCTACAAAGCGGGGGGTGAGGGGCTATTTTTTTGCACTAATGTATTTCCCCCGTGGTATGATTAAATTTTGATTATGGACATTTTTTCCGTAGAGTGGCTATTTTTCGAGATATTTGATCGTCTCAGTTTAAAAGAAACACCCGGTATAATAAAAAAAAATAAAAAAAATTTTACATTCTTCTTTCTTCATTCAATTAAATATACAAATCCCGTACAATATATACATTACATACAATTGCAGGGTGACAATTATCCTATTAGTTTAGATTATTAACTTTCATAGTTATTGATTGATCTTATCTAGAATACATTTCAAAGTAAATCAAGTAATATTAAATTCCGTTTACAATTATTACCTGTCCTCCCTCTCCGAAATAATAACACATGTATTAGTTTACAATTTTTTAGAAATTCATTAATAAAGCAAATTTATAGTTAATTAATGAAAAGGAGAACAGACATTTGTAGAAATTCGTTTGCTCCGCTCAGCTTTAAGAAAAACATCGCTAGGGTTCAGCTTTCCAGTTAGATAATAAAAATTTCTTCAATTCTAATTTAAATTTGGCCAAATTGGGAAGAGTTCTCAAAAGCGGCGGCAGAGTGTTAAACAATACTAAGCCTTTGTAGAAAGGGTTTCTGGACCCTCTTTCAGTTGTGCACCTATTAATATAGATATCAGCTCTTTGTTGAACTCGGGTAGGGTACGAATGGACCTCATTCACATAACTAATTTGCAAGTCAAAATTAAGCTTACCCAACATAATTTTTTTAATAAACATTAAAATTTCGTACTGGTTAATAACACTTAGAGGTAAAACCGAAATGGAATAAATGGATTTTGTTGAGGTTAAAATTGGAAGTTTCAAAATCGTTTTAACCACACGATTTTGAAGTATTTCTAAATCACGAGTATTATTGTTAGCGGTCGATGCCCAAATGGAACTCATGTAGCTAAGATGCGAATTAATGAAAGAATAATAAAACATCCAAGCGATGCGCTCATCAATTAGTGGTCTAATTCATTTTAGCGCCAAGACATAAGGTCAAATAGTCTTCTTTAAATGCAAAACATGTTCTCTAAATTTTAAGAAGTTATCTAAGATGAGCCCTAAATATTTTGCCGCCTTTACTTGAGTTATTTTGGTACATTCAAATAAGAAATAATTGGGAAAGTTATCCGGAAATACCTTGTTTTGAAAAACTATATAATTCGTTTTAGTTATATTGATTGACATTTGATTTGCTGTAAGCCAGTTTTTAATATTTAATAAGTCTTGCTTCATTAGAGCTAGCAACTCAATCGGATCTTCACAAGCATAGACCAGAGCCGCATCATCTGCATACAAAGTTAACGAGCCGCTTAACGTAATCTGAATTATATCATTGATATAAAAGATAAATGCGCATGGGCCCAGAAGAGAACCTTGCGGTACTCCTGCTTTAGATTTGAGATATGAACTTCTTTCGTTGTTTACAAAGGTGAATTGGTATCTTCCAGTGAAGTAGCTAACCAGAAGGGAAAGTGGCTTACCACAGATACCAATATTTCTAAGTTTTTGAATTAAGATATCATGTGATATTGAATCAAACGCTTTTTGTAAATCAATAAATAGAATGGATACATATAAATTGTTATCAAGCGACGTATAGACAGAATTCATGATGTAGCTAGCTGCCAGTTGAGTACTAGAATTTTTTACAAACCCAAACTGGTTTTTATGAATTATTTGGTTATGTTTGAAGAATTGTTCTAATTGGGCTAGAATAAAAGATTCGAAAATTTTGGAAAAGTAACTTAGGATGCAAATAGGCCTGTAGTTTGTAGGTTTTAGTTTATTGCCACTTTTAAATATAGGAATAACCTTCCCCAACTTCAAGGTATTAGGAAAATCGCCTGAATCTAATGCTCTATTGATAAGTTTTACTAAGTCTGGAATAATAATATTTTTTATTTTTAACAGCAATTTTAGGGATAAATTATCAGGCCCTTTAGCTGCTTGTTTATTCAAACTGAGTAGAATATTGTTTACGATATCGAAATTAACGTACTTGAATTCGGAAAAATAAGAGACTTTATAATTTAAGTAATGCGAAAAATGGGGAATAACATTGGTAGTCGTTGGGTAATTCTGGTAAAGATTCGCAGCATTTATAAAATAATTGTTAAATATGTCAGCTACCATACGTGAGTCCTTAACAGGTGAATTTCCGACATTTGAGTCTTGAAGAATTATTTTACAGCTTGAATTGTTAGGTTTGTTTTGAAATACTAAATGATTCAGTATCTCCCAACATTTCCTAAGATTATCCTTTGTTTCAATCAATTGAGCATTGTAATATTGTTTCTTTAATTTAAATTTTGTATTGATAACTGAATTCCCGTAAACTTTAAATATTGATTTATAATGTTCGTTATTGGGATATTTTTTATATTTCACGTAGAAATAATCCCTAAGTTTGGTTAGGTGAATAAAATTTTTGGTAATCCAACTATTTTTCCTTGATGATTTTTTTACTGAGTGAGAGTGCTAAGCTACAATACTACCTAAGTATTTTACGAGATCCTCAAAGCTATCTTTACTAATATAATTTTTGTACAGTCTCGTAAGAATTTGTTCATAATCAATAAGCGTAAATATGTTTTCTTCTGAATTAGAAACAATTTTAATATTAGCGGTTAATAATAACAGACGATGATCAAAACTGGGAACATCATAATATGTTAAGTAATATTTATAATGAAATACATTGGATATAATGTAGTCCAAAATCGATGGATTGTCGGAAAAACGAGTAAAATATAATGGCCTTTTATGGTTTAAGATTGCGCAACCGTTAATAGCAACTACTGAATTCAACCAAGTTGTCGTCAAATCAGACTCGTTTAAAAGATTAATATTGAGATCACCCATCAGGAAAATATTTTTTTTATTTGATAAAAGTTTTTCTAGTTCTGAAAAAAATTTCTCATTTGAGCAAGCTTTGGTTCTATATACTCCATCAGCTACATGAATCTTCAAGATTGGAAGGTATAATAGTAGAAAACTGGCATTCTCAATTGTTACAGAAACAAGTTGAGTGGCCAAAATTGAATTATGTATAAAGATAGCGAGTCCCCCTCCCCTGTTATTCTCTCTACAACAGTGATGCGCGTTGTAGTGCTCTAAGTTGTACAGCAGAACTTCATTGCTGTAAATAAACGTTTCAATAATTACTAAAATCTGCGGTAATGATGCTAATATAACCAAAAAATCTCGAATATCATCCAAATGTTCTCTTAACGATCTTCCATTAATGACCAGAAATTTTATTGAATTTGAATTAGCTGAAGGTTCTGTTTGTAGGTGATAAGAAATATTTATGTTATCCGTAATAGTTGGTGGCTGAAATGAATCCATTATTAATTAGAGAATTTTAACTTAATCAGAAAAAAAAAAAAAAAAATAAAAAAAAAAGATTGTAATCCAGTCAAGTCCTTCCCAGAACTAGCAAAGCAAACGAAACTCAATGTAAACGTATTACTAAATAAAACAAAATAACAATAACAATAAAAAACAAGAACTTCAATGAAATAGAAAAGAAATAAAGAAGAAAATGATAGGTACCTAATAAATACTATATGTACAGAATAATAAAATAAATTCCGGTGAGGCGCTGGAAATTATGATCCCTTAATGTTAAACTCCAAATTGCGATGAATCGGTGATAATTATCGGATTAGCATCATCAGATAACTTGACAAATATGTGACCATTGAACCATACTTTGTTTATTTTGTTTTGTTTAACAAGTTTGCGACCTTGATATAGGAGATTCGCGTAAAATTTGGTCAAACATGACTGATGTTAAGGCGCGATGTCGGGTCGCGTTATTCTGGTAGAACTTGCTGTATGGTAATTGGACCTTTGCTGATTAGAGTTGATAATATAGCATTTTTGGTTGATTGCAGTTTTAAATTTGATGAAAATGTGAGGTTTAACGATTTTGTTGTTGCCTTGAAATATTTTGATGAAGTGATTATCGATGTCATCCATTGCAAATTTAAAAATAATAGTTAAATTCTGTAGTATCTGGCTATATGAATCCATTACTGGAACGCCGGAGACCACAATGTCATTGGAATATAGTTGTTGCATTATATACTCATTTTGGAATTCAACCCTAGAGAGCCTTTTGTTGGTATGTTCCAGTTGTGACGAAGAGCAGCTTTAATATGTTGTAGCTGCTGGATGGAGTGGTTCATCTTAGTGATTTTCCCGTCTATTTCCGACCAAGACGAGCAAATTGCATTTAGCAGATCTTTTTGTGAGGGATCCTCAATATTTTTGAATGCATCAATCATTGAGGTGACCGACGTTCCATCTTCTTGCGTGAAAGTAATAGGTTGTTGAGTTGTACTTAACGGAGCCGTTGATTTAGGTGTTTTAGGATCCACATCTTCCACTACAGTTTTTTTAACTCTTCTACCGTTGACCATCATAAAGCTTTTGATAATGCGTTTGGAAACTTAGAACAAAATACTGTAAGAAAACAATTGTTATTGATCAATTAATAATGTTAACCTTTAAGCCACAGAATTCCGTTAGCATTTTGAAAATGAAGCTATGTTGAATAACTGTCCGTGAAACAGCAACAGTTTTTTATCCAAATCAAACACCGGTTGACCGTTACATTTTACACGTTGAGCGATATAAACGACACAAAATATATGGAGATCACTGTTAAATGAGATTTAGGCCACTCTTTCTGGTAAAGATTTGAACTGTTCACTGGTTGAATCACCCAAAACAAAATTATTAAACGCACACCAAATGAAATAGTTTTTTAGCACTTAGTCACTAGTTATAACCAACACGATTGTTATATGATTATGTATATCTTTATACACCGTTTTCTTTTTAAACGAAACTAGAGTTGGATGTTTGCCTTATAAAATTAAGAAGTTCACCAATCTGTATAATAAAGTTGATACTCGGCAATAATTTATTTATTTGTGTACGGCTATACATACTTGGTGCATTCGATTAGAGTAAGCGGTGTTTTAATTTTTTTTTTGATTAATTCTCTATTGTTTCCTCTTTACTGTATTGATAAACCCAAAATCATGTGTTTAACCAGAGCCTTCTAGAGTATAGAGCCATAATCATTATGACGTATTTTTTCGAAGCTTTTTTAGTGGTATAACTTTTCACTAATTTCCATAGGAATCCATAGTAAAAATGGTGTTTTTTAGCTTCAAGTTTTTCAATGAAAAAATCAAAAATGTTACAAAATTTGTATACAAAAGTGTTCTACATATATTTAGCAGCAATATACAAGAAGGGTATATTGGTATTAAGTAAATATTAATTGCAGAAATATTAAAATAAAATAATTTCTAAAATATATTTTTCGAACTTTCATTTTGAAAATACATCAAAGTTGGCTCTGACGAATTAAAATAATACTTGCTAAATTTATCTTTAGTTTTACTAGTGTATGTTAGATGTCTCAGATTTATACAGAAAAATACGAAAAAGATTGTTTAATCACAAAATTATGACACGTTCTTAAATATTTTGTGAATTTGTTTTGCTTTTCCTACAACTTTTGAACTCAAATTTCCCCCAAGTGGCAATTTTTGGTACGATTTTTCAAAATGTTTACTGCCCACTGCCATCTATGTATATTGACTTAATGCACACGATTTGTAGTAAGCTTTTATTTTTAATTTGACCAGAAAGCTGTTGTTATGAACTTTTTTTCATATTTTGGTTTAAATAAATCAATTATTACAAGAAAATGAATACGATTTACTTAAACGAAATTTATATAGGTTGAAATTCAAACATTTATGAAAATATTTCAGAAATCATAATTAGGAATTTGCACCGTTTTCATTTACAAATTTGTCTTAGGAAAAAAAGTGATTTCCCATATGTTTTATGTGTTTTACTATGGAAATTTTGGTTTTTTCGTCGTTTCTAATTCCCTTATAAAAGCTTCGTTTTTTAGATTATGGCTTGTATAATCAAGGTTGCTTTGGTTTAACCAGAGCCTTCTAGAGTAAGGAACCATAATCATTATGACGTATTTTTTAGAAGCTTTTTTAGTGGTATAACTTTTCACTGATTTCCATAGGAATCCATAGTAAAAACGGTGTTTTTTAGATTCAAGTTTTTCAATGAAAACAGCAAAAATGTTACAAAATATTTATACAAAAGTGTTCTACATATCTTTAGCAGCAATATACAAGAAGGGTATATTATTATTAAGTAAATATTAATTGCAGAAATATTAAAATAAAATAATTTCTAAAATATATTTTTCGAAATTTCATTTTGAAAAATATATCAAAGTTGGCTCTGACAAATTAAAATAATACTTGCTAAATTTATCTTTAGTTTTACTAGTGTACGTTAGATGTCTATAATTGTTAGTAGAGAACTACGAAAAAAAATTATTTAATCACACAATTATGACACGTTCTTAATATTTTCTGAATTTGTTTTGCTTTTCCTACAATTTTTGAACTCAAATTTCCCCAGGTCGCAATTTTTGTTACGATTTTTCAAAATGTTTGCTACCCACTGCCATCTATGTATATTGACTTAATGCACACGTTTTGTAGTAAGCTTTTCTATTTTAATTTGACCAGAAAGCTGTTGTTATGAACTTTTTTTTATATTTTGGTTTAAATAAATCAATTATTACAAGAAAATGAAAACGATTTACTTAAACGATATTCATATATGTTGAAATTCAAACATTTATGAAAATATTTCAGAAATCATAATTAAGAATTTGCAACGTTTTCATTTACAAATTTGTCTTAGGAAAAAAAGTGATTTCCCATATGTTTTATGTGTTTTACTATGGAAATTTTGGTTTTTTCGTCGTTTCTAATTCCCTTATAAAAGCTTCGTTTTTTAGATTATGGCTTGTATAATCAAGGTTGCTTTGGTTTAACCAAAAAAAAAAAATAAAAACAAAAAAGGCTACCACCAACACAGCTTTTTATAGTAGTATACACTGACTTAATTATAGTTTTATTGATAATGAGTCGACTTTATTTAGCAATTTATTGAATTCAAATCACCGAAAATATTCACTTTGAAATTTTTAATATTAAATAATATTTTATTTAATTTTGATAAAACACCTCACCAAAATTACGTGTTCACTACTCAGCGGCCATGATAGAAACCAAAATTAATCCAATTTATGAACCAAATGCGAAGAAGCAGAGTCACCAAAAATTCATTTTTAACTTTTCTTCGGTTTGCGTTATAGTTTAACAAAACAAAAACTTTGCCAACTTATAAAACTCACCCTGATATACTCATACAATAACAATTTTTCATTTATTTTATTTTGTATGGGTTTAATGATAAAACAAAAGACAATATTTTCAATGTTTAGGTTCTTCGGACCGACTAATTAAAACAGCACGGGGCACGGTGGATAACCAAATGTCATATCGGTTTGAACTTTGGAGCGCGTTCATAAAATTATTGTATTATTACAGAAATAGTTTTGCGATCGGACCGCCATCTCTTAGAAATTAACTGAATCGATTTTTTTTTCTTTAGATAGTGTCGCATAAAATCTCTTTGTAAAGAGTTATATACATTCTCATTTATCTTCTTCTTCTTCCCTTAAAAAATGATGACCAAATATTTCTCTCTGACGAAACAATGATATTGTAGAAGAAAATGGAATAATTAATTATACCCAACAATTCAATAGTCCAAAAAAAAGTGAACAATATCAAAAAAACAATCAGAATTCAATGCTAGAATTGCTGACCCGATCGTTTTGCTAGAAAAATAAATTTGGCTTACTTTCTGACATGTATATTTCTATTAAATTATTCTCATCCTTATATGGTTTTATGACAGTACAGGCTGGAAAAAGTGCAATAAAAAGAAATGCTAGCCTAAGACATAACATATACACAGTGAGAAAGAAAAACATCACAAGATTGTCTAAATTAAAACACTAAAGTCTTATAGTCACACTTAACTTCCACTCACAATAAAAATAAATCGAAAAACGTTAGATTCACAAAGCGACCCAGCCGTAACTAATTAGTCGGCTAACAATAAGTGATGTTGAATCAAATATTACACAATACAAGAAAATGTTCGCAGTAATTTTACCATTTATAAGATTATTAAAAAATTTCAGGAATATTCGGAATTCTTCTAATTCGACAATTTCAAAATTATTCAAATCTGCTCGAGATCGAAGCGCTATTGTTTGTGATGTTAATTGCGGATTTCATTTTTTCGAAAATGGGCTGCTTATGTAGTATTATCATGGTTTGGCATTATACCAAATTGCGTTGTTTCATTTGACCTTGAAAGTGTATAGATTCTTTTCGAAACAAGCAAGATCAATTTAAATTAACATGGCGTTAAATAAACCCATACTAAGCTTAGCATTGCATTGCTTGGTGTTGAGTTAAAGGATGTTACATAGATGAGGGTTTCGAGAATTTTGGATATGTTTTGATATTAATTGAGTTTAATCTAGATTGGCAAATACACTGTTGTTCGCCAGCTTAGGGCGGCTTAAGTTTCCCTAAAATTATTTCCTTGGGTCATGACTTGAAAATTTTCCAAAAAATTTTCAAAATTTTCAATTGTTTTGTTTTTTCCCATCTTTAATAATAACCTCAAAAATTTAAATTGCTACAAAATCCAGTGGCTGAAAATTATTTTAATTTGAGGAAACAACTCTCGCAGATTCTTTTTGATTTGAAGATGAATTATTTGTGTGGGCTAAAACACACAGAAATGAGGGTTTTCCTTGAGTTTTTGACTTAGGGAATATAATTCGCTAGGTCAGTACGTTCTTGCCTCATACTTAATGTATTAAGATAGAATTGTATTTTTGTAGTTTGGTCGTAGCTATCTGAAGAGTAGACCGAACTTTCCAGTACGAAACCAAACTACCTCATAGAGAACTCAAGGAGGGTTTTTTATTTTGTTATTCAGGGTCGGTACATTTTGTATAACTCTTGGGTTAGAGTACGGGGGAATTTTGATATTTCTACTTTTATGGTAGATATATTATAAATGATTGGCCTCTTCAATTTTCTGATTAACAAGTCAAAAAATGTTGTGAATGCCATTATTGTTAATATATTTTGTCTATAAAAAGCGGAAAGAATCTTATTTGATTATTAAGGTTATTTGCAAGTATGTATAGATTATTGACGAAGCTATCTCAAAAATTTATTTAATCATTTTTGCACATTACCTTTCCTAAACGTAATTAGCCGATCAAGTTTTACTTTAATATAATGTTATGTAAAAATTTAAAACCGATTGCCAGCGCACGTTTAAAAAATGTATATATACTGTACAACTATTTAGTAGCAGCAAACAAAAAAAAAAGTTAAATTGTAAACTTCATTCCATCGCACAAAATGCGGAGCTTCATTAAATTTCACAGCACGCGTTCGCATTTCTAACTCGCGATACATTAGAAATTTTTTTTGTGTATTATTTCATCCGCACATATTACATACTTAGTAAGCTGCATAAAACCCCGCGCGCGCTTGTCTTGATCACCAATTAAAAAAAAATCTTTCATAAATAATTTCTCTTAAATAATATAATTTCCAATGTTGATAAATTGTATTAAGTTTGTTTTTTTTATCATCGGCTTATGTTTTTATAATATGACTTATAAAAATTAAATCGATTTATTATTATTGTATGTTGTATAATCATCGAGATGAGGAAATGGTTTTTATAATTTTCAAAACTTCAAAATCGAATAAGAGTGCGCGCGCGCAAGTAAAAGTTTAAAATTGTACAAAATTGTTATATTGCAGTATGTATATAGTATAATCTAATTAATGCCAAAACATTAAATCATAACCTAGAGTGTAATATAGTTTTTATCTTGTTTATAAGTGTGCTAAAGTAATAAAATTTTAACAAGCTCTCTTGTAATAAAATCTGAATATGTATGTATGTATATCTAAAACCAAATGCTTGTACGAGTACCAATAAAAACTAAATTGCTTATCTAGACTCTACCTTGAAAAATTTATCGTAATTAATTATTTTATGTAGTTCGGGGTAAATACACAAATTAACACACGAACACGATGCAATGAAGTAACAACAAATAATTTTATAATTACATTTTATAAATAAATTACCGCTCGCTTGATTGATTATCATATAAATTTGTACAGGTCTCTAAAAATCTACTTAATTTGAATAATATAAGTCAATTGCACATACTCAACAACAACAACAAAAAAGTTCAAAATTACGCAAGTTTATTTTAACCTGTCGCTTGACATACACCGCATTCTATATGTACATTCTCCCCAATTATTTATACATGTGCATAGTTTGTAAAACTATTTGACATTGACAAGTCAAACAGATTTTTTGAATTTATCGATATGACATCGCTCGTTAGTTGTTTATTTTTATAGAAGTCACAATGCAATAAACGAGTAATCTATAAATTGACAGGTTGGTTTTTTTACGATTTAGTAGTTTAACAAGCCGCTCTTTTCTATACAGACAAACTTACTCCCGTCTATTAATATACAAAATAATTCGTCATTTCAATTTTGTTTTGCATAATTTTGTCCACCGATTTTTATCTCTGTCTATATAGGTTTTCAGTCACAATATATAAACACACGAAATTTTGGTACATTCGATAGATATATGAACGTATAATAAATAAAATTAATTGTTGACATACATTAGAAAACAAAAGAAAACAACAACAAAACAAAGAAAACGATTAAGGTGGAGAGATTTTAATCTTTGTATCATAAATGCGTGATGCTTTCGTTTTATTTGTTTAGAGTTGAATTAACTTTCATCCGCACCATCAGTTTCATTTTACGACAGGTGTACTCATCAATGTATAGCCTTAAGGTGCGATATCTATCATAAACTATGTATAATGGTTAACAAATAAATGATTAGTGATATTGAATATAAGTAATTGGGATGCTGTGCTTCAACCATATTTTCTAAAGATTTGAACGACCGGAGTCTTTTTTAAAGAAATTCGACCTAATAGTTAGATGGAATTTATTTTATAAGTTTGAATCGGGTTGCTGTGCTCACATTGCTTTGCTCTGTGTTGCAATCTCAAAAGCTCCCTGTTCTAAAGTCATACATGGCTTATTCATGTTTCAATACTTTGCCAAGATTTTAAATTTTAATTATTAAGTTTATTAAATACGAAACTTTGGAAAAATTTTCAGAAATTATTTCAAAAAAATATTGCTCACAGAAATCCACTGTAATTTACTATTTAATGGTAATGTCCGCAGATATTTTATGAATGGCGCAGTTTTATATTTTACGCTAATACGAATAGCATACTAATTGTTTGGTGACGTTTCATATTTTCCTGTATAACTTTATTTAAGAACTTTGAACCTAGCCGATGTGGCTTTAAAACTGTATGCAGTAAGTAATTGTGTCCAACTATAATCACGCCTACTTTTTGCTAACTTAAGATCCTTTAGTTTATTTAAAAAGATTTTATCCAATTGACAACCCTTTGGATCATTATATTATGACCAATCTTCTAAAAATTTGTCCAAAGGTAATCCACCAATCCCGTTTTTGCCAATATTCAACAACGAGAGGCCACGGCCCATTGCTATTTGCCAATCAAATTTTAAGCTCATTAATTTCTTCTTTAATTCAATAAAAATTATATTTCCTTAGTTTCCTAGGCAACAAGTTTAATAATTGTCCATCATTAAGCTTCATGTTTTGTTTCTAGTTTAAATATTTGTTATATTTGTTGACAATGTAGAGAACTTCTTACTCCTATATCTTCAGAGAGATATAGGATCTTTGGAACGCTCGATACAACCTTTCCTAAGACTCGATTAGCGGACGCCGTCTTGAGTGCTAGTAAACGTTGTCGTGACTCATGACCACTTCATTGATCCACCCATTATTATTGTTCTCCTGGAGAATCGGTTAATTCAGTACCTGAATTCCTTTCAAAACGATTTTGAATGTGATATCCCTTATGGCGTTTATCGCACCCCTAGACCTAGTAAAAACGGGGCTTATTGGACGGTTTATTTTTTTTATTCAATATTAAATTTACCCTTTTCCAAAAAAATTAAAACAGCAGAACTTTATATTTTCGGGATTATTACGCAAAAAAATGGAACTAAACTTGGAAACAAATTTTGTTTACGAGTTTAACTCTTGTTGGAATTTACATTCGAATTTTGCGTATTTAATTTAATTTATCTAAACCATTTAAATTTCTAATTTTCTATTTATTTTGCAGAATTCTTAATTTTTTTAAATTTCGGAATTTTCAAACTAGGCACAAATATAAAGAAAATGTAAATAGTGAGTTCAAATGTTTAATTCGCTACCACAACTCACATTCATTAAACAAGTACTTTATAAACAGTTCATAATTCATTTATCAATGTCTTGTTAATTACAAAAAAAAATGTTTTATTCCAGGATATCACCATTGTAGTCTTTACCATTTATTCCAACCACGTTAACAAACCGCTTCAAGCAAATATCTGCTTCTCAAGTATATGTTTTGATTAATTTTCGATGGCATTAAAAATATTTAAAAATATTTCTTATATGTGTAAAAAAAATGCTAAACATTTTGAGATATTTAAGTTTATATAGTAAAATGTTAAAAGGATTTACATCGACATGAAAAAAAATTGCCTAAGTACTAAATCAGAACGAAATAAATGGTTTTAATCTATTCTATTCCTATTTGGTTGTGCAATGAAAGATCTCAATAAAATCACAGCTAGCCAATTACCCCTTAAGATATATTTTTTTCCTACAAGACGTTAAACTGTTCGTAGATATTGTTTTATTTTGTTAATGTCGATCTGGAGGGTAATAAAAAAATCGAACTTACAAAGGAAAGTATCTATGTATGTATCCGCGTAAATATAATTTATAACCTGCAAGAGATAATATCGTGCCTACGCGTACATAAAAACATGTAGACTGGTTGAATGTAATACTATTGCTTCTGTTCTTAGAATCTAGTTAAAAATGCATATTATCCTAAGGGCCTTCAATTAAGTAGGCATATGTTAAATACAAACCACTTTAAGTGAAAATTTCAACATTTGAATGATCTATTAAAAATCAAAATTAATGTTTCGCACATAATTTAGATGACTATGTCTAATCCCAGCTTTTATACCATTTACATAAATTAAAAGCATTAAAGAAGCATTTTCTATACTCGTATATAATCGACTTGTGCTTTATTACTATCATTATTAACTATTTGCATTATTTAACATTTTCAGTTTATATAATTATAAAACATTTTTAATCTTAATTGTTTGTTTGTAATAATCTTAAATTATAATTTATAAACAATTTTTTTGTTAATTAAGAAAAATACTTAAATTTTATGGTAAGTAATAATTTAAGCCACTTTAAAATTTAAAAAATTGATTGTGATGAATTTAAATAAAACAATTTTTTTCGATTTGAGATTATGGAGGTAATAAAAAAGTAAAACTGATTTAATATTTCGAGCACTCGGCTTGAAACGATTTTATTTTTTTTTTTTTTTATTTAAATTTTAATTTGGGCTTCAGGGAGTAGGAAGTTTGATAAGAAATTAAAAGTTAGTGGAAAGTTTTGTTTTGTAATTCGATAATGTATGTGTATAGTAAAAATGTCTAATCAAATTTATTAATTGGCAGGTTTTACATAATAATTTTTATGGCTAAGACATCAAATGGTATATGTAATTTAGCGCTTACACTACATTGGTAATTTGGTTCTTCATTATCATGATTTTTTTTATGTTTTGAATCCGACTTTCGATAAATTTGATATTAAGATCAAGTAAATTACAAATTCATATAAATTAAACAAATTTTTTGTGATTTCTCAGCCCTTTTAGAATATTTAAGATGTTTCACAATCTACGAACGAGCACCCTCTCATAATTTAAATACGTTGAAATTTTAAAAATCCTCTGATTTGTTTTCTACTAGGAACAAAAAATATAGCTGCATACTTGGCAATATTATAATTTAATCATTTTCAACAAAATGCCTAACTATTTTTTCGGTGTAAGCTGTGATGGTTACGTTGCAGTTTAACTTAAACAAAATTTGACGAATAACCGGGCATATCGCAAAAATAAAAATCTTTAAAAATATGCTTTAAACGAAACCTAATTAAACCTGTTTACTTGAGCAAAGGTAAATATATTTTGTTAAATTGCCTAAATAGGAAAATATCGTCATCGTCAGGCGTTCGAGTGCCCAAATTGGGTATATTGTCGAAGTACCGCTTTAAAATCGCACAGTAAATTTGAACTTGGTATTTACTAGCCCGTAAATTCAATTATTTTCCAGTATTAAAATATATCTTATCTTCCAGATGATTATATAGAGAGATGATGAAATTAATTAAAATCTCATGGAATTACTGAACATCTTCAAACAACGAGTACATAATCTCGAAAATCTTGATTAAATTTCAAAAATAATCTCGAAAGTATCGAATAATCTTGATACCGAGCGACTCAACGCCATTCAAATTCGCAATTTCTGGATTGATTTAAAGTTATTTCGACGATCTTGGAAATTTAACTTCACTGTATAGGTATAACACAATATCGAAATCTCAAAAACAAACGTATCCCTTTGCAAATTTCGAGAAATATCGGGAAACAAAAATAATCTAGAAAAGCTCAAATAATCTATGAATTCTGGAATAATCTTGAAAAATCAAAAACTCAATAACAATCTGAAAAATGGCATGCGACCAATATTCTCAGAAATGTCAAATGACTTCGGCGCTAAACGAATCCACGCTATTTAAATCCAGAAATCTCAAGAAACTCTGTATATTTAAGATCATAACTGCGAGTACTACGCTTAATTCAATTCTCATCAAAAAGTTTATTATGGTTTCCGAGTTGTGCGATATTGATGATATTTTAGAAAATATTTGAAACAATCTTATCAAAAATGCCGGTGACAGAATTCTTGATCTAGTGCTCTTTAAGCTTGGCTGTAGGGCTATTAAAGTAAACCTAGGTAATTACCCGTTGTATAAAATAGATACCTAGTTATCACCCTCCTCTAAATTTTAGAGTTGAACATAAATTGTTAAGTTAGTTATCGTACCAAAAATTAATCGTGCCCAATCTAAAAAAACTTGACTAGAGAGCTTTAAACAGTTATTTGGAATAACGTTTTTAAAATTGTAGGATTGATAAGGCAGTTGGTAAATTTTACGAAATACTCTACAGTTACATTGCGCCTAACAATTGTGCTAAAGCTAATTCTAAATTTCCTTCATGGTATTCTTGTAAACTGATCAAATTGATTTATTTAAAGAGTAAATATCATTAATCGTTACCGTAAATATAAAAGTGCTAATGACTATGTTATTTCTTCCAATCTTAGAAATTGTGTTAAAATCGAAATTCGTAAAAATGTTAAGTATATTGAGAGAAATATAAAGAAAAACCCAAAGTTACTTTGGACATATTCACAATCAATTACTACTACGTAGTTCTCGAATCGATACGTCAAATCGTATCAAATAAGCAATTTATTTGCTGATCATTTTGAGTCTGTGTATGTCGAAGAATCAATTATAAGATAGTTGAAGCTAAGCGTACAAATTCCGTTAAAAATCGTATTGTCGATTTTTTTTCCGAAACGGTCTACCACAACAAATTTGATGAACTTTTCAAGTTTTATATTTAATCATGTTGAGATAGAGGTGATCAAGTAGATTGTGTTTACACTGACTTTGAAAAGGTATTCTATTGAAAAATGTGGTAATGTAGGTCTTTCCGCACAAATTATTAATTGGTTAGAATCATATCTGTCTGCGCGATTACAACAGGTGAAATTTAATGGATTTTCAGGGTTCTACTTTCGGCCCACTTTTCTTTCATATATTTATTAATGACCTTCCAAATATCTTGTCTTGTCATTATTTATTATAATCGTTGTATTCGACTTCAAGATGATTTGAATAAATTTTTAACTTGGTCCTTAATAAATAAACTCAAACTTAATGTGATGTGGTATCGTATACTAGAAAATAAATCAAATTATGTTTTTATATAAGCTTGAGGAGCAGATTTTGGATAGAGTTAATGAGATTACTGACTTAGGCATAGTTTTTGATTCTAAATTAAAGTTCGATAGTCACATTAGTGCTGCTTGTTCTAAAGCGTTTGGGTTTATTTTCCGTCGGGGGGATCCTGCTGTCTTTTATATTTTATTTAAAAGTTTATGACGCAGCTATCTGGAATACGGCTGTCAGATATGGAATCCGTTCTTAATGTACAATAAAAACGGAATTATTGCACTCGCAATTAGTTGATGATGAATATAATGATGAAGAAGATAACCACGCTACAAGTGATGCATGCAACTTAACTGTGCACTTTGCGCTGCACATACACTAGAATTTGTTGTGCAAGATGTATTAAAAACCTCAAATATGGCAGAAAAATTGGAGGAAATCCGGAAACTTTCCCGTGAACTACGCAGGTCAACAAATCTCATTAAAATAAAATCGCAGAAACAAAAAATTCCTATTTATAACGTGCCTACTCAGATTGGAGTTTGTCGTTCTTTATGGTGGAATATGTACTACATACACTTAAAAACCTTCATTAGATTTAATTCACCATAGAAATTTAATTTTAAATTCAATTTGTATCCGTGAAAGTAAATTACTGGGAAATAAAGTAATTTCTAGTTCAATATTTTTCAGTCCTCGTTTCCATTTTTTACTAACAACTGACCAAAAAGTTATAGCCCAAACCTATAATATTACAGTTCAGGAAACATATTCACTAGTACAAAATCATCATATAAAGTATCATCACCGCTGAACAGGTCAAAGTTAGCAGAATATTTGTCGCAATGTAGTGAAACAATTGATAAATCCAGTTTTTCATCGTTTGAAATTACCAACCCCCAATTATCACCCTCTTTTTTTAGGTATTGCAGTCCTTTTATCCCTTTTTGCTTTTCAAATTATTTCAATTCGATTTTTTCCCGGCGTAGTTGCATAAATTCGTAATTTGCCTACGCTTTTATTTGCCTTTTTTTCCTACTCCAAGGAATAGGGTGAAATTCATCAGGACTCATTAGGTAATTCATGCGTTTATCGTTCTCAGAACAGACTACGATATTGCGGTAAAGTTAACAAACCTGAAAAAAATAAATTTATGGATTGATAAGTTTGTAACAAACTATACTCACCTTCGGCTATATAAGCATCATCGGCAAAGATCATCCCGTTAAACGGAGAAATACTTGTCGCGAGAAATCCACTAAAAATGGCAATTTATTCAATCGGCTAATATCGTAAATGTTGATTGTTTTCTCAGGATTAGTTGTCAAAAAATCATGAATAATATTTTACAATATTGTTTGAATGGGCCAAAAAGGGACACATCAAGTGGTTGAAGTTGGTGCAATGTACTATATGTGGAGGCAACGATAGCATTATGATACCGTTTTCTCGACCATACAAAATTGATTCAATGGAACAATGAGAAACTTGGTTGAACAGTTGAATGTCACCGATCCTGCTATTCCTTTTCGGCCCCCGGCCCCACCCCGATCGAAAATCGTTCGTTACTCTAAATGCGAGGATAAATGTAAGTGGGGTAATATGAAAACCTGCAGCATTAACAATTCCCACTATAGTAACGAGAGATCCACGTTTACCCGACACAGCGCTGTTCCTTTTCTGCAATGATCAAAATACAACAATCAATAATCTTTAAAAATGAACTAAGTTAATATAGTGCTAAAACTGACTTACCTTTTGGGGATCCATCACAGTATGCATAAGTTCATTTCCTCCAACTTAAAACTATCTTTTACACTAAAAGAAAATTGTTTTAAGCAAAATGTTAAGTTTTCAAATAAATTATTCACTACACTCCTGTTCAATCCTCTGAGACGAGTCACGCTGTTTTTTTAGGTTTTCTTTAAGAAAGCGAAGGATTACTTTTATGGTAGCCAAAGGGCCAATCTTTGCAAGCGTGGAATGTCATTAAGCCTAGCAAACTGGTACCTAAGCAAAACTAGGAGCAGCTTTACAACTTAAACTATATTACAGCTTCGAACACTTTTTTAAGATCTTTCGTAATACTCACCTATTATTACATAAAAAGAGGGAGAACAAGAATTTACATCTACTTTCTACGCGAGTTGAACTACGACTGTAAAACATCGGAATATCTTCGAAACCAAAAAAAACATTGTTCAGCACTTTAAACCTTTCGGAAATTAATGCAAATGTTGTGGCGAATGTACCGCCACGGATAATGTGCTCCACTTCTGTATGAATGGGAAATGTTTTAACAGATTTTGATGTTAGGAGTATGAATTTAAATGTTTTAGGAAATAAAAAGCAAAATTTTGAATGCATGCAAAAGAGACTCCATTCTCAGCGCCTTTGTAAAGTTTTATATTTTAGTATGAAGAATAAATAAAAGTTGAAATTAAATACATAATTGAAACAGGGAAAATTGTTTAAATTCTGGAAATGTGGAGTAGGGATTGAAACTGGCAGTGTAGGTATATCAATTCCACAATCATAAGTAACAACATTTTTAAATCAGAGGTCGATATTCGGAGAAAATTCTCAGAACTAAATGCCATAGGAGCTTAGGTCTATCAAAATTTGCGAAATTATATATCAGGCTAGTGTTGAGAACTTCAAATCGAAAATTCCAGGATTATAATGCCGAGTTTTTTGTAGCAAATCCTATACCGATTTTCGTTAAAACGGTTGATTACCGAAATGTTGGTAAATTTTTGGAATAGTTACCGAAAACTTCTGCAACTATCTTAAAAAATATGTCTATAAAAAACTGATCTACTCTCATCTACTCAGTTATCATTTTCTATATTATGGCGCGTTCCGTTTTTTTTTTTTTTTTTTGGAAGAACTCGTCATAAATAAAATTCAAAATTTTGGATATAAAATGGCTGTTTCAAATTGGTTGATTACATTGAAAATTGGTAGTTAAACAGATCTAAAAGACATTTTGGATAACTCTGAGTTTTGTACAGAAAAATTAAAATTTTTTTTTTTAATGTTTCTAGCACTTCCAGAATTTTTAAAGTGCGATAAGAATATATTAAATTCAAATTTGGTTTTAAATACCTAAGTAAAGATTATTTTACATCAAATTAAAAACGAACCAAATTCGGACCGGGTTGCCGTCAAATGAGAGAAACATGCCAACATTGAATTTTGACAAATTTATAATAGTCGTAATTTCAAAACTATTTAGCTCTAACTTTAGTTTAGTCATTTCGGTATCTGTTCCCCTCCACTCATATTTCCAGCTAAAATATTTATAGTTTCAGAGTTTTCATAGCTATATCTAATTTTTAATAGTTCCTTATATATAATCCTCTCATGTTTTTTAAAATAAAGCTTAACAATTTCCTAGAATTCTAAAATTTTTGCGTATAGGATTTTTTTTACCTGTAACTCGGATGAAAGAATATTTTGGGTTGGTAGAACATTTTTTTAAATTGGTGGGACACGGATATGAGAAATCTGAGATCCTTGAAGAAAAATGCCCAAAATGCTTAGCTGTAAATTCATTATTATTGCAGTGCTTCTCAAACTTGTTCTGAATGCAGCCCTTGAAATCTATAAAAATAAAATCCAGAGCTCCCTAAAAATTCTATGTACTGTTTCACATTTTGGCGATTCAAGCTGATTCTTTCCAGTCTACAAAAATGATCGTTCATACGCAATTTACTATATTTCACAAATATCTTAAAAAAAGTACTCTCCGAATTTGTGCCATATGAATTTGCGCCAGATTTTGTTTGAATTTATAAAAGTTGGATTAGATTATACACAATGGAGAACCTAAATAATTTACGATTGGTCACAATGGAATGCCATTTTGGGACACTCCTGGTAGACTATGCATACGCGGGGTCAAGGTAAGTTTTAAGGGATTTAGTCAAATTTTTATTAACTTTTCCCGAAAACCCAATGATTACATTTAATTTTGTGTGAATTGAAGAAATTGCAAAAAAAACCGGGTTCACCGCTTACTCTAAATTGTATACATCATTAAGAAGTGACTCTTTTGTTTACCACATATTTTTATTTGAATTGCAAAATTTGATTACGAGTCAAACTAATAATATTTTATTTTTCTCTTTTTCTCATTCTAGGTAAGTCCCACTTATTTATCGCATTATGTGTAAGATATAGAAGATCAACCATTATATTTCGTAAGTAATCGCATATCAAATATAAGACAGGTAATGTCTTATAGTAAAATAAAAACAAATAAAACAGGTGTTTAAAACATAAAAGAACGTCAACACTTATAATAGGATTGGAAAATCCGCGTGAAAGATGAACAAATTTTTGTTATTTTCTCACATAAGTACTTTTATATAGAAAGTTGTTTTAGCCTTTAACCATGTTAATGACACCTCATCACTCATATGTATATGATGATATTTTATTATATTAAATTCCAATCTGATAATTTAAATTTTAAAACATTAAAATACTAATTAAACCTACGCTAATATAATATAAAGTATTTGGCCATCAAATTATATCGGAATCCCTATAATCAAAATGCGGTGCCACCCGTATACAAAAATAATTTAATCGTGAATAAAACACAAATAATAACAAACATAAAAACTCGTAATAAATTAAAATTTACTCCGTTCTTTCTTCGAAATTGCAGAAATTGAATAAATCAGTTGATTATATATACCATAAGTATTTTAACCCTTTCGAGCAAAATATATGTTATAAAACATCAAGTGAAGCATTATACAAGCATTAACAACTTCATAAACATAAAAAAAAATTTAATGGCAATAAATTCGATATAATCTCCTGTAAAGCTGAAAATTAACGATCTACATATCATTGCTGTTGTTTAATTTTAATTCTGTTAAATAATCAAGTAAACAACATTTCATTAAATTAGAAAAAAAAAATCTAAATTATGTGAATTTCTTTTTGTAATGCAACTATTGGTAAATTGTATACAAAAACCCATTTCACTTTGCAACCATATTTAGTCATTCATTATTTAACATTTTGTGTAATAAATAAACAAATCTGTGTTTTTTATTTGTAGTAAGATGATTAAAATAGTTGTTAAATCAATTTAATATCAGTTTAATGGATATTTTAGATTTTTTTTTGTCTTTTTGTTCGTTAAATGTACGCGCCGGCACACTCGAAGAATTTTTAATTTTCGTCTAATTTTATGGATTCGAAAAAAACATGTATCAATCACTCGCTGTGTTTGTGTTGTATATACGAGTAAGTAGATATAGGTAATAGAAGATTTTAATAGGCGAGTGTATCAATGATTTAATAAATTGATTTGTATTTTCTTTGTTGCATTGATGACAAACCGGTGGTTTGACGTTTTTTTTAAGTCCGGATTGGCGGTTGTTGACTTGGTATTTTTTTGGGAGGAAACAAGATTTGATTCTACTTAAGTAGGGCATTCACTTGATCCCTAAACACAATACAATTAATGATACCTTCGTGTTAAAACTAATTTTATTTAAAGCAGCTTAATTTTACTGCTCTAGTCTATAATTACCGACAACGTGATTGCTGTTTTGAAAAAAATCTAAAGTTTGATGGCCGAACATTTTTATATAATATGCGGGTGGTAGTCGACTTTTAAAATATTAATGTTGACCGTTACGAAAAGAAGCAAATATTTCTATACAAAACAAATCGTCATTTTACCTATTCAATTGTGAATCCATTATTAAAATTATGAGTGCAAAGTATAAACTTCAAAACTGTTTAAATACATTTGAAAGCACTGAAGTGAGAATGGCGGCAGTGCACTTTCGAAATAATATGGAACTTTAATATTGTGAGCTTTTGAAATTATGAACACCAATTTAGATTTTCGGAATTCAGAGTTTAATTATTAGCTGACTGAAACCAATTTGTTAGTATCAATTTTCAAATTAAATTTTTGTAAACTTTAAATTCAAAATATTTCTAATTACACGAAATTATTTGAATTTTCTAGGAAATCTCAAAATTCTTAACTATTTTCTTAACATAAAATATAAAAGCTTAATTTTATGAAGTTTTTGAAATTAAAAACACCAATTATATTAATTAAGATTTTCGAAATTCAGAATTTTATAATTACCTCGTTTTAGTCAGATTAGTTGCGAATTTGTGAGTTTCAATTTTCAAATTGAACTTTAGTAAAATTGAAATTCAAAATATTTTTTATTACACGAAATTTAGGATTGATTGAATTTTCTACGAAATCTCAAAATTCTTAATTTTTCTTAAAAGAAAATATGAAAGCTTAATTTTATGAGGTTTATGAAATTAAAAACACCAATTATATTAATTAAGATTTACGAGAATTTTATAATTACCTCGTTTTAGTCAGTTTAGTTGTGAATTTGTGAGTTCCAATTTTCAAATTAATTTTTGTAAGTTTTAAATTCAAAATATTTCTATTTCCACGAAATCTAGGATTAATTGAATTTTCTACGAAATCTCAAAATTCTTAATTTTATGAGGTTTTTGAAATTAAAATCACGAATTATTTTAATTAAGATTTACGAGAATTTTATAATTAGTACCTCGTTTTAGTCAGTTTAGTTGTGAATTTGTGAGTTCCAATTTTCAAATTAAATTATTATAAACTTTAAATTCAAAATATTTCTAATTAGACGAAATTAAGAATTACTTGAATTTTCTACGTAATCTCAAAATTCTTAACTATTTTCTTAAAAGAAAATATGAAAGCTTAATTTTATGAAGTTTTTGAAATTAAAAACACCAATTATATTAATTAAGATTTTCGAAATTCAGAATTTTATAATTACCTCGTTTTAGTCAGATTAGTTGTGAATTTGTGAGTTTCAATTTTCAAATTAAACTTTAGTAAAATTGAAATTCAAAATATTTTTTATTACACGAAATTTAGGATTGATTGAATTTTCTACGAAATCTCAAAATTCTTAATTTTTCTTAAAAGAAAATATGAAAGCTTAATTTTATGAGGTTTATGAAATTAAAAACACCAATTATATTAATTAAGATTTACGAGAATTTTATAATTACCTCGTTTTAGTCAGTTTAGTTGTGAATTTGTGAGTTCCAATTTTCAAATTAATTTTTGTAAGTTTTAAATTCAAAATATTTCTAATTCCACGAAATCTAGGATTAATTGAATTTTCTACGAAATCTCAAAATTCTTAACAATTTTCTTAAAAGAAAATATGAAAGCTTAATTTTATGAGGTTTTTGAAATTAAAATCACGAATTATTTTAATTAAGATTTACGAGAATTTTATAATTACCTCGTTTTAGTCAGTTTAGTTGTGAATTTATGAGTTTCAATTTTCAAATTAATTTTTGTAAGTTTTAAATTCATAATATTTCTAATTAGGCGAAATTAAAAAGTAATTGAATTTTCTACGAAATTTCCAAATTCTTAACTTTTTTCTTAAAAGAAAATATGAAAGCTTAATTTTATGAAGTTTTTGAAATTAAAAACACCAATTATATTAATTAAGATTTTCGAAATTCAGAATTTTATAATTACCTCGTTTTAGTCAGATTAGTTGTGAATTTGTGAGTTTCAATTTTCAAATTGAACTTTAGTAAAATTGAAATTCAAAATATTTTTTATTACACGAAATTTAGGATTGATTGAATTTTCTACGAAATCTCAAAATTCTTAATTTTTCTTAAAAGAAAATATGAAAGCTTAATTTTATGAGGTTTATGAAATTAAAAACACCAATTATATTAATTAAGATTTACGAGAATTTTATAATTACCTCGTTTTAGTCAGTTTAGTTGTGAATTTGTGAGTTCCAATTTTCAAATTAATTTTTGTAAGTTTTAAATTCAAAATATTTCTAATTCCACGAAATCTAGGATTAATTGAATTTTCTACGAAATCTCAAAATTCTTAACAATTTTCTTAAAAGAAAATATGAAAGCTTAATTTTATGAGGTTTTTGAAATTAAAATCACGAATTATTTTAATTAAGATTTACGAGAATTTTATAATTACCTCGTTTTAGTCAGTTTAGTTGTGAATTTATGAGTTTCAATTTTCAAATTAATTTTTGTAAGTTTTAAATTCATAATATTTCTAATTAGGCGAAATTAAAAAGTAATTGATTTTTCTACGAAATTTCCAAATTCTTAACTTTTTTCTTAAAAGAAAATATGAAAGCTTAATTTTATGAAGTTTTTGAAATTAAAAACACCAATTATATTAATTAAGATTTTCGAAATTCAGAATTTTATAATTACCTCGTTTTAGTCAGATTAGTTGTGAATTTGTGAGTTTCAATTTTCAAATTGAACTTTAGTAAAATTGAAATTCAAAATATTTTTTATTACACGAAATTTAGGATTGATTGAATTTTCTACGAAATCTCAAAATTCTTAATTTTTCTTAAAAGAAAATATGAAAGCTTAATTTTATGAGGTTTATGAAATTAAAAACACCAATTATATTAATTAAGATTTACGAGAATTTTATAATTACCTCGTTTTAGTCAGTTTAGTTGTGAATTTGTGAGTTCCAATTTTCAAATTAATTTTTGTAAGTTTTAAATTCAAAATATTTCTATTTCCACGAAATCTAGGATTAATTGAATTTTCTACGAAATCTCAAAATTCTTAATTTTATGAGGTTTTTGAAATTAAAATCACGAATTATTTTAATTAAGATTTACGAGAATTTTATAATTACCTCGTTTTAGTCAGTTTAGTTGTGAATTTGTGAGTTCCAATTTTCAAATTAAATTATTATAAACTTTAAATTCAAAATATTTCTAATTAGACGAAATTAAGAATTACTTGAATTTTCTACGTAATCTCAAAATTCTTAACTATTTTCTTAAAAGAAAATATGAAAGCTTAATTTTATGAAGTTTTTGAAATTAAAAACACCAATTATATTAATTAAGATTTTCGAAATTCAGAATTTTATAATTACCTCGTTTTAGTCAGATTAGTTGTGAATTTGTGAGTTTCAATTTTCAAATTAAACTTTAGTAAAATTGAAATTCAAAATATTTTTTATTACACGAAATTTAGGATTGATTGAATTTTCTACGAAATCTCAAAATTCTTAATTTTTCTTAAAAGAAAATATGAAAGCTTAATTTTATGAGGTTTATGAAATTAAAAACACCAATTATATTAATTAAGATTTACGAGAATTTTATAATTACCTCGTTTTAGTCAGTTTAGTTGTGAATTTGTGAGTTCCAATTTTCAAATTAATTTTTGTAAGTTTTAAATTCAAAATATTTCTAATTCCACGAAATCTAGGATTAATTGAATTTTCTACGAAATCTCAAAATTCTTAACAATTTTCTTAAAAGAAAATATGAAAGCTTAATTTTATGAGGTTTTTGAAATTAAAATCACGAATTATTTTAATTAAGATTTACGAGAATTTTATAATTACCTCGTTTTAGTCAGTTTAGTTTTGAATTTATGAGTTACAATTTTCAAATTAATTTTTGTAAGTTTTAAATTCATAATATTTCTAATTAGGCGAAATTAAAAAGTAATTGAATTTTCTACGAAATTTCCAAATTCTTAACTTTTTTCTTAAAAGAAAATATGAAAGCTTAATTTTATGAAGTTTTTGAAATTAAAAACACCAATTATATTAATTAAGATTTTCGAAATTCAGAATTTTATAATTACCTCGTTTTAGTCAGATTAGTTGTGAATTTGTGAGTTTCAATTTTCAAATTAAACTTTAGTAAAATTGAAATTCAAAATATTTTTTATTACACGAAATTTAGGATTGATTGAATTTTCTACGAAATCTCAAAATTCTTAATTTTTCTTAAAAGAAAATATGAAAGCTTAATTTTATGAGGTTTATGAAATTAAAAACACCAATTATATTAATTAAGATTTACGAGAATTTTATAATTACCTCGTTTTAGTCAGTTTAGTTGTGAATTTGTGAGTTCCAATTTTCAAATTAATTTTTGTAAGTTTTAAATTCAAAATATTTCTATTTCCACGAAATCTAGGATTAATTGAATTTTCTACGAAATCTCAAAATTCTTAATTTTATGAGGTTTTTGAAATTAAAATCACGAATTATTTTAATTAAGATTTACGAGAATTTTATAATTAGTACCTCGTTTTAGTCAGTTTAGTTGTGAATTTGTGAGTTCCAATTTTCAAATTAAATTATTATAAACTTTAAATTCAAAATATTTCTAATTAGACGAAATTAAGAATTACTTGAATTTTCTACGTAATCTCAAAATTCTTAACTATTTTCTTAAAAGAAAATATGAAAGCTTAATTTTATGAAGTTTTTGAAATTAAAAACACCAATTATATTAATTAAGATTTTCGAAATTCAGAATTTTATAATTACCTCGTTTTAGTCAGATTAGTTGTGAATTTGTGAGTTTCAATTTTCAAATTAAACTTTAGTAAAATTGAAATTCAAAATATTTTTTATTACACGAAATTTAGGATTGATTGAATTTTCTACGAAATCTCAAAATTCTTAATTTTTCTTAAAAGAAAATATGAAAGCTTAATTTTATGAGGTTTATGAAATTAAAAACACCAATTATATTAATTAAGATTTACGAGAATTTTATAATTACCTCGTTTTAGTCAGTTTAGTTGTGAATTTGTGAGTTCCAATTTTCAAATTAATTTTTGTAAGTTTTAAATTCAAAATATTTCTAATTCCACGAAATCTAGGATTAATTGAATTTTCTACGAAATCTCAAAATTCTTAACAATTTTCTTAAAAGAAAATATGAAAGCTTAATTTTATGAGGTTTTTGAAATTAAAATCACGAATTATTTTAATTAAGATTTACGAGAATTTTATAATTACCTCGTTTTAGTCAGTTTAGTTGTGAATTTATGAGTTTCAATTTTCAAATTAATTTTTGTAAGTTTTAAATTCATAATATTTCTAATTAGGCGAAATTAAAAAGTAATTGAATTTTCTACGAAATTTCCAAATTCTTAACTTTTTTCTTAAAAGAAAATATGAAAGCTTAATTTTATGAAGTTTTTGAAATTAAAAACACCAATTATATTAATTAAGATTTTCGAAATTCAGAATTTTATAATTACCTCGTTTTAGTCAGATTAGTTGTGAATTTGTGAGTTTCAATTTTCAAATTGAACTTTAGTAAAATTGAAATTCAAAATATTTTTTATTACACGAAATTTAGGATTGATTGAATTTTCTACGAAATCTCAAAATTCTTAATTTTTCTTAAAAGAAAATATGAAAGCTTAATTTTATGAGGTTTATGAAATTAAAAACACCAATTATATTAATTAAGATTTACGAGAATTTTATAATTACCTCGTTTTAGTCAGTTTAGTTGTGAATTTGTGAGTTCCAATTTTCAAATTAATTTTTGTAAGTTTTAAATTCAAAATATTTCTATTTCCACGAAATCTAGGATTAATTGAATTTTCTACGAAATCTCAAAATTCTTAATTTTATGAGGTTTTTGAAATTAAAATCACGAATTATTTTAATTAAGATTTACGAGAATTTTATAATTACCTCGTTTTAGTCAGTTTAGTTGTGAATTTGTGAGTTCCAATTTTCAAATTAAATTATTATAAACTTTAAATTCAAAATATTTCTAATTAGACGAAATTAAGAATTACTTGAATTTTCTACGTAATCTCAAAATTCTTAACTATTTTCTTAAAAGAAAATATGAAAGCTTAATTTTATGAAGTTTTTGAAATTAAAAACACCAATTATATTAATTAAGATTTTCGAAATTCAGAATTTTATAATTACCTCGTTTTAGTCAGATTAGTTGTGAATTTGTGAGTTTCAATTTTCAAATTAAACTTTAGTAAAATTGAAATTCAAAATATTTTTTATTACACGAAATTTAGGATTGATTGAATTTTCTACGAAATCTCAAAATTCTTAATTTTTCTTAAAAGAAAATATGAAAGCTTAATTTTATGAGGTTTATGAAATTAAAAACACCAATTATATTAATTAAGATTTACGAGAATTTTATAATTACCTCGTTTTAGTCAGTTTAGTTGTGAATTTGTGAGTTCCAATTTTCAAATTAATTTTTGTAAGTTTTAAATTCAAAATATTTCTAATTCCACGAAATCTAGGATTAATTGAATTTTCTACGAAATCTCAAAATTCTTAACAATTTTCTTAAAAGAAAATATGAAAGCTTAATTTTATGAGGTTTTTGAAATTAAAATCACGAATTATTTTAATTAAGATTTACGAGAATTTTATAATTACCTCGTTTTAGTCAGTTTAGTTTTGAATTTATGAGTTACAATTTTCAAATTAATTTTTGTAAGTTTTAAATTCATAATATTTCTAATTAGGCGAAATTAAAAAGTAATTGAATTTTCTACGAAATTTCCAAATTCTTAACTTTTTTCTTAAAAGAAAATATGAAAGCTTAATTTTATGAAGTTTTTGAAATTAAAAACACCAATTATATTAATTAAGATTTTCGAAATTCAGAATTTTATAATTACCTCGTTTTAGTCAGATTAGTTGTGAATTTGTGAGTTTCAATTTTCAAATTAAACTTTAGTAAAATTGAAATTCAAAATATTTTTTATTACACGAAATTTAGGATTGATTGAATTTTCTACGAAATCTCAAAATTCTTAATTTTTCTTAAAAGAAAATATGAAAGCTTAATTTTATGAGGTTTATGAAATTAAAAACACCAATTATATTAATTAAGATTTACGAAATTCAGAATTTTAAAATTTTCTCGTTTTAGTCAGTTTAGTTGTGAATTTGTGAGTTTCAATTTTCAAATTAAATTTTTGTAAACTTTAAATTCAAAATATTTCTAATTACACGAAATTTAGGTTTGATTGAATTTTCTACGAAATCTCAAAATTCTTAATTTTTCTGAAAAGAAAATATGAAAGTTTAATTTTATGATGTTTTTGAAATTAAAAACACAAATTATATTAATTAAGATTTACGAAATTCAGAATTTTATAATTTTCTAATTTTAGTCAGTTTAGTTGTGAATTTGTGAGTGTTCCAATTTTCAAATTAAATTTTTGTAAAGTTGAAGTCCAAAATATTTCTAATTACACGAAATTAAGAATTAATTGAATTTTCTACGTAATCTCAAAATTCTTAATTTTTCTTAAAAGAAAATATGAAAGCTTAATTTTACGAGGTTTTTGAAATTAAAATCACCAATTATATTAATTAAGATTTACGAAATTCAGAATTTTAAAATTTTCTCGTTTTAGTCAGTTTAGTTGTGAATTTGTGAGTTTCAATTTTCAAATTAAATTTTTGTAAACTTTAAATTCAAAATATTTCTAATTACACGAATTTAGGTTTGATTGAATTTTCTACGAAATCTCAAAATTCTTAATTTTTCTTAAAAGAAAATATGAAAGTTTAATTTTATGATGTTTTTGAAATTAAAAACACCAATTATATTAATTAAGATTTACGAAATTCAGAATTTTATAATTATCTCGTTTTAATCATTTTAGTTGTGAATTTGTGAGTTTCAATTTTCAAATTAAATTTTTGTAAACTTTAAATTCAAAATATTTCTAATTACACGAAATTTAGGATTAATTGAATTTTTCCCGAAATCTCAAAATTCTAAACTTTTTTCTTAAAAGAAAATATGAAAGCTTAATTTTATGAGGTTTTTGAAATTAAAATCACGAATTATTTTAATTAAGATTTACGAGAATTTTATAATTACCTCCGAAATATCAAAATTCTTAATTTTCAAAATTCTGAGAAGAAAATCGTGTACCTAAAAAGTTCTGGAATTTAATGTTAAACTTTTATCCGACTGTTCTACCTTACGTTAGCATCGGCAACTTCATATATACAAATATGTTTATTTACAATACCGAGATCTAACACAAGCCCTTTCTGCGTTGAAGTATAAGAACTTTGTGCTCGTCAGAATCTTTTCTCTGGCCCATTTTTTTTTTTTTTGGCTGATGAATTAGATACTAAGCCAATGTGTAATTCACTTAACGGTAAATAACATCGATATATGTCGAATGTTACCAATCAACAGACAAGCGATTTATTTTGTAGACAATTCAGCTCCTGGGTTCAACTAATAAAAATTAACTTAATATTAATTTGAAAATGTGTTAATACACACCTCAATTATCTCTTACATCCTAATTAAAATGATGCCCTTATGTATAAATGTATAGTTTGAATAAAACAATTTTTATTATTAGAAACTGTTCATCTACAAAATGCTAACCAATAAAAAAGATTGTCTTGCGGTTATGAAAGGCAGAACTGTTGGATATTGTGTTGTAAACTCGTTAAATAAAAGCGGTTTGGCCTCTCAATCGATGAATCTACCACTGCAGTCGAGGATTGCATAATAAAAACTAATTATTAATAACAATTAGCTAATTGTATGTACAGCATCATAATATTTAATATGCATATACTACATTCAATTAATTTTAAAAATGTCGTTAACAGATAGTTACCGCAAAGTGAAAGGAAAACTTTATTAAAACTGTTTTGGATGACTATCGAAAAGAAAATTAATTTTAACCTTCGTTTTCACATCAAAAATCAATCGAGATCACTAAAAAGTATTTATTACATTTTTTTTTTTGTAATAATGATTACTTTTATTCACAAAGGTATATAATTATAATTAAATTACATTGTTTGATTTTATATGCGCGCGCATATACCTATAAGGTCGAGTCAAACTGCATTATGAAATTATTTTATCAATCAATCACAAAATGTTGTGTATTTCTTTAAATACAATAAAATAGTATGAGGGTATACAAGAATTTTGAAACTGACTTTGGGTTAAAATAAAATAAAAATATTTTAAATTATTCAATCAAACAAAAAAAAAATGTTCCAATTTCATCCCTCGTAGGTGGCAACCGTTTAACGTAACACACAAATCGATTAATTTTAAAAATCCTTCACGATCGTTTCATGACTGACCATAAGCTCGACATCATAAATTTAATCGATTACTATCTCATGTGCTAAATAATATGAATTTTTTAATTTGTTGTTGGATTTAAAACAAAAATACGTCATGATTTATTTTTGCACAAATCAATCAACATTTCAAAAATTAAAATCGCGAATTTTTTAAACAGGCGATTTAAAAAAAAAATAAAAATAAAAACGAAAGTTTAATTATTTTATTTTAATTATAAAATAGTCAATTACTCGTACAAATATATATAAATGTATAATAATCGTGATTTAAGTGTTATGTTTGAATATTTGTAAGAGGTTGCAATAAAAGTCCCTTATACAAAAAAAAAATGAGAAATTAAATAAAACTGACCAAAAAGGTAATTATTGTCGAATTATGCTATTGTTTGAAAATGTTTATTGAGCGCAACAAAAACACATATTTCATTTAAAACAATTTATAACGCTCTAGATACATTGATTGGACACAGTTTGTGCTGGTGTTACCGGAAAAAAAAATAATTCATTGGTACTTAATTGATATTGAATTGAATGGGGTGGACTTGATGTAAACATTTATAAAAGATTTCAACACATATATGTGAATGTGAAAATATGTACTGCAGCTTATATTTATTTGCACTGACTTTCATTTTGAAATATTTAACGAAATACCTACGTTATACTTGATAATTGACAGGAAACGGAATACGACTGTTAAGTATAAGCCGCAAGCGATTAATTTTTTAAGATAATACACAAAAGATTTTATTTTTGTGTGAAAAGTGTTAAAAGCTAATGTTTGTTGCTAATTACGTTCACAATTGTGACAGGCGGGCATATTGTATTAAACCTGCGGTAATACTTTGAGAGTTCTGCCAAAAAAAAAAAAAAAATTTGAATATAATGAATGAACGATGAGATACCTGAAACGTTCTGTTTTCTTAAATTTTAAAAATTCAAAATTTCTAAAATCTAAATTTAGTTTTAAAATTACGAACAAATTTACGTCTAAATTTTGTCTTGTCTGGATTTTGCCTTGCCATTGACAAAACCTTTTGAGGTTTTGTCAATTCTGTCTTTCGAGATTTCGTGGTACACCCATATATTACAGGTAAGCAATTTCAATCTAGATTAGGGCAAAGTTATGTACGAAAAAACAAAAGTGGATTGAAACTAAATTTAAATGATACCTAGAGTGCATTGGCAGTATGAAAAAAATAAATCGCTTATATCAACTATTGTAATTATCAATAATTGTAGATTGTCCGTGAAAAATAAAATTTGTATTTCTGACTAAATGGGCATCATCAACATAGTCAAATATGCGAAGGAATCAAAAAGCCACTTTTGGTCTTATATCATGTCAGAGAAGCCACGCCCGATATAGAATGGTCGACTTTTTCCAGTACCACATTGAACACATCTGCAAATTTTGGAATCGGTAAAAAATTTTACCTTTTCTATATCTATTTTTACCTTGCTAATTGGATATTTTAGCATAACAATCAGTAAATAAACTTTTCGAACGATAAAAGCTTACTGAGATAAATTTGTGTTTTATCAAAAATCCTAAAACTTTCTTCATTTTTTTATTTTAAATCGTTCGTGCTAAGTTTGACATGCATGCCACGTATTAAGATCACTGATTTATAGGACCTATCTTTTTCGCCTAAATAATGACAAAATATTAACAGACTGAGGATTAGTTAGGGGCGATTAGTGATTCGTTCTAGATTAGCTATACAATGTGTCAAGTTGAAGATTAGCTAATCTCGTTTTATTTGGGGATTAGCGCACAAATCTCTGAAAAATTTTAAGTTTATCTCGTTATATTTTGTTTAGTGACGACACAAGTCGCGCTGCAATGCGTTATAATTCTTTGAATATTCCTGAAAGTTATTGAAAGTTGCTTGAAAGTTGTTTCACATTATGAATATAACAAATCTTTTGTAGGTGAATCTGAAAATTGCTGTTTTTTTTCAGTTATGGATTTTAGTGGTTTGCTGTATACTGGAGATTGCCCAAATTATAGAGTTTTCCCGAGATGTCACATATGCCATTAGTTAGCATAAGGAGTATGCTTTGATCTAAAGTTAATAAGATTTGATTATGACATTATGACAATAAAAAGTAATTGCCTAAACCACGGAGACTTTCCAGGATGTGACATATGCAATTAGTTAGGTAGGGAGTATGGTTTGATCTAAAACTAGTTAATTTTGAATATGACAAAAAATATGTTTTGCGGGTGAATCTGAAAATTGTTGAAATTTTTTTTAGTTATGGATTTTAATGGTTTGCTGAAAAAAAATTACTAAAATGCAACATTGGCAAATCATGCAAAGTAGGTACCTGTTGTTCTTTAGCTTGTCTTCTTTTAAAACAATTCCAACTATCGTGGTAATGATTTTTCATGTTACTACAGGTTGAGACACTCATCGGCTCATTTATTTAGTGATAAAACTTTCGATATTTATTTACAAATGAAATGCCCATTTAGGATGAGGATTATAGGGAAGGCATTTGATTAAATAAAATAATTTAAATTAAAATTTTGAAATTTGTAAATTACGGGATTTGAAAATCTAGGAATTTGAAATTTTGAAATCCATTTTGTGAAAGTTTTTTTTTTCAAAAACTATGCAGCTATTTCGACTTTCTATCCGTCTACACTTACCTAAATTTTACCTCACAAAACCAAATAAATTTGGAATAAAATGATTTAAAAAACCAGCCCTGCCAAAATAATTGGAGTCTTGGAAACAAAACTGTCTATGTATTTTCTCTTATTTTCAAAACTCGCCATAATAATCATTTGGCGGGAAATATTGATAATCAGAAATTTTTAGTTGTAAAGATGAAAAGGCGGAAATAGAATTAAAATTAAATGAAATTTGGAAGTTTTATTGTGAAATTTAGTATCCCTCAATTTTAAATTTTAACGGAAGTTTGTGCCTTAATAAACTTTGAAAGATCCGAAAATATTAAAGTGTTAAAGACAAGATACGCTTGCCTGAAGTGATTTCAAATATATTATCTTGTCATGGCGCGACTCATTTATACCGCATCAGCCATCCTATTTGAATCATTCATAGAAAATTCGTACCTACAATTTCAGAATACTCTCAAGGTCATCACACTCAAATCAAATTTCGTCTGCACCTTGGTTTAATAGAAAAAAAAAAAATACTGTTAACCAAAAAGTTAAAAAGGTTCTCCTGGTTGAGGGACCAGAATACAAATTTAGCGCTAGTTGCTGTAGCTGAGAACAATTGGATTCCTTGCAATTCTCTTTCTGTAAGGATTTAAAAAATGCATTAAAAAAATATCAAAGAGAATTTTCCCGGATAAATAGTTAGAAATTTTATGCATCAAGGGATCGTGTGTGATAAAGCTCGGTTAAAAATGAAAGCAAAATTTTTGTTTGAGATTTGGAAATGTTAATGCGAGTTTTGAGTTGCATTTGTTCGTTCGTTCTTTCGTTCGTTCGTTCGTTCTTTCGTTCTGAAAGTTTTTTTAATCGAATCAAAGGAAAATGATTGATTAAAAAAATTCAGAATGAAAGAACGAACGTACAAATGCAATTCAACTGCCGTAACCGCCTTTAGATAGAACTATTTATATTCTTGTGAAAATTATATGTTTAAATTTACTGTGATTTTGCTTTATCCCCAGACCATTGGTTAATTGGGGCAGTAATTTATATGGTTCGAAACGGAATCCGTTTAATAGAGTAATAATTGTTTGACCGTTTTATTTGAGCAATTTCGACGCAGTGCAACGAAAATGTTGAACCAATGATTTTGCTGAATGTTGAACCAAGCTCAGGAGTTTATGGCGCTTCATGTCGAGGCAGAACATTCTACACAAATATGTGATTATGGATATTCAAATTTTCAACCATATTTCCTGATTTCTTTTTTTTAGGTTGAAAATAATTTACAAACGACTGTTAAAACGTATAGATAAACATTACTAATTGAAAGAGGCTTAGCAAATCAGCAATTGATTAATATTGTTGGTGAGCTAAAAAACCTAAAACGGATTTTATTAATTTAAATAGTAATTTTTACGCGTTTTTAAAATCACTATCAGTGATTATACAAATTTTTTATGTATTAAACCTAAAACTTCCAGATCATTGCAAACAAGCATTGGAGTTTATCATTATTTTTATTTGTCGCAAGCAATATTGTGAAGTGAAATCTTATATTATGCATCTTAGAGCAGTTCAAAACTATCACGTAAATTACCATTTTTTCAATGCACAATTTGCCCACAGTCATGTCAAAAATCACTTACTCGTCATTTAAACAGACATTTAAAAAATTCTCTAATTCAAAATACAAAAGAATTACTAGCCAATGAATCGATATCTTACAAAAACTTCGTACATGATACGAAAAGTGTCCAATAATTGATACAAAAAATCTGGTATGCTAGTAGTACTACAATTTACTTTAAAACTATTACGCCATATGTCTCTAAGCCGTAAATTAGCACTTGAAAAATTAAAAGTTGTTGAAGATTAAATTGAAAATTTCCAAGGCAGTAACGAAGCTTTAGACGATACCGCCGAAATAAAAAAAATTAGTGTCTGCCTCACCCTCATATGGTTGCTGTTCCATGTCTCGTTGTGGATTTTCTAGGATCGGTTATCAAGAATTTTATAAGCGGCGTAGATGATTCTATTGGAAAATTTACATTAAAATCCCCCCCAAGAATTATGGGTATAGCTTTTTAAGTCTGAATTAAATATTGACGCTACTCCAGACGAATATGGAAGTAACTTTTGATGAAGAAATCCAATAATTGTTTAATACTTTGATTCGGTGCTATAGATACCGCTACCAATAACACCATTTGACCGTGCATTGTAGAATATTGGCAGGCACATACCTCTCCTGCTTCATCAATTTGCACCCCAAATGATACCGGATGCTATACTCTAATATCTGTTGATGGCGTTAAAACATGAGCAGTATCATCTACATTCTGGTAAATAGCAACGCCACCAGATTGAACACTTGGCTGATTATATTTAACTATACAGTTGAAATTCAGTATAGCGACATGTTCGTTGCTATGAAGCTACGTCTACGACAAAATTAAAACATTAGAGTGTTTGTCAACTCTATCTATAAGATCAAGACTATGAACCCGTAAACTTTGAATGTTGAAGGTATAAAGTGACAAACCTGGCTTATTTCCGATGAAATCAATCAATTCAGATTCTAATGTGATGAATAGTCAGTTATATTCTAGCTTCAATGGAAGGATAGACGCTGGCTCTTTTCTGTCATGATAAAATATCGAATCATTGTGTCTTGACACGATGTATAAATTTTCGATTGCACCGAGTGCGTTTTTTCATTCTCGTATGCGATTTCCCCGAATGTACTACCTTGAGATTTATGAATCGTCATAGAGCAGCCAGATATGAGAGCAAAATGACTTCGTTTTACTACCATTGTTCTGTTATTATTTAAATAAATCGTAGAGTTGCGTCGATTGATTGGCACTGGATTCAATGTAACATTATGTTCTTGTATAAATCCAGCAGCCTTCATTCTTAATTTTCTTCCAATTTTAATGTCAGGAAAAGTTAGCCAAACACGAGTTACTTCTTCATTTCCATTTTGTTCAACGTGAACTAATTTGCCGACGGCGCCATTGCCCAATCCATCCGATACGTCGAGATTGGTCATTAGTATGTAATATTTGTCAGTAACAAAAATTATATTATATGGAAGTCCACCTGTGTCAATAGTAGACTTCTTGTGCAGTTTTTGACGTGACGTAGTGATGCCAACTCTACAGCGTTATTGTAACCATAATACACATCAGTCGCGTTAGACGTTATTTTATTCTCCGCTTCGTTTAAAATTTTATTGTTATACACGTGAACAGATTGATTCGAATAAAATAAACGAATACCATGAGAACATAATGTATTGACTTCGTTTTCCGTAAAGAAACGTGACTGCATTAGAATTAACTCATCATCGTCAAGTATTTGACCGTTTCCTATTTTTGTTAAAATATTTTAAAATTGAACGTTAGCTTTGCGCATAATTTCATCAAGTTCATAGAATTTGAGGCCTCTCCATAATATTGGTCTAGACATGCTTTGTTTCAGTTAGTTGTAAATGGGTGTTGCTTTAAGTGGTGTTAATTGACGCTAGTTACCAATTAAAATAATGTCATATCCTCCAAAGTTAACATCAAATGTACCGCTAATCTGTTTGAGTCGTTGATCGATCTGTGCTAATAATTCTGTTCCTATCATACTGACTTCGTCTAAGATTAAGACTCGGACGTACTTGAATAGAGTGCGATATTGGAGTGAGATATATTAGAGCCTAGTTTAAAGCGAGACGAAGATCATGATTATGTTCAGAATTAGGATCGTTGTACAATTGTTGGAAACGATTAGGATCCGGAGCAACGCCGGCTTCTGAACGTCCAGTTTCGTCTTCGACAAATCTCGATGGTTTTATGAATATCTAAATTGGATTCGAATTCTTTTCTTGCTTCCAAAATGAGTTCCTCATTGTCTTCATAAATTTTTAGGAAGCACATTTCAGCCAATATACGACGTTCTTCATTTCTAAATACTATACATATAGAAACCATTTCCCGTTTGTATTTGGTTAAATCTGTAGCCATGTCATAATTTCTGTATCGAATAATCTGTGGCTCATTTCTTTTTCAAACCGCTCCATCTTATTTGACATTATAATGAGCGATAAATTGAGCTAGAGAGACATATTCTAGCTTTTCCCGTCGTTCTCATATTTATTAAACCAATTATCCTTCCAAATATTCGTAGAATCATCACCCACTTCTAATTGATCTAATTCTTTTCGAGTTTTTCTTATCCTCTGTCGTTCGGTAGGCCATACAGTTGGAACATATTAAACTTTATGAGACGATTTGGACATATGTTCTCGTAGAAGGTACCATGCTGCTTCTTCACTTGTCACTTCGACAGTATTCAGCATACCTTTGTTCACGAAATACAAATACATATAAATAGAATTTTATTTGATTTTTGGTATTTTCTGTATTAAAATGAGGGACTTTCTCAATATCGATTTTAGTTTATTTGTCCCCACGCTTGGGCAGGCCTGATTAATTTTTTTTTTAGTTACACAAAAACCAGTCATATTAATTTTAAACGAAACTATGCAGTGAATATAAATGGAAATTATGGTTATGGAAAATTGATTGATTTTACAATTTACCGATGTGTTGAAACTTATTGTATTTAATTAAGCTACCAAATAGCCGAACCATGAAGTAAGGGACATACCCATCAAAGTACAGAAATTTATGCTCCGAAATAAGTCAGCTTTGAATAAACAAATGGGTCGTCATCTTTGCAGCATAAACTCTACCTTTTTTTTTTGTAAATGAGAAAGAGACGGGAAAAGAGAATTTAAAAAATTGTGATTGTCCTAAATAACTGTATTCGGTATTAAGACATCAAACAAAATAATTACCTTACATCATTTTTCATTTGGGAATTTTATTATTGACAGCAGATTATGTGAATGTCACTATTTTATATTAACAAATACCAGCCCACCTGCCAATATATAATAAACGAACCAACAACTCAATTTTTGAAAGGTCGACGGCGTGTATTCACCATCCCTAAAGTCGAGATATACACATATATGTGTTGTGAAAGTGTTTTCTTTTGATCATCCATATCCAAACCAAATCTAGTATCTGCAATCACCTCAAGATAAAATTTCTGCAGATATAACATTTTGTGGCGATGTCTACCCAATGTAAGTTTTTTTTTTTTAAACATTAAAATTAATATTTATAGTTTTGGTATCGATTAAAATCATTTTAATATTTAAAAATATTTTTTATTCTTAAGTGAAAGTTCTTATTTAACGATTATGTTTGGTTGGTTGTTTCTGTACATAAAAAAAAATATTGAATATAAATATTTAAATGTTGACAAGTTGTTAGAAAATTAATAGAGAATGTAATTGTTATAGAAGAAATATGCATGCATACAAAAACCACTAAAATCTTATTTATTTATGTATTAATAAATAAATAAATATTTTGTTTTTGTTTTTTTTGTAATCAAACACCAAACAAACACGGAATATACATAAATGGAAAATATGACCGAGAAAAATCAATTAAGCTTCCTATTATAGTAATACAAATTATGCTTAGTTGACTTGGTGTATATAGTATACGAATGGTTGATTATGTGATATGTGGAGAGTTTCTATTTAATTTCAACATACATATTCTTGTAAGTCTGAGCACAAGTCTTGATGCATATTATGATGAAAAAATGTTTAATTTTGTTTTTAAATTTAAAAAAAAAAACTTTGTTAATTATAGTTTAACGACTTACTCGCATATTCCGGAATTAACTTTAAAATCAGACTAATCGATTAATTAACGTTATGTGTGTTTTGCATTGCAACAGACGAGATTAAAAAGAATCAATCAATACGGTAATAAATAGCTAGTGAAATACATTTTTTTCTCTGTTTTGTTAATCAGTTGAATATATTTGAAGTAGAAAGTGGAAGAATCGTGATAGAATCGTTACAACATAATATTTGGATTACATTTACATTACACAAAAATGTGCTTAACCTTCCAAATTTTAAATTTTTCTTGTTTAAAAATAACCTGAAAATGTAGGAATATAGTAAATTCAAATTAGTACGACAGGTTACAAATTAGGTCTGAGTTGGATTTTTATTGGGGCCTTAATATTTTAAGAGAAAATAAAGAAAAGGACTTCCAAGCTGCACTTAAGTACAAGATGTAATGGAATATTGACGGATTTCATTGTCGTAAGATTATCGATTCAAAATATTTTAAGAGTCTGATAACTTTCAATCCGTAAATCATACCAGTAAAATATGTTAACTGTTTAACAATTTAGTAAGAATACTACAAAATAATAGGGTACAAAAAGCTATATTAAAAGAGTCCAGCGAATATGGCCTATTGAATTTTTGAGGAGAAAAAATTCCATTATTTTCAAAAAGTAGGCTTGCTATCGAATCCTGCAGTCTACAATTAGTAAAACAAAAAATTAGACCTGTGCAAGCTGCATTAACCTTTAACAAACTGACAGTTTTGTTTACAAAATTTTTTGCCTGCTTATAGGCATTATTATATTGGTTACCATTGCTAGGGCCTTACTAGAATTTTATACTGGATACTAACATTAAAACGTTTCAACTTTAATCAAAACTTCAATTTTAGTGAAATATAGAATTACAAATATTTTCAAATTTAGGCGAAAGTTATTGAGCTGTTAATCAAAGCCTCTCATTTATTTTATCTTGTAATTTATGTAGGTATCCGTGGTATCTTTATGTCTGCGGAAATACTGTTTAACAATTTATTATTTATTTATACAGTTTTGGAATTATTCCTTAAGCTAATGTTTGACCTTTCTAGATTGAGAATTTGAGATATAATTTGATGTCTAGCTTTCCAACTAGGAATTTATTTAAATATTAGAACGTTACAATTTCCGGCTTACGGTTAGCTATCTAATCTTTAGCAGCTAAACATTTTTTGTTGAATTTGGTATAGCATATGCGGATAAACAAATATTGTGATGAGCACAATGGCCAAGATTTCAATTGTAGCTCCCTCCTTAAGCATCATTACTGTCTTACAGTTAATTTCTTTTTGTCCACAATATTCTGATCGAATGAGGTTGAATTTCTTTCCAATAAATTCTACCATAAACTATTATTTTTTAATAAATTAAATTCACGTTCGCAGTAGTCACTCTGCATAGATCGACATATTTATATCCAGTTCAGTACCAGAGTTTAAAATTTAAAAAGAATTAAGAGCTGCAATAATTGAGACTAGTTAATGATCATATAACTCCAGCCTTTGAAAAAACCAACCTACTTACAAGGAAGGTACACCTCCCGCCAGGTGTACTTCATCAATTGATTCGAAATTTTGCAATGTTAAATGCTAACTCACTAATATAAGGGGTAAAAACTACCCCAATGTTTGACCCCCTACACACATTGTTATAAATATCTCGTAAACCATTCAAAATTATTTGATATTAATTGTTGAAGGTGAAGCATGATTTTATCATAAACTGACCAGAAAGAAGGTTAATTATTGAGGCTTCTAATACAAGTGTTAAAACCAAAAAATTTCAAATCATGAGATTTACAAAACATTGCAGGTAAATCGGTTTCGGAATGTCGGAAAGCTGTAGTAAGAAGCTGATATACTATAGATTGCTTTCCAGAAAGGCTTCCCAAAGCATACCCTGTTTCAAAATCATCATAATATAGAAAATATGGAATTATGATTTTGTGTGGAAATAGCAATGATTTCTTTCTCCATACTTTAACTTGAACAAAATTTCTAATTCCTATTGTATCTGCCATTAAATTTTTTGTATAATAAAGCGTTTCTTCTAAGACCTTCGGTAAACTAAAAAATTTCTGTATTTAGAACTCAATGGGCATAATTGTTCCTTCTGTCGTTTTAACATCAAAATTTGCAACAGCTTTATGCATTATTTCGCTTATCTCTGTATTAATTTGGACCTTCTTAACAGGTTTATATAAATCATTAGTGGTCACGTATTTGAGAAATTTTTATTCTGTATTGTAATTTTTAAACAGTTGTTTTTCAAGATGAAAAATAGTTTTAACCGAATTTGAGCCCTTGTAAAGTTACACCAAATTACCAACACTAACTTGCAGGTTAATGCGAAATAAGTGCGTGCACACTGATTTTTTCTGGGTTTTTTTCTAATTGCACTTATTTATAAATTATATTTCATTTTTATCAATAATCATTTGCTTAATTTAATTTAAATAATTTGTATTATAATTATTACGTTTATACGTTTAATTTCACTTGCACTGTTTACCACGTTTATCCTTCACACGATATTTTTTAAAATAAGTAGCACCGTAATTGACACTAGGTAACCTGCCATCTGTCAGGATTATGGTGAAAGCCTATTAAGGCACAATTTTTTATCGCTATCAAATCTTATTTAAAATTAAAGAATAAAAGAATATTTAAATATTTTTGTTAAAGAATATTTTCTTCAAACTTGATAACAATTGCACTGAAGAATTAGCTGTCACATTTTGTCTTATACTGAAGTCACTTTACATAGTTTTGTCTTATAAAACACTTTCAAAAATGTAATCAGAGATGGCACTAGAATCACTTTACCTAGTGTCAATCCCACCATCCGATTCAGAAAAATGTAAATGTAACGGTTAAAGAAAAAGGACAAACATACACATTATTTTAATACATTATTACTATGTTTGGTTCATTCTATTATCTCATATGTTAAAGTAAAATTAGATTAAGTGAATTTTTACTGAGCGGAATTAATTTGTTCTGTTAATATTAGCAAATAAGTCTTATTCTTATGCAAAAATAATAACTTTAATTATGAAAACTGCATAAAATTTTTTTATAAAATTATGCTTGAAACAATGATTTTCAGACATAAATTTTATGATTTCCGTGAAACATAAAATTAAAGCTAACTTCATTAATTTTAGTTGATCATATAATAAACTCAGTGTATTTTTCTTAACATGCAGGGCTGTGGAGTCGGAGCCGGAGCTGTGTGGAATTGACCGACTCCGGCTCCGAATTTTTGTTGTTTTTATTAATATTTATTTTCTCCTACGTAGCACAATTATTTATACTTCTATATGCATTAGCGCAGTTCATGTTGGAATTCCGAATCAGGTTAGCCGAAGTTAGGCGTCATTCTTGCTTTCAAACTAAATGTAAATTATCAATTGTGCGCCTGGGCCATCCCAGCTCCAACCCTGCAGTCTTACCTAAGTCATGTTATCATCGACTATTGCTCACCTAGCATTTATTTAGGTATTTGTTGCGCCAAAATGTAAGCAAGCAATTCTACAAATTACATGGGAAAAATATACACAATATAACATGTTTTTACGTTTCACGTAAATGAAACATTTGCTTTAAGCATAGCAAGATATATATGTATATTGTGTCGGAGTAGGAGCTGGAGTCGGAGTCGGAGTTGAAGCCGGAGCCGAAGTCGGAGCTGGAGCCGGAGCAGGAGCCGGAGTCGAAAATTTTTTCGCGAACTCCACAGCCCTGTTAAAATGATTAGAAAACTCTTGGATTTAGTATTTAAAAAATTAATAATATAAGAGATTCATCATTAAAAAATAAAAACATAATATGGAAAATTCTTAATTATACTGTCGCGGGCATTTAATTTATTTAAAAACCATACGAACAAGTAAAATTTCCCTAGATTTTGAATTATTGAAATAAGAGGAGCGAATTTCTATCGATGCGGATAATCCTCTCTGCAGAGTTTTTGCCACAAATGAAACGTACTAATTTTTTAATTTCATTTATTACTCGAACAAAACATCACCAATTTCAGTCTGTCATGTTTATTCACATACAGAAATTTGAGAAATATTTATTTAACGTGTTAAATAATTAAAACTAATGGAACAACGGGCTTCAACTTCAACTTATAGACATCATAAAGTTTCAATCTAATTAGAATTAAAATATCAATATTCTTTAAATATCAAGTATACCTACCTAGTAGATACACTAATTACCCCTATTCAAAAATTATTGCTAATTAACTAGAAAATTTGTTTCCAAAAACCAAACGTCTAAAATCAATATAATTTGCGTATCTACACAGAGTACATCTCATTTCAAATTGTGTTTTGTATATTTATCCATAATGATTAATGTATCTAATTCTCTTGATTTCAAAATATTTGATTGAAAAATAAATAATAATAAAAATTTTGGTATACAGACGTATTTTATTAATATGTGCCTTTATGGTAAGGTGAATTTTTATTTAAAGATAATCCGATAATTATGCATAATCAGGCAGGCAAGGCAAGCAGTGAAATTTTTTCATTTATAAATTTGATAAATATACGTTTATGGTGTATGTTGTTAAATCGAATGAACAAGGTGGTATATTATTAGCAAATCGGTATGATAAATTGAATTTTTACAATTAAGCTCACCATATATGTTAAATTTGTGTACATATATATATACATAAATATTACATAAATGCCGCAAGCAACACGCTTCCTGTTTTATTTATAAATTTATCAATTTTTCGAAATTAAAAATCTCTTCATCCAACTTGTTAATATAGTATATTATATATGGTGGTACATATGTATTTCTTACCTTCAAAACACGAAAGATATGTTTTATTGATTAATCAACAACAAACAAGTTAAAATTAAAAAAAAAAAAAGTAAAAGTCTGGATAATTAAACTCGCGTATATATTTGTACATTTAGTATGATACTCAGAATTTATATTTACACGATTAAGATTGATGAAGATTCACTGTAACACAAAGACCTGGTAATAAAATTAAAAACTGAAAGCTATTTTTCATGTTTAAAAAAAAAATAATGTGAGTCGCGGTACATTTATCTAAAGTAAATCTTGTAACCTTTTGTAATGGGGAGGTTACCCGCCTTAAATTATATAATTTGTAATCTACATGTTAAACTATCTTAGATATGTGTTTAGATGAATAATTTGATTTGTACTGTATTCGATTAACAAAATACTTTCGCTTTTCTCCATTTTCCGTGGACTATACTATATATAAACGGTTAATCTTGTCTTATTTTAATTAATAATTAGGAAAAATTGTACATCATCGCGATATCAAAAATCGTGATGTGACGCAAAGCATGTTGTATAGATCAAGAAAGACTGGAGGCTGATTTTTTTTCGAAATTGTAAGATAATGACATGGTATTTCCTGAAAGATTTGTGAGAATATTATAAAGTTAAGTTATATAGATAAAATAAGTATTCAAATTTACATATTTAAAACTAAACTTGATCCTGTTTTAAAATTCACCTGCTGACTTTTGGGGACTACTTATGTGTTTGTTATTAATATTTGATTTCTTATATTGCGGGGTTTATTCTTTTATTATATTACTTCAATGTGACCTTTATAGTAATTTATTAATCACCTGGGGATCAACTACCAAACCGTTGTTTGCAAAAAAATATGTTATCGTGTTAATTAAATAATAAAATTTCCATAAATAAATACTGTAGACGTGCTGCATGCTCAATTTAAAAAATATCAAATATTTATAAGTGCACAAAACCTTGACCCAAGATTTGTATACTCATAAATGATTTTGATTATTATGTGTGGAATGTTTTAAATTCAAAAAACTGCATTTGCATGTTAAAATATGCTAATTTTTGATAGATGTAACGCTTAAAGCAGATATCTTATACGACGTATTAAATATTATTGTCTTAACACTTAAATAAATTCGCATAAAATTACTAAAGAGACAATTTTACTGCACCTAGCTTTCAGTAGAAACTAGATTATTTGATAATCGCTTTTTTATTTTGAAAATTTTTGTCATCATTACACTTTAAAGGTTTCAATTTCGATCCAAGAAGTTAGTATAGGATATAAGGTTTCTTGCTGATTTGCTAGTTAGCCCTAATTTTGAAAATTCGTTAAAATTTGAATAACCGTTCCCAATTCTAGTGAATCTATAGGCCCGAAACAAAGCGATTATAGTTGAAATTGAGGTTGACATATTACTGCGACTAAACTCGAAAGTTCACTAAATCGGATTTATTAAACTGCAGTCTGTCAGAGCTATTATTTTGCAACCGGTGTGTAAACGACGAATTAAATCAAATTCACGCCAAACTATTTTGAAATAAATTTGATTCAATTCGACTTGATTCAAAATTTTGGCAAATACAAATGCGGTTTAATATACTCTGGGAAATAAAATGCGATTAGCAAAAGTTATGGTCGATATGCTTCAAATATACTCGAAAAATTCATTAAGTCCTTTTTATTAAATCGCAAAATGTATGTAAATGCAATATTGTCCGATCGAACTCCTAACTGATATAACTTAAACTTAATTAAACCTTTACAAAATTGTATTGTATTACAATAAAGTCAAATAATTTAAGATTATATTAAAATTAAAACCAAAAGTAAAGAACCACACAATTTTTATGTTACTTAAAAAAAGTCTTACAATTCCTTAATTGCAACATGACAGGGAAACTCCCTGTAAAATTATTCTCGCTTCTCACGTACAGTTAAATCTATAATAAAGAGAATATATGAATTAAAAATGTAATAGACATTTGTATACAATATGTACCTACCAATAATCAAATTAATTTAACCAACCATTAAAATCACAAATACTTAAAACTCAAATGTCATTTTGATTTTTGAAAAGATGGATTACAACATTTTTTCTTTTTTAATTATACCAGTTTGAAATTAACGAACTCACTCATAATTTCGATATAATTTTCAAACTGACTTTCACACATTGTAATCCAACCACTCGCGCCATTCCATATTTCAAAGTGACATTTTTGTTTAGATTTTTTTTCTCGTTTTATTTGTTCGTGTTTGTAATTATTTTAAATCATGTAATACAAATAATATTTAATTATTTTGATATTAAGCAATAATAAGAATTTATTTAATAAATAAACGGTTTTATCTAATGCTATGTTCAGACCAGGGATTAGTACCTAATCTCGAGTAATAAGCAAATCTAGATTTTCTTATATTGTGAACGACGGAGATTAAGTTAATCGTGTTTCAATTATAGAATAAAGCAATCGCCAATAAATTGATTAATGTTGTCGGAAATCTAATCTATTTATTTTTTTTTTCGGTAGCGCTACATCCCATAGAGGGATTTGGCCCACAGCGGCCAAATGAAGTTTCATAATCATTTTTTAACGGATAATGAATGATTTCTTTAATTAACACTTATTTGACAACTTAAGCTTGTTGTAACAACCAGTAATTTTCTTTGCTTCTGATGAACATCTGTTGTTCGATAAGTTTAAATTCGGTACTATACCTTATGTAGCCCGATGGGTTGTTGAATTTTGTGGAGTCAAAGCCGTTTTCGCTCGGGGCCTTTTGGTATGGTAAATTGTTTGTATTTGACTTTCATTTAGTATAAATAAAGGTTTCCGGTCCAGGAATATTATTAATTGCAATGTTTTTTTTCTACTATTCTGTGGTCGGTATAATGAAGTCTACATATAAATGAATTGCTGACGTCATTAGTGACTATAATTTCGAATTAGCCGAATGATGTGTAAATCGATTCTTTCAGTTTTAAAATTATCGTAATGGTTTTGTTTGGAAATATTATATAATAATTTTATCCGGTTTCCGTTTTACGAAATTGTCCTCTACAACGTCGAATACAGCTTCTCTCGAACTTCCTTATTCTTTCCATATAACTTGTGCTGCAATTAAACCATATTGGGTAGCCATATGTAATGATTGGCCTAATAATTGATTGGTAACAAATTCACGCTTGAACTAATATATTTTGTAGTTTGCAGAAGTGATTGCTGAGCTTTTGTGATTTGTGTATTTTAATATGATCATTCAGGTAACAAATTCGATCCAGATGAATTCCCGGGTATTTTAAAATTTTTTGCTGCTCTATTGTTTTATTGTTGGTTTGCATTGCGTGAATGTCTTCCAGTTTTTCTTGGTGTCGTTTACATTTTCAAATCGTTTTTGAACAACACAATTTCGACTCGCCATACTTATTATACTCATATCATAATCGACTCTTGTTGTGTTAATATCGTTGGTACAAGGGATCGCATTATTTGAAGGAGCATCGTTGAAGCGGCCAAACCCCTTCATGGGATGTAGCGCCAGCGAAATAAGAAGAAGTTCTTTATGTATGTCTTTTGATAAACTATTGAAGCATAGACAATTGAGTAATGGACTGTGCATCGCTCCCAAGATATCATTCGTAATTACGGAGAATTTTCTTTTAGTTACTGAGTTATTCAATAAACAAAACGTTCATTTAATTCCAACAGAGGCGTTATCCCTTATTAAAATATTCTGGAAAAATGAGGTTCCATTCTAATTTTAAAATTAAACCTGCCTTTTCCAAAATATTTTGAAATTATCCGTCGTCCTTTTCTATAAATTCCTGAATTTATAGATGTGCATGAACATTTAAGTCAGCAGCTACTGAAGCAAAGCCCAGTACAGTGATATTTATTTTCTTTGAAGTTCGACAATATTCTCAAAACATTTAACCGAGACACATAGACGTGTCGGTATAATGAAGAATTTTGTTTCATACTTCTATAGAGAAGTATGAAACAAAAAATTCTGGGTATAGATAAAAGCATTGAGAAAAACTGCGATTGAAAGATAACCTATACACCATTCTGGTAAAATCCAGACTTCTATACTTGTAAAAAATACAATTTTATAATTTTAGCCAGATGTAAGATTGAAGAGTATCGATCAATTTTCAAGGCGCATACACAACCGAAAACTTCATAATCGGAACTAAAAATGTCTATGAGAAAATAAATGAGTAATTAAGATATCTCCAATTTCTTACTTGCTTCAGTGTATTTAACACTCTATAATTGATGTATCAAAAGTTTTACTAAAATATTTCGAAAAACAGTTTAATCCATTTGGCACTGGTTTCAATACAGTTTCATCAACACTATACAATAAGTTTTGAAACTATTTGTAGAGACGATATAAAAATTGGTGATTTATAGAATTCATGGAATTTTCAATTACTTTCATATTCTATTATCGATTAATTCTTTAGAAAGAAGGTACCTGCTTGAACTTAATTATAGTGCATAGTTTTAATAAAATTATTTTAGCCTCGCCAATTTAAAATAAAACATTAAACATTACTTAAAGCATGTATACAAGAATGCGAATTTACACCCATTAATTAAAATTAACATTTAACAGATTGTTAGCGCACAACACAATTAATATACAAAGATTTCTATTTTTTATTGCTCCATTCGTACAGGATCTAATTACGGAATAATAAAGTTCGCACTATTCAAGAATTTAATTATGGAGCTGGTCTCCAGAACACCCATTATATTACCTATATTAAAGTATGGGCATATGTTAAAAATGTTCTATACAGTAAAAAAAAAATTCAACCATAAAAAATTATCAATTCAATCTGACCTGAAGCACAATAATTATTTTAGAATTGTTTCTGTTTGTAAGCTGCAATGTATGTAGTTTATGTTGGTATCATTATTATTGCGTTATTAAATTGTATTTATTATTATTTGCAAATTTATAAGAGAAAAACAATAAAATATTTGTATATTGTATTATGTGATAATTTTTATGATGTTATATGTTGGTACTTTAAGATCACGAATTACATTTTTCCCAAAGTTTAACGAAATGTTATATTGTTAAGTTTATAAATCATCTACTTGTGAAAATGGAATATGAGAAGAGATCAGAAGTCATTATAAAACTCATATATGTATGATGGGGGGAAAAAATAAACGCTTTCGTAAAATGTTTATTTGTTCTTGTTATCATGTTGATGTGGATTAAAATGACAACATAATTGAATCCATTTAACTTATTATTGATGTTAGGGAAATTATTTTGTTTTAGTTAAAATTAAAAAAATGATTTTTGATTACAAATATTATAAATAAAATATGTATGTTAAAATCGTATAAAGTACTTATGTTCTTGTGAAAGTATCGTCACATCTTTTATAGATTAACACACACACACACACTCGTATTATTTAAATTGGAAATTTTAATATTAAAAACATAAAGTATAAATACGTGTATACGTTACAAGTGAAAGGAAAAGTTGTTCCATGTTTAACACAATATTTCACTATTTGTTTATTTTTGCGAAAATAATAAATGGAAAACCAATCCAAAAGACAGGTAACATTTATTGTGAATGATTAATTGGTTCTAACAATAATATTGGATTTCTCTTAAAAAACATTTTTTTGTGTTTTACAATTTTTTAATTCTTTCTATTTTCTGCAATCTACTCGTGTACAGTAATTTAATTAATTTTTTTAATTTGTTAGGTGTAAAGTCAACACCTTAATGCTATTTCTAGCATCTGTCTATCAGTATAAGCACGGTGTGGTAATAAAATGCGTTACTCGGTTAAGATTTGTCATATTATAACTCATATTGAAAATTTAACTGAACCTAAATAATAAAAAAAAAAAAAAATGAAAGAGGGCAATAAATAAAAAATAAGTTTTATTATTATTGCATGCTAATTGTGTAAAAGCAAAAATTAAAAAAAAAATAGTTCAAGTCGAAGTTTTTCATACTAAACAGTAGCAAAACATCTAATTAACAATGATTAAATGCCATTTAACAGAGGCGGCTTCTTTAAGGCGCTTGGCTTTTTACCATAGTTTCTAGTTCTACAGCTTTGAAATCTTAACTCTGTTGCTGGTTATTATTTGGTAAATTGTAAGTGTCATAAGATCTTTCAAAGAAGCTCCCTAAAATAAACTTTTCGTACAAATTTGACATAAAATCGTAAAAGGCGTAAGCTGCGTTGAGGAGCATAAATATTAAAACGTGAAAGAATATCAGAACAGTCTATTTTACCACAAACTATGTCACGCGCAAATGTAGCACTTGCGCTTGTACGCGTAGCACTTAAAGATTAAGGATCCAGAAAACGACATCGGTCTACAAATGGTGATGGTCTGAAATTATTGTCAGGCTCGAAAGACGGAAATTTTCTGAGTGAAAATCGTTCAAATTTCTTTTAATAAACCCCAACATTGAAACTCTTTTTAACAACCGCATCGCTGCGTGAGAGTTAAACGTTAAATCCGAGCTAAAGATAACGCCCAAATCAGTAACCATATTAACTCTCTTCAAACTAACGTCATTTAGAAAATAGTCAAAAACTACGGAAACCTAGACCTGGGTGAACACGTGACACTTATCAACATTCAGAATCATAAGGTTAGCAATAAACCAACCGCAAAATGTGTTCAGGTCTCACTGAAATTGATCGCGATCCAATTCACATGAGATTTTGTATATATTTTCATGTCGTCAGCAAATAAAAGACAGTCTGCGAATTTAAAGCAACCCACAACATTGTTAATGAACAATAAAATAATAGTGGACCCAAGTGACTACCTTGAGGCATCCCAAATGTCGCAATAAAATATTCTGAGAACGTATCGTTAATATTGACAAACATTTTACGATCCTAAATAAGACATAAGCCAATTTAAGGGAGTAATATCGCAATTAAGTTCACTGAGCTTATTCAATAAAATCCTGTAATTAAGTTTATCGATTTGAATTTTTGAGGCAGCAGAGTTAATTAAATTATTTTGAAAGACTGCTAAATTAGTGATCGTTGAACGGCCAGGAAAAAATCCACGCTGACATGGCTAATATACGTTGCTTGAAATGGAAGTAGATCACCTTGTTAACCATTGACTCGAATACTTTAGGGGCCGTTTTTGTGGATCGGTATAATACTTGATATTTTCCCATAAGATCAAGAAATTTGCCTTGGCTGAGGCTCAAATTAAATAAATGGCATGTGGCAAAACCAACTGCACACAGCTTCAATAGAGACCCTGGTAAACCATCTAGTCCAGGACCCTTAGAAACGTCCATATTCATCAAAGCCCTCATCACGTCAAGTTCAGAAAAAAATAATTTTTAAATTATTGGAGTTAGATAATACTGTTAGGAGAGTGTGAGCTATCCAACCAAACCACAAGAAGAAACCACAGATGGTCTCTGGATTATCTGATTTTTGACAATGGAATTCAAAAAATGACGGCAAGCCGTTATTATGGTTCTTAAATTTGACAAATCTCCGGGAATTTTTCATATTACATCGCAAATCGTCTTCATTGTCAATTATGTACATATGTGTAAAATCATTTACGGACTTAAACTGGATATAGTCTTGGGCCAACCCTGTACGCCTATACTTCCTGTCACATTTATTACGCAGGACTTCTAGTTGTTTGAGTTCTTTAGTAAACCATAGGACGTTTCGGGTATAAGACTTTTTGATTAATTGTTTAAGAACAAATTTTTCAAAAGCATTCTTCAATAATTCATTGAAGGTATCTAATGAACTGTTGATATCAATGTTTGATAGAGTATCAGCCCAATCCACTACAGCTAAAAAATCATTTAATGTGCTGTGATCGACGTGCGAATAATCAAATACGGAAAAATTTTTAGTAAAGGTCTAATTATTAGAAGTTTTGTAGAAAAACTGAAATGAAACCGGGTTATGATAAACATTCGAAGATCCGGCAAAGTCGTCGTATGATTCTAGTTTAAAAGACCTATTATTAGTGTACAAAACCAAATCCAGATAAGTGCCGTGGCTGTTTGGTACACTGCTCATTTGTAAAGTACCCATATGTTTGCCATAAAATCACAAATTAAGGCTGAATATACATATTGTCAACCATCATCCAAATTAGTCAGTGTCCAACAAAGTCAGTGTTATCAGAAATAAAAGGTAGTAAATTACATGAGATTTTGTCAATAAAATCTTGACAAAATGGCGAGGTTGGTTCTAGAGGAAAGTAAACTGTGCTAATTTTTATGTAAAATGTACCTACATAGTTTGAGTTTCACTGCAATGAACTCAATGATTGGATTGGAAAATTAAAATTCACAAGAATAAATTTTCCGAACTGTAAAAAGCACACCACCACCTTTATGTTTTGTATCTACGGAAAACGCAAAAGTACGAACGGAAATACTCCGCATCATTGAAATCCACTGTAAGCCATGTTTCGGTCAGAATTTTTGTGATTTTGATCGCATGCCACTACAATTAAAAAAAAAAATTGATAAGCTATTGACGAAATTGTTAGATCCATTGATGATATTGCTATAGAATTAGATATGTATATGAACTGTGATTACATTATTGTGAGAATTTGGTAGATTAGTATTTAAAATATTAGAATTTAATGTATTGAATAAAATTAAATTGATACTTTGCTGCGAGCTCCTTCCTCGTTTTTTGACCGGCGTCTTTCTTGAAAATTGCAAACTAGAACCCCAAGTGGCCAAAATCAGGAGTTTTTAAAGTACTACGGAAGTTATCGATTCTTGATCGAAACGTTAGTTCTGCTGTATCCCGATCTCTAGGGGACAGTGAGAAGCAGGACACGTTTGATGGGTTAAAAATGCTGTTTTTAGTGATGGCGAAGAGTCCGATTCAGTAGATGTTGAAATAGGTGTTGGAATGTTCATTAATAACTTCCTTGGATGACAAAGGTGGGAAGTGTGGTAATAGACCATCAGTGACTTGAATGTGGCGCTGGGAACTGCTCGAACTTTTTAATTCATTCATTTTGGTTTCTAGTACAACGTTTTTGTTGGTGACCAAGTTGAGTAAATCTTTGCACTTCACCTTAATATCATGAATCTCCTGGTTAAGCAAATCGTCTTTAATTGATTGGCAGCTGATGCAAATGAATTTCGCATAATGGCATTCTTTGAACAATTTGGCCCATTTTTCAAAATTCCAGTCGACACAACCAGGGTGGAATACTTGTTTGCATTTTCCAAAACATTTACACCCATGATGAATCACGCGTCAGAAGATCGGAGCAGGTTGTTTGAACGGTTTATGTATTAAAGTTTGTATTATATTTACTGTATGCTGTTATATTATGCACCCTGAAAGGTTGTACACACACACAAGTCTTTATGTCAGTGTTTTTTATTAAAATTTCAAAGTGGTTGTACGCCGGTGTCTAAGGGCTTATACACACTTTTACGGAAAAAAGCAAATGCCTAAATAAACTGCTTCGAATTTTCTGATAGCTTTGATTTCTCAATTCGTCATCCAGACCATCATTATCGCAAAATCACAGCAACTAAAATTATTAAACGGTTCCAATTTGAAAATTTGATCAGTAGCTCGTCAGTCGTCATATACTGTATTTTTCATTTCTACTGCCATTGACGCTGTCCACTTGGGTTTTTGCTCTTCTGATGTCTCGTAATTACGTTGTTGTGACGGTAATTCATGTTCCAATTTCTTTAAGAAATCAGGTCCCTTCAGCTGAATTCATGTCTCCTAGAACATGATATGTCATTGATTTCGCACAAAATGTTGTCAATGTTGTCCACCTGGCAGGATGATCACTTAGCCAATCTAACACTATAGTGGAGTCGGTCCATGCAATTATATCACTTTTGTTAACTCGTAACACTGCGGTCTACCCTTGATTTTACAGTAACAAGCATGCACTCATGGTCTCTATTTTTTTTTACTGGCATATATAACTGCTGCATATCCTATCAAGCTCTAGGAATTGATAGTTCTCTAAAACAAAAAGATTGTTACGTATAATTAGCCATGTTTTTCCCCGTTTTATATAGTTTGGCTTCCCCAGCTTTACTTTATAAGTAAAGACATCCTTTCCTGGTTCCCATTGTAGACTTAATACCTTTATAGTGGCTTCTCCAACTTCAACCATTCGGAAAATGACTTCACGATCATCGACTGGAATGGTTTGTAAAAATTCCTTTGAGTTAGAAACCCATTTGCGTAGTTTCATTCATCTTTCAAACTGATTGCCTTTGACACCGTATCTGCTTCAGCCATTACATCATTAACATATGTAAATTCTCCATTAATGCCTGAGAAATCAAAGGGTAGATAGATTCACTAAAACATTGAAATTTTCTATCCTCTTCTGTCACCAAAATTTGTCTGTACATTTTTTCGATATCACTTGCTACCGCCATTCGAAATTGTCGAAACCGGAGCAACATTTCTTGTAGGCTTGGTTGTACTCGTGGACCTACCAAGAGCGTGTTGTTCAATGATAACCCCGAGGATGTCTTGGAGGAAGCATCAAACACAACTCTCATTTTTGTACTAGTGCTGTCCATTTTGAATACCCTATGATGCGGAATGCATACAATAATAGTTCCTTTTTATTGTTGCATGGTAATTTGAACACAAATGGTCCATCCTTGTTGTGAGTTGTCGTTGATGCAAATAACCGTTCACATTCTTCCTCATCAGCCGTTATGTGGTAATGTGGTATCAATGTGAAACATTGTTGGCTCGGTGACACTCGTACAATTTTAAGATGTGTCTTTGAACTTCGAACTAATTGCACTACCTAAAATCCATCATAATCCAATTCTTTGTGATCTATTACATCTACTTCGGTAGTTGGTAACATGTACACAGTAATATGTACACATAGTTTAAATCTTGACCTTGGTTGATATCGGCTTTCGTATCTGTCTCCTTTTCACCAATGGAATCCTCGGAATGTAATAATGTGTAATATTTCTTTTCACAGAATTTGTACTTTGATTTTGATAAACATCTATAAACTCCATGATTTAAATTGAGGCAGTTGAAACATCTATAGACGGTAAGGTTTACGGAGATAGGAACAATCGACCAGCATTTAGAATGAAAAATTCAAACGGGTCAACACGCATGCAAATATCTATATAATGAAAAATGAGAAAGTCCGTATTCTTTCGAAAATATGCCGGTGTCATTTATCTTTTAATAGGAGGTTTTAGTTTATGGATCAAAAAATAAAAGTTTTGGACTGGCCTTCGAAAAACCTTGATTTTAACCCAATCGAAAAAACTTATAGGCAGAAGATAAGCAGAAAGAAAAGTTCTAGAATAGAAAAATAGCTAGCAGTCTGTCTTCTGAAACGTTGTGCGGTGGTTCTGAAAAAAAGAAAGCCAATCCCTCTAATGAAGTACGATATTTACGGGCCCTCAAAATTCACAGGCCTAGTGGGGCCTAAGTGAAATGAAGCTCAAAGCCAATAGAGCTCGGATTTTTTGAAGAGAACTTCTCCTCGTTTTGACTAGATTTCGAAGAGAACCCTATGCTTCGGTATATAATTTGGCCCAAATGAAAATGGCGTCCCTTAGTTTGAATGTGAGGAAAATTGTTCTTCAAACTGTTTATTGCGGTTTTTTTCGAAATCTGTAAATAATGGATAATTTTGAATCTAACCGAATTTATTTTGTATTGCATAATCGGTTTCACTCTTCGCTGAGTAAAGCGAGCCCATTCTTGATCAAACGTATTTTAGTGAAATATTAGTTCTTTAAAATTCAAAATTGATTTACACAAAATTTAAAATTTTGAGCTGCACTGTTTTAGGGGCACATAGCGATATACACCTGTTCCCTAACTAACAAAGGGAGTAAATAGACAACTGAAGGCGTAGGCCAAACATAAATACTGTTTATATGCTGTTTCTGCATTTTAGGCACAAACATTAACTTACAACAGTAAATATACTTGATAATAATTTTATGTTGCTTCCTATTTAGTTGATCCATAGCAATAATTCTCATTCAGCAAAAAGTGAATAATCACTCAATATTCAATAGGAAACTGATTGTGAATCTGCTTTCTTCTATTGCCAGTGAACTATCATACGTTCGGTAGGAGTTTTTGGTGTCATCCGATCTGAGAACATTTTTTTTCTTGTTGCAAGGGTTTCCGGTCGGCTTATAAAATTTTATTAAACACTATACGTTTATCAGTCTTACTGTTATTTTTATTTAAGATGTTTTTGCAGTATGGGCCCTCATCCAGCTCATCGCTGGTTTCCAACAAATTTTAACCAATAATTTAATTAATATGTATGATGAATAGATTCCGGCTAGGCGAAATAAAACCATAATTATTAAAATGGCGGCCAACTCTACCGTTCACTGCGTTATTGTTTTGCATTCAAATTAGTAATAGAAAAAAAATTATCCTACAGCTATCTAAATCAGTTATAACCTTTTCGCTAACAATTTTAGTTTTTTTAATTATTATTGAAAGTTTTATTTACACTTGTTTAGTACAAGTTTTGTTCGCCAAAAAAATTAACAGATATTAATGTTTGAAATATAAGGTTCTTCCAGTGCAGAGCGAGATAATTATTTTTTTTACGACGAGAGAAATTATTAAGAATTTTGCAAGTTCAGTTTCGATCTGAATGAGAATTATGAAAAATTTAATTTTTTTTTTTCCAGTCAATCTCATCAGGCTATGGAAAGCAACCATGTAGTTAAGTATTAGCGAATTATACGCAAATACATGTTTAAACTCATAATAATTTCAATTTTCTTTTATTTGGCGAATAAATACGATTTCTGTTTGAAATATAAGGTTCTTCCGGTACAGAGCCAGATTATTATTATTTTATAACCTTTGTTTTTTGAACTTGCAAAATTCTTAATAATTTCCCTCGTCGTAAAAAAAATAATTATCTGGCTCTGTACCGGAAGAACCTTATATTTCAAACAGAAATCGTATTTATGCGTTAAATAAAACAAAATTGAAATTATTAAAAGTTTATGTGTTGCGTAGATAATGTTTTAAATTAAAATTTATATTTTTGATAATGAATTAATTTAATTCAATTTTGGAATATTAATGATTTTTTCACAATAACATTTAAAGTTTTTAGTTAAGATTCAGTAAGCACATGAGAATTTCCATTTATTTACAAATTTTTCGACCAAACAGCTACATAGCGACATATTCAAAAAATTTCAATGACTAATAGCCAAATTTGTTTGCGTAATTATTATCACAATAGCTAAACATTTTGATTGTTAAAACGATTTTTATCAATTTTAATCCGATCATAATCCGATTTTAATCCGTAATTGCCTTAAAGTGTGACCATCGAGATATGTGTTACATTTCTAAACAAATTTTCTCTTTTTTTTTTTTTTTATTTATGATAATAATCAGATTATCTAAACTAAATAATGCAACCTAGATGAAAGTTAATTAATGAATAATGCATTTTTGAAAAAAGTCACTTTTCGAAATTTAATACATATGTACGTTTTGCAAATTATGATCAAATAATATTCTAGAATATTTTTTTTCTAAACCAAGGATGAGCGAGCATTCATTAAAAAATATTTTTATGTCGTGATCGATTAGGTTTTTAAAAGGTTAATTGCAATATTAACCTGCAATAAGCATGAATAATTACCACCACCTGTGATGCATAATTCATTATGTAATAGTTTCAATGAAGATTCGACATACGGAACATAGCTAAACCAATGGAAAATACATTTTTAAAAGCTTAAAGCTTTTTTAAAATAAAATTAGAAATCGAAAAGTATTTCTCACACACAAATGAATTAATCTAGAATTAATAACCATATTTGATTATTAGTTAGTTCAATCTATAATCTTAATTTAATATTTATATTCCTAGAATTTTATGTGAACTTAGTGTAGGTATCTGCATGCACAAAAATAAGCTTAATATAATAAACAAATAAAACAACTTGTGCGATCTCAATCACTAAGCTACAAACAAAACTCTTCGTATATACGTATCTCGATTGGTACAAAAAAAAATTAAAACCAGTATCCCAATATTTATTTATATTTTTGTTGTTGTTGTTGTTAACAAACAACCGACCAAATATAATTTTTGTATATAAATAGAATTTAATAAATAAAAAAAATGAATAACCCAAACAAGACAATCTCAAAGCACACAACTTGTGATACCCAATTCATTTATGTGCTGTGTTGCGTTTATTTTTTTTTTATATTTTGCCTACACTTGTTGAGATCGTAAAATTTAAATAAATCCCAATAATAATAAAAAAAAACTGAGATATGGTAATGTATATTTGATGATTATCAAAATAATAATAATAATAATATTTGAATACAAATTATATAGTTTAAATTTGATTTAGGTGCTTTAAGACATGTAAAATCTTTTGAAAAGCCACAAAAAAATTAGAGAAATTAGACAAAAAAAAAAAGTGATAGGATAAATCTTTTTAATGTGCTTTTTTTGTTGAACATCTTCTCTAATGAAGATAGAAACTATTTATATAATGATCAGGTTTAGATATACACACATACGTGTTTTCTTCTTGGTCATTTGCAGTATATAGTTGGTATAATATTTTGCTAACACTGGAGATTGGCGGTAATAAAATTTGTCATTTTATGAATTTTATTATGTGAAGTCAGGAAATGCCACAAAATGTTGTAGGATTATTGTTGATTTAAAAAAAAAAATTTCGTCATATTGGTCATTTTAAAATGGCAGGTTAAATTTTTATTGTACACATAACATTTATTTTATTAATTGGTAATAGGCTAATCAACGCTATCAAAATATTTCTATAATTTTTAATTTTGAACTATATGTTATATATTATCTCTGCGCTTTTACCACGAATGAGGATTGAGATTCACCAACTAGGAAAATAGCCAATTATTTTATTGTAAATCGGATTTTTATTAAAAAAATAGATTGAATGAATTGAATGAATTTTCTAAATATGGATAACGGCCCGAGACCATTACTAAATGTTAAATTTGGGGTACAAACAAATGTTTTGCTTGTAGCGCTAGAAAGTCTAGGCACGACCCTGATTACTATATGCATATTGTATTTACTATTTGCTTCAACATTTGTGGAGCTTCTAACAAGATCAAGGGTCCAAACAAAACATGTAAAAACACATTTTTAGTGCGTAAGAAACATCATTAAAGCAACATGATATTTTGGAATGCAAAAATCTGTCAAATAGAAACTCTTTCACATAATTTTTGTATTGGTCCCGTTGTCTTATTATTCATCTCGGAACATAGGAAGTGGCCGTCCTAATGCTCTTATTTAATCAGATAAAAGATTTGTTTGCGCTTCAGCCCAAAGTAATTAAAATCAAATACACACGTGTGTTCTTCTTGAAACTCTTATTGCGATTAAACATTTTCATTTCTTTCCTCTTGCATTTGACATAATTAAATGCGTTCGGTTTGCTTATAGTAAACATTTCCCATCGATAGATACATTAGTAATATTAAAAAGAAACAATGATTTAGAGCCACAGTAGGCGTTAACAAATCATAATATAATTAAATTTCAAATAATATCCATTGGTTTATCTTCAATACGATGGCCGTAACATCCTGGCCGGCTTAACGAGCAAGATGACCCCATAATGACCCCAAATTAACATCGTCCCATCGTGGTGTTGGATGATTTTATCATATAATTATTCTTTCCTACTATTCCCATACAACTAGCGCGGTACAAACATGCTCTTCTCGTATACAAAATTTCATAACCAACATCCAGCATTTGCTCTAGGACACTGGGAAAACCTTAGGGAAAACTTCCATTAAAAAAGATGTGACTGGTCCTTTCTCCATTGGTAGTAAACATAATTGATTTTACATAATTGATTGATTGTGTAAACATAACGTCTTTACCTTGCATATTCTTGCTTTGTCATCTCGTCCAATAAATACTTCGATAATTCTGGACATCATCCATTGACTAGGTAGCGTTATTTTACTTTTACAACATTGCCCTTCGCATGACCATTCAAGTCATTTTTCTTCAAATTCCCTTCGCCACTTTGATTAAACATCCAAAAACTTCCCGAGTTGGTACAATGTTGACAGGCGGACTTCGCCATCCTGATTACGATATTGCTCCCATACATCCAATGTGCTCTTAGGTACCTGTTGCTTCGCATAATGGATCGAAACTTGATCCCACATTGCTCTGGCCCCGCAATGGTTTCCAGTTGTCTGATTCCACCATTTAAGGACTCTAGTAAAACTCGCAACGAATCATGAGTTTCACGATCCAGGTTTTTAACAGCATACATTCTACCCAAAATGCCATGAATGACATGATAATTGCCATTATATGCTATCATCATAATTTCCCATGCTGCTTCGTAATTATCACGAGTAAGTTGCCATAGACCCAATTTTAGTGCAGCCCTTCCCACACAGGCCTCTTGTAAATAAAGCAACTGGGTGGCTGAGCCATAGCTTTTATCACGGACCTCAGCCAAGAACAAATCCGGAAATGCCGGCCATTCGGCCGAGTTCCTGTCAAACTTCCCTATTCTTGGTGGCCTACCAAGTTCCATCCTAATCACCGCGAGTAATCGACCTCCGGGGTCTTTTTCTGTCGATGAACTACTACTTTGCCCAATACTAAGTGTAAAGACCGCTCGTGACTAATATGTTGTCTTGTCGATACTGCAGATCTGCATAATTCGAAATGCCGTCTCAATAAACGAGAATAAGTATACGAGTTATATAATCAATACGAGAATAAATATTTAACCATTACAACTCAAATTACAACTCAACTCATCGTACAATCCATCCAATATGAGAATAAATATTTAACCATTACAACTCAACTCCAATACGAAAACAAATATTTAACCATTACACCTCAACTCATCGTGAGAAACATAAAACACGAGAATAAATATTCAACCCTTACAATTCATCCTCCAAAACCGCACGTGGAGTCAATCCGGCAGAGCGATCAAGCATGTGTGGCCACACAATACTACACAAGTGCAACTCAAAAGGAGTAAGTAAAATAAATTAGTACGATAATTACGTTACGTAAGACCACTTAACCTTCATGAACCTCCGATTGGCAATGGTACGATATTCTTCGGGCCCTACAACCTTGCACACCGACGATATCTATTTGTCTCGTCTAATATAGCGCATCTTATTTTTACCTTTATTTCACGTTTCAATTTTTTATCCACTTCTACAAACTTCTCTCTATTTCCTTACACTGTAACTCGCCCAACTTGATCGTTTGCACACAAAAATCGCCAAATTATCTCGCAATAATGCCCCTTGTTCCATACAATTAAAAATCATCAGCATTTTGCTTTCTGATATCACTCTCAAAATTCTACAACAGCGCTCGCATTGTACCGCCGTGCCCCAATACTCCTTCTCCTTTTCTATTATATATATCGCTACACGCGAATATACCGCGCTTGTTTGTTTACAACTTTACTTTTCCTTTAATTACAACTTTGCTTTTAATGTGAAATTACTAATTGGCTTCGTACAAAATAATACCAATTTTATTATTTATTAGACTGAATAATTACTGACTGAATAATTATACTTTATTAGACTGAATATCACTGTTCCCCAATCGTTCCTCAGGTTTCTGGCACCAATGTTTGCTCTTCAGCCTAAAGTAATTAAAATCAAATACACACGTGTGTTCTTCTTGAGACTCTTATTGCGATTAAACATTTTTATTTATTTCCTCTTGCATTTGACATAATTAAATGCGTTCGGTTTGCTTATAGTAAACAATTCCCATCGAAAGATGGCATTAGTAATATTAAGAAGAAACAATATTTTTAACAATGATTTAGAGCCACAGATGGCGTTAACAAATAATAATATAATTAAATTTCACAGTATAATTTCAAATAATATCCGTTGGTTTATCGTCATTACGATGGCCATAACAAGATTACTTTGGAGATCTGAGATTTCATAAATGATGAACCGACCACAAAATAACTCGTATTTTGTTTGGTAAGAAATTGGAATTGTAAATGGTTTTAAAGGCTGATAGAGTTTTTTGTTTCACAGTTTCTATTTACATTGAATAACAATCGACGCCCGGAAACCGGTTGAGATGCAACATTTAAAAAGCATTAAATAGGTATAAAGACAAACATATAGGTTGTATGCATCATTTTCAAGATATTACAAGGTGACGTATTATGCTAGTTTCTCATTAAAGGGTTCACTCTCAGCTTGCGCTGGGATTTTTACCTGCTTTGAATGGCTTCAAAGAAACAAGAGCATAGTTAGGCGCTGTTGTGTGGATATGTTGTATTAATTGTTTGTGCGGTTTGATATTGTGTGTGTGTGTGTGATTGGTTATGTATTCAGAAACTTGCGGACTAAAATAGACGTGCTCAAAATGGCTGCCTTCTGAAGTGTCATGTGTTTTTAAGTATAATTGAAGTGTATTAATGCTATTGTGCAGCGAAGGGGGTATGACTCCCGTGGAAGAAATCACAATAGGCACCGTAATGACACTACCCATTCCCCACATCTGTCGTACCTCATTCGCCAATGTTGTGTATTTTGTGAGTTTTTCTATGTAACTGTGTTAGATTATGTGTGTTTGGTATTGTAATATCTACTATGTATGTGGTTTTGCGTCTTTTATCTATTAGTATAATATCCGGTCTATTGTGTGGTATTGTGTGATCAGTGATGATGCTCCTATCATAATATAATATATAATTATTATTTTCCAAAACTGTTTCGGGTATAAGGTAACGGTGGTCTGTTTGTGTTTGTGAGGTTTATTTAAACGCTAATTTTTGGTGTATTATGTTTGATACCTGATTGTGCCGGTGCAAATACTGCACCTGGCCAAGAGACTGGTAAGCACTAGTGATTATAATCGGTTAAGAAATAGCCAAGTTCCATCCTACTTGGCCATATTCCAGAGCTTTATCCAAAAATTATTTTACAATTCCATTCCCAACACACATGTCAAATTTGATGATACCCGGTTAGGCATAGCCAAGCTCCATCCTACTCATGTCGAATTTCATTATAATCAGTCGAGAAATGTGCAAGTTCCCACATACTTGGCCATATTCCAGAACATCATCCAAAACTCAATTTAAAATCCCATTTCCATTACACATGGCAAATTTTATCATAATCGGTTGGGAAATAGCCAAGTTCCATCATACTTGGCCATATTCCAGAACGTCATCCAACCAACATTTTTGAATTCCATTTCCAACACAGATGTTAAATTTCATAATAATCGGTTGAGAAATGGGCAAGTTCCATCATACTTGGCCATATTCCAGAACTTCATCCAAAACTCATTTTAGAATCCAATTTCCAACACATATGTCGAATTTCATCGTAATCGGTTGAGAAATGGGCAACTTCCATCATACTTGGCCATATTCCAGAACTTCATCCAAAAAACATGTTAGATTCCCATTTCCGACACACATGTCAAATTTCATAATTATTTAATAAATTAAATAATAAATAGGCAAATTCCATCATATAAAAAATTTGTTAACTACTCACTACATCCTACTCAATATATCCCCCCTCCCTCAACTCCAACTCAACTTCAATTAAACCCGCAAATTGACCCCTAACATAACCTTCAAATCAATTCCAGACGGACGGACATTTTTTTTTTTTGTACTTTTTCAGACTCAGGGACTTTCAAAACGTCGAGAAAAGAGGTTTTGGACCAACCAAATTTTTCGTCATTTTTGGCAGGATTTCAATACTTTGGTCTTTTTGGATAGCCAGCATGAATCCTTCAGTCTCCGAAAGGACATCTCCAATACTTAGCCATTTATTCGACGCTTCATTGTCGACATGAATTGGGCTTAGGTCATGTTGATGCCTTCCGTGGAGCGACTTCTGAGACCATGCTGACATTTTATCCTGATCCGTAATATTACTGGTTTCATTTGAACTATCGGAATGGTATACATAAGTTTAATGGTGTGTGTTTTGTGTCTGCTTTAACTATTGCGTTATTTAGTGGTGATATGTTTTGTTTTGTGTAAAAATATTCCCGAAGCTTGTGTATGATTTTGTGGTGCATATTAGAAATGTCTATTAGGCTTCTTCCACCTATCTTCCTAGGCTGGGTCATCTTTTCTATTACAGATTGTGGGTGATGTTTTCTGCGTTTTGTGAGTGGGGTACGTGTTAATCTTTCTAACGCTTGAAGGTCGGTTTGTGTCCAGCGTATAATACCAAATGTATATGTCAGAATTCGGAGTGTGTAAATATTTATTGCTCTAAATAAATTCTTTGAGTTTAAGTATGTTTTCTAGTATACGGGTAAGTCTGTTTTTGTATTTGTGTTTTGGTGATTGTGTGATTTATATAGCGAGATTGAAGGAAGCCAAAATATTTGTAAGTATCCCCCTCTTGCATTGATTCAATTATCGCGCCATCCTCAAGTTCGATAGCCCCAAACTCCTGCCGCCCTCCGTGGATTAGCTGTGTCCTGCACTTGTTCAAACCAAACTGCATTTTGATGTCATTGGAAAATGTATGTGCTATTTGCGTTAATGACTGAATATGTGTTTTTGTTGAAGCGTATAGTTTAATATCATCCATATACATCAAGTGTGATATTGTATGCGAAATTTGCGTGTTGTGTTTAATTTTGTACCCGTAATTACTATTGATTAAAATGTATGAGAGTGGATTTAGAAAGAGGAAAAACCAGAGAGGGCTCAGGGAGACTTCCTCTTATAATTATGAAATTATTGAAAGACAGTTGTAGGATCGTTCTCCAATGGCGCATGGCATGCTGCACAAAAAGAACGATATCAGGATCAATTTTGTACAAGCGCAAAACCTTCACCAACCATGAGTGAGGTACAGAGTCAAAAGCTTTTTGGTAATCTATAAACGTTGTAAATAGATTACGCTTCTTAGTATGTGCTTGTTTAAGTACCACCGAGTCAATGATTAATTGCTCTTTACACCCTTGTGACTCTGGCCAATTTCCCTTTTGTTGCTCCGCTAATATATTATGATCTGTTATGTGTGTTTGTATGCGGTGCGAAATGTATGTTGTAATTATCTTGTCTGTAAACATGTGATCGGCCTGAACTGGGATGGTTGCGTGACATTATTCTGCTTCGGCAACATATACGTAATGCCGTCTGTTAAAAAATCGGGCATCTCCTGCGGATTTGCTATACATTTGTTTATAAGTTGAGCTAAATACCGATGCACACTCGCGAATTTCTTGTATCAATAATTTTGCCTGTACCGGGGGCTTTCCAATTATGTGTTTGATTTATGATGTCTGTAAGTGTGCTTTGTGTGATACTCGGAAAAACATCTGTGGTATATTGTGTATTCTGGTCGCCTCATCTGCGATCCAAGATGCCTCACTATTATATGAGATACCTGTTTCCCAGACTCCAGACCAAAATCTGGGTAAATCTGCAGATGATGGTGGCTGTGCATTAGAGCTCTGTGTATCTTGTTTTGCAAGCTATCTATAGAACATTCCCTCATTTTGTGAGAATATTTTGTTCTGTATTTACCTGTCTCGACTTCGCCTGTACCGTGCAAAACGACTGGACAGAGCTGAGAATTTTTGTGTAAGTGTATCTATGTATATACTGCATGATTATGTTGTTTGAAGGTTTATGAGTTGAGTGTGTTTTCGTTTTTTGTGTGATATTTGTGACGAGCCTTAACAATCTCTTTAATCGATTTCCTAACTTATATTGTTGGAGACGACCCAGATCCTGACGAATTATCTCAATCTTAACCTGCAATCTGCGCTCCCAACCTGGCATCAATGGTGACACGTTAGGATGATTGGGATTAATAACTGTACCACCCATAAATTTAACCTCAGGCACAGCAGCGCAGTATACAAAATTATGAATCTCACCAAATGTTGCATCAGCACCAACACAAACAGGCAAAATATTAGTGTTAATTATGTGAATTGTTTATGCAAGTTTCCTTGATGTGTGTAATTTTGGTATTTGTGGTTTTAATGTTGGATTTAATCCAGTGTACTATGTAAGTGTGTTTTGAAAATTTTGTGTAAGCTGTTGTGTTAATGTATCTGATTGTGTTGTTGTGTTCCGAATTATGGTAGGAGCATCGTTATCTAATTGTGTGTGTAAATTTGAATATGTTGCATGTTGTACCGACATCCCTAATCGGCTGAAGAACAAACTCGGGAAGAAGGCAATTCCTAAAAATTGCTCTGCGTCGATCCGCAAGATTCTGAATAGTGACAGTTATTTTGCTCAATTTTTGTTATAACTTTTTATGAATACCTACATATATCAGGCAGACAAATACTCCTACGATTTGTCTGTACTCTTTTGGTTGGCTGAGTATTTGACGGCGTTTAAGCCAGGTTCTGCGAACGAGGATTACGAAATTTAATATTTTATTATGAAATTTAATTATTTCTGCAAAGGTGTTCGATACTAAATAACTTAATAAATGAGTTGATAGAGGGCCTGATTTTAAGTAAAAAATACAACTATATTTTTTCGAATTTTGGCTATGCTTTCGCAGGTTTGACATTAGCACTGTAATTTTATAAATAAATTGTTTTTATTCTTTTAATTGAATTCTCCATTTTCCAGAATTTATTATAAATAAATTGTTTGTTTCAATTTTGACCATTACACAGTTTTCTTCCACATTTTCCAGAATTTATTAAATAAAAAAGCATTTTTGACAGTGCGACAGGACTGCAAAAGATGTTCCCCAATTTTTTATCATTACATACTCCGTTATAACTAATAACCCGTTAAAGTCGTCAATTCAAAATTTTACCAATACTCGAAAAAATTAAAACTGGATTGAATCACTCTTAGCATCATTCAATTATAGTGCGTTTTTTTTCTTTTAAGCCCATAAATCTCAGGATTTTGGCTACAAATAATAGAAGCTCATAATTTCGCTTGTTAAGATTACACCGAAAAATGGTGATTTTTGCAACACGATTTTTGTTATCTAAAACTATAGCATGCTCTAATATTCAATGATTTGTGATGCATTTTGAAATTCAAAAATGGAATCGTGAACAATATGGTACACTTGTGTTTTTAAAAACTATTTCGTCCGTCGTATATATTCTTTCCCTCAAGAACATTTCAACTTATCCACATTGGACTGTAACTCTAAAGAAATTTGGGGTTTCAGTTTTGTAAACAAACGCTTGTCTAAACATTTCATTGGTCCACCAACAATTTTTATATCACAATTTTGAACTGCAAAATTAATTTTTTCGAAAAACATTTTTACATATTGAATTGATATAAAAAATAGTTGAGTGTTTATTTCATCATTTAAATTTAGTCGGAGGTAGTTCCTAAATGACTGATAGATATACTTATCGATATCGTATTTTCTTAAGTTCTTAGGAACAGGTTTGTTTATTTTGCCTAATCGTTCGCAACGTAAAATAATTCGACTTAAATTTGCTTGTACTGACGAAATTCCAATTTTTCTTATCTCTCCACTCCGAGCAAATCCACTTTCCAATATACCCGGACTTTTCATGAGTAACATTACCTTTACCAGGCTTCAATAAGTATACATCGGGATTGTCACATAAAAATCGTTTAGCTTTGTGAGTTTCTTGAATTTATAGTATTCCTTAGTCAAACATTCATTTGTCAAGTTATTGTTAAATTTAAAATTTGTCAAAATATTTATAAGAGTGTTCCTGATGCTGATCTGTATTATCTCGTCTAATTTAGAAATGCCACTCTCTAAATCAGCTACCTACAGTTCTAACGTATGGAATAAAATCTTTCTTTAATTCTGTGCATTCGTTTTCCATAGATCTGGGCAAGGTTGTTTTTCCGCAGAAGTATTATGTCGCGTTAGTGAAAAAACCTTTGGACTGGGCAGATCAATTTTGAAAGTTTTTTAATTTGGATTTGCTTCGTTGCTTCAAAAACGTAATCGTATTGACTTCTAACTTGAACTATCTTGAAATGTATCCAAAACCAACCAGTAATTTCTCAAGTTGGTTACCAAAGACAGGCAGTAGAATCTAGTAATTGCCAGTTATTATAAAGGGATGTGTGTCAGTGTCAGGATCTTCAAGCAAATATCTCTTTCTAATGCAAATAATTTCTTAAACTGCACATTGTCTAATTTCACGTTCAACAGCCTTTGCATTTTACATATTAACAACCCATAATCATCAACCGACAAGTATTATTATTTGTACCCATAATAAGCAGTTTTCCTCATCATTAGGTTAAAGGCCGCTGTATAAGCCATGCAAATATTGCTGTAAGATGAAAGATCAAAAGCCATATTTGCTATTTTACAGCAATCACATTTTAGAGTCTCAGTGACTGCCTAAATTTCAATGTCCGCAAATTTAATTTTTTCTCAACAGAACTCGACAAAAGACCACTCTTTGTATACCCTACGCAATTGATAAGGGCACTTCTTGCACTTGTTGATATTTCTATAACTCATTGTATTCTTTTCCATTTTTTGGCCCAGTTTTGAAACTAAACGTTTCAGAACTTCAGTGTTTGAGATCACCAGACTTTTATTTCACGATTGAGTCTTTAATCATTTCATCTGATTCTACATTAAAAATTAAAAATCCGATATAATTTAGATCTTGGTGTTTATTAGTTTGGACCATAATACCATCTTTGATATTATGGACCTGTTTAACATTAACATTGGAAACTGCACTAAAGATAATCTCCTGATATTTTTTGTGATTATCAGAATTAGCAAAAAAAAAACACTTTGACATGGAACAAACTAAATTTGGTTTTTCTGGATATCGCGGTAAAACCTGTGCAGGCCAATTTTCGCTCATTTAAAAATGCAAAGTCTTAAAATTAAACTTTAGCTCAGCAAAATTTCGTTTAAAAGAACCTAAATTAAAAGATTTTTAGAATGCCAGAATAAAATTTAATTAATCCCTTCCAACAACTAATAAGAACGCAACATTTAAAAATTGGCTATATTATGTTAACTAAACAGTAAAAAAGAAATGCCGATTTATTAAATCTGAAGCATTGAGAAACACTTAAATATTTTTGATATGCATAGTTATACCACCTCAAACATTCTATCAAAAAAATGTAGAATTAAATTTAAAGTGCATTTTGAATTACAAAACCTCCAAAAAGAGTTGCAAGTCATTTGGCGCCGCGCTCTTAACACAAGTCACTGTTTTAAAACTAAATCTAATCATTTAAATTTGACCACCATTCAAATCGATTTAGTCATCCAATTGTTGTGTGGCCTTCCTCCTCGTCGAACAATTAACTCGACCATTATAGTAATAAACCCAACAATAATAATTGGATGTCTTAATATAAAAAAAAATATAAAATTTAGTCTGCGCATTCCCAATTAAAAATCAAAAAAAATATTCAAATTATAATTTTTAATTAAAATATTAATTAAAAATAAGAAACAATTTTAATTCATAATGATTTATCCAAATTTTTTAAATTAATTTTAATTTTTGTTTTATTTACTTTTCTCTTATATAGGATCGAGCACGTAATGCGTCTGAACGTTTAACCGCAACTACAATATTAACAGTTAATATTGCTGACTCAGATGACCTAGATCCATCATTCATCTATCGGTAAGTCGAAGAAGCGATTAATCAATATCGGATTTAATTAAAATAAGAAGTTTTTTTGTTAATTTAACTTTCTGTTATTTCTCCGCTTAAACAGTGGTTGTGTATTACTCGATGGTGCTTGTATTAATCCCGAGTATTCGGCTAGTGTACCGTCTGGTTCGTTACAAGGTGTTCTATCTGTATCACCCGAACGTATACAAGCGGTTGATTTAGATACAATTAGTTCACCAATTCAATATTCATTTCTGAATGGTAATCCAAATAATTATGGTGATTACTTTGAGATTGATGATCAAACTGGGGTACTGAAACAGATTAAAGTGGTTGATGCGAGTATTGCAAAAAAATATGATCTAATTGTTAAGGCGGAAGAAGTTTCAGAAATAAAACGATTTACAACAGCAAAATTAACAATAACCGTTAAACCAGTTGATGCTAATCCACCGGTTATTGCAGCAACCGATACAGATGGTTTTGTAGATGAGAATTCACCGATTGGTACCAAGGTGCTGGATAAAAATAAAAAACCAATACGATTGAGCACAAGTGATGCGGATATATCGGATGATGATATTAAGCCGAGTTATATATACGAGCTAACCACACCATATTTTTCTGTATCCACTGAAGGTATACTGTTGGTGAATGAAGAAGGACTAGATCGTGATCCGCCAAATCAGGGAACACTAAAATTCCAAATTGTAGCACGCGAGGCAACCAGCAATGCGGCTAGCTCACCACTCAGTATAACAGTCACGTTAAACGATGTCAATGATAATGCGCCAAAATTAACTATGGTCGCACCTGTGATAATAACAGCTGGAGATGGTCGTCGATTTGTTACAAAAGTATCAGCCGTCGATAATGATTTTGGTGAGAATGCGATTATCAAGTATTCAATTTTCCATGTGTCCAATAATGGTTTGAATAAATTCGCGATCGATGAAAATACGGGCGAAATTGAGACACGACAAAAAATGAATACGGGCGAACAATACAGTATTACAGTGCAGGCAACCGATATCGGTGGCCTACATTCTCAGGCGATAGTAGAAGTTTCGGTTAGCCCGGGCCCGAATACAAAACCACCAAGATTCACTAAACCAATTTATGAGGTGCAAGTAAGCGAAGGAGCGGAAATTAATTCAACGGTAGTTGTAGTGAAAGCAGAAGATCCAGAAAATGATCCGGTTCGTTACTCGATCATGTCCGGTAATGATTTGCGACAATTTGCAATTTCACCCGAAAGTGGTGTAGTCAGTGTAACTCGTAATTTAGATCGTGAAGTTTTAACTCAATATTTGGTTGTTGTGAGGGCCGAGGATAATGGTGGACTTGCCAGCAGTGCAACAGTTAATATCAAAGTGACAGATATAAATGATAAAAATCCTGAATTTGATGAATCTTCATTGCCATATATATTTTCAGTCGAAGAAGGTAAAGAAGGGGCTACTGTTGGTACCGTACACGCTACCGATTTAGATGAAGGCATCAACGCTAAAGTGACATATTCGATACCAGATGATCTGCCATTTAAAATAGATCCAGAGTCAGGTGTAATTAAAACCAAAGTTAAGCTAGATTATGAAACCATTAAAGAGTATAAATTTGTGGTGACGGCACAAGATGGTGCCCCCGATGCTCGATTAGGTACTGCAAGTGTAACTGTCATGGTCACGGATGCAGAGGACGAACTACCCAAGTTTAATCAGAGCCGGATAGAGGTGAAGGCACCAGAAAATGTACCTGACTTAAAGGTCGCCACAGTCATGGCACACGATCCTGATACTGTTAAACGGATGACATACTATCTGAAACAAGGGCCAGCCGATTTATTTAAGGTTGATGCCAAAACAGGCCAAGTGAAAACTGTTCGGGGTTTGGATTATGAGAAAGAAACGATGCACGAGTTAATAATTGGAACGCAGGAAAATAACGGAACAGGCCCAGGTGACACCATAAAGGTGGTTGTGACTGTAGAAGATCGAAATGACATTCCACCCGTATTTGTTTCTGTGCCAGAACCAGTGACCGTAAATGATGATCAAACAATTGGAACGCAGATCGGATCTATGCCCGCCATTGATGGGGATGGATCATCACCTGGCAATGTTGTTCGCTATGAAATGGTTGGTCGTGGCAAAGCGTTAAAATATTTCCAAGTTGATACCGATACCGGTGTAATTCGAATCCGCGATGAACTACGCAAAGAAGATGACACAGAATATCAAGTTGATGTCCGTGCCTATGATTTGGGTGAACCACAGCTCAGCTCAGTTGCTACTCTACCAATCTATGTTCGACATTTACTTACCGATCCTATTACCGATATGGAACCTAAAATTGATACGGTATCGATTACAAGTCCAGAAATGGTTGGACTTGCATTCAGTGATGACAGTTACACAACCAGTGTGCCTGAAACTGCGGGTATAAACGCCACTATTAAATTGATTCAGATCATAAATGCAAAGAAGGCAACAAAAAATAATGCGGGATTCAAATGTGAAATCACCAAAGGTAATGATTTGGGCTTATTCCGAACAACATTGGAGGATCATGCATGCGGAATTGTACTACAGAAACCAATGGATTTCGAAAATCAGACTGTACACGAAATTGATGTGATCCTCGCGTCCAGTAAATACTTTATTAATCCGTCAAAGAGATCGACTAGCGTAAAAATTATCGTCCAAGATGAGAATGATAATTCACCGATGTTCTTTTTCAAACAAAATCTTCCTAAAACCGCTCACAACGAGACATACTATACGGTAGTTAATTACAACACTGACATAGATATGCCGATTCTACAGGTTAAGGCCAGCGATATGGACACGGGAAAGTATGGCATCATAAAATATCGAATATACGATGAAGAAGAGGCGATCAACACGATCGAAGGTGATGGTGGTGAAACTCCCAGCTCGTTCTTTATGATGGGCGAAGACTCAGGCATATTGCGAACACAAAAAAATCTACAAGGTGTTCGAAATACACCGTTACGATTCATCGTCGAGGCATCCGATAACAATGGGTCAATGGACGGTATTGTTCATCGCACAAAAGCTAGAATTGTCGTAAACATAATTAGCGACATAAATCGTATGACACTTGTTTTCTCAGATTCACCGCCAAATGAAATTCGTAATCATTTAACGTCACTGGAAGAATTGCTATCGGAAAAAAGTGAAAATTTTATTGTTGGCATCGAGAAATTTAGCCCACGCAAATACATAAACGAAAATGGTACAGTCGTTGAGAATCCAAGTGCAACCGATGTTTGGTTTTATGTAATCGATCCAGTGACAGAAAAAATTTTGCCGCGCAACTCCAATGAAATCGAAACAAATCTGTTAAAACCAACGATTCAGTCACAAATTAATTTTGCTGCATCCGGTTTGGTTAGAGCAACAGCGCAAGGAATTTATGCACCGATTGAACCTAAAACACAAATCCATAAAGTGAAAACGGCAATAACCGGTATCGATTCAGAACTATTCCCATACGCGCTGATCGCTATTTCCATTATCATACTAATTTTGGGCATATTCGGAATCATCTATATTTGCGTGTCATGGTCGAAATACAAAAATTTCAAACAACAAATGCGACAATATTCTGCTCCCGCCAGCCCAGTACGATACGATCCCGTAGTGATTAATTCACAAAATGGTGAAACAACGGCCAGCCTCAAGGAGTACGAGACACAAGTAAGTATTAAACTTTCGGCCGGGCCAAATATTTTATAGTGTTGAAATATTTTTATATTATTTTAGTATTATTCTAAGGTTTTAGCAATGGCGGTGCCAAATGACGAACACGAAGATTTACAGATCGATTTCAGTGCCAAAAATCATGCGTTTAGTCTGGACAACGTTAGTTATATAACACACAAAGAAACTGGACAATCGAGTCCGGCAAATTCAGAAGCGACAACGGCGATTGTATCAACGCTACAACGAAATAATAATCATAACATTAATAATATAAATAACAACAATAATAACAATAATAGTAATAATAATAACATTAATAATAATATAAATAATTTAATGAATAATAATAATCGGCAAAATACGCTGAATCGTACACTCGAGATGAATCGTAATAATTCGCTGATGTCAAATCCGTTGGCGACGGGTACAATACCAGGCACATTGACGCTAGGTCGCCTAAAATCAGAACGGAATAATATTATTAATGGGTGAGTATTACGAAAATTCTGTATGATTGGTATTCTTAATTTAACTATGTGTACCTTCTATTTTAGGTACGGTGACACGTTGAACCGGAACAATTTGCAGATGGCCCAAAACAATACATTTAGTACATTGGGTCGGGGAACGACAATGAATCGAAATAATGGGTTTAATGATTTAGGAACTAGTACGCTAGGACGAAATAATCGATATTTCGAAATGCCAATTACGAATCCATTGTTTGATAGGTAGGTCTGAAATTTTAGTAATTTTCTACGACACTTTCGACTTTACGATGTGCCACCGGAGCGGCTTTCTTATTTTCCCAGATGATTTTATTCATTTTACATGGGTCTCCTCGGTAGGTGAAAAGAGTAAAGCACTCAATTGTTTTAAGAAATATGCTGCTACGGTGGTTCCAACTCGTTGCTCCTCTCAGTATAATGATACAGCTGAGCGTCTTAATAATAGATCGCTGTCTGAAAAGAACCTTTAGGATCGAACAACAGAATCTATCTACATCAAACGACTAGAAACGAGAGTCAAATCATATTCGAAGCAGGGAAACCCTGATGCTACGTAAACACGTGAATGAAGCCGCTTCATTCTAAACTAATATCATTTTAACGATTATTTATTAATTAATTCGATACCAATACCAACATCAATATCAACATTATGACATTAGTGCTTCGATTACATCGAAATATTCATTTCACTAAATTTAATTCAACTTGATTGTACCAAAAATTAATTTAATTTCACCATTGATTCTTTATTTAAAATCATCCCTTAATACCCTTAAACAAATTAAATTAAATTCGGCATCTAAATTAAAGCGGCAGCAAATTAATCACTAATTTAATCCTAATCCTGAAATTCGAGATGCATAAAAGATTTTAATTCTAAATTATGAATTGGACGATTAAAAAATAAATTCTAAATTTTAAATATCAAATTCCAAATTTCAAACTTCAAACTCCAAATCCCAAATTTCCAATTCCAAATTCCAAACTTCAAATTCCAAATTTTAAACTTCAAATTCCGAATTTTAAACTTCAAGTTCCAAATTCCAAAGTTCAAATTAAAAATTTTAAATTTCAAATTCCAAACTTCAAATAAATTCCAAACATCAAATTCTAAATTTCAAATTCCAATCATCAAATTTCAAATTCCAATTCCTAAATCCCAAAATTTCATATTCCAAATTTCAAATTTAAAATTCCAAATTTTAAATTTCAAATTCCAAATTTCAAATTTTAAATTCTAAATTCAAAATTTAAAATTCAAAATTTCAAATTCCAAACTTCAAATTCCAAATTTCAAATTTTAAATTCCAAATCCCAAATTTCAAATTTAAAATTCCAAATTAAAAATTTTAAATCTTAAATCTTAAATTTCAAATTCCAACTTTTAAATTTCAAATTCCAAATTTCAAACTTCAAATTCCAAATTCCAAACATCAAATTCCAAATTTCAAAATCTAAATTTCCAATTTCAAATTAAATTTCACATTCGAAATTTCAAATTCCAAATCCCAAATGCCAAATTTCAAATCCCAAAATCTAAATCCCAAATTTCCAAAAATTTTAAATCTTAAATTTCAAATTCAAAATTTTAAATTCCAAATTTCAAATTCCAAATATTAAATTTCAAATTCCAAACAACAAATTCCAAATTCCAAATTTCAAATTCTAAATTTCCAATTTCAAATTCTAAATCTCAAATTTCAAATCCCAAACGCCAAATTTCAAATTCCAATTCCTAAACTCCAAATTTCAAATTTAAAATTCCACATTTTAAAATTCAAATTCCAAATTTCAAATTCTAAATTAAAAATTCCAAATTTCAAATTCCAATAGTCAAATTCCAAACTTGAAATTTCAAATTTTAAATTCCAAATCCCAAATTTAAAATTTAAAATTCCAAATTCCAAATTAAAAATTTCAAGTCTTAAATCTTTATATTTCAAATTCCAAATTTTAAATTCCAAATTTTAAATTTCAAATTCCAAATTTCAAATTCCAAACATCAAATTTAAAATTCGAAATATCCAATTTTAAATTCCAAATTTCTAATTCCAAATTTCAAATCCCAAAATCTAAATCCCAAAATTCCAATTCAAAATTTCAAGCTTCAAATTCCAAATTTTAAAATTCAAATTCCGAACTTTTAACATCCAATTCCATATTTCAAATTCAAAATTTCAAATTTCCAATTCCAAATGCCAAATTTCAATTCTCAAAATCCAAATCCCAAATTTCCAATTCTAAATTCCAAACTTCAAATTCCAACTTTTAAACTTCAAAATCCGAATTTTAAACTTCAAATTCCAAATTTTAAATTTTAAATTAAAAATTTTAAATCTTAAATCTTAAATTTCATATTTTAATTTAAAATTCCAAACTTCAAATTCCAAACATCAAATTCCAAATTTCACATTCCAAACAACAAATTACAAATTCAAAACTTCAAATTCTAAATTTCCAATTTCAAATTCAAAATCTCAAATTTCAAGTCCCAAATGCCAAATTTCAGTTCCCAAATTCCAAAATTTCATATTCCAAATTTAAAATTTAAAATTCCAAATTTTAAATTTCAAATTTTAAATTTCAAATTCCAAATTTCAAATTCCTAACGTCAAATTTCAAACTTCAAATTCCAAATTTCAAATTTTGAATTCCAAATCCCAAACTTCAAATTTCAAATTCCAAATTAAAAATTTTAAATCTTAATTTCAAATTCTAAATTTTAAATTCCAAACTTCAAATTCCAAATTTCAAATTCCAAACATCAAATTCCAAATTTCACATTCCAAATCCCAAATTTCAAATCCCAAAATCCAAATCTCAAATTTCCAATTCAAAATTCCAAACTTCATATTCTTAATTTCCAATTTCAAATTCCAAATCTCAATTCTCAAATCCCAAATGCCAAATTTCAAATTCCAATTCCGAAATTCCAAAATTTCATATTTCAAATTTCAAATTCCAAATTTTAAATTTCAAATTTCAAATTCCAAATTTTAAATTTCTAATTTCAAATTCCAAATTTTAAATTCTAAATTCAAAATTTAAAATTCCAAATTTCAAATTCCTAACGTCAAATTTCAAACTTCAAATTCCAAATTTCAAATTTTGATTTCCAAATCCCAAACTTCAAATTACAAGCTTAACTATAAAATGTACAATAAAATAAAATAAAACAATAGATGCCTTGTGTATAATAATCCAGTAGCAGGCATTGATTCTTTTAATAACATACAAAGAGAGGAAAAAACAATTAAAAATATACATATCCATCTATAATCAAATACCAATCAGTTATCTAACAGAAATACATAAATAATGTTGCAAATACAGTTAAATTAAATCGTAGCTCTTAAGAACAACCGTATTACAAAACAAATCAAATGATGACGCAAAATAAATGAGACACGTCTGGTGTTTCAAATAGCCAATTTTTAACATACGGCAAGAATTGCTTAGAACAAATGTGACAAATGTGTTGATTTCAAATTCCAAATTAAAAATTTTAAATCTTAATTTCAAATTCTAAATTTTAAATTCCAAACTTCAAATTCCAAATTTCAAATTCCAAACATCAAATTCCAAATTTCACATTCCAAATCCCAAATTTCAAATCCCAAAATCCAAATCTCAAATTTCCAATTCAAAATTCCAAACTTCATATTCTTAATTTCCAATTTCAAATTCCAAATCTCAATTCTCAAATCCCAAATGCCAAATTTCAAATTCCAATTCCGAAATTCCAAAATTTCATATTTCAAATTTCAAATTCCAAATTTTAAATTCCAAATTTTAAATTTCAATTTCCAAATTCCAAATTTTAAATTTTAAACTCCAAATTTAAAATTCCAAATTTCAAATTCCAAAAGTCAAATTCCAAACTTCAAATTCCAAATTTCAAATTTTAAATTCCAAATTTCAAATTCCAAACTTCAAATTCCAAATTTCAAATTCCAAACATCAAATTCCAAATTTCAAATACTAAATTTCAAATGTTGAATTCCAAATCCCAAATGCCAAATTTCAAATCCCAAAATGCAAAATTTCATATTCTAAATTTCAAATTTTGAATTGGAAATTTTAAATTTCAAATTTCAAATTCTAAATTTAAATTTTAACTTTCAAATTCCAAACTCAAATTCCAAATTTATATTTCGAATTGTAAATTTCAAATTCCAAACATCAAATTCCAAACTCCAAATTCCAAATCCCGAAGTTCAAATTTCAAGTTCCAAATTCTAAATTTCAAATCCCAAATTCAAAATTTCAAATTTAAAAATCTAAAATTGCATATTCCAAATTTTAAATTCGAAATTTCAAATTCCAAATTTTAACTTTCAAATTCGAATTTTCAAATTCAAAATTTTAAATCTAATTCTTAAATTACAAATTTTAAATTCAAAACTTCAAATTCCAAATTTCAAATTTTAGATTCCAAACCCTAAATTTCAAATTTTCAAATCCCGAATGACAAATTTCAAATCCCAAATTCTAAAACCCAAAATTCCACTTTTCAAATTCCAAACATCAAATTCCAAATTCCAAACTTCAAATTCCAAATTTCAAATTCAAAACTTCAAATTCCAAATTTCAAATTTTAGATTCCAAACCATAAATTACAAATTTTTAAATCCCGATGCCAAATTTTAAATCCCAAATTCCAAAACCCAAAATTCCACTTTTGAAATTCCAAACATCAAATTCCAAATTCCAAATTTCAAATTCCAAAGCTTAAATATCAAATTCCAAACATTAAATTCCAAACTTCAAATTCCAAATTTAAAATTCCAAATTTCAAATCCCAAAGATTAAATTTCAAATTCTAAATTTCAATTTCCAAACTCAAATTCCTAATTTAAATTTCGAATTGTAAATTTAAAATTGAAAATTTCAAATTCAAGATTTTAAATCTAAAGCTTAAATTTCAAATTTCAAACATCTTATTCCAAATTCCAAACTTTAAATTCCAAATTTCAAATTCAAAATTTCAAATCCCAAATTCCAAACTTAATATTTCAAACCTCAAACTCCAAATTTCAAATTCCAAATTTCAACTTTCAAATCCCAAATGCCAAATTTCAAATCCCAAATCCAAAATTTCATATTCCAAATTTCAAATTTTAAATTCGAAATTTTAAATTTCAAATTTCAAATTCCAAATTTCAAATTCTAAATTTCAAATTTAAAATTTAAAATTCTAAATTCCAAATTTAAAATTCCAAATTTAAAATTCCAAATTTCAAAATCCTAATTTCAAATTCATAACTTTAAATCTAAATGTTAAAGTTCAAATTTCAAATTAGAAACATCAAATTCGAAATTCCAAACTTCAAATTCCAAATTCCTTCAAATTCAATTTATTTCGCATCCACTTTCCATTAATTTCAATTTCAACTACACTCATTTAATATATTCACTGCACATGAAATTTATTAAACAAAATCACACGCGATAGTAGCGAAATTAATTATTACGCGTGCAAATAAAACCACGATAACACACACTCAAACCAAACTTTTTAATTATAAATTTAAATTATACGTTACATATAACACTGCGCACCAAATTAAATAAATAAATAAAATAAAATTAAATTCTTGAAGAAGACCACAAAAACACGTCTTTCCTCTTCAAGAGTCAACGATCGACTCCCAGGGCAACTTATAGACTTATAATTGAGTCTGAAAATTCTCAATTTATTTGAAATATCGACTTAATGGTTTGCTGTACTGAGGATTGCTCAAATCACAGAGTTTTTCCCGGGATGTGACATATGCCATTAGTTAGGTTAAGGAGTCTGCTTTGATCTAAAAGTAGTAAGACTAGATTATGACAATAAAAAGTCTTTCGTTTGTGAACATTGGTGAATTTTTTTTTTTTGAGTTATGGAGTTTAGTGGTTTGCTGTACTGCAAGTTATTGGAATAATATTGTTTTTCAACGGTGTACTATTTTCTATAAAATTGAAATTCGCTTCAATGTATTCGGAAACATTCATAGAATTGAATGTGCTTGTGATAGAATTAATGAGAGCCCAGGACCAATCAACGACAAAGTAGCGTCCTATTATTTTCCAAAATGTTTCGGTTACTAAATCTAAATACGTATTATGCGCGCTTTTGTTTTCAGGCGCAAGCTTAAATGTTTCTCTTCGAACATCATGATACTACCTAAACACTTTGTCAAACACTTTGTCAGAAGAGGTGGTTAATTTCACCTTCCGGTCCTTCAGTAAACACCCGAATTTCTTTTAGTTTGCTGATTTCATTTGCCTGACCCATAAACGACAACTTTTTGTTCTTCCTGGAAAGCGTGTGTACAGTTTGGATCGAAAGTACGCATAGATTTTGATTTCTCCTCAAAATGCAGTGTATTAACTCGCTTATATCGATTGGTTCAATCGAAACTCTTGAGTTTTAAATTAACATGTTTTGTATGGCTTTTTCCACACAATTCTTCAACATTTACATTAACAACTTGCACTACATCACAATATAAATTATTAACTGGAAAAATGTTTGGTTAGTAAATATTTTCTTTTGCTTGGACTTTTGTTCTTCGGAGAGTAAGCACTAATTGCCCCTCTTTGCGTCTAATTATTTTAATTTTTTAATCGCCAATTATCTTCGATACAATCCAATTACCAATCAATTTTATACAAAGGTTAATTAATTAATTTGATTTTTTTGTTTGTTTTTAATTCCCCAGACAAAACAGTGATTTACACCAATTAAGCCAAGTGAGTGCAACAAATGAAAATGTTACATTCGGCAAACGTGATTTCAATCCATTAGCATATTCATATTTAAATGATTTGGATCGATCAGAAATTGAAACAACCACCGAATTATAATCGAAAGTAATCTGCATCGAAACAGTAATCAAAATCCAGCAATAAACAAATTTATTATTAAAAATGATAGAATAGTGAAATTACAAGAGACGAAGATTTTTATTTATATACATATGTAAATGGCCAGAAAGAAGAAGAATTTCGTCACGTGTTTGTTGGTGTACAAATCTATAAAAAAAAAATAAAAAAAGGTCTAGTGGAATTTTATGTTTAGGTAATATTAAAAATAAATTTAAATTTTTAGTTTTATATAATCAAAAAGAGAACAAACCATAATTTATTTTAGTCGTTTCCCCCAATTTTGCAATATCAAAATAAATAAAATATTGATTACCAAAATTATTTTTATTATTTTTTATTAAAGAAACACAAAAACAAAAAAAAGTATTGTAATATTTGTAATTAAATAATAATAATAATATATTGTTTTCTATTTTATTATGTTATATATATACCAGTATATAAATTTAGTTTATTTTAGTTTTTAAACAAGAGTTGTAATATTTTTAAATAAAATAATTTTTAACAATATAATAAAACAAAAATGTTTAAAAATTTGAGACTGTCTTATTGTTAAAAAGAATTATTAATAAATAAAAGGACAATAAAAATATTAAAAGTTATATTTTATGAGAAATATTTTGTTTTATTAATAATAAATTGTTTTTGTATATAATTTTAGTCATTACCAATAAGTATATAATTTTATTTATATATATAAATATTAAAATTTAAATCTATATATAAAAACATATTGTTATTCAGTTTTAAAACTATTCAATAATTATAAAATCCAGTTTTTTTTAATATAAATTTAGTTTAACAGTTTAAAATTTGTAATAAATAAATAAATATTTAAAGCATAATGTTCATAATTTTAACTGCAACGAATAATGTTTTATAAATCGTTAAATCCTCAATGAATGGATGGATGTGGAAGAACAAGATGTGTTTAGTTTGTAATGAACGATTAGGTTACAATACCGATATATAGTTAAAATTTAATTAAAATTGTGTGAGATAATTTTTGGATAATATTTGTTTTTTTTTTATAAAAATATTGATTTTAATAAAAATTTAGAAAATTTTAAATGGTTTTTAAAAATGTTATTACTTTTGCCCAAAATTGTTCTATTCGTATTATGTAACTAAGGTAAGTATTATTTGAAACTTTAAAAAGGGCAACGAGTTATATCGCCTTATTGACCTACAGTTCATTTGGCGGATTTTCCATTTGCCTCCAAATGACGAATTTTTTGACAAATAAATGATTTTTTTGAAAATATTGAAGGCCGTAATATTTTTCTAGCTTTAAAAAAATAAAATCGGTTTCTTCATCATTTGATGATTGATCCAAAAATTACTGCGCAACGAATACCAAAATTTCAAAACCTTTTCGGTTGAAGTTTGACTCCTCTAGTCTGGTAGGATTTTTTAACGGAGTTACATCCAAGGTGTTAAACCATCACGTTTCTAAATCCCACTAGGGCTGGTAAATCTCTCATCTGAATTGCAAATTGTATGGTGGATGTGCTTTAATATTTTCAAAATTTTCTTATTATATCCTTAGCCACACCACTGTGATAACTATAGGGTCATTAAATAAGCGTTTAAAAATTAGCATTTTTGATAGGAACTCAAAGCTGCACTCTCTACTCTCGATATTTTCAACCAAAAAAAAATCCGGCTATAAACTTAAAATGTTCAAAGTTAAATCTAAAATGACGTGGGGCTATTCCTGAATATTATATGTACGAATTCGAATGTAAAAATTTCGTATTTGATTTAAATCAGAAACGAGCGAACCTGCTTCAATTTTAAACCAGTAATTTAAGAATGTTATGGGATCGCCACACTATTCCACGCCACCAGGGAACTGATGAACGATAAAAGAATTAGCGGAACAGAATCGGTGTGATGACGGAACGGCCCATTCTGGACTTTGGTTGATCCGCGAGGTTGAAGGTTACTCGCTTTTCCGTTTTTTTAATCGGTTGTTCGGTATTGGTGGGTGGTGTTGAATGTGGTAGGTGTTGAGCACAGTTTGGTTTGTATGGTATCTCGTCCGATGCAACTGAAGATTGCTCATGAGCCTCTATGGAGCATGGCTTTAATCGGTTTGTTGAGACCGTCGACTCGTTGCCCTTGATCAGTACAGTAAATTTCATTTCGCTAAGTCTGATCACTGGGAATGGTCCCTCATATGAAAGTTGTAGTGACTGTCGAACTGCGTCTGTTCGTACTAACACATATTTACATGTTGCCAATTCCTTAAAGACGAAGATTTGCCCTAGTGTATTTCGAGACGCGGAAGCGGGTTTAATGTCTGTGAATTGATTGCATAGTTGTGTGATGAATTCGGATTGCAGTTTGTATTTTACGATTTGAATAAAGTCCGCTGGCTGTTGTATGGTTTCTCCATAGAACGAGTTCAGCTGCTGTGTTTTGAGAGTCTTCTCGGAAGATTGTTCTTAAATCGAGCCGTACTATGGTTAGAGATTTTGTCCATTGTTTTTAAGTTACGCACATTATTGCGGCATTAAAACTTCGATGCCACCGTTTTATGATACCGCTGCACGCCAGATTATAGATGGAACCCCAGAAATTTTGAGAGCTCGTTGAAGAGTTTACTCGAATTTTGCACCTCTATCGGTCACAATGATTGATAGTATGCCGAATCGGCTGATTCATGTTTTGGTTAGTGCTTCCGCTATAGTGTCCGTCTTTCGATATCCGCGATCGGGGTGGCCTCAGGCCAGCGGGTGTAGCAGCCGATTATAGTTAGGCAGTATGAGTTACCTTCTGAAGGTGGTAGAGGTCCGACAATATTGATATCGATTTCGTCGAATCGTTTGCTGGTCGTTGGGTAATTTCCAATTTCGCTATGCACGTGTCTCGAATTTTTGCATTTTTGACACTGAATGCGCTGTTTGGTCCAAGAGCGTATCTCCTGATTCATCGCTGGCCATATGACTTTTTCCGATTAGTTTTGCCGTGGCGCGTCTGAAGTGGTTTTGGTCAATACGTGATAACGTGTCTGCGACGACATTGTTGTCTTCTGGGATGTGACGAATGTCTGACGTGTATTGTGCAAAGAAATCCAAGTGGCGTCGTTGCCTTGGTGATGCCTTTTCGGAATTTTGCCGAAGTGCGTACGTTATGATCTGAGAATAGAATGAATTCTCGACCCTCGATGAAATTCTTGAAATATTTTGCAGCCGAATAGAAGTTACGGTATCGCTTAGCTTTCAAGAATGAAAGAAGAGTGGTTGCAAACCTTTTTTGGTAAATTGTTGCAGTACTGCTCCCATTGCTGTGTTTGATGCGTCGACGAGGATAGCGAATTTAGCGTTGAACGGGATAAGTCAGCTGAGGGCATTCGGCTAGTTTCGATTTGCATAGCTCGAAAGCCTTGATGGATTCCTCAGTTCAATTTATCGGTGACTTATCCGTTTTTTTCGTCCTTTGATAAAGTCGTACCGAATTGCCTGGTCATGTGTAGCCGAATAGCCGAATTAAGAATACCGTCGGTTGGAGCTGGTCGTGCACAGTTAAAAAAAAATGGGTTATGTAATGCAAATTGCATTACATGTAGGTCCAGTGCTAGCTTCCATCACAAAATAATGCTAACCTTGCATTAAAATAGGTTTTAATGCACAGTGCATTAATTTGTATGACATCAACTACATTAAATTTTAATGCAACATTTCATCAGAATATAAAGCAAATTGTAAAAGAAACGTGAAGCAACTGCATTAGAATTTATCAAAGCCTGCATTAATAAAATGTTTTAGAAGTATTAAATTTTAGAGCAAGTTGCGAAAGTTGTGTAACTTTAGCCACCATTTTTTGTTTTTTATTTATGTAATGTTAATAAAATCTTGGTAGCGTGGTTTTTCTGGTGTTGGTCTTAAGAGAGAACCAGCCAACATTTAAGAAATTTAACGTAACAGTGCGGTATATGGAGGTTACATGATACTGCCCAGCGAACCTTTAAGAAATGTTCGTTCAGTTTCGTTAAATTGAAGTGTCAACTTAACAGAGCGAAAATTATCGCGCAAAACTTTAGGAAATGTCATATCCAAATTGTCATTTGTGCAAATCGTCTTGTGGGGGGGGGGGGGGGGGGGGGCTAATTGTGTAGGTATACATTTTTTTAAATTTGTATTAAATATAATTTATGTTTAAATTCAAAATTATTTATTTCATGTAGGTAAATTGATAACCGAATTATCAAAGATCTTATAAATTGTAATAAAAAATTATTTTAATACATAATTTAAAAAGTACATTTACCTCCAATATTCCTCCAATTCGATTTCCATAGTTTGGTATTACTTTATTGACAAAATATAAATGTTATTAAGTTGTTTATTTTTATTTTTAGTAAACTACCGTCACTTCAAAGTATGTAATTGACAAGTTGTGTTACAGCTTCGCTAGCCGATCTGTCAAATTTTCCGTAAGAAAAAACTTTCGTTAAATTCTGTTACGTTTCTTAAATGTTGGCTGGTTGGCTCTTTAGTTATTGGCGCTTTGAGGGTCGAGACCTCAGACATTCCAACTGTTTTGCTGTTTAGCGGGCTAGATCACTTTATGATCGCCCAAGATAATAAATTATATTTTAAGAAATGAAAAGTTTACCTGTAACCTAATTAAAGTCGGTTTGAGTTAGTGAATTTTATTTAATAACGCAAAACACGTGCTTGAATTTATAATTCATATATACATTGAAGTCCGCTTGTTTTAGCGAATTTTATGTTGGTATAATTTTTTTAATTTGAGCAGGTTACTTTAAAATGCTTTAATAAGTAACTTTTAATGCAAATGCTGCTTTAAAAATCTTCGTAATTGCGTTAACATTCATTTTAATGCAATCATTACTTTACAATTTAATACAACTTGCTTTACATAAGTCATAATGCAAGGCTTGCATTAAAAATTAAAGTTATTTTTTCAACTGTGTGGAAAGTTCTGAATTGACCACTCGCTGTTTGTCGAGTAACATGCCGTCTTCTGAGATGTGAAATCTGAGAAAGGATATTTTGTCCCTGGCGAATTCGCATATGTTCACTGGTTCAGGTTGATTACCAATCCCGTGTCTTTTAATCGCTTAAAAACTATACGTTTAGGTGCTTGATGTGTTCTTCCAAACTTGATGAGGCGTAAATTCTCGAAACACCGAGTGAATTAGCCTTTGGAACGTTTGGGCTGCGTTGTGTAACCCAAATGTCATGCGCGGAAACTCGAACAATCCAAATGGAGTGATTATCGCTGTTTTCTCGATGTACCTGGTGAAACCTGGTGATAGGCACGAACGAGGTCGATCTTTGAAAATATGGTACATATTCCGTCACGAATGGAATTGGATAACAGTCGGATTTTGTTACCGAGTTTACGGTTCTGTAGTCACCGCATAATCGCCAGTTACCGTCTTTTATCTTGGCTATGTATAATGGACTTGCCCAATTACTTTTAGAGGGTCGATAAACTCGTTGTGCTGTCCAAGCTTCGATTTCAGCCTTAGCTATTTTCAGCTTGTCAGCGTTTAGACGTCGTACTTTCACGTGACAAGATTGCCCCGTAGTCTCGATGTAATGAGTTACGTTGTGCTTTACAGCGTTTAAGTTGGTCGGCTCGCGGATAACAGTTTTGAATTCCTGTAATAATTCCAGTATCTCAGATTGTACCGAATCGTATTTGATCGTATTGATGCCATACGATGGGATTTAAATGGATATATCTTGGACGTTGAGATTCGTGATAGGATCGATGATTTTTTTGTTTTTAATATCGACCAATAAACCGAAGTGTGATAAAAACTCGGAGAAGCGAAAAGAAAACTGAAATTGAGGTGTACAGTTGGGTATGGCGTGTTAAATCGCACGGTGGTGGCGTGTGTCGATTGTAGCACTGTCTTGGTACTGATTTATTCCTGATGAGTTTGTCTTGTAAGCCGTTTCTACCAAAAAGCGATTTGCAATATTTGAACCCACATTAGTGAGAGAACGCTTATTCTGGCGTCAACATTATTTTGTATAAGGCTCTAAGTCAAAACGCGAAGGAGTGATTAACGAGAAACGATAATTATTGAGGGGTTTTGTTTGGTTTAGGACTTTAGGAGCACTGACTCGAGTCCAAACTAATGTTCAATAGAACTACCTCTGTTTTTATTGATATTATTGACCAATAAATCTTCTCAAAAGCATAAATTTGGCTAACAAACGATTTTCTGTCATTTTCGAATATCATATATAAAAAAGAAACTTTATAATTATTTTAAGTTAGCTTGTTTAACATTTGTTTGGTTTTGAAGCACTCATGGTTCAAATTCCAACTAAATTATACCTTCTAAATTGCTAACATTTAGGAAAGTTTTTTTTATTGTGTAAGGTTCCAGTATTTATTTGTTTGGTTTTTAGTAGACAATCGAACAAAATCGCGCCATCTATATTTCAACATAACACACTTTTACAATAATTATCAAGTTTTTTAAATTAAAATAAATTTAAATTAATTTTAAAACACATCAATGGTCAAATTACACAGGTAGTAACCTACCTTTTTATACCTTTCCTGGCAAAATGACAATGACAAAAAATTTAGACCATTCAATCAACCCATTTCCAACATATCCAATAACCATCAACATGCAAAATTGAAAATCGATCTTGTTGAATTTCTTTAATTGAATTGTATTATTATTTTACTGTAATACCTAATTTAAATAGAATAGTATTATAGATTAAATTTAAATTTGATAAGTTTCCGCCTTTATAGTATTACAAAGCAATTTTTAAGGTAAGTTTTTGTCATTTTTAAGTTCACCTCAAATGTTTGGTTAACTTTATAAACAATTTGCTGCCGTGGTTTTTGGTTAATTTTGCTACGTAACGAACCAAAAACCACAACAAGTTATTTTTGTGTTATAATTATCGACAACACAGTTTGGAATCTCGGACGACTAAGGTGATAAAACTAGATTTTTTTTAATCTGGTTACTCAAAAGTTAAGTATCCTTCCTGAATCCTGGGGGGCTATTTGTGAATTCGATTCGAACGAATTAGACTCTTCGAAGGATATGATTCGTATTTGATTTAAATAAGAAATGAACGAATCTAATTCAACTCAAATAAGAATCCAATTCTTCCATGACTCGAATAGGGCTGGCTAAAGGACCACTGTTTTGTATTTGTTCGAACTTCGAATGGTGCTCAGTGGTTAAAGCTGCGGCGTTTGGATCAGGAGATACCGGGTTCGAATCCCGATAGAGGCGAAGATGCAAAAGTGATTTTCATCATCTGATTACGATCGGCGATGAAGATGAACACACAACAACTATGTATGACCGAGTACAGAATCAAAATCCATGTGCCGACCCACCTTTCATGTCAGCACTTATAGACTGGCATGAAGCAATGCAATGTAATGTGTAGGTGTTTTATACAAAACGGCTCTATAACCAACAACCGTACGTCCTCGATTTGACCCTACTACTGCGTTAAAGTAGGACGGCCAAAGTTAACTGCGAAAGAGTTGGGGAGTACCTTGAGCCCCAGAAAAGATTGCATAGAATAAAACGAAAAAAAATACTTCGTGTGGCAGTAGCAAAATACATATGTAATCAATTTTTCTATTCGACAGGTACAAAAATGGCTAAGTTAGATGAAAAAATTGGATTTATTGGAGGCGGAAATATGGCCTATGCCATTGGGTCAGGTTTAATAAAACGAAGTATGTTTAGCAGTCTTTTTTTTTTTGTATCATATCCAAGTTAAATAAATTTAATGTATTTTCAGGTATTGTAAAACCATCTCAGGTTCTCGCCTCAGGGCCAAATTATGACAATTTAAAGAGATGGAGTGAAATTGGCGCCGATATTACAACCGAAAATTATGATGTTGTCTCAAAGTCTGATATTATTTTTATCTGTGTTAAGCCTCATATTTTGGAAGAATGTGCACAGAAAATTGAAATAGAATTTAACAATAGATCACCATCACCAAAGGATAAAGATAAGCTCTATGTTTCCATCTTGGCTGGTGTTACACTCGAGTCACTAATGAAAGCGTTTTGTTTTTTTGCCGGCGTTAAAATGATACGGGCTATGCCAAATACTCCGATGCAAGTGGGTGAGGGATGTACAGTGTACAGTCCGGCACCTTATGTGACTCATCACGATTTGGAGAAAGTTCATTTAATACTCAATTCATTAGGAACTGCTTATCAAGTACCTGAAAAGATGATAAACGCTGTTTCAGCTGTGACAGGTTGTGGACCAGCTTATATTTATACTATTATTGAGGCACTTGGTGACGCCGGAGTGCAACAAGGAATTCCAAGACAAATGGCTTTACAGTTTGCCGCCCAAATGGTATATGGCACAGCTAAAACTGTGCTCGAGACAGAGAAACATCCAGCATTATTACGAGATGAGGTTTGTTCTCCTGGTGGGTCAACAATTGCGGCAGTCCATGAATTAGAAAAAGGCAAGATTCGAGCTACTCTAATGAACGCGGTTAAAGCGGCAACCGAACGTTCGGCCGAGCTTGGCAACAACAAATAAATGACAAAATAAAATCTCTTATTTACAATGTACTTAATAAAATAATATTTATTCTAGTGTTAATCATAAACACGATCTTTTTTACTGACGTATTCGACACATCGGGATGGATCGGTCGGGAAATACTCTTGACATTTGGTCATGAGGCGCTTCAAAGCTTGTATATATTTTCGTTGAGTTTCATCGTTCATTACGTGCGCCACATTCTTAGAGAAAATCTTCTCACGCCCTGTACGTGCATGAATACCAACCATAGTAACACCAATCGGCCATGGAGCGTTTCCAATGGCCATCTGTAAATATGAATCACTGGCCATTATGTAATTTCGTCGTAAAAGGCATTTTGCTATATCAGTTAAACTGTCGAGAATATCTTCGGGTAATGTTTTATTCTTCAGTTTCCTGAGGAGTGGCTTCAAATAAACTTTTGTTTGATTGTATGTGGCTTTAGCGATTTTCACCTTTGTGTTCATTCGTTCCGACTGGGTATATGAATTCACTTGATCGCTCCACAACTTCAATATAAACTGTAGCAATGTTGTAATCACTTCCATATCATGATCTCTATTTCCACGTCCCATTTTATTTGCCATATCTTGGATCCCCTCATATGTAACGGTATCATCAACCAAAACCTCATCTTTTGCATTTTTATCCGATGTGGGATTTGAATTTTCTGTACCTGTTTTTAATATATCATCCAAGTATGCCTGATCCACTTCATCCATAGCCTCCTGGAAATCATTACGAAAACCACGATTCACTTCGGGCTCTGTGATTTCATATTGTCGCAATCTCCTGAATGCATCCACCTCACTTTCTCCGTACAACATAATGGGTTCGCCACGTTCACGTAGCCGTCGTATTACTTCGATGCGAGGCAATACTTGGACACTATCCATGTCACTCGAAGCATTATTATCGACGGCCATATTATATAAAGTCGAATTGGCCTCTTCAATGTGGCGACCATATTTTTGAAGGTAGTCTTCGCGTTCCTTCGAAATCAGTTCACCCCGTTTGAAGTATTTCTTTTCGTTGCTCTATAAATTATTGAGTTGATAATTATTAAATAATTTCAAGATATTAATTGATTAGAATACTTACCACAAGCTTGCTATCTTCCAATAATTTGCGTTTTTTAGCGATCTCTGCCTTAAGCACGTCCATTGTTTTCCTTTTTGTTGGTTTTATTTTGACAGCAGAAAGATCAAAAATTTGAGCAAAATTTAAAGCATGCCTCACACTTTCAACTTTTATTGAACAAGTAGATTGCGTAATCTTGAGAGTGGAGTTGAAAGTGGAGTTGAAATTAATGTTTTGAGTGGATACACATGTGGAGTTCGAATGGGCAAAAATAATCAATTTACTGTCAAAAAAATGATTATAACCATTTTACGCGTACGATTGGGCAGAAATTACCAATCGCATCAAAAAAAAAATGTCAATCCAAATTGTGACACTTTAAAACGTCAAAAATTTCGTAATTTTTAATCACTCCTTAATTTTTACGAGTTCGTTATTTATTAATAAATAAGTTGTGTTATTAAAATAATTTGTATGACAAAATCTGTGTAATTTTGTGCATAATCAAACTAAAGATTTACTGACGGTTAACATAACCTCAAAAAAAATATTCACATATGTATATTCACCAAGGCAATCATGAAATAAATCATGCTGCTTGTGCGTACGATTGGGCATCATCAACTTGATTATTTTTGATAATCCCAATCGAACTCGACAACAGTGAGAAAAAGCATTTTTAGCCAGAGATGGGTAGTGTCGAAAAGTAGTATTTATGACACAGTTTTCGACATTTTTTGACACGAGTTCTTGACCGTCTTTCTTCTCGACACGTTTTGACAGCGAAAAAAAATTGAATAATGTAAAATTTTTACTTTATTTACATTCCGAACTATTTCAACAGCTTAAACATTTTCAAAATTTACCAGTGAATTTCAAAAACTTGCTCATGGAACAATAAGAATATATTGTTTCCTTTTTTTCTCAATATCAATCGCACAGCTTTTAACACTCTCCGACAGTTTTTGACACTTTTCGACAGATTTTGACACTTTTCGACAGTTTTTGACACTTTTGATCATAATTTAGGATTTTTGACATTTCTTCCCTTCCTTCCGCTGGCGCTACATCTCATGAAGGGATTTGACCGCCTCAACGATGCTCCTCCAAAATAACTCGATCCACCGCAAGAGAACGCCAGACACGGTGACCGAGTGTGTATAGGTCTCTCTCAACGTCGTCCATCCATCGGGTAGGTGGTCTAAACGTCTAAAGTATGATTCGTTGTATTCAACTCGGCTCGACTCTCACCATCTACAATAAATAAAATCGTGTGCGTTAACCTTTACAACAGGGTTGTCCAGAAAATAGCTCATTTACCGAACACATTTTAAATTTGTTGTTGTAAAAATTATCTCGAATTTGACAGTCGAAAATCAAAACAAATATCACTCAACTTGAAGCTCGCAAAATTTTAGTAAATTTCACAATATTGTGGTAGAAATCTCGGTTAAAATTCCATTGAAAAATGCCTAAAAAGGGTGAAAATTCAAAAGCCACGGAAGCACGCGATCGTAAAGCAGCCATTAAAAAGGCAACCGCCGATAAAGCAGCCAAAGAAAAAGAAGATGCTCTCTGGGCCGATGATGACAAACAACTAGCCAAGAAAAAGAAACAAAAAGAGGAGGAGGAAAAAAAACGTCAAGAACAAATCAGAAAAAAGGCTGAAGCTAAAGAATTGCTCGAAAAAGAGATGAATTCAATACAAACGGCTGGAAAACAACCACTTGCAAAAATTACACGCACACAAGTTTTGGCCGAAATTGAAACGCGAAATCGTAATATTGAACTGATAAATGCACCGAAAGTGGTAAGCCGTGTTACAATACATGATCCACTCGAAGAGAATTTAAATCATGCTATGCGTGATGTTGAGGTGGCAACCAATGTTGAAGAGGCCATTGCTGTGCTAAATGTAACCGATATCGAAGATGATAAACATCCGGAGAAACGAATGCGTGCTGCTTATAAAGCATTCGAACAAGAGAACTTGAATCGTATCAAGCTGGAGAATCCAACACAGCGAATGTCACAGTGGAAGCAACTTTTGCAAAAGGAATGGAATAAATCGCCTCAAAATCCAATGAACCAATAACCAAATCTAGTGAAATATTATCAGAACTGCTTAGAATTTATCATAAACCATATTTTTTTTTTAAATTTTTATTTTTCGATTTGATTTTTAATAAATTATGATAATTATTGCAATGTGTAATTTTATGTTTTAAGATTCTGTTCAAGCCCATTTGATAATTGACATCATTCCTATTGAACTTGCAATTTGTCTGGGGCTGTACTAATTCTAATAAACTGTTATAATACTGAAATATACATTCGCAAACACTAGGAAATCTAATTCTTTTGGACCGTTAAACAAACGTTATCTTAAGTAATATCATCTGAGCTCAGCCATTTAACCTGTTTCCATTTTTGCAAATTTTAGAATAGCTCTGCTAGTATTATATCAGAAATAATACTTACGTTTCTTTTATCTATATTTTGATGCTTGGCAATGAAGTGGCTCTTACCGTAGCATATTTTAAGTAAACTTCCCAGACTAATCTTTCGCGAGAACTTCAATAAATAGATTTGCAAAAAAATATCGGGAGTACTTTTTCTTATTACCACTGGGAAACTCAACAAATGTTCATTAAAACATCGGTAAGAAGCATAGGTACTCTTAAAAGGTCTTTAAATGCAGTGCATGTGAAGAACAAATCTAATATTTAATATTGAAGTAATTTTTGAACTTTTTGGCACATATCTATTTAATGGGAGGAAATGTATTAACTTTTATATTTAAAATTTATATCTTCTACAAGAAATATCCTTTGCTACAAAATATTGTACGCGTAAAACCGGCTTAGTTTTAACAATTTCTTTTATTTTTTGTAACGTCATGTTCAAACTTCAAACATAGTTCGCAGTGAAAAGTGAAACATTTCGAAGTGGATACGTTTTGTAATTATTTTGTATAAATACTGAATTGTATATATTCGAATGCCCATTACTAACGATTGTTTACACACATTGGAACAGTATAAATAATTGGTGAATAAATACTTTTCAGGTGAAATTGTGGTAGATATGTGTGGGCTTATTTCGAATACTACAACCTAATATACATTTAGCCTGCCATAGCTAGAACCTAGACGGAATTCATGGCCAAGCTGAATAGACTGGCATCAAATTGTGAATTCAAAACCCAACTGAAACGGTATATTTTGGAGAAATTTGTTACAAACATGGATAGAAGCATTTTTGAGAGGTTGTGCGAGCAGAATGTAGACGTATTGACGCTGGAAAAGGCAATAAACATTGCAATAAAGTATGAAAGACCGGAAGAAAATAGCGTCAACGCAATCCGAAATGCTGGAACAAAAACTACAAAAGTTTCACCAAACATCAGGAGGGAAAGAAAGAAGGAACTTCTTATTGTAGTTATAAAAATCGCGAATATAAAATCTGCAATTACATACATGCAACATGCAGAAAATGTGATAAAATTTGGCATCTATCAACTATATGCAAAAAAAAAAAAATAATTTGGTAAAGGATGTCGAAAAGCAACTGAGTGAAATAATGACCAATAAATAATGAAAGAAGTAGCAAAACGACATCCACAGTTGGAGCAAGCATTTTTAGAATTTATGCATTAAATAATCAAAATTCTTATCTTGTACACTTAGTAGGTAGTTAATGGGGAAATTTTAAATTTTTATTTGACAGTGGAGCAAGTGTTTTTTATAATTCCATATGATTTGTACGTGGACAAATTTCAAAAGACAGAAGTCATGGAATCAGATTTAAAATTGAGCGCTTATTTAGGACACAATATAATTAGAGTAATTAGGACATTCATGCCTACATTACTACACCATTTAAAATTTTCGTAGTCGATGCAAAAAATAACTTGCCAATTGTTGGAACCGATTTTATTGAAAAATTTAAGATTTATTTTGTACAAATAAATCAGTTAAGTGCACAGACATTACTGAGTCAATTATTATCGAAATTCGAAATTCCGTTTGATGATAAATTAGGCAAATTTAAGCAGAGAGAAGTACAATTAAAAATTGTTAATGAAGACACACCAAACTTTATTAAACCAAAGAAAGGGTGGAGCAGGAAATTGAACGATTAGAAACGATGGGAGAGGGAGTGATAACCCCAATTGTTACTAAATGATTGGGGAACTCCACTTGTACCAGTTTAAACGCCGGACGGTGGAGTGAGATTATGTGCGGACTATAAAGTTACAAATTACAATAAATACATTTTTAGAGGATTATAAGCATCCGTTGTTACCACGTATAGATGAAGTGATTACTGCCTTGAGGGTGGAAACAAATTTTCAAAATTAGATATGGGACCTGCTTATAATCAGTTCGAATTAGATGGTGAATCTCGTAAATTAGTTACTTGGCGTATCCATAAATAAGAGGGCGTTTTTAGTAAATCGAATGTCATTTGCTGCAATGCAAAGGATATTCGGTATGAAATAGTGAAAGAGCACCAAATTAGCTTTCATTACATGATAAGTGTTATTATAAATACGACAGCAGTAGAAAAAAGGTCATGGAAAAATTACTCTTCAATCACTAAATATTTCGTTAAATCAAAAATTATTGGGGATTTCAAGGATATGCAGAAATAAACCAAACAGCTGAAGATTTAATATTAAAGTGAAAAACTTGTGTGAATAAATTGACGCATATGACAAGAATTCAAAGAAAGAATAAGATACCATGGTTATCTCAAAATCTAAAATCATTGAAGCAAGATAAATTACGAAATTACGGACTCATGAAAATTATTAATTTAAAGGACAGCTGGGATAATTACAAAAAATCTAGAAATTTGTATAAACAATCACAGAGGAAGGAGCAATCGATATATTTAAAAAAAACAAATTAATCGAAAACAGAAATAAACCAAAAGAGCTATGGAGAACACTAAAATCGATGTATAAAACTAAAAATTAAACACAGTGGAAGATTCAATTTAACAACAAAATTATAAGTGAGAAGCACGAATTAGCCGAGGCTCTAAATCATTCATTTGTATCTAGTGTGATTGATATTCACAATAATATTCCGGAATAGATTGGAATTTTTCGGTTGGGGATAAATGCTTATAAAAATTCTGTTTTAAAGTTATTACTCATCACTCATCAGTATAAATCGAACTGTCATGATGGATGCGATCAAAAATCAAATGTTCTCTGCAAATTTCACAGAGGTAATTAATCAAAGTTTAAATCAAGCTGAAGTACTCAAATAGTGGAAGATATCAACAGTCACTCCAATTCCGAAAACTATTAAACCGTCGACACCAGAAGACTTACGGCCAATCAATATGTTGCCACCGTATGAAGCTATAATGGAACGGGTAATTAAAAATCAATTAATCAACCACATAAACAAAAATAATATACTAGTCGACCAACAATCTGGATTTCGAGAGCTGCACTCATGCGAAACAGCATTAAACCTAATGCTAGATAATTGGAAGTCAGAAATAAATGATAATAAAGTAGTGGTTTCAGTTTTCCTGGATTTCAAACGCACTTTTGAAACAATCGATAGAAAAATTTTGCTTAAAAAGTTTAATAATTATGCAGTACAAGGGAGAGAACTTGAGTGGTTCACTAATTATCTCGATGGAAGGCAGCAATACACAAAAATAGATAATTATGTCTCTGAACCGATACCAAACAATCTATAGGAGTACCCCAGGGATCTATATTAGGACCATTGCTTTTCATCCTATATATTAATGACATAGTCGAAGTCATAAAAAATTATCAAGTGAACATGTTTGCAGATGATACACTCATTACAACATCAGCAGCAACCCTTATAGAAGCCATACAAAAAGTAAACGAAGATTTAGATAATTTAAGGAAATGGTTGATGTTCCACAAACTATCACTTAATATTTCAAAAACAAAGTACATGGTAATGTCAATAAGGAACAAAATAGAATGTGATGAAAATATAAAAATAGATAACCAAATCATAGAATGTGTGAAACAGTATAAATACCTGGGTGTTGTTATTAATAAAAATTTAAATTTCAACAATCATTTGGACTATATTGCTGAAAAAATGAATAAAAAATTGGGACTTTTTAATAGAATTAAGGACAAATTACCGCTCGAGACAAAAATTATATTCTACGAATCAATTGTCGCCCCGCGACAATAGACTATTGTTCATCAGTATTTTTCATAATGAACCAATCACAAATATATCGTCTTCAAAAGATACAAAATAGATTTATGCGAGCTATTTTAAGGGCAGAAAATAGAACCCAATAAGAGAGATGCTTGGAGTGTTGGGGTGGAAGTCCATAAATCAGAAGATTAACTTTAATGTTCTGAAACTGTTGTTCCTAGTCACCGGCAAGAATACAAGCGATCAAGAGTGACGTAACGCACGGTTTGAAAACAATCGCTTACGATATGTTCGATCAAGAGGAAGATTCAGAGCCGATAAAGTTGATAGCTCTAAATTGTCATGCTTTAAAGATTCATAATCAATCGCCCAGAATGTTTTGTTCGGATGGGAAAGTCAATTTACCACTTCTGGATAAGACACTTCAATCTCTTCTATCTTACGTCTCTGGAACTATTGAGTTATTAAAACACTTTCTCCAAAATATTCGAAAGCATAACTCGTCCTTTTAAATAACATCTTTTGGAATAGCGATGAGACCAAACAGCCTTGTGCTATTACTGATTCCGCACTTTCCTATAATTCCATCGATTTGTCTCCCGAATTCAACCGACTTTATATAGTTTCCAGTGCGCTTTGCTTTCGCAATTGCAATCAACAAAGCCAAAGGACAATCACTAATTGCTAGTTTGAATTTGGAACATCCATCCTTTTGATATAGGTAGTCAGTTATATATTGCTTGCCCCAGAGCGGGATGTTCTATGGGCAATAGCATGTCATATTAGAGATATATTCCTACATATGAGAGTAGATTCATCTGTTAGTTTATTTAGTAGATTAATTTAAACAAAAAATCAAATACCTTGAATAATATTACTTATGCCTGGTAAAAACAAATAATTATTCAAAAATCTTAAATTATCTAAATTTTCAATTACGGATTACCAGAAAGTCAAGGAAGTGACGTAGCTCAACTTTATAAGCAAACCATGCAAATATGTAACTTGCAGTGAAGCTCTTGTGGGTGAAAGTCTTTAAATTTCTGAAAGATGGAAAACAATTTCATGAGTTTCGGTTATAGCTGCAAAGAATCTCCTGATTTCGATCTATATCCTTTTACATATCGATCGAAATCAGGAGATTCTTTGCAGTTGTATCCGAAACTCGTGAAATAGTTTTCCATATTTCAGGGATATATCTAAGGACTGCCATCTACAAGAACTTTCGTGCAAGTTACCTACAAACACATTTATATAAAAGGTTACGATTCTTTCACCAAGAGTCTAACTATTGGATGTCGGGACGGAGAGTGTAATATCAGCTAATTTTAGTAATTTCATTTATTATTAATATTGTCCGACGACCGAATATGCTCTCGTTACATCAAGCAAATCGCCAAATTTTAACATTGGAATGCTTAAAGTTGAATTCATTTTCTATCCGAAATTTGCAAAAAAAGTGAAAACCCATAATATTTTGTTGATCGAACTGTATTTAGTAAACGCAAAGATCATCGTTTGGTGATTTATGTCTCTTTTCTTTGTATACGTAAATTTAAGACAGGTTTTCATTTTTATTGCAAGAATCCGAAATGTTATTCTTTTCTTTTATACTTTGTGTCATGTGCAGAGAAATATTGAAATGAAAATAAAATTGATATATAATCTGTGATATCCGGTTAAGGGTTTACAAATATATTCGTAAGCAACTATACCGTGCACAGAATGACTGTTCAAAATTAAAATTAGGTCTCAAGACACAAATTTAAACAGAAAAACAATAAAGTCACTTTATTGTGCAAAACCAGGTCAAAGCGCTTACCGATTTATTGAATAAAACTCGCGCATATTTTTACGTATTTTTGTCGTCTATTATTCTCGGTTAAACATAACAATTGAAACTATCTATAAAGTCGCTAATCAATATTCATAAAATTGTTATGCAACCATAAAAAGAAAATTGTAGCACAATTTCAAGGTGTGTGCATGTCCCAAATAGATTGGGGCAAACTTTTTGATGGTTTTGATCTCCCACAAAATAAAATAAACTTTCGTAAACCGTATCTCATTTATCATACACGCGTACATAATTTGGTGTTTAATTATCGCTAATATATGCTAACGCATATCAAATTATGTATTATTATATCAGTTAGATTTGCTAAATATGTTTTATGTTAGCGATCCAAAAACCTGTATTTTTTTGGAACGACAAAATTTCTTATCACAAAACGACAAACAAATCAATTTGTTTCTTTTTAGTTCTTACACCTTTTACTTTTTATCATAAATATTTTTTGAGTTTATTGTCGCCGTTGACCGCACACCCGTCATCATCACCATCATTATTATTGTAGAAAATCGCTGATGCATATTTTGTGTGTGAAAAGGAACAAAATTCAGTACGAAGCTGAAAATAATTTGCGAGTTGTAGGTATTTGACCTAAATTAACCTCGTCATAACTATCCTCAGCCGAGTGCACTGCCTCACATAATGGTACACTAATTATACCAATACTTTTACTTTTACTTAATTGTGTAAAAGAAATAAAATTTTATTTTATTTTAGGGAAATAGAGTAATTTTGATGATGCTTTCTTTCCAATGTACTTTAATATGTTGTTCATGCAGTTAACATCATAATTTTCATTTCCTACTCGCGTTAACCAAAAGTACGTATTTTCAACAAGAAGGGCAATAACATATAATTGAAGCATCATTAAAAATCATTTCAAATGTAAATAAAACAAATAAATAAACAAATAAATAATTTAAGTGCGCTCGCTGCATCCATTGTACTTAATGTAGAAGAAAGTGTTTTGTGTACACGTCGTGCAGGAAGAAATGAAATAGAAGTCGAATTGGCGCCTAATTTTTTCAGGTATATGGACAAATTAAATTTCGTTTTCAATATCGGGTTTGATCATAACATTTATTTATTATTAAAGTGCAATTTTCTGGTAAAATTTAAAATTTTATTTATTTTAAAATGTTTAGAAGTAACCGCAGAAATCTTATTGGACAAAGAAAATAGATTCCACGTACTTCAAAATATGTGTTGTTATCCACTTACTGCTCGTATCGAAATTTCAATTAAAGGATGGTCCATTGATTCTCACCTAAGGCTTGTTTCTTTATCAGTATTGTTTGCTCCGGTAAAACACTTTTGTTTCTAAAATAAAAACCAATGCGGTAAGAAACATTGAAAATAATTATCATAAGTAGGTACTATATACTATATACCATACATAATAAATATGTTTACATAACCAGACATTTGGAACAGGAAATTATAATATAGACATGATATAGTTAAATACTTAGCAAGAATTAAAATAAATTCTATTCAGTCGATTAGACGATATATGTACACATTTTGTATTACTCGCAATAATTATGGAGCGAGTACACCAAAAACAAATCCAAAAATTGTATTTAACCCAAATTCCTTAATCGGAACTATTTATTAAACTGCCGAAATTTGAAGTGATAATATGTATGTCAATTTGATTAAATAACTTAACCACACAAAGTATAAAAAATTTATTTAACGGTTTTTTATTTTTTTTTTGCAATTGTGTTGTGTCACTGAACAACATATCATTACACTTTACTATTTAATCGTGTTACTCAATTTGGCGATGACGTCTCATTGTTATTATATACACGGAAGATTATTTTGTTTACCTGTTTCTGTATGTGATTATAAGAAGTTAAGGTATTTCTTCAAAGATGAAAGTTTTCGGATTATTCATCGCATTAAATTTTCGACGAAAGTAATTTGGGTGGGTTTTCATTCTTTATAGATAAATTTAAGTTTGTTTCGCGTGAAAGTGTGTATCCTGTTGTTATTGCGGATCACTTATGTTGATTGTTGAGTTGTTTTGTTGTATTATATCGGCGACATTTACTGCATGAATCGGAATTTTGTGTTATTTATAAGAAAAATGTATGTAAGGTGATTCATGTAACGGTGTTTGGTGTATTCTAATTTTTATTTCTGCTGTGTGTATAACATTTTGTAGGCCAAATACAAATTTTATTATTTAGTATAGGTAAGTTATGCATGGTTTTGTGTCTTTATATGGCTTTCGATAAAGTTGAGAGTTGAATGAGTGAAAGTTTAGAAGATTTTTTTTTCGTTATCATCGTGTAAATTTGTTATAGTTCTTTGCTTTTGATTTTTTTTTGTGTATCGGTTTCGTAAATTTATTGGAATTTTATAACCGTGATTTTTTTGGAAAAGATTTTAATTTCGTCGATATACCTACATAGAAATAGATAAAGTTTATATATTATCGTTATTGATAAACGCGTATCTTAGTTCTTTTAACCTACAACATAAATTTGAAATACCACTTAGCTGATGGCTCTGTGCTATTTTTTAGATAGAGCAATTCAGACACCTTCAAGAAGCTAAGAAAGGATTCTGCTTACTTGATTGGCTGCGAATAAAATTTAAATTTAAAATACCATTTGCTGGTTAACATATAATTACGAATGAAACAGGAATGTCATTTTATATTTTATTCCTTACATTTTTAGGGTTCACTCGCAAAAATATGGATATTTTTCCGCTTAGGAATTTCATCCTTAATGTGTATTCACCAAAAGAAAAGAAAGAAATAAAGAAAAAATTATGAGAGAGATAGATAAGGGATTGAGAGTTCAGTTTTGAAGAATTCTATTTTGAATAGTGAGAATGAACTTCTACAAGTTATAAGCCATCGGAAAGGCAAAGTGAAAGTTACAGAAAAAAGATTTTTCAAAATTTTGTAATTAGAAAAAAATCGGGCGCAAATCGGGCTATAGAATAAGAAAAATAAAATATTCTCTAGTTATGTGAAGATCCAAACCATTTAGCAAAGAAACAATAAAAACGATTCTTAATACAGCAGTTGTACCTTGCAACAACACTTATTGCTTGTGTATTATTTTAAAAATATACTTTGCGGGTGCGCTGTAGTTCTGCCTCGTCCCCTTATATGAGTGCCATCGATACACCCAGCATACATAGGGTACCAAGCAGAATTTATTCCTATAATAAGTTAACTACTTGAAATAATCCTATATACTCAACCTCATACTTCAAAGAAATCAAAATTTGTTGTATTGTGCTTGGAAGATATTTGCGAAAGTTCACTTGTTCAAGATCGTTTTGAAGAATTTGTTCCAAAATGATGAACCCCTTCTTTGAAAAATTAGAATCGTCTCCGAAATTGTAATAATCCATGTCAATCCTATCATGAAATATTTTAGAGTGCTTAATTCAAGGATTTTTTTTTTGTGGTCTTATTCACCTTTCACCAGACTCCCTTTACAATATATTTTAATAGATGATCAATAACGCCTTTCTTTTTTGACGCATCAATTTTAAAATACCTTAGCAAATACGGTCTTCTTGCATCTTCTGATTGTTTATAATATAAGAAAAGCTGGTTCGTTATTGAAATTAATCAGCTCCCGTTTAGATGTCAAGGCTGCTACATAAATCGTAACTTGTATTTAAGTTTAACCATACGACATAATTTTGGGAAATATATTGGTTAATTCTTCACTTTCACACTTAAGGTCCCCCATCCTAAGATTTGACCATTTGGTGTTTGATATACAATATTGATTCAAGGTAAATTAGAGATCAATATCCATAGTAATATAGTTTAGAAATCGGAGACTATATAGTGTTCTGTATATTATTCATGTTATTTTCATAAAGGGTTATAAGTATAATTCTAAATAATAATGATGGAGAAACTTGGATACATTACGTATTGTCATTAGCGACAAAAAATCGAGGCGCTAATTTAAATTCATTCTCTCTATAAATGTTAACTAAATTTAAAAGACTTCGTTCGAAGAATTTTTGTCAACCACCTAGTTAAATAGCGTAATGTACCCTTAAAATGAAAATTCAAAAATTTTGCAAAACAAAAAATGCACCATTATTACAATTCATTTTCCAAAGGTAATTTAAAGTTAACTTAATCTAGGACTAAAGTTATCTTGATAATATTGTTGCGAACTAGGCTTCTGAGTTCGGCTGGATTTTGCAATTAAAAACACTGTGTACTTTTATTCCACTTGACTTAATTTTATTTCACTTTACTTTTATACACTTTGATATTTCCTGTGACTTCACTATTTAAATCTGTCCGCTTGCTACTGATGGGGGCTATGACAACTGATTTATTTCTTTGTTTAACGATTTAAAGCAAACTAAAAACTGATCTTTGCTTGCCATCGGTCGTGTTTATATACCAGTTTGATACTGCTCTCGAAATTTCCTTTATTGCATGCCATAAATCGTCTTCATTCTTGGTTATTCTATTTACGACCCATAATCATCTGGAAATATCATTTATGGCATATTATAATCATCATCATTCATCATTGTCGACGGGCAATGTGTATGCATTTGTGTTGTTAATCATTTCATTCTTCAATCACTAAACAACGTCTTCCTTTGTACGCTATATTTCCGACGTTCTTGTTTTACTAGATCATTATGATGATAATCGTGATAATCTCACACCATTGAAATATTTTTAAATCAAAATTTATATTTAGTGAGGCATCCGTGGCTAATAGAACAACCTACAAGTAGATTTATAAAAATAAGTGATTTATTTAAATTCAGTATTGAATGGTAATTTTGTGCATAGTTTAGCGGCATATTTCTTTTTTGTTGTTGTTGTTGTTTGCTGATCATCTAGCGACTGAACTCATCGGTTAAATAGATATTTTTTTTTATTTTTATTTTTCTTAATGCGGGATTAATCCTCTATAGCGATTTAGCCAAATCTACAGGATATTTATTTGTTTAACTAAATAAACAATTAATTATCCTGTAGATTTGGCTAAATCGCTATAGAGGATTAAACCCACATTAGGAAAAATAAAAAACAAAAATAAAAAAAAATATCTATTTTCCCGATGAGATCAGTCGCTAAATGATCAAAAATTTAATTTGCTTAAATATGCTTTTAATTAGCAGCGAGGCCTAACATACATATAAGGGATAATAAGATCACCAATCTCTTCCACGGGTTCAACACAATAATATAATAGTGATTTTAGTGCGCGATCAACCGCAGAGTTTCCGCTAGAGGAAAAGAATAAAACCACTTGCCACCGCGATATTAACACAGTTTTTTTTGCGAGATTGGCCAATAAGTTTCCGCTAGAGGGAAAGGCTATTGTGTCATAATAATACGTGTTGTGAAAACAAATTTTTGGTGATAAAATAACTTAAGTTGAAATATTAAAATTAACTTAATTTAGTTTATCGGTTAAGCGGCTATCGCTGGCTTAACTTAGAACTTATTAAATAGATAATATTTAATGTTTTAAGAAATGGTGTTCATTCTAGAGCCAAAGCAAATTTTGTTGCAAATTACAGTGAAATAATGGAGTGAAACAAAAAAACCAAAAAAACAAGAAATGGCACGTTACGGTGTTTAATTATTAACCAATTTTTTTCAGCCACGGATATATTCGGGAGTACTCTACGGCAGATTATGGGTGAGTGTTTTTATCGTTTTATTTTATTTTATTTTATTATGTTCAATAATTTCTTTTCACTTCTGACTTGCTTTCCTTTTCAACACTAATTTTTGTTTTGGGTCATATGGAATTTATTAGATCTTACATAACTAGAGGTTAAATGGCCGTATTACAGATGTATAGTAGTGTTCAATAAAATAGCACACTCGGTGATTTTTTTTGCAAATTCTTAGTTAACTAAAAAACTTATCAATTTTCATTTATGGTTTTTAATTTCCATTGACGATTGTAAATGTTCGAAAACGCCGACCTACCAGGAAATTTCAAAATTAAGCAAGCTATCCTTAAATGACATTCCATAATAACAAAAATCACGCGCGTATTATGTACATCAGCATTTAAGTCATTCTCGTGCGGAGTTGCTAGACTCCCATCGGGCGCGTCCCCAGGTGGCGGATAGGGGAAAACTCTTACTGACTTGTCGGGCGGGTAAATGGGAAATAAAATACCATTCGCGGACCAAAACTAGCTAAGGGTGGTTCCCTGAAAATAATAACCAATATGGGGGACTCGAAACGAGATAACCTTACGGCGCAGGGAATCGGATACCCAGTGCCGGCGACTTTGAGGGGTGAGCAAGCGGGCTCCCAGTCGTCGATATCCAATGACCGCAATACTTCAGAGCTGATGAACTCTGACCCATTTGGAAGAAGTTCCATAGTGCAAAGATCACCAACATCATTAGCTAGAACAGTTGAGATAGAAAATGCAGAACTACGCAGACAACTATGTAACATTGAAAAAATTACGTCGGATTTAATGAACGAAGTAAAATCTCTTAAGTTAGAAAATGAGAAACTGAAAAATTCTTTACAATCAAAGGAACCTGAGGAACAGGATGCTTCAGTTTTCCATGAGAAAAATGCTTTGCAACCCAAGAAGCCAGAAGAACAGTGTGCTACAGAGTACCACACTGACGAAGAAGAATTAAGAGAAGAAACTGACTGGATCTTAAAAAAGAACAGGAAGAAAAGACCTGCGAAAAAACGGAAGGCAGGATCTTCTCCAGAGATTGTAGCTTCAAGCCGCACTTCAATAACTGCTGTATTAAATCAAAATCAGCAAAATGTACCAGCTCAGGAAAACCAAACTGCCAAAATTAAGGAAAAGGCTCCACCACCAATCAACATTATTGGCGTAACTGAATATAGTACTATCCAATCGTTAATGAAATCGGTGACTACAAAAGATTACAGAGTTGTAGCACTGAACAACAATATTTGGAAAATCAATACAACAGATATTGAAAGTTATAGAGCCTTGGCTTCAAAGCTGACAGATGACGGCAAGGAATGGTACACATATGAGGACAAAAATGATCGTCCGATTAAAGTGATGGCCAGAGGTCTTCATCCAACCTGTGCAAAGCAGGATATAATGGAAGACCTTAAACACCAAGGCTTCAAAATAGAGGATGCGGTAAATATCCTAAAGAAAGAAAAAACTGTAACTGATCAAGGGATTAAAATGAATAAAAGGGGGCTCCCATTGTTTATGCTTACTTTTAATAGCACGGAAAAAGTGGAAAAAATTTTCAATATTAGGGCAGTCCTTAACATGAGAGTTCGAATAGAAGCGTTAAGAAAATCCACAGGCTTGATACCTCAGTGTAAGAAATGCCAAGGATATAATCACACGCAGAAATATTGCAAACGAGAGCCTAGATGCGTGAAATGTTCGGGAAAACATCTCGCCCAAGATTGTAGGTTCACAAAAGCTACGCCTCCAAAATGTGTAAACTGTAATGGAGAGCTAAACCGTGGGATGTTCAATAATAAGACAATATCTAAAAATCCAGTGGTAGAACTACCACTAACAAGTGCAATAGCAGGCCGAAAAACATACTCCCAGATTGTACAACAGCGGGAAGTAGTAAGTAACAACGAAGACGGTCAAAGCCTAATTCTTGAAAAAATTTTAAAGAATATAGAAGCATTAAACTTAAGGCTACTAAACCAAGAAAGAAGCCTGGACGCTTTAAATAAGCGGTTAAATAAGCAAGAAACAGTGAATGAAATCACTTCTATGATGTACTAATCTATGAAGATGAATAACACATTCAGAATCGCCAATTGGAATGCAAATGGGCTGTTGCAACAAATTCCAGAGTTAGAAATTTTCCTAAATATAGAAAAGATAGATATATGCCTAATTTCAGAATCTCATTTGACAAAAGATTCATTCGTTAGAATTCGAGGATACCAGTGCTATCACGCCATCCACCCGTCAGGAAAAGCGAGAGGAGGTTCAACCATATTTGTGAAGGAAAACATCAAACATTACGAAGGAGTAAAAATTGAAGAAGAAATTATGCAAGTAGCCACCATTAATGTTCGAATAAATAGTCAAAAGGTAATCAACATATCTTCAATATATTGCCCTCCACGTTATAATCTGACTAAAGAAAACTATGTTACGTTACTCAAATCGCTCGGTTTTAACTTCATAATCGGAGGCGATTTTAATGCTAAAAATACATATTGGGGATCAAGGCTAACAACCCATAAGGGTAAGGAGCTATTTGCAGCTGGTCGGGCACTAAACTGCGAGTTCCTGTCTGGAGGTAAACCAACATATTGGCCAGCGGATACAAATAAGATACCAGATTTGATAGATTTCTTTGTAACAAAAGGGATATCTGTAAACTACGTATTACTCGAAAACAGTGAAGGAATTTCATCTGACCACACACCTGTCATTATGACACTCAGTGATACCATTATCAAAAAAGAAAATTTACCTAGGTTAACAAATAATAAAACAAACTGGGACCTCTTCCGGAAAATAGTCGAAGACAATACGGAACTACAAGTACCAATTAAAACTCCGGCAGAACTTGAGGTTCAATTGGAGCTGCTGAACAACAGTATTCTGCAAGCAGCATGGCAGAGTACTCCTCCTACTTGTAATCAAACGGAAAGTTACATCAACTACCCAGTAGAAGTGAGAGATCTGGTTAGAGAAAAGCGGAAAGCTCGAAAAATCTGGCAGAGGAATCGAGCACCACAAAGCAAATCACGACTTAATTATTTAAGCAACAAATTAAAAATGCTTATCAAAGAAGTCAAGAACAAATCTTTTAATGAATACCTGGCTGGCCTTTCTGGCAACAAAGACACTAATTACTCCCTTTGGAAAGCAACTAAAGGTCTTAAAAGGCCTAAAGTACAAATAGCTCCTATCAAGAATGACGATGGAACTTGGGCAAGAAGTGCCAAAGAAAAAGCTGCATTGTTTGCAGACTATCTTGAAAACACATTTCAACCCCTCCCAAGGCAAACAGCTGAAGAAAATATAATTTCAGTAAATAAAGTGGATAACCTAAACATAAAACCTGTAACACTACAAGAGCTAAAAGATGAAATTAAAAACAACTTAAGTTCAAAAAAATCCCCTGGTTATGATTTAATCACTGGACTTATAGTTAAAACTCTCCCAGAAAAAGGAGTACGAAAATTACTGCAAGTAATCAATGCAGCCTTCAGATTAAAATACGTTCCATACCAGTGGAAAGTGGCAGAGGTGATAATGATTATAAAACCTAACAAGCCGCCAAACAAGAAAACATCGTACAGGCCGATTTCCCTACTTCCTATAATTTCAAAATTATTTGAAAAGTTACTACTCAAGAGATTAAAATCAGTAATAGAAGACAGAAAACTCATTCCTCCTCACCAATTTGGATTTATAGAGAGACACTCTACCATAGATCAAGTGCATAGAATCACAGATCTAATTGAAGATGCTCTGGAAAATAAAAAAATATGCTCAAGTGTATTCTTGGACGTATCTCAAGCCTTTGACAAAGTATGGCACCGAGGCCTGGAATATAAACTACACAGAGATCTGCCGAAGCAGTTTTACCTGATTTTAAAGTCATATCTAGCTGATCGACGCTTTCGTGTGAAACATGAAGAGGAATACTCCGAATTAAAGAAAATATCGGCGGGAGTTCCACAAGGGAGTGTTCTGGGGCCGATACTCTATATACTTTATACGCGAGACGTGCCAAGCACAAAAGGAACAAATATTGCAACATTTGCGGATGATACTGCAATCTTGCCAACTGGAAACAACATAGAGGAGTCAACCAGCAAATTACAAAACGCTGCTAATTCATTGAGTAATTGGACGAAGAAATGGCGCCTTCAACTCAACGAAACTAAATCTGTACATATACACCTTACCAACAAAAATGTTAATTGGTTACCTGTTCGACTGAATTCACAACTTATTCCACATGCAAACACGGCAAAATATTTAGGAATGACCCTTGATGCTAAACTCAAGTGGAAAGAGCATGTTAAAAAGAAAAAAGAAGAGTTAAACATCAAATATAGAAAAATGTATTGGCTCATAGGAAGGAACTCTGAGCTAACATTACATAATAAACTGCTATTATATCGGCAGATATTGAAACCTGTATGGACGTATGGTATACAGCTATGGGGCTGTACCAAGAAAACTAACGTAAAAGTAATTCAAACTTTTCAAAATAAAGTCTTGCGTAGTATGGTCAACGCACCATGGTATATAAGGAATGATAACCTTCATAAGGATCTAAAGATGGAGTACGTCAGTGAAGAAATTAAGAAATATGCTAGGAAACACGTACAGCACCTCAGTCAACATGAAAATGCGGATTTGCGTCGTATGCTGAACAACCAAAATCCAGTAAGACGGCTTCGAAGAACGAAGCCCTTAGAACTAGGACAGATAAATTAATGAAGTATCCAACCTGGAGCTAACCGATGGGTTATTCTCCTCAAACAGTTAACATCATTTAATATAGATAAATTACTAGATGAAATTGTATTCAGTTGTAATATTTGTTAAAAAAAAAAAAAATAAAAAAAAAAAAAAATAAAAAAAAAGCATTTAAGTGTTTAAATTTTTTAAATTAAAGGAAGCTATCCTTAAATGACATTTCATAATAACGAAATTTCTACGTAAATGACGCTTCATAATATCTTAAACGTCAAATTGGGATAGCTGGTTCAGTTCCAAATTTCTGCGCTACGTGGTACCCACGATCCTCCAATCGTCAATAGAATAAATATAAACTTACAATTAAATATATAAAATCATATTTAATTTATAAAAGGAATATTAAAAAAAAAAAGTAAGCTTTTTATTTTACAAATAATAGCAAAATATTAGTTTAACGATTATAAAGTGATGATCGCGCAATAGCCGGGTCAGTCACCTGATCTGAATCCGATCGAACATTGTTGCAATCAAGTAAAAGTAAGTATTAATAATGAATAAATATAAATAGAAATTTCTGAGTTCAAAGTGACCGTTCACAAATGCTAGGGGCTGGTGGGCTCTTGCGGTGTGCCGATGCAGGCAAGTGGTTCGAAAAGAAGGTCACATGACCAATACTATTCAATAAAAACGCATATTAGGTTTAATCATACAGAAACAAGATTAACAATGAATTTTGAAATTAGCTGTCCTACTATTTGTAAAATAAAAAATTTAATTTTTTTTTTAATATTCCTTTTATAAATTAAATATGATTTTATATATTTAATTGTAAGTTTATATTTATTCTAGGGAAATTAAAAACCATAAAATGATAAATTTTTTAGTTTATTAAGAATTTGCAAAAAAATTACCAAGTGATTAAACACCACTGTATATTCTAATTTTCTTTTATTTCTGTTAATTACCAATAAATTTTAAAATGGAGTAATTTGGGATTTTTTATTGGTTGTATGGTGTTATAATGGCTATTGCGGGATTCGCTTTTTTTCTTCATACCAACAAAAGGTTTTGTCGTGTCTCAATCAATACGGCAACAAAGTAACCATCCCACTGAGGATATACCCGATTTCAGAAATATTTGTTTGTTATTGTCATATAGAGGCATGTAACATCGTTGAGTAATGCAGGGCTCATGTAACCGTTCATTCAACTAACGTTTAAGGAATATATTTCGCTCTGCTATAATCAGAATCTGAAAATCGTAGAAGAAACAAACCCATTAAAAACAGTACCATTAAAAAGTGGTTTAAATAATCGATAAGCCTTAAATGTTTGATTACATTTTTCCAATCTACTGTCGAAAAATGTTTATAAAGCTTAGCCAATGCTACACTTTTGGCGATCATGGCACCAATTGTATGGACATATTATTTTTGATTAATTTATATTATATAATTGAGTTTTTAATTTAGTGTAATTTTAAATTAATTTTTATTTTCATTTTTATGGCTTTGTGATTAAATAAGTGAAGTTGTTTAATATGAATATGAAAAATGTAATCTTCCGGGATGCATTTATCAGGCAATGTTTTTAATTTATAGTCAAAGAAATCAAATTTTTTGATTTCTTGATTAATTGCATGATTTTAATGTTTGTGTGGTTGTACATAAAATCTAAATACAAAAATCTTATATTTGGATCAAATTAAAATTAAAATTGACTCAAATATACGCAGTTAAATTTCATGTCTTATTCTATTTTTACTAATATGTACTTGAACGTATTTTTGTATTTTATTTTATGTATAATCGCAAAACCAACAAAAATGTTTATACAAGCCGTGACTTTCGCTCTTTACACAGATCCTTGTGGCATTTGTGTATACATATATACTTTCTGATTTATTTTATACATATTACTAATACTAAGCCTTAGCGTACATCTTTATAGCTTAAGTATTTGTTCTGCATGGCTTATATACAGATTTTTGGTGGTTTTGATAATCGAAACAAATTTATTCTTGAAACTTGATACATATAATAGGAATATGTATTTGTATACTTTTTGTACATATAGTTTTAATATTTTATATAGATACAATTGGATTTGGTTCGTCATAAGTGCATTGTGTGTATATAATATGGAGAAAACATGCACACATTGATACGTCCGGTCCCCGGCTACCCACATGGAAGATTATATGAAAATATTTATTTTCTCTATGTGTGTTGGTGGGTTAGTATTGTAATACGATTCTAATATTTTATCTGGTGTTGTTTTCATTAACTGTGTTCTATGTATACATGAGTATACAACAAACAATGACGACACACTAAGTCTCCGCCACTATGTGGCAGTGTAATAAAGTAAAGATAGTTTTTTGTTTTGTTTATTGTTCATGTTAAAAATTAGTTTTTTTTATTTAGTGTATTATATTATATTACGTCAAAGGGAGATGTCACGTGTTTGCTTTACGCTTTGATTTATTTTTCAAATCGAGTACATAATTAAACTTATATTTGATTTAATTTATTTTCATTTTTCAGTAATATTTCCAATATATTATTATGAAAATACATAATACATATACTAAATTTATCTAAAAAAATTGAATTTACATTGAATAAACTAAATTCCTCTTTGATCAGAAAGTGCGTGCCTTCCTTGTTTGAAGTAATATTGTGCACTAAAAAAAGTAAATGATAATATAATGTTTTTGGACAAAACAAAAACAAAAAAAAATATCTTTTCTTTATTATTCTGCCGCCTAGCGGAGAGACTTAATGTATTTCAATTTGTAAAAATTGCTTTTAGTCATGGGCTTGTATATTCTAGAAGGCATTGTCTTTATATACCATGAGCTACACAAACACAACAAAGATTTTCATTTATTCGATTCAAATGGGATTCTTATACTTCGTATAATCGAGTAAGTTTGAGTCGAATAGGAAAGTACCATATGTAATACATATAAAATTATTTATTTAGGTATGATTAATTTTAATACTGGGTATTATAAATAGCATTTAATTATATAAATTGTATTAAATTAATTTAGATTAAATTAAGTGATTATAAATTAACTAAATTATATATATAGATATAAATTACTAATATTGAAATATTAATGTTCTGTTGAACTGATATTTGGTTTGCAACACATAATTACGTATTTATTTATACATGCCAAATTTTGATGTGAAAACGTTGGATTTTATAAATGAAAATTGAGATGCCAAATGTATTCAATTAAATTATTTAATTGATTTAATGGAGTTTAGGTTGCAGTTTTTATAAACAAACGTAAATATTACTTATATGGTACAACCACAGATAAGAATAGACAGATGTGGATCTTGTATGGACCATATTTACATTCTAAATTTCAATACCTAATTCCAATCCAATTCTTTTAGAGCAGGACGTACATTTCTGTCTCTTTTCTGGCTATTTGGATTATATCAAAGCAAACATTGAAATTTAGAATGTAATTATAGCCCATACAAGATCCTCATCTGTCTATTCTTATCTGTGGTATACAACGATAAAATTTTTAAGAATATAATTTTTAATTTTTTTCATTGATTTATTATTTTACTGACTTATATTTTTTGAGTGGGGATGGTTAATAATAGCCGCATTTTTTGACGCTAGATCTGATCCAGACAGATCATGTTTCATGAAACGCCAAGTAATATAAACGACTACCCGGATCAAAATGTTGATCAAAAAACAAAAATTTGTAAAATTGTTGTTGTTGTTTTCAATGTAAACTTTGATCTGATCCGGATCACTATGCGTCAAGAAATGCGGCTAGTGTGGTGGAAATCTTTTAAATAGATGAAGGATACTAATTGGATTTATTATTTATTGTTTAGGTAGTCTACTGTTTTATAAGTTTTGAATATAGTTTAAAATATTGTTGATTGCTCTCTTACAAATAACGAATAACCGATTAATTGGTTATCAGTAATATTAATGACTATGATGTTGAATTTAATTAATTACGTATACTCTCAGCAATTTTAAATGTTGCTTAACAGTAGTTTTAAGTTGCAAAAATGACAAATGTGGCAAAAATCATTAGAATATGTAGCTGATATAAATTATATTTAATTGTTAGGTCGTCTCCGAGCTACAGAAATGCTACTGAATCCTTGCTCAGCATCCAGAAACTACAAGCATCCAGTTATCATGTAGCGTAGAAATTGTATTGCCTTGTGATAACTATTTGATCATTTATATCACTAACAAGTAGTAAAGATTTGTTAATAATGGATAATAGTATATTATTCATCGAGCATATAATGATATCTGTTATTCACGAAGATGAAGTTTGCCGACACGAGCCGATAGGCGAGTGTCGTAAATTATCTGAGTGAATAACAGCCATTATATGCGAGTAGAATACGATACTTTGTCCACGACCGACAAATATCATTATGTTTTATAATCAAATCCTTTAAATACTTTTCAAATAATTTTCGTCGACATTTTGCCGTTACAGTTTAATAATAATGAAAGTGACAAGAGACTACTCGATGACCTAGCAGTGAATAATGGATATCATTAAAAGTGATGAAACAAACGTATAATGAGCATATTATACGTTAGTCGTGGACAAATATCAATTTAGTCTTCAGAGATACCCGTGAAATTTTATGTAAGCCTTATTCGTAAACAGCACAGTACTTAATTAAATTATTGGTGCATTCTAGATTTTTGTTGCAATGTAAGATAATCAATTTTAAATTATATCATATGATTATATAAATAAGTAACTTTAACCATATTAATTTCCTTTTTTCCAGATTTATAGGAAATTGCTGATTAGTTTAATTTTATGGTTAAATATTTATTTTTAACTTTTTATTTTCATTTTAATTTTTAAATCTCGTTGCAGTATATAAACAATTAATTAACTAGTTAGAGGATACCTGTAATTAATGAACCAAGTGCGGTGAATTTAAATCATAGCTTTGTAATTAGCTCAGAGCGGGGAGTCTTCATATTCATAATATTTAATATATTGTATTTTTATTTATTTATTTTGTCCATTAATGTTTATTAATTAATTTAATTTAAAGAATATTTAAAGGGATCTCTTCCTTATTAGTTTACGAATAAATAATTTAATTTTCAGAATATAACATAGTTCCAGAATTAATTATTATTACAGGGATTAAAATTAATCCTGAGTTTCAGAATTAAATTTTAGCTGGATTCAACCCTCCACGATCAACAAACGTGATATTTCGTATGTAATTCTCTCCAAAATGCATGGTCTCGCTCATGGTATTCACACTCTCTTTTTTGACTTAATTTAAATTGTATGTAGATAAGTAAATAAATAAAGCTAATTCAGTCTGCAAAAATGATTTACATTTTAAAAAAGGACTCAATATTTTGATACCGCAATGATTTAAAACAATAATTTTAAACTGCGATCGATCATACAGCTTGATCTCTTAATATTTGTGCACACAGTCCAACTCGTACCACTGACCTTAGGCACAAATATTGTATTATATACCTTTGACTGAATCTAAATTTTCGTATTACATTTTACGTATGTATACATAACGCGAAACTATTATACTACATACATATATACCATACAGCAAAGTACATTCATATAATAAAAAATATTTATAAATTAAAGCACGAATTAATTGGTCGATTTTTTACGCTTAAGAAAATTATGTATTTGTGTAAAATAACCTCAACATTGAAATAAAATAAAAAACCGAGAAAGAAATTTTTTAATTCATTAGTCATTACTCATTACTTATTATACTCATTATTATTATAACTCGCGTACTATAGTACTACTACTACCACTACTATACTACCACTATTATTTTTCTAAATTTCTTTCAAGAAAATTTAAAAGAGAATTCGTGTTTCTTTTCTTCTGTAAACCAACATACATTTTTTTTTTAATATTTAATTACGAGTTCTTGTTTTTATTCGTTTGGTAATCTTCAGTTTGAACGGTTGTTTCTTTAAAAACTGTAAAAAAAAAAATTAGTTTTCATTAAAATAAAAAAATTAAAATATGTAATTACAAAAAATATTGTGAAAATAAAAAAAAAATAAAAATTAATAAATAAATAAAAAATGAACATTTGTTCGTAAGTGAAGTTATGCAATTTATACAATTTTTTGTCAGTTTTGTTATTTAATTGTTTTTGTACGTATAGAAAAATTTCTATAACTATACATAAAAGTGGAATAAATAAGCAATAAAAAGTATTTATTTTGTGAATTTATAATTTTTTTTTTTTATTCAAACATTATAACTGGATTATATTTTATTTTTCTGCAAACATACATACATAAGAAACGCATATCCCGTTTTACAAGTGGTATAATATCGGGTTTGTCGCTTAGTTTCAAACATAATAATTTAAATCTTTTGTTATTTACGAGATATAATTCATGTAAGTTAATATTTTTTTTTTTGTAGTTTAATTACTTGTAATTTGCATGTCAGTGTGATGGTTATTTGTTAAGTGCTGTTAGTTAGTTTTTTTTTTTGGTTCATAAAGTGAAACTTGTCATTTCATGTGTATGCGCAAGTAAAGAAAAATTTGCTGTATAATTTTAACTTTTCATCACTTTCTTCTGTGACTAGTCATGCAATGAACTTTATTGGTCTTATGCTAATTTAAGTGATATGTTTAAAAACAATAAAATTCCATGAAAAGTGTTTAATCAATTTTTTATAGTGTATTGTACAGTTTTCGTTACCATATGTGAAACGGGAAGCAATGAAACATTTTTCTGTATATTATCGCAAGTCTTATAACTAAATAACAATTATAATCGGATTAACAGCGAATTGTTTGTCAACACCAACTGCCTTAAGACCTCACATTTCATAAAACAAAAATAACAAATTGGGATCAAATCTAAAATTGAATTTTAATTCTTCGGAGGTAACTGTGTCAAATACAGCGAACTGTATCAAATTGATTATTTGAGTATACAAGAGAGTTGATAAAATTCCTGGGGCAACATTTTCAGCCAAGTATGGAATAGTAATTTACTGGCTTGCTTCTAAAAAAATCATTCTTGGGTATATTTTAAGGTGTTACCACCTTTGGAATCTTTGTTGACAGTCCAACCTGTAAATGAGAAGTGACATACTTATCCTATAACTCTAAAAGTAAAGCCTCTCTCTAAAAACTTTGTAAAGCCATGGTATTCTGGGCTCTGTGCCCAAGTTATGTGGACCATACTTCCTAAAACAATTGTAAAACTATTCATTTATGCAAATATTTGATTCGGTTTGCGAGTTTTTGATGTCTGCTGTGGTAAATCCAACAATGATTTAACAAATTACTACTAAAATTTCATTATATAAGCGCATAGAACAATGATCTAGCTAAATTATTTTTAATTTATACAATACAATAGTTGTAGTACGTGGTTTTAAATAATTTTTGAATTTACCAAAGCAATACGGCAACTATCATAAAATAATAAAGACATCGATAAAAGTTTAGCTTGAACTTAAAGCGTGACATATTTCTGTAACGACCCAGAAGTACTTTAGAATTTTAAATTACTGGAACATTAAATTTAAAATTATTTTATTTATTCTTGTTGGACAGTACTCGTATAGTACATAAAACATTTTGCTAATTTCAATATTGAATAATCCGGGCCATCTAGTAGCACGGACCTAGGGCAAAGGACGATCCGGAACTCGCAATAAGTTTTAGCAAATTTTTACTTTAAACTTGACTATAAGTCACTATGATCAATTCATAAGTAAAATTAGAAATCAAATTCGGACTCTTATTAGCTGTATAGGTCATGAAATATATTTCATAAATCTTCGTGATATCCTTACCAAAAGTATAAAAGTATTCTCCAAAAATTTCAAGAATCTTTACGTATATCCAATAAATTTTTGAAAAATCAAAGTTATTTTGTAGGTATCAATGTTAAAAGCTCAAGGACTTCTAAAATTTTTAAATTTAAGACGTTTAATTATTTGGAAAAATTACAGAGTTCTAAGAATTTCAAGTAATCCACCGAAATCAATAGATAGCCATAATAGAATATCAAGAATCTGAAGAAATCTATAAATAATATTTTGAGGATGAGAACTTCAAAAAATTCAATTCAATAATTAAAATAAAATTAAAAATTTCAAGAAAATTACAAAATTTCAAAAATAAGAATTTTTGTAAATTTTAAAAATTGCAAGATATTTAAAATTTAAAATTTTATTGAATTAAATATTAAAAAACTTAATGTGACGAAAATTAATGGTTTCTTCAAGATTAATGATTCTTGCACTAAACAATTGATGAATTTTAATAGATTCAAAACATGGAATGCACAAAGCAACGTATGAGCTCAACTATTGTACGTGGAAATAGAGAGAAATAGCTGGCAAGTCATATCTAGTCATAACTGTCAGATATAAAAATACCACAAAATAATACAAAAGTGACTTATTTAATCCGATTTGATTTACTTCAAACATAAATCAAGCGACTGTATAAGGTGTGTATATTTAATCGGCATTGTGTGAAGTTTAAGGAACGTTATTTTAGAAAATTTAAATTGGAAAATAAAAATTCGCCGTAATTAATTCTTAAACGCTGATATTTAGAATATATAAGACTATTAAGAGGTAATGGTGTATATTGCCCAATATATCTTCATTAGTGATTTTACCCATAAGATTAATTGAGTAAGTCGTAAACTTGTTTGAATTTAGATTCCAGATTTAGATATGTCGCTCCGTCCATCCCTCCTATAAACAACAATAATTAAGAAATTTAAGAAAGCATGTTCTTTATTTCAATGGAAAATATTGACTAAATTTTTAGTAAAATTTGAAGATTTTTGAATTTTATTAATGTACTACTTATGTAAAAGGGGTATTTTTAAACCACAATAACACGACAATTTTAAGAAGAGATTTCATTTGTAGTTACGATTATAGTCGTGGATATCGGTGGTCTAAACCAGTTCTTACAATTGATGTTTAATACCGAACTTTTTCGGATATATATATAAATTGTCAAGTAGATTGCTGTTGCTTTTTATTTATAACATACATATTACAAGCATTCGCTTGTCAAAAATGAAAATTTAAGGTTATGTTTTCAAAAGGCCTGCAGGTATATGTCGAATTCGATTGAAGAAAAGTTTTTACTCTATAAAGGTAAACTGAGGGTACTTACTTGTAGCCAGATCATCCAGTTTATTAGAAGAATGCAATCACTTTGTTAACGAATTTATCATTATCTTGAGTCGTCAACAATGTCATTTATGGTTTATAATTAGTTTGAATAATTTTTATTGGGTTGTTGAGTAAGTTTTAGAGTAAATAATGTCCTGCATGTAATTCCTTAACGTTGATAAATATTTTGAATTATAGTCATCTCAAATGATTATATTTTACGAATTTATCGTGATCGTGAGTCTTAAACTGTGTAATTTGTGGTCTATAATTAGTGTAACCTTAACTTGGGCAGGTAAATATTTTAATTTTTATTTTTGAATAAAATCTACGGCATTCATTTTATTTTTAAAAGCTTCCTGCAGTACTCGTTTTAACCTTAAACTGTTCCATTGAAAAAAAAAAAATCCACTGAGGGTAAAATTTTTTTTGCACCAGTGCATTTTTGCTACTCTCGCTTTTTTGGTCGAGTAACCCCTCTTTTTACATACACCATGGATTTGACGTTTTAAATTATTTAATCCGTTACTTGTAAAAACCCGGTTTACGATTTAAGCGATAGATAAATTATGTTTCAAAATCGAGAATATGGAGGAGATTTTAAAATGTTTAGGCACTTTTCAATAAAAATGGTTGATAACAGAAACGTGAACCCACACATAAAAAAGTGCAATTTAATATTTTTGTTCGATTGACGTAAAAAATCTGGATACTCTGTGGGGCAATTATGAATGTTTATAATTGGTCATTATGAATTATTACAAAAAATTAATAATTTGTTTTATAAAAACACTTAATAGATAAATATTAAAAAAAGATATTTACCTGTACAAAACGCAAATTACCTGCACAAGTGTACACAGTTCAAGCACAGTACAAAGCAGGTTACTTGCACAAAATTCACTTTCAAATTAATGTCAATATTTTTAGACTAGAAAGGTCTATATTACTTACATGTTGGTATAAACGACGCAATTGTGGGCGTTTGTGTGTGTATGAAAATAAATCAAATTTTTCTTTTGGTTCTATAAATCTTTTTTATTCAAAAATCAATTAGAAACGCGTGCTATGGTTTTTCTCAGCAGTTTAGAATACATGCAAAGGTGTTTCATTTTTTTATAAAACCATCATTCTTCAGTGCCTCGTAGATATTTACATATTGCTAATTTATAAACAATTCTCCAATATAATTGCTGCATTGCTGAACCTTGTATTGACGATTGGAGACGTGATTTTAGACAAAATATTTATTGTAGTTTCGCTGCAAAAAATTTCCGCTATGCCATATTTTAGTCGTTCTGCGAGCACTGATGCTAATTTTGTATTGACGATTGGAGCACCACGGATTCCATTTAGCGGGATTTTTCTATACTAAAACTATCAACCATTGACGTCTAAAATATTGTTTTGTTGCTGAAACAATCGCAATTCCTTCTTTCAATTTTTCCTATATAGTATTGTCTATGCAACACAAGCTTCAAATGGATGGTTCTTTTAAATAAACAGTTTTTCAGTTGAAATGAATATGGGAATATATGCAAATTAGCTATGCCGGCCGATATTGTAGTATTTTTGAGATTTACTGCGGTCAATTGGAGAGTTTTAACCTTCATCCTGCTAGAAGAGTCTTTGAGACTCATTTTTTTTATTTTATAATGATTTCAGTTGCTAAAAATATAATTATGAAGTTGATTTTTTAACATTCGTTGAAGCTATAGATAATAAGTTTAAAAAGCTTTTTTAATTTTTTCTAACTACTTCTGCAGTAAGGATAATGATGAAATTTATAAATGGAAACACAAATGTATAGAAGAGTCTAAAAGATACCTCATAAATATGTTAAAAAATATGTATTATAATAATTCAAATATTCACATATTTATTAAATTAAACATATTTATATGTATATATTGAGATTATGCATGTAAATATTTACGTAAATAAGGTTTTTTGTACAAAAATTATAAGAGATGGTCTTTTGCTAACTGCTCGTGTTAACAAACAAGAGACCGTAAATTATAATGAGTTTTGGCATCCATTTTTTGAAAATCCCATTTTTCGTGCGACTTTGGGTATCAATAGATTCACATCACTTTTAAAATATTTAAGATTTAATGACAAAAACACACGAAAATTGCGTAGGACAAAAGATAAATTTGCTCCAATAAGAGATGTTTGGGAAACCGTAAATACAAATTTGCTAAAATATTATATTTCTGGAAAAAATTTAACTGGGATGAGCAGTTGGCACCATTTCGTGGCCGAGTTGGCCACACTAAGTTATTTGGTAAATACAACAGACAAATTAGCCATACATGTATTATAAGACGCAAAACTAATCGCTGGCCAATCGCTTTTGTCCAAAATATTCTTGATATCAGTGGAATAGCTGCTCTAGTTATTTGGAAAAATCTATCACCGAGGAGGTGGAATTTTAACAAACAACGAAATATTTATTCGGGAATTGCAACAGATTCAGTTACGCCACATATAATTTGTCGCAGCAGGAAAGGCATTAGAGTATCTTACTTATCTGTAATAACTGAAGTTACGCAAAATAATAAAGAAAATAATGACAACAGGCCATCAAGTTCAACAGCAGTAAAACGAAAAAAACGGTGCTACATCTGTAAAATAAGTCGTATGTCAAAACAGACCTATGATGTTTGCAATAGGCATGTTTGTTCGGAGCATTCACAAAAAAAAAAATTATCTGCAATAATAAATGTAATAATAAAGAACGACTTTGATATGTATGCTGGTCTTCTTTTCTTTTTGATTTCTTTTTAATAAATTATGAATTTAAAAATATAAAGTATTTTTTAATTATTTATTTTACAACAATTCTAGTACAATTCTATATAAAGAGTCTCAGAGACTCTTCTATAAGTTTATGTTATGAAAACTTACTATCATTGTAAAGGTTAAGTTGCTTGGCTTCCAGGTATCTAGGTTATTAGGATTACACAAAAGGTTAGTAGGGCTTTTCAGCACCTACTCCAGAGAATTTATTATATTACTCCACATTTCATGTTTTATTCGAATTTTTTCGACTTTATAGCATTGAGCTACTTTCGGGCATTCAAGATTACATTTCAAGAATCTTCAATATTCGAATCACAGCCCAAACAAGTCAAGCCACAGTTTTCCGACATTATATTTTTTGGGTTTTAGGCGATGGCTATTTGCCATTTCTATAGAATCAAAATCTCTTTAATAATGACAAGGTAAAGCTAAAATTCGACGAATATCTCCAATGATAAAATAAATGCCGTGAAAATTATCAAACTAAGCCTAAAATTGTCTGTATGGCATTCAATGATTATTTGCTATACATTAGGTTCATCGTTGGAGAAATTTGTCTACACCTACTTTAGCGAGACAAAAAAGACCAATCGATTTTTGTCTGAACTGAATTTTATCGATATTAAATATTTTTGTTATAAGATTCTAAACCAATTCTCTTAAGATTTTCCGAAACGAGATATTCTATCTAGATGCTGCAGCTATACTATAGTGCTACATGGCACTACACAACTTTGGTGGTGGCCGAAATAGCGTTGTCCATTTTTTTTAAAAGTTCAGTAATATTGGCCAAATGCCGTCTAACAATCCCAGTGTCCCATTAGAAGCCACAGTCCACTAGAGTCAAGTAAATTACATTATCGATCATCATAAAAAATGATAGAATTTAAATAGTAACTATACCTCCCACAATATTTCATAAGGACCTCCTCAGCGGTCCTTTCATCAATTTTAGAAACGGGTTCGCAGTATATGCAATTATTAAAGACTTGTGCAATCTTATAAATTTTCTTGAAAAGTTAACTCTGCCAACAGATTATTCAGTTAATACAATTTGGCAATTTTGTAAAATATTCACAATGATGCAATATTAGAAGGAGAAACTGACAGACTCATGTTAATATTAACTTTTAAACTTCATTCGGTTATCGTTTTACGTGTATTATAAAACTTGAAGCCACTTGAAGAAATATCGTGACTCGTCGAAAAGAAAAATCGTTTGAAAATACTTCAACTGATGTAATATGAAAGCAATAGACTAAGGTTGGAATATTTAAATTCAACAGCTATTTAAAGTGAAAAGACAACGATTATGGGAATAAGAGGCTACGGCTGTATAGCATTTTTTGTAAATCCACCAATCTTAATTTAATTTTCCTTATACTCCAATATTTAATTATATAGCTTGCAGGGAGTTGGATATGGGAGAGAAACTACCTGAATGATGCTAATCATGGGTTACAAATCGATTCTACCAATAAATTTTATTCTGTAATCGTTTTCCCGTAAAAGAGGCAGATCTCGATTGACAGAGGCAAAACTCTTGGATTATCAAAATCCTTCCAAAATCGTTTTTAAAATCCAATTACTAAGAGTTAGCTTTTGCTAGGACGGGGTCAATATTTCGTTGGTATAAAATTAAGGCCAATACCTTTGGTTTTCTGTACATGCCACAGGTATTTCTTCTAGAATCAACAAATTTCCAAAATGATCAAGAATTTACTGCCATTTCATATTGAACCCTGTTGATGTAAATTTTATAAGCTATCTAGTGTCAACTATCAAATTCTGTTGCTAGCGTCAAAACAGCCAATTTCATTACCGTTTCTTGAGTTTAATAGATTTTCATCAAACCATAGACGATTGAATAAAATATCATGAATTGTATATCATAGTCAGTATCATAATTAGCAAAGTCAAAACCCAATCAATTAAATTTAAATACGAAATCACATAGACTTAAAATTATTTCCATTGATTTATTGACAGGGTACGGAGTAATTTTCTTCACTTGATGTTATATTAAACGGAATAACATCATTTATATGTCATCGTCAAAATAGACTTTTGAAGTAATATCCAGCAAACCATTGGAATATTTCGTATGCAAACCAATTATATGTATCAATCTCTTAAAGATATCCAGCTTGAGGCATAAAAGTTCTATTGTATAGAATCTCTTTCAACAATTTCACTTGCAACAGACGAGTAAACGGCAATGAAAATCCCACCACGAGAATAAAAATCCAACCACAGAACAATTTATGCCTTTAAATTGGATACAATGAAGTACAAACAAAACGATAAAATTTCTTAGATTTTGTTGAAATGCCACGAGTATTTTTAAAGTTTGACAATTACAGCAGCATTACTAGGTGATGCATTTCTATAGCTCGTTGAGGCTGTTTTGCTATTCAAATTTTTATTTTTATTGAAAAGAAATTCTTCCACACAAGTAAATGCTTCGACCTCACATCAGCTTTCAAAAGACTCAAAAAGGACACTAATTTTGTTCGATTTATCGATAATTTGTGGAACAGTTAACTGTTAATTAGTATAGTGCCATCACAATTGCGCCTATCCAATATTACCAAGATTAGTGAGATTGCATAAACTTGAAGTTCAAATTTAATTTTTGTGACGACTACTGTAAAGGATGTAGGAAATAAAACCCCATATCATCCAATTCAGTAAAACCCATATCATCCAATTAAAATATTTTACCTTCTTGGGTTCTAGTGCCCCCTCCATTTTTTTGTTGTGTATTTAATAGCTGCCGCAAAGCAGTGACAGAAAGGTGATGGAATTGGATACTAGGTCAACGTTTATGTTAAAATCTAATATGTTTTTCATATTTACGAGTAAAAGCGCTTTAAGATGTGTTACTTTCATAAACAATTTTGAACAAAGTGCAATTCTTTGTTAAAACATTAATTTCCATCCACCAATAAACCCACCTACATATTTTGTCAAAAAATACTAAGAAAGAGATTCTGAAATTGGATTACAAATGAAAATACAAAATATTTGTAGAATAACCTGCGGCATCTTTAGAGTATTGTGTAATATTTAGACGTCAGGATTTTAATTGTTTATAACATAAATAATTTAATCCTTTAAGAAAACGTTATAAATTCATTATACATTTCCTGTATAATTAAGTACAAAAAGTTGATGACCTATAAAGAACATTATTTCAAATACACCAAGTGACAAAAGCAATCCATGCAACAGTCATTAAATCTAATTTAATATTTATCACCACCATACAACTTTCTTAATAATAAAAGAAAACATTTAAAACTATTACGTATCTAATCAATCACACCGCTCCCCCATTAGGTTAACAATCTTACAAAAAAATCAATTAAAACAACCACATTCATCGGTCTTCATTTACGGCAATATATAAAACGACATAATTACATAAAATACCTTTTCATAATCGTAACCAACCAAAAAACCATTTCATAACCGCATAATTATAATCTATCATCATCGTAAAGTACATATTTACTTCAATTTAAAAAACCAAACATTTAAATAATCACTGGACCAACAAAAAAATTATTAACCACTTCTTGTGTCAAAAAAATAAAAATAAACGTATATATATACATATATGTATACATAAATAATAAAACTATTTTGAACACAATTTCTTAACAACGAAGCGAAAGACATCGAGAGAGAGAGAGATCAAGATCAAGATCATTAAAATAAAAATTTATTTCCATCATCATTTCACAAATACCTAACTACTCAAATACAAAACCGGATTCAACGAATTAAATGGATATAAAATAAAAAATAATAAAATTTTAGTTTTCTTTTAATAGAAATAATTTGTGTGACAAATCACAAAATATTTTATTTAAAACAATAGGATTTTACGTTAATCGTGTTCAACTCAAAGATCATACTGCTGACATACATTCATTTTCTGATTTTGTTCCAAATATTTAAATGTAAAAGTGAAATTATCGGTTGTTATTATTTTTATGTAATTTCGAATATAATTAGCTATGTTCGGCACAGTACACTTTATTATTATGTATTGTTTCAAGTGACTGACTTTGTTTTTTTTATTACAAGTACTTCCACATCTTGAGTGCTACTTTACCACAAAAACCATGTGTCCATAATCGATTTCTCACTAAAGGTATTTTTATGTTTTCTCTTCCTGCTTGTAATTATATTATACAGAAAATTTACCAGTCCACTTGTACATCACATTATTATACCTGCATTTTCTTGTGCTCTTGTATATCCCCGTATCCGAGCAATCTTTGCTTCAAAAACTGGTCAAATTCAATTGGCTATGGTGAGCTGCTTTTTGCTAAACAATTTACTATATTTATTATTTTACAAGACCTAATTATTTCACGTCCGAGTCTACTAACATTACAACTAAAAACACCGATTAGAACTTTGACCATAGGTTGGTCTTCTTTAATGTTCTGGATTGAAGTCATTTCTCATTTCTACTGTTTATGAGGTTTTTCCTGCTAAATTAGATCAAAATATTCCTCTCTGGCAATGCTTTCATTTTCTTTGACACAAGTTTTGACTAGAAAATGTTGAATTTTATTTGAAAAAAGGAGCTAGATGTTTCGTTTTATTTGAGCCCATTCAAATGAATCATGTTCTGTTTCATCTATGATACTTTTGAACGATGGCCCGCATATGTTCACAAAATTAAATCTGAGAAAACCAATTGGTTTTCCTACACATGGAACGCTTAAAAATGTAAACACATTTAAAAAACCTTCGTAATATTAAATTTCTAAGTAAAACGATTTGAGTTGAAAGGTTTCGATAAGTGAAAGCTCTTAAAACATTTTAACGAAAGACAGGATTTATGGAAAGGTACAAAAATTGCAGAGAAAGTATAAATAAATTATCACGCTTAAAGCTCATTGAAAACTAAAACTTTAAATTAACCCAAAATACAATTTTTCTTTATAATAACAAGTTCAAAAGTCAAATTATTGGGTTTGAAAAGCTCTTAAAACTAAAAGCTCTTAATAATTTACATAGAGCACAAATATACTAAATCCTACCCAAAATTCCGTAATCGCCCTTGTTTTATAAAATTTCGAAGTAAAATGGTTTATTTAAAAAGATCCAATAAGTGAAACTTTTAAAACTAAAGCTCTTGTCAATTTTTTCAAATACATAATTTAAGCTCATGAAACATTTTATTAAAAATCAGAAATCATTAAAAAGCTCCAAATGTTAAGTGCAAACCGAAACAGTATGAATTAATTTTCAAGCTTAAAGCTTATTGTAATAAATATTCTAAATTTATTCCAAAATCTCACCTTCTTTTAAACTGTCGAATTTCAGAATAAAAAGTAAATGGTTTGGGTTAAAAATCTTCGATACGTGAAAGCTCTTACAACTAAAAGTTCGACATTTTTTGCAAATACAAAACAAAATATTTTAACAAAATCCTCAAATTATGGAAAGGTTGAAAAATGTTAAGTTCAAACCCTAAAAGAATAACTTAATTATCAATCTTAAAGCTCATTGGAAACAAACATTCTAAATATATTCCAAAATTCCGTTACAAAGGGTAATTTTGAGGTAAAATGTTTAAAAAGTTTGAATCAGTGAGAGTTCTTAAAACTTAAAGCTCTTGAAACTTTTTGCAAATAAAACAGTGTAACAAAAACCTGAAATTATTAAAAGTCTAAGAAATGTATTTTAACCCCAAATACATAACCTATCAAGCCCAAAGCTCATTGTAGCAAATATTCTAAATGTATCCCAAAATTCCGTACTTATTTTTAATACCAAATTTCGGAGTAAAATACCAAGCTTCCTAGTGAAATAGTTTGGTTTGATTAAAAGCTCTTGAAAATTTCCATTGAGAACAAATACACTAAATTATCCCTAAATTCCGTTACCTTTTGTAAAATTGAATTTCTGAGTAAAATGGTTTGGTTTAAAAATCTTTTCTAATTGAAAGCTCTTAAAACAAATAGTGCTTGATATTTTCTATACACAACATAATTTTTGCTCATAAAACATTTTAAGAAAAACCTTCAATTATGAAAATTCTCCAAAATGTTATAAATTCAAACCCTAAAGGTACAAATTAATTATCAAGCTTAAAGCTCATTGAAAACAAATATTCTAAATTTATCTGAAAACACCGCTTTCCTTTATAGTATCAAGTTCCGTAGTAAATTGGTTTGGTTTGAAAACGTTCTAAATCAAAAAGCTTTTGATGATTGTTGATTAACTTTAAGATCAAATATTCTAAATTTTAGCCAAAATTCTGCTACTAAAATCATCAAGCTTTGATAATTGAAAGCTTATAAAATTAAAAGTTCTTCATTTTTTGCATATACATAAAACATTTTAGCGAACACCTAAAAGTATTAAAAAGGCTTATCATTAAAAGTTAAGTTAAAGCCCAAACTTATTTAAATTAATAACCAAACTCAAAACTAATTGACAATTTTTGCAGATACATATTTTATGCTTATACCATTTGTTAACAAAACTTGCGGATAATTCGATATTTGAGAACTTTCAGGAATATTCAAGATACTTCTAAAATTCAACATTTTTGAGATTATTTCGAAATTTGTGATGCTTTATCGATATATTTAGAAATTGTCGGAGCATTGAGTTGCAAGATTGTTCATAGGTACAATAAGCATTTTTAGGGCCAACAAAATTTTGCGCGGGGGGGGGAGCGAAAGAAATGTTTAGTTACGCCACTGAACACCCTAGACAATAATTAGCAATGCTTCCTTCTCAATTTGGCTGTGAATGTGATTGGCATCGAGTGTTTGGCTTCAGTTACCAGTGGTTGCCATGAGGAGGCAGCACGTACTTTTGCGAATTGTGACCAGGTTACCTCTTACACAATTGTACCCATCAGCAGCTGCCTAATACCTGACCAGAACAACTCGTGGCTTGCGATATATTTCCCACACCGTAGGCACTCTCATTTGTGTACCTATGTATGTAATATTCAAACCCAGAAAGAACGTTAGGGTTGAGGCAACAAAAAAAAAGCTACAGTGGTAGACATTCGTATAAACGCACTATGTTTTTTGAATATAGTTCTAACAGTAAAGTGTTTTGATTTTTTTCAATTAGTCTAAATTATGTCTATCATCTTAAATCTGTTGATAAGATAGACCATTAGTAAAAATTTTAATGGTTTACTTCAATAAATTGAAAAATCTAAATTTCAGGTGGACATTCGTATAAACGCACTTCTGATAATGTACTAAATTAAAAACCAAAATTAGCAATTTTTCATATATTATTTTATTTAATATTTGGTCTGGCCCCGACCTTTCTGAATAACTTCGAAAATTCGAGAAGGCATTGAATTTGTTAAATTGTTGAGGGCTTTCAGATCAATTGTGGCCCAACATTCAAGTATGGCACTTTTCAAATCTTTAATTGAATTATATTGCTGTTCATTTCCATAAACTTTTCGTGGAAGGCCCTCTAAAGATTTTCGATAGGATTGCAATCAGGACTATTGCCTATCCAAGATCACAGCTCGCCAGAAAGGTCTAATCCGCAAAGAAGCTATACACGAAACCGTCTATCATGCAGGCCATTGGATCTTCCTGTGACGACCCGACACATTGCACGTATTTTTAATAGTTCACCGAACATAAAATGGACAAAATTTTGGATCAAACCACTTTTAACGGCCATGCATACGAATAATCCGCTCAAATTTGCTCGTAAATACATGTCGTCGATAAAGGATTGGCTGAGTGTGATTTTTTTCTTACGGAAAAAAAATTAATCTGGATCTTCCCGACTGCTACAGTTGCTAATGGCATAATTTTGAGGAACATGGCGTCGTTAGGTCGAAGCGTAATTTTGTGGCGGTGTGTTATGGTATGCGGATCATTTTCTTATAACGAGGAGCTTCCCATCTGCTTTATAACGACACGAATGGACTTCCGTATGTACGTGAAACTTTTGGAAGACGTTTTGATAAATTATCTGGATAATAACATCAACAAAAATTATAATTTTCAACAAGACAATGCCTCGATCCATGCTTCGAAGGAGACCACACCGTGGTTTCTCGAGAGAAACATTCCCCTTCTTGAATGGCCAGCTTGCAGTCCTGATTGCAATCCTATCGAAAACCTTTAGAGGGCCTTCCTCGAAAAGTTTATGGAAATGAACAGCAATATAATTCAATTAAAGATTTGAAAAGTGCCATACTTGAATGTTGGGCCACAATTGATCTGAAAGCCCTCAACAATTTAACAAATTCAATGCCTTCTCGAATTTTCGAAGTTATTCAGAAAGGTCGGGGCCAGACCAAATATTAAATAAAATAATATATGAAAAATTGCTAATTTTGGTTTTTAATTTAGTACATTATCAGAAGTGCGTTTATACGAATGTCCACCTGAAATTTAGATTTTTCAATTTATTGAAGTAAACCATTAAAATTTTTACTAATGGTCTATCTTATCAACAGATTTAAGATGATAGACATAATTTAGACTAATTGAAAAAAATCAAAACACTTTACTGTTAGAACTATATTCAAAAAACATAGTGCGTTTATACGAATGTCTACCACTGTATATACCTTTCGAAAAATGAGTCAGCTGTTAATAAAATACTTTTAGTATTAACCTAGTTCACCAAACAACCATAACCAAAAAAAAATAAACAATTTGTTGTTTACCACCTACAACCTGTAATGGCAAACAATATACAAATTAAAAATTAAAAATTTGTCCAATTTCACCAAGTAAACAACTATCATTCCCACCTGTACACCACATTATTCTACTAACCTAACCCAAAAATAGTTATAGTTATAGTTATATGTATACAGAATAAGTACAGAACTAACGGTTCATAAACTTACAAAACCAAATCGATAGCGTAATTAATTTTGCAATATCCGTTCTAAACCAATAACCATTAGAACTTTACTTTTGTATTCCAAATTGTTTTAAATTCCAATTGATTTGGTTTATCATAGTTTATATTTGTGTGGTATAGAGCGACACGCAGACATGGCATACGTTTATACAAGGTTAGAATATTTATTGAACATTTGACATAATTTGATACCGTCTCAACAAGAACTTCAACTTCTAGTTTTTCTTTTTTTTTGTGTATGCAAAATATTAGATATGCTACGAGTAAACATAATTTGCTTGCCTGGTTGATCGCGCAACACACAACTTCACTATTTCTGTATATACGTTTTAGTGACCTATATAATTTATTTCGTTCGTAAAAAAAAAACTTAAGTTTGTAAACAAAACAGCACTAAAAGAAGTAAACGAAGAAATAAAGTTTTTTATTCAATTCCGTGTTAGTATTTACAATAGAATTATGTAGAAACGAGTAGTTTTCTTCAGTCTATTATCTGCTAACGGTTTGGATATACATGTAGACATATTAATTCATGTTAATTCAACGATACTTGAATTAATAATGTGTAGTGGTTAATTCTCAAAAACTGTAACTACTTATACATATTTGTAAGCTGAATTGTTTGTTTTAATAAATTGTGGGTGAACTTGATAGATAATTCTTAATTGCAAAATGTTTGATGAATGTTAGTTAATATTTTTTCTAACTTGATCGTAACGATCTTTTCATAATTTTTTTCATACAAAAGTTCTGAAAGATTTTTAATTTTTCTGATTTTAAATGTCACAATAAATATTAACTGCTACGGACAATATACATAGTTTATTAAATTGTTTGTCTCATTCAGTGTAAATCATTTGGCGATATTCATATTATTTCGTGTTCATTTACTTTTTATGAAAAATTCGCGATGAATGATACGAGTGACGTCATTCTGAAAGCTTTAAATGAAGTACGTTTCGAATTTTCTAAGGAGTATTTCTAGTCAGAAGAGAAATACATTAGTTAGACCTTAGACATAAATAATTGCTGGTGTTCTGTAATAAAAAAAATCATGATTCATGTCTTGCAACGTAATTTGACAAAGATTGTAAAAATGTTGTTAAAACTTGCCTGAATTCGTCGCTACCATCTCAAACTATCGAAGATGAAAATTTCGTTTTTAGGACAGTAAAAAATATTTGTTAATTTGATATAATACATTACCTTGAGAAAATGCATTTAACCTCTCCACCTTCCATTAAAATCTAGTTATACTCTATTAAAATTCGAACAGTTGCTAGTGGAGACACTAAATAACAGTGCCTTGCCATATGTTATTTAATCGTTTTCTGCCGATATGGCAAAAGTTGCGTGATTAGTGTAATTTTTACAGGCCGTCAGCAATTTTGGTAGTAATTATAATTATTTATTTAATTAAGATATTGGTCAACAAATTATTCAAAAGAAGTTTAATTTAATTTTATACAGAAAATTAATATTTAAGGAATATAAATTTGAATTGCAATCCAACGCCATATTTGGTATTTTTCTTATTACGTTATTAATGGCAGAAAATATAGCTGGTAGAGTGGCTGGGTAATATCCGAAACATTACCAGAACCATTATATATGATTCTATGAAATCAACAAAAATCGGCGATTTGCTACTTTAAGTACATATATTTACCACTGATACACAATTTATACTTTGCGAATACATGGAGAATTTCTTGTTCCAGGAAAACAAAACTTGCCGACACGTAATTTTTTTTTTTTTTACCTTTTTATTCTATGCAACCTTTTCTGGGGCTCAAGGCACTCCCAACTCTTTCGCAGTTAACTTTTACCGTCCTACTTTACACAGTAGTTGCCAAATCGAGAACGTACGGCTATAGACCCGTTTTGTATAAACCACCTGCACATTGCATTACTTCATGCTAGCCTATATAGTGCTGACATGAAAGATGGGTCGGCCCATGGATTCTGCACTCTCAACAGGGGGTCATAGTTGTGTTCATCATCATCACCGATTGTAATGAGATGATGAAAAATCCTTTTTGCATCCCGCCTCTATATCGGGATTCGAATCCGGTACCTCCCGATCCAAACGCCACAGCTTTAACCACTGAGCCGTTTGGTCGGTATGAGCAAGAGGAGTTCAACAATCATAGCTCATCACGGAAATTATACAAATATATTTAAAGACATTGAATGCCAGACAAATATTTCTTATTGAAATTCAACAATAAAAATTCAAAAATGTCCTTTAGTTTTATCGAATGATAAAAATAATAGCCTATCCGGGACTATTACACCCCTTATTTCTCTTATATACTCCTATTTATACCCCTATATCTCTTATATGATCTCTTTAGTGGCGGTTGCTGACTTAATTTTTTTTCGCAAGCAATGAATCTAATTTTTAAGCAATTTTAAATTTTTTGACAAATTGGATTGGGGACTCTGAAACGCTCCAATACAAAACCATACACAAACAAATTAAATTATTAGTTATTTGCTACATAGAGCTACTTCTGCTTGCGATTATGTATCTATCGTAATCTGAGTTTCAGTCCCAAAGCTTGGAAAGTAGCAATTGCGGGGGTATGCGACTTTATTAACTATCTCTCTTACTAACATTTTGGAACGCGAATAAGGATAATTAATTTCCATGTAAAAATTACCTTGTATATGAAAAGTGCTAAACATTTTTAAACGCAATTCGCATTTTATCATATAGGACCGGAAAAGACAGCACCCCGTGTTCAATAACATGTTTGAGTGTACATTAAAATAACCGTCGTAAATTGAATTAACCGGATCATTCTATTTCATATTGCTTCATTACCTGAAATTTCTAGCTAGTTCTCAAAATTTTGTAAGCGATCAATTTTACAATGGTGTTGCTAAAGTTACTGCTATTAATAATCTCTTGATAGCAATTACATACTTTAGACTATGTCCGAAACCTGTGATAAATATTTTTAGTACTAATTTTTGATATATATTTGAAAAACCGCACATACCCAAATTGTATCAGTCAGCTCGTATGATAATTTTTGACAAATAAAAAATAAATTCATTGTATGATTGACGTATTCACCTTAGCGTTTTATTTCAAATAAATTGAGTTTCCTCATTCGCTGATACGAAGGTGCATTTTTCGACCGGGATGTGATTTTAAAATAATTCTCTGGCCGTAATTTTTGACTCTTTGTCGAATTAAATTGCATAATTGTGCTTTAAGGGGAAGGGGGGTTATTATGAGTGTAAGAAGGTCGTGAACATCCCGTAAATATCCAGAAAGTGGAAATTTTTTAATAATGTGGTTTATATATTGGTCTTGAAGGAATTGATTCCAATTTCTGCCCATGTTTATATCTGATTGTTCTAATCGTATACGCTTATTTTTACACACAGTCATATTTTCAAAAATATTATCTTTGTTTCCCTATACTTGCCTAATAGATAGCTGGCAACGCCATTTTGTATTAACAAGGAAATGAGCAAGTATTTCGTTTTTGGCCAATTCTTAACAATTCAATAGCATGAAGGCCTTATTTTTGGGTATACGATTGATGTCAAAAGTTGTCAAATTTCCCCGCCTCACATATTTGTTTTCTCACTTTACATACAATAATTTTCGAGAAATACGGACGTTTTGGATAAAAACTGACAACTTTATGACGTCTTCTTGGCTCTGTTATATTGCGGATAGGTAGTGCAGTGTCATGCTTAAAGAATAATTAGGTCTGTTTATTTTTATATAAAACTGGAACGATTGATAAAATGTTGAATTATTGAATTGTTAAGAATTGGTCGAGAAAGGATTGATGGCGCTAGGGAGGTATTAGAAAAATAAAGATAATATTTTTGAAAATTGGCCTAAACTCGTACACGACCAATATATAAACCAAAAATTGAACTATTCACATACATCATTGAACAATTTCCGATTTTTGGATATTAATCTCTTACACTCACAATAGCACTCATTAAGCGTATTTCCTTGACAAATTTACAATAACAATTGCATAGGATAAATCCCCTCAAGAATACAATTAACCCAAAAAAAAAATTGGGTTTAATTAACCATAATTCTAATTTTTGGTTATGATACCTGCCACCAGGTCATAATACATATTAAATTTCTATTTTATTTTGAAAAGTTGGCTTTTGTTAATGAAATCTAATTTTGCCTTACCTATCTCCAAAAGGAGCGGGTACCCGATACATTTCGGTAAATCTTTTTATACAAGTTTGGAGTCTGGAGGAATTATGATACTTCTTTTTTACCATCCGAAGTCTATTTTTACTAGATTACGCCGGCTTACAAGTGTTCGAGATTTGTTGAACGTTTTTCGAGATTATTCAAGATTTTCGAATTTATGCGATTTTCGAAATTTGAGACCTTGAAGTTTTTAGAGATCTAGAAATCGCGTAAAGTTTCTTACAGATTATTACAGCATTACTTCATCTGAATTTTCGGGAATGTTCCAAGTTGTTTGTTAAAATATCGCAATTATTCTAAAACTCTAAGATTCTCCGAGTTTTTTGAAGTTATTCGAGTATTTTCGAGTTTCTCGCTTAAGTGCTAGAGCCTTAGGAGAACGAAAATTAAATCGAATTACGCTTTTTCGATAAAATTTCAAAATTATTGCTTTATTTTCGCTAAAACCTCCTATAAAATTAAATAGAATATACCGTTTCATACAATTTTCAATTTAAAAAATCCCAAAAAATATTAATTTGACCGAGGAAATTAAATTTCCATTTTCTCAGCCAATTAAATATTTTTTTTAATGTTAATAAAACAGTAGTGTTTGGTACAGTCGGTTAATTACCATTTTATGTATAATGTACCATTTTAGTGATTTAACATTTTATGCTCGAAATTTGCAAGACGTTAGAGTTCTTTGATGTTTCCTTGCAGAGTTAGTGATATATCGAGACTTTTGATATTTTCTGAGATTTTCGAAATATTTATGAATATCGAATTTTACGATTATATGTACGTGCTTTTCGACATTACTCATATTTGTCGATATTCACCGCAATTCCCTTAGTGATTTATCCAAAATTTTGTTTTCAAACTTTTCAAGATGTTCATACATTTAAAATAAGGTTACTGGATGTTGCGTTACCTCCTACTACATGACATTTTTCTACAATATTTGAGATTTTCTGAAATTGTCGAAATATTTTGGATTAATGCATACTGCCAATTTGAACGACATTTGACTGTTTTGTTCCGAGAATATCCGATACTCTCGAGATTACGTAGTCGTTATTACTTACTCTCATGGTGTTACAGATTATTTAAAATTGTTAAAGATGTTCTTGAATTTTTTGATAGTATTTTAAATTTTCCAGGTTTTTCTACAATATAGGAAAATGAATTACTTGATAGCCTATTATTGTTGAGTTACTGCTTTAAGCGGAGTTATATCATGATAAGTAATCATATAGATAGGCAACAGTATTGACAATATTGTTTTAATCAATTTATGATAAATCTTCAAAATATTTAAATATGACAGACTTTTAAAGCTACATTCATCAAGCATCACGTTGATCGATTCTAGATTCGATTGAATCCTGGATTTTTATAAAGTTTTGAAGTACTTTGGTCTAAATCGAATTTATTTCTGCGTTTAACTGAATTTAAGTAGAAAATATTCTGTTCTTCTATTGATCTCTCCTGTCACGGGATATGCCGCAAAGCGGGTTCTTCACAAAGGATGCATTAATGTAGTAATTACTAAGTACTATTATGGTAGGGCATGTATATAATTTATCTTTATTCAACGTTCAACCGATTTTTATCAATATTTTTTTTTAAATTTATTTAGTACTTAGTTTCGTGTCACTTTGGCACATTTCCTATTGTAAACTACTGTATTTTGGTATTTGATTCAGTTCGAGAGAATTAATACCGATTGGTTAGATATTAGAATCTGAATTTTTACGAGAATATTTGCAAAATCTTGCAAGCAGAATACTGCATCTTTAATGTGGTCCAATTTTCTCTTATAAAGTTATCCAGAGGCAAATTAATTTTGTATGTTACTTCCACAATCTAAGATTCTATATTTGATCCCAATTTGGTGGTCAAGGCCATTTAAAAAATGTAAGGGTCAATATAATAAATACTTTCTACCGGTGAAAGTGTTAAAAAACAAAACAATTCCACAGTCGCAATAAATTTCAACCGCCGTTTAATTAATTACAAGGTTATGTAAAAATCTTTTGGGATTTTGGATTAAAAACTTAAGTATGTATATAAACCGATGATCAGCATATTTCGGAATTAAACACTTTAAACCACTTTCGATTCACTTCTAACGTATTATATTTCGTAGCCTAATCGTAGGGAAAATAATTCTTGGGCGATTATCTCACAAACTCATCATTTAAATTTAAAATAATTTTTGTTTTTATTTTTGTTAATAAATTAATGAAATCAACCTCAAATATAAGTGACCTAATTTCATTAAAAATGCCTCAGTAATAAACTTTCTCACCTTTGAGTTTTTTTTTTTCTTTTTCTTTCTTTCTTCCACTCAACATTCTTGCAAAGATGATTTTTTTTTGTTTTTGTTATCTTATGTGATATATTCAGTGACATTATTCCAATTTTAATTTTTATAAATTCAATTTTTATATTTATAGTACAACACATAAAATCAAAAGATGACAACAACAAACGCGTAATTTTAATTGGCTCAGAGAGAGAAAAAAAGTCTGCATACAGCAAAGATAATTTGTTTACAGTGCTTTTGTTGTTATGTGTGTTTATACTAAGAAAATTACAAAAAATAACAATATTAGTAGTAAATAATCAATATTTTTATAACATAATTAGAATTTAATTTGATTTGTCTGGGAAAAAAAAATACAAAATTAGTTATTCATATAAGTGTTTGTGATTGATTAGAAAGAGAAATTTGTTTCCATATATAGACGGTTTACTTCCGACTCGTAAAGTAGACACAGTTTTTTTCACACCTCTTTGACTATAGAATGAAAATAAAATTGATTTGACAGACTAGTTCCTGTTGTTTCGGAATTTGATGGGTTTTATGAGAGAATGATTTTACGTTTTATTTAAATTAAAAATTAACTTTAAGCTATTTGATCTTTATAGTTGACCTAAGTGGAGCTATGTAGTTGAAATATCTTGGTTTACTTGAGTTCTCAAGAGATTGACTTATGAAAGTCATTTAGAAGCCCAGGTTTTTCTAGGCTGCCAAATTGAAATGATGCTTAGTAAAATACATGACTAAGAAAGAGAAAGATGCATTACAAAGTGTTTGGCGCTCCAACAGTGAGTCATAGATTTTGGGGTCGTTTGACCGATTCTGAATTGCTCGGAAGCAAAATATCGACTTTACCGTTTGGCCGCGAAAATAAGGTTTTTTTTGTTTATGTGTAAAATCGTAAATTCTGAAAAAAGTAAATTTAATAAAATATTTTGGTTTGTAAATCGATTTGTTTTTCGGCTTAACGTACCCCGACCTCTTTAAAACTACCATATTTAGAAAAACAATAAAATTTTTACAACGTAAGTTTAGTTTGACTTCAAAACCTAATCAAGGTAATGTTTTGTTGTTTCAATAGGTATATTAGTCCTCTAAATCATTATTTGGTAAAGAAAGAAGTTTATAGTAAATTTAGACTGAATTTTCTAGCCGAACATATTTTAATCTTTACGCAATAACTTTTTTTTATTGAAAATCTTGCGAGTACATGGGTTAACCATAATGTTTTCTTGGGCAGCAGTCATGGATTATATAAGATGATGCAAGCTAATTGTCCTCTATTAAAATAGGCGACTTAGACGCCTCCGGATTCTTTGGAAACTAAGTAGCTTATAATTAGGTCATATTGGTAAAACAGATGTATTATATTTATTTAATAGTTGGTGTAGTAAGCCCTTAGCTTATACAACACTAAAGTCAGAAACAATTACAATAGTAAAAGAACATCAAATTATAAACAATAAAATAAAATGAAAAATATAAATAAAAATGATTAAAATAAATATAAGTCAAATAAATCAAATTAAATTAATTAAATTTAAAAATAAAAATCAATCCGGATCAAGTCATGTTGCTAATAAATTTAAATGATTCTCGCTTAAATTTGGTGATAGAGCATAAATTTCTGATGGTACTGGGCAATTCATTCCATTTCCTGAAGCAGTTAAATAAAACTGAATTATTGAGAATGACTTTTCTATTAGTTGGAAACATCAAAATATTTGTCTTTCGGGATTTCTTTCGCAACTTATAAAGGGTTGAATTAATTTGAGAAATAGATGCAACGTGGTCATTGCAAGATCATTGACTTATTATCAACAAATTTAATGGCAGATCCATTGATGACCAATTTCCGAAAACAAATGGGTTTTTAGATTTAGTAATAAGCGTTGCACTACATTTACCTTCATTCAATATATATTTATTTAATAATTGGTGTAGTAAGCACTTAGCTTATACAACACTAAACTTAGAAACAATTACAATAGTAAAAGAACATTAAAAAAAAAAAAAAATTAACAAAATCAAATTATAAACAATCAAATAAAATGAAAAATATTAATAAAAATGATTAAAATAAATATTAGTAAAATAAATCAAATTAAATTAATTAAATTTAAAAATAAAAATAAATATGAGCCGGATCAAGTCATGTTGCTAATAAATTTAAATGATTCTTGCTTAAATTTGGTGAAGGAGCATAAACTTCTGATGGTACTTGGCAATTCATTCCATTTCCTGAAGCAGTTAAGTAAAACTGAATCATTGAAAACGATTTTTCTATTAGTTGGAAACATCAACATATTTGTCCTTCGGGATTTGGAAAACTGAATTTTAGCATACAAATAATTTGGCTCACGAAAATTAATCAACTTATAAATAAAAATTACCGCACGACAGAAAAAAAATCTTAGACAATGAGGTACATGATCATATTTCCGCAGCTTATACGTGTATCTAACACAATTATTAAAAATTACTTAGAGCAGATGAAATTGAAATATCATCTCAATTAGAATAAATTACATCGCAATACAATATATGAGGCACAATCAAATACTTAATTAAGTAAAGCCTAAGGCTTTGTGGACAAAAATGTTTCGCAAGTCGCAACTTATAAAGGGTTGAATTAATTTGAGAAATAGATGCAACGTGATTGTTCCAAGTGAAGCTATTATTAATTACTAGACCAAGATCATTGACTTTATCAACAAATTTAATGGCATATCCATTGATGACGAATTTCGGAAAAATAAATTGGTTTTTAGATTTAGTAATAAGCGTTGCACTACATTTACCTTCATTAATAATTAATCCATTATAACTAGCCAAATGGCAAATATTACATAATTAAGTTAACTATATCAACAATATTTTGAATTTGATCAAAATTGCCACCAAAATAAATCAAAAACAACGAGAACAGCAGTGGTACCACTCCCAATATACAACCCTGTGGAACACCGTCATTAACTTTACCCAGATACGATACCATTCCATTAGAACTAACATATTGCCTACGATCATTTAAGTAAGAATGTAGTAACCTAATTGAAGTAAGATCGAAATTATAGCATCACATTAGCTTCTGTGAAACCAGTAGGACAAACGAATTATCTAGGAGTCGATTTATGTCATCTGTAACGTTTATCAGAGCTGTTTGTGTACCGAATTTTTTTCGAAAACCAGATTGATAACTGCTTAGAAATTCATTTGAATCAATCTTCGTGATTTGTTCAAAGAGCACTTTCTCAAGAACCTTTGATACAACCGACAATATACCTATAGGTCTTAGATTTTCCATAGATGAAACGTCTGTTTTCTTTGGAGTTGGTAAAACCGAAGCTATTTTCCACAATGTCGGAAATGTGCGAGGATACAATTGAAAAAATAAGTGTATGAGATATTTTAGAAAGTATTCCAAAAACATTTTAATAAATTTATTGTTGATTCCATCATGTTCAACTGAGTTAGATTTGATGTAATTTATGGCTAAAGCAATATTATTTCGGGCATATAGTGAAATGTAAATTGTTGAGTTGATTTGTAATGTAAATAGAATTTACTATCATTCAATGGAAAATTGAATTGTTTAACTGGCTTGGTTTATTGAATTAATAGGAAAACTGGAAACATTATTCGACTTATTGCTAAAAAATGTAGCAATAAATAGTTTACCTGAACAACAAGAAATTTCAATTGTAACCAGCTCAACTCTTCCTATTGGTGCAATACTACCTTGCTTTATCAATCAAACCTCAAAACAGTGTACCCCGAAATATCAATCATCGTATCAGAAATACCACCATGCAACCACGACTCAAAAATGCAAAGTACATCAAGATCCATTTTTTTTTTAAAGAAGATATAATTCATCGTATAATGTTTAATTAAACTGCGTATATTGAGGTGTCCAATTGCGATAGAATTATTATCGGATTTCAGTTTTACCGAGTTAAATGAATCACCAACCATTCTCATCTCAATGAAGTTTACACATCCTTTCCAAAAATATAACGATTTTAAAAAATGACACGAAATAATGTGCTAATTTCCATCTGGATTTAGAGTTGCAACCCGATTTTTTGACAAATTGCTTATCCTTTTGATAAAGGGTTTAATATATACTCGTACAGGCCAAAAGTTGGATGTAAATATCTCATCGTAGGGATTATGCGGTATATCCACTTTAAATGATCTATACAGCTACACAGTTACTTAGCCTTTTCACCGGCTAGACGTCCAAACATCCAATATTGCAATCAGAATCCGTTTCCTTTGTGATAAAATGTACAACATCTTCCACCGTTGTTTGAGGAGTCAAACGAGTGATGAACAGCGATTTAATTTCTGGAACTGATATAATTAGAGTTGAAGATGCTTTTCCAAGCAAGATACTATCATTTTCACTCAAATTAACGCGTGCCACAACGACATTAGCCACATTTTTGACATTTAATGTTACGTGTGGTACTGAAGAAGCACTGATTCCCAAACTGGTATTATTCATTTCATTATTTTCATATATTCTACCATTTGTGATATGACACTTTAAGTTTCCAAAAAATTTTAAAAATTCCGTGATGTATTCAGAAATAGAACTGGCAATTTAACTAGTCTAAGGCCTGTGCCACCATTTTAGTTGCGTTTTTTGTTGTAGTAATGTAAAGAGCATTTTCTCGTTTTCCTGGAACAAATACATTAAATCATAGTAGAATTAATGAAATTGTTTCCAGAACCGTTGGATCTGAATAAAATCTTTCGTCATAATTTTAAAAACTGCACCAACTGTTTTGGGAATCAAGTAGAAAATCATAAGGTCCAATATATTGTTATTAATGTTGCTATAGCGTCGCCTAAACTCGCAAATTTCTTTCATCATTTGCTAGCGATAATGAAAATCAATTAATACTTCGTTTTTGTAGTGTATTGTTTATCCTAATGATTTAATGTATTTGACCTCATACAAAAACATCAAATGTAAGCAAAAGTCAGAATTGGAAATTTGGCCGAATGTGTACCTTAAGAAAAGCATTAGCCATAACTGTAAGCTGAACTTCAGCTTTACTAGATTTATTGATTTAGTTGATAATTTGGAAAACCGTTGTTGTGGTCTAAAGTTGTTTGTACGAATTATTTTAAAAATATTTTCTTGTATTTTTCATCTTCCTAAGGCGTGAAAGGACGATTTATCAGTTTGTCCCACACAGTTTTGAACTTAAAACCTTCATACAATGCAACCAAAATTTTATTTTATTCAATTACTTAAGTCATAAGGAAAGTAGTGGAAAATTCTAAAAATTTTATTAAAAAGGAAACAAAAATTAATCGATTCAAGATGAACATGTATAAAGGTACTGAAATGGAAATATTATATTAGCACTACAAGTAGCCTATGCAGCCGGATTCCCGGCGACAGATTATTCTGTAAATCCGGCAATGCAAACTATCCCACAATTCATACGTAAACCTTCACAAGTACGAACTGAAGTAACCCTGAAGATGGGCAGAGACTTCGTAGAAGATACAAAGAACATTAAACAGAAACATATCTATCATTTCTAACTTTAAGCAATCTAAAGAACAGCCAATTAAATGATAAAATATTTCTGGTGTTCGCCTGCTAATGCCACCTTGTAGTTTGAAAAATTATTTTAATTGTTTCATTCAAAATCAGAAAGTGCTCATACTCCAGTTTCCGTACTCCTAACAGTAACAGCTCTGAACCCAATTTTTTTTTCACTCAAAACATCATACTTATTTAAAAGTATTTCAAACCTTTAAAAATCACAAAATCATGTTGGTTGAAGGCAAATAGGTCGATGATAACTGAGCTCATTTAGGTTTCAAAACATGTTGGGCTCAAAAATTTACCGATATTTAAATGATATTTAATAAAACTTTTTATGTATCGTGTACACTGTATACTCAGGTCTCGTGTAAATTTTACCCATCATGTTGCCAACAGTTGGCTTACCTGTCTGCAGCCATTATGTATTGCCATTATCTACTTCCGGAAGATTTGTATTAACAAAAGCAATTCCTTATTATGTGTAAAAGAGCTGGGTTTATTAAATTAGCTAATCTTTGAAGGAAAATCCATAATGTTAAAGGTGTAACCTTAAATCCTTCCTTAATAACTGTTAAAATGATTAACAATAAATTCAGATTCAGTTAGCAGTAGAGAATTTTCACTCAAAAGTTTATCAATTTATTGACGGGGCTACTTCAAAAACTAACTTACTAAAGAAAGAAACATTGTAACATAATAATGTTGTATTTTTTTTATGAATAAAAAAAATAAAAGCATAAAACAAAAAGAAAATTGAAAACAATTGTTTACGTGTAACTTTGTTCTCTTTTATTTAATTTGTTTTTGTACAAATTCCTTTATTTTATTTTGTTTTGTTTTTTTATCACGTCATACGGAGCTGCGCAGAAAAAGACGATTTTGAAACGAATCAGTTTATCGTGCCATGTGTTATTCATTTTAATTGGGACAATTTAAACGGGCATACAAGAAAAAATTTTTGGCAACAAACATTAGCATCAAAAATAATAAATTAGCGACAAATATAATATTTTGGAACAGAAAAAAATTATTTTTAGTATAGTAAAAAAAAAAAAAAAAATTTTTGACAAAAAATTAAATTTAATCGATACCTATTAGCTATTTAATATTTGATGGGGGATCGATATAAAATATTGCAGTGTCATTAATAGATTCTATATAATCCGCTCCTATACGTGCGCGGCACGCAGTGCGACATGTTTGCTTATCCCGGCTCCTACGTCCTTCGAAGTTCAAATCGAAAGCCCTTCGGAGGGCTAAGTGGGGGGGGGGAGCGAAGCGACCTCCCGCGTGCTCGTGAGAGTTACCGAAGCCGTTAGCCTCTACAATTCTAAGTTAAATTAGGGATCTCCATTTTCCAGAATATTTTAAAACTATGTACCTAATTTCAATTTTTTAATTTTTAATTTATTTATTTATAAATTTGTTGCCAGTTAATTATTTTTGTCGCCCAAAATGTTTATTTGTGCGATATAATTCCTTTAAAATAATTAATTAAAAAAAATTTACCTTTACTTCAAAATTTAACTTACCGCATGAGAAAATGAGTAAAAAAGATAAGCGGTAAGTTAATTTTTGAAGTAGCCCCGACAATTCAACAACCATGAGTTATCCTGTTATTGATTGAGGTAGTTACTTTTATCAATATAAATTCGAGCATGAATCTTATACGATACAGGTATCCGAATAACTTGAAATTAGGAACTCGTACAAAAGAGAAGGTTTCGTTCCAAGTGCGAAAATTATGGAGTTTCAATGCAACAAATATTTTGTATCTAGTACAATATTAGTTTCTTAAGCATGGTCCCATAGGCAAAAAAAATAATCTAAATTTAGAAATCTTCAAAATACTTTCCTATTCATCATCACTCGCGTCAAACCAAAATTTCGTTCGTTCAGTATTTTTTCTATTAAGGAGCCTTAATAACAACATTATTCCTTCGTCTGAATGATCAGTACTAGAAAAGAGTGCCCAATACAAGTCCTTATTTATAGTGAAGTTACACGTTGTTCTACATTATTTACAGGGACCTATTTTTGTAAAATGCTGGTAGAATTTGTTTGCCAAATTTAAACGATATTCTACATAAAACACAGAAATATTTTCAACATTTTCATCCTCAAAATTTTGTTCAGTATTATTTGCCAGCGCCTGTTATAAACTCCATCAAATCATCTTCGCTTTATAAACAGTTCGTCAATACGTGTCTTAAGCATTCATATAATTATTACGAAAAGAATTCAGCTCCTTTCCAATGCTTTTCAATGGTTTGGTATATGGTAATTTTGAAATTATACGTACGGTAATTCCGTTATGATTTTCGTAAATTTAAGTTTTATGTCTTTATAAACTTACTCTGAAAAAATTCTAATTTCATAATTTCTACAGTTATCGAAATTATTCTCAAAAAACTCCCAAAAATTAAGAATATTCATTTTTTAAATTTATAGTAACAAATACTTATGTTTAACCTTAAACTTCAATTTTTCCACACAGTTCACATTTATATTTTATTTCCAGCCCTCAACATTAAAATCAATATTCTCAAGTCCTGAAATTTTTAAAATTGCTGTATTTTCAAATCGCGTTATTTCTTTAAAAATCCTCTAGTTTAACCAATTTGCATGACAGTATGTATTTACAAGTTGGGAACATTTTACCCACGCAATATAATTTAATATAGCATACACACATAATTATCTAATCATATGCCTGAATGAACAAAGTAAATATGTTATCTAACGACATAATTTGTTGTATAGCATAAAGCTAATTTCACAATTTATGTTACAAAATAATAATTTATTTCCCTCAAGAAAATTAGACCGGATGTGTGCACTTGCGGTTTGTAGGTAGGTATTTACGACAATAACCTGACCTCAAGTAAAAGTCGGTATACAATATTAATTAATGAACACATAATTTAAATTTACTAATTACAAATTTACAACAACAAAATAATTTGTATACTGGACGTGTATAACAGTTACAAAAAAAAAAAATTACATTACGTATAAAAATCACGCGCATTCCACCATTTTTTATGACGATATTCTCGTCAAAACACGAAGAAAGAAAAAAATTGCCAAGAACTTTCACTGTAATTGAACTGACAAAAACAACGTAAATAAACAATAAACATTATTCATAATAATAATATTACAAACTATGTTATTAATGTGTTATGTTCATAAAGAATACAATTTTCATTCCGGCTTTTTAGTGATTGTACATATAGCTATTAGCTATACGATGTTATTTCTAAAGAAATGAATAAAATGTTGAAGCGATTAACAGATGAGGAATTTATTTTTATTTTCCATTAAATAATGAAACGAATCGTTCGAAGATGCAAGCACATCTTAAGCTGCATGTAATCCATTCATGTACATACTTAAAACAGGTTTCTTCTTCAGTGATTCGTTTTCTGTATATACGATAGGAATTGAAAGAAATTTTCGATTTTTTTTTTTTTTGTTGAAATTTTCTAATAATTGCAGCTTATTAATGTTGATAAGATCATTTACAATTTATAGTATAAGAAAATGATTATATTTGTAATTAAAGCGAAGTCATTATATTGATTAATGTGGAAATCGGATGGAAACTTGAAGATGATTCAAATGTCGCAGTTCAATTGTGACGGAATTTCTAAATCCGGTAAACAAGTTCTCATTATATACAGTTGTTATTGTACCATAATCGTTCAAATCTGGTATTGGGAAGTTACACCTTAAAATAGTTGAATCATACAGGGGTGGCTCATGTCTAATTTATTGCGAATGGGTAATCCAGAATCCGTCAAATTTTGAAAGTTCAAAATGTAACACGATATAAATTTGTGTGTCAAATTTCAATTTTCTAGCCGGTGTGGGGAAATTAGTTAAACACCCTTAAAAAATTTAACCACAAAGAAATCGCTCATGTCAAATAGAATAACCGGGGATCTTCTGATATAAAGTTGTGTGCCAAATTTTAACTTTCCTTTGTATGTGAGGAAGTTGTTTGCAAAGCTGTGCACCAAATTTTATCTGTCTAGGGTATGGAGAAGTTAGTCAAAAATCACCTTAAAAAAATCAACCACAGAGACATCCCCCATGTCAAAATCAAATAGAATATGAAAAGGAAGTAAAAACACTGCATTTTCATGAATTTTAATTCCTTCAATGTTTTTCTGCTTTTCTCCAATATTCATGTTTAAAAACTATCAGTTAGCAGTTTAGAAATCAAATGGTAATTTTTGTCATTCGGAACGTTGTTTTATAAGTTTTTACACAATGCGAAAAATTACTGACACGGAATGCCCAAATCGTTGCTATAATTAGCTGTTGGTGCATCAGTTGCAGCAATGTTCGATCTGTTTAGAAATTAGTAGTTTGAAGACCTGGACAAAGCCAGAACCACTGACTAGGGAACCACCTCTCGAACTATAGTTAATTGATTAGAATGGAATTGTAAAAATCTCAACAACAATCGTATGTGGGCTCTCTGCATTATATTGTAGTAACTATACTTCGTGTTATTACTTTCTTTTACGTTAGTAAAATAAAGTTTAATAATCATAAAAATTTGTGGAATTTTTTAAAGTTTTGTGCATCGGGAGATTGTATCATGAAGCCGAGCTTATTAATAAATTAATGAATCCTTAACCATTGAAAAACTGTAATAAATTACAGCTGCCTATTAATTGGCGGGCCGAATTGGTTTAACAACTGTTTTGTGCCGTATGTAGAAAGTTACTTTACCCAGAAAACTGTATGTTTTAAAGTTTTATTGCTGTTAGATAATGCTCCTGGACGAAATGAGCTCCAAATGAGCTATTTTATCTTAATGTGAAGATTTTGATTCTACCATCGAATATTAGATCACTAATACAGCCATTGGATCAAAGTACGTGATCTCAACTTTTACATCATACGACGTACGATTGATTTTCAGGCTATTTTAGAGAATATAGAGTCTGAAGAAAATAATTTACTCACTCATGCTTGAAAGAAATTTTTAATCCTACAATGTCTAAAAACAATAACTTATGCTAGAAGTGACATTAGACCTTCTACAATGAACGCAAGTTGGAAAGCTCATTTACCGGAGGTGGTCCACAAAGAAAACCTTATAACATCCAGAAATACTGCATACAAACGTATAATTAATGTTGGTCGTTTGTTACCTGGCGTTCAATTCCAAATTGAATTCATCTTCATTTTGCTCTTCTACTCATCATTATCTTCATTTTGATCGATTTTATTCAGAAGTTTCTTGAAGTTTGCCTGGATAAAGATTGCCGGCATGTTTCATAAAAATTTTGGAGGTGAAAGGTTCTGTAAAAGGTTTACAAAGGACAAAGGATCAACGAAATTCAGAGATTGGTTCACTATTAGATAAATGTAACCGTCTTTACTGAGACAATCTCATATGCTCTCCAAAAATACGAAATATTTGTTGAATTTGGCAGTATTCATTTTTGAACGATCGGAAGCAAAGTCGCTGTGCCCCGCTTTTCTACCGGTACTAAAATGACGGCCCCTGACTCTCTTTCAATCTGTAAAATTTATTTGGTTGATGAATTTTATTTAGTGAAAACATAAAAAATTACCATTCCAAACATCCATGGTGCCCCCTTCGATTTCGACCGTTTTCCCATTACTACCAATCGGTATTGATGTGTGAAAAATTGCGTCAAAAATCACTTCTCGGCAAAAACTAGCCCAATTCACTAATGTTCTCTGGGAAATCTGCAAATGGTCGCCCAATTTGTTTCAAGTTGATATTGCTGCACCGCAGAATGACACAAATTTGAAAATTTGGTCCATCGGCAAATGGCTTTTGGCAAAAAATGTACCGTGTACGTTTAGGGAATGATTTCTGGCAAATATTTTTCCCTTTCTTCCGCATGATATTGGTTATGGCAAATTCACTTCCACTTTGGGAGGTTGTCTACTTTTCTCAAATTTAATGGCTTTTTGCATGACTCATTTAGGCATATTAATGGCCGATTCTTGGCCAAGTAATAAATTGGCAAGATCATGAATTTTAAAGACAGTTAACAGTTCAGCCATTTTTTGTTATTTTTAAATATATTCGAATATATGTCGGATAACGGAACCTTTCTAACTTGTGGGTCAGACATTACAAATGAGCCTATTAGCTGTTTTATAAGGGTTGCTGATAATTTAAGAGTTAATCATTTTACAAATGTCAATCATTGGTATCCAACTGAACACCAATACACTAACTACGATTACATAACATTCTCTCTTGTTCGCGATTTAGCCCAGTTTCGGTTTTGCTAATTCATGCATTGGTAGTGTCTAAAAATATGGTTTATCGAATATGGTTTATCATGTTGGTGTGGTTACTGTATAAGTACTTAAGGCCATTATATATGTATAGAAATGATTTTGCAATCCATATTGAGAACTTGTTCATATATATTGTCAATAAAAAGCCGAAATTATCTTATTGATTTTAATACAGACAAACTTCTCTTTCTATTATTTGTGTGGGCATAAAACACACAGAAATAAGGGTTTTCCTTGAGTTTTTGATTTAGTGAATATAATTCGCTAGGTCAGTACGTTCTTGCCTCATACTTAATGTATGAAGTTAGAATTTTATTTTGTAGTTTAATCGTAGCTACCTGAAGAATAGACCTTGCGAGAAAGATTTTGCGAAATTTTCAGTACAACCACACGTTGTTTTCATTTTTTGGGGTCGATACGCTTTGTATGACTATTGCGTTAAAGTACACGGGGGGATTTTGATATTTCTACTTTTTTTGAAATGATTCGCCTCTTCATTCAAGGGCCCTATGCACGTGCCTAGTTTGCCCAGGTCAGACTCTTTAACTTTTAATTCCCCAACATCGACATTTTAACTAAGGAATATGATTTGTAAACACAATATGAGTTACTTACAAGAATCCGACAACATTTTTAATTAATTTTGTTTTTTTTTATCTTTTCAGATTTTATCCATTATTTTGAGCTTAATTTAATTAGTAAGTAATATTTTAAACCTACCCAACGTAAAAAAATAAAAGTTAAAAATATTTATAAGACAGTACCTTAAATGTAAAACTATAAAGTCTTAATAGATTGGTTGATATCAAGTTAACACCAATAACAAGTTCTTATTCCATACACGATACACATTCTACTTCTTTGTACATATATAATAGAAATACATAAAACGTAAAACGAAAGAATAAAATAAGAATTCTTAATAAAGCAGGACAACCTTGACCCAAAATTATTTTTACGTTCGTTAACATCGTATTCGAGATATACGTCGTACAAATAAGTATACATTCGAGTATACAGAATGACTTGGAAACTTAATTTTTGTATTACACGTTGATCTCAAGTTCATTACCCCATTGTAGCCCAATGAATGGTTTATTTTCGAGGTTTTTATTACACAGATTTATCTTTTTATGTACATACAATACAGGCGAAGAAATCTCTATAAACATTTTCCATTGACCTTTTGAGAGGTTCATCGGAAGAATCTGAATAAATCTTTAGAAATACTTACTTTACCTACATACAAATATTTTATTTTCACTTTTTAATTAAACATCAAGTGATGTCATAAGGCTTAACAAAGTATTATACAAGTCTCCACATTCTAATTAACATCTTCACGGCCATGTGAGAAATAGAATTCGAAGAAATAATAAATAAAATATTTGACCGAGTTTTAAGTCATCTGTTTAAAAATTTGGCTCATATAATAAATACGCGAAAATGTCCGACCAATCAGATTAAGATATTTTACTGGATAAATATTTGTTCTATCAGCATATTCTAAGTATGTACGTACAACAAAAAAAAAAAACGATTTGTAACCTTTCAAATATTTAACCTGAATACAATTTTGGTTTTTAAAGTTTACTTTTCATTACCAAGGCGCGTGATAAACTACATAAATAAAATAAAAGAAAGTTGTCCTCCCACATTACTAAGATTTTGATCATCAACTGTTGACAAAATCTTTGTTTTGTTATTCTTGTGTATATGGATTGTGGTGAAGTATAGTCAAACAATAAACAATACACATTGTAGAACTACTTGATCATGATCGCCAAAATGTAAATAAATCAAAATTTTAATTTTAAATTGTTTTTGTGATGTGCAGAATAATTTTGAAGTTTTCGTTTATTATTATGAAACGTTTTTTTAAATTATTTTTTTAACCTAGATTTTGTTTTATGTTTATTTTCTAAAAATATTAATTACGATAGTTGATATTCTTTGGGTGGACTTGCTAATTTTTAAATAATATATGCACATGTCCCATTATTAAGATTGTTTATGGCGACAGTTTGTTATCAGTAAAATAAAGTTGCTTACTGTGTCAAAGTCTTGTCTAAAGAAAGTGATTAATTGATAACTTAAGTCATTTCGAAATGAAACAGACAAGTTTGGATATTCATATTGGTAAACATTTGTTACACCAACGACGAGATCTTTATCAACAAATAATCGACTTTAATTTTGTCATAGTTATTTCCTTTTATATAGTTTGTACCTGGACGACACATTTTAATAAAATTGCTAGTCCTTATTTGAGCATCCTAGGTAAATCCATGATTCAACCCTAAATATTTCTTTACAGCTGACTCACATTTTCAATTTCGTGTGGAAATTTTGGAAATGGGCTATAAAAATCATGTGCTTTATTCCAAAATCTAAATAAATATTGAAAACTGTAAGTGGCAAAGATTGGAAAAAAAAAATAATTTTTTCCTGGGAAGCACATATATGGAGGAATATCCGTAAACCCACAAATTCTTTATATGGGATCGGAAGTCATGTTTTAATTTTATGATTTTTACGGTGTGATTGTGCAGCACTGAGTAAAACAAACAATTTATGCAACATGATTTTTTGTTTTTGTTGTTTTTTTAAGATACAGGGTGTCAAATATTTAATGCACGTGGTGTTGTATTTATTGTTATAGCAAAAGAACTAATTATCCGATAATTATAAAATTTGGCTCATTTTAAAAATAAATGAATAGGGATTATAAATCAATGGCCGATTAGTGATATATTTGTTATACAACAATAAGGCAACAAAATTAACAGCAACTGCACCAATGCAGCAGCAACAATCAGTTCAAGGTCAGCAGATTACTTCAAGTATGTCTTTAGTTTCGATAACTATCACAACAACAAATGTTTACAATAGTGATGTTTGCTCTTTGGGGTTAAAATGGGAAAAATTAAAACGTGGATTTCTGATTTTCATAGAAGAAAGGGAAAATTAATGCCTAGGCAACTAGGCGCGTACCTATAGGCCCCGAGAATTTTGGGGGCCTGTAAAATTTCGTGCTCAGCGCATCAGAACGTTTGGCTACCAATATTCGATAATGTAAAACTGGGCCCATATTTTTTAATTCAATCAAATCACGTATTGAATTAGAAAGTTACTGATGACTTTTTCGCGTGAAATTCAAGAATGCGGTCCCATGATTGTTTTTCCAAATTTCTTTCTCCAGGGGACTGACGCCCAAAGCATCAATTTTATGATCTGTAAACCGACTCTTCACTAAGTTTGCGCTGTGTGTTTAAGATCGTTATCCTGTTGAAAAATTAATAAAATCTATCTTTGTACATTCGCTGGTTTTAGTGTCACCATAAACCATCTTTTTTGAATCTGCTGCAAATGCTCGTATTGTTGCATTTCAATTTAGAAAATTATGTTTTATCTATTGCCCCATTTAGCAATAGTTTAGATTTTTGGCTTGGTTTAGATTTAATAGTTCTCGTCCAACACATTATACAGAAATGTAAAACAATTGCTCCCAGCTTAAAAAAACGAACAAAACAAAATTGAAAACAAAATAAGGTAAATTAAATATAATAAGGTCGAAAGGCCTAATATCGAAAGGCCGTATGTATTGAAAGGCCGAATGTCGAAAGGCCGAATGTTTCGAAAGGCCGAATGTCGAAAGGCTGAATGTATTGAAAGGCCGAATGTCGAAAGGCCGAATGTATCGAAAGGGCAAATGTGTCGAAAGCCCGAAAGCGCCGAAAGGCCGAATGTCGAAAAGCCGATTATGTCGAAAAGCCGAATGTCGAAAGGCCATTTGTATCGAAATTGATTTTAGTTTTTCAACTTTCTATGAATGAAAATTTTCAAAATTTTTATTTTTATGAAAACCAAAATTTATATTTTTATCAACATTTTTGTATAAAAATGTTTAATAATAAATCGCCTTAAACATTAAAATCTTCTTACGTTTTTTTTGGGGGGTTGGGCATAGATGGTAGAAAGGCATATGATCGAAAAAAAAAATCGGACGAAAAATGAGCGAAAACAAAAATCTCTATTTGAAAAGCTCGAAAAAAAACATGTCGATTTGAAAATATCGAATACCTAAATGATCGATTTTTGATCAAATTTTATATTTATAATCGGGCGCCCGATTATAAATATAAAATTTGATTAAAAATCAATCATTTAGGTAACTTACAAATTATTTGATTTGTTTCTGAATGTGCCGTAATCAATTCCATTGACCCTATATTATGAAGATGATGTGCAACTAAGCTATTTCACATAATTGGGAAGTGATGGCAATTTCTCGACCTCTGTACATGAGGATGCCAACATTTAAACAAATTAAGAACTTATTTCTGCTTTCCTAAAATTGGAGGATTACAACAATATAAGTTTGGTTTGTAGAAGGTTGTTGATTGATTATTTTTCTAAAGGTTGCTGAATTACAGTACCGATAACAATTGATCATTGTTGGGTTTTTATTTTATGTTTAAACAGATCAGTTGTTAAACTGACGCACTAAATAATAACGGCCAAAAACTTCTTGTCCTCGGTTTCCTCCTTCGTTGTGGTCAATTCACGATCTAGTAAAAGACCATATGCCTCGCACGCAAAATAATGTGGAGGCCTGGCATAGACGCCTTAAGGTTGTTGTAGGTGGCTCACATGTCGGCTAATACAAACTTATGAGACACTTGCAGCAGGAGCATACAAACAGTATGACACAAATTCCTTAGATTTTTTGAAAAGAGTTGCTTACAACGTTCAATTATCCTAAATTACGTCCTAAAATTAATTGAATTGAAATGAAACTTTCTAAATTAATATTTTTTCATGTAGTGTATGCATATTATACATACATATTGAATAATCTGTTTGCCTTAAGAATTATAAATCTCGAATTCGATCATAGGTTAGCTACTTTATCTAGAAAAAAATAATACAAAAACTGAAAATCCCGAAAAAAATCCAGAAACAAAAAAAATCAGAAAAATAAAAATCCACAAAACTAAAATCCAGAAACACAATTATCAAAGTGCGGACCAAATTAAAATTAAAATTTATAAAATGTCTATCGAATTTAACTTTTTCCGTAAAGTTCTTAATATTTACGATACTGGAAATTGCTTCGTCAACCTTGCAGACACAGATCAAAGGAATCGTATCGCTCATATCGCTTTTACTGATAATTCTACCACAAATGTTTCAAGTTATTTTGTGGTTAGCTTAATTCGTTGGGTTAGTATGGCAATCGACGAATGTATTGGAGCGAATCGCGGATTTAATGCTTCGTAAATGCTTTGTCAATCTTGCAGACACAGATCAAAGGAATTGTATCGCTCGTGTCGCTTCTACTGATAGATGTATACCACAAATGTATGTCGGCCTTTTAATCTATTCGGCTTTTCGACATTCGGCCTTTCGACTCATTCGGCCTTTCAACTCATTCGGCTTTTAGATATCCGGCCTTTTGACACATTCGGCCATTGGATATTCAGCCTCTCGACATTTGGCCTTCTGACCCATTAGGCCTTTCGGCGTGCAGCCTTTCGATGTTCGGCTTTCCGACATTCGGCCTTTCACCATCGAACGAATTTAATACCTATTCGCCTTTAAAGTACCGCAAAAGGCGCCACGATCGCCACTAGAAAAAGGTGATCTGCCATTCAGCGTTTATTTTTTGTGTTGTGTTATTTACGAATTATTCAAACATTAAATAATTCTGGTATATTCCAGATTGAAAGATATTTTACGAAGAGGAGAATTATTTTATCCTTGAATAAATAAATTTATCTGTTTTTTGGACCGAAATCAATAAGAAAAATGCCAAATTATACATTTTTTTAATTGCTGATCAGATCACCTTCTTGTCTGATTTTAATATCGTCCACCAGATGTCAGCCACTTTGCGTTAAAAGGCGAACAGAGGTTAAAAAAATTACTGTTAAAAAATATCAAACAATTATTTATCATTTTGTGGCTATCTTAATTGCACTACTTGCGCCTTTTAAAGCAAAACGATTAAGTTTTGTTCGCCTTAAGTGCCACAAGAGTCAGTCTTCTATAAGCGAAACGGGGTAAATATTTATTACTAATCTAAACTGCACAGGAACCTAAACCTCGTTTCTTAGGAAACAATTTTATTTTCTCGGTTGATATTTCACAAGTTCAGTTATTCCAATTTCCGACGCTTAATAAAAATCCGAATATTAAATGTTCGTTACGTGCTGAGAACTGCAACTATATTTAGCAACTATAATAAACAGGAGTTCCCATTCTAGCCGGAAAGCTCGAAGGCGAATATTTTACCTTATACCTCAGCAAAAATCACTTCATTAGTGGTTATCACAATGTTTTTAGTAGGAAAATGAAGTTTTTGCATCCGTAAACAAAAGACTGGCTGAGGCTTCCTTAATCTGTCACTGCATAGAAGCGTTTAATATTAAAACTGCATGAAATAGAGCCATGTTATTACATACTGGGGGTTTAGGTTTACAACAGATTTATTATAACTTACCGGGCACGCATGTCAAGGAAACTCTTCCTAAAAACAAGAATATCGATGTTTTCAATGTAGAAATTTCAAAATTGAATGAATATTTCTCCCCAAAACAGAGCAAATGGTACGAACGTCATATTTTTCGTCTAATGTCTGATAAGACTAAAGCACCAAGCTAGAAAATGCCAGTTTTCGAATATCGAAGAAAATTTGATGGATCACATTATATAAAGAATCGTTAGAAAACTTTTATGACAAATGCTAGTAGCATACCTCTAACCGTCTTAGGGGCTTTTGACGCCTTTTTGAAAAAACCAGCAAAAATGATACGAATTTTAAAAATTGGTTGATATTCCTATAGATAAGTCGGTGGCACCTGTTTCCAACCATTTCTAAGAATACCAATTCCCCTTGAAGGTATAGTTATCGATGAGTTAAAACAACTTGTGGGTTGTGACATTATCGAAGCTGCCAATGAACCTTCAAATAGATTTCTACTATTGTTCCGATAATAAAAGAAAACGGAAAATTACTCATTTGCATTGACACGAGAAGGGCAAGTTATATTATACTCCGGGAAAATCACCCATTGCCCGCTAACGGCATAATATTGCTGCAACTGAGAAAATACTTTCCATCAGATATAGGGATTTCAAACGATACACGGTATATACCAACATTTATTAGCAAATTGGGTCTCTTTCGATATAAACGACTATTGTTTGGAATATCTTGTGCTTCCCTAGATGATATAATCATATTCAGTGAAACAAAAAACGAACACGATCAGAACTTGGCTAACACAATGAAGGTACTGCAAACGAAAAAAATTTGTATTTAAAACAACTACAATCCAATTCCTGCGAAGTGCAAGGTATAAAATCTTTCCGAGCACCAAAACAAACTGCAGAAATACAAATTTTCTAGGATTTGTTAATTTTGTTGGGAAATGGATCCAAAATTTAGCGAACTCCCTCCTTAGTATTAAGAAATATTGGAAGCAAGAGGAAACTGAAGCTTTTGTATGGATCAAAGATGCTTTGTCAAAGGACAAAACATTTAGTTACTATAATCCTAATCATGGAACGCAAGTCAATGCAAACGCGACTTGGTTCGGTGTTAAATCAATTCAACTAAAATGGACGACCTCGAATAATTTCATACGGAAATTAATCCAAACTAAAAAAGAGTTATGGTGGAACATTTTAATATATATCTAAGTATAAGGAATGAATAAGTTTGATTTGCTCACAGATCTCAAGCCCCTTGAAATTATTTTTGCGTCGAAATTAAAACCATGTACTAAAATTGATACTTCGTTTACAGTCATAGTACCTAGTACATATCTAGAAATGAAATCATCACTTGATTCAAAAATTTTAAAAGTTGTAAGGAAGCAATATTTAGCAATATTTGGGATCATTAAATAAGTAACTATAAAGTTTTACAAGCCAAATTTTGCTTATACAGAAATATCTTGTTACGCGGATCGAAAATTGTCACAACTTTCAAATTGTATAACAATATTTTACAAGCAGCCCATGAAGGCCGACCGGGCAAAGATAGACAACGATGCTGAGAAATTTGTGTGACCTTATAAAGGTACATTAGTGTTCTATCCATCCATAACTCAAACAATTACAATAAACTTACTTCGTGAAATATTTTCATGATTTGGATTTCCGGTATCAATGTCATAACGGAGAATAGTTTACAAGCTCAGAATTTAAATACTTTTGTAACGACAATGGAATTATTTTATACGGCAAGATACCATACTGGGCACAGCGAAATGGAGAGGTCGAAACTGAAAGTCAAAATCGGGATATTCTTAAGCTGCTAAAAATAAATCAAATTACCCGAGAAAATTGGAAAGATAATTTGCTTGCACTGGTCTGTAATAATCTCTTTTTTAGTATAAAGGTGTGCATATAAAGCAGGTAGTGAAAGAAAACAAACTCTTTCAATTTCAATCCAACACCAGCTCACACAGTGATAAGCAAGAATGGAGGCAATTCTGGAGTAAAAAATGTTGAAATCGGAAAAGAAATCGGAAGAAATATTGTTCGTTTGAAAAAAAAAAACTGAAGCAAATTAGGCAGTCCGCAGAGGACATAGAAATTCTGAGCAATGAGGGAAAAACAATGAAACCAAAATTTTATAAACAGAAAGAGATCTAGGGTTAATTTTGTACAATTATATGAAGTAAAGATGGAGCATTGGCATGACATACTTCAAGAAGTAAAAAACAGAAATCTTTTATTGAACATTATAAACAACAACGAGGGTTTTCAAATACTACCCATGAGGACAAAACTCTGCCGCTAAAATGTCGATAGAAAAAAAAGCTGAAGCAGTAAAACAAACTGAAAAGTTATGTAGTTTTATATTAGATAAAGCAGAATGTAGAAAACACGGTAAAACAAAGTTCATAGCACATCTCCTCGAACTTCCGGTCAAGACACGACTATTCGGGAACTTTCCTTTTTTCATTTATTGTATCTACGTTATAGTGGTTAAAAATAAGAGTGCCAGATACCTAATTATATGTCTGAGTATATTTGCTCGCAATGCCGAATGTTTGCTAAAGGCCATCATGCTCGCTTTAGGATCGAAATTATTTCGATAGTTTTGCTCTTCCTAACCTCTTCAGTTTTTACAGACTTTTTATTGTACTTGTACCAAATTTTCTGACCTATAGGGTAGAATCTCATCACAACCAGGATCAGAAAACTTCTTTTTTGCCGAATTTTGAAGCAACTCAAAGGATGAGACTACATTTTTCCAAATCAGAAAACTTGAAGATACAGACGGTTGCAATTCATGAGTTAAAGTCTTGCTTCCAAACCCTGAATGGAAGGAATGAACCTTCTAAAAAAAACTTAGAAAAATTTCAAATTTTACTTCAAACGTGTTGGCTTAAAGCGATTGTTGCCATTGATAAGATACATATACAAGCTTCGTAAACACAAATTTTTAAGCTAATCAGTAAAATTATAAAAATATTTTATTTCTTTGTTTGTTTAAGGAATTGGTCCGATTTTATTTTGTTTGGTAATAAAAGGACAAGAATTTCCGGAAGTAGTTGAGATTGAGCTCCTCGTAATTGAAGATCATCAGTCAATGGAATAGCTCTCAGTGGAACGGGAAGGCAAACAATATAAGGAAACGAATTTCAAAGAGAATAAACCCAATCAGTTAATTTCATGATTTAGAATTAAATCGATGAGAGACATAGACCTAAACTAATGTCAACCGCACTGGCACAGACAATATATCATTTATTGGTATATACATAATAATTCACAAATGTTCTCGATATTTTGTTGTCCTTTAAATAGTTCTGTAATTATATGTAGTGCCGACAGAGATAAAAAGTAAAAATCATAAGTGCTTTGCAAATATGGGTCTAATAAATCAACACATTAAGTTAAGGTTAACCCATTAACACCTAAAAATTAACTACCTGTAAAATATTTTCAAACTGCAATCACAGGATGATAATAAGTAAAGAACATAAATCTAACAAAAGTTCCAAAGAAAAACTATTTATTTTCGTGAAAAATAGACGACCTTAACCCTGATTTATCTGCTGGTTTTTCACAATACATGTCGATATCTACTCGAACTGCTTACGATACAATTTTTGGACCCGAATCTCACACTGAATTCCCGTTGAGATTCGTCAATTAAAGCATCCTTGTGAAACAAAACCTACTGGCAAAACTGTTTCCTAAGCATATTTAAAAGCGATCTTACTTTGAACATCTAATGTTTTGAAATTCCATTTCGCCAAATAAAATATATTTTCGATTTTAAGTTAACGATCCCTTAATCGAACGACAAATAATCGAGAAACAAAAATATTTTAAATCCGTTACGGCGGGCGGTTTAAATACTTTCTTAAGTTTATTCATATTTTAATAGCCCCATTAAACATAATTGGCCAAGCCAACATCGATAAAGCTATTATACTGTAGAAAAATGTCTAACCGCATCATGTTGTTAGTTACCATTTAGATCTGGGTTTAATAAAAAATAAATAAAAAATTGTAATTTAGTATCGTTTCTTTTTGTCGGCATCGCACGCTGACATACGCCACACAAAGTGTGTTAACTATTTAATCAAATCGAAAAAAATTATAAAAATCTTGAAAAATTTGTTTATTAATAAAAACATTTAATTTATCGATACATACATATATTTTTTTTTTCACAATATTTAAACATTTATGGCTATCAAAAATAAGTGACCAACTTTTATCCGCCTCGCGCTTATTTCTTTATTATAAATAAACCAATCAAAATGTTAATTAATATTTAAATTCAAAATAAATTATGTATTTATATTGTCGCGGTTTATATTGAAATCGAATAATTGAAATTTTGACAATATTATATGCACTCAAATATTTTTTATTTATTTTTTGAATGATTTTCTAAAATTTAAATTTTTAATTAATTCTAAAAAAACAAAAATTTGTAATCATTTTGTGAAATTTTATTCGACTGACATTAATTTGAATGTCACTTTACTGGTGGATTGAACTCGAATTTATAATCAAAATATAGCTAAACTTAAATATTCTTCAAAATTAATTTAACGATACCGCAATTTTTACACTTTTCCTCTCGGTTATAGAGGTAATTACTTCCCGGCTTGAGTCCAACACATAACTATGTATGTATGTTATAAATTTTGGTTTCGGTTTCTTTATGAAATCGTTGATGATATTCTTGCGTGAGAACAACAAAACATAAACAATTATGAGTAAATGGGCACCAGCTCCACTATATTGTATTGACATAAACAAATTATCTTTTCAAAGGTAACTGTAAAATGCCGTCAATGAATAATGGTGGCATATTGTTTCTTCAGTTTCGATAGCAATAATCTTCCAATTATATTTTTTCAATTTAATATGTAGAACAATAGAACTTTCAACTTTAAAAAATTTGTTTTCAACAATTTTAACAATTTATTTTCTGTTGACTTTCTCTTTTCAAATCACGAAATATTTGGTTTTATTGTATTAGAACTTATTGGTGCGCGCGATTTTTTCTTTTTCTTTTCTCGAATTAGCATGTGAATATGTTCTAAAGAATTCCAATATGTATTTAGCTTTTTGACTTATAAGAGAGATACGTATCGAATATTTAAACATATCGTTTCCCAGTTTCAGCTTTTTACTTTTCAAAAAACAGTAAAGTGCAAATTAGGTTTTAATACTCTTCATTTTTGCATTTTTGAATAAAAAATCTTATTGACTGCAAATAAAAGAGAACTAAATGTTGAATAAATTAAATTCGTCTCAAATTTAAATATTAAAAGGTATCTGGTACCCAGAAATTCAAATTTAGTAATTTTGTCAAACGATTAGTTAGTAATCAATATTCGAAGTTGTTTATTTTTTAGAAATAAACATTTTAATCTGACTTATCGGCATAACACCATAATACTATTTTACAATATATAAGTTTTTGCGAAATATTAACTACAATACATAATATTAAAACTTTAAAACTTGCTGTAAAATCATGGCATAACAACAATGTGAACTATAGTCTGGGTTAACTTTCTCATCTGCAGTCGCACTTTCCATACGTTCTATATTGAAAGTGTCAAGCATACTTAGGTTTGTTTTATTTCCGATGGGTTTATCCAGAGCCTTGTAGAGCAGTGCTTCTCAAACGTTTTCATATTGCGGCTCCCGAAATTGAAAAAATAAAATCTAGGGCTCCCAAAATGTTTGAACTTACAGTTAAGCATTTTGGACATTCTTGTTGAAGGATCTCAGAAGTCTCACTCATATTCGTGGTGTCCCGCCAATTAAAAAAATATTCTACCAACACAAAATTTTCTTTCAACATCATCTGACTTACAGGTAAAAAAAATTCCTATATGCAAAAATTTTAGAATTCCAGCAAACTGTTAAGCTTGCTCCTAAACTAAATATTTTAGCTGGACATACCGCACGTGACAAAGAATAGTCACACAAGCAAAAATTTCGAATTTTTCAGGAGAGCAAAAGGGCGTCAAAAAAAGGAAGATCGAAAAATTAATCCGTCGCCCGCTTTGTAAAACAAATATGAAAACGCCATTATGTCAGGTTTTGAAATCGATAATTCATCTTTTTGACGAATCATCTCGCAAACACAATTTTTTGGTTTGTGTCACTTTTCTATATGAGTGGATCAGAACAGATACCAAAATAACTCAACTAAAGTTAAAGCTAAACAATTTTTGAGCTTCAAAATTCCTTTTGACGGTTCGTTTTCAATTATTGTGTCAAATTATTTTTACTTAGGTATTTAAAACCAAATTTTAGTTTAATATTCTTCTGAATTATTTGACTATCAAAATTCTGGATGTACTTGAAATATAAAAAAAAATGAGTTTTTCTGTACAAAATTCAGAGTTATCCAAAATTTGTTTTAGATTTTTTCAACTACCAATTTCCAATGTGATAAACCAACCAAAACTTTCAATTTGGTTCGCTTAGCTGTTTTACCCAAAATATGAAATTGTATTTATGACGAGTTCTTCCAAAACAAACAAAAAAACGGACTAGCCATAGCATAGAAAATGATAACGCAGCAGATGATAGTAGTTCAATTTGTTTAATTAAATCAGTTTTCTTTGGTCCAAAAGAACTAGGGAATCGAAAACTACCGAACTTTTGAATTACCCGTTCTCGGTAATTTTTAAATTGTAATATGTATCTGTAATTCACCGAAAAAATAACTTTTATAGAAAAAAATTAAAGAATGTTGGTCTTTCCCATATAAATTAATTATAAGTGAGCATATAATTTGTCAGAATTGAACGCTCAATTTTTACATTGTTTGTATTAGAAATTTGACGCACAAACTTTGGTTCTTAATTTTTATAAAATTGATTGATCTCATTATTTTATTGAGGGTTTTATTCCCCAAACCTGGTGTCTATACTTTTTCCATATTTACCAACTTCCATGATAAACTATTCGGATTAATTGAATTTTTATCAGATTTGGTTGGATTATCACGAATTTGTAACGTTTTCATTTAAAAATTTGTCTTATGAAAAATGTTATTTCCTAAAAGTGAATTGGTCTGAAAATCTTCTGAAAACACTTGTTTGATTTCATTGTTTTTTCAATTGAAAATATGATTTTCCTACAAAGTAGGCATTTTCGTCTATTTTCAATGTCCAAAATATCTGTTGTTTGTTGATGATTACTTAGTCGCACGTAGCCCTTAGCAACGGAAGATTAAGTAATTTTCCGCCCTAATTATTATGGTTGCCTATAATTGACACTAGGTAACCTGCCACCTATCAGAATTATGGTGAAAGTCTATTGCAAGACACAATTTTTTATCGCTGTCAAATCTTATTTAAAATTAAAGAATAAAAGGATATTTAAATATTTTTATTAAAGAATATTTTCTTCAAACTTGATGACAATTGCACTGCAGAATTAGCTGTCACATTTTGTTTTATAAAACACTTTCCAAAATATAATCAGAGATGGCACTGAGATCACTTTACCTAGTGTCAATAACAACAACGCTTTTGTTTTTTCCTATATTTATTTAAAAAACGAATGGAGTTCAAGTTCCCCATGAACCGCAAATGTTTGGTAAAACATAAAATCAAAAATAGAGGTAAATATTGTGACGATTTTGGCCATTATACAACAAGCTCACGTTATGAACAGCAATAGCTTAGATGGTTAAGTGTTATAAACACGACCGAAGGCAAGCAGAGAAAGTTTTTGGTTTATTTTAAATCGTTAAGTAAAGAAATAAATCTGTTGTTCTTGTCATAGCCCCCACCGGTAGCAAGCGGAGAGAATTAAATAATTAAATCAAAGCAAATATCAAAGTGTATAAAAGTAGAGTGAAATAAAAAGTATACGGTGTTTTTAATTTCAAAATCCGAACGAACTCAGTAGCCCAGTTCGTAACAATATTTTTGCTATATGACATGTTTTTGTTTTTTATTTTTTGTATTTTGAAAATAGTTGCTTTCCAATCGACCAACCCCAAGCAACCGCTAGTGAACCGCTAGTAGAATGGTTTTTGTCTTTGCTATAGTCGATTGGCAAGCTCAGATTTGGATGTTACAAATAAATTATAATACCCTATAAAGGACATAATGACACTTTTCCATAGTAAACTTGCGGTCAATGATATTGGCAGATTTATCGATAATGCAGTATTATTTAATACGTGAAAACATAGTTCGGGATAACTTCTAAAGATGTCAGCTTTAACAATTTTTAATTTAACAATTTTTTATTATAATTTATTTGGGATGTTATGAATAAAACATAACCTCAAAATCGTAATTGTGTGCTATTACGGCAAAGTTGTTATTTTTTTATATAAAATCACTAGAAAAATTAAAATTTCTAATAATACCATAAATATTAAGCGGTTCTACATTTAACCACCTGGCGTCGAAATTGTGCGTAACTGCTTCTAACTGCTCGTAATAAAATAGAAAGAGCAGATACGAGTAGATAATTTAGCGAAGACAAAAACCATTCTACTGGCGGTTCACTAGCGGGTGCTTGCGGTTGGTCGATTGGAAAGCAACTAACGATGACCATTGAAAATTTGTGGTATGCAATTATATTACATTGAGAAAAGTCGGACGCACAGAAATATTTAGCCTCAATGATGTCGTCATGACATTTTTAACACAGCATACATGTAACGTGACCACTGAAACAACTCTCGCTATGTTTTTTGTCTTTTGTTTCTATTTTAATGTGATAAATAAAAAGAGACGAAATATTTATAACATTTTATATGACACGCAACAATTTAACGCAACATTTAACATAACATTCTAACGCAGCGTGTAACATGAAACCAAAACTAGTACCCTAAATGTTTTACCAAACATAAAAAAAAACGCAACGGCTGCTTGATTGAAAAAAGTCTGCTATAGAAAATAATCGTTATGATTATTTTGTAATTGACGATTGCACCATGGATTTCACGTGGCGGAAAATTTTTTAACTGAGGCGGTTTACATATTTTTTCGTGTTCGATTTGTCACATTGTTTATTTAATTTATGTATCCAGTTCAATTTAAATTTTTGCCGCGAGAGACGTTTTCTTTACTTTTACAATCGTCAATTATAAAAGGGCTTACAGTCTACAGACGTTCCGACTTCCGACTGGTCGGACAATCGGATCGATTTGGACGGATCGTTTGTAAAATTGGATGGTGACTTGTCATCCGACCTTCCGACCAATCGACAAAACCGCACAGTGTGTATATTCAACCGACCGAGCTGTCAATTATTGTTAGTTTTGTAAAATTATAATTAATTTACACCAGTCAAAAGTTTTCAGTACCACCTCAGGTTACTGTTGGGACGGGGCAACCAGTTGACGTCATTAAATAAGATATTTTCGTGGGAAAAAGTTATTCACATGAAACAATGATAGATTACGTTTGCTCAAAAGAAAATACGATATGAATTGTAAGTTGCTGCTCCCTAAAGATCGTACAATCGATAACACCCTTATTTATGTCTCAATTAAAACTGGGTTGAAGGAAGCTAAATGTTGCACCGCCTAGTTCGAGAGTTTGTATTTTTCCGTCATCTACTTTGTTAAATATATATTATTACAATGATAGCGGTTTACGTCACTAAACGAAATCATTATATTTGTTAATTTTGGAAGAAAAGTACGACATCATCGGTTTCGTTGAAACATGGGTAACGAAGCACTGCAAAACAAAGGAATTTAACCCGTCACCCTATAATTGTCATCGCAGAGACAGGTATCTCCACGAGTATACCTATGAAAAAGGAGGTGGCGTATTAGTCACTGCATCGAACGAAATTTCTTCGGTTCCTGTACACATTGAAAATTGTGAATTGGAAATGATTGCTGTCCGTATTAAATTTCATAGACATTACCTAATTATTTGCACTATTTATATTCCTTATCCCCCGCCCCGAGTATACTCATCAATTTTTTCATGTTAAATTCACAAATAGTCTCTAACCTTCATCCGAAGGATCGCCTTATGATACTGTATGACTAATTTTCTAAGCGTGGAGTAGGAATATGATGATTATAACCTGAATGCTTACATGGAAAGCTTTTTATCTGGCATTCTGTCACTTAGTTTAAAGCAATGGTTAAACGTAAAAAATAATTTTGGTAACGTTTTGGATTTAGCTTTTCTACTTGTGAATATAGATAGAGTATCTATACGTGATCGATTTTGGACTTTTGGTAAGTCAAACTTCCATAAATCGAATCACCATCTGCCAAATATTTTTGTTTGATTTAGAGAAAATTCGAAATGTAGAAGTTAGGAATAATGTATATTTAATTCTCCTGCCAAAATGTAAATTCGATTTGACAATATTGGAAATTCTAGCTTCTATATTTCTGCAGTAGAGAGTGTATGATAATCTGCTACATGCCTGTAATCTTTACATGCTGATTATTTTTTTGAGAGTGCGTAGACAGTACAATCGTGCTTTCTAAATGTTTCGTTTGGAAATCGATGATGTACTAAAGATGAATGCTACTGTAATTGCGCAACCCATGTTGGTTACTCCAGAATGCCCTTTGTAAAACTTGGTGATCCTGATCATGTTCCCCGAACCATTCATGTAAGAACACAGGTTCGTCAGGGTAGCCACTTGGGCCCTTTGCTTTTCGTTTTATTTATTAATGATGCGTAGTTGATAGAAGAAGTCTCAGTCTAAGAAGAATATTAAGAATACCAGTGATGTTATTGATTTTCAGTCTGATCTAACTAGCTTCTCATATTGGTATTCAGAACCAAAGTTGAATCTAAATTTTTCAAAGTGTATTTTACAATGTCCTTGACCCGTTCACGACAGGTTACGCGTTGCGATTATTTCTGCAATATAATATGGAAGGTTGCATCTCCAAGGCTAATTCGATGTTTAGTTTCATTACGAGATTCTCCAGCGATTTTTACGATCCATCTGTTATTACAACTTTATACTTGGCTTTTGTACGTTCTCAATTGAAGTACAGTACAATTATATGGGATCCAATTTATGCTAATTATTCTGATCGTATTGAGAGTTGTCAAAAACGCTTCTCAATGTATGCGGAGGCTACTCAGAACCGCAGATTCACCAGTTTTCGTACTTCCTTCTATACTCTACAAAAGTTATTAAAATAATTGGTAACTATATTTCTAACGTTTTTCCCATCTTCTGTATGTTGATGTGGGTTGCGCGGATTAGGTTCTAGTAATGTGTTTCCCTACCTCCAATCTCCAGTTTGTAATGTTCCATTTTTAAGGTCTTCATAATCTACACAATTATTTGTGATCTATATTTTAGATTTTCTCCTATAATGATTGTGTATAAGGCACAGCTGGCAAAACCATTGCATCTACTCGCCTTGCTCGTATAAGAACTTTAATACTCGTTTTTCGATGTAATCATGATTGTCAGTATTCCCTACATTCCTAAATTGATTCTGGCTTATTCTGGATTAGCACAAATTGCAACGGAATGTACTGATACACAAAATTTGTATTAGTGCCTAAGTGTGAAATATTAATGTGTCTTGGATGTTTCGATATAGTGTCAAATGATTTTAGTTGTCCGGTTTTCACCGAATGTCAGGTTTCTTTTTTTTAATTCTTATCGTCTTTCAGGCGAAATAGGAAAATTCGTTTTCCATTTTCTCATCTTGACATATATGTCACGTCAAAACGAAGTTGAAATAACATATGACATAATTAAGCTAAAATAATGTTGATTCGAAACCATAGTTATGGAATCCACTATGTGTCAATAGTATAAAAAAAACTATAGACACAATAATATCGAATTTGAAAGTTGAATTAATATTAAAAAATGATTTGAAAATTAATCTTCTGAACAATTTAGCACTATTACCATTTTAATGCTAGGAAGAGGAAAAATAATTTTCTTCCCAAACTTAATTCAAATTTGATGTAAACACCTTGGTTAAATAAGACACACTTCGTTGAAATTAATGTTAAGTCGAGATTATTATTTTGAAATTCGATGTCGTGTCAATATGCGATCCGTACATCAAGTACTACTGATTAGCTTTGATTTTATAATACAAATAAGCCTGCACTTAATAACTAGACTGTTAGTTCAAATGATGAGCTTCTCATGACCTCGTGATCATCGCCTTGACCTTACCCAAAAATTATCTTGAGACAATTCGGTAATTGAACCAATTAATTCATTTTTATTGTAACATTTCTTATGAAGTAGGTAGAAGATAATTTAAATCTGTTCGTATATACTTTATACGGTTGTCTTCATAACGGTATACAAAATTTAATTTGTTTGTTCATCAACATTAGTTTACAAACAATAAAAGCTAAAGTATTTAAAATTAGAACCTCCATTGTTTATTATTCATAAGCATTCGATGCATACGAAATGCATTCACAATGTAATTTATAATTGTATAAGCTAGCTACACATGTACTTAACTTACTTTTATTCTTCTGCCAATTCACACACAAATAAAGCCTAATAATGAGAGATCTCTTTTGACTTAGATTTAGAATTTTGTATAAAACTCAATTTATCATAAAATATCTAACCTCAATATTGTCACGTTTCTTTCTTTGCAGAAGCTCAAAAATGGATCATCTTAGACTGATAATAAAAGTGATGATAGTGATCGCCACAGTACTGCTTACCGAAGCAACCACACCGAAATTGAAGGAATACGAGGATAATATCGCCCAAGAATCGGTACAGCAACCGAAAATCGTAGAAAATCCAATTGTAAACTCAGCCCTGCCGAATAACATATTCAATAATGGTAAACCATTTTATGGTGAAAAAGATCCGGTATCGGGGCAAATCAATTTCAATTCGAGAAAACCCGAAATTGTCGGACAATTCACCGATGAACTTTTAGTAAACGACCGTGCTTCCGAAATTGGCGGAATCACCTCGAACGATATCAGCCAGATTCCTTCTAACTTCCATGATTACTTACATTTACCGGTTAAGTATACATCATCGAAATTTGCCCAGCCGCTTGTATCCAGTTCATATTCGAACCTGAAATACCAAGGAAATAATAAAAATTACATATCAAATCATAAAAACTATACGACAACGACAGAAAGACCAATACCGAGTTCATCAACTATGAGCGGATTTAAACAAAACGGTCATGCGGCTGGTCCGTATGGTGTTAGCTCTTATACGCTTAAACCAAGGCCGATTACAAATTCACCGCTTCATATCTTAACAACAAAGATACCGCCTAAAACAACAAACTATTATGAATACTATAAAGGTAAACTTACAATGAAACCAGTGCCCGTAACCGAACCGACGACAACAACAACAACTACAACCACCACCGTTAAAGCGACACCAACAAGTAAAAAAACTAGTACTACTACAACGACGACTACGACACCAAAACCAACTACGACTACAACTGTACATACAATACCTCCTTCTTCCACTGAACCACAAATTGGAACTCCAATTATATTTCCAAGTGTAGCTCCATCTGGATTTAAACCAGTTTCTGTAAATCCAGTTCCAACCACCCCACTTATTCCAAACACATCGCAATCAACTAAGCGTCCATTAACACTGAGTGATATTTTGAACTCGCTGGAAAGCGATAAATTAAATACAATTGCAATTGATGGTGGAAAAACCGAAATTAAAGAGATAACCGTTAGTGTGCCAAGTCAATCAGTTGCCACGTCAAGCGGATTTAGCATTCCAAAATTACCACAAATACCACATCGATTTGATAACAATCAAAATGAACCACAGCCAACCGTCCAACATCAATATTTTACTAATCATCAAACGGATCAACCACATGGTCCGACATTTCATCCGGCGACATCCAGTATGAATAACATAATTATCAAACCAGATCAAAATTCGGCTACATTTGTGCTCGGAAGTCATCAATCATTTGGCGGAACAACTGATGGCCAACAATACATTGCCAGTGGATCACAAGATCAGCCAATTATACATCATGGAAAGCCACAATTCCAATATGGAAGCATTATTGGTGAAGATCATTTATCAGAATTTAGGCCACAAGGATTTACGTCCAAAGAAGAAACGAAACAAGAGGATAAAGTTAACTCAAACATTCGATTCCCAAGTGAAAATTCACAATTTCATAATTCGCAAATTGGCAGCGGCTCGATCAAACATGAGCTTAACATTCCGTCTCTAGCATTACCACAAAGTCAAATTGTTGTGTTCCCGCCTAATGAGAAAATGCACACCGAAGTTGTTAACTCAGAATTAAGTATGAATGGGAAGAATCCTGAAGATAATCGCGTTATATTCAAGAATGATAAAGAGATTCTTTCGATGCAAACTCAACCAACATATCATCAATTGCCTCAAGATTTGACACCACCGCATCCGAACAACATTAACGGATATCAACAGTTTAATTACAATCGGATGCCGCCACCACCCCCACAATTTGCGTTAAACATGTTAAATAAAAAACCAGCGGGCAACCGAATTCCAGACCGTTCGTTACCAAATATTTTACCTCAATTTAGACCAAATACGCGAATTGACAATCAGCCGTATCACCATTTTATGAAAAAACCACAATCACATAATTTCCAGTCACCGTATAAACAAAATTTGCCACCACCTCAGTATATGCATGGTGAACGATTGGCGCTCACTCGGAATCCGGAAAAGCCAATGTTGAATAATCGCCCAATTCACGGTATGAACCCAAACGGATTTACTAATAAAATGGCGTTAATGCCCGATGCAGGTATGGATAGTAACCGTCGAGTTTACCGTATACCACAACCATTGTATGAACCACCATCAAACCGGTTATATGGGCCACCAATACCTCAGCTACCGCCACATCGTTATATGCAAGAGAGACCAAAAATGCCACCAAATATGGGACCACCGCCACAATTGAACTATAAACCACAATATGAACCTAATTATCCACCACCAATGCCACAAAACCATCAACATCAAGGAACTCCATTCGAGAATGATGATTTTTATAAGAGGCCTCCAGTGATCAGATATCCCGCTTATAATCCACCTGCCCCTGAAAACCAACATAATGATGAGCAAACACAACAGCTTCCACAATTGGAACCGGTCGTAACACTACAAATGATCCAATCGAAAAAAAATCAACAACAACCAAATTACCAGTTACCAAATAAATCGGTTGATATACGTGGCCCAACTCAATCACATTTAAACATCAATCCTGCATCAAATGAAATCAATCATGGTCATGGCAGTAATCCCGTTTATGTTGTCTACCCAATAAAATCAGCAGCAATGAAATTAAATGTGATTTCATCGGAAGACGCTGAAGATTCAGTTGTTATTGGGCAACGAGGTGATCAGCCACCGTTACCACCATCCCAGATCAATGGATACGAAACCAAAAATGATTATCAAAATACACCGTTCACGATTGTGCGTAACGAGCAGCAACCAATTTTAATGGCCAAAGATAAATCAAATCAAAAATTGCGTGTCCAATTCCCATACAACCTAGAAAAACCAGATCCACTAACAGTCGCCGAACTTGACAGACAGTCTCACATTAAAAAAGGACAATTGAATGATTTTGAAGTTTTTAACACAGGTGAAGCCCCATTGGACGCACTACCCAAGGTGATTAATAAAGGCAAGCCGCACGAGTTGTTGGCCGATGATTTTGAAGATGAAACCGATGACTATTTGTATGGCAAGGGGACGCGGCGGCCAATCGCAATTGCGTACACACCAACCGAGCCGCCAACCTATTATGCAAACAGTGATCGATTTTCAAACCCGAATTATGATGGTCCGGTAATTTCAGAAATTTTAGATGATGACAATGAGGACGATAAGTATCCAGCGTATAATAAGGATGACATAGATGAATTGGGATATCCATCTCGTGGTGACAACTATGAGGCCGATTTTCAAGCACCATTCTATCCGAGTGTAAGCTTAGGCGGGAGCGTTGTTAAAAACGATTATGAAGGTTGGTCAGTGATTGTACCGTCTACAACATTGCCGACTATTTCGTATGCATCTCCCACCCCAGCCGCAACAACCCAGAATGCTAACCACGCTTATGCGCAGGCCCATGTTCAAACACAGCAACACCAAAAAAACCAAATTAACCGATCAGACAATAACTCAAACAACGAAAATATTAAAATAGAAGAGACCACTAAAAAATTTGATCCAGATTCATTTAATCCACAATTTGAAAGTGGATTTAAACCAATCATTGGGTCATCAATTTTACGTACATCAACCGCAAACGAACAAACTTCGAGTACGATTGTATCGTCGACCACACAAAAATCGAATGATGGCACTGAGCAACAATCAACCACCGAACAACCGAGCACTATATCTACGTCATTGAAACAGGTGATGTCAAATCACAAAAACCATACAAATACTAATCAAGACAAGAATAGTAGTAGTAAACCGGCGACGATGAAAGATGAGAGCAGTAAGACAGAGGTGACGACGACGACCCATAAATCAGTTTTCGCAAGTAGTATAGAAGCCCTGTTCGGATTGTCGGACGACGATTATGACGAAAATACAGCACGAAATTTGTAAAGTAAATTATTTAAAATTTGAAATATTCGAAATTTTAAATTAAATTAATTTAATGCGTTACAGTGAAATATTGCAGACTTTTTTTGGAAAATTTCTGCAGTGTTTCACTTTAGCCCGTACCTTAAACAAAAATTACGAATATTTAAAATTTGTATTTTTAAATATTTAATATTTATTAATTTAATCTATACACTAAGCTAATTAATTAATTACAAAAATAATTTTAATAATAAAATATCAAATTGTTTTTTTTTGTTGTTAGACTGAATTTAATTTATTTATATAATTTATAATTTATTTAAAATTAAAATATCGAACAAATAAATTATTAACTTAAAACTAAATAATATTTAAAACCTTATAATTTATTTTACATTTTTAAATTTAAATTTTGAGGAAATATTACATTAAAATGCAAAATAAAATAAAATTATTTAATTATTAATTTAATGTAGAATAATGTAAAATAAAATAAATTTAGTTTTAGGAAATTACAAAACAAAAATAAAATTTTTTACCAAAAAAAAACGCTGGTTTTTCTTATTATTGGAATGCATTTCGAAATTCTGTAATTTCAAAATTTGAATGTTGTAAAATTATGTATAGAATCTTGCATTGAAAACTTTAAAATTCGATTCCGGTGTCTGACTTGTTTTTTTGCATGCCTGTCTGGCAGTAGACCTGCTTTACCTCTTCAAAGCCCAAACGAATTAACGTATTGGCTTGAAATCGGCCAACCGAAAGTCGCTAATCTATTCTTGAAAATAGTTAAAAAATATTTTAAAAGTTGATATACGAAACAAAACAAATCCAAGGATGAAGAACTTGAATTATAAAAGACAGTGTGCGGCAGCTAAATACCAATTTTAGCTACGGTAAAAAATGATTTTTGGTGTTCATGATTCACTGGAAATACTCATTTCTCTATTTCTTATGGTGCCATGAAATAAACCTGCCCGAACAAAATTTGGGCTCCTTATGCTGGAAACACATGAGCTGAATTTCTGCTAGCAGCGCTGTCGGGAGAAATGTGGATGAACTACATGAGCGTCTATTTTATACGTATTTAATTTTAATGTACAATTTTATTAAATGGATGATGCCTTATTTTGTCACAAATTATTTATTTTTTATCCTCCAATTTGGCACTTGTCAAACAAATTTTATTTTCTCTCAACAAATTAAACAAATTGATTGAAAAATATAAAAAGTATACAAATTGTACTAGATTTTGAGTCAACCTGCAGAATTCTTGGTGGCAAGCAGAATCCATGTATTTCATTCCATATAAACTAGTGTTTTCTAATTTCGATGCTTGCAGAATTCTGCTCCTGTTTCCAGAAACACATGAGCAGAATTCTGTAAGCAGCAAAATTAGAATGCACAAGTTTAAATGAATTGAAATACATGTATTCTGCTTGTCATGTAGAATTCTGCTTCATGTCCCTATTTCTAATTTTGCTGCGAATCAGTAGGCTACATTAAGTAAAAGAAGACAAATCTAGTACAAATTGAATACTTTTTATTTTTTTCAATGAATTTTTTTAATTTGTTGTCAGAAAAAGTTTTGTGTGGCAAGCGCCAAATTGGAGGATAAAAATTAAATAATTTGTGACAAAATAAGGCATCATTCATTTAACAAAATTGTACATTACAATTAAATATGTATCAAATAAATACCACAAATTAAAATTCTGCTTGTCATAAAAGACGCTCATGTAATTTAACCAAATTTCTGCTGGCAGGGCTGCTAGCAGAAATTCTGCTCATGTGTTCCCAGCATATAAAAAAAAAATTCTGCTCATGTGTTTCCAGCATATAAAAAAAAGTTGCCTCTACGCTATTTCTGGTGGAAACCGATGTGCAGAATTCTGCAAGCATCGAAATTAGAAAACACTAGTTTATATGGAATAAAATACATGCATTCTGCTTGCCTCGCAGAATTCTCCAAGTTGTCTGTATTTCTAATTTTGCTGCGAATCAGTAGGCTACATTACGTAAAAGAAAACAAATCTAGTACAATTTGTATACTTTTTATGTTTTCGAATCAATTTTTTTAATTTATTGACATAAAATATGTTTTGGGGGATTAGTGCCAAAATGGAGGATACAAATTAATTAATTTCTGACAAAATGAAATATCATTCATACAAAGAAATTGTACATCAAAATTAAATATGTATCAAATAAACGTCAAAAAATAAAGAACTGCAAGCAGCACATGTGTTTTGAATGCATATCTGCGTGCATCACTGCATGCAGAAATTCAGCGCATCTATTTCCACCATAATTTTGCTGCGAATCAGTAGGCTACATTACGTAAAAGAAAACAAATCTACTACAATTTTTTTTTGGTTTTTTCATACAATACATTTTATAGAATTCCGCATGGCAAACAGAATCCCTGAATTTCATTCTATATAAAATGTATTTTATTCCATATAACCATAATGCTGGAACACTTGTTCAGAATTTCTGCATGCAGTGATGGACGCAGCTCTGCACTCAAAACACATGTGCTGCATTCAGCCTACACATTTTCACATTAATTTGTTACACATTTAATTTTAATTTACTATTTTTGAATCGAATGATGCCTTATTTTGTCACAAATTAATTAATTTGTGTCCTCCATTATGGCATTTGTTACAAAAAGCTTATTTTTGTAACGTCCCAATTTAATACACCTTGCGTAGTCCGTTGTCTTGTGAAACGCGTGAACTCACCCCAAGACCTATGTATATTCCTGATTAAGATCGCGGGTGCGAATGGCATTGCATTGGTAGATACGGCTGCCAAATTATCTATTGTTAGTTGTTCCTTGTACCAAATATTAAAAGAAAATGGAACCAATTTTTAGACAACAAATATGTGTATCAAATTAGCCGACGGTTTTGTTAAAACGAACCGCATCCAAGTATGTACTATAGGGTGACATTGAAAACCAGGCGTATTGACACTTGTTTGGTATCGAGTTCTTGACGGATGCCGGTATTATCCAATAATCATTGGACATTTTCTAATGAGTCTGAATACTACTCGCTTGATCGTGAATCAAGGACCGCGGTATAAATTGGCAGTGCGGTGCCGAATATTCAACCGTCGATAAATTAACATGCGGAACTCGTTCAGCCAACAAAGAAGTTGGAACGATACGATATGTTCGTATTAGAATCCAGTACTCGGGTGAACCCCAGAGTAGTTTCGTCATATGGAGATTTCAATGAAATGGATATAATTCCTCCTGTTCTAATCGTACCAACCGAATTAAAATTTCGACCTGAAGAAGGTGCGGGTCTGAGTTCTGAAGAAAGAGAGAGTGGGAGAGGAGGAGCCCACTAACTTTGTAGAACATCACATCGAAACAGGTGACCATCACGTGGCCTTAGTCTATTTCATCTCATAAGCGTGAGATGCTGAAATCCGAGATTCAGACCATGATCGAGCAGGACATTATTGAAGAGTGTGAATTTCCATGGTCATCTCCCGCAGTATTGGTCCAGAAACCCGATTCCTCCTATCGGTTTTGCGTGGACTATAGAAAATTAAATTCTGTAACGGTCGCTGATCGGTATCCTATGCCCAAGATAGATGATCTCCTGCATTTAGCCCAACGTACTAAGTGACAAGTATCGATTTGCGAAGAGGTTACTGGCAAGTTCCGGTACCGTGATAAAACCGCCTTTATTTGTCCATTGGTCTCAAGAATAGTCCCTCCACGGTCCAGGCGGAGATTTCAGTTGTCACTATTTTCGCGTATCTCGATGGGTATAAGGTATAAGGTTCCTTTTTCCGAGGAAGTATGCCGTTTCGGGGTCATGTAGATATTGACACCGGAAGGGATCCAACCGAATCCGAATAAGGTGACCGCGATATCCCAGATGCCTGCCCCTCGAAACGTTTGCCATCTCAAAATTCTCCTTCAAACTTATATCTGGTATAGGAAGTTTGTTCAAATTTTGCCTCTCGATCCAATGTATTGAGCGATCTCACCAGGAAAAATGTCAAGTGGAGGTCGATGATCTGAAAGAGGTCCTAATTAATCATCTAATTTTACAACAAGCAGATCCGTCGAAACCGTATATACTTAGGACCGAAGCGAGTAATTATGCTCTTGGCGCTGTTCTTCTGCAGAAATTCGATAACGAAGAAAAGCCTTTAGAATATGCAAGTCGTTTATTAACTTCGGAGGAACGAAATTATTCCACTACGGAAAGAGAAGCCTTAGCTGTAGTATGGGGTTTAAGAAATTCCAGGGGTATTTGGATGGATTCGATGTAATTTTGGGAACAGGCTACTAGCCCCTAATATGGCTGATGTCCCTTCGTTCGCCGACAGGCCGCCCTGCGAGATGGGCGTTGTTCATTCAAGGATTCAATGTTATCATTGATTATGTACCAGGAAAGTCGAACGTTATTACGGATACCCTTTCCCGACCCCCATGCGAATTGACCGAGGAGTGTGGAATATGTTCAACACAGGTCGATCTTTCATCCGGTAATCCTTCTAACCTTCGTCGGAATCAGTTGGACAATCCGGACAATCCAGTCGATCATCCCAATCTGAGGAACTGGTTGGATCGAGGTTATCTCATGTCCATGGGGATACTGTATCGGTATCTACTTGATTCGGAGTCGGAAGACCCGCAGTTGGTGATCTCGGTAGCTAATCGTTCAGAAGTTATGAAGGCTTTCCACATAAACCGACGAATTTAAAACCACCTGAACTACTGAGAACCCGGTGATGAATCAGAGATTTGAGGTGATTTCGATTGACTTGCTTGGTGCATTGGTGGAAAGTGAAAAGGGTTATCGTTGGGTGTTCATTGTTGAGGAACGTAGGAATCGAGATTTGAAAACTCATAACTTATGGTAGGTTATTTGAAGTGGTGGACAGCACGAAAAAGTTTGATGGTTTTACGATCGATTCAGTTTGAAGCCATTTGAGTTTTTCATTCCAAACTTTGGTGAAAAAGTGAATAATTTCATCAAAACCTGTATTCATTGAAACTTTGGTGGTCAAGGGGGAAAAGGTGGAAACAAAAGTGGTGAGCAGTGGATCGCATGGAATACTTCACCCGTATCGGGAATCCAAAATTCTTTGCTTCAGACCGAAGGTCTATTACACCCAACCTGTTCAACTTCAAAGAGTATTGCGGTGATCAAAGTATATTCCACCATATATTCCACCACAGGCGGCTATCGTTTCATTTGTCGTAAAATGTAAACGCGTCAAGGAGATTATAATAAATCTCTTTCGTTTGAAAGGAACCAACAAGAGGAGGAAAGAAGCTCCATGTTATAAAATTGGGTTTTAGTCAAATCGGGTGCCGAATTTTGCGTCAAACTAACGAGGTCTCTACCGGATAATTGAGATCAAATATCACGAATGTCATGATCAAAACTGACATCAACATTTGCCGATTTTATGAAGTTATATTTCGAAATCATATAGAGAGATCAATCTCAATTCAGTTTTTGACATCATCAGTATTATACAGTTGCACATATCTCCAAACGAAATTCTTTAAATGCATTTGAATTCATATCTTCGACAAGGTTGTTTTATCCAGTTTTTTTATTTTTTTAACGGAAAACTCAACTAACCAAATGCTCTAAACTACGAACAAGTTCATGATTGTAAAAATATAAAATTTGATATAGCAACCAGTTTCAATTAAAATAAACTCACTCGCGTCTCTTAGCAACCATAATATACGAACCACTAATTTTAGCAAAGAATACAAAAAAAAAACAAAAAAAAAACTGATTTTTATTTTTTATAACATCAAACGAGCTGTCAATTATTTAATCATACCTTGACCAATAAAAGCTATATGTGCAAATCAACTAAAGCAACTAAATCGTTAAAAATTGAAAAATTCTCGTTACAACTTGAGCATATACATAATGCACATTTACAAAATTCTCATAAATATTTGAATTGAGGTTACACCGATTCTTTGTCGATTTACACTACAGATTCGATTGCATTTTTTGTGTTTAGTTGTTATTTAATTCTTGTGAATAAAGTGTGCGCGAGTGAATAAAGCAATGACATCGTTTAGTAAATTTTTTACTAAAGAAATTCGGAATAAAACCTGCCACGATTTATATCATCCATGGACACCGTCCTGTCATCGTGCATGGCTTGAGGTATTTTTAAGTATTATGCCTGGTGCTGTAAAATTACTATTACCATCTATTTTGGTGCCACTTTTGTATAATGGCCGAGACAGTGATTATTCGCGTGTTAAAAAGTCGGTTGTAATTTTTGTGACAATGTTACTGAACGCATTTGGAACGGTTATGACAGCTTTCTATGTAATGTGTCTACTGAAGTGAGTATATAAATCGCATAAATTACGCATGTTACAACTTATTTGGATTTTATGATTTTTATCAATTTAGTCGGGTACTGGGAAAATTTTACATTCCCACCGTTGTTCTGCTGCCCACCATTATCGTCTCACCATTATCATTTATTTTACCTTCATTGTTGCGGAAAAAACATTCTCAGATTTTCTTCAATTTTGTTCTTGAAGCAGTAATTAAAAATAGCGAATATCCCGCTATCAAAGTGTTACGCAATTCGAAAATGTTCTCCACATTAATATTCATGTGCATCAGCGGGACGATTATGTATTATTTAAAAAAGGAAAAATATCCGGTGTGCTGCTGGTTTATTCAGCCAACAAAAAGAAATTTCTGCAACAGTGCGACGAACAATAATCTTGAGGTACCGTTTAAGCGATATGTCGAAAATCCAGAATTTCCTGGATGGGGACAACTGAAACTAACCGAAAAACTTTGTTGTGATCATAATGATTTGTGTGATAAATATGCGCTGGATGGATTTTTGACATATGGAAAATTTGGTATTGGTCTTGAAATCATAAAGCGAATAATTTCTTCGATCGGTTTGATAAAAACAAATCCGGTAGATTTTTTACGACATATTGTTGTGGGTACAAATTATAAATTTGTGAAGTTTATGGTGGCTTATGGGGTTCTTTATCGAGTAAGTTTCTATAAAATGTTTCTAACGAAATCGATCATAAACAGATTTTTACATTTTTAGATTTCCAACTGCTTCTTTAACCGGAAATTTGGCAGAGAAACGCCCCAAACATCGCTACTGGCTGGGATTATAGCCGGTCTCGCATTTACTTTTGCACCAAATTATTATTGTTTTACATACGGATTCTCAACAATGGTGCAGTTGTTTTGGCATGCATTGGGTACGACCGAGTCACTTGATATTCCTCATTTTGAGAAACTATATAATTTACCTTGGAGTGTAATAATATATGGCATTTTTGGTGGACTAATGGTTCATATAAGGCTGTTTAAGCCACAATTGTTGCCGAAGCTTGCGGTTAATATTAATGATATGATTTCGAATGGACATACAAAACGAATTTCTGAAAGAATTCAAGCACTAGCATTGAAAATCGTTTAGTGTTGCCGCGTGTTAAGCTAAATAAATGTGATATATTGTACCGATTTACAGTTTAAAGTTTTAGTTTTTATTTTATCTATAAAGTTGCGTACAGTTCATCTCGCAGTTTAGTACGTAAACTAACCACTACATAACTGATTTTTACAATAATAAGTCAAATATATTCTTTCCTAAAACTTTGGCGATTTTATCCTTAACCCATTTTTCACCTGTAATATATCTTTAAAGTTAACCAATTCTCTCACCGCCAATCCTCCTAAAAATCTTCCAAAACCTTAACAAATTTAGGACAGATGTAGCTATGAGAATCTTGTTCCACATGATCTTTATAGTAACAATGGTGTCAGGACCGTGGATATAATTTGCAAAAAATTCACCATGCTTTACATGGTCCAATCATTGGACAATCATCTTTTTTCCCCCCTTTTAAAACTCCTTTGTGACTGTGACAAATTTGCAATATCCTCAGTTTAGATCATCTAATTTGGGAAGTGGATAACTATTAATTAAATTGTGAAACCTTCCAGATGATTATTGATGGTTATTACAGGACATACCGCTTATATTCCCATTCCCCATCTATCTTCACGTGAAAAACAAGTCCACCTTCATGATTGTGCCATATTATTTTTGCAATCAATCTAATTCCCGTTCGATTTAATTTCCTATGGAAAACGTCCCGTTCGAGATGTTGATCCAATGTAATAGTTTCTTTCCTTTCTATCACGAGTGATTCACAAGCCAATACAACTGCTGGCTTGCCCCAAATCTTTCATATTGAAATGTTTCGTGAGAACAGCCTTCAGTTAATTTTTGCATGCATTCTTATTCGAAAAAATTCAACAAGTCATTCCTAAATGGCAACATAAACCATACTGTTTTTCCTACGACGAATGTAAATTCAGTTCACACCTTTTATACCCAGAGCTGATCACTGCATTGTTCAATTTGATGTTCCACTGACGACTCGTTATTCGTAAATTTAAAGACCCATTTCTAATTGATGGTTTTTCTATCATCCGGTAGCTCAATTAGTTCTGAAGTGTGATTGTCAGTACCGCCAGAGCCATCATCAGCTTGCGTAGTTGAATTATTATAGTTTATTACCCCTGATTTAGCCAACACATTAGCATCATATTGATACTCAACTTCAATGTCAACTTCTTCACTATCATCCATTTGATGTAAAACATTCTAAATTACCATTTTAGAAGATAAATTAGACACCAAAACTCGATCATTATGGGCACAAACCTCTTGTGAAGATGACCTACCAAGCTTAGAAACTTTTTTCAAATTTTTAATAAATCGTTCGGGTGCGCTTGAGTCACTGAGACCGGTACTATCCAAACGCCTGTCAAACCCAAGTACGTCCAAGGTATATGTAACTACTGAAGCATCCGGTATCCTGTGTATAACATTAAACATATTTACTTATGGAACGACAATCATCCGGTGTTTAGACATTTATCAAATTCGAGATGTCAGAAATGTAATAGAAAACAGCACATGATACTATACAGTTAGATGGCTCCAAGGAATAATCTAGTACGCTACTATCAGAGAAACCAAAAACGATAATTGAACATGCGCGTATATTCTGCAATAATATCTAACAACTATGATATCGATGGCGACCATGAATGCAGGATTCTCGTAGATTCGGGTTCCATGTCAACCTTTATATCCGAATATTTTTGTATAATAGTTTGAGATTACATAGGCGCAGCAATCGCAACAAACATTAAAAGTTACCGTGTCAAGCATAGTTTGTTGGACCGATTCAACGATTGTTTTAGATTGGCTGTCTGATGTTCTGGTACGATGGGAGACATTAGTTGGAAACAGAACGTCCCTAATCTTGGAAGTTGTTGCATGAGGCAAATGGCATTATGTACCCTACCAAGGACAATCCAGCTGATTGTGCGTCATTAATCCATGAATTGTGGTGGACGGTCTCTTAGGTGGTTACGAGGTAATGTCAATAGCTGGCCAGTGCAGAAAATTACGTATGGTTCTCGAGAAGAAGAACGATCACGATTCGGCACAGTATTTATAGCAGACTATTTAAAAGTGTCTCGTTTCCTTTAGACTTGGTCGAGAAACCTTCCTTATATACAAAACTTATTAAAACTGTCGCCATCGCTCAACGTTTTAGAACCAACGAAATCAGTGCACGGAGAGTAGCAGCAAAACACAAAGGATTAATAACAGTTACAGAGTTAGAAGAAGCGGTCAGATTATGTTGTAGACAAGATCAACTATAAGTTGTATAGTGGAAGCAGGGCCATATTTAGGCGCCCTGGGCTAAAAATAATAGGCGCCTCTATGAAGAGGCGTTGAGACCTGTAATTGTCATACAAACGGCCATTTGGATCGGTCGAATATTTCTGCACGTTTCGTGGACAATTGAACTTTTTTGAAAATCAACTGAACTATAGCCCACCAATTTAGAGCCACAAAAAACGAAAATCTGCAAATGTGCTCCGATTTCGATGATTGATACCTCTATCAATATAGGCATTGAGACCTGAAATTGTCATACAAACGGCCATTTGGATCGGTCGAATATTTCTACACGTTTCGTGGAAAATTGAAGTTTTTGAAAATCAACTGAACTATAGCCCACAAATTCAGAGCCACAAAACTCGAAAATCTGCAAATGTGCTCTGATTTCGATGATTGATACCTCTATCAATAGGCGTTAAGACCTGTAATTGTCATACAATCGGCCATTTGGATCGGTCGAATATTTCTACACGTTCCGTGGAAAATTGAATTTTTTTGAAAATCAACTGAACTATAGCCCACCAATTCAGAGCCAGAAAATTCGAAAATCTGCAAATGTGCTCCGATTTCGATGATTGATACGTCTACCAATAGGCGTTGAGACCTGAAATTGTCATACAAACGGCCATTTGGATCGGTCGAATATTTCTACACGTTTCGTGGAAAATTGAATTTTTTTGAAAATCAACTGAACTATAGCCCACAAATTCAGAGCCACAAAATTCGAAAATCTGCAAATGTGCTCCGATTTTGATGATTGATACGTCTACCAATAGGCGTTGAGACCTGAAATTGTCATACAAACGGCCATTTGGATCGGTCGAATATTTCTACACGTTTCGTGGAAAATTCAATTTTTTTGAAAATCAACTGAACTATAGCCCACAAATTCACAGCCACAAAATTCGAAAATCTGCAAATGTGCTCCGATTTCGATGATTGATACGTCTACCAATAGGCGTTGAGACCTGAAATTGTCATACAAACGGCCATTTGGATCGGTCGAATATTTCTACACGTTTCGTGGAAAATTCAATTTTTTTGAAAATCAACTGAACTATAGCCCACAAATTCAGAGCCACAAAATTCGAAAATCTGCAAATGTGCTCCGATTTCGATGATTGATACGTCTACCAATAGGCGTTGAGACCTGAAATTGTCATACAAACGGCCATTTGGATCGGTCGAATATTTCTACACGTTTCGTGGAAAATTGAATTTTTTTGAAAATCAACTGAACTATAGCCCACAAATTCAGAGCCACAAAATTCGAAAATCTGCAAATGTGCTCCGATTTCGATAATTGATACCTCTATCAATAGGCGTTGAGACCTGTAATTGTCATAAAAATGGCCATTTGGATCGATCAAGTATTTCTACACGTTTCGTGGAAAATTCAATTTTTTTGAAAATCAACTGAACTATAGCGCACAAATTCAGAGCCACAAAATTCGAAAATCTGCAAATGTGATCCGATTTTGATGATTGATACCTCTACCAATAGGCGTTGAGACCTGAAATTGTCATACAAACGGCCATTTGGATCGGTCGAATATTTCTACACGTTTCGTGGAAAATTCAATTTTTTTGAAAATCAACTGAACTATAGCCCACAAATTCAGAGCCACAAAATTCGAAAATCTGCAAATGTGCTCCGATTTCGATGATTGATACGTCTACCAATAGGCGTTGAGACCTGAAATTGTCATACAAACGGCCATTTAAATCGGTCGAATATTTCTACACGTTTCGTGGAAAATTGAATTTTTTTGAAAATCAACTGAACTATAGCCCACAAATTCAGAGCCACAAAATTCGAAAATCTGCAAATGTGCTCCGATTTTGATGATTGATACGTCTACCAATAGGCGTTGAGACCTGAAATTGTCATACAAACGGCCATTTGGATCGGTCGAATATTTCTACACGTTTTGTGGAAAATTCAATTTTTTTGAAAATCAACTGAACTATAGCCCACAAATTCAGAGCCACAAAATTCGAAAATCTGCAAATGTGCTCCGATTTCGATGATTGATACGTCTACCAATAGGCGTTGAGACCTGAAATTGTCATACAAACGGCCATTTGTATCGGTCGAATATTTCTACACGTTTCGTGGAAAATTGAATTTTTTTGAAAATCAACTGAACTATAGCCCACAAATTCACAGCCACAAAATTCGAAAATCTGCAAATGTGCTCCGATTTCGATAATTGATACCTCTATCAATAGACGTTGAGACCTGTAATTGTCATAAAAATGGCCATTTGGATCGATCAAGTATTTCTACACGTTTCGTGGAAAATTGAATTTTTTTGAAAATCAACTGAACTATAGCGCACAAATTCAGAGCCACAAAATTCGAAAATCTGCAAATGTGCTCCGATTTTGATGATTAATACGTCTACCAATAGGCGTTGAGACCTGAAATTGTCATACAAACGGCCATTTGGATCGGTCGAATATTTCTACACGTTTCGTGGAAAATTAAATTTTTTTGAAAATCAACTGAACTATAGCCCACAAATTCAGAGCCACAAAATTCGAAAATCTGCAAATGTGCTCCGATTTTGATGATTGATACGTCTACCAATAGGCGTTGAGACCTGAAATTGTCATACAAACGGACATTTAAATCGGTCGAATATTTCTACACGTTTCGTGGAAAATTGAATTTTTTTGAAAATCAACTGAACTATAGCGCACAAATTCAGAGCCACAAAATTCGAAAATCTGCAAATGTGATCCGATTTTGATGATTGATACGTCTACCAATAGGCGTTGAGACCTGAAATTGTCATACAAACGGCCATTTGGATCGGTCGAATATTTCTACACGTTTCGTGGAAAATTCAATTTTTTTGAAAATCAACTGAACTATAGCCCACAAATTCATAGCCACAAAATTCGGAAATCTGCAAATGTGCTCCGATTTCGATGATTGATACGTCTACCAATAGGCGTTGAGACCTGAAATTGTCATACAAACGGCCATTTGGATCGGTCGAATATTTCTACACGTTTCTTGGAAAATTGAATTTTTTTGAAAATCAACTGAACTATAGCCCACAAATTCAGAGCCACAAAATTCGAAAATCTGCAAATGTGCTCCGATTTCGATGATTGATACCTCTATCAATAGGCGTTGAGACCTGTAATTGTCATACAATCGGCCATTTGGATCGGTCGAATATTTCTACACGTTTCGTGGAAAATTGAATTTTTTTGGAAATCAACTGAACTATAGCCCACCAATTGAGAGCCACAAAATTCGAACATCTGCAAATGTGCTCTGATTTCGATGATTGATACCTCTATCAATAGGCGTTGAGACCTGTAATTGTCATACAATCGGCCATTTGGATCGGTCGAATATTTCTACACGTTTCGTGGAAAATTGAATTTTTTTGAAAATCAACTGAACTATAGCCCACAAATTCAGAGCCACAAAATTCGAAAATCTGCAAATGTGCTCCGATTTTGATGATTGATACGTCTACCAATAGGCGTTGAGACCTGAAATTGTCATACAAACGGCCATTTGGATCGGTCGAATATTTCTACACGTTTCGTGGAAAATTGAATTTTTTTGAAAATCAACTGAACTATAGCCCACAAATTCAGAGCCACAAAATTCGAAAATCTGCAAATGTGCTCCGATTTCGATGATTGATACCTCTATCAATAGGCGTTGAGACCTGTAATTGTCATACAATCGGCCATTTGGATTGGTCAAATATTTCTACACGTTCCGTGGAAAATTGAATTTTTTTGAAAATCAACTGAACTATAGCCCACAAATTCAGAGCCACAAAACTGGAAAATCTGCAAATGTGCTCTGATTTCGATGATTGATACGTCTATCAATAGGCGTTGAGACCTGTAATTGTCATACAATCGGCCATTTGGATCGGTCGAATATTTCTACACGTTTCGTGGAAAATTGAATTTTTTTGAAAATCAACTGAACTATAGCCCACAAATTCAGAGCCACAAAACTCGAAAATCTGCAAATGTGCTCCGATTTCGATGATTGATACGTCTATCAATAGGCGTTGAGACCTATAATTGTCATACAAACGGCCATTTAAATCGGTCGAATATTTCTACACGTTTCGTGGAAAATTGAATTTTTTTGAAAATCAACTGAACTATAGCCCACAAATTCAGAGCCACAAAACTCGAAAATCTGCAAATGTGCTCTGATTTCGATGATTGATATGTCTATCAATAGGCGTTGAGACCTGTAATTGTCATACAATCGGCCATTTGGATTGGTCAAATATTTCTACACGTTCCGTGGAAAATTGAATTTTTTTGAAAATCAACTGAACTATAGCCCACAAATTCAGAGCCACAAAACTGGAAAATCTGCAAATGTGCTCTGATTTCGATGATTGATACCTCTATCAATAGGCGTTGAGACCTGTAATTGTCATACAATCGGCCATTTGGATTGGTCATATATTTCTACACGTTCCGTGGAAAATTGAATTTTTTTGAAAATCAACTGAACTATAGCCCACCAATTGAGAGCCACAAAATTCGAACATCTGCAAATGTGCTCTGATTTCGATGATTGATACCTCTATCAATAGGCGTTGAGACCTGTAATTGTCATAAAAATGGCCATTTGGATCGATCAAATATTTCTACACGTTCCGTGGAAAATTGAATTTTTCTGAAAATCAACTGAACTATAGCCCACAAATTCAGAGCCACAATACTCGAAAATCTGAAAATGTGCTCCGATTTTGATTATTGATACGTCTACCAATTGTCGTTTAGACCTATAATTGTCATCCAAACAGCCATTTAATTCGGTCGAATATTTCTACACGTTTCGTGGAAAATTGAATTTTTTTGAAAATCAACTGAACTATATGTAGCTCACAAATTCAGAGCCACAAAATTTGAAAATCTGCAAATGTGATCCGATTTCGATAATTGATACCTCTATCAATAGGCGTTGAGACCTGTAATTGTCATACAAACGGCCATTTGGATCGGTCAAATATTTCTACACGTTTCGTGGAAAATTGAATTTTTTTGAAAATCAACTGAACTATAGCCCACAAATTCAGAGCCACATAATTCGAAAATCTGCAAATGTGCTCCGATTTCGATGATTGATACCTCTATCAATCGGCGTTGAGACCTGAAATTGTCATACAAACGGCCATTTGGATCGTTCAAATATTTCTACACGTTTCGTGGAAAATTGAATTTTTTTGAAAATCAACTGAACTATAGCCCACAAATTCAGAGCCACAAAATTCGAAAATCTGCAAATGTGCTCCGATTTCGATGATTGATACGTCTACCAATAGGCGTTGAGACCTGAAATTGTCATACAAACGGCCATTTAAATCGGTCGAATATTTCTACACGTTTCGTGGAAGATTGAATTTTTTTGAAAATCAACTGAACTATAGCCCACAAATTCAGAGCCACAAAATTCGAAAATCTGCAAATGTGCTCCGATTTTGATGATTGATACGTCTACCAATAGGCGTTGAGACCTGAAATTGTCATACAAACGGCCATTTGGATCGGTCGAATATTTCTACACGTTTCGTGGAAAATTCAATTTTTTTGAAAATCAACTGAACTATAGCCCACAAATTCAGAGCCACAAAATTCGAAAATCTGCAAATGTGCTCCGATTTCGATGATTGATACGTCTACCAATAGGCGTTGAGACCTGAAATTGTCATACAAACGGCCATTTGGATCGGTCGAATATTTCTACACGTTTCGTGGAAAATTCAATTTTTTTGAAAATCAACTGAACTATAGCCCACAAATTCAGAGCCACAAAATTCGAAAATCTGCAAATGTGCTCCGATTTCGATAATTGATACCTCTATCAATAGGCGTTGAGACCTGTAATTGTCATAAAAATGGCCATTTGGATCGATCAAGTATTTCTACACGTTTCGTGGAAAATTGAATTTTTTTGAAAATCAACTGAACTATAGCGCACAAATTCAGAGCCACAAAATTCGAAAATCTGCAAATGTGATCCGATTTTGATGATTGATACGTCTACCAATAGGCGTTGAGACCTGAAATTGTCATACAAACGGCCATTTGGATCGGTCGAATATTTCTACACGTTTCGTGGAAAATTCAATTTTTTTGAAAATCAACTGAACTATAGCCCACAAATTCAGAGCCACAAAATTCGAAAATCTGCAAATGTGATCCGATTTTGATGATTGATACGTCTACCAATAGGCGTTGAGACCTGAAATTGTCATACAAACGGCCATTTGGATCGGTCGAATATTTCTACACGTTTCGTGGAAAATTGAATTTTTTTGAAAATCAACTGAACTATAGCCCACAAATTCAGAGCCACAAAATTCGAAAATCTGCAAATGTGCTCCGATTTCGATGATTGATACCTCTATCAATAGGCGTTGAGACCTGTAATTGTCATACAATCGGCCATTTGGATTGGTCAAATATTTCTACACGTTCCGTGGAAAATTGAATTTTTTTGAAAATCAACTGAACTATAGCCCACAAATTCAGAGCCACAAAACTGGAAAATCTGCAAATGTGCTCTGATTTCGATGATTGATACGTCTATCAATAGGCGTTGAGACCTGTAATTGTCATACAATCGGCCATTTGGATCGGTCGAATATTTCTACAGGTTTCGTGGAAAATTGAATTTTTTTGAAAATCAACTGAACTATAGCCCACAAATTCAGAGCCACAAAATTCGAAAATCTGCAAATGTGATCCGATTTCGATAATTGATACCTCTATCAATAGGCGTTGAGACCTGTAATTGTCATAAAAATTGCCATTTGGATCGATCAAATATTTCTACACGTTCCGTGGAAAATTGAATTTTTTTGAAAATCAACTGAACTATAGCCCTCAAATTCAGTGCCACAAAACTCGAAAATCTGCAAATGTGCTCCGATTTCGATGATTGATACGTCTATCAATAGGCGTTGAGACCTATAATTGTCATACAAACGGCCATTTGAATCGGTCGAATATTTCTACACGTTTCGTGGAAAATTGAATTTTTTTGAAAATCAACTGAACTATAGCCCACCAATTCAGAGCCACAAAATTCGAAAATCTGCAAATGTGCTCAGATTTCGATGATTGATACCTCTATCAATCGGCGTTGAGACCTGAAATTGTCATACAAACGGCCATTTGGATCGTTCAAATATTTCTACACGTTTCGTGGAAAATTGAATTTATTTGAAAATCAACTGAACTATAGCCCACAAATTCAGAGCCACAAAATTCGAAAATCTGCAAATGTGCTCCGATTTCGATAATTGATACCTCTATCAATAGGCGTTGAGACCTGTAATTGTCATAAAAATTGCCATTTGGATCGATCAAATATTTCTACACGTTTCGTGGAAAATTGAATTTTTTTGAAAATCAACTGAACTATAGCCCACAAATTCAGAGCCACAAAACTTGAAAATCTGCAAATGTGCTCTGATTTCGATGATTGATATGTCTATCAATAGGCGTTGAGACCTGTAATTGTCATACAATCGGCCATTTGAATCGGTCGAATATTTCTACACGTTTCGTGGAAAATTGAATTTTTTTGAAAATCAACTGAACTATAGCCCACCAATTCAGAGCCACAAAATTCGAAAATCTGCAAATGTGCTCAGATTTCGATGATTGATACCTCTATCAATCGGCGTTGAGACCTGAAATTGTCATACAAACGGCCATTTGGATCGTTCAAATATTTCTACACGTTTCGTGGAAAATTGAATTTATTTGAAAATCAACTGAACTATAGCCCACAAATTCAGAGCCACAAAATTCGAAAATCTGCAAATGTGCTCCGATTTCGATTATTGATACGTCTACCAATTGTCGTTTAGACCTATAATTGTCATCCAAACAGCCATTTAATTCGGTCGAATATTTCTACATGTTTCGTGGAAAATTGAATTTTTTTGAAAATCTGAATTTTATTGAACTATAGCCCACAAATTCAGAGCCACAAAATTCGAAAATCTGCAAATGTGCTCTGATTTCGATGATTGATACCTCTATCAATCGGCGTTGAGACCTGAAATTGTCATACAAACGGCCATTTGGATCGGTCGAATATTTCTACACGTTTCGTGGAAAATTGTAGTTTTTAAAAAACCATTTAACTGAACTATAGCCCACAAATTCAGAGCCACAAAAATCGAAAATCTGCAAATGTGATCCGATTTCGATGATTGATACGTTTCCAATAAGCGTTGAGACCTGTAATTGTCATTAAAATGGCCATTTGGATCGATCAAATATTTCTACACGTTCCATGGAAAATTGAATTTTTTTGAAAATCAACTGAACTATAGCCCACCAATTCAGAGCCACAAAATTCGAAAATCTGCAAATGTGATCCGATTTCGATGATTGATACGTCTACCAATAGGCGTTGAAACTTATAATTGTCATACTAACGGCCATTTAAATCGGTCGAATATTTCTACACGTTTCATGGAAAATTGAAGTTTTTTGAAAATCAACTGAACTATAGCCCACAAATTCAGAGCCACAAAATTCGAAAATCTGCAAATGTGCTCCGATTTCGATTATTGATACGTCTACCAATTGTCGTTTAGACCTATAATTGTCATCCAAACAGCCATTTAATTCGGTCGAATATTTCTACACGTTTCGTGGAAAATTGAATTTTTTTGAAAATCTGAATTTTATTGAACTAGCCCACAAATTCAGAGCCACAAAATTCGAAAATCTGCAAATGTGCTCTGATTTCGATGATTGATACCTCTATCAATCGGCGTTGAGACCTGAAATTGTCATACAAACGGCCATTTGGATCGGTCGAATATTTCTACACGTTTCGTGGAAAATTGTAGTTTTTAAAAAACCATTTAACTGAACTATAGCCCACAAATTCAGAGCCACAAAAATCAAAAATCTGCAAATGTGATCCGATTTCGATGATTGATACGTTTCCAATAGGCGTTGAGACCTGTAATTGTCATTAAAATGGCCATTTGGATCGATCAAATATTTCTACACGTTCCATGGAAAATTGAATTTTTTTGAAAATCAACTGAACTATAGCCCACCAATTCAGAGCCAGAAAATTCGAAAATATGCAAATGTGCTCCGATTTCGATGATTGATACGTCTACCAATAGGCGTTGAGACTTATAATTGTCATACTAACGGCCATTTAAATCGGTCGAATATTTCTACACGTTTCATGGAAAATTGAAGTTTTTTGAAAATCAACTGAACTATAGCCCACAAATTCAGAGCCACAAAATTCGAAAATCTGCAAATGTGATCCGATTTCGATAATTGATACCTCTATCAATAGGCGTTGAGACCTGTAATTGTCATAAAAATGGCCATTGGATCGATCAATTATTTCTACACGTTCCGTGGAAAATTGAATTTTTTTGAAAATCAACTGAACTATAGCCCACAAATTCAGAGCCACAAAACTCGAAAATCTGCAAATGTGCTCCGATTTCGATAATTGATACCTCTATCAATAGGCGTTGAGACCTGTAATTGTCATAAAAATGGCCATTTGGATCGATCAAATATTTCTACACGTTTCGTGGAAAATTGAATTTGCTTGAAAATCAACTGAACTATAGCCCACAAATTCAGAGCCACAAAAGTCGAAAATCTGCAAATGTGCTCCGATTTCGATGATTGATACCTCTATCAATAGGCGTTGAGACCTGTAATTGTCATAAAAATGGCCATTTGGATCGATCAAATATTTCTACACGTTCCGTGGAAAATTGAATTTTTCTGAAAATCAACTGAACTATAGCCCACAAATTCAGAGCCACAATACTCGAAAATCTGCAAATGTGCTCCGATTTTGATTATTGATACGTCTACCAATTGTCGTTTAGACCTATAATTGTCATCCAAACAGCCATTTAATTCGGTCGAATATTTCTACACGTTTCGTGGAAAATTGAATTTTTTTGAAAATCGACTGAACTATAGCTCACAAATTCAGAGCCACAAAATTTGAAAATCTGCAAATGTAATCCGATTTCGATAATTGATACCTCTATCAATAGGCGTTGAGACCTGTAATTGTCATACAAACGGCCATTTGGATCGGTCAAATATTTCTACACGTTTCGTGGAAAATTGAATTTTTTTGAAAATCAACTGAACTATAGCCCACAAATTCAGAGCCACATAATTCGAAAATCTGCAAATGTGCTCAGATTTCGATGATTGATACCTCTATCAATCGGCGTTGAGACCTGAAATTGTCATACAAACGGCCATTTGGATCGTTCAAATATTTCTACACGTTTCGTGGAAAATTCAATTTTTTTGAAAATCAACTGAACTATAGCCCACAAATTCAGAGCCACAAAATTCGAAAATCTGCAAATGTGCTCCGATTTCGATGATTGATACGTCTACCAATAGGCGTTGAGACCTGAAATTGTCATACAAACGGCCATTTAAATCGGTCGAATATTTCTACACGTTTCGTGGAAAATTGAATTTTTTTGAAAATCAACTGAACTATAGCCCACAAATTCAGAGCCACAAAATTCGAAAATCTGCAAATGTGCTCCGATTTTGATGATTGATACGTCTACCAATAGGCGTTGAGACCTGAAATTGTCATACAAACGGCCATTTGGATCGGTCGAATATTTCTACACGTTTCGTGGAAAATTCAATTTTTTTGAAAATCAACTGAACTATAGCCCACAAATTCAGAGCCACAAAATTCGAAAATCTGCAAATGTGCTCCGATTTCGATGATTGATACGTCTACCAATAGGCGTTGAGACCTGAAATTGTCATACAAACGGCCATTTGGATCGGTCGAATATTTCTACACGTTTCGTGGAAAATTCAATTTTTTTGAAAATCAACTGAACTATAGCCCACAAATTCAGAGCCACAAAATTCGAAAATCTGCAAATGTGCTCCGATTTCGATAATTGATACCTCAATCAATAGGCGTTGAGACCTGTAATTGTCATAAAAATGGCCATTTGGATCGATCAAGTATTTCTACACGTTTCGTGGAAAATTGAATTTTTTTGAAAATCAACTGAACTATAGCGCACAAATTCAGAGCCACAAAATTCGAAAATCTGCAAATGTGATCCGATTTTGATGATTGATACGTCTACCAATAGGCGTTGAGACCTGAAATTGTCATACAAACGGCCATTTGGATCGGTCGAATATTTCTACACGTTTCGTGGAAAATTCAATTTTTTTGAAAATCAACTGAACTATAGCCCACAAATTCAGAGCCACAAAATTCGAAAATCTGCAAATGTGCTCCGATTTTGATGATTGATACGTCTACCAATAGGCGTTGAGACCTGAAATTGTCATACAAACGGCCATTTAAATCGGTCGAATATTTCTACACGTTTCGTGGAAGATTGAATTTTTTTGAAAATCAACTGAACTATAGCGCACAAATTCAGAGCCACAAAATTCGAAAATCTGCAAATGTGATCCGATTTTGATGATTGATACGTCTACCAATAGGCGTTGAGACCTGAAATTGTCATACAAACGGCCATTTGGATCGGTCGAATATTTCTACACGTTTCGTGGAAAATTCAATTTTTTTGAAAATCAACTGAACTATAGCCCACAAATTCATAGCCACAAAATTCGAAAATCTGCAAATGTGCTCCGATTTCGATGATTGATACGTCTACCAATAGGCGTTGAGACCTGAAATTGTCATACAAACGGCCATTTGGATCGGTCGAATATTTCTACACGTTTCGTGGAAAATTGAATTTTTTTGAAAATCAACTGAACTATAGCCCACAAATTCAGAGCCACAAAATTCGATAATCTGCAAATGTGCTCTGATTTCGATAATTGATACCTCTATCAATAGGCGTTGAGACCTGTAATTGTCATAAAAATGGCCATTTGGATCGATCAAATATTTCTACACGTTCCATGGAAAATTGAATTTTTTTGAAAATCAACTGAACTATAGCTCACAAATTCAGAGCCACAAAACTCGAAAATTTGTAAATGTGCTCCGATTTCGATAATTGATACCTCTATCAATAGGCGTTGAGACCTGTAATTGTCATACAAACGGCCATTTGAATCGGTCGAATATTTCTACACGTTCCATGGAAAATTGAATTTTTTTGAAAATCAACTGAACTATAGCCCACCAATTCAGAGCCACAAAATTCGAAAATCTGCAAATGTGTTCCGATTTGAATTGTTATTTATTAAAAGTGTGATGGTTGGAAAACCTAGTTAATCTATTATGTAGTTCAAAGTGTGTTTTTTGTATATTTGATTCAATTGGAACAGTTTTATCGTTTTAAATGCTCGTAAACCGTGCTTAAAAATTGCAGAAATTTAATTTTAAATTCACTACAAATACATCTTTGAGTCACTAAACCTTTTTCAAACTAAATTAGAGCATAATTTACCACGTTTTAACAGATAATTACAAGCCAAAAATTAATATTTCTAAAACAGGTATGTTTTTAGTATCAAGTAGCTTAATATCAAATTTATGAAATATTTAAGCAAAATTTTTTGGCATCTAAAATGAAAAAGTGGTACCAAATGAATCAAATATACAAAAATCATACTTTAAACTACATAATAGATTAACTAGGTTTTCCAACCATCACACTTTTAATAAATAACAATTCAAATTAAATAGACACTATTTCCATATAACTTAATATATCAAATTTTTGTTATTAGAAGTCTCGTAGTTCACTATTGTCCGCTTAAGGCGCTTTTTCAACTTTACCAGTCGTCAATTTGAAACTAAAATCTAACATCTATTGCTATTCTACATAATTTCATTTTGAGCAACAACGTAAATTTAATATAACGTTTAGCTTTACAAAACTAGATGGCACTACTAAAAACATGAAAAATTAAAAGTTTGTTTCTTCAATTCGTATTGTTTAGTACTGATTGTTATTTTGTATTTTTGTATGGTGTCACTAATTACGTTTAGATGAATAAAAGTAAAATATTTTTATATTGACAGTGCTACTTAAACTGATATCCGGGACCTTTGTGAAAATAACGAAGAATTTATAATTAAATTAATTTTAGACAAAAATTCGCTCTATTTTCAACATTTAAATTTGTTTAGGACTTGTATTTGATCCTGTCTTCTTATATTTTTCGCTGGATCATTCATTTATTCGTAAAAATTGATTTTTTAACCCACGGTACTAAATTACCAGTTTTAACCTTCTTCAAGGCTTTAAGGTTTTAACATAAGATTAATTGCTGAATTTAATAATATCCAATATGATGACTACCACATCTATTACGCGTTGTAAGCAAATTTGGATTAGAATTTAATCTTTGACTTTTAGCGACTGCATTTCATACAATAACAAAAATATTATTAAATTCAGTTTTATTACTTTTATATCACCTACATAATCTTATTTAGGTACTTAAAACATTGGTTGTCAATTGTCATAAACTTAAAACTCCAATTTATAAATTTGTAATAAAAATGAAATCAATTTATTATTCCATGACAGTAATTTCGCCCTCCGTGAATATTTTACTGCATTTCCTTATTGCTATTTGCTAAACCGCACGTAATTTAAAAATCATTGATAAGAAACATATGTTAAAGAATATGCGACAAGATAAGAATCATCGCATTTAAAATGTTCTGGATGTTCTAAAAAGGGTCAACACATTAATTTTAATCAACCGGAAAATACGCAGCAAAATGTGATTTTAATTTAAGATATCGGAGGGTAAATAATAAATATACACGAAATCAACACATATCGCTAAATGGACACATTTAACCTTATTTAGAATTAGTCCCATTTTCGGTTGTGTGATAATATGCCATTCAAATTGTATCATCTCGCATTTTTTTTTTGTGAATAATTTGATTTGGGGCGCTAGTAATGGCGTAACTTCAGTTGGACAATATATACCTACATTTGTTCTGCTGTTCTGCATAACAGATTGAATGATTGTTGCGGTTTGCCCAGGTTTTAACTCATTGAAGCCTTGTTGGTTTGGGTTGGAAATCTTTTGAGCTAATATTGGTAAGCTGCCCAATATTGATTAGAGCGTTAGTTTTGCTTCTGAAAATCCGAAATCGTTAATTTTGATTAGAAAATTCTTTTTCTGTTGTAACTTTTTGTGAAGCTAAATATTTTCAATAACAAATTATATGTTCTGTTTATCAAAACAACAGAACAGCGAAAATATTTTGTTAATGTTTCATTTCTAAGTGATAAAGAGGATTTAGCAAATAAAAATGTTTGGCTTATGAGTAAAAATTCCACAAAATGTTTTGACATCAGAAAATTACCACATTCCTTACTTTGGAAGCCAACTCTTAAATATCCAACAAGAACGGGCTGAACTGCTTTGTTGGACCGAGTTTTCTTCTTCTTCGTTTGGAGCAAATTCACAATATTTCCTAAGAATTATTTTCCCAAGTAATCACCTCCTCGTCTTTTAAATAACGTTTTGCCCATCTTAACATAAATCACAGTGTTTTTGCAGAAATCATCAACGTGAGTTTAGATGTTTTATCTCACAGCAGGGTGTACTTGTTTGCAATGGTCGGCAAATCTTCACTACGAGACACTCTTTTCGAGTTAGAAATCGTGATAGTTATAATTCGCACTGACTATCACAAGAGGCCGAGGTGCAAACCCCGGATTCGTACACAAATCACAGAAGCGCACTCGAGAGAAGGCAGTCTATTTAAATCGATGAGACTGCACTTAAATATCTGAAAAACAGTGCAATGCGAACCCAGACTATACCATACCATCTTAACTCAAATTGAGGGCAGTAAGTTTCAATTTCAGCACTTAGTTCAGAGCAAGAACCATCTGAAAAGAAGGCAAGTGACTCGGATATTTTTTAAGAAATCTCGATGGACAAATAAACCGAGAATAAATTGTTACAGTTGAACTCAGGCAATAACCTATCATTAACCATATCGATTTCTGGTATTAATTAATTGTGTTGATGCCCCACAGTTGAACCAAAAATGGTCCCCGCCCCAATGTACCTCAAGCAAAACGCTGCAGAGCAAGCCATGCCAAGAATGAACGAAGCCAACTGAGGCAAACACAGAATAGACTCCATAGCAAGAAGTTGAAGCCATTGCCCCAGTTTAGTTAAAGAAGACTTTTATTTGACGATTGGCCACCAAACAATGGAAGCGTATGAAAGGTTTGGTAAAGCCATCGAATAAATATCAACATTTTCTTACCTAAGCCCCAGGATTTCCCAAAAGCTCTGCTGCACTGCCAAAATATGGTAGTAGCTTTCTCAATTTTACAATCCAGGTAGCACTTCCAGGAAACTTTACTATCCAAGATGGCAATAAAAAGCTTGACATTCTCGGATCTAGAAATCGTTTTCCCAAAAAGAAAGGGAACCTATAGAGCTTATATCTTTACACCTTATAGTAAACAAATTGGACTTAAGGACGTCGTATTATTATAACGCGGTTTCCATATAACGCGGTTTCCATATAACGCGCCTCATTAATTCTGAGTTTCTTCTAGCGCGGTTCCATCCATATAACGCGATAGGAATTAATCGCGTTATACTCACAAAAAACTCTTTATTATTAAGGGATTTTTCAATTCTAGTAACAAATTCCTATAGAGCAGTTTCACATGACTTGCTAATCCTATAAGCATGTTGCTTGCTAGTGAGTGGGGTAATAAATCTCTTGATGATCCTTTCCAGAGCCTTAAGAAATTTTGAAGACAGAGTAATAGGTCGGAATAATTTAAGGTCCGAATAATCAGACTTGCACCCTTTGGTATAAAAACAACTTTGGATTCTACTCCAATATTGTGGAACAATGCCAAACGCAATGAACGCTTGGAAGAATGCTTCAGCAGCAAAAATCCCATCTAGACCATTAGCCTTGCAAAGGAGAACACACTCCATCGCAGAACGTCGTGCGTGATCAGGTTTTGAGCGAAGTTCTAATCAGGCGTTTCAACAGAAAACTCAATGGGTTCGGATGCAACTAAGTTAGAATTGATAAACTCATAACCAGGAAAATGAACAGAAAGAAGCAACTCACCAATCCACTTACGAAGTTAACCTAAAGCATAAAAAAATTACAACTTGATATTATTATGCCTATTTTGTAGCCAAAACCGTAAACTAAAGACCTTTTCTTTTGATATTGTTGTAAAATTTTGGATACATCACTAAAACAAAACAATTTTGTTGTTTGTGATGCGTGAACAAAGTGCATCGATATTACCATTTGAAAAAATTCCGCCAACAATTATGTTGACGTTTAAATAGTAAATCAAATAATTAAAACCAAGAAATACATTCTAAAATTAGAATGAAAACCTCCACTTTTCCAGATTGCCCCTATATCACCGACTGCCTTTCTTTAATTTGCAATGTTTATCACCGAAATTCGACGAATGCCCATTTTATGTAAGCCGTTTGACGGAATTCACACCAATCGATCCTTCTCCTTCAGCAGTCTTTTGGTGATAATGGCGACATTTTTTCCATATACGTCCTTTTCTATCAAATTCAATGATTTGAGTGATTGCTAAACTCTTGTACACCGCTCACTGCACTGTGCAAATAAAAATCTTAGAATACTATTTGTCCCTTGTCCGACTCTAGTCTTATACTTGATCATCTTATCTTGTGATCATCACCTTGACCTATACCGCCCTATATAACAAATAAACAAAATATTTTTTTTTAAATGGCAATATTTTGAAAATGATGCAATCTTTCCACGTGAATTTCTCAATTATTATTTCATATTTAAAAATTAATAAACTCTCAATTGACCCGATGACATGTGGTTTTGATGTTTGATTGATAATAAGCTACATTAGTAAACTGTTGTTTATACAAACTGTCAATAGTTCATCCTTTCAATTTTTATATGACTTTTACAAAAATTGTTATTTTTGACGCTGGGGGCGATTAGAAAATGTATAATAGCCATAGGGCAAATGATGATACGAACTGAGTTTAGTAATTTTTATCGCCACATTCAATCTAAAAAAACATTTTTAATAGGCTAAAAGTTTAATTGCCGTTCGATTATACTGCTGGAATGTCAGTCACTCGTATAGTGTAAATGATTTGTGAGGGTTCAAATATCTTGTGGGATTAATGACACCAAACGGCAAAGAACTCTATGAAGCAACTTGCAAAAATATTCTATATATATTGTTTAACTGCTGCACTTATTAACAGACTTCTGAGTAACAAGAGGAATATCAATCAATAATACTGAAGTCGAAGACTGCTAAATTTATTTCTCATCGATCACTCACGAATGGTTTTAATCCAGTATCCATACCTTAACATCAGAATCACCTAGGCGGCTAACAACCAATTACTAAACTAACTGATTGGTACAACTGAAATGAGGTTGCTGAAGTTATAATTTTAGAAACTCTAGAACACTAAAATTGCACCAATATAATTCCGTAAGTACAATAAGACACATAGTTTGTGTTGTTCACCACTTGTATTAAACCGTATAAAGAAAAGACTTTATTTGTTTTATAATTTATTAATAAAATTAACTTCACATTATTTTAATTAATTTTTTTATTTTCAGCACATTTGAATGGATCGCCAGTTTCTAAAAAAAGAAATGAAATCTCTATTTGACTTTATATTGGTAAAAAGCGCTTAACTTACGTTTTCAAATAGTACGGCATAAGTAGTAGAATTACTACACCAAACGGATTGTTCCTAATAATCTACTACAAAAAATAACAAAATTGATTGACAGTTTACTAGTGATACCATACAAATCAAATTGGTTTGTGTTTTCTTGTTTTGCATCTCTAGATTAACGAAGATAAGTTTAGATTTGAAACTTTGTACATAAATCAATAAAATATAATCTTCTTACATAACCAAATGTATATAAGATTGAATTCCAAATGGTTAAAATAAAAAATTTATATTATTGTTTAATCGTATAAAAATGTAGATGTGGTTTATATATTTTCAGACCAATGACGAGGGAGATAGTTTGCACTCAGTTAAAATCGCTTTTAAAATAAAACGTTGGTTGATATTGTGGTTTATGTGTAATCAAAATTTAATAAAAAAAAAAAATCTACGAGCTAGCTATTAGTGTTATTATTGCAAAAACAGTAGCCATTATTAAGTTGGGAATTAAACAGAGACAGAGACAAAAGAAGACATAACCCTTACCATTGCCCTCTATAATAAAGGCCGTCATGTGAAAGGAAAATAAATAATTACGTCATCGAAACTCAAAACGTATAAAAATAAACAGCGGGGTATTGTGTACTGTGGTATTTAGTGGTGAATAAATATTTTCATAAATAAAAAGTTTATTATCATCATTACACAGGACACAGTTTTTACCCACAAACTAGAATATACGTTTCCGAAAGCTTTTGAAGCGCTGAATTCGAATCCGAGGTCACGGTTTTTCGAGATATTTGAAATTATGTTACATCGAAAAGCAATTTTGGATTTGTCCGGATATCTTTTTTCATCTTTGAGAAATCTTATGTTGAAATTAAGCAGTTCGACTTTTCTCAATTTTTGAAAAATGTAGCTTGTGGTATGGTGATGAAAAATTTATGAACTTGCGTTGCATAGGGTTATGTGGATTTGAGCTATTCTAGTGTCGTAGAATGTTTATAGATTATGTTTTCCGAAAAAGATATATTAAATATTGTTACGTTTTTGCCTTGTCAATCAAGGTTCGTATCACTATGGATTGTGGATAAAACTCAACGCATCAATTTATCACAAACGATTTTATTTCTTGATTAAATAAATTATTCCAACAGAATTTATTAACAAAAATTCATAAAATCGCGTATTATACTTTTTGGACAATTCTATTGTTCACTTATAACTTTTATTTTACAGTAAAACACTTTTTAAATCACGTTCTAATTTGTTTTTTAATCTTCACTTATCGGTTACCAAAAACTTAATGTTCTAATTCGAATTGGTTCGCTCCTTAAATACTCAAACCAAAACTTGTCGAAATTTCATGATTGTTTCGGTAAGAATAGTCTAGACATATTTAGGACAGTTTTATCATGGAAAATTCCATTGTAGTACAGTAAATTTGTGCTATTAATAATTTATTCTATTCTTCCCTAAATCTCACCGTAACACAGTAACACTATATCTCCCGAATAGGACCCAAATCACCTCCTCTGTATAGGGCCAGCCTTTCTAAGTGCACCACCTTCGGTTCACCTCGATGTCCTTTTTGTATTCGATAAAGATAAACCACGTCGTTCATCCTTGTGATGCGAGTGTAAGACCCTTCCAATGCTGATTGCAACTTCGGTGATAATCCCTTCTTTCATTGTGGGTTGTGAAGCCATACTGAATGCCCTTCCTGAAAGCCTTGGTTATTTGCTGGTATATTATATTGAGGTTTCATCCGGTCACTTGATATCCGTATTTTCCCTGGTACAAATTGATGAATCTCATTAAGTTCTTCTTTCATCCGGTCTGCGTAAACCTGTCCACATAAAGCCGATCATGGAACAGCCCCAAACTTTAAATCTCGAGGTAATCGTAAATTATCTCCAAATATGATTTTACCCGGTGTCATTCCGGTCAAGTCATGTATTACTGATCGATAGGCCATCAGGAACATTGGTATATGTTGATCCAGAGCCTACTGTATAAATAAGAGCCTCCAGTATCGACTGTATTTTTTACTAAGCTTAAAATAAGGTACAAACAATTTTTTCTTTACTATGAAACTATATGGGAAAACGCTTATTTTCATTGACAGATTTAGTTTATTAGAAATGTGAGCTTTTGTTTTGTTTTTATTAATATTATTTGATTGAAAAATCGAGTCTTGAAAATGTTTATTTCTAAGTGAAAATCGTCATGAAAAATAAGGTACTTATGAAATTTAAAATATTGTTGTTTTTGTAATACTATACGTCACCAACATAACTAGAAATTTATAAACAAAACAATAATCATCTCTTTCATTGCCTCCATTCCAATTTGAATTCGAATATGTTTCTATAGTTATTTTGAATTTGCAAAGCATGCTAGATTGTTTTGATGTTTTGTTTTTTTCGCACTCATTGTATTGATTTAATTTATTCTGTTTGGCTCTTTTTGATTTTTTTAAATTTTGATTGTTGAGCGGAGGCGTGTTGTCTTTTTTCTTACCATTGGGTTTAGATGTGGACAAATGATGACGACATTAAACTGAATTTTCTCTTTTTAATGCACATTGCTGTTGTTGTAGAATGTTTTTTAATTTAATTTCCCTTATTGTCTTTTGATTATTGGTGGAAAATAGGGAAATCTGCGAATCTGTGTTTTAAATGAGTAAGACATTGAGTTGTTTGTTAGCGATTTCTTAAAAAATTATTTAACTGGGTTTAACTTTTAATTCATATTTTATCGTCAATCGAAATCGCGTTTTTTCATATAAACACTATGAAAATAAATGAATTTTTAGTGTTTCTATATCCCTTATTTTAAGTTCATTTTTCACATGCCGGCTCTATTCATATCAAGATGGTTCTGGTTGATCCCAGTTGCGTTGGTTCTTCTCCACAACCTTTGCTAGACATTCCTCCAATGTATCATTGAATCTTTTCAGCATAACGTCGGACTATGGATGCAAAAGAGTTGTTCTCGTTTTATTAATACCGAGCATCTGGTATATTTTTTAAAATACTACTGATTCAAAATTCCTTCTTTGATCGGTATGAATCTCCATCGGCACTCCAAATCTACTAATCCAGTTGTTGACCACGGCATCAGCTACTGTTGTTGTCTCTTGATTGGGTATGGGGTACACCTCCGGCCATTTACTGAAATAATCCATTACCACTAGCACATATTTATTGCTGCTCTCGGTGGTGGATAATGATCCCCGGTCTTATATTGTTTCATCGTTCCACGCCTTTTACGTGCGGGTCCCTTCACCGCCGCACATTGGTCACATTTTTGACCCCATTCTATCACAGAATGTCTACATCCTGCCCAGTAGAATCGTTGACGTATCTTGGCCCGTACTTTATTAATTCCTAGGTGGCCCCCACTTGCTCCTCCGTGATACTCTTTCAGCATTACTGCCATCCGGCTCTTCGGTAACACCTACAACAGTTGCTTCACTTTGCCATTCGTGCTGCCCAAATTCGTTTTAAACACCCACTCTCTATTCGGAGACTATCCCATTGAGCCCAATAACCCGTGACACTGGGAGTTTTATCCGCGATCTCGTTCCAAGTGGGCTGGTGTTTCTTTTCCTTCCATTCAATTATAACCGACAAATCCGTCTCATCTAATTGCTCTTCCCTGATCATTTCGTCACTCACACTCTTCCTTAGGTAGCACTTATGTAAGCCTTATATCGATGATGCCTTCCTTTGCTTTAATGTTTGCATTCTACTGGACATAGTCGTCTGGATAATACGTCGACATTTCCATGTGCGCTTGTGTATCGATGTTCAATCTGGAAATCGTAGCTTTGCAGACGTTCGATCCAGCGTGCTACCTATCCCTCGGGATTCTTAAATTGCAACAGCTACCATAAAGTATGGAAATGCTTAACGCATTCCACAAAAGCCAACAATTCTTTCCGTGTCACGCAATAATTACGCTCCGGTTTTGATAATGTTTTGGAGTAGTATCACAGAATATATATAAACAGAACAATATCTTCTATAGCGCTTTAGTCCTAAGCTGGTGAACAAATATTTTCGTTATTGTTTTTTCGACTGATTTTGATTTAGAAAAGATAGAAAAATCATTTTATATGCAATCAATGAAACAAAAAAAAATTACAAAAATGTTTGTACCCACCGCTTTCTATTGATAAATAAAAATCAGTACAGTTGTAAAACGAAAGAGAAATCTTTACACTTTATAATGTGCGTAAAAGAGATAGACATTCGTGAATAATTTTAGATTTTGGTCTAGTTAGCTTTGCGAAACTTTAAAATCAAATCAACAAATAAACAAAAGACCAATACAAATAAATTAGAAATGCTACCTACACATACTCATACACAACCGTATGGGAGTTGCAAGTTTTCTTTTTGTTATTTCTTTGATATGATTTTAAAGTTTCGCAAAGCTAACGAGAGCAAAATCAAAAATTATTCACGAATGTCTATCTCTTTTAAGCACATTATAAAGTGTAAAGATTTCTCTTTCGTTTTAAAATTGTACTGATTTTTATTTATCAATAGAAAGAGGTGGGTACAAACATTTTTGTAATTTTTTTTTGTTTCATTGATTGCATATAAAATGATTTTTCTATCTTTTCTAAATCAAAATCAGTCGAAAAAAACAATAACGAAAATATTTGTTCACCAGCTTAGGACTAAAGGCGGATTCATGGTTTACTTCATTCATTCACTTATTCGTTCTGATGTTTTTTAAAATCAATTTCATTGGTTAAAAATGATGTTTTTTTTCTTCTGAATTTTTTTTATCAAGTTGGCTTATCTCCAACTTTTTAACCGAACGAAGATGGTGGAAACGAGACAAATATATACAAATAAAAAAGGGACATAAATTGGATTTTAGATTTGTAGGTTATGTTTTGGTGTTTTGCTGTCATTAACACGCGCAAATTTTGTAATATTACATATAATTTATTTTGATTGTATAAATACATAATTATTTATTATAAGTACATGTCGTACATCATAAATGTCTTCTTCGAATACAGTTATGTAAAAATAATTTGATACACTTTTTTTTAATTTAAAAGTTACCAATTTGATGTTTCTGTGCTAATAAAAGAATTGTCCTTTTATAATTTAGAGTTCGCTATGGAAAGCCAGTTAATAGGCCTACTGAAGGAACACCCGGTTATTTACGATCTTCAAAATCGTTATTACAAAAACAACTCTGTTAAAAAAATAGTGTGGGAGCGCATAGCATCCACCATGGGCTAGTCAAGTAAGTAAATATTTCAGTTCATAAAATACATAAAATAGTTTTTAATCGTAATGAAATTATCTTGTGCGCTTTTTCCAAGGTAAAGAATGCCAAGCTAAATGGCGTAATATAAAGAACAGATACGGTGTCGCCCTTAAACAAAAAGAATCCCGAAGTGGGGGATCCCCGAAAATGTTAAACAAAAACAACTGTTTTTGATAACGGAGATGGATTTCTTCCGGACATTTTTGATTGATGACGCGTAATAATTTTGTAAACATATATTTTACTCAATAGATTTTATATTTTTTTATTTCGTTCAAAGACCAACGGTTTCCAACTTTGAATTTAAAGTAATTGATACCAGTTCTAGTTCAGTGTTTCAGGATTTGTTCGATGAAACCGCAGTGGCTATCAACGATCAAGATATCGAATCTCCCGATTCCGATCACCCGAATTTTGAGCATCATGATTTTACCGCTTCAATGCCGGCACCGTCATCATCATCAGCCGGTGCGAAAAAAAGAAAACGGTCGTATGACTACGAAGTACCTGTGGTGCTCAATGGCCTAATAGACACAATGAAAGGACATCAGAATATTATTAGTCAAAAGAAGACACTATATTGATAAATTTTACCTGTCATTGGCAAAACATGTAGACGGTTTGTCAGACGATAAACAGCTTGAAGCCCATATTGCGTTTTTAAACATAGTCAAAGATTTAAAAACCGAGAAAGTTAGTCAAAAAAATACATCAACTTAAAGCGGAATTACATACTATATCTTTATTAATTTATTCGTATAACTATTAGCGAAAATGAAACCAAATGTATCGAATTTTTATTTTTTATTTAAAATATACTGAATTATTTTTAATTTTAACATTCATGTAACATTTCATTTTGCCACGGTAATACACTGTGAGATGTGAAATACAGAGCAAATTTGTTTCGAATTGAAACTGCGTTTCCAGCCGGATTATTGGACCCCATTCGCCCAATATTTCGTAATCCATTTGTGTTTGCACTGGTATTCGCTCTCCATTCCCCCAATACCAAATCGCCATTCCCAGTGTAATGGTCCACATAATCACTACCGAAATATGGGAATGAATCATTCGACTGCATTCGTAACCAATTATGCAAGCAAACTGTGGCTTTGATAATATTTACAACAGTAGGCCTGCTTGCGATAATTGGTTTACGGTAGATTCTCCATTTAGAGCTTAAAATGCCAAAAGCGTTTTCAATTACTCTCCTGGCTCTAGATAATCTATAATTGAAAACGTTTTTTTCGTGGCTTAAAACCACGGTTCTTCTTCCTGGGTAGGGATGCATAATGTTGGTTAGCAGCGGGAAAGCCTCATCACCAATAAAGCAAAACAGTAAACTTATTGAGCTGTTAGGAAGTATGGCATCATTTGGGATAAGAAGCGATGGACAGTTATCGATTATGCGTTTCCCGAATGAACTTCGCCTAAATATCCCACTATCGTTGTTTCTCCGACTATATCCGTTTATAGTCCGCATCAGAACTGCCATTAAAACTATGCTGTGGGAATTTTTATAGTAATAATAAATAATAATAAATTATGTTATGATATAGATAATATAATACGACTTACTTGAACAACGACATGTTTTCCGTCAATAGCGCCTAAGCAATTGGGAAAACGCCATTTTGTAATAAATCCAGATGCTATTTGTTCCCATGACTCTGTGGATAGGTTTGGAAAAACGGACTGTTTCAATTTATCCCAGATGACAGCGGTTGTTTCTCGAATGATGTAAGATGTCGTGGATGAACCGACACCATACTGTTACCGCTTGCCAAATAACTAAAAGAAATTAAATTCACATAACTTATACTTTCTAAAAATATCTTTATATATATAATTCTTCTGTGAGTGTGTATGTCACTGAACTTCTCTTAAACGACTGGACCGATTTTGATGAAATTTTTTGTGTGTGTTCAAGGGGATCTGAGAATGGTTTAGATTCACAATTTTGTCCGCTGGACAATGTTTTTTTAATTAATTTTTAATTTATTAGTAGTTGTTGATTTTGGAATATTTTACATTGGATCCGACAGACGGCGCTACCATCGCAGTGTCAATTTTAATTTTAGTCTGTCCCGACAGTTAGCGCTGCGATCAAATTAAAAAAATGTTTTGTTATCATTGTGTTATTGTAGACCATGTGCTGGATCAAATATTAAATTAAAAGGTACTGAGTGTTTTGAGAAGAGTTTTGAATTGTGCCTAAAAAACTATACATTTTGATAATTTAGTGCAGAATCGAAGTGAGTATATCTTTATATATATAATTCTTCTGTGAGTGTGTATGTCACTGAACTTCTCTTAAACGACTGGACCGATTTTGATGAAATTTTTTGTGTGTGTTCAAGGGGATCTGAGAATGGTTTAGATTCACAATTTTGTCCGCTGGACAATGTTTTTTTAATTAATTTTTAATTTATTAGTAGTTGTTGATTTTGGAATATTTTACATTGGATCCGACAGACGGCGCTACCATCGCAGTGTCAATTTTAATTTTAGTCTGTCCCGACAGTTAGCGCTGCGATCAAATTAAAAAAATGTTTTGTTATCATTGTGTTATTGTAGACCATGTGCTGGATCAAATATTAAATTAAAAGGTACTGAGTGTTTTGAGAAGAGTTTTGAATTGTGCCTAAAAAACTATACATTTTGATAATTTAGTGCAGAATCGAAGTGAGTATATTTCTTATAATTTTTTTTATCAAATTTACACGTGCGTTAGTTAATAACTAACCTAACCTACAAATTTATTTGTATACTATCGGCGTCATTAATTTATGACTGTTTCGAGATTTAATATTCGATATTTTGAAATCTGTGTCGATAAAAACTCAGTGTTAAAATATTGAATAGAAAAAACATAAAATTACGCGTTTTTTGATCTAAAATTTGTTACAATAAATCTTTTCAGTTTATTACTTAAAATTTCATCTTTAATAAATCACTCATTTTCGTTATGTATTATTTTACAGTATTTTCCTTATACAGAAAAATGCCACGTCTTCGTGGAAGAGCAAAAAACATTGGTCGGCGTACTCGGAACGCCCAATTAGTCCATGATCGTCGGTTAAATAGATCAATTGAAGAACACTCAACGGATAATGCAAATTTAAGAGATCAAGTTGCATGTTCACGAGCAAATGAGAATTCAGAGCAACGCGTTCAACGTCTTCATGCTAATGCATTGAGACAACGAGAGGCACGTGAACGAGCTACCGACGCACAGAGAGACCATCACCATCAACAAGTGCAACATAATCGAGCATTGTCACGAGCATCATTTAATCGTCTCGCGTTCGAATATGTTCCTGAAATAGATTATTCGTCACATGCACTAATCACGATAGGTAGTATGGACAAAGAGTGTCAATATTGTCATGCTTTCAAGCAGGGTTGTGGAGTCGGGGAAAAAATACCCGACTCCGACTCCGACTCCGACTCCGGTAAATATTTACAAGTCGACTCCGACTCCGACTCCTACAGAAGTAACGAAAATTTGTTAGAATAGCTGCAATTAATAGCGAAAATTTGTTGTTTCTTGCTCAGGTTAGATTAAAAATTTCATCACCATTCAAATTCAACAGAAATATAATTACATCTGAAGTGTTCTTTCTCATTTCGCTCTAGCGCAAAATAAAATTTAAAACAATATAGAGAGAAAGGAACAAAGTGTCAGAGGATTGCAAACTATGTATTAACGTTAATACATATTTCAGTAGAACATCATCTATTATATATAAAAATGTTAATTCCCTGCGCAATAGTTTTCTATTTCTTTCTATTTTATTGTAACGTTTTCTCATTTCTGTTATAGTTTTTATATACATTTATATACAACAAAATAATTCCTCCGCATGCATGAAGTTATAAAACGAATTAGTGTTTATTTTTGTTTTTTGGAGTCGGAGTCGGCTCAATTTTGTCCGATCCGACTCCGACTCCGACTCCTGCAAAAATCGATTAAAACTTGACAAACTCCCGACTCCGACTCCCGATTCCGACTCCGACTCCACAACCCTGTTTCAAGTATAACGGTGAATCAACTGGTTTATGTTGCGCATCTGGAAAAATTTCACTGCCATCGCTAAAACCACCACCGGAACCTTTAAAAACACTTTTAGCCGGAACCACATCTCGATCGAAATTGTTTTTGCGAAAAATTCGTAAATTCAATTCATGCTTCCAAATGACATCATTTGGAGCAACAAAAATTGTTCATAATGAAGATGGTCGTAATTTTGAATCTACATTCAAGATTCAAGGTCAGGTGTACCACCAAATTGGTTCATTGCTTCCAATGCCTGATGCCGATCCAAAATTTCTACAAATTTATTTTATGGGCGATGAGGAGGAACAATCACATACACGCTGCCTTTACAACCATATAGAGCGGATGGAAGAACGAGAAATTGTGGATAATTTGCAAACGTTTTTGCAAAACAATAACCAATTGATACGATTGTTTAAGACTCTTTCTAACAGACTGCAAAACGACAACTACGTCATTGTCAATTAAGCAGACAAAGTGCCCTATGGAGAGCACGCAGGCACATATAATGTTCCAACTATTAATGAAGTTGCAGTCGTTATGGCTGGTGACCCATGTGAACGTCGAGATATTCGCATACAACGCAGAAATAATACGATGCAAATAATTCAAGACAATCATCGTTCTTACGATGCTTTGCAGTATCCGTTGATATTTTGGGAAGGAGAAGATGGATATCATATCAATATTAAACAAAGAAATCCAACTACAGGTACAACTTATAAATTATTTTAAAATTATTTTATTTTAATCAATAATTTCTGTTAATCTCATAATTATATTTATTTGCAGGTGAAGAACTGAACAAGAAAGTTAGTGCTATGAACTACTATGCATATCGACTAATGATTCGTGCCAATGAAGATAATGGTATTCTCCGATGCAGACAGCTATTCCATCAGTACATTGTCGATATGTATGTAAAAATCGAAAGTGAGAGATTACGATACATACAATTTAATCAAGCAAAACTTCGTGCTGAGGAGTACATTCATTTACGTGACGCCGTAATCGGCAATGTAGATGCAACGAATGACATCAACAATATTGGTACCGCATATATTCTCCCATCATCATACACTGGTAGCCCGCGTCATATGCAGGAATATATTCAAGATGCCATGACTTACGTACGTGCATACGGCCGACCTGATCTTTTTATCACATTTACGTGTAATCCAAACTGGGATGAAATCAAAAGTTTACTGTTGCCAGGTCAAACATCGATGCACCGTCATGATGTCACTGCACGTGTCTTTAAACAAAAATTAAAATCTTTGATGAATTTGATTACATATTACTCGGTATTTGGTGAAACGCGTTGTTGGCTTTACTCTGTTGAATGGCAAAAACGAGGTTTACCTCATGCGCATATTTTAATTTGGTTGGTGGATAAAATACGCGCAGAAGAAATTGACAAAATTATTTCAGCGGAAATTCCAGATCCGAATGTTGATCCAGAATTGTTTAACATTGTTACTACAAATATGATCCATGGTCCATGTGGCACTCTAAACATGATGTCGCGATGTATGGATAGTGGAAAATGTACAAAAGGTTTCCCAAAACCATGTGAAACTGATACTATCACCAATATGGACGGTTATCCATCTTATCGACGTAGAGACGTAGACAATGGTGGTCAATCATATGAATTGCGTCTGTCAAATGGTGTGAGAGTAGATATTGATAATCGCTGGGTAGTTCCATATTCGCCATTGCTGTGCAAAACCTACAAAGCGCACATAAACGTTGAACTATGCAGTTCGGTGAAGTCTATCAAATACATTTGTAAGTATGTTCACAAGGGTAGTGATAAAGCTATATTTGCTGTTCGAAATGTAAACGACAATGACGAAATAACACGTTATCAAATGGGTCGATACATAAGTAGCAACGAAGCTATTTGGCGCATTTTTACGTTCCCTATACATGAAAGGAATCCTGCTGTTATACATTTGGCTGTGCATCTTGAAAACGGACAGCGTGTTTACTTTACAGAAGAAACTGCACTACAACAGGCTTTGACGGCTCCAAAAACAACTCTTACTGAATTTTTTAACCTTTGTAGTCGACAAGATGCTGTTGGTCAATTCGCAAGGACGTTGATGTACACTGACGTTCCTAAATTTTTTACATGGAATAAACAATCAAAGAATTGGGAACCGCGGAAACGAGGCATTCCAGTCCCAGGATTCGCTGATATATTTATGACAAATACTTTAGGTCGATTATATACAGTTCATCCTAAGCAAAGCGAATGTTTTTTTTTACGTTTATTACTGGTTAACGTCCCTGGACCGACGTCCTTCCAATATTTGCTAAAAGTCAATGGTACTTCATACGACTCTTTCTTCGATGCGTGTCGTGAGTTACATTTATTGGAGGATGATAACCATTGGGATCTCACACTTGCAGATGCAGCACTGAGCTCATCTCCACAACAAATTCGTCAATTATTTTCAATAATATTGACAACGTGTTTTCCGTCTGATGCATCTGCTCTGTGGAACAAATATAAAGACTCAATGAGTGAGGATATTTTGCATCGGACTAGAATTACTAATCAAAATCTTAATATTGAATTCTCCGCCGAAATATACAACGAGTCATTAATAATGATTGAGGATATTTGTATTCTTATTTCAAACATGCCGCTCATCCATTTTGGAATGCCAGTGCCGAATCGCCCAGCAGTAGACATCATCAACAGCGATGTTCAACGTGAACACCAGTTCGATAAGATTTCTTTGGCTACTTTTGTTGCGGAAAATGAACAATTGCTTACTGCTGAACAACGAAATGTATATGATCAAATTAACGTTTCAATAGCAGCACAACAAGGTGGATTCTTTTTTTTAGACGCTCCAGGTGGCACTGGTAAAACATTTCTTATCGCACTGATACTTGCGCGGATTCGATCTCAAAATCATATTGCATTGGCCATTGCTTCATCAGGCATTGCAGCAACGTTACTTGATGGTGGACGGACTGCGCATTCAGCACTTAAATTACCTTTGAACGTTCATACAAATCCCGAAGCAATGTGTAACATAAAGAAGCATTCAGGCATGGCTGAAGTTTTGAGAAAATGTAAAATTATTATCTGGGATGAATGTACAATGGTCCACAAGCATTCGCTTGAAGCTCTCGACAGGTCCCTGAAAGATATCAAAAATAATGCTCGGCTTTTCGGTGGTGCTCTACTTCTGCTGTCTGGTGATTTCAGACAAACATTACCAGTCATTCCACGCGCGACATATGCAGACGAAATAAACGCATGTTTGAAAGAATCTTATCTATGGCCAAGTGTCACTAAATTATGCCTTACTATTAATATGCGCGTTCGACTTCAAAATGATCCATTAGCGTCAGGATTCTCAGAACAATTGTTAGACATTGGAAACGGTAAAATTCAATTGTATGAAGATACACAATATATTCGACTTCCAGAGAATTTTTGCAACATGGTGGCTACCAAAGATGAGTTAATAACAAGTATCTTTCCAGATTTAAGACATAATTATACTAATCATGAATGGCTGCGAGAGCGAGCTATTTTAGCGGCAAAAAATTTAGATGTTGACGCCATCAATTTTAAAATACAACAGTCATTGCCTGGTGATGAAATTACATTTAAATTGATTGACACTGTTGTTGATCCTGACGAAGTTGTTAACTATCCTGTAGAGTTTCTAAATTCACTAGATTTACCTGGAATGCCAACACATAATTTGCGACTGAAAATTGGCTCACCTATAATTTTGCTTCGAAATTTAAATGCCCCAAAATTGTGTAATGGAACGCGATTAGTTGTAAAAAAAATCATGGGCAACATTCTTGAAGCAACTATTTTGAGTGTTAAATTTCAAGGTGAAGTTGTACTTTTACCAAGGATCCCAATGATTCCTTCAGATTCGCCTATACCATTCAAACGTTTACAATTTCCAATCCGCTTGGCATATGCTATGACTATAAATAAGTCACAAGGCCAAACAATGACAATTTGTGGCTTAGATTTAGAAAACCCATGTTTTTCTCACGGCCAATTATATGTTGCGTGTTCCAGAGTTGGAAAACCATCGAATTTATTTATTTATACACCTCAGGGTTTAACCAAAAATATTGTACATCCAATGGTATTACGATAAATTAAGTTTTTGTAAATAAAAAAATATATTTTTTAAATAAAATAGTTTGAGTGTAAGCTTTTTTACCTTTAATTAAAACAAGTTGAAGATTTCATTACACATACTCACACGCTATCGATTAGTCTAATTGTAATAAATTTACATGTAATGACGTTAGATATTGTCATAACATTTGAATAATAATTTTCATCTAAATGGTCCAGAATGTTTTAGCTTATTAAAAAAAGTATGAAATTTTCAAATTAAAGACGTGTAGACAGGACAACGTCTGTCGGGTCCGCTAGTACATATATAAAATTCTCAACCGATTTACTTACCGCAGTGTTAATGAAAGCCTCTCACCCGGCGTTATTGGATTTATTGCAAACCCCTCCTGTTTTTGAATTGCCGGGCCACATAAGCTAAGTAGCTTGTCGAACATTTCAGGCGTCATACGATGGAAATTTCTGAACGCGTCTGTATCAGTCAGTCTCATTTCGGCTATTAAATTTTTATAATAACCGTGTGTAGGCCGTTGCAACAAGATTTGTTTACCACAATAGCGTCTTCTTTTTTTCAACTTCGGTTTTGATAAATACCATATTATAAAGGTGCTCGCAATCATTAGATCCGATTGAAGTAATTGGATATCGTCTATATCCATTAAATTGCCCAATGAAGTATTATTTTCAGGTGTTTAATAAATTGTTTGACCACACCAAAATACAACAATTCTTATTATGTATAACACAATGTCGAAGACTTGGCTATTTTAAATAAAGATGGCGACAAAATCGTTCTGAGATTTTTCAAAACCATGAATTCACAACATTAAACAAACTGAATGAACGAATGAATGAAGGAACTAAAGAACAAAACCATGAATCCGTCTTAAAGCGCTATAGAAGATATTGTTCTGTTTATATAACTCGTTCTTGGCTATCAGTTTCCTGTTATAATACTCCTCCTATACCGTCATTACTTGCATCGGTGTCCAAAATAAATTTCACGTTGGGTGTATAGGGTATGCGAGGATTGGTGCGACACATAATCGTCTCCTCCCCGAATCCCAGCACGAAGCGTCTATAATAGTTGCACAATCTCAGAAAGCTTCGAAATTCGTGAAAATTGTTAGGTCTTGGCCAGTTCCATTGGTCGTGAATTCCATTGGTCGTTACCAAATGACCCAAATATTTTACTTCCGTTCTGAACATATTACACTTCTTTGGGCTTTAATCCGGCAGCCTGTATCCGGTCGAAAACCTCTGCCAAGTTACTTAAATGCTCGTCGAAATCCTTGCCCATAATGATGATGTCATCCAAATATATTACAGGCACGTCCTCCAATGTAATTCGAACGGTATAACATTAAATTGCCAAAGCTCATTACCCACACTGAACACCTCCTCACCGATCTGCCGTAACCTCCGGGGTGGTTGATGAATCGGCATCTTTGTTTCTGTATCAATCCCGGTGCTTTATCATTGAGGTCCTTCTGTGATTATCCGATGTACTGCAGAATATGGACATGTACCGTTTGAGTAGTAGATGTGCAGATTTTTTCTGTGCCACGGTAAGATCTTCGGCCCATTCCTGCATGAGTTGTTGTACCGCTTCTTTGTGCCCTTGCATGTCGGCTTTTGCAATCGGACTTTTCTGTTCACACTTCACTATACTCGAAACTTCGTTACATTTGCCAATGATTGTTCTTTGTTTGATGGTTTTGTTCTTGTCCGAGAGATTTAGAGTCCTAATTGGTACTTTATAGTTGCTATTCGGTAACTAGGGCTTTCCGATTATAATTTTCTTGGCTCCACTCTCTTTTTCGTTAGCTTCCATAACCCACAATCTGGGTGACCCAGAACCTCCCTCCAATCTTCCCTACACGATCGTCTCCGAGTTCGATGGCAGCTTTTCCCAATGATCCATAATAATTCGTCTGGTAGTTGCTCCTGTACTCGATGTTATCGTAAGTTAATACTCCTCTTCCAACATCCACCAGGAAGCCATTTGCCCTCATGAAGTCCATCCCCAAAATGACTTCATCCATAATATCTGCAATCAGCACTTCGTGTTGGAAAATTGTTCTCAAGATGTTTATTTTTACGATCTTTTGCCTTTTATTATTGAACTATCTCCAGTTGCCGTTTGTAACTTTAATCCATTAGCTGGTTATATATCTCCACAGATCAGATCTTTTCGCCTTTGATTGTTAAGCTGTCACCACCCCTTGCTACTTTTGAAGCGCGGATGGAGGTTATGGGGTTATCGGTTGTGTTAGTCAGCTTCTGCCTCATTAAGCTGACTCTTTGTAGTTTAACGACTCCGTCGTCATTTGGCCGTCGTCTTGCTTGGTCACTATCTGCTCTCCACTTGGTCGTCGCTGCATATAGGAGATGATGATCTTCCACGTTTTCTTCTTATTTCCCAGCAACTCCGCGAGATGTGACCGGTCTTATCACATGCCCAACATCTGATTTTGCCGCTTCTAAGGCGATTTCCACTCGGCGTATTTTCATTACGGTTTGGTGATGGCTTGTGTAGTCTCATTCGGTAACGCACAAGCGATGGTTTCCGCGAAGGTATGACTTTAGGTAACAACATCACCACATTGCGTGTCTCGGGATCTCGAATGCCGTCAATGAATGCGTTAATCTTAAGCCTTTCTAAATAATCATCCGACGTACTTGTATGTGGTAGATGTACTAGTCGCTCGATTGCAGATAAAAATTCCTGAAACGATTCTCCTCGCTGTTTGTAGCGGCTTTTCAGTTCCATGCGATAAATTTTCCGCCTATGGTCACTGCTGTACTTTCGATCTAGCGCCTTCATCATTTAGAGATAACTGTTTCGCTCTTGTTCTGGAATGGTTTGTAAAGCCTCTGCTGCTTCGCCTTTGAGAGCCACTATTAACGCCGCGACACGATGTTCATCGTCCCAATAATGTGGAAATTTGAAAATACCGAAATAATGTTGTTCCGTCAAATGTTGGTGGCTTTATCTAGATGGAGTGAACGGTTTGAACCACTTTCGTCGTTATTCCACTTTCTTTAACATCAGTTAATTCTTTCTCGAGACGTTAAAATTTCTCTTCAACCTGTTGAACTTTCGTCTCTAATTTTAGTTCAACCTGTTGAAGCTCCGTCTTAAATTCCGTTTGCAGTTTCTGCAGTTTCTCATCTACAATTTGATCTTTAATTTCCTCTCCTTCTTGTTTCACTTCTTGGATTGACTGCTCCATTTGTTGTTACATGTCAACCTTTTGCTTCTCCAATTGTCGCTCCATCGTTTCGTTTGACTGCTCAATTTTCTCCATTTGTCGCTCGTTTTGTTGTTTCATTTCACCCATTTGTCTCATCATTTGGTTTGACTGCCCTCCTTGTTGCGCCATCATCTGCTTCATAGCAGCCATTAACTACGACAAATCGAAACTACCAGATGGTACATGTGTTGTTTCGACCTACGGTTGTTTATTTCCTGTCTTCTCTACGGTTACCGAAGCCGATACTTCGACGCCAAAATCATGATGGTCAGTCTGACGACTGGGGGTGGAATATTGATTATGATTTCGGAAAACAAAATGTATTCGTAAAATTTGTTGGAAACGCTTTCTAATTGTTTTTAGATAGCTGATAACCCTGGTTTTAGAATAGGTATAAATAACTAAATTTCCAGGACGTTGGAAAATAACTGGTCTTCAAACAACTACATTATTTAAATGCTTTTGGGGCATTTTTAGGAACATATTAGCTATATCCCATACACAGACCGGTTCCTTGCTGTTGCGCACAACTTTAGTTATCACTATAAAGATCTGATATTTTCAAAGACCTATGTCAATTGAACGATTTAACATTAGTTGTATATACTTTGATTGCAACTTAGTTTAATTAAAATTGGGTGAGCTTGTAAGAATTCATCTGTCTGCTTATTAAATAATATAGATTTTTGTAAAAGGAGTGTTCCACCAGCCATTTCGTAGTTCTAAAATTTGGTTGTAGGTATTATCACCTATATATAAATCTACAAATTCACCTCTTATGGTGTATGGATTTATTTTGATTAAACCTTAGATTGAGTCAATGTGGTATAGTGAACTCACTTTGTTTCTCAAAAATACTTATAAATTTCATGATCTGATCTCTAATGAAACAGCAATAATATAATATAAAATTATCAACTTTCTTAGAAATCGGAGATTCACACATTCAACAGTGCACGTAAACAACAGGGTTTCAATAAACTTGAACCCATTTTAAATATTATGTACAGTCAAATACTAACACAGATATAAAAATTGTAAAATTAATACAAAATCTATTGTTTGTATTCGTGTCTGTGTCAGACATGGGTTTCCCATACTGATAACAGATTTTATTATCTTACGCATTTTTGTTACTATGTATTTTTGTAAATACAATAATCTTACAATCATGCCGGTTTTTTCCGTTCACTTGCAGTTCATCGACCAAACTTGAATATAAAATTTGTACAACTAAGTGTATGCATATATTCGAAGAAATCATAAATCTGGTATCAATTTGTATAATACACTTACTGTACATTAGTTATATACCGGCGAATGTCTCCAAAAAAATTCATTATTTTAAATTAACATAATTTTTTGCGTCACCCAGTATTACAAGAGATTTATAATTTTTAGTCTGTTCGTTTTAGTTTGTAATGAATCAATCCAGATAATCAGCTGAATTGGCATAAATTTCTAATTTTCTAATCACCTAAAATCGATCCGAATTTTTTTTTTCTTTTCTCGAAAACATTTACTTTGAACCTTATCATACTAATAAAATAAAATAATACTCGTATGTTGTTGACTTATCATTTTAAGGAAATTCATTTTATTATTGCTTTTCTTCTTTTCCGAAATATTGATATTAGATTATGACACAGAAACAATTTTTAAACTAAAAATCTCTGATTTAATAGTTTGGTAAAATTACATCACATTTTCAACCACGCAGCATGATTTATATTGTGTATTGTTGTTTTTGTAATTGAAAACAGATAACACTGATTTCATTTCGCATTTTCTTTACCAGGCATAGGGCATAGCCACGTATCGTCGTATTGACATAACAATAATCTATACAAATATTTTTACTACAACTACGGAAGATGAATTTATTGCGCTTTGCCAAATTGCGCTTTGGTTTTTAACCCTTTTATGACGGCAGAACTAACTAGATACATATATAAACAAATATGAAACCAATTTACTAAAAATAAAAAAATTAAATTATTCCAAGGGAACTTTAAAGTGATGGAACTAAATCATGGTCATTTCGCTTTATTTCACGCATTGGAATGAGATTGAATGAGATATTGATACACGAAAACAAAGATTTAAGGAAGGAAGATTAAAGAAAGATTGGGCTACTCTTATGGTAAGATATATGTAATAAACCTAAGTCATAGTTTGTAATTTGATACAGTTTATTTTGGATCAAAGAAATTGTGATCGAGCGGGAAAAGATAAAGAGGGAAGTGGTTAAGAAAGCTTAACGGAATCAGGCTGATATGCACGATCTTATGCAAGCAGTTGTTAGTAAAGTAGAAACGGATAGGAAAGAAATTAGGGCTAAAGAAGTGTTTTTGCCTTTCTGGCTATATTGCTATGCCAGAGGCAGCTATAACATTACAACACATCCAATTTTATATGAATGACAAATGATATACTTATATAGATATACATTTTTGTGTTAAATAAAATTATGTTATAACTATTAACAAGTGTGTGATAAATTAGTATCAAGAACCGTATTAAAAGAATAAAAGTGGAATACACGTTTCATAATATTTGTGCTTGATGTAACAATTTGTTTCATTATATTTATAATTTATTTGTATAGGAGTACTACTATTCTCCTCCGCAATCCAATAAGCGATGCGCAGCTGGTAAACTATACAATAAGTATAGAAATTCTTCAAGCCGATTGAGAAAGGCGGGCATCTACAATTGTAGAAAGCGATCAAGCTCTAAATCATCAGGTTTGTTCATGCATCGTTTTTTGCTTCAAAGAAATCTCATCAAAATATGAAACTTATCAAATTATTTTCTTTTTTAGGATGGTACAGTCATTCAAACTGCAGAAAACGAGATCACTGAGAGTTCAGATTATAAACAAAACAAGACGTGGCTAAGCTATTTTCAAGAACCGTGGGCAACGATAAAAATTAAATGATTACAATTTCAGCCAAAGTTATTTTAACTAAATATATTTTAACTGAAGATGAAACAGTAATATACATTTCTGAAAGAATTAAAATAATTTTTAATAATCATTGTAATATAGGAGTACTAGCTGAGTTACCCGGCGTTGCCAACATATTCGAATTTTTCATACTTTTAAACAAAAGGGGGGGGGCCCTTGTCATAAAAAAATAATTTTTCTATTGACAAGGGGGGGGGGGCCTTGACGTAAAAAAATAATTTTTCTATTGACAAGGGGGGGGCCTTGACGTAAAAAATAATTTTTCTATTGACAAGAGGGGGGGGGGCCTTGACGTAAAAAAATAATTTTTCTAATGACAAGGGGGGGGCCTTGACGTAAAAAAATAATTTTTCTATTGGCAAGGGGGGGCCTTGTCGTAAAAAAATAATTTTCATATTGACAAGGGGGGCCTTGCCATAAAAAAATAATTTTTCTATTGACAAGGGGGGGGCTTGACGTAAAAAAATAATTTTTCTATTGATAAGGGGGGGGGGCCTTGTCATAAAAAAAGAATTTTTCTATTGACAAGGGGGGGGGGCTTGACGTAAAAAAATAATTTTTCTATTGACGAGGGGGGGCCTTGACGTAAAAAATAATTTTTCTATTGACAAGGGGGGGGCCTTGTCATAAAAAAATAATTTTTCTATTGACAAGGGGGGGGGGGGGGCCTTGTCATAAAAAAATAATTTTTCTATTGACAAGGGGGGGCCTTGACGTAAAAAAATAATTTTTCTATTGACAAGGGGGGGGGGGGGCCTTGTCATAAAAAAATAATTTTTCTATTGACAAGGGGGGGGCCTTGACGTAAAAAAATAATTTTTCTATTGATAAGGGTGGGGCCTTGACGTAAAAAAATAATTTTTCTATTGACAAGGGGGGGGCCTTGTCATAAAAAAATAATTTTTCTATTGACAAGGGGGGGGGCCTTGACGTAAAAAAATAATTTTTCTATTGACAAGGGGGGGGGGCCGTGTCGTAAAAAAATAATTTTTCTATTGACAAGGGGGGGGCCTTGACGTAAAAAAATAATTTTTCTATTGACAAGGGGGGGGGGCCTTGTCATAAAAAAATAATTTTTCTATTGACAAGGGGGGGCCTTGTCGTAAAAAAATAATTTTTCTAATGACAAGAGGGGGGGGGCCTTGACGTAAAAAAATAATTTTTCTATTGACAAGGGGGGGCCTTGTCGTAAAAAAATAATTTTTCTATTGACAAGGGGGGGGGCCTTGTCATAAAAAAATAATTTTTCTATTGACAAGGGGGGGGCTTGACGTAAAAAAATAATTTTTCTATTGATAAGGGGGGGGGGCCTTGTCATAAAAAAAGAATTTTTCTATTGACAAGGGGGGGGGGCTTGACGTAAAAAAATAATTTTTCTATTGACGAGGGGGGGCCTTGACGTAAAAAATAATTTTTCTATTGACAAGGGGGGGGCCTTGTCATAAAAAAATAATTTTTCTATTGACAACGGGGGGGGGGGCCTTGTCATAAAAAAATAATTTTTCTATTGACAAGGGGGGGCCTTGACGTAAAAAAATAATTTTTCTATTGACAAGGGGGGGGGGGCCTTGTCATAAAAAAATAATTTTTCTATTGACAAGGGGGGGGGGCCTTGACGTAAAAAAATAATTTTTCTATTGACAAGGGGGGGGGCCTTGTCGTAAAAAAATAATTTTTCTATTGACAAGGGGGGGGGGCCTTGTCATAAAAAAATAATTTTTCTATTGACAAGGGGGGGGCCTTGACGTAAAAAAATAATTTTTCTATTGACAAGGGGGGGGCCTTGTCATAAAAAAATAATTTTTCTATTGACAAGGGGGGGCCTTGTCATAAAAAAATAATTTTTCTATTGACAAGGGGGGGCCTTGTCGTAAAAAAATTGTTTTGCTATTGACAAGGGGGGGCCTTGACGTAAAAAAATAATTTTTCTATTGACAAGGGGGGGGGGGCCGTGACGTAAAAAAATAATTTTTCTATTGACAAGGGGGGGGCCTTGACGTAAAAAAATAATTTTTCTATTGACAAGGGGGGGGGGGGCCTTGACGTAAAAAAATAATTTTTATATTGACAAGAGGGGGCCTTGTCATAAAAAAATAATTTTTCTATTGACAAGGGGGGGGGCCTTGTCATAAAAAAATAATTTTTCTATTGACAAGGGGGGGGGCCTTGTCGTAAAAAAATAATTTTTCTATTGACAAGTGGGGCCTTGTCGTAAAAAAATAATTTTTCTATTGACAAGGGGGGGGGCCTTGTCGTAAAAAAATAATTTTTCTATTGACAAGGAGGGGGGGCCTTGACGTAAAAAAATAATTTTTCTATTGACAAGGGGGGGGGCCTTGACGTAAAAAAATAATTTTTCTATTGACGTAAAAAAATAATTTTTCTATTGACAAGGGGGGGGGGGCTTGGCGTAAAAAAATAATTTTTCTATTGACAAGGGGGGCCTTGACGTAAAAAAATAATTTTTCTATTGACAAGGGGGGGCCTTGTCGTAAAAAAATAATTTTTCTATTGACAAGGGGGGGCCTTGTCATAAAAAAATAATTTTTCTATTGACAAGGGGGGGGCCTTGACGTAAAAAAATAATTTTTCTATTGATAAGGGGGGGGCCTTGTCATAAAAAAAGAATTTTTCTATTGACAAGGGGGGGGGGGGGGGGGGCTTGACGTAAAAAAATAATTTTTCTATTGACGAGGGGGGGCCTTGACGTAAAAAATAATTTTTCTATTGACAAGGGGGGGGCCTTGTCATAAAAAAATAATTTTTCTATTGACAAGGGGGGGGGGGGCCTTGTCATAAAAAAATAATTTTTCTATTGACAAGGGGGGGCCTTGACGTAAAAAAATAATTTTTCTATTGACAAGGGGGGGGGCCTTGTCATAAAAAAATAATTTTTCTATTGACAAGGGGGGGGCCTTGACGTAAAAAAATAATTTTTCTATTGACAAGGGGGGGGCCTTGACGTAAAAAATAATTTTTCTATTGACAAGGGGGGCCTTGACGTAAAAAAATAATTTTTCTATTGATAAGGGGGGGGCCTTGACGTAAAAAAATAATTTTTCTATTGACAAGGGGGGGGCCTTGTCATAAAAAAATAATTTTTCTATTGACAAGGGGGGGGGCCTTGACGTAAAAAAATAATTTTTCTATTGACAAGGGGGGGGGCGTGTCGTAAAAAAATAATTTTTCTATTGACAAGGGGGGGCCTTGACGTAAAAAAATAATTTTTCTATTGACAAGGGGGGGGGGCCTTGTCATAAAAAAATAATTTTTCTATTGACAAGGGGGGGGCCTTGTCATAAAAAAATAATTTTTCTATTGACAAGGGGGGGGCCTTGACGTAAAAAAATAATTTTTCTATTGACAAGGGGGGGCCTTGTCATAAAAAAATAATTTTTCTATTGACAAGGGGGGCCTTGACGTAAAAAAATAATTTTTCTATTGACAAGAGGGGGGCCTTGACGTAAAAAAATAATGTTTCTATTGACAAGGGGGGAGCCTTGTCATAAAAAAATAATGTTTCTATTGACAAGGGGGGGCCTTGACGTAAAAAAATAATTTTTCTATTGACAAGGGGGGGGCCTTGTCATAAAAAAATAATTTTTCTATTGACAAGAGGGGGGCCTTGACGTAAAAAAATAATTTTTCTATTGACAAGGGGGGTCCTTGTCGTAAAAAAATAATTTTTCTATTGACAAGGGGGAGGGGGCTTGTCGTAAAAAAAATATTTTTCTATTGACAAGGGGGGGCCTTGACGAAAAAAAATAATTTTCCTGTTGACAAGGGGGGGGCCGTGTCATAAAAAAATAATTTTTCTATTGACAAGGGGGGGGCCTTGACGTAAAAAAATAATTTTTCTATTGACAAGGGGGGGGGGGCCTTGTCGTAAAAAAATAATTTTTCTATTGACAAGGGGGGGGGGCCTTGTCATAAAAAAATAATTTTTCTATTGACAAGGGGGGGGCCTTGACGTAAAAAAATAATTTTTCTATTGACAAGGGGGGGGCCTTGTCATAAAAAAATAATTTTTCTATTGACAAGGGGGGGCCTTGTCATAAAAAAATAATTTTTCTATTGACAAGGGGGGGCCTTGTCGTAAAAAAATTGTTTTGCTATTGACAAGGGGGGGCCTTGACGTAAAAAAATAATTTTTCTATTGACAAGGGGGGGGGGGGGGGGGGGGCCGTGACGTAAAAAAATAATTTTTCTATTGACAAGGGGGGGGCCTTGACGTAAAAAAATAATTTTTCTATTGACAAGGGGGGGGGGGGGGCCTTGACGTAAAAAAATAATTTTTCTATTGACAAGGGGGGGCCTTGTCATAAAAAAATAATTTTTCTATTGACAAGGGGGGGGGCCTTGTCATAAAAAAATAATTTTTCTATTGACAAGGGGGGGGGGGCCTTGTCGTAAAAAAATAATTTTTCTATTGACAAGTGGGGCCTTGTCGTAAAAAAATAATTTTTCTATTGACAAGGGGGGGGGCCTTGTCGTAAAAAAATAATTTTTCTATTGACAAGGAGGGGGGCCTTGACGTAAAAAAATAATTTTTCTATTGACAAGGGGGGGGGCCTTGACGTAAAAAAATAATTTTTCTATTGACGTAAAAAAATAATTTTTCTATTGACAAGGGGGGGGGGGGGGGCTTGGCGTAAAAAAATAATTTTTCTATTGACAAGGGGGGCCTTGACGTAAAAAAATAATTTTTCTATTGACAAGGGGGGGGGCTTGACGTAAAAAAAAATTTTTCTATTGGCAAGGGGGGCCTTAACTTAAAAAATAATTTTTCTATTGACAAGATGGGGGGCCTTGGCGTAAAAAAATAATTTTTCTATTGACAAGGGGGGCCTTGACGTAAAAAAATAATTTTTCTATTGACAAGGGGGGGGGCTTGACGTAAAAAAAAATTTTTCTATTGGCAAGGGGGGCCTTAACTTAAAAAATAATTTTTCTATTGACAAGATGGGGGGCCTTGACGTAAAAATATAATTTTTCTATTGACAAGGGGGGGCCTTGACGTAAAAAAATTATTTTTTCTATTGACACGGGGGGGCCTTGACGTAAAAAAATAATGTTTCTATTGACAAGGGGGGGCCTTGACGTAAAAAAATAATTTTTCTATTGACAAGGGGGGGGCCTTGACGTAAAAAAATAATTTTTCTATTGACAAGGGGGGAGGGGGCACTTTTCTCGACGTTTTGAAAGTCCCTGAGTCCGAAAATGCAAAAAAAAAAAATATCCGTCCGTCTGTCTGTGTGTCTGTGTGTCTGTGTGTCTGGATGGCTGTTTGTCTCGGCCCATGGTATCTCGAGAACGGCTTGTCCGATTTGTATTTTTTTTTTGCCAATCTGTTTCTATGGTCAAGGCGGAGATTTGAAAAGCTTTTGGAGACTGTACGTCAAGGGGGTGGGGTACCTGCCATACGAATTGACCCAAAATACCTGCTTTTATAAATATTTACGATTTTTTTATATAATATGCTGGTTTAGTGGTTTGTTTATCGAATTGGGCATTGAATTGGGAATTGATTTGAAGGTTAAGCTAGGGGTCAATGTGCGGATTGAGTTGAAGTTGAGTTTGAGTTGAGTTGGAGTTGAGTTGGGGTTGGATTTGGATGTAGTGAATAGTTAACAAATTTTTTATATGATGGAACTTGCCTATTTATCAATCGATTATTATGAAATTTGACATGTGTGTTGGAAATGGGATTCCAAAATGAGTTTTGGATGAAGTTCTGGAATATGGCCAAGTAGGATGGAACTTGCCCATTTCTCAACCGAATACGATGAAATTCGACATTTGTATTTGAAATGGGATTCTAAAATGTATTTGGATGAAGTTCTGGAATTTTAAAACGATTTCTAGATGAAGTTCTGGAATATGGCCAAGTATGATGGAACTTTTCTATTTCTCAACCGATTATTATGAAATTTAATTTGTGTGTTAGAAATGAGATTCTAAAATGAGTTTTGGATGAAGTTCTGGAATATGGTCAAGTAGGATGGAACTTACCCATTTCTCAACCGATTACGATGAGATTCAACATTTATATTGGTAAAGTGATCCTAAAACGAGTTTTGAACGAAGTTCAGGAATATGACCAAGTAGGATGGCACTTGGCTATTTCTTAACCGATTATGATGCAATTTGATATGTGTGTTGGAAATGGGATTCTAAAATGAGTTTTTGGATAAAGTTCTGGAATATGGTCAGTTAAACGGTTAGAAGTATCAGTATAATTTGTTATACTACTTTCGGTATAAAGTTCTACAATGCGATTTTTCGTTTTAAATTGGATGCCTGTACCCATGTTACTGCAGCTTTTGACCTGTTTGGCTGTTGTTGTTTAAGTAAATATATGTTGGTTAAAATGGAAATCAATAATGTCAAAACTGTCACACCAACTTTATGACATTATTGAAGATACCAAAGACCGAAGTTCTGATCACCTCGTGAGGTTTCAGCCCTTTATATTTTTATTGTTAAATTATGACTTGAAATGTAGAAAATCATATTGTGGAGAGTATGAAACAGTTCTTCATTGCAAGAGCAAAGACCACGGGACCAGCGTTGCGGCCGCCCCCACCCCCGCAGCGCGGGGTTTGCTTCCGTGTAGTTATGCCGCTGATCTGACGGCCCCCGCGCCGTGGCTTGTAGGGAACAAGTTCTATTCGCAGTCAACTTTAAAATCCATTTCATGATGATTGATGTTGGCAACTTTTTTTTCATTCTTGAACTGTGATACAGCACCATCCGAAAAATAATAAATTTTTTTTGGAGCTGGATATACAGGCTTTTTGCTTCCTAGAAATTCAACAAATTTCTTTTGAAAACCATTTACAGCTACAGTATCATGTGTTTCTTCTTCCGATATTATGGCATAAGAAATTATATTTGGTTTGTCTAGGGCTGATTTGTAGTAAGCAACGATTGGAAATAATGTAGATTGTTGTGTATAGTAGTAAAATACTCGATGAATCATCCTAGTAAATAGAGGTACTCAATGAATCATCCTAGTTAGGCATTAGATGAATCACCAAAACAAGTGCCGGGTCATTAATTTCTCATTAGGATTAGTAAAAAACCTGGCCAGTAATGTATGGGGCATAGCTACACTTTACACATCTCATCATTTCCAGTAATTTAAAAAATTTCAAATATTTTCTTGCTTTACTCTGAACAACTACTAAAAATCTATTTATTTGCATTTTGAAAAAACTCAGCAATATTCTCATTTTTGTATCATAAAATGATAAAAATATCAGTTCATTGTCTACTAAAGTCAGTACCAAAAATTCCACTGATTTTAATGCACCGAAAATGCATTTCTAACTTTAGAATTCAAGCGCAAGTATAAAAATCAATGAATTGTACTCATTTAACACAAATTGTAATGTAAAAAAAATGATCAAAATTACATTTTTTCAACTTTGGAGTTACCAGTTGAACTACCTCTAGAGTGTTACGTCTGGAGAATGATTTGCATTGATGTGAATTGTCTGTCAATAGCTAGCAAATCTTTTCTATAATAACGAAGTTTTGATCGTAAAGTACAAAAGAAAAATTCTTCGCGAGTGTGTTTTTATAAAACTTAATGTTAAGTCGTTTGCACAAATACTGAATATCATTTGATGTGTTTGGTGGGGTTGAAACAAGAAAGGTTGTTGTTCGGAATTTCCTTTCTATTTAGAAGCGAGAAGAAATAATTGAACTAACGTGTGATCCGCTAGAAATGGTATTGTATTTTAGATGGACGAAATTTTAATTCAGCAACTAACAGGAAGAGGTGTGAATGTATGTTAGGTTCACGTTTAGGCCGATGTCACTGAGACTAGACAAATATATCTTACACTAGACCGGTTGACTGTTGTATCTTTGTTTTTGATTTTCGTAAATCTTGTGACCCGCAGGTTACATCAAACATGTTTGCGGAGTTTTTTCAATCAGTTTATAAACCGGAAGACATAATATAAGTATGAAAACCCAAACAATGGTAAAAACAAGTAACCATACCCAAGTAGCAATCTGAAACCATAGTTTTAAAAAAAATGATAAAATTGGGTTCATATTGGTTTTATTGTAACTAGTTATTTTAACACGGTATCTAAATGTTTTAAATTTGGATTATTCGAAATGAGTTATAGATGTTTTTTTGTATCCAAATTATAACTAATTAGGTTTTGTAAAAGATATCAAAAACCAGTCAGAAACGGATTCTTTGTTCTTTATGGTTTTAATTTGGATTATTTGGAAAGTATTCTTAATGTTTTTATGTAACCAAATGTTAACTAATTAGTTTTTGTAAAATGTATCTAAAACGAGTCCGAAAAGGTTCCTGAAAACCATTATTATTACAAAAATTACAAAAATAAAACAAATAAAAAAAGGAAAGGAAGTTTTTAGTGAATATAATTCGCTAAGTTAGTGTGTTCTTCTTGATACTTAAGATATTAAGCGAGAATTGTATTTTTGTAGTTATAAATTATGCTTATAGTGAAAATTAATCTATTACTAAATAAATCTGCTTATGTACAATACATACAAGGTTTTCCAATAAGAGGTTTCATTTTGATATTAAAAAAAAAAACGAATATTTTTTAAGAGAAATTAATAAATGTTTATTTCATTTAAAGAGGAAGGTAGGCCATTAACATTTGAAAATGTTAATTGATATCAGCCAAATGGCCGCCACGGCTACGCTTGCAGCACCACATCCTATTCATGAAGTTTTCCATGACCAATTCTCATATTTGAGGCTGTATGTCCTCGATAACTTCACGAATTCCATCTTTAAGGTCTGGAATCGATTGTGGAGCATTGGCATAGATCTTATCATTCACATGGCCCCAAAGAAAAAAGTCTAAAGGTGTTAAATCACAAGATCTCTATGGCCAATTGTGATCACCTCTTCGAGAAATAACACGGTCAGGAAACTTTTCTTGCAAATTTGCGATTGTTTCGTTGCTTGTGTGGCACGTAGCGCCGTCTTGCTGAAAATAAACGTCGTCCACACCAATATCTTTCAATTCCGGACATAAAAAATCATTAATCATAGCTCGGTAGGGCAATCCATTCACTATAACAGTTGCACCAGCCTCATTTTGGAGAAAGTAAGGTCCAATCACCCCGCCAGCCCAAAAACCGCACCGAACAGTGACACGTTGAGGATGGAGAGGCTTTTCAACAATCATTCTTGGATTTTCTGAGCCCCAAATGCGACAATTCTGATTATTAACGTAGCCTCCGAGGTGAAAATGGGCTTCATCACTGAAGATGATTTTTCGATGAAAATCCGGATCATTTTGATGCATTTGAAGGACCCAATCAGCGAAGATACGAAGTTTATGGTGATCGACCGGCTTGAGTTCTTGTGTTAACTGAACTTTAAAAGCCTTAAGACCTACATAAGTCTTTATGCAAAATACGGTGTAATGTCGTTTGTGGAATGTCTAATTCCAAAGATCAACGAGGAATCGACACACCTGGGTTTTCTTCAACACTATGGGCTACAGCAGCAATATTCTCAGTTATTCTTGAGCGACGTACACGGTTTCGATTCTTCACATCACTAACTTGTCCCAACAGCTCAAATCGTTTCACGAATTACTGCAAAATGTTCACCATTTTTGTAGTGAATTTCGTATCATTTTTAGTAATGGCGTAGTTTTTACTTGTAAAATGTCAAAAGATGACAGCTTCAAAATTGAAAGCTGACCAAATAGCAGGCTATTCAAAGTGAAACTTTTATTTATTGCGTACAATCAAAGCAACCTTGATTATACAAGCCATAATCTAAAAAACGAAGCTTTTATAAGGGAATTAGAAACGACGAAAAAATCAAAATTTCCATAGTAAAACACATAAAACATATGGGAAATCACTTTTTTTCCTAAGACAAATTTGTAAATGAAAACGTTGGAAATTCTTAATTATGATTTCTGAAATATTTTCATAAATGTTTGAATTTCAACATATAAAAATCTCGTTTAAGTAAATCGTTCTCATTTTCTTGTAATAATTGATTTCTTTAAACCAAAATATAAAAAAAAGTTCATTACAACAGCTTTCTGGTCAAATTAAAAATAAAAGCTTACTACAAATCGTGTGCATTAAGTCAATATACATAGATGGCAGTGGGTAGTAAACATTTTGAAAAATCGTACCAAAAATTGCGACCTGGGGAAATTTGAGTTCAAAAATTGTAGGAAAAGCAAAACAAATTCAGAAAATTCTAAGAACGTGTCACAATTATGTGATTAAATATTTTTTTTTCGTATTTCTCTGCCAACAATTATAGACATCTAACGTGCACTAGTAAAACTAAACATAAATTTAGCAAGTATTATTTTAAATTGTCAGAGCCAACTTTGATGTATTTTTCAAAATGAAAGTTTGAAAAATATATTTTATAAATAATTTAATTTTAAAATTTCTGCAATTAATATTTACTTAATACCAATATACCCTTCATGTATATTGCTGCTAAAGATATGTAGAACACTTTTGTATAAACATTTTGTAAAATTTTTGCGGTTTTCATTGAAAAACTTGAAGCTAAAAAACACCCTTTTTACTATGGATTCCTATGGAAATCAGTGAAAAGTTATACCACTAAAAAAGCTTCTAAAAAATACGTCATAATGATTATGGCTCTATACTCTAGAAGGCTCTGGTACAATTCGCCAATGCTTAAAGTACATGGTTGCTTTCTATATATAGAAAATAATCAATAATGTAATTAACAATTCAGTCGCTATATATAGCCTGATGAGATTGACTGGAAAATAATTAAATTGTTCGTGTTTCTCTTTCAGATCGAAACTGAAGTTGTAAAATTCTTGATAATTTCACTCTTCGTAGCAAATTTGTAAACTTTTCTCTGTATAAATAAATAAATTTTCATGTGATTTTGTGAATGCGCTTATATTGGAAACCAACAGGTTGTAGAGTAAAGCTACCTCGGTTGGGTAAACTCCGTTTTTGTTTGAGGTAAGGTGCAATAAGCTTGGATTATTAGTGCTACGGTACGTATACAGCTAAGTCACAAAAGCATCTTCCCCCTCGATGGGGCGTAAACATTCACAATGATTTTAACTAAGTCACGTTTTTTTAAACCTGAACCTGAGTGCACAAATCCGATTGTTTACATGCATGCGTTCAGTCTCGTTTATGATATCGGTAGCAAATTAAAAAACCGACGCCAAATTCATGTTTATCCATGTTTTTACTGTGACGGGGAGTTAGTCCATAGCGAATGAGGTTCAGCTAATTACTTACATATGTATATCATATCCAAATCGTCGGTAGAGCGAGATAGAACCGAAGTCAATAATATATTTAATTTATTTTATTTTTAAACATTTAATATCATGAGCGGTAAAGTTTAAACAAGAAACATATTGTGTTCATGGTTCTATTGAACTGCCAAACGTGCCCTCCAGAAAATCTCGCAAATCGTTCTTTAACAATAATCCGTCGCAAATGTAACAGAGATGGTCAAAATAACTGTTCGAACTCGGCACTAGCAACTCGTACACCATTACACAACCACATCACACACATTGAAATCTTGTTTTATAACTTTGTAATTCATACACAAGGTTACAAATACAATTTCAAAGAGAGATACGCATTAATCACGTGCGAGCCACTAAAATACTAGCTACTACACAACTACTAAACATAATTAAAGTAAATAATAACGATAAAAAAATCAACGAGCACACAAAAAAAAACAAAATACAAAAAAATTAATCTTAATTTAATTTAAATAGTACACAGAGCGTAACAGAGCTTCTCAAATTACATTGACTCAGAATTTTTTATTTTTTATTTTTATTCTTCCCCCTTTTCTTATTTTAGTTCTTTTTAATTTTATTTCATTTAAGTACGAGTACATGAATATTAGAGCACACCACATTGACAAGATCTACAGAAGTATTCCAGTCGTGTAACAGTTGTGTTAAGTGTGTCACACTGCAATAAGCAATAATAAAATAAATTAAAAAAATTCTGTGACTATGTGATTTTTCATTAATTAAATATAAATTCTAATTAATTTTTTGTGAGTGCAAAAAATTAAAAATAAAAGTAGTTAATTTAATTAAGTTTAGTTACAACGTTAATACTTAAATTTTTTTTGTTTCCTGTTAAATTATGAAAAATATTAAAAGTATGTTGGCAACAGAAAAAACTCGTCTTCTACATACTAGCTATGTGATCGCAATACCAAAACATTTATACTTAGTGGATGAGGAGGATAATGGGTGAGTAAAAAAAAACACCGTACAATCGATTAAAGTGATGGATGAAAATAGTGACTAAAATGATAGAAATTAGTTGTGATTTACAAACAAATAATTGGTTTTTTGTCAAAAATGTGTGATATATAATATGAACCGCATTGGAATATAATACCGCATTTCACGTGTTTATTGAAAATACAACTAATCCGTATAAATTGAAATGGAAATTGCTTATCAGTGTTTACGATTAAAATATTTTTTTTTTTTCTATAGAAAACGTATCAGTTACTAGATTTTTGTTTAGATTTCGAAAGTTCAAATAGGAATAAATTCTCTTGAACTTGTGTACATTCATCTAATGAAATTCCCGGCTTCTGGGGATAAACAATCTAAGCGATCGAAATTGCTTGTAAAAAAGTTGAGTTGAACCGAAAATTAAAGTGGCACCGCTTGATCTATATTAATCTATAACAATGGATGCACTTCGTGCTTACATATATTTCAGTGATTTAAGTTCATGATGCAATTTAATATCCGCTAAGGTTAGAACCGCTAAGGCAATACCCGCTAAGGCAATACCCGCTAAGGTGAAATGTTATAGATTTAAAGAAGTTAACTCTTTGAAACGTTAAACTTCGTAGAAATATATATTCGCTGTAACAGTTTTCATTTGCTTTATTTACCAAAATATTTATTAGCTAACCTAGGTAGCTATTGACCTGTCCAAGAACTGCATTTTTCGTGACGTTTTTCGAAACACTTTTCCACAAATTGTATGAAAAAAATGAAATATAAGGTTCTTCCGGAACATAGCTAAATAACTGCTTTTTTGTTTTCTTTTTCGTTCTTCGTAATTTCGGTCTTTTTATCGAAACACATGAATAAAATTGTGATCGGTTAATTTTTTTTAACTATAAACTACTGGAAATGTAATGGAAAATTATCACCAATGGTTTTGATTTTGCATGTCTGTTTGCAATTCTCTTATATTTTGGCATTGTTAATTTTCCCTTGGAATTGGTCAGTTAGAAACTGAAAATCTCGAACATAAAACTTCGATTTTCTTACCAACTTGATGACCGAATTCGAGATTTGTAATTATGTATTTAACTCAGATTGAATGAAGCAGCTAATTGGTTAATTTAGTATTTAACAATGAAAACCAGTAATTCAATTTTATTTTTTGTTAATAATTCATTAATATTTTTTTTTAATATTAGCAAGTCTAAATTAATATTTTAAGTTAACTGTATGTTGAATGCCAACCCTTTCAAAAGATTAATAGGACTCAAAGAAGGAATGTTTGTTAAAATGTTTTCTATGTTTTTGATCTTCAAAACACCTCTCGTCTTTTTTTTTGCATTTCCAGCAATGGTTATTTCGATTAGCGACATACTGGTAATATACTCTGCTTGTAAATGGCTCATTAATTTATATACGCCAAAATGCGAACCACCATCCACGACTTTGAGGCGTCTGTGTCACGCTTCTATGTTATTTTGTGTGCAAAGCATATTATCTATTAAAAGCGCATTAATATACCAGAGTTCAGGTAGAAATTGCTGACGTGCATTTCTGGTGCCATACAAATAATTTTTCTCGAACCACTTCCGGCTTATTCTTTTCATAGTAGTTAATACTATTATTTATAGGTAAAAATGCTAAACATTTCAGCATTCTCATATCTAATGAAAAATGTTCATCAGTCCCATACCTAATTGATGGTTTTTCACGCTGGATCCTTCGGTACAAAATCTGCCCAAAGTGAAAATAACAGGCTTTGTGATGAGCATTTGGAACAGAACTTTTCGATACATTGATCATAGCTATCTCAAAGCCTGTCATCATAAATTTTGGTTCGAGTTGATCATTGTTGTCACAGCCTGTATGTAAAATTTCATAAAACACTTCGTTGTAGCACTCCTGTATTTTGAAACTCATAAGATAAAATATTAGGGGTACAATAACGTCTCTGATTCAGCCATGGATAGTAAACAGTTGTGTCATTTTTCCTGGAACAACCTCAAATGTACCATCCATAAGCCGAATTTTAGTTGTTGATAGGTGGTGTAATCCTTAGATTGTTCCCATTACAATTATTTTATTAGTACCGAAATTCTTTTGGGATAGATTCACATAAAATATGAGTATATACAATTTCAGGATAATATAATTTTAGAAACTTGAACAATTTTACCTTCGACGTAGGATAAATGTGTCGGAATATCAGTAGCATTTAAAGATGTAGGCTCCTTTATAATGGTTCATCTAGCATGTTGAATTTTATTTTATGTAAACAATTTATACTTATACCGTTTCGGTTTCAGGCAATAAGTTAAATCAATTTGATAACATTATTATACAATACAAACAATAATACAAAATAGTAAGCAAATTACCGCTTTTGGATTAGATTTGATATTTATAATCGGGCCGACCCGATTATAAATATCAAATCTGATCCAAAATCGACCATTTTTTCGAGATTTTCAAAATGAGATTTTTATTTTCGACCAGTTTTAGTTCGATATTTTTGTGTCGAGCATGCTTTCGGCCATCACTACCCAACAGATTTTAATATCTGAGTTACCCGAGTACCCGGATAGGGGTAAAATCGACAATGTTGTAAATCGATTTAGAAAAAGTCGAATGGGTGAAAATATCGACTGAAAAAAAATACCGACTGAGAAAATATCGACCGAGGAAATGTTGTCTGAGAAAAAGGTTAAAGAAGAAATGTCTGAGAAAACGTCGAATGAGAAAATGTTGTCTGGAGAATTTTGTCTCAGAAAATTTTTCTCTGAAAAAATGATGCCTGGGAAAAGGTTAATTGAGCAAATACTGCGGAATCAATCTTTCTCAGGCATCATTTTATCAGTGACAAGACAGGAAATTTACACATATGTAATCATGAAATCTCCAGCAAAGGAACATAGACATGAACATCAGAGTATGCAAAGGATGTTAATCAAGTAGACAGAGTGCAGTACAGAAAGACTTGGAAAATATTACAATCAGCAACAATAATGTGTCCACCACATTTTTTGAGCTTATTTACCCTCAAATGAAGCACAATATCAAAAAATTAAATATTCTCGTAATAAAAATAGGCTGTTTTCAGAAGCTAACAATTTAGATGAATTGGAAACTCCATCCAAGTTATGTACAAAAGGTTGAAACCAAATGACTCCCAGGTTGGTCAGATTGCTCGTTCAGACTAATTCAAAATTTTTTCGCACTATGATTTGTGGATTTTTGATGGAATATTTAGCATTGTTCCTGGAATAATGACTCGTTATTTTCAATTTTTTTCTGGATAAGATATATTGATAATTATACAATAATCCTGGTCATTTACAGTTTAATGCCAGCGAAAACCGAAAATTGTTATAATGAAGACTTTTATGAAATACGGAATTATGCCGACCAAAAACAAAGTTAAATCCCAAATTCATATTGTCCGACTTCAAAAAAGATAGTGTCAAAGCAGCTAAGAAATTATTTCCAAATGTTATTTTCTCTAGTTGTAACTTTCTGTTTGTCTGAGAAAATGTTGTCTGAGAAAATTTTCAATGAAAAAATTATGCCTGAGAAAAGGCTGATTGACAAAAAATTGCGCAGTTTTTTTCCAATCAACTTTTTCTCATAGGCATTAATGTTTTCAGTCGATATTTTCTCAGTTGACTTTTTTTCAGTCGACACGAGCAAAAAATATCGACACATTTTTTAGTTGAGCTACTCGTTCCGACTGGCGAAATTTAAAATCAAACTGACGGTTTCGATATTTTTTTTTGGGGAACAATGGCATTTTGTTCAATCTCATGACCTGGCCATAGGCAATATAACTTCGTATTAAAATTTTGTAGATTTGGTTACTAAAAGCAATTCTAATAGATTATAATAGATTAACCGTTTTTATCAGAGATGAGTAGTGTCGAAAACTAGTATTTAATACACTGTTTTTGACACATTTTAACACGAGTTCTTGACAGTCTTTCAAATCCTGTGTTTTTGACAGTATTGACAGCATTTTTAAAAATGCAAAAAAAAAAAACTGAAAAAGTTCAAGTTTCAATAGTTTTACCAGTATATTTCAAAAACTTGCTCACAAAACAATAAGAATGTTTTGTTTCGTCGTTTTTCTATTATTGCAAGCACATCTTTTAACAATTTCCGACAATTTTGACCAAACCTTCTAATTTTTGTACCGGAATAAATTCAAATTTCTCGGAATATTCATTTATTAAATTTATTTGTTTTAAAAACTAATGAAAATGGAATTAATTTCGCCATACAAAAATTTTTCCGCGTTTTTAATTCGTGCCAGTAAAGATAGATTCTGGGTGCATCAAATTATTTTGATGAGTGAGATATTGTTCTAAAAGAGAGTAAAGGGAGTAAAATGAGAAAACAAGGCTCACTATGAAATTAAACGTCAACATTTCTCGTCCTGGAATTTGACGATGAGATACATTTAATAGGGCCGTTAAATTATCTAATTCTTAATCATTTTTTTTTGTTAATTATTTAAATTGTACCACCAATAAGTACATTAAACGAGAAGAATTAAATATTTAGGAGTAAAACTTTATTTTCCATTAATAGTAAATATTAGTCCGCCCTTGTTCTGCTGCGTTCATTTGAAGATTGTTTTAAAACTGTATGACACTTATGTAACATGTACATAATTTTGTTGCCCCCATTTTCTCCTTGATCATTCCGAAAATTCGGCAAATATAATTTATAATAACAACTCATGTTAATTTAAATAAAACTCAAAATTATTTGAATACATCCGCTCTTTGAAAGCAAATCACGAAATATATGAACAAAATGACAAAACTTTTTATTTGGCATGTTTTTCAATCTAGAACTTGTACTAATAGTAAACTAATAGTAAATTTAACAGAGAAATTCAAAAGAAAACGAAATTAAAAAAAATCGTTCCATCCCATTTCACTAAACGGGAAATGACCTGCTAATCAGGGACTAAAGCATCCAATTACCCATAGGTACTCGATAATCGGGATTGGATACCCTAAACAACCAAATACAATTATGAAGATTCAAACAAAAACGGCCAAAATATTATCAAAGGATACTTTGTCTAATCATGTGGCTGAGCTTCAAATGTTAAATACCTTTTGAACCGCCCTAGATGGAAACTTTAAATAAAAACCACATTCTATGTAGGTTACTGGATTGCTGGGCTACAATTTACCAGAGAATATAACAATTGGACTAAATCTGATTGAAGTCTTATTCACCGATGAATTGAGATTTTGTTTTCAGTTTCCTTCTACGGTCGACGACCGGGGGAGCGTAAAGCTCCATTCACCTTAAGTGACATGGTTCAATGCGAATCAGACATGGTATGGGCGGGATATTTGGAAGAATATATGCGTTAATTTCATGCAAGCCCTCATGTTGCCAGACTTGTGCATGTTGGATCAATGCTTTATTTGAGATGTGAATTACTAAGCTTAGGTCTAGATTGTCAACAGAATATTTATTGTTTTTCTCCAACATATGATCAGCCAAACCTGACTTATCCTAGATTTGATTTCGTTACGTAGCCGTAATACTTTAAACCTCTCTATCAATTTCCCCGGTGTTTGGCCAATATAAATGGCATTACAATTCTCGCATCTGATCTCGGATATTCCCGATTTTTGTTGTAAGGTAACTTTTTATTTTGTTATCGCATTTGCATACCACTTGAAGGTCTTATTTATTGATGATTCATTATAGTTATTTCTGGACAATGAGATAAATGTAATTCTTCGTTTAGTTGGTTTGCCATCTCTATATACATCAGAACGAACGACGAGTTGTAAGTTCGTGGTTTCTTTGCTTATTTTGAAACTTCCGGATGATGTTATTTATCCATTTTTTACTAAACCCGTTGATAGAACCATAGCATTGAACCCAGATTTTTTATATGGCTCACAAAACCGGAGCATAAAACTAGGTTTTATGAATATTTCAAAAACGAAATAATCATTTCCTCTATCGATCGTCAGCTCCAGAAATGCGATTTTACCTTTAATTTCTTCTTTGACGATTAATTGTACATATGGATGAACTGAATTCAAAAGCGCTTGAGTTTCGGCTGTGCTTTTCCGAATTATAACCGCAAACACGTCATCCACAAAAACACCATCCATAAAAAAATTTATGAGCGCTTAGATCCTTCTCGAATAAATTCCAATTAGAGGTTAGCAAGGAAATTGGAAATTGGATTGCCCATTGCTAAACTATCGTCTTACCACATTTTGATCGAGAAGTCAACTTCATGTAGATTAGTTTCATGTTAGGTGGTACTTTCTGTTAGTAAAACCATTTTACCATTTTTGAGTAAAGTGAGACGACTTCATAGGAAACAATCAACTCCGGTTTACTCTTTCATTGAGTAGTTTGTCGACAAGATCAACGGAATTTTTTACTTCAAAACTCTCAAGTGGATTCTTCAGGTTTTTCAGGTGGATTGGAGTATTTTCTTTTTTTTTTCTAACTTTTCTAATCCTGTTAGTTTCAGAGAAACAGTGCTTCCGCTTATAGCAATCAATAATGAATGCAAAATCGCATTGTCAACCCTTGATATTTTGAAGTTGCGAAATTTTTTTTGCAAAAAATGTCTTTGAGGCATTTTGAAATATTAATACCTTTTAGGTTAGTATTTAATAAAATATAAAATAAAAAAGCCAGATTATTTAGTCAGGCTCGGGTCTAAAAGGTTGCCAGGCGATTTCAAAATTGATTTTTGTATATACATATCTAAAAAATGGGATACCATCATATTCCCGAACGGAAAAATCCCAAAAAATAATATCGAAGAATACAAAGTAAACCGCCCCATCGAAAGAGAAGACCCCAACAAATTTTTGATAACTAAAATATGAAAACAAAAGGAACCTACATAATTTTATGTCATCCTTGCGCGGAAAGGACCAATGCTAAGCGGCTTTAAGGAGTTTTTTATTTTAGTATGTGAAATAAAAACGTAAATATTTTTACAAATGTTAATATTTTTGGAATTTTTCTGACGTTTTTCTGTAATCCTTGCGCAAAGGGTTCAATGCTAAGCGGCTTTGGGGAGTTCTCTATTGTAGTATGTGAATTATTATTAAAAAATACAAATTTTTCAAAAATGGTTCAATCACTGTGAATATTAGAATTTCAAAAAATCATCAAAGCGGGGGTTTGGGGCGGCACCCCATCTAAATATCAAGGGTTGACAATGCTTCGCTACCCTTCAGCCAAGTCTTTGATTTTGTGTTAAGACATTGCTAAAGAAGCGTCAAATCAAATACCTACTGAAAATTGTCTAACAGCTCTCCATCTATAATGTTTTGCGTAAAACGATTTTGTCTGATTCAGTGTAAGTAGTCTACTTTGGTATAATGTGATTTTGGCCTTTAAGGCGCTTAAAATCAAGGAAAAAACATTTTGGCTAATTGAGCGAGGGGCCACCCTTCTACCATCAAATCTTTTTGGTTTGATGACGGACGATGAATTTTTAAATCTTGCTTATCGGTGGGTCCAGGCTTTTCTATATGAAAGAAACTATAAAAAATGTCTGCCAATATGGCGTTAACGTTAAGGCGAACATTTGGTTTTAATCATTTTTGATGCACGGCACTCATAATAAGTTGTAACCGTACCGTGTATCTTCTAATTACTTTTACTGAAACATCTTCGTAAAGTTAGGCTATAATCTTGTAGCAAGATTCGACGAACGACATTTAACTCTTTAACCTTAATTTTGAACTTGCCTCATTGAACACGTTTGAATGTTTGAATATATTTGCCTACATCTTATATAAAAGAATACTAATCCGTTATTTATAAATTCTCTAATCGCCGTCTAAGTGTATAATAACAAACCCATAAACAAATTGAAAGGATCAACTAAAATATAAACAATCGCAATCTAATACCACAAATCAATATATACAGATCATTCATATTGAACAAAAAAATGAAACCTGATGGGGTGCTGCAACAGAATAGAAACAAACCTTTCAAAAATATAAATATTTTAGAAACAAACCAATTTAAAACCAGAAATACGCGCCTACTTGGATAAATAGCATTAATAAATTGCTGAATGTATACGTACATGTGTGTACAGTTTGTTCTTTCTCTCTCAGCAAGTGTAATTTAAAAAAATTATAAAACTTAGTAAGCAGAAAAAGCGAAGCAATTCAATTTTGGCTAAAAAATAGTACAAATGTACATACATTCAACAATGTATTACCTAATGCTATTTATCCAAGTAGGCGCGTATTTCTGATTTTAAATTGGTTTGTTTCTAAAATATTTATATTTTTGAAAGGTTTGTTTCTATTCTGTTGCAGCACCCCATCAGGTTTCATTTTTTTGTTCAATATGAATGATCTGTATATATTGATTTGTGCTAATACTGTTATCAATAGAATATTTTACTGCATAGAATGCGTCACCGAGCAAATCTCGTATAAATTATAAATTATAAACACTGATTTTATGGTTATCTATAACATTTTATTCATTATCCCAATTCAATGTTATTTTAATTCCAATTGTTCATTTTTGATAGTTTTACTCGTACTTACATTTCGTCGCTTTCGAATCAAATGTTTCTTGTCGTCTACGATCAAATTATAACGCACCGCCATCCGTTTAGCTAGTTCTGGATTATGAAGAACATTTACAATATATGGTATAATACTGTTCTCATCAATGGTGATCGATAATACTTGGCCGGAACGATTAACACCAATAATCCCACCATTTGTTTCATGCTGTGCCGTAATAAATATGGCATCGGGCGAAATTCGTTGCATATAAATACAAGTTCCACTTTCAATATCATATAAATGTATAAAACCAAAATTTGTTATTAAATATGCCACATCATATTTTGTCGAAACTTGTATTGCTACTGGAAAATCGTGATGTGCTTCCGGTGGAAAACATATTTCAACAGTTTTGTTTTGAAATGGCTTATTATAAATTGGTGATTGTCCAAGTTCCGTTATATTCAAACGTATACCATCTTTAGTTCGTACTGCAAAGCATAATAATGTTGATGGTATGGTATTACAGTCCATATGAAATGAGGCAAATGAGGCAGCATATCCTTCAAAAGTATGTGAACATTTTCCATCAACTGAGTATAACTGCATCGTACTAACAACTCGATTTGGTATACCCGTTAGCCCGGTCAACAACAACCATTTTTCTTTAGAATCCATTTGATAGTTAGTGATTTTGCATCCTATCATCTCTTGATCAGTGTTAAATACTTTAACCGGTGTCGAATCACCTTCCATAGACCAGTGATAAACAGCATAATCGGTGACAATGGCCAATACATTAATTGATATCCATCGCAAAAATATCACCTCTTCATCCAACACGTGTCCCTTTATTTTAGTTTTTGATTCTAGATTAAAAATTCGTATAGAACATTTACCTAAAGAAATTGGTTACAAATTGTTAAAATTACTATTTTTAGTATACTATATAAATGAATTATACAAAACCTTTTAGTGCTAAAACTTTATAAACTGGATGCATAACTGTTGCCTCTGCTCTAATTGGCCGTCGTTTAGGATTACCAACATCGTCCATATCGATTATAATAACTTGTTCCTGTTCATTAACTACTTCTCGGACACAAATATATTTATGCGATTCCAGCGTTACCGTATCGAACGAGATTGATTCTGGCCGTGCGCCTACATCACTGAGCTAAAACAATACGAAAAAAAATAAATTCTTAAATAATGTACTTATTGTGAATCACGGTCCTCCTATTTAAAACTGTTTAAATTTTTTTTATAGACCTGTAAATGTTCTTGTAATATGATAGGAATTATTGGATGGGACATTTTACTTTTATTATAAAAATAATTTAACTACCCAATATACAATACAATTTAAATTAAATTAACAAAAAAAAAATAAAAAATTAAAATAAAATAAAATCAATAATAATTGCTAAATAACGTGTTCCGAATTCACAGAGGATTTAGTAAAAACAATTTTCTTTTCACAAACCAAATTTTGACGTAAAAAAAGGCAAGCCTGCTTTGTGGTAAAAAAATAATTTTGAACCGCATGGCCGGCTTTGTTGAAACTATTTTCGGCTAAGTAGGCAGAATAATTTACAAAGTTGATCAGAAATCTGTTCAGACTTTGCGTATATCAAAAACTAGAAAGAATATAAAGACTTCCTATATCATACAATGTAAATATCCGCAGCTGGGGGTACAGAAATAGTATTCTGGGGTACAGAAATTATTTTTTAAACCATAAAAAATATTTCTGTATCTCAGCTGAGTATATTTGATTTGTACGACATAGGAGGTCTTTATATTCTTTCTAGTGTTTGCTGATACAAAGGTGAAGTGCCTTTTCAGAAGGGTTGGTACTCGTAAACAATAATTATCGGCTTCAAATATTCGCAAGTCTATACAAGATAGGTTCAAATTCACATATCACAAATGTAAAAGGAGACATCACGCCTTGATGCATATCAGAAGTGTCGAGTCAGACACCCACTGGATCGTCCGGTTTCATCAAAGGTTGAGATATATAAACAATGTCAGTTAATCATAACCCTAATAAATCAGCACCACGTAAATCTGGATCGTTTGCAAGGTCCAAAAATAGTTCTATCAATCCAGTTCCATCCATTCTCATCGGTTCATGCTACAGCTATATGAATGAGATTAGTCCATTTCATTCATTTTCATCCCAGTTGTAATTTGGGTAGAAAATAAAACTGGGATACGAACACTATTACGTGCCCTTTTGAACCAAACTTTGTAAAAAGGAAGAGAAAATTACGATTTATCAAGGAATTACTACCTGTTCAAGATTGATTGATTTGTGGAATGACGAAATCTCCAATTCAGCTACCGTCGGTTTCATTATTTTGTAACAACATCTATATGGTGCGGAAATAAATACAACAGTTTTATATTATCAAAGACGTGAAGACCAGAAACAACTTTTCAATTGCGGAAAATACTTGCGAAAACCATTTCGCTACCCAAGCTACGTGTGAGAAGGATGGCAAGTACAACGTCGCTCTTCATTCAAAATCTAACATCAAGTACCTAGAGAATACTAAGTACAATGCATTGAAACGGTTTGGTCAATTATAAAAAAGAAATAAATCGTGCTACATCACCGGATCGTATTTAACGGGTCATCAAGATCTGCATCGGGGTTGTCATTGAATGATTGCTTAAGGACAGGACCAACCAGTCAACCCAATTTATTACAAAAGGCACACACAAAAAAGAAAAGTCGTGACCCAGAGGGGAGATCCTACTATTCCTACGTGACAATAAAAAATTAGGTATTCCAATTGTCCATTTTCCCGTTAGCACCCCCCTGCGAGTCGAAATTTCAATTTTCATGCAAAGTTGGAATGGATGTGCATTCCTACGTTTCTTGGCATCTAAAACCAAAAATAATAACAACAAATAAATTCGACCCTTTCATCATTCCTAGCGCCCCCTTACTACCCCCAGGAAGGGGGTAGGAATTTCAATTTTTATGCAAAATTGAGATGGATGTGCATTTCTATGTCTTTTGGGGCGCTAGAACCGAAAATGGCAACTATAAGTAAATTCGATCCTTCCATCAACACCTAGCACCCCATTACTACCCCCAGAAAGCGTTTGAAATTTCAATTTTCATGCGAAGTTGAGTTGAAAAAAAAGTTAAGTTGAAAATTACTTTTTCACATATGTATATACTTTCACACCAACCAATGCCGCCCCCCCCGGTGGCACAGTGGTTAGCATGCTTGCTTTAAGCTCCGGAGGTCCCGGGTTCGATTCCCGGCGGGTGATGAAAAAATCACGGCTGGTTTAAGGGTAGGATCAATGAATTAATCATTCATTATCTGTTAAAAAAAACATGATTACGAAACTTCAGAATGGAGCGGCCCAATCCCTCTATGGGATGTAGCGCCAGCGAAAAAAAAAAAAAAAATTTATGGTGGAACGGGCCTCCATTTATTTCCCAGAATGATGGTAATTGGAAGATAACGAAAATAAATCAGACTAACGCTGATTATGATGATCCTGAGCAATCAAAATCTTGCAGTCCTATGGAAATACACACATCTAATTATTCCGCAGAGCTATTTGCTCTCTGTATACGATTTGTCAACAATATTAAACTATCTATAAACAGGCGTTATAAACAGCCAAAATAATCCCAGCTCATCGACACGAAACCGTGAAATAAAGGCTAGAACGCCACAAGAATTAGATGATGGATAAAACGTAATTTATAAACAAAGCCTTCTTTGTAAGTTAAATCTGTTTTGTGATAAATGTGATATTTTTAGTGTTGGTGACCGGCTGGTCAATTTCAGTATGTCGTACAATCAAAAGCATCCCGTTTTATTGCCATTTAGTGATTCATTTTTAGTGGTATTTAAGCCCTATGTACAATTACGGCAAAGGTTTTGGGTTATTGGGGGACCCATGCCGTAAGATCATGAAAGACTATATTGTATGCTTCAACACCGAGCCTAGATCAGTAGAGCAGATAATGGGCCAATTACCCGCAGAAGGTGTTTGCCATTCTCGGGTTTTTGAAAATATCGAAATCGATTTCAGCGGTCCCTTGCATTCACCGTTAGGACGAAGATGTCTCATGAGATTTTGAAAAAATGTCAGATACGTTAATTCACAGTTAGGACGACGGTATGTTTGTTTCTCTGTTCTTGGAGATTCTGTCTAAATTAACTTATAAACCGGCAATCATGATTTTTTTTTAAGGTTAAACACGTTTGTAACATGTTCTGTATTTGTCCAGTTTTTCTGTTGTTCCGTTAAATAATAAATCGTCTAAGTACACACACTATTTGATACTATTGTTTTCACTTACAACACAATTTACGAGTCGTTCAACAATCGCCGGAGTGATCTCAAACTAAAGGGCATTAGTGCTCCAAAGTGGTTCTAATGGCGGTTTTATCTTTGTCTAGTTTACGTAAAGGCATCTGATGGTAACCATCACCTAAATCTATTGTGCTGACGTATGAACTTTTCCCAAGTTCATCTATGTAGTAATAGCGGTTAAATTTGGAAGACAAAAACTGCTGCCTAGTTTACGATGTCACCAACGACACGCTATTTATTATCATCCGTAAGAGGAGGGAATTTTCTAGGTGAATTACTAGGCTCAATTACCTTATTTTAAAGCATTGTTGTAATTTTTGAACCAACCCCTGTCCTTTGAGGTTGCGGTATGTGTAATGGACGTGCATTGATGGAACTATATAGTGGGAAATTTTTCAGATCTAGTGGGGATAAATGTTTGAGTCAGCATGGCTTAAACTTTACCTAAACATGTTTTCCTCAACTGGAATTTCAATAGAATTAAGGCGTAACTAGCAAATCAGATGTTTAGCTGATCTGAAGAAGTATATAGAACGTTTTTTTTTAGAATACAATTTTAAACAATTTTGAAAATAAAATAAACCGACAAAACAAACATCAAAATGTTTTCTTTTTTAAAAATCCTTTGGGGGTTATAAAAATCTATTCTTATGTCATTTTCTACTGTCGCAAAAATAACTGATCTACCTAAACAAACGGAACTAAGAACTTAGAAATTGATCTCAATTCAGTTGTTTTGTTTGATGATCAGTTTGTCAATGAATAAGTCATAAATAAATAATTTGATTTAGTTTAAAAAAAATCATCAAGTTTTTTGCTTTCTTTTACACATACATATACATTGAATTTTATGTGTAATAGAACGCAAACACTTGAATCAATTTTTTTATTTTTTATTTATGACGTCTTCTATTAACAAAATCGGAACCTAGATCTAAAAAAAAGTGAACTGAGATCAATTTGATTGTTTGATCTAGATCACATTTCAGAAATCTGAAATTTTTAAAGTTTTACTCATGCTATACTACCAAGCTCACTCGCACGAATAAATACGTTTGGTAAAAATTTCAATTTTTTATTATTACAAATGATAGTAGTTGTGTTCTATTGACACAGGAAACTGATCTAGATTCGTTTTTTACCCTAAACTAACGCGTTGTAAAACAAACTTATAATAGTGGTACTGAGTGGATAGTAGGTATGTTGCGTAATTTGGGTAAATCCCATTGGGTACGGAATCCGAATTTGGCATGAACTATAAAATAAAATAAAATTGCTTATTTATTTTTTTTTTAATTAATAGTCGCTAATTAGGGATACCGAATTAATTCCACCAAAAATTTTAAATCGCGAAATTAATTCATTTCCCCAATATGAATTAAATTCGCGACATCAAATTTCTAAAGTTGGATTAAATTCGTGCAATTTCGCATGATTCGAAAGCTCGCGAATTTAATTCTTATTAATTTTATGTTATAAAATTTTCAGCGGAATTAATTCATTCGGAAATAATTTGATCCCTATACATTAAAATTGCTTCACGAAAATCTAGTAAAAAAAATAAAAATACAAAATATCGCGATATTAATTCATCTTCCTTTTCTTTCAAAAATCATTAATATTTCTTAAGCACCTTTTCTAACTCTAATCAAGCAGAACAACATTTCTTGCTATATCCGGAGAGAGGGCGGACCAAAAAGGGCTGTATTTGTTAATTAATTTCACATTGATCATGATTTGTTCCAGTGTTAGAAAATAATAGCTTTCAGTATTTCTGTCCAAGAATGCACACTATCCGGAGTACTTATTGAGATTGCTCCTAGCTTCTGAATGCTACATTTTAACCCTTGCCAAATCGGCTTAAATAGTCAATTTTGGGTCGTATTTCCAGTATATGAATTCCATCTATATGTCTACTGAACAAAATTATGTCACTGAATTAGTTATTATCCGAAGTACTATCTGAAGTACATCGCCTTCCACTTCTACTAGAGCCTGCGTCCTGGCTTAAATTATATTTAAATTATAAGAATTACCGTTTCTCGGGAATGTTTTGAAAATTTCATGGTAATGAAAAATCCAATTGCTTAGCTCCTTTATATCGTTTATTAACTTCATGGAATTAATCAGAAAGTCACCGGTGAAGGATACAACTTTATAAAAAAAAGATACGTTATAGATATAGAGGGTAAAGAACTGGATATAAAATTAGAAAGCCACACCTGTTGGAGTACTTAAGAGAGTATGCTGGAACGGGTTTTTAATAAAAATATCATTTAGGGATCTGAAAATATATGGAATGAGGGACGAACGAATATTGAGCAATGTCAACCAGCTACAAAATTTTCTTAAATGACCAAGCCATGGACATACCCAACGATGAAGCGGCTTTAGCAATATTGCTTAGGAATTTATAAGAACAGAAAACTGTGATGAACCGCAGGAACTTTAAATCTACTAAACGAAAAATTAGAAATTAGAAGAAATAAAGATGTTGTCTCTAGGGTATCCAACATACATGAGTTGCAAAGTACTCGGGTAACTGAATTTTTTTAATTTTAATACCCGGGTTTATCATACCCATCTTATTACCCTGCCTGAAGCTATAGATTCTGATCTTGTGACAAATGACCTTTTTTTGTGACTTTTTATTAAATATTGTAGATTTGATCACTGAGAAGCAATTCTAACAGTTGGTTTAAAATTGATCATTTCAAACCATCTAGCCCTCTGGTCATTGATATTAATTTTTTAATAAACTGAATTATGTGGCACAATATTATGTGGCGGAATATACATACATTCAAAGTTATCGATGGTGTGAAATTCAAATATTAATTTACTTGGGTAGTCGAGTATTCGGAAAAGGACTAAAATGTGTGTCCACAAAACTAGCATATAACTTTTTTATTTCACTTTATACTTCACACTAGTTCCTATTTTCAACTCCCCAGTTAACCACTTTTAGATTAAACCTTGGAAGTAAAGAATTGGCGAAATATGCAAGATGTAACCAAAGATTTTTTATTAGATACAACAATATCATCGGTTAGATATTTGATAACAATATCCTAGGTTAGATTAAGAATGAAACTGTTTTAGATTGAGCAAAAACATTGCACTTGGGTTAAAACCTGTGCATTAATAATTCACCGCATATAAAACATCGACCAGAAAAGAAAAAAAAAATCATTCGACGGCCTCATGATAACACTCTTTTATCTTTATCATATAATTGACATTAAACTGTCAAACTTGAAAGTTTATACTAGTTCCTCATGTGAATGCATTTCCTAATGCGATAATCATACAAAAGTTCAATATCGCCATAACTAAAAACCGCGAAGCAAATCAATCGTATATACTATTTTGCAATAAGTACAACATTTTTGTGATATCAATATCACATTTCCAAATGTGATCTTTGACTGAATCCTCAGGGTTTCTACAATTTGTCTTTGTGTAATTTAAGTTTCCTATTTCAAGTTTATAACAAAGGGTTAATTATCATCGTCGTCAGGTTGTTGAAAATTTTCCTGTCTGTTGTAATGTCAATAATCATAATCAGAATATGGACACGCTTTAATTTGGCGTAATAAATACAAAACGCATGTTATTGTTTATAAAAAAATTCAGTTGACATAAACATAATATTTAGAAGAAGAAAAAAAAATTGTTGTTCGACGTAATCAGACGCTGTTATGTGATAACGCAAACACATTGTACGATTTTTATTTATTTTTTATTTTTTTTATTTTTATTTTCAGAGCTTTGCTACCGTTGACATATGATGAACTAAAACCATACATTAATGATACGTGGTGGCGTAGCATACGAACAGCATGTTTTGCATCATTTTGGGTTTCACTCATAGTCATATTCATGCTGTCGTGTATCATCTCAATATTTGATTATGGCATATGCCATGCTGAAACATTTACACCACCTGTAATAACGCCAACCAATATGCTTAACAGTAATATGATGATCACGAATTATGTAAATCATACGATAACGATGATGACTGAGAATGCGAGATAAAGAAGTCTTATGTACTCCAAATAATATTATAATATAGGAGTAATTTATTCGTGATATCACATTGCTTTGTCTGTGATAATTAAATAAAATTAAATTCTAAAGTTCTAAATTAGTTCTTAAAAAATTGTTTTGTTTATTTTAATTTTTAATTTAATTTATTATGTTTATTGTGAATAAATGAGATAAGTTTTTTTTTAGTTGTAAATTGTTTTATTCTTATCTAATCTCTTTATTTCGCTTAGGGGGCTATTCACATATTACGTAATGCTTCATGGGGGGAGGGTGAGTTTCCTGGTGTGTTTACGATTTTTTACGGATGGAGAAGTTAGAGTATAGAATTTATGTAATTTGAAGGCCAGTTCATTGTTATGTCGCTGAAGAACCTATAAGCATTTCTATAGGGTCACACAACACAATACAGCTAATAACCTTTGACAACCCGTTTTATTAATTGTAAAATTAACGTTTTAAAATTTATATTACGTGATGCCTTACCATCTGTTATAAGAGGGATTGAGAGCTTAAAAAACGCAAAAAGCTTTATTTAGTAAGTGAAAGACCTGTTAAGTCCTTTTATTTACATAACCGAGAATAAAATATACTGCACGTAATACAGTAAAAGTACGAATTGGAAATAAATGGAATACATTTTCGACAGCATTCTTGGCCATAATACGTGATTCAATTAATTCACTTTTTAAAAATTTGACGTAAAAAGACCTCCAAATGTGGCAGCTTCATGTACTAGCTAAACAACTCATCGAAAATAATTGTTATGATTATGAATTCTGTTTATCTTATTATTTTGGTTTTCTGATAGCGAGAATAAAAATTCAGGAGGTTAGCTGCATTTACTTGCGCATAATTACGTCTAGGTGGTGTATCATATAAAAGCTGGTTAGGTGAAATCAGTGTACTATTTTCTGAAAGATATTGAACAGAGCTTATTTCTAGATTTTGTTTGAAACTCCGGGCTTCTGTAGTTCAGAAGCTTCTGTTTGAGTTATGTTTTGAAAAACTATAAGAGTCCCCTCAGCATAATAAATTAGATTCGCGCAAAATTACATTTCTTTTAGGGAATTGAATGACCTTGAACCTCGCAGTTCAAAAGATATTAAAATTCAAAAATAATTGAGCTGTTTTTTAACCCACCATTAGAGATTGCAATTTCTCGAAACTTTAATTTCCCAAGAAATCGAGAATTTGGTTTCGCGACGAATTTCATTTATCAAGAATTCGAGAGTCTTGAAAATGTTTCTCGAGTAAATTACTACGCGAGTTTAAATTACTAAAATTTTATCAAAAAAATGCTTTTATTGCACTGATTTGAAAAAATTCCTGACAAAAAAACTTTTCATTGAAAGTACAGGCCGAAGAGTAAACAGATCATTTTTATTGCATTGACGCTGTTGATTAATTCATAATACATATTTCGAAATTCACAAAAGTTACAAAATTATGAACCAAAAGCCCCCTCTATACTTTCTCAGATCGGCGGCGAAGGTTGCTGACTGATGGAGCCTCGAGTAATTTGGCAAGCCAAAAAAGACCGTGGTGTTCAGAAGAATTTGCAGCTGTGAAGATTTGAAAAATTAGACATAAAATAATCGACATTAGGGCAATATAGCAACCACTTACTATTTTACTATTAACAATTTTGGGGTAGTACGGAATATTTTTGTTTGCTATTGCTGGCGGACCTACGTAGTTAGAATTGAAAACAAATAAAAAATTTGCATCCAGGCGTCTTGATGGACGAGGCCGGTCCTATACTCTCTATAGAATTAGTGAAAAAATAAGCATCTAAACGACCTTGTTTGCCAGATAGATTTGAACAATTTTAAGTTTTTACTTCAAATTTAGTATCGACTAAACATGAACTTAAAAGAAAAATTATTTCTTAATCCAATTATGTCAGATTATTGTTTTATCGAATTTTTATTTTTTAGATGTTGGTAACAAAAAAAATGAAACGGGGGCTATTTTATCTGCATAAGTCAAAAGCTAATCAAAATTTCCAAAATTTTATTCAACAAAATTCTTATTTAACGAGTACTTGAAAGTTTGTATCAGAACGGGGATCATCCAAAATGATCTTTCCATCTGCGTTTGGATCCAATAAAGGTAAATGCGTTGAGGGTCTAATATATGTAGAACGAAATTTTCCTGAACTTTAACGATGTTTAAAGTTTACCAGATTATTTTAGTTTTACCGAGATTATTGAGAATCCTGATTTTAATTTTTGATGCTAGTATTGAGTTCTAGATGTTGCCTGTACTTCCCTGCCGCTCGATATATTCTATAGTTTTAGAGTAGAGCTGCATGTTTGATGTTATAGTTTTGCATCTTTCGGAATTATTGGCCAACTGATTTTGGTTTGCTTAATGTTTAGTGGTGTTTAATGATTAGTGCTTGGCATTGAATTGCACGTTGTTAAGTTTTATTCAAGCTTTCCGAAACAATTATCATCAAATATGCCAAATATATTCGCATGACCTTTGGAAAATGAGATCTTGATTTTACGAAATTCCTAATCCAATAAAGTTTAGGTGAGGTTTGTAAAGCAATAACACGTAAAAGTAGAATATTTATGGTTGATTTTAGATGCGATACAACATTTTTGCAAGCGGTGAATGAACTCTCGATTTATAAATTAGCTACACACTAAAAACAACTTTGGTGGAAGTTTTACAGCCAAAGGCAATATTTGCGTAACACTCTCTACCAAAAACAACAATTTAGGTGGTGGGACTCTGGTTGGAATTCAATATTGTAATCTTCAATAAAAAATAAATTTTGTCGAACAACAATAAAATTGTGGCTTTACTTTGAATTTGGTTTCTAAATTTCTCAGAATTTACATCGGACATCGACCTCTGATTTAAAAATGTGGTTGCTTCATAAAAGGCCATAGTTTTAGCCATGATATTTTGTCTCGCAGATCAGGTTTTGTGATCTGAAATTCTTATTATGTTCATTATAGAATGAACTTGCATACCTAAATCCTCGTAATTGTAAAATTCATATAAACATCACATACCTATATTACAAAAAAAATTAACAGCACTGAAAATTGTAGCGGCAATTGATAATAGGTAGGTTCATAAGAGATATTAAAGCGAATTTTCAAGACTCCCCGGCAACAGCTCCACGGTTCCCTAAGGGGCCGCGGCACACAGTTTGAGAAGCACTGGTTTATATTGCTAAATTTAATTTCGTTCATAATGTCTTGTATCTCTTATATGAAAGTGTGTCAAAAGAGATAAGCAAATTTGTAAATTTGACAAAACGCAAAGCATTCAGAATTTTGTTTTGGGTTTCTGATTTTTGTTTTGTTTAAGTCATAAACACATACTGAAGTTACATGTTGAACCGAAACATGACCGACCGAGTTGTGAACTGAAAATTGACTGAACGAATCTTTCAGTCGAAAGTTACATGTGTTTTCTATTTTGGGACCGAGATGAAGTATAAATGTCAAATTGTACAACAACAAAATTAAACTAAACAAAATCAAAACTAACACATCTAGTCTAGTAAAACATCCACTTTTTAATCTGACAACAAATTTCTTTTTTTAAACTCATTCTGTGTTTTGTACTTCAATTGATGATTTATTCTTCTAAGATTTAACCTAGAAAGAAGCTCGTGAAATGTCATTTCAGTCAGTCCAAAGTTACATGTTACACCGAAGATTAAAACCGACTCAACCAACCTAATGTGAACCGACTGACTCGGTCATTATTTCGGTCGCAATTTCGGTTGGGTTGCAGTTTACATGTTAGACTTTTCGTTAAGTTTCAGTCGGTCATCATTTCAGTTCAACATGTAACTTCAGTAACAATCGGGCGTAAAATAAAAAAGAAAAGGATGAAAATATGAATTTTTATATTGTTTTATTTCTCGTTGGGTTAGATAGGTAGGAATATCGCCTTTTAACGCGAAATGGCTGACATCTGGCGGATTATCCAAGAACTAGAGCCAAAGGTGGCACAAGGTAAAAAAAAAATATTTACATTTAGCTCAGTGATTTTGTTTCTTTATTTGTTTTAAAATAAGGTTTTATTAGTAAAAATTGACATTTATCGTAAATGGGAAACCGCAAAATTAAAAAAATGTGTAGCGTACCAAATTGCAGTACTTATTGTGACAAACTACGCACAAACTCAATTTTTCTTTTGAACACATTTAATTGATCTGAAATAAACAAATTATATTATATGTATACCATACATTTTAACGTAAATAGAACAGGTTTTACATATTAAATTATTGTAAATTAAAAACAGTTTATCAATAATACTTCCATTACACAATTTAACAAAGCCAGTTTGACACTCTTGCGGTACTTTAAAGGCGAATAGCTTGAATTTACTTATGTGAATTTGGCTCTCTACCTTATCATCGAAAGCAAAATATCGCAAAAAGAACAAAGCGCTTTCTTCGAAAGAAAATTAAATCACAACACGAGTAACCAAAAATGGTGATCACAAAATTTTAGACCAATTTGTCACGAAATGTAAGTTCCTTTTTGTCACAAAAAAAGTTGACAATTTGGAACATATTTATGTGGGTATTTTGTGACAAAATGTACGTTGAATTTACCACACAAAAAAACAGAAAATTTAGTCACCAATTTGTCACAAAATGTAGTTCCTTTTTGTCACAAATTAAGTTGACAATTTGGAAATTATTTATGCGGGTATTTTGTGACAAAACGAATGTTGATTTTACCACCCAAAAAAAAGAAAATTTAGTCACCAATTTGTCACAAAATGTAAGTTCCTTTTTGTCACAAAATAAGTTGACAATTTGGAACTTATTTATGCGGCTATTTTGTCACAAAATGAATGTTGATTTTACCACCCGAAAAAAAAGAACATTTTGTCACCAATTTGTCACAAAATGTAAGTTCCTTTTTGTCACAAATTAAGTTGACAATTTGGAACATATTTATGCGGGTACTTTGTGACAAAACGAATGTTGATTTTATCACCCAAAAAAAAGAAAATTTAGTCACCAATTTGTCACAAAATGTAAGTTCCATTTTGTCACAAAATAAGTTGACAATTTGGAACTTATTTATGCGGGTATTTTGTGGCAAAATGAATGTTGATTTTACCACCCCAAAAAAAATAATTTAGTCACCAATTTGTCACAAAATGTAAGTTCCTTTTTGCCACAAAAACAGTTGACAATTTGGAACAGATTTATGCGGGTATTTTGTGACAAAATATATGTTCATTTTACTCCCCAAAAAAAAAGATTTTGATCATTTTTGATTTGGTGAATTTATAATTCGCTAAGTCACTACGTTCTTGCCTCATACTTAATGTATGAAATTGGAATTTTATTTTTGTAGTTTGTGTTTGGTCGTAGCTACCTGAGTACCTGATGAGTAGACCGAACTTTTTGTTTGTGCAAGCTTATCTGTACGAAACCAAACTACCACATAGAAAGCTCGAGGAAAGTTTGGCTCGGGTTGAAGTACGAGGGGATTTTGATATTTCTACATTTTTGGTAGATTTTTTTGTAAAATAAAAATAAATAATAATAAAAATATCAGGGTTATAAAAAATTTTCTTACGCATAATTGCATCAATAAACCAACAAATATCCACAAAATTGTTGATAATTAAGTAATATTATAAAAAAAATATCGAATTTGTGGTTATAATTTCAACAAATAGTTCTTAATTAGTTCCACAGTTAAACCACCAATTATTCAGAAAATATCGAGAAATATTTGACTTTATTACCATAAAAAATCTGTCGAATTTGTGACTAAATTTTCAACAAATATTTCAAAAATATTCCACCAAAAACCGACAAATTTGATTTACAAAATGTTCGTTTACGCGTGACAATCGGCGTCAACTCCATCCACCATTTTTCATCCATATTGTGACAAATTTTTGTCACATTTTTTTCCACCAATTACCATTTTATGTGAAATTTTTGTCGCTTTTTTGTGACACGTGGTTACTCGGGAAGAATTAATATAGCAAAAAAAAAAAATGATACGTACATACGTATCGCAAGTAGAGTTTCTGATTTCTCGAATGTTTTTCATTCTCGAGATTCGAGATTCTCGAATTTTGCAACAATTTTGTTTCTCGAGAAATAGAGAATTTCATTAAATTTTCTCAAGATTCTCGAGAATTTCGAGAATGTTGGAATACTTATTTTGCCTTCAAAAAATAAAAATATTTAACAAACTTAATCTTAAAAGTTAGTGATAATTTCTTAATTTAAAATAGAACGTTATCCACTCATTTAGGAAGGCAATAACAAAATAAATATCAGTTCATCATGTAAATCAATATTTCTTATGAAGATTAAAAATGATACGTAAGATACGTACCACTTAGAACGAAATAATTCAAATTAATTTATTAGTAAGTTAATTTTCGTTATTTAAAAAATAATGTTTCAAAACTACCAAACTGTCTATGGATTTGTCATTTAAACATACTCTTCGTTTGGTACACAAATTTCCAGACACCGAAAAATTCCATTCATTTTACGTATGTAGATGTGGGTTTTATTAATAATAAAGCATTTGTAAGATTTTCCAAATTTCTGGTTATTTTACCAGTTGCTTCATAAACCACCATTTCCGAACAACGGAGGTCATTCTCTATTGTTGTGGGTAGCTGTATGCTTTCACGAATGCTCTCCTCTAGAAGTTGTTCTATAGAACTAATATCGTCTTGAGGCGTCGCTGAACTTGAAGATTAATTAAATTCAATACATGACAAATGACGCATCTTAACGGCTAAGTACCTCTATTGATTTTTTAACTGGCGTAAGGATGCGTAATACATACATATGTATATTGGAGGCACCTGTATCATTTTATTTTTACGATCTCATAGTACCGACCAAGATTAAGGTCATTTACCGTTTTTATAATGGCTGGTTTAATTTAAAAAAAAAAACGTTCAATCATGCTTTTGATGGTATTTCATCTGGTCTTACAATCTAACAATAACTGTAATTCGTAAACCTCAGAAATCATTTCCTTTATCGTCGTGTGAGAATTAAAGTGTCCCATACGCCATTTGGAAAATTGTTGAGAAATCGAAATTTTAACTTTCAATGAAAAGCTGCTTATTTTCCCGGTATAATTATTAGATAATGTCAATTTTTATCGTTACTTTAATCATTTATTTATTTGAAACGATTTAAAAAATGTTACTAGAGCAATCCCAAAAAAAAATTAAGAAAACCGGAAAAGTGCCGAAAATGGATATAGGACACTTCTCATATACTTCTAAAAATATTTTTGTTTCTGTTTTATGTAATTCGACATTTCTACGGATATACATAGAACAAATTAATAAAAAAGAAAATCGTTTTTTTTATCAAGAAAAATAAACTTTATTATTCAAAATAGTTTTAACATTCTTAGTAACAAAATAAAATTATCTTTAATACACTTCAGGTAAAATCACTTAAATAATCACAAAAAAACATTTCAATGTTTATAAAAATAAAAATAAAATCGCAGTTCTATTAAATTTCAGTCTTTGGTAAGTTTATCAATTAATTGTCCGGTAATTTCAATATAGCTCTATAAAATTGGACATCCTCATATGGCATACAGCTAAACATAGACTGGATATCCTTATTCTTTTCTTTGGAAATAACTCCAGGAGTGTTTAGTTTTGCCACAGTTGGAAGTGCCTTATTGAGCTTCACTCTATTTCTTTCCACCATCAATGGTATTGTTTCATACGGTTGATCATTTTGATAATTTTTTTTAAATTTAACGGTAAATAAGTTTTCTTTTTCTAAAAGTAATTCGGTTGCTTCTGTAAATTTAACAGAGGTAAAATTAAGTCCAAGTCCGGCCTTGTTATAATTGTCAAAATCAGTTGCATGCATCTGCATTAATTTTAATTTGACGTTTTCATAATCCATAGCCCTTAAATGCTTCAAAAGGCAGTCTCCCTGACAGACTGTGATATTCTATATGTTTCAGATGCCGTTCAATTACACTGTGCACGGCATCTACCTCTTGTACCCGGGAATGCCCTGGTACAGAAAATCGTTGAACTATTGTATGAACCAGGTTGTTTTCGCAAAATTTTAGCAACGCCAGTGATGTTATGCGGTTTCGATTTTGTGGGACACAGGAATCAGACCATAAAATAATTTTTCTCACTTGTTGAATGTCATTTATCACCGATTTTAGAATTTTTATCAATACGCTGGCAATGTCATTTTCTGTTCGTCCGCTTTGGCTCTCATACCAAATTGAACAGTATGTTATGCCGTTTGCATGACAATACCCGGTTAAGTTGTACAAGTTCAATTTCCTTTTATAAAAGAAGTTGGATGCGCTTCCCTGTAAATTAAAAACATTTTGGAGGTCATAAGAAATAATTGCCACCGTAGGATCAAGTTGTGCTAATTGTTTATCTGCCTTTTTGCGTTCTTTGGCACTTTGATTGAGTTCCTTATGTTTTAAATTTTCTGCGGTTTGTTTTTCCCTTGAATCTAAAATATGTTGATATTTGCAGCAGGGGTCGCATATATCTTTTTTGGGCACGAAAAATGAAAGGTTATACTCGGTATTAAAAAGTTTTCGGTAGAAATAGTTTTTAATATTATCTGATTCATTTTGAGATTTGAAAAGCCGATACATTTTTTGAATAGAAAGCCCAGGCTCAAGATATTGCCTCTGTGTGTCAGCTCTTAAATAATGAGAATCGATACATGGAAACGATTCTATATGACTTCGAATTTTCTGAATATGATCATTACTCACGGTTTTATTTTTATGTTTCCCTTTACTCGATGGCTTTGGTACACCGGTGAGTGGATTGAAATTATTTTTAAGAAAATAGTAAATTGTTCGCTGAGATATGGACAATGTAGCTAAAAAAAAAGATCGGCTACTCTTAGCTGTTCTTTGCCATGTTTTAGAGAATAAAGGAAAGAATTTTGTTTTCTCGACGTTTCGGAGGTCGTCCTTTTTCGTTCAGCAGGCGCAACAGTCACATACTTGGTATAAAATATTCGTTTTTCTAAATCAGATAAAACCCAGAAGTCACTGTGTATTTCCTTTCGAATTGATTCCAAAAAGTACAATGTACAGTTAAATGGGCATGCTTTGTCACATTTCGGCGGCTTCACACATTTGGCAGGAACTGTTTTTTCTTTTGTATTATTGTACTCTTTTCCTGCCTGATGTTTTCTTCATAAGATTTGACTTTTCTTACTAGTTTTGTTAATTTTGCACTTACGAGATGGAGTTGCAGTGTCCATAACGTTTCTAGGTTGAAGCAACACGTTTTGATGTTGGTTAGTATTGGCAATAGTTTTATTTATTTGGAGCTCTAAATCTACAATTCATCGTTATCTGGAACATAGTTGGGATCGTCGATTGAGTCATCACCAAATATACTTAAATGAGAATTAGAGGCTCCATTAGAATCTTCGCTTGAGTTCAGAACATCGGCGAGTATTCTTAAAAAATATAAAATCCAATAAATTAAATTAAGACTTACATAAAAAATTAAATATCGTATCGCTGCAATTAATAAATTATTATAATTTATTGTAAACACTACTATTTACCAAATATATTCACACACAAGTAAATAAAAAGTTGTGTTTTAATTTATTAAATACACTTTAACTAAATTTAGAATAATATTAAACATATTTACCGTTCAACACTGGGTTGCATAGATCGGACAGGGGATGATCCATCTCTAATTTATTAAATTTAATTATAAACTATTTTTAAACTAAAAAATACAATAGCAATTTACCTAATAGATTCATTTTTTTCCATTATGTTATATTCACTCTACTCACCGAAAGATTAAAGAGAACTAAAAATTTTAGAGTTAAACGACACGCTTTTTATAGTTCATTTTTGGAACCAATTTTTTCATTTGATATGGGAGATGGGACAAATAAACTTAATTTTATATTAAAAATTGTGAAATTAATTGTTCTATATCCATGTTTATAGGATATAGGACATTTATGAGTGAAACTATATTTTTAGAAACGTATTATAGAAAATTGATCTATTTAACAGTAAAACAATTTATAGGACATTTAAGTATAAAATAAACCGAAAGTAAACACACATTTGGTGGTCTATAGGACAAAGGAAAAAAATTCTATTTTGAAAACGATTAGATATAGAACAATTTCGATAAGAGATTCTGAAAGAGCGCAGTCGAATTAGTAAGACTATAAGTTAAAAAACAATTTTTGGAAAAAATGGTCTATGGGACACTTTAATTCTCGCACGACGTTATGTTAGTTTGTAAAATACTATTCCGGTGAATTTTTGTATAGTTTTACAATTTCTCTAATTTTTATTTTTGTATTTCTAATTTGAATATTATCAACAACAAATGCATGATCACCTAAATCATCTGACACAAAATCATTATTTAAGCCTTAATCGCTGGAATTGCTACACGAAGATACTTGATGTGCATTTTGTAGAAGATTGTCATTACCGCCAAGTGTATTGCGTGATTATAACAGAACTGATGAAAAGCCGGCGACAACATACCATTTTTCAACATTATACTGGCTCTATCGCAATAGAAACTATGTCTGATTTGTAATGTAAATCGAACGATTGAATTACTTGTCACCATTTCAATCGCTTTTTCAGCAGGGCATGCACCTTCAATTCTCATCAGGCCTAAATTTTCAGACGATCTACTGGAAAAATATAAATATACATCTAAATACGTATGATTACGGAAAATGGTTCATTCAGAGTGTATAATGATAATGAGAATTTTTGGTTTCTCGCCTTCATGTTACTGATTTTTAAAATAAGTTTGTTTTTAACATTAACGTGAATTATTTGATTTAATTTTATATTTTATTCAAAACTTGAAATAGTTTTTAATTTTCTTTATTGTGATATTTTTTGTATTTTATTTTTATTTTAAAAATACTAGTTTCGAGCTTCGCTCTTTGTCAATTTTTTTTTGCAAACTACTAAAAATTGTTTGTGTTGTTTGTTGTTTTTCGATGCTTTTCCTGGTTGTTGTTCTATTTCATTTTTGCTACCCTGTCGTACAATCTATTTGTTTTTGTATTTAGTTTTTCATTTAAAATCAGTGTGTTGTTGCGTTGTTTATAAAATAAAATATAAAATTAAATCAAATAATTTAAGTGTGATATAAGCCACGGCCACCACAAATAATAATGTATTTACATTATTACGGAATTTATTAACGTGAAATTTATAAACTAAATTAATCACACCTGATGGATTTTTCGGGAATAAGGATCCCTATAATTGCAGATAATTCTTTAATATTACCACTAATAGATATTCCATCGTTTGCAGCAAGCTAAGAAATAATTCTTGCAAGTGTTAAACTTTTATCGTTTATAAAATACTCGCCGATCTGTTTTCCTTTTTTGGTTGTCGGTTCACAAACAACGCTATGGTAGAACATTCTTTAATTTTCGCAGGCGAATGCCGATATAAACCCGTCATAGATGCGGCCTTACACGCAAGAGACTCCGCGTATTGAGTAACACTAGCTATAACTTGGTCAAGGTCAGTTGTTTTAAAATATTTCCAACACATCTTCGCTGTTATATTCGGTCATATTAAAATAATTTTGGGGGTTAACTTTAAGTGTTTTTATTTTTAACAAAGTGTAAAATTTATTTAAAAAAGGTAATAAATGTATAACAAACACTATTTTATTTATAAAAAAATTAAATACTGAACAAAAAATAAGATATGTATAGGTGCCGCTAATTATAGTATTAATATTTCTCGATAATCTCGATTAAATTTCTCGAGAAATGAGAATCCCGAAATTTTTTAATTAATTTTTCTCGAGATTACGAGTATTAAAATTCAAAAATCTTTCTCAAGATTCTCGAGATGAGATTTCTCGAGCAGAAACTCTAATCGCAAGGCAAAAATATCGCAAACACAAATATCGCAAGCCAAAAATATTGTATATGCGTAAAATGTAAATTTTTTAATAACTTTTGTCGTTAGGATTGTGTTTTAATTAATTAACTGCTTCGTCAACCTTGCAGACACCGACCAAAGAGGTTTTTCCGCCCTTATCGCTTCTTATAATAGTATAAATTTGTATGCAATATTTTTTTTTTCGATAATGAGGTAGGTTCCCAGTAAATTCCCGAGTAACCACGTTTTTTTTTTTTTTTTTTTTTTTTATTTTTTTATTTAACAAATATTACAACTGAATACAATTTCATCTAGTAATTTATCTATATTAAATGATGTTAACTGTTTGAGGAGAATAACCCATCGGTTAGCTCCAGGTTGGATACTTCATTAATTTATCTGTCCTAGTTCTAAGGGCTTCGTTCTACGAAGCCGTCTTACTGGATTTTGGTTGTTCAGCATACGACGCAAATCCGCATTTTCATGTTGACTGAGGCGCTGTACGTGTTTCCTAGCATATTTCTTAATTTCTTCACTGACGTACTCCATCTTTAGATCCTTATGAAGGTTATCATTCCTTATATACCATGGTGCGTTGACCATACTACGCAAGACTTTATTTTGAAAAGTTTGAATTACTTTTACGTTAGTTTTCTTGGTACAGCCCCATAGCTGTATACCATACGTCCATACAGGTTTCAATATCTGCCGATATAATAGCAGTTTATTATGTAATGTTAGCTCAGAGTTCCTTCCTATGAGCCAATACATTTTTCTATATTTGATGTTTAACTCTTCTTTTTTCTTTTTAACATGCTCTTTCCACTTGAGTTTAGCATCAAGGGTCATTCCTAAATATTTTGCCGTGTTTGCATGTGGAATAAGTTGTGAATTCAGTCGAACAGGTAACCAATTAACATTTTTGTTGGTAAAGTTTATATGTACAGATTTAGTTTCGTTGAGTTGAAGGCGCCATTTCTTCGTCCAATTACTCAATGAATTAGCAGCGTTTTGTAATTTGCTGGTTGACTCCTCTATGTTGTTTCCAGTTGCCAAGATTGCAGTATCATCCGCAAATGTTGCAATATTTGTTCCTTTTGTGCTTGGCACGTCTCGCGTATAAAGTATATACAGTATCGGCCCCAGAACACTCCCTTGTGGAACTCCCGCCGATATTTTCTTTAATTCGGAGTATTCCTCTTCATGTTTCACACGAAAGCGTCGATCAGCTAGATATGACTTTAAAATCAGGTAAAACTGCTTCGGCAGATCTCTGTGTAGTTTATATTCCAGGCCTCGGTGCCATACTTTGTCAAAGGCTTGAGATACGTCCAAGAATACACTTGAGCATATTTTTTTATTTTCCAGAGCATCTTCAATTAGATCTGTGATTCTATGCACTTGATCTATGGTAGAGTGTCTCTCTATAAATCCAAATTGGTGAGGAGGAATGAGTTTTCTGTCTTCTATTACTGATTTTAATCTCTTGAGTAGTAACTTTTCAAATAATTTTGAAATTATAGGAAGTAGGGAAATCGGCCTGTACGATGTTTTCTTGTTTGGCGGCTTGTTAGGTTTTATAATCATTATCACCTCTGCCACTTTCCACTGGTATGGAACGTATTTTAATCTGAAGGCTGCATTGATTACTTGCAGTAATTTTCGTACTCCTTTTTCTGGGAGAGTTTTAACTATAAGTCCAGTGATTAAATCATAACCAGGGGATTTTTTTGAACTTAAGTTGTTTTTAATTTCATCTTTTAGCTCTTGTAGTGTTACAGGTTTTATGTTTAGGTTATCCACTTTATTTACCGAGTAACCACGTGCCACAAAAAAGCGACAAAAATTTCACATAAAATGGTGATTGGTGGAAAAAAATGTGACAAAAAATTGTCACAATATGGATGAAAAATGGTTGATGGGGTTGACGCCGATTGTCATGCGTAAATGAACATTTTGTGAATCAAATTTGTCGGTTTTTGGTGGAATATTTTTGAAATATTTATTGAAAATTTAGTCACAAATTCGACAGTTTTTTTATGGTAATAAAGTCAAATATTTCTCGATATTTTCTGAATAATTGGTGGTTTAACTGTGGAACTAATTATGAACTATTTGTTGAAATTATAACCACAAATTCGATAGTTGTTTTATAATATCACTTAATTGTCAACAATTTTGTGGATATTTGTTAGTATTGATACAATTATGCGTAAGAAAATATTTTATGACCCTACTTAAATAATTGTGTAAAAAATACTCCATTGTATGGTTTATTTGATATTTTTATTATTATTTATTTTACAAAAAACATCTAGGTACCAAAAATGTAGAAATATCAAAATCCCACCCGTACTTTAACCCGAGCCAAGAGTCAATACAACATGTCTCGACTCTAAAAAATAAAAACTTTCCTTGAGTTTTCTATGTGGTAGTTTAGTTTCGTACAGACAAGCAAAATGAATATATATTTTGTCACAAAATACCCGCATAAATAAGTTCCCAATTGTCAACTTATTTTGTGACAAATTGGTGACTAAATTTTTTTTTTTTGGGTGGTAAATTCAACGTACATTTTATCACAGAATACCCGCATAAATATGTTCCAAATTGTCAACTTTTTTTGTGACAAAGAGGAACTTACATTTGGTGACAAATTGGTCTAAAATTTTGTGATCACCATTTTTGGTTACTCGGGTTATATTCACCGAGCTCCTAATTAACGTAATTCGTATTATAATTTGCTATGATTTTATGCAGAAACTATTGGCGATTTTCATCAAATGTAGTTAGCGTTGGTTTCTATGTAAGTAAAGGGGACGAGTATTGTCAAATTCAACTGTTTGACAGTTCTGATCACCCTTGTTCTATGGTTAAATTTTGTTCATATTGTTTTCACCAGATGTCAGCTACTTTGTTGGAAATCGCGAATATTTGGTATATAAACATTTTGTTTAATTGGTTTACGGCCCTGCATCTCGCTTCTTCAATTTACTTTTTGAATCATACTACAATAATTGTAATGGATGGAATAATGTTTTATGATCATTCTTTTTGAAGTAGAAGGTAATTAATATCAGCTGGTACAACAGGTGTTTTTAATGATTGTCATTTAATTTCCATTCTCAGTTCTTGAAATTCCGCTAATTAAAATAATATTAAATACGTATTTACAGGTGCTGTTACTTTAATACTATATTGACTTCTTTGTAAAATAATATTAAAGTGTTTGTTTTCTGCCAAAAGGTCATTAATTCGCTTTTATTAGCTGCACTGAGCGAATCAAATTTAATTAGCAAGAAACCTTGAGACTGAATTATTAATGTTTTTTTTTTTAAATTTTATTAGTTGGTCGGTTTGATATTAATGGCTGTTAAATTGGGTCATTAAATTTTCACACTTTTTAGAGCAAAACTACTTAGGAACACAAATGGAAATATTTATTGCAGTATAAAAGATGGCGTGACTAGAATTTTATTTAAAACATTTGTTAATTAATTGCCATTCAGCCTTCTTTCCCCTTTACGAAGCAAACCGATTTTGTCAAGGCCATATTTTGATTCCTTTTTTGACCAATTTTTTTTGCCGATCTCATGACTTCATGCACCAACACAAACAAAATTAAATTAAACAATGTCAAGGACATATTAAAACATTACACGAAATGTGTAACCGATAGTTGATTTCGTGATATATCAGAGAAATCGATTTCATGATATCCTAGTGTAAACACAGTGATTCGCCTTATTCAGTTTTAAATATTTGGGTTACTGAGTGACACTAGAGTGACCAGGTTAAACGCGACTTAACCTAAACGAAATCTGAACAGTTTGAAAAAGTAGAACTTTTCGACTTTAAAAAACCAGTACAGTTTTTAAAAAAGACGAGTATTTCGAAATTCCAAGCTATCCTCTGCAATGTTGCCCGGTACCTGCTTCATAAATGTAATTTACATGCGGAAGCACCACACAGCCAATATTCCTCAGTTATAAAACAATAAGAAAAAATTAGTGACTTATTGAAGGGATTCATTTTTTACTCTAATTTGAATTAATTAATTAATTCGTGTATTTTCTAATATGCAACCGATCCTAAGACCATTTTAATGTGTTTTACAGATAACACGTAGACGTATAACAATTATGTATCACCGAAAGATGGACAGGTTTTCAATATTAATGATTTTTAATTTATTTGAAGTTACTATTTCCGAAAAATTGTAAGCGAACTTAATCCAGTTTCGAACTGATGAGCTTATGATTATGAAAAAATCAATCCTCTCATCAGGCCGCGGCGTCTGGGCTGATTGAACCACAATTTACATTCTACTCGTATATATACAGAATGTACTGTGCAAGTTGTATTAGCGAATTATACTAATTCAGGTAAACTCTCTTACACATTTTTCTTCGTCACATTCACACAGCTCTACATATTCCAGTGTAAGCAAATTTTAAATTTTTTCTCTATTTTGAATTGATTTGGATTGATTTTTTCATAATCATAAGCTCATCAGTTCGAAACTGGATTAAGTTTGCTTACAATTTTTCGGAAATAGTAACTTCAAATAAATTAAAAATTATTGAAGGGATTTGTAGGAGCTCGTTTCATACCAGCGCATTCACATCTTGAAATGACGCGAGATTCTTTAAAACAATATAGACGGCCACAGCATATTTTTCTTTGCAAAAGTACTTATAGTATTTGCCGGAAATAACTTTTCAGCTTCTGCCTCATCAGGTAAAGTAAGTGACGATATTCTTGCATAGTATTATAACTTGATGGAGGAAAACTTCTTTGCTTCTAGTTTCAAACGAAGCGAAGGGCGGATGCAGAAGCTTAGTGTATACTATGAAAGTCAACGGAAATTCACTTGTAATTGCGACTGATGGCCAGTGTTGAATATCTTGATAAAAAAAGTTAGGACCGTCAAAACAAAAACAAATCAAATTAAATCTTTTCCAAATCAAATTCAAACTGCCAAATCCAAATTAAATCAATTTATTAATTTTTATCAAAATATCACATTGCAATTAAAAACATCGGATTGAAGTCCTTTGACGCACTGATAATTCGTATTTACAATTTTTGAGATTCTTTGTGACCAATATTTTTGAGATTATTTCGAAATTATTAAAAATTTTTAAATTATTCCAAGATTTTGATGTTGGTCTGCGGCGTAAAAATTGTTTTTCTCGATTCAATGATGAGCTAGGAAAAACTTAATTGTTTGTACCGGTAGACGGTGCATGGATGAACTAAATTTGCCTGTCACTCCGTTTTTCCTTAACCCGCGACAGAATGAGTCCATCGCAGTTTCTCGTGAAATGAGTAGCTGTTGGTTTCTAAATTTATCCTTTTGTACCAAACAACCATATATCATATATGTGTTACTAAAATTAAAAATTCTAAATAATACTAAAATTTACAAATACCTATGGAATTTGTTAATTTTCTAAATTTCGAAAATCTTAAAGCTAATGTATTGTATTTAGTGTTAATAGTCTAAATTAACTAATTCCTCATACAAAATTTGAATATCCCCACAATACAAAACTTCTAAATTTTCCTAAATTTCCTAATTTCCTTTCTTTCCAATCTACGTCACAAATTTGTGAATTAATTTTTCCACTATTAAAATTTCCTAACTGAAGAATTCTTAAATTTAATAAAATTCTTCTCAATTCCTGACGCTTAGGGTGAATTTTAGAGTGAAGTTCAGGGTTAGTTTTAGAGAGGCTTTTCTAGTGAATTTTAGGGTGATTTCTGGAGTAGGTTGAATTAAAGGTCTTATTTTAGAGTGAATTTTAAGTAAAATTTTAGGGTTAATTTTAGAGTGATATGTAGGTTGAATTTAAAAGTAAATTTTAGAATTAATTTTCTCGCAATTTTAGGAAGAAATTAAAGTAAACTAGGGAATTAGAGGTAAATTTTTGATGAATTTGTTGGAGAATTTGGATTGATTTTGGGGTGAATTTTAGGATGAACTTTAAGGCTGGATTGAACGGTGAAGTTTAAGGTGTGTTTCAAGGTGACTTTTTAGTTTTTTTTTCCCTTTATCTCCAATTTAGGAGCATAGGGCGTCTACTAGGCTGGACCATCTTACTCTGTTGGGGGCAACTGCTTTTATCTGTACCCATGACTTTCCGGCTTGTTCCGCTTCAGCTAGTAGTGTTCTCTTCCATGTTATTGCTGGTCTTCGGACTTTCCTTTTTCCTTGCCAATGACATCTTCGTTATATCACCTGATGATTTTCTCAGTGTGTGGCTATCCATCTCCATTTTCGTCTCTTTATTTCGATTTCGATGTCTGACTGATTAATTTCCCTATGCAGTTCGATGTTCGTTACGGTGTTATTACAAACACCTGTAACTTCATTTTGATTTTTTCCTGTTTGCTTCCATGTCTCGCACCCATATAGTAGTACCGATTTCACACACGAGTTGTACATTCGTATCATGGTCTTGCGTGCCAGGGCGGAAGTATTCCAGACTTTGTGTAACATGCAGTATGTATGTCTGGCCGACCTGTTTTTATTACTGTGCAACAAAGGTATATGAAATTGTCTACATCTTCTATTGTTATGTTGTCGATGTATGTATATTCTCGAGTTGAGTCTCATTGCCTTTGTTTTCCTAATGTTTAACTTGAGACCACCTTCGTTAGCTCGGTCTGATAGCTGTTGTACTTTCTGCTGCATGTCTGAATATTCGTGTGTGAGCAGGCATATGTCATCTACATAGTCCATATCATTGAGTTTATCTGTTAAACCCCATTGGATGCCGTTAGGGGATGTGATATCTAGTTTTCACATCACACTATCTTACACTCGTGGTTATAGTATGTTCCACTTTGTTTTTATTTATATCGCTTTCCAGCATCCCGATACATTTCTTGTATGAGTTCATTAATTTCTTTGGGATGCCCATTTCATAAAGTGTCTGCCATATTGCGTTTCTATCTATCGTGTCAAAGGCGCGTTTGAAATCGACGAAGAGCAGGTACAGTGGTGAATTCCATTCATTGGATTGCTTAGTGATAATACGGATTGTGTTGATGTGATCAGTGCAACTTCTTCCTGGTCTAAAACCAGTTTGCTCGTTTCTTAATTTTGCATTGATCGTAGTTGAGATTCTATCAAGGATGATCATTGCGAGTATTTTTATTGTTGTATTGAGTAGGGAGATACCTCGCCAGTTCTCGCCAGTTTTTGCATTCTCTTAGGTCATCTTTCTTGGGGATTATAACTGGCAAGCCTTCTTTCCATTTTTGTTGTATTTCGCCAGAATTTCACACGTCTTGGATTATTTGTGGGTATTAATGCGTTTGCAGCTGTAGATGAGACTCCTTTAAATATTTCGGCGGTTATATTATCTGTTCCAGCAGCCTTATTGTTTTTTAGTTTCCCAATGACACTTTTAACTTCCCGTTTCGTTGGAATTTGGGTGTGTTAGTTTCGTTATTGTAGTCAATTGATGACGAGAGATTTCTGGTGCTGGTGCTGGTAATCCCTTATAGTGCTCGCGTATTTTGGATTGCTGTTGCCTCTTCAGCAGCTTTGAGAATGCTCTCTGTATATTTTCTTCGATCATTCCTTGCCATCTTTTTTACTTCACTTTCACGATATCTCTCAGTGTAGGACGTATAAAAGGCAACCCTCAATTATCTACTCGTAATAAGCTAGACGGTTTTATCATACGGTGATGGATATAGCTCGAGATCGAACTTTTTGACATTATCATTATTTAACCCAATATGCTGAAGCGTAAAGAATAGAGGATCTACTAGTTTCTACGTAGGCTGAATTTTCAATTCATCCGTTGTTGGTAGCGGTGTGGGGATGTTAATCCATTTTTTTCGATAATGTGTCAGCATTTTTGACAAACCACTCCGTATCATTAAAAGGCAACGCAGTCTTTAATTTGCAAAGGTTTTTCGTATATGCCACTCGAAGTAAATTAAGGATGTATAAAAATGAGTTAAAAGGGGAACTCTGCAGAAATGTGCTCTGTGATTTTCTTAGTATATGTCCCTCGAAACTGGCAAAGGTTTAGTAACCTTGATTTCCTTGCAGTCTGAGATGACGATTGTCGTTCGGAGAGAACCACTTTGAAAGTTCTCCTTGGAAGTCTCCATCTTACTTACGGTTTGCCTGGCAATATCTTGAACTTGTTTTTAAAATCGGGCCAGTCGTGATACTTTCCAGATAAATTTGGAGGTTGCAGTTTCGGAAGTTGTAAGAATCTGATTTATTATAAAATTCGTCACACTATTAAAGTTGACTTGATGGATATGTATTGGTACAAATTTCCATAAACTTTCTTGATCAGTCTTCTCGTCTCGTTTTCCAGAGTCGACCCATTTTGTGATCGCTTGGTCCATCCAGGGTTGATTTCATTATTTGATGGTGTGTTAGATCGCAGGTCTCGGCCGAGACGTTAAAATGCTTTGGTTGAATTTCTATCGCAAAGCTCATATTATGTACTCTTAGAGGAACGATTTTTACCTAATCCATAATGTGAGTAGGCACAAATAACGCGTTACAATATTTATGATTCGGTGTTAAAACTTCTTAAGGTCATGGCTCTTTCAATTCCTGAAACAATTCATGAACACTGTGACTGAGTTTGTTGACCAAATCAATTCATGAAAATTTCTCCGGTGTTTCGACACCAACGGTAGTAGAATGGCAGGGTATAGGAAATACCAAAAGTAAAATTTTTAGAAGACGATAAAGCAAATTCGGTCATTACCATCATCAACAATATCACAATGTAAAATTATAAACGCATTAAATAAAATGTAATTACACCAATTACCTAATTTAATCACTGCCACTATAATGTGAATCAAATATTCAAATATCAAGTTCAAGTATTAAAATTTTATTTTTGTTGTCATCAAAATTTCTTCTTATTGCTGTTAAAAAAACAAAATACAAACCTTGGACTTTTGTATTTCAAGTGTGGCCTTTTCCTGCACAATATAAATATATACACACACTTACTTTTTTTGGTGCAAAAATCACGTTGTTGGTCAAAACATGTAGAGTGCACAAAACAGACGTTTTTTTTTTTTGTTGAAATTTTATTTTGTATGAACATATTTTTGATAAAAAAAAAAAAATACACAATTAAATTATGCCACCCCGTAGGGTGTTGTTACCAACACATCTAACTCATTCTTACCAAATACGTAAATTGTATGTCTTCATCAAGATATGACAATAAAAAAAACTGATTGAGATTAAAATGATGGACGCAATTTGTGGTGTTGTGGCGTCACTTTCTTTTGGTGTAATGTGTGAATTTCGTTTGGTCGTGGATGTAGTTGTAGGATTTGTGGTACTACTGGTAGTCAATTGGGTATGTTTGCTAATCGAACTTACTGCTGGTCTTGGCCTAAAAGTTGTTGTTATTGCAGTTGGTTTTATTGTAGGTGTTTCCGTTTTAATTTCATTACACGGGATTGTTTTATTTTGCTTATCGTAATTTATTGTTGTATCATTTTCATGTCGTGCTGGTGCCACCGGATCAGTAATTGTTGAACAATTATTAGTGACAGTCAAATTAGGTAGAGAATCTGTAATTAAATTTTCAAAAACAAAATTGGGAGAAGTATGTTCACCAATTTCGGTAGATTCATTTTTGTGATCTGCGCCAGATATTGTGGTTGCTTTAGATATAATTACTGTTGTTGTTCGACCTGATTCGTGGGAAATTTCGGATGCTGTTTGTATTGCAACAGTTTCAGAAGTACTAGCATATGTTGTTGTTGGTTTGCTGTTAACATCGGAATGGAATGGTATGCTGAAATTATCCTGTTTATCAGTACTTTCGATTGATTCTGTTTTATCTTCAATCGCCGTTGTTTTTGAGGATGAAATTATACTTGGATAATTTTCAGTTGATGTTATTTCAATTGAAGGTGACTGTGACTCATTAACAGGTTCAGACATTATTGTGTGTATACTAGATGCTCCTTCGGTAGTTGTAAATTTGTCTGGAGATTTAGTATTGATTCCGGGTTCAGTTGATGGCTGAGGTGTTGGAGATTTTATATCAAGTTGATTTTCTGTCCTCACTGTTTCACTAAATGTGGCACTCTCAGTTTTTGTTTTTGTTGGAGTGACTATATTTGCAGTCGACGTTATTTCAGATGAAGGTGACTGTGACTGTGACTCAGTAACTGGTTCAGACATAATTGTGTGTATACTCGATGCTCCTTCGGTAGTTGTAAATTTTTCTGGAGATTTAGTATCGAATCCGGGTTGAGTTGATTGCTGAAGTGTTGGAGATTTTATATCAAGTTGATTTTTGTATTGGGTTGTTTTGCTGGGCGAATTAACATCAGGTTGATGTTGTGGTTCTTCTGTGCTCACTGCTTCACTATCTACAGACATTATTGTGTGTATACTCGATGCTCTTTCGGTAGTTGTAAATTTGTCTGGAGATTTAGTATCGATTCCGGGTTCAGTTGATTGCTGAGCTGAAGTGACATCAGGCTGATATTGAGGAACTTTTGTCGGTGATATCTTCATGTTATCAGTAACGTCGATATCTTCACTAATCGTTGCACTTTCACGTTTTCTTTTTGTTGAAGTGACAATATTTTCAGTCGATAGCAAAATTTCAGTTGAAGGTGTCTGTGACTGTGACTCAGTAACAGGTTCAGACATTACTGTGTGTATACTCGGTGCCCCTTCGGTAGTTGTAAATTTGTCTGGAGATTTAGTATCGAATCCGGGTTGAGTTGATTGCTGAAGTGTTGGAGATTTTATATCAAGTTGATTTTTGTATTCGGTTGTTTTGCTGGGCGAAGTAACATCAGGTCCTTCTGTCCTCACTGCTTCACTAAACGATGACTCACGTTTCATTTGTGTTGAAGTGACAATATTTTCAGTCGATGGTATTTCAGTTGAAGGTAACTGTGACTCATTAACAGGTTCAGACATTATTGTATGTATACTCGATGCTCTTTCGGTAGTTGTAAATTGGTCTGCAGATTTAGTATCGATTCCGGGTTCAGTTGATTGCTGAGGTGTTGGAGATTTTATACCAAGTTGATTTTTGTTTTCAGTTATTTTGCTGGGTGATGTAAAATCAGGCGAACTTTCTGTCCTCACTGTTTCACTGAATGTTGCACTCTCACGTATCGTTTTTGTTGAAGTGACAATATTTTCAGTCGACGTTATAATTTTTGTATTTTCTGATGTTGTATCAGTTTGCCTGGTAGATTCGATGTCGATAGAAGTTTTCTTATTATTTACATTTTCAGTAGTCTGTATTATACTTTCACTATTTGTTTCTGTCGACTTTATATTATTATTGGTTGTAATGTTCATCGTTGATCGCTGTGTACCGCCCGGATTGCTTACCAGCGTTGTACTTTCAGAGATCGATGTCACTTTAGATGTTGATTCTGTCTCTAATACTGACTTATCGGTGCTTGTAATATCATTTAGCATTTTTGATTCTGGCCCTCCCAATGTTGTATCTGTCCCAAAGATTTCATTTACCAGCTCCGTCGCTTTTTCCAAATCCGTAATATTATTATTCATATAGTTACTTAATAAGTCTTCCATTGTATTCAGTACAAATAGCGGGGTAACTGGCGATAGATATTCAGGCTCTGCCGATTCCGTTATGATTTCACTAAACAAAAACAATATTTTTGATCATTATAAAACTAAAACACAGTCATAATTATTTTTTCTATTTTAAGCACACTCACTGTTGAGGTATTCCGTGGGCAGTTAGTAATCCAAAAAGTAAAATCCAGAATTTTTGTAAAAAATATTTCATTTTTAGATCATACACTTTTCACAGCGTTTAAAGCAAAAGCAAACAGCTAAATAATAACTGTAACGAACTAACACTCACCGAGTATAGTAAATAAAAAATGTATAAACACCTTAGACCAAGTTTTATATGAAACTATTAAATTACATGTTATAACAATAAACTTTATATAAAAATGCAATTAAACACGAATTAAAAAATGTTTCCCAAATAAATAACACAAAACAATATAACGAATTTAATATTAAATGTGCTAGAAACTACTACACCATAACTTTTTTACTTTAAAGGTTATTTAAGTTAATTAATTTGATAAGAAATTTGAAGTACACTTTGTATACGTATGTAGGTGTTAGATAGTCAACCGCCACAATATGAACTGATTCAATACAAAATTCAAGTTGTTACTGCGATGGAAAAACGTTTTCAAATCGCTCTGCTTTTTGTACGAGAATACGTGTAGGTATACATATGTGTAACTGTAAATTGTGGATGGGAAAATTTCACATCTGTAATTACTTCAATACAATAATATAATAAAATAAATGTACAGTTATCGATTTTCGATGACCTGTTTTCTTAATTTTTATGATTTAAATAATTTAATATTTTTATTTATGTATGTGTAGTTTTAAGCAATGGGTTAAATTATAGACCAAGGACATTTTAAGTCGCGATTTTTAATTTTTTATTTATATGTCCCCATTTTAGAATTTAGTTGAGCTCAAGTATGTTATTTGACCTGCAATATTGATTCTGTGCGATATAGGAACATCTCTTTTATTTATTTTTCTCGCTTTCTATTACGGAGGTAAACCAATTAAATTAGTGGAAGTTCTTATAAATCGAGGAAATACAAGATTTGGTGTTAGTAAAAGGATAAAGGTGCTATCCTATTTTATCGTTTAAACAGCGATGGAAAACGTGATTCATTTGGTCCTCGATTCTTGAGATCATCAGATGACGTGGAAGATGTAACATTCTGATACATTTTCCTAATAGCTGAAACTTAGTATTTGTTGTAGTCTTCATGTTTAGTATAGCCAAGAAAACTAATCCTTAAAATACACAGGAATTAATGATTTATACTAACTTACCGTACTTTTCACACCCGAAAAATTTCTTCAACAAAAGTAAGAAGATTCATATACGATAAGGGCTTCTGAAATACCAACTGATTAGGTTTTATATAAAAAAAGTCAAACCGGGGTTCCCTGGTGTCGGCGATATGAAAAAAGGCAATATACATATATACGGAATGATGCAGCACGTTTCAATGACGAAATCTCTTCAACAAAAATTAAAAAACAAAATACGAATATGGTTTCTAGAATATCTGTTATATTGATAGACGTATCAATCATCGAAATCGGAGCACATTTGCAGATGTTCGATTTTAGTGGCTCTGAATTTGTGGGCTATAGTTCAGTTGATTTTTAAAAAAATTGAATTTTCCACGAAACGTGTAGAAATATTCGACCGATCCAAATGGCCGTTTGTATGACAATTACAGGTCTCAACGCCTATTGATAGACGTATCAATCATTGAAATCGGAGCACATTTGCAGATTTTCAATTTTTGTGGCTCTGAATTTGTGGGCTATAGTTCAGTTGATTTTCAAAAAAATTGAATTTTCCACGAAACGTGTAGAAATATTCGACCGATCCAAATGGCCGTTTGTATGACAATTACAGGTCTCAACGCCTATTGATAGACGTATCAATCATCGAAATCGGAGCACATTTGCAGATTTTCAAATTTTGTGGCTCTGAGTTTGTGGGCTACAGTTCAGTTGATTTAAAAAAAAATTGAATTTTCTACGGAACGTGTAGATATATTCGACCGATCCAAATGGCCGTTTGTATGACAATTACAGGTCTCAACGCCTATTGATAGAGGTATCAATCATCGAAATCGGAGCACATTTGCAGATTTTCAATTTTTGTGGCTCTGAATTTGTGGGCTATAGTTCAGTTGATTTTAAAAAAAATTGAATTTTCCACGGAACGTGTAGAAATATTCGACCGATCCAAATGGCCATTTGTATGACAATTACAGGTCTCAACGCCTATTGATAGAGGTATCAATCATCGAAATCGGAGCAAGTTTGCAGATGTTCGATTTTTGTGGCTCTGAATTTGTGGGCTATAGTTCAGTTGATTTTTAAAAAAATTGAATTTTCCACGGAACGTGTAGAAATATTCGACCGATCCAAATGGCCATTTGTATGACAATTACAGGTCTCAACGCCTATTGATAGAGGTATCAATCATCGAAATCGGAGCACATTTGCAGATTTTCAATTTTTGTGGCTCTGAATTTGTGGGCTATAGTTCAGTTGATTTTTAAAAAAATGAATTTTCCACGGAACGTGTAGAAATATTCGACCGATCCAAATGGCCGTTGGTATGACAATTACAGGTCTCAATTTGTGGCTCTGAATTTGTGGGCTATAGTTCAGTTGATTTTTAAAAAAATTGAATTTTCCACGAAACGTGTAGAAATATTCGACCGATCCAAATGGCCGTTTGTATGACAATTACAGGTCTCAACGCCTATTGATAGAGGTATCAATCATCGAAATCGGAGCACATTTGCAGATTTTCAATTTTTGTGGCTCTGAATTTGTGGGCTATAGTTCAGTTGATTTTCAAAAAAATTGAATTTTCTACGGAACGTGTAGATATATTCGACCGATCCAAATGGCCGTTTGTATGACAATTACAGGTCTCAACGCCTATTGATAGACGTATCAATCATCGAAATCGGAGCACATTTGCAGATTTTCAATTTTTGTGGCTCTGAATTTGTGGGCTATAGTTCAGTTGATTTTTAAAAAAATTGAATTTTCCACGGAACGTGTAGAAATATTCGACCGATCCAAATGGCCGTTGGTATGACAATTACAGGTCTCAACGCCTATTGATAGACGTATCAATCATCGAAATCGGAGCACATTTGCAGATTTTCAATTTTTGTGGCTCTGAATTTGTGGGCTATAGTTCAGTTGATTTTCAAAAAAATTGAATTTTCCACGAAACGTGTAGAAATATTCGACCGATCCAAATGGCCATTTGTATGACAATTACAAAATCAACTGAACTATAGCCCACAAATTCAGAGCCACAAAATTCGAAAATCTGCAAATGTGCTCCGATTTCGATAATTGATACCTCTATTAATAGGCGTTGAGACCTGTAATTGTCATACAAACGGCCATTTGAATCGGTCGAATATTTCTACACGTTTCGTGGAAAATTCAATTTTTTTGAAAATCAACTGAACTATAGCCCACAAATTCAGAGCCACAAAATTCGAAAATCTGCAAATGTGCTCCGATTTCGATAATTGATACCTCTATCAATAGGCGTTGAGACCTGTAATTGTCATACAAACGGCCATTTGAATCGGTCGAATATTTCTACACGTTTCGTGGAAAATTCAATTTTTTTGAAAATCAACTGAACTATAGCCCACAAATTCAGAGCCACAAAATTCGAAAATCTGCAAATGTGCTCCGATTTCGATAATTGATACCTCTATCAATAGGCGTTGAGACCTGTAATTGTCATACAAACGGCCATTTGAATCGGTCGAATATTTCTACACGTTTCGTGGAAAATTCAATTTTTTTAAAAATCAACTGAACTATAGCCCACAAATTCAGAGCCACAAAATTCGAAAATCTGCAAATGTGCTCCGATTTCGATAATTGATACCTCTATTAATAGGCGTTGAGACCTGTAATTGTCATACAAACGGCCATTTGAATCGGTCGAATATTTCTACACGTTTCGTGGAAAATTCAATTTTTTTGAAAATCAACTGAACTATAGCCCACAAATTCAAAGCCACAAAATTCGAAAATCTGCAAATGTGCTCCGATTTCGATAATTGATACCTCTATCAATAGGCGCTGAGACCTGTAATTGTCATACAAACGCCCATTTGAATCGGTCGAATATTTCTACACGTTTCGTGGAAAATTCAATTTTTTTGGAAATCAACTGAACTATAGCCCACAAATTCAGAGCCACAAAATTCGAAAATCTGCAAATGTGCTCCGATTTCGATAATTGATACCTCTATCAATAGGCGTTGAGACCTGTAATTGTCATACAAACGGCCATTTGAATCGGTCGAATATTTCTACACGTTTCGTGGAAAATTTAATTTTTTTGAAAATCAACTGAACTATAGCCCACAAATTCAGAGCCACAAAATTCGAAAATCTGCAAATGTGCTCCGATTTCGATAATTGATACCTCTATCAATAGGCGTTGAGACCTGTAATTGTCATACAAACGGCCATTTGAATCGGTCGAATATTTCTACACGTTTCGTGGAAAATTCAATTTTTTTAAAAATCAACTGAACTATAGCCCACAAATTCAGAGCCACAAAATTCGAAAATCTGCAAATGTGCTCCGATTTCGATAATTGATACCTCTATTAATAGGCGTTGAGACCTGTAATTGTCATACAAACGGCCATTTGAATCGGTCGAATATTTCTACACGTTCCGTGGAAAATTCAATTTTTTTGAAAATCAACTGAACTATAGCCCACAAATTCAGAGCCACAAAAATTGAAAATCTGCAAATGTGCTCCGATTTCGATGATTGATACGTCTATCAATAGGCGTTGAGACCTGTAATTGTCATACCAACGGCCATTTGGATCGGTCGAATATTTCTACACGTTCCGTGGAAAATTCAATTTTTTTAAAAATCAACTGAACTATAGCCCACAAATTCAGAGCCACAAAATTCGAAAATCTGCAAATGTGCTCCGATTTCGATAATTGATACCTCTATCAATAGGCGTTGAGACCTGTAATTGTCATACAAACGGCCATTTGAATCGGTCGAATATTTCTACACGTTTCGTGGAAAATTCAATTTTTTTGAAAATCAACTGAACTATAGCCCACAAATTCAGAGCCACAAAATTCGAAAATCTGCAAATGTGCTCCGATTTCGATAATTGATACCTCTATCAATAGGCGTTGAGACCTGTAATTGTCATACAAACGGCCATTTGAATCGGTCGAATATTTCTACACGTTTCGTGGAAAATTCAATTTTTTTAAAAATCAACTGAACTATAGCCCACAAATTCAGAGCCACAAAATTCGAAAATCTGCAAATGTGCTCCGATTTCGATAATTGATACCTCTATTAATAGGCGTTGAGACCTGTAATTGTCATACAAACGGCCATTTGAATCGGTCGAATATTTCTACACGTTCCGTGGAAAATTCAATTTTTTTGAAAATCAACTGAACTATAGCCCACAAATTCAGAGCCACAAAATTCGAAAATCTGCAAATGTGCTCCGATTTCGATAATTGATACCTCTATTAATAGGCATTGAGACCTGTAATTGTCATACAAACGGCCATTTGAATCGGTCGAATATTTCTACACGTTTCGTGGAAAATTCAATTTTTTTGAAAATCAACTGAACTATAGCCCACAAATTCAGAGCCACAAAATTCGAAAATCTGCAAATGTGCTCCGATTTCGATAATTGATACCTCTATCAATAGGCGTTGAGACCTGTAATTGTCATACAAACGGCCATTTGAATCGGTCGAATATTTCTACACGTTTCGTGGAAAATTCAATTTTTTTGAAAATCAACTGAACTATAGCCCACAAATTCAGAGCCACAAAATTCGAAAATCTGCAAATGTGCTCCGATTTCGATAATTGATACCTCTATCAATAGGCGTTGAGACCTGTAATTGTCATACAAACGGCCATTTGAATCGGTCGAATATTTCTACACGTTTCGTGGAAAATTCAATTTTTTTGGAAATCAACTGAACTATAGCCCACAAATTCAGAGCCACAAAATTCGAAAATCTGCAAATGTGCTCCGATTTCGATAATTGATACCTCTATCAATAGGCGTTGAGACCTGTAATTGTCATACAAACGGCCATTTGAATCTGTCGAATATTTCTACACGTTTCGTGGAAAATTCAATTTTTTTGAAAATCAACTGAACTATAGCCCACAAATTCAGAGCCACAAAATTCGAAAATCTGCAAATGTGCTCCGATTTCGATAATTGATACCTCTATCAATAGGCGTTGAGACCTGTAATTGTCATACAAACGGCCATTTGAATCGGTCGAATATTTCTACACGTTTCGTGGAAAATTCAATTTTTTTGAAAATCAACTGAACTATAGCCCACAAATTCAGAGCCACAAAATTCGAAAATCTGCAAATGTGCTCCGATTTCGATAATTGATACCTCTATCAATAGGCGTTGAGACCTGTAATTGTCATACAAACGGCCATTTGAATCGGTCGAATATTTCTACACGTTTCGTGGAAAATTCAATTTTTTTGAAAATCAACTGAACTATAGCCCACAAATTCAGAGCCACAAAATTCGAAAATCTGCAAATGTGCTCCGATTTCGATAATTGATACGTCTATCAATAGGCGTTGAGACCTGTAATTGTCATACAAACGGCCATTTGAATCGGTCGAATATTTCTACACGTTTCGTGGAAAATTCAATTTTTTTGAAAATCAACTGAACTATAGCCCACAAATTCAGAGCCACAAAATTCGAAAATCTGCAAATGTGCTCCGATTTCGATAATTGATACCTCTATTAATAGGCGTTGAGACCTGTAATTGTCATACAAACGGCCATTTGAATCGGTCGAATATTTCTACACGTTTCGTGGAAAATTTAATTTTTTTGAAAATCAACTGAACTATAGCCCACAAATTCAAAGCCACAAAATTCGAAAATCTGCAAATGTGCTCCGATTTCGATAATTGATACCTCTATCAATAGGCGTTGAGACCTGTAATTGTCATACAAACGGCCATTTGAATCGGTCGAATATTTCTACACGTTTCGTGGAAAATTCAATTTTTTTGAAAATCAACTGAACTATAGCCCACAAATTCAGAGCCACAAAATTCGAAAATCTGCAAATGTGCTCCGATTTCGATAATTGATACCTCTATCAATAGGCGTTGAGACCTGTAATTGTCATACAAACGGCCATTTGAATCGGTCGAATATTTCTACACGTTTCGTGGAAAATTCAATTTTTTTGAAAATCAACTGAACTATAGCCCACAAATTCAGAGCCACAAAATTCGAAAATCTGCAAATGTGCTCCGATTTCGATAATTGATACGTCTATCAATAGGCGTTGAGACCTGTAATTGTCATACAAACGGCCATTTGAATCGGTCGAATATTTCTACACGTTTCGTGGAAAATTCAATTTTTTTGAAAATCAACTGAACTATAGCCCACAAATTCAGAGCCACAAAATTCGAAAATCTGCAAATGTGCTCCGATTTCGATAATTGATACCTCTATTAATAGGCGTTGAGACCTGTAATTGTCATACAAACGGCCATTTGAATCGGTCGAATATTTCTACACGTTTCGTGGAAAATTTAATTTTTTTAAAAATCAACTGAACTATAGCCCACAAATTCAAAGCCACAAAATTCGAAAATCTGCAAATGTGCTCCGATTTCGATAATTGATACCTCTATCAATAGGCGTTGAGACCTGTAATTGTCATACAAACGGCCATTTGAATCGGTCGAATATTTCTACACGATTCGTGGAAATTCAATTTTTTTGAAAATCAACTGAACTATAGCCCACAAATTCAGAGCCACAAAATTCGAAAATCTGCAAATGTGCTCCGATTTCGATAATTGATACCTCTATTAATAGGCGTTGAGACCTGTAATTGTCATACCAACGGCCATTTGAATCGGTCGAATATTTCTACACGTTTCGTGGAAAATTTAATTTTTTTAAAAATCAACTGAACTATAGCCCACAAATTCAAAGCCACAAAATTCGAAAATCTGCAAATGTGCTCCGATTTCGATAATTGATACCTCTATCAATAGGCGTTGAGACCTGTAATTGTCATACAAACGGCCATTGAATCGGTCGAATATTTTTATACGTTTCGTGGAAAATTCAATTTTTTTGAAAATCAACTGAACTATAGCCCACAAATTCAGAGCCACAAAATTCGAAAATCTGCAAATGTGCTCCGATTTCGATAATTGATACCTCTATCAATAGGCGTTGAGACCTGTAATTGTCATACAAACGGCCATTTGAATCGGTCGAATATTTCTTCACGTTTCGTGGAAAATTCAATTTTTTTGAAAATCAACTGAACTATAGCCCACAAATTCAGAGCCACAAAATTCGAAAATCTGCAAATGTGCTCCGATTTCGATAATTGATACCTCTATCAATAGGCGTTGAGACCTGTAATTGTCATACAAACGGCCATTTGAATCGGTCGAATATTTCTTCACGTTTCGTGGAAAATTCAATTTTTTTGAAAATCAACTGAACTATAGCCCACAAATTCAGAGCCACAAAATTCGAAAATCTGCAAATGTGCTCCGATTTCGATAATTGATACCTCTATTAATAGGCGTTGAGACCTGTAATTGTCATACAAACGGCCATTTGAATCGGTCGAATATTTCTACACGTTTCGTGGAAAATTCAATTTTTTTAAAAATCAACTGAACTATAGCCTACAAATTCAGAGCCACAAATTCGAAAATCTGCAAATGTGCTCCGATTTCGATAATTGATACCTCTATCAATAGGCGTTGAGACCTGTAATTGTCATACAAACGGCCATTTGAATCGGTCGAATATTTCTTCACGTTTCGTGGAAAATTCAATTTTTTTGAAAATCAACTGAACTATAGCCCACAAATTCAGAGCCACAAAATTCGAAAATCTGCAAATGTGCTCCGATTTCGATAATTGATACCTCTATTAATAGGCGTTGAGACCTGTAATTGTCATACCAACGGCCATTTGAATCGGTCGAATATTTCTACACGTTTCGTGGAAAATTCAATTTTTTTGAAAATCAACTGAACTATAGCCCACAAATTCAGAGCCACAAAATTCGAAAATCTGCAAATGTGCTCCGATTTCGATAATTGATACCTCTATCAATAGGCGTTGAGACTTGTAATTGTCATACAAACGGCCATTTGAATCGGTCGAATATTTCTACACGTTTCGTGGAAAATTCAATTTTTTTGAAAATCAACTGAACTATAGCCCACAAATTCAGAGCCACAAAATTCGAAAATCTGCAAATGTGCTCCGATTTCGATAATTGATACCTCTATCAATAGGCGTTGAGACCTGTAATTGTCATACAAACGGCCATTTGAATCGGTCGAATATTTCTACACGTTTCGTGGAAAATTCAATTTTTTTGAAAATCAACTGAACTATAGCCCACAAATTCAGAGCCACAAAATTCGAAAATCTGCAAATGTGCTCCGATTTCGATAATTGATACCTCTATCAATAGGCGTTGAGACCTGTAATTGTCATACAAACGGCCATTTGAATCGGTCGAATATTTCTACACGTTTCGTGGAAAATTCAATTTTTTGAAAATCAACTGAACTATAGCCACAAATTCAGAGCCACAAAATTCGAAAATCTGCAAATGTGCTCCGATTTCTATAATTGATACCTCTATCAATAGGCGTTGAGACCTGTAATTGTCATACAAACGGCCATTTGAATCGGTCGAATATTTCTACACGTTTCGTGGAAAATTCAATTTTTTTGAAAATCAACTGAACTATAGCCCACAAATTCAGAGCCACAAAATTCGAAAATCTGCAAATGTGCTCCGATTTCGATAATTGATACCTCTATCAATAGGCGTTGAGACCTGTAATTGTCATACAAACGGCCATTTGAATCGGTCGAATATTTCTACACGTTTCGTGGAAAATTCAATTTTTTTGAAAATCAACTGAACTATAGCCCACAAATTCAGAGCCACAAAATTCGAAAATCTGCAAATGTGCTCCGATTTCGATAATTGATACCTCTATTAATAGGCATTGAGACCTGTAATTGTCAAACAAACGGCCATTTGGATCGGTCGAATATTTCTACACGTTTCGTGGAAAATTCAATTTTTTTGAAAATCAACTGAACTATAGCCCACAAATTCAGAGCCACAAAATTCGAAAATCTGCAAATGTGCTCCGATTTCGATAATTGATACCTCTATCAATAGGCGTTGAGACCTGTAATTGTCATACAAACGGCCATTTGAATCGGTCGAATATTTCTACACGTTTCGTGGAAAATTCAATTTTTTTGAAAATCAACTGAACTATAGCCCACAAATTCAGAGCCACAAAATTCGAAAATCTGCAAATGTGCTCCGATTTCGATAATTGATACCTCTATTAATAGGCGTTGAGACCTGTAATTGTCATACAAACGGCCATTTGAATCGGTCGAATATTTCTACACGTTTCGTGGAAAATTCAATTTTTTTTAAAAATCAACTGAACTATAGCCTACAAATTCAGAGCCACAAAATTCGAAAATCTGCAAATGTGCTCCGATTTCGATAATTGATACCTCTATCAATAGGCGTTGAGACCTGTAATTGTCATACAAACGGCCATTTGAATCGGTCGAATATTTCTTCACGTTTCGTGGAAAATTCAATTTTTTTGAAAATCAACTGAACTATAGCCCACAAATTCAGAGCCACAAAATTCGAAAATCTGCAAATGTGCTCCGATTTCGATAATTGATACCTCTATTAATAGGCGTTGAGACCTGTAATTGTCATACCAACGGCCATTTGAATCGGTCGAATATTTCTACACGTTTCGTGGAAAATTCAATTTTTTTGAAAATCAACTGAACTATAGCCCACAAATTCAGAGCCACAAAATTCGAAAATCTGCAAATGTGCTCCGATTTCGATAATTGATACCTCTATCAATAGGCGTTGAGACTTGTAATTGTCATACAAACGGCCATTTGAATCGGTCGAATATTTCTACACGTTTCGTGGAAAATTCAATTTTTTTGAAAATCAACTGAACTATAGCCCACAAATTCAGAGCCACAAAATTCGAAAATCTGCAAATGTGCTCCGATTTCGATAATTGATACCTCTATCAATAGGCGTTGAGACCTGTAATTGTCATACAAACGGCCATTTGAATCGGTCGAATATTTCTACACGTTTCGTGGAAAATTCAATTTTTTTGAAAATCAACTGAACTATAGCCCACAAATTCAGAGCCACAAAATTCGAAAATCTGCAAATGTGCTCCGATTTCGATAATTGATACCTCTATCAATAGGCGTTGAGACCTGTAATTGTCATACAAACGGCCATTTGAATCGGTCGAATATTTCTACACGTTTCGTGGAAAATTCAATTTTTTTGAAAATCAACTGAACTATAGCCCACAAATTCAGAGCCACAAAATTCGAAAATCTGCAAATGTGCTCCGATTTCTATAATTGATACCTCTATCAATAGGCGTTGAGACCTGTAATTGTCATACAAACGGCCATTTGAATACAAACGGCCATTTGAATCGGTCGAATATTTCTACACGTTTCGTGGAAAATTCAATTTTTTTGAAAATCAACTGAACTATAGCCCACAAATTCAGAGCCACAAAATTCGAAAATCTGCAAATGTGCTCCGATTTCGATAATTGATACCTCTATCAATAGGCGTTGAGACCTGTAATTGTCATACAAACGGCCATTTGAATCGGTCGAATATTTTTTCTACACGTTCGTGGAAAATTCAATTTTTTTTGAAAATCAACTGAACTATAGCCCACAAATTCAGAGCCACAAAATTCGAAAATCTGCAAATGTGCTCCGATTTCGATAATTGATACCTCTATTAATAGGCATTGAGACCTGTAATTGTCAAACAAACGGCCATTTGGATCGGTCGAATATTTCTACACGTTTCGTGGAAATTCAATTTTTTGAAAACAACTGAACTATAGCCCACAAATTCAGAGCCCACAAAATTCGAAAATCTGCAAATGTGCTCCGATTTCGATAATTGATACCTCTATCAATAGGCGTTGAGACCTGTAATTGTCATACAAACGGCCATTTGATCGGTCGAATATTTCTACACGTTTCGTGGAAAATTCAATTTTTTTTGAAAATCAACTGAACTATAGCCCACAAATTCAGAGCACAAAATTCGAAAATCTGCAAATGTGCTCCGATTTCGATAATTGATACCTCTATCAATAGGCGTTGAGACCTGTAATTGTCATACAAACGGCCATTTGAATCGGTCGAATATTTCTACACGTTTTCGTGGAAAATTCCAATTTTTTTGAAATCAACTTAACTATAGCCCACAAATTCAGAGCCACAAAATTCGAAAATCTGCAAATGTGCTCCGATTTCGATAATTGATACCTCTATCAATAGGCGTTGAGACCTGTAATTGTCATACAAACGGCCATTTGAATCGGTCGAATATTCTACACGTTTCGTGGAAAATTCAATTTTTTTGAAAATCAACTGAACTATAGCCCACAAATTCAGAGCCACAAAATTCGAAAATCTGCAATGTGCTCCGATTTCGATAATTGAACCTCTATCAATAGGCGTTAGACCTGTAATTGTCATACAAACGGCCATTTGAATCGGTCGAATATTTCTACACGTTTCGTGGAAAATTCAATTTTTTTGAAAATCAACTGAACTATAGCCCACAAATTCAGAGCCACAAAATTCGAAAATCTGCAAATGTGCTCCGATTTCGATAATTGATACCTCTATCAATAGGCGTTGAGACCTGTAATTGTCATACAAACGGCCATTGAATCGGTCGAATATTTCTACACGTTTCGTGGAAAATACAATTTTTTTGAAAATCAACTGAACTATAGCCACAAATTCAGAGCCACAAAATTCGAAAAATCTGCAAATGTGACTCCGATTTCGATGATTGATACCTCCATCAATAGGCGTTGAGACCTGTAATTGTCATACAAACGGCCATTTGGATCGGTCGAATATTTCTACACGTTTCGTGGAAAATTCAATTTTTTTGAAAACACTGAACTATAGCCCACAAATTCAGAGCCACAAAATTCGAAAATCTGCAAATGTGCTCCGATTTCGATAATTGATACCTCTATCAATAGGCGTTGAGACCGTAATTGTCATACAAACGGCCATTTGAATCGGTCGAATATTTCTACACGTTTCGTGGAAAATTCAATTTTTTTGAAAATCAACTGAACTATAGCCCACAAATTCAGAGCCACAAAATTCGAAAATCTGCAAATGTGCTCCGATTTCGATAATTGATACCTCTATTAATAGGCATTGAGACCTGTAATTGTCATACAAATGGCCATTTGGATCGGTCGAATATTTCTACACGTTTCGTGGAAAATTCAATTTTTTTGAAAATCAACTGAACTATAGCCCACAAATTCAGAGCCACAAAATTCGAAAATCTGCAAATGTGCTCCGATTTCGATAATTGATACCTCTATCAATAGGCGTTGAGACCTGTAATTGTCATACAAACGGCCATTTGGATCGGTCGAATATTTCTACACGTTTCGTGGAAAATTCAATTTTTTTGAAAATCAACTGAACTATAGCCCACAAATTCAGAGCCACAAAATTCGAAAATCTGCAAATGTGCTCCGATTTCGATAATTGATACCTCTATTAATAGGCATTGAGACCTGTAATTGTCATACAAACGGCCATTTGGATCGGTCGAATATTTCTACACGTTTCGTGGAAAATTCAATTTTTTGAAAATCAACTGAACTATAGCCCACAAATTCAGAGCCACAAAATTCGAAAATCTGCAAATGTGCTCCGATTTCGATAATTTATACCTCTATCAATAGGCGTTGAGACCTGTAATTGTCATACAAACGGCCATTTGAATCGGTCGAATATTTCTACACGTTTCGTGGAAAATTCAATTTTTTTGAAAATCAACTGAACTATAGCCCACAAATTCAGAGCCACAAAATTCGAAAATCTGCAAATGTGCTCCGATTTCGATAATTGATACCTCTATCAATAGGCGTTGAGACCTGTAATTGTCATACAAACGGCCATTTGAATCGGTCGAATATTTCTACACGTTTCGTGGAAAATTCAATTTTTTTGAAAATCAATTGAACTATAGCCCACAAATTCAGAGCCACAAAATTCGAAAATCTGCAAATGTGCTCCGATTTCGATAATTGATACCTCTATCAATAGGCGTTGAGACCTGTAATTGTCATACAAACGGCCATTTGAATCGGTCGAATATTTCTACACGTTTCGTGGAAAATTCAATTTTTTGAAAATCAATTGAACTATAGCCCACAAATTCAGAGCCACAAAATTCGAAAATCTGCAAATGTGCTCCGATTTCGATAATTGATACCTCTATCAATAGGCGTTGAGACCTGTAATTGTCATACAAACGGCCATTTGAATCGGTCGAATATTTCTACACGTTTCGTGGAAATTCAATTTTTTTGAAAATCAACTGAACTATAGCCCACAAATTCAGAGCCACAAAATTCGAAAATCTGCAAATGTGCTCCGATTTCGATAATTGATACCTCTATCAATAGGCGTTGAGACCTGTAATTGTCATACAAACGGCCATTTGAATCGGTCGAATATTTCTACACGTTTCGTGGAAAATTCAATTTTTTTGAAAATCAATTGAACTATAGCCCACAAATTCAGAGCCACAAAATTCGAAAATCTGCAAATGTGCTCCGATTTCGATAATTGATACCTCTATCAATAGGCGTTGAGACCTGTAATTGTCATACAAACGGCATTTGAATCGGTCGAATATTTCTACACGTTTCGTGGAAAATTCAATTTTTTTGAAAATCAATTGAACTATAGCCCACAAATTCAGAGCCACAAAATTCGAAAATCTGCAAATGTGCTCCGATTTCGATAATTGATACCTCTATCAATAGGCGTTGAGACCTGTAATTGTCATACAAACGGCCATTGAATCGGTCGAATATTTCTACACGTTTCGTGGGAAAATTCAATTTTTTGAAAATCAATTGAACTATAGCCCACAAATTCAGAGCCACAAAATTCGAAAATCTGCAAATGTGCTCCGATTTCGATAATTGATACCTCTATCAATAGGCGTTGAGACCTGTAATTGTCATACAAACGGCCATTTGAATCGGTCGAATATTTCTACACGTTTCGTGGAAAATTCAATTTTTTGAAAATCAACTGAACTATAGCCCACAAATTCAGAGCCACAAAATTCGAAAATCTGCAAATGTGCTCCGATTTCGATAATTGATACCTCTATCAATAGGCATTGAGACCTGTAATTGTCATACAAACGGCATTTGAATCGGTCGAATATTTCTACACGTTTCGTGGAAAATTCAATTTTTTTGAAAATCAATTGAACTATAGCCCACAAATTCAGAGCCACAAAATTCGAAAATCTGCAAATGTGCTCCGATTTCGATAATTGATACCTCTATCAATAGGCGTTGAGACCTGTAATTGTCATACAAACGGCCATTTGAATCGGTCGAATATTTCTACACGTTTCGTGGAAAATTCAATTTTTTTGAAAATCAACTGAACTATAGCCCACAAATTCAGAGCCACAAAATTCGAAAATCTGCAAATGTGCTCCGATTTCGATAATTGATACCTCTATTAATAGGCGTTGAGACCTGTAATTGTCATTCAAACGGCCATTTGAATCGGTCGAATATTTCTACACGTTTCGTGGAAATTCAATTTTTTTGAAAATCAACTGAACTATAGCCCACAAATTCAGAGCCACAAAATTCGAAAATCTGCAAATGTGCTCCGATTTCGATAATTGATACCTCTATCAATAGGCGTTGAGACCTGTAATTGTCATACAAACGGCCATTTGAATCGGTCGAATATTTCTACACGTTTCGTGGAAAATTCAATTTTTTTGAAAATCAACTGAACTATAGCCCACAAATTCAGAGCCACAAAATTCGAAAATCTGCAAATGTGCTCCGATTTCGATAATTGATACCTCTATTAATAGGCATTGAGACCTGTAATTGTCATACAAACGGCCATTTGAATCGGTCGAATATTTCTACACGTTTCGTGGAAAATTCAATTTTTTTGAAAATCAACTGAACTATAGCCCACAAATTCAGAGCCACAAAATTCGAAAATCTGCAAATGTGCTCCGATTTCGATAATTGATACCTCTATCAATAGGCGTTGAGACCTGTAATTGTCATACAAACGGCCATTTGAATCGGCCGAATATTTCTACACGTTTCGTGGAAAATTCAATTTTTTTGAAAATCAACTGAACTATAGCCCACAAATTCAGAGCCAAAAATTCGAAAATCTGCAAATGTGCTCCGATTTCGATAATTGATACCTCTATTAATAGGCATTGAGACCTGTAATTGTCATACAAACGGCCATTTGGATCGGTCGAATATTTCTACACGTTTCGTGGAAAATTCAATTTTTTTGAAAATCAACTGAACTATAGCCCACAAATTCAGAGCCACAAAATTCGAAAATCTGCAAATGTGCTCCGATTTCGATAATTGATACCTCTATCAATAGGCGTTGAGACCTGTAATTGTCATACAAACGGCCATTTGAATCGGTCGAATATTTCTTCACGTTTCGTGGAAAATTCAATTTTTTTGAAAATCAACTGAACTATAGCCCACAAATTCAGAGCCACAAAATTCGAAAATCTGCAAATGTGCTCCGATTTCGATAATTGATACCTCTATCAATAGGCGTTGAGACCTGTAATTGTCATACAAACGGCCATTTGGATCGGTCGAATATTTCTACACGTTTCGTGGAAAATTCAATTTTTTTGAAAATCAACTGAACTATAGCCCACAAATTCAGAGCCACAAAATTCGAAAATCTGCAAATGTGCTCCGATTTCGATAATTGATACCTCTATCAATAGGCGTTGAGACCTGTAATTGTCATACAAACGGCCATTTGAATCGGTCGAATATTTCTTCACGTTTCGTGGAAAATTCAATTTTTTTGAAAATCAACTGAACTATAGCCCACAAATTCAGAGCCACAAAATTCGAAAATCTGCAAATGTGCTCCGATTTCGATAATTGATACCTCTATTAATAGGCATTGAGACCTGTAATTGTCATACAAACGGCCATTTGGATCGGTCGAATATTTCTACACGTTTCGTGGAAAATTCAATTTTTTTGAAAATCAACTGAACTATAGCCCACAAATTCAGAGCCACAAAATTCGAAAATCTGCAAATGTGCTCCGATTTCGATAATTGATACCTCTATTAATAGGCGTTGAGACCTGTAATTGTCATACCAACGGCCATTTGGATCGGTCGAATATTTCTACACGTTTCGTGGAAAATTCAATTTTTTTTAAAATCAACTGAACTATAGCCCACAAATTCAGAGCCACAAAATTCGAAAATCTGTAAATGTGCTCCGATTTCGATAATTGATACCTCTATCAATAGGCGTTGAGACCTGTAATTGTCATACAAACGGCCATTTGAATCGGTCGAATATTTCTACACGTTTCGTGGAAAATTCAATTTTTTTGAAAATCAACTGAACTATAGCCCACAAATTCAGAGCCACAAAATTCGAAAATCTGCAAATGTGCTCCGATTTCGATAATTGATACCTCTATCAATAGGCGTTGAGACCTGTAATTGTCATACAAACGGCCATTTGAATCGGTCGAATATTTCTACACGTTTCGTGGAAAATTCAATTTTTTTGAAAATCAACTGAACTATAGCCCACAAATTCAGAGCCACAAAATTCGAAAATCTGCAAATGTGCTCCGATTTCGATAATTGATACCTCTATCAATAGGCGTTGAGACCTGTAATTGTCATACAAACGGCCATTTGAATCGGTCGAATATTTCTACACGTTTCGTGGAAAATTCAATTTTTTTGAAAATCAACTGAACTATAGCCCACAAATTCAGAGCCACAAAATTCGAAAATCTGCAAATGTGCTCCGATTTCGATAAATGATACCTCTATCAATAGGCGTTGAGACCTGTAATTGTCATACCAACGGCCATTTGGATCGGTCGAATATTTCTACACGTTTCGTGGAAAATTCAATTTTTTTGAAAATCAACTGAACTATAGCCCACAAATTCAGAGCCACAAAATTCGAAAATCTGCAAATGTGCTCCGATTTCGTAATTGATACCTCTATCAATAGGCGTTGAGACCTGTAATTGTCATACAAACGGCCATTTGAATCGGTCGAATATTTCTTCACGTTTCGTGGAAAATTCAATTTTTTTGAAAATCAACTGAACTATAGCCCACAAATTCAGAGCCACAAAATTCGAAAATCTGCAAATGTGCTCCGATTTCGATAATTGATACCTCTATCAATAGGCGTTGAGACCTGTAATTGTCATACAAACGGCCATTTGAATCGGTCGAATATTTCTTCACGTTTCGTGGAAAATTCAATTTTTTTGAAAATCAACTGAACTATAGCCCACAAATTCAGAGCCACAAAATTCGAAAATCTGCAAATGTGCTCCGATTTCGATAATTGATACCTCTATCAATAGGCGTTGAGACCTGTAATTGTCATACAAACGGCCATTTGGATCGGTCGAATATTTCTACACGTTTCGTGGAAAATTCAATTTTTTTGAAAATCAACTGAACTATAGCCCACAAATTCAGAGCCACAAAATTCGAAAATCTGCAAATGTGCTCCGATTTCGATAATTGATACCTCTATCAATAGGCGTTGAGACCTGTAATTGTCATACAAACGGCCATTTGAATCGGTCGAATATTTCTACACGTTTCGTGGAAAATTGAATTTTTTTGAAAATCAACTGAACTATAGCCCACAAATTCAGAGCCACAAAATTCGAAAATCTGCAAATGTGCTCCGATTTCGATAATTGATACCTCTATCAATAGGCGTTGAGACCTGTAATTGTCATACAAACGGCCATTTGAATCGGTCGAATATTTCTTCACGTTTCGTGGAAAATTCAATTTTTTTGAAAATCAACTGAACTATAGCCCACAAATTCAGAGCCACAAAATTCGAAAATCTGCAAATGTGCTCCGATTTCGATAATTGATACCTCTATTAATAGGCGTTGAGACCTGTAATTGTCATACCAACGGCCATTTGGATCGGTCGAATATTTCTACACGTTTCGTGGAAAATTCAATTTTTTTGAAAATCAACTGAACTATAGCCCACAAATTCAGAGCCACAAAATTCGAAAATCTGCAAATGTGCTCCGATTTCGATAATTGATACCTCTATCAATAGGCGTTGAGACCTGTAATTGTCATACAAACGGCCATTTGAATCGGTCGAATATTTCTACACGTTTCGTGGAAAATTCAATTTTTTTGAAAATCAACTGAACTATAGCCCACAAATTCAGAGCCACAAAATTCGAAAATCTGCAAATGTGCTCCGATTTCGATAATTGATACCTCTATTAATAGGCATTGAGACCTGTAATTGTCATACAAACGGCCATTTGGATCGGTCGAATATTTCTACACGTTTCGTGGAAAATTCAATTTTTTTGAAAATCAACTGAACTATAGCCCACAAATTCAGAGCCACAAAATTCGAAAATCTGCAAATGTGCTCCGATTTCGATAATTGATACCTCTATCAATAGGCGTTGAGACCTGTAATTGTCATACAAACGGCCATTTGAATCGGTCGAATATTTCTACACGTTTCGTGGAAAATTCAATTTTTTTGAAAATCAACTGAACTATAGCCCACAAATTCAGAGCCACAAAATTCGAAAATCTGCAAATGTGCTCCGATTTCGATAATTGATACCTCTATTAATAGGCATTGAGACCTGTAATTGTCATACAAACGGCCATTTGGATCGGTCGAATATTTCTACACGTTTCGTGGAAAATTGAATTTTTTTGAAAATCAACTGAACTATAGCCCACAAATTCAGAGCCACAAAATTCGAAAATCTGCAAATGTGCTCCGATTTCGATAATTGATACCTCTATCAATAGGCGTTGAGACCTGTAATTGTCATACAAACGGCCATTTGAATCGGTCGAATATTTCTTCACGTTTCGTGGAAAATTCAATTTTTTTGAAAATCAACTGAACTATAGCCCACAAATTCAGAGCCACAAAATTCGAAAATCTGCAAATGTGCTCCGATTTCGATAATTGATACCTCTATCAATAGGCGTTGAGACCTGTAATTGTCATACCAACGGCCATTTGAATCGGTCGAATATTTCTACACGTTTCGTGGAAAATTCAATTTTTTTGAAAATCAACTGAACTATAGCCCACAAATTCAGAGCCACAAAATTCGAAAATCTGCAAATGTGCTCCGATTTCGATAATTGATACCTCTATCAATAGGCGTTGAGACCTGTAATTGTCATACAAACGGCCATTTGAATCGGTCGAATATTTCTACACGTTTCGTGGAAAATTCAATTTTTTGAAAATCAACTGAACTATAGCCCACAAATTCAGAGCCACAAAATTCGAAAATCTGCAAATGTGCTCCGATTTCGTAATTGATACCTCTATCAATAGGCGTTGAGACCTGTAATTGTCATACAAAAGGCCATTTGAATCGGTCGAATATTTCTTCACGTTTCGTGGAAAATTGAATTTTTTTGAAAATCAACTGAACTATAGCCCACAAATTCAGAGCCACAAAATTCGAAAATCTGCAAATGTGCTCCGATTTCGATAATTGATACCTCTATTAATAGGCGTTGAGACCTGTAATTGTCATACCAACGGCCATTTGAATCGGTCGAATATTTCTACACGTTTCGTGGAAAATTCAATTTTTTTGAAAATCAACTGAACTATAGCCCACAAATTCAGAGCCACAAAATTCGAAAATCTGCAAATGTGCTCCGATTTCGTAATTGATACCTCTATCAATAGGCGTTGAGACCTGTAATTGTCATACAAACGGCCATTTGAATCGGTCGAATATTTCTACACGTTTCGTGGAAAATTCAATTTTTTTTGAAAATCAACTGAACTATAGCCCACAAATTCAGAGCCACAAAATTCGAAAATCTGCAAATGTGCTCCGATTTCGATAATTGATACCTCTATTAATAGGCGTTGAGACCTGTAATTGTCATACCAACGGCCATTTGGATCGGTCGAATATTTCTACACGTTTCGTGGAAAATTCAATTTTTTTGAAAATCAACTGAACTATAGCCCACAAATTCAGAGCCACAAAATTCGAAAATCTGCAAATGTGCTCCGATTTCGATAATTGATACCTCAATTAATAGGCGTTGAGACCTGTAATTGTCATACCAACGGCCATTTGGATCGGTCGAATATTTCTACACGTTTCGTGGAAAATTGAATTTTTTGAAAATCAACTGAACTATAGCCCACAAATTCAGAGCCACAAAATTCGAAAATCTGCAAATGTGCTCCGATTTCGATAATTGATACCTCAATTAATAGGCGTTGAGACCTGTAATTGTCATACCAACGGCCATTTGGATCGGTCGAATATTTCTACACGTTTCGTGGAAAATTCAATTTTTTTGAAAATCAACTGAACTATAGCCCACAAATTCAGAGCCACAAAATTCGAAAATCTGCAAATGTGCTCCGATTTCGATAATTGATACCTCAATTAATAGGCGTTGAGACCTGTAATTGTCATACCAACGGCCATTTGGATCGGTCGAATATTTCTACACGTTTCGTGGAAAATTGAATTTTTTTGAAAATCAACTGAACTATAGCCCACAAATTCAGAGCCACAAAATTCGAAAATCTGCAAATGTGCTCCGATTTCGATAATTGATACCTCAATTAATAGGCGTTGAGACCTGTAATTGTCATACCAACGGCCATTTGGATCGGTCGAATATTTCTACACGTTTCGTGGAAAATTCAATTTTTTTGAAAATCAACTGAACTATAGCCCACAAATTCAGAGCCACAAAATTCGAAAATCTGCAAATGTGCTCCGATTTCGATAATTGATACCTCAATTAATAGGCGTTGAGACCTGTAATTGTCATACCAACGGCCATTTGGATCGGTCGAATATTTCTACACGTTTCGTGGAAAATTGAATTTTTTTGAAAATCAACTGAACTATAGCCCACAAATTCAGAGCCACAAAATTCGAAAATCTGCAAATGTGCTCCGATTTCGATAATTGATACCTCAATTAATAGGCGTTGAGACCTGTAATTGTCATACCAACGGCCATTTGGATCGGTCGAATATTTCTACACGTTTCGTGGAAAATTGAATTTTTTTGAAAATCAACTGAACTATAGCCCACAAATTCAGAGCCACAAAATTCGAAAATCTGCAAATGTGCTCCGATTTCGATAATTGATACCTCAATTAATAGGCGTTGAGACCTGTAATTGTCATACACCAACGGCCATTTGGATCGGTCGAATATTTCTACACGTTCCGTGGAAAATTCAATTTTTTTGAAAATCAACTGATCTATAGCCCACAAATTCAGAGCCACAAAATTTGAAAATCTGCAAATGTGCTCCGATTTCGATAATTGATACCTCAATTAATAGGCGTTGAGACCTGTAATTGTCATACAAACGGCCATTTGAATCGGTCGAATATTTCTACACGTTCCGTGGAAAATTCAATTTTTTTGAAAATCAACTGAACTATAGCCCACAAATTCAGAGCCACAAAATTCGAAAATCTGCAAATGTGCTCCGATTTCGATAATTGATACCTCTATCAATAGGCGTTGAGACCTGTAATTGTCATACCAACGGCCATTTGGATCGGTCGAATATTTCTACACGTTTCGTGGAAAATTCAATTTTTTTGAAAATCAACTGAACTATAGCCCACAAATTCAGAGCCACAAAATTTGAAAATCTGCAAATGTGCTCCGATTTCGATAATTGATACCTCAATTAATAGGCGTTGAGACCTGTAATTGTCATACAAACGGCCATTTGAATCGGTCGAATATTTCTACACGTTCCGTGGAAAATTCAATTTTTTTGAAAATCAACTGAACTATAGCCCACAAATTCAGAGCCACAAAATTCGAAAATCTGCAAATGTGCTCCGATTTCGATAATTGATACCTCTATCAATAGGCGTTGAGACCTGTAATTGTCATACCAACGGCCATTTGGATCGGTCGAATATTTCTACACGTTCCGTGGAAAATTCAATTTTTTTGAAAATCAACTGAACTATAGCCCACAAATTCAGAGCCACAAAATTCGAAAATCTGCAAATGTGCTCCGATTTCGATAATTGATACCTCTATCAATAGGCGTTGAGACCTGTAATTGTCATACCAACGGCCATTTGGATCGGTCGAATATTTCTACACGTTCCGTGGAAAATTCAATTTTTTTGAAAATCAACTGAACTATAGCCCACAAATTCAGAGCCACAAAATTCGAAAATCTGCAAATGTGCTCCGATTTCGATAATTGATACCTCTATCAATAGGCGTTGAGACCTGTAATTGTCATACCAACGGCCATTTGGATCGGTCGAATATTTCTACACGTTCCGTGGAAAATTCAATTTTTTTGAAAATCAACTGATCTATAGCCCACAAATTCAGAGCCACAAAATTTGAAAATCTGCAAATGTGCTCCGATTTCGATAATTGATACCTCTATCAATAGGCGTTGAGACCTGTAATTGTCATACCAACGGCCATTTGGATCGGTCGAATATTTCTACACGTTCCGTGGAAAATTCAATTTTTTTGAAAATCAACTGAACTATAGCCCACAAATTCAGAGCCACAAAATTCGAAAATCTGCAAATGTGCTCCGATTTCGATAATTGATACCTCTATCAATAGGCGTTGAGACCTGTAATTGTCATACCAACGGCCATTTGGATCGGTCGAATATTTCTACACGTTCCGTGGAAAATTCAATTTTTTTGAAAATCAACTGATCTATAGCCCACAAATTCAGAGCCACAAAATTTGAAAATCTGCAAATGTGCTCCGATTTCGATAATTGATACCTCAATTAATAGGCGTTGAGACCTGTAATTGTCATACAAACGGCCATTTGAATCGGTCGAATATTTCTACACGTTTCGTGGAAAATTCAATTTTTTTGAAAATCAACTGAACTATAGCCCACAAATTCAGAGCCACAAAATTGAAAATCTGCAAATGTGCTCCGATTTCGATAATTGATACCTCAATTAATAGGCGTTGAGACCTGTAATTGTCATACAAACGGCCATTTGAATCGGTCGAATATTTCTACACGTTCCGTGGAAAATTCAATTTTTTTGAAAATCAACTGAACTATAGCCCACAAATTCAGAGCCACAAAATTCGAAAATCTGCAAATGTGCTCCGATTTCGATAATTGATACCTCTATCAATAGGCGTTGAGACCTGTAATTGTCATACCAACGGCCATTTGGATCGGTCGAATATTTCTACACGTTCCGTGGAAAATTCAATTTTTTTGAAAATCAACTGAACTATAGCCCACAAATTCAGAGCCACAAAATTCGAAAATCTGCAAATGTGCTCCGATTTCGATAATTGATACCTCTATCAATAGGCGTTGAGACCTGTAATTGTCATACCAACGGCCATTTGGATCGGTCGAATATTTCTACACGTTCCGTGGAAAATTCAATTTTTTTGAAAATCAACTGAACTATAGCCCACAAATTCAGAGCCACAAAATTCGAAAATCTGCAAATGTGCTCCGATTTCGATAATTGATACCTCTATCAATAGGCGTTGAGACCTGTAATTGTCATACCAACGGCCATTTGGATCGGTCGAATATTTCTACACGTTCCGTGGAAAATTCAATTTTTTTGAAAATCAACTGATCTATAGCCCACAAATTCAGAGCCACAAAATTTGAAAATCTGCAAATGTGCTCCGATTTCGATAATTGATACCTCTATCAATAGGCGTTGAGACCTGTAATTGTCATACCAACGGCCATTTGGATCGGTCGAATATTTCTACACGTTCCGTGGAAAATTCAATTTTTTTGAAAATCAACTGAACTATAGCCCACAAATTCAGAGCCACAAAATTCGAAAATCTGCAAATGTGCTCCGATTTCGATAATTGATACCTCTATCAATAGGCGTTGAGACCTGTAATTGTCATACCAACGGCCATTTGGATCGGTCGAATATTTCTACACGTTCCGTGGAAAATTCAATTTTTTTGAAAATCAACTGATCTATAGCCCACAAATTCAGAGCCACAAAATTTGAAAATCTGCAAATGTGCTCCGATTTCGATAATTGATACCTCTATCAATAGGCGTTGAGACCTGTAATTGTCATACCAACGGCCATTTGGATCGGTCGAATATTTCTACACGTTCCGTGGAAAATTCAATTTTTTTGAAAATCAACTGAACTATAGCCCACAAATTCAGAGCCACAAAATTCGAAAATCTGCAAATGTGCTCCGATTTCGATAATTGATACCTCTATCAATAGGCGTTGAGACCTGTAATTGTCATACCAACGGCCATTTGGATCGGTCGAATATTTCTACACGTTCCGTGGAAAATTCAATTTTTTGAAAATCAACTGATCTATAGCCCACAAATTCAGAGCCACAAAATTTGAAAATCTGCAAATGTGCTCCGATTTCGATAATTGATACCTCAATTAATAGGCGTTGAGACCTGTAATTGTCATACAAACGGCCATTTGAATCGGTCGAATATTTCTACACGTTCCGTGGAAAATTCAATTTTTTTGAAAATCAACTGAACTATAGCCCACAAATTCAGAGCCACAAAATTCGAAAATCTGCAAATGTGCTCCGATTTCGATAATTGATACCTCTATCAATAGGCGTTGAGACCTGTAATTGTCATACCAACGGCCATTTGGATCGGTCGAATATTTCTACACGTTTCGTGGAAAATTCAATTTTTTTGAAAATCAACTGAACTATAGCCCACAAATTCAGAGCCACAAAATTCGAAAATCTGCAAATGTGCTCCGATTTCGATAATTGATACCTCAATTAATAGGCGTTGAGACCTGTAATTGTCATACAAACGGCCATTTGAATCGGTCGAATATTTCTACACGTTCCGTGGAAAATTCAATTTTTTTGAAAATCAACTGAACTATAGCCCACAAATTCAGAGCCACAAAATTCGAAAATCTGCAAATGTGCTCCGATTTCGATAATTGATACCTCTATCAATAGGCGTTGAGACCTGTAATTGTCATACCAACGGCCATTTGGATCGGTCGAATATTTCTACACGTTCCGTGGAAAATTCAATTTTTTTGAAAATCAACTGAACTATAGCCCACAAATTCAGAGCCACAAAATTCGAAAATCTGCAAATGTGCTCCGATTTCGATAATTGATACCTCTATCAATAGGCATTGAGACTGTAATTGTCATACAAACGGCCATTTGAATCGGTCGAATATTTCTACACGTTTCGTGGAAAATTCAATTTTTTGAAAATCAACTGAACTATAGCCCACAAATTCAGAGCCACAAAATTCGAAAATCTGCAAATGTGCTCCGATTTCGATAATTGATACCTCTATCAATAGGCATTGAGACCTGTAATTGTCATACAAACGGCCATTTGAATCGGTCGAATATTTCTACACGTTTCGTGGAAAATTCAATTTTTTTGAAAATCAACTGAACTATAGCCCACAAATTCAGAGCCACAAAATTCGAAAATCTGCAAATGTGCTCCGATTTCGATAATTGATACCTCTATCAATAGGCGTTGAGACCTGTAATTGTCATACCAACGGCCATTTGGATCGGTCGAATATTTCTACACGTTTCGTGGAAAATTCAATTTTTTTGAAAATCAACTGAACTATAGCCCACAAATTCAGAGCCACAAAATTCGAAAATCTGCAAATGTGCTCCGATTTCGATAATTGATACCTCTATCAATAGGCATTGAGACCTGTAATTGTCATACAAACGGCCATTTGAATCGGTCGAATATTTCTACACGTTTCGTGGAAAATTCAATTTTTTTGAAAATCAACTGAACTATAGCCCACAAATTCAGAGCCACAAAATTCGAAAATCTGCAAATGTGCTCCGATTTCGATAATTGATACCTCTATTAATAGGCGTTGAGACCTGTAATTGTCATACAAACGGCCATTTGAATCGGTCGAATATTTCTACACGTTCCGTGGAAAATTCAATTTTTTTGAAAATCAACTGAACTATAGCCCACAAATTCAGAGCCACAAAATTCGAAAATCTGCAAATGTGCTCGATTTCGATAATTGATACCTCTATCAATAGGCGTTGAGACCTGTAATTGTCATACCAACGGCCATTTGGATCGGTCGAATATTTCTACACGTTCCGTGGAAAATTCAATTTTTTGAAAATCAACTGAACTATAGCCCACAAATTCAGAGCCACAAAATTCGAAAATCTGCAAATGTGCTCCGATTTCGATAATTGATACCTCTATCAATAGGCATTGAGATCTGTAATTGTCATACAAACGGCCATTTGAATCGGTCGAATATTTCTACACGTTTCGTGGAAAATTCAATTTTTTTGAAAATCAACTGAACTATAGCCCACAAATTCAGAGCCACAAAATTCGAAAATCTGCAAATGTGCTCCGATTTCGATAATTGATACCTCTATCAATAGGCGTTTGAGACCTGTAATTGTCATACTAACGGCCATCTGGATCGGTCGAATATTTATACACGTTTCGTGGAAAATTCAATTTTTTTGAAAATCAACTGAACTATAGCCCACAAATTCAGAGCCACAAAATTCGAAAATCTGCAAATGTGCTCCGATTTCGATAATTGATACCTCTATCAATAGGCGTTGAGACCTGTAATTGTCATACAAACGGCCATTTGAATCGGTCGAATATTTCTACACGTTTCGTGGAAAATTCAATTTTTTTGAAAATCAACTGAACTATAGCCCACAAATTCAGAGCCACAAAATTCGAAAATCTGCAAATGTGCTCCGATTTCGATAATTGATACCTCTATCAATAGGCATTGAGATCTGTAATTGTCATACAAACGGCCATTTGAATCGGTCGAATATTTCTACACGTTTCGTGGAAAATTCAATTTTTTTGAAAATCAACTGATCTATAGCCCACAAATTCAGAGCCACAAAATTCGAAAATCTGCAAATGTGCTCCGATTTCGATAATTGATACCTCTATCAATAGGCGTTGAGACCTGTAATTGTCATACAAACGGCCATTTGAATCGGTCGAATATTTCTACACGTTTCGTGGAAAATTCAAATTTTTTTGAAAATCAACTGAACTATAGCCCACAAATTCAGAGCCACAAAATTCGAAAATCTGCAAATGTGCTCCGATTTCGATAATTGATACCTCTATCAATAGGCGTTGAGACCTGTAATTGTCATACTAACGGCCATTTGGATCGGTCGAATATTTCTACACGTTCCGTGGAAAATTCAATTTTTTTGAAAATCAACTGAACTATAGCCCACAAATTCAGAGCCACAAAATTCGAAAATCTGCAAATGTGCTCCGATTTCGATAATTGATACCTCTATCAATAGGCATTGAGACCTGTAATTGTCATACAAACGGCCATTTGAATCGGTCGAATATTTCTACACGTTTCGTGGAAAATTCAATTTTTTGAAAATCAACTGAACTATAGCCCACAAATTCAGAGCCACAAAATTCAAAAATCTGCAAATGTGCTCCGATTTCGATAATTGATACCTCTATCAATAGGCGTTGAGACCTGTAATTGTCATACAACGGCCATTTGGATCGGTCGAATATTTCTACACGTTTCGTGGAAAATTCAATTTTTTTGAAATCAACTGATCTATAGCCCACAAATTCAGAGCCACAAAATTCGAAAATCTGCAAATGTGCTCCGATTTCGATAATTGATACCTCTATCAATAGGCATTGAGACCTGTAATTGTCATACAAACGGCCATTTGAATCGGTCGAATATTTCTACACGTTTCGTGGAAAATTCAATTTTTTTGAAAATCAACTGAACTATAGCCCACAAATTCAGAGCCACAAAATTCGAAAATCTGCAAATGTGCTCCGATTTCGATAATTGATACCTCTATCAATAGGCGTTGAGACCTGTAATTGTCATACCAACGGCCATTTGGATCGGTCGAATATTTCTACACGTTTCGTGGAAAATTCAATTTTTTTTGAAAATCAACTGAACTATAGCCCACAAATTCAGAGCCACAAAATTCGAAAATCTGCAAATGTGCTCCGATTTCGATAATTGATACCTCTATCAATAGGCATTGAGACCTGTAATTGTCATACAAACGGCCATTTGAATCGGTCGAATATTTCTACACGTTTCGTGGAAAATTCAATTTTTTTTGAAAATCAACTGAACTATAGCCCACAAATTCAGAGCCACAAAATTCGAAAATCTGCAAATGTGCTCCGATTTCGATAATTGATACCTCTATTAATAGGCGTTGAGACCTGTAATTGTCATACAAACGGCCATTTGAATCGGTCGAATATTTCTACACGTTCCGTGGAAAATTCAATTTTTTTGAAAATCAACCTGAACTATAGCCCACAAATTCAGAGCCACAAAATTCGAAAATCTGCAAATGTGCTCCGATTTCGATAATTGATACCTCTATCAATAGGCGTTGAGACCTGTAATTGTCATACCAACGGCCATTTGGATCGGTCGAATATTTCTACACGTTCCGTGAAAATTCAATTTTTTTGAAAATCAACTGAACTATAGCCCACAAATTCAGAGCCACAAAATTCGAAAATCTGCAAATGTGCTCCGATTTCGATAATTGATACCTCTATCAATAGGCATTGAGATCTGTAATTGTCATACAAACGGCCATTTGAATCGGTCGAATATTTCTACACGTTTCGTGGAAAATTCAATTTTTTTTGAAATCAACTGAACTATAGCCCACAAATTCAGAGCCACAAAATTCGAAAATCTGCAAATGGTGCTCCGATTTCGATAATTGATACCTCTATCAATAGGCGTTGAGACCTGTAATTGTCATACTAACGGCCATTTGGATCGGTCGAATATTTATACACGTTTCGTGGAAAATTCAATTTTTTTGAAAATCAACTGAACTATAGCCCACAAATTCAGAGCCACAAAATTCGAAAATCTGCAAATGTGCTCCGATTTCGATAATTGATACCTCTATCAATAGGCGTTGAGACCTGTAATTGTCATACAAACGGCCATTTGAATCGGTCGAATATTTCTACACGTTTCGTGGAAAATTCAATTTTTTTGAAAATCAACTGAACTATAGCCCACAAATTCAGAGCCACAAAATTCGAAAATCTGCAAATGTGCTCCGATTTCGATAATTGATACCTCTATCAATAGGCATTGAGATCTGTAATTGTCATACAAACGGCCATTTGAATCGGTCGAATATTTCTACACGTTTCGTGGAAAATTCAATTTTTTTGAAAATCAACTGATCTATAGCCCACAAATTCAGAGCCACAAAATTCGAAAATCTGCAAATGTGCTCCGATTTCGATAATTGATACCTCTATCAATAGGCGTTGAGACCTGTAATTGTCATACAAACGGCCATTTGAATCGGTCGAATATTTCTACACGTTTCGTGGAAAATTCAATTTTTTTGAAAATCAACTGAACTATAGCCCACAAATTCAGAGCCACAAAATTCGAAAATCTGCAAATGTGCTCCGATTTCGATAATTGATACCTCTATCAATAGGCATTGAGACCTGTAATTGTCATACAAACGGCCATTTGAATCGGTCGAATATTTCTACACGTTTCGTGGAAAATTCAATTTTTTGAAAATCAACTGAACTATAGCCCACAAATTCAGAGCCACAAAATTCGAAAATCTGCAAATGTGCTCCGATTTCGATAATTGATACCTCTATTAATAGGCGTTGAGACCTGTAATTGTCATACAAACGGCCATTTGAATCGGTCGAATATTTCTACACGTTTCGTGGAAAATTCAATTTTTTGAAAATCAACTGAACTATAGCCCACAAATTCAGAGCCACAAAATTCGAAAATCTGCAAATGTGCTCCGATTTCGATAATTGATACCTCTATTAATAGGCGTTGAGACCTGTAATTGTCATACAAACGGCCATTTGAATCGGTCGAATATTTCTACACGTTTCGTGGAAAATTCAATTTTTTTGAAAATCAACTGAACTATAGCCCACAAATTCAGAGCCACAAAATTCGAAAATCTGCAAATGTGCTCCGATTTCGATAATTGATACCTCTATTAATAGGCGTTGAGACCTGTAATTGTCATACAAACGGCCATTTGAATCGGTCGAATATTTCTACACGTTTCGTGGAAAATTCAATTTTTTTGAAAATCAACTGATCTATAGCCCACAAATTCAGAGCCACAAAATTCGAAAATCTGCAAATGTGCTCCGATTTCGATAATTGATACCTCTATCAATAGGCGTTGAGACCTGTAATTGTCATACAAACGGCCATTTGAATCGGTCGAATATTTTTACACGTTTCGTGGAAAATTCAATTTTTTTGAAAATCAACTGAACTATAGCCCACAAATTCAGAGCCACAAAATTCGAAAATCTGCAAATGTGCTCCGATTTCGATAATTGATACCTCTATCAATAGGCGTTGAGACCTGTAATTGTCATACAAACGGCCATTTGAATCGGTCGAATATTTCTACACGTTTCGTGGAAAATTCAATTTTTTTGAAAATCAACTGATCTATAGCCCACAAATTCAGAGCCACAAAATTCGAAAATCTGCAAATGTGCTCCGATTTCGATAATTGATACCTCTATCAATAGGCGTTGAGACCTGTAATTGTCATACAAACGGCCATTTGAATCGGTCAAATATTTCTACACGTTTCGTGAAAATTCAATTTTTTTGAAAATCAACTGAACTATAGCCCACAAATTCAGAGCCACAAAATTCGAAAATCTGCAAATGTGCTCCGATTTCGATAATTGATACCTCTATCAATAGGCGTTGAGACCTGTAATTGTCATACTAACGGCCATTTGGATCGGTCGAATATTTCTACACGTTTCGTGGAAAATTCAATTTTTTTGAAAATCAACTGAACTATAGCCCACAAATTCAGAGCCACAAAATTCGAAAATCTGCAAATGTGCTCCGATTTCGATAATTGATACCTCTATCAATAGGCGTTGAGACCTGTAATTGTCATACCAACGGCCATTTGGATCGGTCGAATATTTCTACACGTTTCGTGGAAAATTCAATTTTTTTGAAAATCAACTGAACTATAGCCCACAAATTCAGAGCCACAAAATTCGAAAATCTGCAAATGTGCTCCGATTTCGATAATTGATACCTCTATCAATAGGCGTTGAGACCTGTAATTGTCATACTAACGGCAATTTGGATCGGTCGAATATTTCTACACGTTTCGTGGAAAATTCAATTTTTTTGAAAATCAACTGAACTATAGCTCACAAATTCAGAGCCACAAAATTCGAAAATCTGCAAATGTGCTCCGATTTCGATAATTGATACCTCTATCAATAGGCGTTGAGACCTGTAATTGTCATACAAACGGCCATTTGAATCGGTCGAATATTTCTACACGTTTCGTGGAAAATTAAATTTTTTTGAAAATCAACTGATCTATAGCCCACAAATTCAGAGCCACAAAATTCGAAAATCTGCAAATGTGCTCCGATTTCGATAATTGATACCTCTATCAATAGGCGTTGAGACCTGTAATTGTCATACAAACGGCCATTTGAATCGGTCAAATATTTCTACACGTTTCGTGGAAAATTCAATTTTTTTGAAAATCAACTGAACTATAGCCCACAAATTCAGAGCCACAAAATTCGAAAATCTGCAAATGTGCTCCGATTTCGATAATTGATACCTCTATCAATTGGCGTTGAGACCTGAATTTGTCATACTAACGGCCATTTGGATCGGTCGAATATTTCTACACGTTTCGTGGAAAATTCAATTTTTTTGAAAATCAACTGAACTATAGCCCACAAATTCAGAGCCACAAAATTCGAAAATCTGCAAATGTGCTCCGATTTCGATAATTGATTCCTCTAGCAGAAAACAAGTTTTCATATTTGGGGTGGTTTACAATTGACGACTTGTATGGTGTGCTCTAGCGGACAATAGTGAACTACGAGACTTCTAATAACAAAAATTTGATATCTGAAGTTATAAGGAAATAGTGTTTATTTAATTTGAATTGTTATTTATTAAAAGTGTGATGGTTGGAAATTCTAGTTAATCTATTATGTAGTTCAAAGTGTGTTTTTTGTATATTTGATTCAATTGGAACAGTTTTATCGATTTAAATGCTCGAAAACTGAGCTCTAAAATTGCAGAAATTTAATGTTAAATTCACTATAAAGACATCTTTGAGTCACTAAACCTTTTCAAACTAAATTAGAGCATATTTACCACGTTTTAACAGATAATTACAAGCCAAAATTTAATATTCTTAAAACTGTTATGCTTTTAGTATCAAGTAGCTTAATATCAAATTTATGAAATATTTAAGCAAAATTTTTTGGCATCTAAAATAAAAAAGTATGAATCAAATATACAAAAATCACACTTTAAACTACATAATAGATTAACTAGAATTTCCAACCATCACACTTTTAATAAATAACAATCAAATTAAATAGACACTATTTCCATATATGTAACTTCATATAGCAAATTTTTGTTATAAGAATTATTAGTAGTCTCGTAGTTTACTATTGTCCTATTGTGTTTTGCTAACAGTGGTTCTTTTGACAGTACAAATAGCATTATTCGTTGCTTATAATTCCTAAGGACCAGTATTTCTTGAAAAACTCATTCTGTTGTTTAAAAAAAACCTTATATTTGCTAATAAACCGGTATGCTTCCAGTGGCGTACACTCTCTGGCTTTATTTATTTTTTCTGACCTGGTTGTATACCTCATACCCGAATTTCGACATTTCTTTATGTTTTGATGAATTACAGATTTCGAGCAGCTTTTAGTGTTCCTATCCAAAGTTTCATTGTTTGCATCAAACCCATAATTGTTGTATTGACTTGTGAGTTCGTAATATTCACACCTTTACTTGAATTGGGACCAAACATTGATCTTCAAGTGCTTTGAACATGTTAGTCTAAACATTCATTGTTTACTTCGATTTGCAAATTGATTTGATAACGTCATCTTTAGTTACATCATTATTGTAAGTTCAATCAACTCTCTATGAGGATAAGCAACTCTATATTTAGTTCTTCATATCCCTAACCAACCCACTACCATAGAAACTGTTTTTTTCTAAGCATGAAATTATAGCTCGTATGAATAACCTTAAACTATACACAATACATTATCTAACAGTATAACATTCAATACCTAAAACTAAAAAAAAGTTTTCATTATTGATTCCAATTAGTTTCGTCAACGGAATTATAAATTTTCAATGCCGACCAACATTTTGTCAAGTTAACAATACCGAAACCATATACTTTATCACTAAACGACGACCAATAATTTTTATTCCTACTGTACTTTATAGTAAGTAAATATCGTAAGTGTGTTCTTGTAACAAAGGTATGGATAAAATATGAAATTAACACAAATCAAGCGTTTTGATGTGATTACAAAATAATTATGGTGTAGTACAAAAGCAATTATTTTCTATTTTTGTGTAATTTTCGAAACAAAAAAAAATGATAAGAAAATTGACGTATTGGGGACTGGGGTATTCAGTTTTTCAAGTGCACGAAATACATGAAAATAGAATATTGCATATACGGGCTGTGCTACTTGAATTTGGATTGAGTTTTTAACTAAATGATTAATTATAGCCGTATACTTAGCAGACTACCTTATGACGGTTTTTTATTTGGTGCCATGTTATCATAAAACCAAGTACTATTCCTAAACTAATACCGATTTCTTCTAAAATTTAATTCGCTGAATTTCCCAGATCTTTAATTAGTAAAAGAAAATTTTACAGATTTCTTTTATCGGACTTGAATAAAAATAAAAACCTCAATATATGTTTAATTGTTTGTTTTGGCTTCTTGTTCGATATGACTTTTGTCTTAGAATTTTATTTGTATAATTTAACTAAATATAATTGCAGATTTTTTGGCTCAGTGATGTTTTATAGTATGGTGATTTTCCAAAAATTCGAATTTTCTATGAAATGCATGGAATAATCCAGCAACGTTAATGCATGTGGGAACCATTATTACAGGTCCCAGAACCTATATTTAGAAGTATCAAGAATCGCAATCGGAGTACAATTGCAGATTTTGAATTTTCTGTGCAATATCTGAAGATAATCAAGCAATCTAAAACAGTAATCGGAGCACAATTACAGGTTTAAGGTTTCTTTTTGGCTCCGAATTTGCTGATTTATAGTATGGTGATTTTCCAAAAATTTGAATTTTCTATGAAATGTATGGAAATAATTAAGAAATCTAAATGCACGATTAACCAAAAATAACAGGTCCGGAAACCTATCTTTAGAGGTATCAAGAACCGAAATCAGAGCAAAATTGCAGGTTTAAAATTTTTTGGCTCAGATTTTGCTGAAGTAAGGTGATTTTTCAAAAATTCTGCCCACAGTGTATAGCCTACAGTGACAACAATCGGCTATACAAACATGGAAAGCGATGTAAAGACACCGTCAACATCAAACCAAGCTATGTATATCGAGCGGATTAAATTCGCCCACAATTACAGATTGATCATTAGGACGCACTGATGGTGCCACAACTGAGTCAATGAAATTAATTATCCTTTCAAAATAGTCCAAATTTGTTCCGCTGAGAGCATACACTGCGATGATGATGATAGAGGAACTGGCCATTTTAACACAAACAGCAATGATGCCGAGACTAGGATGACAGACAACCAACTCATTGGGAATAGAACCTTTAACCGCAATCAATACTTCGCCCCCTCTAAGCCTGGTGTCAAAATCATATCTGTCCCTCCTGTGAACGACATAGTCTGGTGGGAAATATTCATCAGAATACGATGGAGAGTAAGCCAGATTTCACAGGTTATCATTATAACATAATCGCTGTCCAGAACGCCTAGGCGAGAAATACTTGGCTTTACATCGGATGCTAGAGGCATTGTGGTAATAAATTGAGGTGAAGATGGAGGATTTAGGGTCAATTTTTGCTTGTCCTGAAAGACACCTTGCCTCATTGCTTGCATACGGTGTGATTAACGCTGCCGAAAATTTGTATTATCGAAAGGTCTAATACACGCATCATTTGGCCAGTTCACCATGGACATAACTTTTGCTATTAAATCGGCATCAACTCCTACTTTAAAACATACATAGTCCATGTAGGTAAGTATACGCCCCTTTGTTATCAACTTGGTAGCCATAGCATTAGAAATACCAAAGTTAATATTCACAAAATCAGCAGTAGTAGCATCCTTAACAGTGGTATCGAGCTGCGACATATGAAACCAAAACTTCGGTTTAATCATCCGGATACTGTTAGGCAGAGAACATGGTTTAGTTCCATTTATCAAAGCGTGCGAAGGATGACGCACGGCTGTTGCTGCAGATGAAATGACCATCAAGTATTTGTTCAGTGATCTGATCACCGATTTTATTGCAGACAGATGATAGGCTGGAAGCACACGAATTAGCCAAAGACTCGGCGGCCTGACTAATTATAGAGTTAACGGGGTGGGAAGAGTGGTGTCGGCAATTAATGATATCTTGGATTCGATATTATCCAACGAGGATTTGATCGTATCCAACGCCATACAATTTTCCTCTCTAAATAAACGCTGACACTCTGGACAGGTATCAATAACAGCGAGAAAGATTTTTTGACTCAAAATTGGGTAATTTTTGAGGAATTTTCTATGAAATGTATGGAACTAATCAAGCACTCTAGAAGCGCGTCGGAACAAAAACTACAGGTCCCAAACCCTATATTTAGAGATATCAAGAACCGCATTCGGAGCCCAATTGCACATTTTGGATTTTTTCTGCTCAGAATTTGGTGATTTATAGTAAGGTGATTTTCCAAAAATTCGAATTTTCTATGAAATGCATGGAAATAATCCAGCAATCTTAATTCGCATTGGAACCATAATTATACCGGTCCCAAAACTTATATTTAGAAGCATCAAGAAACGCAATTGGAGCACAGTTGCAGATTTTGGATTTTTTGGCTCAGAATTTGCTAATTTCTAGTAAGGTGATGTTCAATCCTCATTTTTTTAGGTATGTGCTTTTCTCTGATGAAGCCAAATTTCATAGCGACAGAAAAGTAAATAGACACAATGTGCATTATTGATCATTGGAACATGCCTGTAGATCTTTAAAATCGTTGCAGTCTTATGGTATGGTGTGGAATTGTATATGGTTACTTCATTGGTCCTTACTTTTTTGAATAAAATGTTGATAAACAAAGCTGCTTACAGTTGCTGATCACTTACCTCGATTATTACAAAACGTTTACTTAGCAACAAGGCAAAAAATGTGACTCCAACAAGATGGTATGTGCCGTTTTGAATGACCATTACAATGATAGGTAGATGTCCAGTTGCATGGCCTCCTTTCTAACCAGATCTCACATCACCAAATTTTTATTTGGGATACGTGAAAAATGTTGTTTTTTGCTTAACGGCCATTCCTAGAGGCACTGCTATACTTAGAACAGTCGGAAATTAACAAACGTGTGAGGCTAAAAGCCTCACGATTACCAAACACCCCAACGGAAGCAAACATTACTAAGCCGACGTAGTTGTTTCCAGACTACGCAAAAAGTAAGGAGAAGGTTTTCGTATTTTTTGCAGCTTTTCTGAGTAATTTTAAACTGTTAACCTTAATTTAACCCTCTCAAGGTCACAATAATAAACTTTGTAATATTATCCCCTGTAAAAATAGAACTTTCCGTTTAAAAGACCATTTTGACTTTCAAATGACCGTGAAAATTGACTGTAAAGGCTAGGTCATAAACACTTGTGCATCATACTTACCTATCAAAAATATTTCAAACGTTTACTATGCGCAGGAAACCCCACAAATTAAACAGTTTTTGAATGTTTTTCAATAATTTCACCTTGATTTAACCTTCTCAAAGTCAAAATAACAAACTTTGAAATATCATTTCAAACGAAAAATTTCTCGGTTTTTTCGAATCTGGTGTTAAAAATAGCAATAAAAATTTAAAAAAATACCTGACCTTTAAATGACCTTGAAAATTGAATTGATGGTCAAGGTTATTAGTACATATAAATGGCCCCTATTGTACTTGGGAACTTTTGTCTTGTTTTAGGTGATATTTGGCGTATAATGGCGTACCAAACTCAATAAAAGGAGGTACACTTCAATATATTGAGGGCCTAGTTTAACAATTGCCCTTAAACACTAATCTTGAAATAAAAAGCGTACAGTTAATCTTGGTGTTGACACACTATTATTGATCCCGAAAAATTCACTAAGCGCTCTTAGCTAATATCTAGTCTAGCTTAGTATAGCTTCTGAAGCAGCAGAGTCTTCTTCGAATATTAAGTGAATTTTGGAGTGATACAAATTTTAATAAACCGTCGGAATCCAATTTTGGTAATAATTTTCAAAATTTTATATGCAATCTAAAATTGACACTTGTAATGGAATTTCCGATCTATTAGAGTAATTCGCTAGTACAATATGCTATTATTTTTTAATTTGTTGTGTTAAACGTTTGCACAGTAGAAGTCTGCCTCGTTAATTTTTTTAACGTACTGGGAAAAAATATTGTGTTCTTTAAAAAACTCTTTTATTTAATTTGGTTTTAAATTTCTATTTATTTTAATATATTCATCTCTGTCTTTTTTCTATTTAATATATTTTATTTAATTATCTCATAATTAATTAATTTCATTTCATCTTATTAATATAATTTACTTATTTTAATTAAACATTTCTTTTTTTTTTTTTGCATTTTTTTGTGGATTTTGTTTTAAAAATGGCGTTATCATTATTTAATAAATTAATATTAATTTTTTTTTTCTAAATTATATAAAATTAAAAATCATTTACAAAAAATAAAATTTTATAGAAAAATTGTCAAATATAAATTTTATTGGTTGGAGTTAACATAACAAAAAAATTATGACATTTAAGGTTTTCGTTAAAAAGCAAAAAACATAAATAAAAGCGCTCAACCCAATTAATTTATTTGTATGGCAAACTGAAATTTGAATTAAAAAAAAAAATAATAAAATAAATAACTAAAATGGACGGAAATGTCATAAAATTTGTTTTGTTTGAAATTTTTTACTTAACAATTTTTCTCGTTGTATAATAATTAAAGTAAATAAAAAATAATTTTTATTTGGTTTAAAAGGCAATTTTATTAATTTTTTTTGTTGTATGTATTTTTGTTTTTATAAAATTTTATTAAATGTTTTTTTTATTTGCGTCATGCGTCTTTTAGAAAAATTAATAAACAAGAAACACAATAAAACTATTTGTAACAGAAAAGTGAAATTAATAATTAGTATTAATTAATTAAATTTGGCATTAAAGTTTTTTATTTTTTTTAAATATTAAATTTTAATTTTAAGTACAATTAGAATTAGAAAGTTCCGAATATTTTTGGATTTGGATTTTTATTTTCAGATTTTTTTGGAAGCACAATTTATTTTATATTTTAATTTTAATTAGATGCGCTTTAATATTTTCCATTGTATAACAAATGCAATTTATTTATTTTAGATTTACAATAAAACATAAAATGGAAATAAGAATTTATAGTTTTTTTTGTTTTTATACATCTTTTAGAGTATTAATTTACTTATGATATTTATTTCGATTTTATACACGACAAAACAATTAATATTAATTAATTTTAAGTTAAGAAAAGGGGAAATTTTTTTATAGAAAAAAGTTAGAAAGCTTAATTATAGAGATATAAAAATCTGATATTTGTATATTTAAATTTATATAAATGGGAGAGATAATTTAGAGTCTATAGGATACGGTTTCACATATTAAATAATTTCATTCAAACAAGTTTTGTTCGTTGTGCATTGTATGCCCCCAAATTCTAATTACTCCAGATATAGGTAGAGTATGTATATAAAAAAACTTCCAAAATATTTTAAAAAAGGTGTTGTGTTGTTTGTTATAAAATTGGTCAAAATCTTATAATATTACAGTTTACATATAAATTCTTAGATTTTCGTAACTATTTTGTTTAATGAAATCATGGGAAGGTAAGTCAATCATTGCTAATGAAAGATAAAAAATATTTTTGTTTTTGTTTTTACTTAGAAACTAAACAAATTTTGTTATGATTATGTAGTCATGCAAAAATATTTAAATTAAATACAAATACATTTTATAATTATATACTAGAAGTATAATTAGGAAATGTTTGTTTTTTAGTATCATTATATTGTATAGGTAAAGTGGTGGAAATAATTATACGATAGGTACCTACTTTACGTTATTTCATTTTTAGCATTTGGTGCTATTCGTTCGGTAAACATCTGAATTGAAGTCGGTCGATATCAAATTGCTCTAAATAAAACGAATCAGAATGACCAGACAAAATATACGAAGATATATGTTTTGTATGTACCTGTGGAATAATATAAAAAATTTAGGTCTTACCTCATTTTCATTTAAATTTTTAATTCCAGTAGTTTAACTATTTAGAAATATTTAAGAATCATAAGATACAACCATATTGATCTTTTAGAGTCATCTGAATCAAAAAAAAATTTGCAAAAAATGTTTCCAATTTCCAAATAAAATAATTAAATTTTTATTCAGCGAATATTTGTGTATGCAATCGTCCGGAAGTAGATGTTTTTGGTATTGAAAAATCATGGTTTATTCTCACATGCTCAAAATCTTTTATAAAGTTGGCTGAATTAGTATTTTACTATTGTCATTGTGAATAACTTTAACCGGGCAGTAGATCTAAGTTGCTTTTGATGTAAAAAAAAACCGTTGTAAGCGCAGGCTTTGCCTACTTGTACAGTAAAAAGCCATTTTCCGGACTCTAAATAAATTGTAACAATATCCTTGAACCTTGAAGGGAGAAAAGTAAATGTTTTATCATTTTTATGGGTTCATGTGTTTTTTCGGTTAACTCGATTTTTGGGGCACATAAAAAACTTAACTTTTAACTTTTAACTTTTCGATTATCAATCAAGAAATTACAGGAATTTTTAAAAATATTGTTTGGCTCAAGAAGGAAATATCAAAATTACAAATGTTTAACAATGGCCAAGCACGAAACAAAATCGAAATGGGAATATTTTCAAAATTTATCTACTCAGTCCAAAGATTTCTTCACTAACGCAACATATCTGAAAATAAGATTTTCTTCCGTATCCTAGAACTGTGGCTAATTTTCAGAGTGACATTTCTAAATTAGATGAGACAATTCAGATCAGGTGGTGTGAAGTTTATGACGATTTGATAAAAAACCGTACAACAGCCAAATGTGTAGCAGCCAATATTACATTTTTAGCAAAATTTGATAAAAATGATGATTTTCTCGTTTGTTATCTGGAGATGCCGTACTACCGCCGTGGTAACATATTTGCGCGATCCTCGGAGGCTGAGATTTTTATTTTAACAAATTTCCCTATATCAAAAAAATGTGTAGGTAGAGTTTGATGGCCATTAACAATATTCGCAGAGATAGGTTAGTGTTTTATGTATCGGTATTTTAAAAAATTTGTTTTTAAACTATCGACCCCCGCTTTTTTTAGGACATTCTGGCTAATTTGATGTTTTTATTAATTGACCTAGGCTTGCTTGATTGTTTTTATAGTCATGTGTATTTATAGCCATTCTATTGGATATTCTACAATATATTTAACGTTGTAATTAAAAATGCCTCATAAAGGTTTATTGAAGTACAACAACAGAAAGAGGCGCAATTTTATTTCTCCGTTAGCGTTTGTAGCTGCATTGAAAGATATGAGCTTTTCAAATGGAACACTAACAAAATCGGAAACTTCCGAAATTAATAAAATTTGTGATTAATTATAGATGTACAACCCCTAAATTCGAATACCAAATTTTAAATTAATTAAATTCAGGCAGACTTGAATTTTGGCTCGACTAAATTGGTGTTAGTTGGTATTATTCATTACTAACCTGCATAATCTAGAAAATCCCAAGGGCACTAAACCGCCTACATAAAAAGAAAATCAGGTTCATGGGAAATACATGACGATTTATTTGAATCTGTTACTGAAAGCAACGCAAGCCAGAAATCTGTTTGAATTTATTATTTAAATTCAATTTCAGATACTTTACCAAGCGCAATAACCGACTCTGGCCCGTCTCTGCGATTACCTGTCAATGGCCATCAAACTCCACCTACACATTAAATTGATATAGAGAAATTTGTTAAATTAAGAATCTCAGCCCCTGAGGGTCGCGCGAAAATATCTCTTGGCACAAAAATCCTACTGAACTGCACCATAACATAGTCAGATCCGCGTATCTATTTCTACGAATACTTAATGGCCATCAAACTTCACTTTCACTTTCTAGTATATATGCTCTTCTGTTGTCAGGTTTTGGATTTTTTATCATTTTTTTTTTCAGAAACTTCATTTTAGATACAGATCAGCATCAGGAGCAGACTTACAAAAAATGTTGACAAATTTTAAATGTAAAGATACTTTACAAACAAATATTTTTGACTAAAGGATGAAATACTATAATTTCGGCAAACTCGTTAAAGCTTAACGATTTCTATGTAACAATCCAGATGTGTACTGATACTGACAGAAATATGTTACGGTACTCATAAAAAAGTAGATAGTATTGAGAAAATGGATTTGCTCTGATCAGATAACAACAAAAACGGAGATAGGATAAGTTGGTATTTCGTAAGTAGTACAAAGGAATTTAAATCGAATATTTGCATACTGGAAATGATTAGGGAAAATAAATAAATCTGTTGCTAAGAACTTATGGAGATACAATAATACAACCTAGTTGTTAACTATGAAAAATAAAATCAAAAATATGAGGCATTCAAATTTGTCCTTGGTCATACTGAATTTAGTTTTAACGGAGAATGATTCAACCAAGTGTTTGGTTTAGTGCACAGTGTCTAATTTTCTGATGGAATAAATTGAGACTAAAGTTTTGGAAGCATCTTCTTTTATTTTATTTTTTTTAGAAACGTGAATGGTACTTAATTGTGATTCATGGCTTTCATCGAAATATAAAAACAATTTGATATTTTTAGTAGCTGAAAGAAATTTTAAATTATCAGATGAATTGTTCTCATTCGTAAAATTTATAAATTAACAAAAGTTTCCAAATTTTTGGTTACAATAATATGAAAGCATTCTTCTAAATTAAATTACACTCAATTTTCGGGCACACATCTTTTTTAACCCTCAATAAAACACAAATAAAATTTTAGCACTCAATCTTTGTCCAGGCTCTTCCGAGAGGGTGAGTTAAAAGTTGTAAAAAAAATTGATTACATGAAAACTGAAAAACTGAATCTATCAACAAAGCCCTTACATAACTATGGAAATTACAAAGATTTTGTTGACTTTGCTATTGTTTTACGGTTCAAATTAGGAGAGCAATGAATTTTTTAAATTTTTTGGGAGTACTCATAACTACACTTGTAAGTTCATTAAATTTTTCATTAAAACCTAGTACACACTAGTGAAATGAAATGTTGCTTATAAAGTGACACAAAAGTGAAGGGGAAAATCAAATATGAAAATTTCACCGATGAATTTCACTTTGTAGTATAGCTAGCGAAAATGAATTTTTCGTATTAAGGTCGGTACGCAGCTCGACCTAAGATAAAATTTCCATATAAATTAGGCTTAAAATTTAGCTAGCTAAAGTCAAAATAAAAAATTTCGCTAGCAATTTCGCTAATCGTTGAGGAGTTCACGCGAATTTTTTTTAAAAAATAATGTCTTAAGGATTGTAATATAGATGTCACCACTATAAAGTCTCCGCAATTTTTCGCAGCAAATTTAATGTACGAAACATTAGTTGTGCGCTAAATTTTGACATTTATCAATTTCAAAGTGATGATTTCTGTTGTAATTTGATTAATAGTAGACCTGTGATTATTTAATTTTTTTTATAAAATGTATTATACCGACACTCAATACTTAATTGAAGATTTCGATCTTGAGTATATTGAAAAAGAATTAGAGCAATCAATATCAAGTGCTCAAAAAACAAAAAATAAAATAACAAAAATCTCTCTATTAATTAACACACAAAAAACACAAAACTCTTAATTAATTAAAAAAACATCAACATTTTACAAACAATTATTTGATATTAAAAAAAAAAACTAGGCGCGATTAAAATAAAAAGAACAAATTTGAAAAATGTCAAAATACCAACCTTCACGGTGGAGACAATCTGGGCGGAGTTACGCAAGGAATGCAAAAATTAATTTAGTGCTGTAAAAATAAAATTTTTGCTGACAATCTCGACGCACGTTTCTGATATTAAAAAAAATCTAAAACTATCTAACATGGCCTAAAACTATTTGATGGCACTAAATTCTATTTTGTAAACCCTTTTTTGGGCCGATTTAAATTTTACTTCGTAGTATAAAATCAATTAATCTAGTTGATAACTAAAAATTAAGGAACATATGTCTATACCGTTTAATGTGATTGGTCTCACTTCAATTTGTAAACCTTTAGCTTCACAAGAATGTCTCTCATTTTGTAGTTTTTCACATCACAAAGTAACACTTCAATCTGCGTGAAATATTGAAAATAATTTAATTTTAGTATGCGCTCCGTCCGTCCGTTTAGTACTTTGTCAATTCGCATATATTTTCATGTAATTTAACTTTTACGCTACAGCATCGAGACTGTCTGGGGGTTAGTTTCGAATAGTTTTTTTCCAATTATTGCCTACTGTATTTAATTTTAAATGTTTAAATAGAAATTTGCAAGTTCAAGTTGTTGAAATTTTACGAAATTCGACAAACAAATTTTTTTACGTCTGATTTATCTTACAGTTTTTAAATTTAATTTCACGTCAAGTTTATACTAGACTCAAGGCCGGTACACATTGAGAACGAGCGACGAGAACTTTTTCCTTACTTGCGGAACATTTTATTTGACCATTTGCAAAAAATATGCCTTGTATATACCTGCTCGTGAATATTTGGTTTTCAAAATTCAATAGTATTTTTTAGCAGGGACGCGATTCCGAAATGAATACCAATTTTGAATTTGGCAAATAAAATTCGCGTTATGACTTACACCCCAATTGCCATAGTCGTGTCATTTCAAGTGACGCGACTAAAGTCGTATCACGTCGCGCCAAATTTGGTATTGTTGAAGTCGATTCAAGCGACTTTTTTTTATTTAATTATTTACAAATTAATAACAATATTTATGTATACATGAAAAATAATTATTTATGAAAAAAATTCTTTTACTTTCCTTTTTAACTATACGAGTCACTTCTTCTCACTTATAAAATTGATGTCACAGTATGTCATTTGAAGTGACATTTTGTCTTTCAAGTGACTTGAGGCGTTTCGACTTCGACAATAGAAATTTTGATGCGACGTGGTTTTAGTCATCTAAAGTGACGTGACACGAAGTGGCTCTTTTATGTTGTGGCTAGGTAGTGGCATATATAAAGAATAATAGGGGTTTAAGTTTTAATAAATGGGAACATAGATAGATTCCATAGTTGAAGGTGATAATGTAAACACAGGTTTGAACACAATCTAAACTCTAAATACATTTTTTCATGATGCGTTTTTCCTTTAATTCATTCCACAGAAAGAATAGAAGGAATAAAATAATCATCATGTGACCTCAGAATATTCCGAACGAAATAAATAAAAAAACGCATCAAAATAAAAACAGAATACATTTTTGTTAGCATTGTAATGAGTTCAAAAAAAAATAAAGATTGTATTCACAACGGATATTTTAATCACAATTTGTTGTACGGATCAAAACCTACTTGTTGACACCTTTTAAGAACACGGGGCATAAAACAAGCACAATAAAGCTCATTCTACATCATGAGTCACGATTGAACGAACGTTTATCTTATTAAAACGTAGATTTCAACGGCTTAATAATCTAAACACCAGACCATAGCCAATTTAAACATCATTATTGATGATGGAAGTAGCGATTCGGCAATAACAAGAAATAATATAAATATGCCAATCAATAAAGAAACCAGATTCTAAGTATTTTAAATAATTAAAGCCATATTTTATAATTTAAACCATTTTGTACTTTTTTAATTCACTACAAATATAAAAATTAGGGTATATCCAACTCCACGAACGACACTCTTCCCTCAAATATAGATCATCAATCCAAACATTTACATTTAACAAGGATTTTGAGAAAGGTCCTTAAAATATGCCACGAGTTTTCTTAAATTTGGGGGCTACTTCCCCAAAATGACAATTGGCCATAAACTCATAACAATATAGATCTTCTAATCTCAATCCGAAAAATTACAGACACACAATTAATGTTATATTATTAAGAACTGAAACGTATCCAGTTTATTGTTCACAATTCTTGAGAATTCTCCGTCAGAGACCATACACAATGTTAAAAATTTCTTTTCTCAAAAGTTGTACCGTTTGTTCAGATCATAATATTCTTAACTCAGTGCTTCAGTCTGGATCGAGGTGGATCATTAGAAAATGCACAGAAAAACCTAACCACAAGCAAAGATACAAAATCAGAATTAGCATCAATTATAGTATCGATGAACGTACCGTTGAAATTTCAATTATAAAACGTCACAGAAATGTCAATGGTAGATATGGTCGTGTTACAGAAATGGGAATGTCTTGCTATATTTAGAAGCTTACTAGATGCATTTTATGTTTAAATCTTGACGATATGCTATCAGCCAAAAGTGGTTTAGGTAAATTTAGAAATTTAAATTCCATATTACACCGTAACCTATTCATTTTATCTTGGAGACATTTAGAAAGCAATTGTTGAAATTTGTAAGATGTGTTAACCGTAGGAAAGTGTTTCTTCGAAAAGTTCGGGATTACCTCGGAAAACAGATTACCAACATTTTATTACTGCATTTTATTAAAATGATGTCGATGAATTTCGACCAAAAGGATCAACATTTGTGAGAATGAGAGGCAAAACGAAAATAATAAAAATGTATGATTGGAAGAATGGAAGGACGGACACGATATTTTGTAACCGATGTTTTGAAGTCCTCGTAACCTAATTCGTCGAGAAATGTGAAAATCTGGAACACAGTTTTTTTCGCGATTACAATATTTACCCAATATAACTTCGTTATAGTTATATACAAATTTGGCTAGCCAAAGCATTTAGAAGATGGTGTTGATATAACGGAATGATATCAAATGGCCGAATGTCGAAGGGCCGAATGGGTCGAAAGGCTTTTAATAAATTATATTTTTAAAAACAAAACAAAAAAATAAACAAAAAAATTCGGCCCTCCGACCCATTGGGCCATTCGACCCTTCGACATTCGGCCCTTTGAAATTCGGCCCTTCGCCCTCATTCCGATATAACCACACCAATTGCAGGTGCTCAGATTCGAAATATTTTAGCTGTAGTAGCTGAAAACAATCTTAGGATTAATAGCATTTTACGTTTCGTTACATCGTCTTCAAAAGATACTGAATAGATTTATGCGAGTTACTTTAAGGGCAGAAAGTATAACTCACATACGAGAAATGCTTGAAGTGCTGGAGGGAAAGTTCAAAAACCAGAGATTTAATTGTAATATTCTGAAAATGTTGTTTCGCCTTGAAAACAGAGAACTTTCAAATTACTTAGGGTCAAAGCTTTGTAAAGGGTGGCCAGATTTTTTTTGAAGTGAATATGGAACACGAAAGATTCAATTAAATAAAAAACTTCAATTTTGTAGGCATTTTAGACTTTTGTTACAAATTGAAACATTTCTGGTTCACATCTGTCAGTAGAAGCAATTCGAACGATACAATAACAATTCCTTTGATCCGTGTCTGCAAGGCTATGAGGAAGCAATTTCTAGGATCATAAAAATTTGGAACTCTTAAGGAAAAATCGAATTTTTTAGACATTTTATAAATTTTAATTTTAACTTGGACTGATAATCCTGTTTCTGGATTTACGTTTTTTGGATTTTCTTTTGTGAATTTGTATTTTTCAGGATTCTCTTTTTCTGGATTTTCCTTTCAAGACTTTGAAAAAAAATATCAAGCCAATCCGGAAAATATAGAGTAATGGAATACTTCAAACGTATAGAGTTCCAACACATCATGCTCATATTTTAGAATGGCTACATAATGCGCCAAATGTGATGACAATAAAGCAATCGATTTAATTAATGCATTAACATCCGAATTTGAATCAGAATCATTAGGACACAAATTTGCAAACTCATAAGCATACGTTCCCTTGCTACAAAATAATTATTGCTTATACAATTAACGTATGCAGATTTGAACCACCTTTCATGACATCTCTACGAATTGTTATATTAATTCTTATGGAAAGTACTGATTCTCGTCTGGAAAAACAATGATAATGATTATGCAAATATAGACTCATTTTATGAACAAAATGGAATCAGTAATGATGAAGGCTATTTTCTTATATTACAAGCTGGAATCAGAAGACCGAGAGTTTTTAATAAACGAGAACCACGGGAAGGTAACATAACCCATTTAATCCTTATATATGTCACACATTAGATTCTAACAGTGACTTTCAACTCATTTTAGACGAATATTCATGTGCAAAATAATAGAAGTGTGAGTAATTTGCAATGTTTGATCATTCAAATTATGGATGAACATCCGGAATTTGGCATAGTTGAAATTACTTGGAAAATAGGTATCGATATGATGATATGCCTTAATGGCATAGAAATTACAAGTCAAAATGTGGGTGGTATTTAGCTGCGCTTTATTGAGTTGATTAATCTGAAAAAAGACCAAGAGATTTTTTAAGAGAAAATGTGGCTCAAGACTTTAATGAATACGGACGAGAAACGGTCACATTACCTTTTCCTTTTAGAAGCGAAGATGATGATGCCGAAGGTAAATTAAGACAAATTTTTAAGGATAATGAAAAAGATATTTTAAAGCGAATACAACAATTTGAATCACATTCAGTCCGAAGTTAAGACAAATATTGGTCTAGCTAGCTGGTTTAGTTAACTCGATGCTATTGCAAGCAAAAAGGAAAAATCTCATGTCAAATGAAAAAATTGAACAAATAACAAAAATCAGTATTTCTTCACGTTATAAATAATCTCACTTCAGAAACACCGTCATTGCAAATATTTTTTACTGGTCCACCTGGCTGTGGTACAACTTTTGTGATCAAACTCCTTATAGAAATGTATAATAGATGCACTGACAACGACGGGTATTGCAACGCGTACATTAGTTGTGCATCGACTGGTCAAGCTGATGTAGCGATAGACGGTAGTCAGCTTTAAAAATTGCAATTTCAAAACTAACTCCATTATCGAATGAAGTAGCACAGCAAAAAAGACTTCGACTTTTCGTTTGGATCATCGATGAAGCATGCTGAACTATTACAAAAATATTGATGCTAGATTAAAACAAATTACTGGCAACCATAATGCTTTTTTTGGAAACTTGACTATTATTTTAATCAATGATTTAAGACAATCGCCTCTAGTTAGAGATATTCCAATATACAAACCAATTGAAGATCATTGTGGCGTTCAGTTCAATTTTACTAGTTAGCCGAAATAATCCGCTAAGCAGATTCGCTGTAGGCTCATTAAGAAATGTAGAATATGACAATCATGAATGCCTTATTCGAATCTGGCTGCTATTTCTAGATTCTCCTAAAACAGGAGAGCAAGTTAGGAAACAAATGTGCTCGTTACATACAGGGGAATAATATAAATTTACAAGCAGTGCCAATACAACCGCGAGCGTCATCAACTCCGTTTAATAATAATTAAACCATAGTTGCAAATGACCATCGTTGGCGAGTACGATAAAAAACATTCTAAACAGTTATTGCATGTAGCTTTATCCGAGTCACTCAAATTGAAGGACTATACACATTGTTCTAGGTAATTCTAAGGACTTGCGATTTTATGATGGATGACGAGCGCCAACAACCAAGGCAGAATTATAAAGAGAATTTTAAAGAGTATCTATAAATTAACTTTGTACAATCGGACAAACATTGTCTAATTTTATAAATATAAAACTAGACCTGGATTGTCTATTATGCCATTCAATTGCCAAAGAAAGAACGTCAATGATGAGGTTTCTTAAATATGTGACATTCTCCTACTATGAAAAAATTGATTTAACTAATTTCAATCATATCGTCCAGTAAGAAGGCTCTTCTGAGGCAAATGAGTTTAAACGATGTGAAAGCAAGAGAAAAATTGAGCATTCGGATTCTGAAAAAAAACATCAAAATTGAAGTTTCACACAGAGGAAACAAAAATGTTTCGAATACGTGTCGCAACAAAAAATGGAGTCTTATCCTTTCAGAATCCTAAAACAAAAGCGTTCGGTTTGATAAAAGATCTGAACGTAACTAGCTAACGTTTACAAACTTACTTTAATTTCTTATTATGTGGAATACATTTATTAAAAATAGTCAGGCCTGTTAAACGCCTGACACAAACATTATCAATGATGAGCAGTTGTTCCTAGCAAAGGTGAGATGCCATTTTACAAAATATATAAAAAACAAAATAGGCAAATTTGCCATACAATGAGGGACTTGCCCAATATCGATTTTAGTTCACTTTCCCCACGCTTGGGCAGCGCTGATTATTATTATTTTTTTAATTGCATACAAAAACTAGTAAACTCATATTTACAAATACAAGTTTCTTGTCTAAAAGTGGGTGTCCCCATACTTTTTTTTTATGATTAATAAAATTGAGTATGTTGATATTATAAAATCATAATAAATATTAATAATTTAATGAAACATTCAAGACACATTTTTGACCATATACATAACTACATACGAAATATTTTAGCCGCCAGTCAGCAAGAGTTGGAATTATATTTAAGAAAGTGACTAATTTAAGTTGGCTTCAGACAGGCATGAAGGCAAAAAAAAAAAAACACGAATTGGTCGGAATATGTAAAATTTGCAAATTTCTATTAAAATTGTAATTCAAAAAATTCATTGGCATCAAACAAGGCCAACTCCATATCGTCGTATGAAAATTTAAAGTAGTACAAAGTTAAATTTACTATTTTAAGGTTATCATAGAATTTAATATGTTTCAATACCTGTAAAAATATTTTAGGAATATTTAATATTTATTTCCACCACTATATATACAATATAAGATAATAACAGTTCTTCTTAAAATTAGAAAATTAAAATATTATATCTAAGAAAACAATGATAAGTATTAATTAATTTTCTAGAAAATAAAAAATTTGTAATTTTGTATCGTTTTGTTGTGTTGTGTATGTGTTACATAAATATAAATTCGATGATTAATGTAATAATTATAATTTAGTTTAGATTAATACACGATATATAGATTAGTAGATATACACATTATTGTTTACAACATGATTTTATTTTTCACAAACAATATTATTGTAATATGTAATTTATTTTATTTATAGTAGGTATACAAATAAAAAAAAAATATTAAGACGTGAAAATTATTTAAAAATTAACTATTAATTTATGGACCAAAATTAACTTGCTTTAATTTTAGAGATGTTTCGGCGTATTAATCTTTTTTTTTTGTTATGAAATCCTCATTAGTCATAATTAATTTTATATTTTGGTACCTCGTGTGTTCTCATTATACAAAAATACTTTGGTAAATATTTATTTTATTTATATTCATTTGTATTATATTTATAAAAATTTAACAATTTTAATTTAACAAAAAATTAAAACTATAATATGTAATGTATGTTTAATTATTATTTAAAAAAAAAACGTAAAGGTTGTCCGCGGTTTGTTCACCATTTTGGAAATGCCTGTAAGGATGAGAAACAGAAACGGAGACAAGAAAAAAAAAAAAGGAAGAAAGAAACGAAAATTATTAATTAAAAATGTTTCGTTCGTTATAATGATAAATAGATAAATTTTAAAACTATATAAAAATTTGTACAAAATTAATTATTATTAAAGGCAAAAATAACAATATATAATTTGCGATTGTTAAACATATTATTTTGTTGGATTTACTGCATAAGTGAAAAGTTAAGAATATTGTTAAAAAGAAAATTATTTCTATATGCTTTACTACTTTTGCTAACTATTAATTTTAATTTATTGTTTTTTATAGTGCTTTAGAATAAATTTATTTAGAAACCCGGTATTACATCATACGCTTCCAGACTGCACATTACTAAATAGAATACCCATAAACCAATAAGTGTTCCTCCGGCTAAATATTTGTAAATCGGAGGCCCACCCAATTCACCACCAACTTTTTTACTACGTCGCAACATTAATATGGCTATTACTATAACGGCTTCGGAACAGAATAGGGTTACGGAAAACGCCAAACTGAAATGAAATAAATTAGAAAATAATTAATTTAGTACTAAAATATTAATGATTCAAATAAATTAAAGTCTTCCAAATTTTTTCAGGAACTCTTGAAAATGGTTTTTTGTTTATTGAAGTGTAGTATCAGTGTTTTTACTTTGTTTGGTATGGATGGAATTCCAATTCAAAACCATATGTGAAGTTGTTTAGAGGTTGTTTCAAATTGGATTTGCTATCGTCCGAAAATACTACGATTTTTCGTTTATCGACGACCCAGTTATTCTATTCTAGCTTATCGTTAAATGGTCCTGAAAAATACGCCCATAATTGAGCCAGATTTGATTGTTCTTGCTGGTAAAAACAAAAGTAAAAAGTTGCCAAGCAAAATTGTCGTTTATTTATTCAATGTTGTGTTTATCATGCCGGTCAAGTTGACCAACAATTATACCTACCAGCGACCAATCGCCCACACCAAACCGAAACATCTTTAGGTCCTTGAAAGCCGGATCATAATTAGCGTAATTTATAATATAAAAATCCAATATGGAATTCAATAATTGGTCCAAGTATGGAAGTCTTAATCCAGAATCAAAATTTTGAAAAAACTAATTAATAAATTTAGTGAATTAAGTGAATAACGAACTATAAACGTTTTGTAAAAAAATAAAGTGAAATTATAACACAAAGGTAAACCTAACCAAAAAAAAAATAGTGCGGCAAATTACCAGCATACAGCCGAAATTCCAGTTGCAGTGCTCAACCGTTTCCGTTTTTAATTATTTACCAATGTGAGTTGCAGTTTTATCCGAATAATTAACAGTAAAATCATCAGGTATTAAAATATTTAGCTATTTAACGTAAAATAGAATTAATTATTCCGATATTAGAACTTTATTTTTAATTGGCCAACTTGTTGCTTATTCTTTCGACATTTGTATTGCCTCTCCAATCAAAATGGGTAGACCTAAGGTTGATCATTTTGAAAAATTAAAATTAAAGCTTAAGGCTGTATGGTACTCATTTTACCAAAATAAGGGTATCGTAAAAATCAATTTGTGGCTACAAATGTTTATCAATTCACAAATTTTTTTTTTTATTGACAAAGCTTAAGGTATTTTTGAGGGATTAATACAGGATTATTTCAAAATTATTTATAGTTTATCCGTAATAAAAATTCAAAGTTGACGAAATTTTGGATAATGGTGCTTACGGAAAATTCAATTTTCTTAAGTTTTTCTCGCTAAAACATTTATATCTTTTATATTGACCTATGCAGAAAGATATTTTTGAGGGATTAATTCACGATTATAAAGATTAGTATCAAAATAAGAAAGATACAATCAAAATACTAAGAATATCGATATATTTATCGATACGAAAAAATTCAGTATCGATAAATATATTTTTTATTGTCAGAAAAGGGTATGATCTCGGCTAATTTTTGATTTGCTTTTACTCTACGAGATGGCTAACCCCAAAAAATGGTAAATGTCCAGGATCTTATCGTTTTATAATAAATTATATATTTTAACATAATGAGTTGCCATAGAAACAACGAAAATAAATAACCGAAATAGTGTATAATTTTATTCTTGAAGAAAGGGATATAAGCAAAGTCGACATACAGTTATATTTATTTTACATCAAAATAAAACAAAAATACAAAACGATATTTTTCTTTATTATAGACACAGTTTAGACGCATTTTTGGACATTTAAATATCGATACCAAAACAGAAATTTTTTTTGAGTACCATACAGCCTTAAGGTCTTAAAAGTAAGAGTTGATCCTATAGAATAGTATTTAGACGGTATTTCTGCGATAAAGCACCCAAGTTTATCTTCCGTAATATTAATTTAAGAAATAGTATCACCAAATTCAAATTATTATTGAAATACCTACCTAAAAGGCGATGCGCATGGTGCCATCGGCCATATCGATTTATCCCACAGTGGTCATATTAAAGTTTGGCATGAATTAACCCATTTGATCCCACTGTACCTGTACGGGTACAGACAAATCACTTTACGACGCCACTACTGCGGTATTTAATGTCATGTTTTTAGTTTGTTTATCATACATATTTAAAAAAAAAAATATTTGAAGTACAAATATTTTACACAATTTGTTATTGGTGTGGGCTCAAATGGGTTAAATCAAAGATACCATAACCAGAAAATATTCATAGACGTACATCTATGTAGATGGTCTTTTAAATTTGCCAAACATAATAAAAGGGAACAGTCAGGAATTAAAAGATTTATTAAATCATGCTATTGGTCACACATCTTCCTTAGGAGAACTTTTTATTATAAACTATTATAAATGGGAAGGAGAATGTGCACCAAACGTCCTTCTAACTTGGGCAAAATTGAAAAAAAAATTTAATAGAAAAATCTAGAGTGATGGATATTTTTCAACCATTCAATCCCGTCAAAATGCAAACTACATTTCTTCCTCATAAATTCAATCTCAATACACCCCATCGAAGTTCTGTTTTCGTAAGTTCTCATCAATCTAATTCAAGCATAGGCCATACTCCTCAAATCAACATTTCTAGTAGTTGTGTTTTCTGTAAATTACCGTTCCATAAATTTAGTGAATGGCCTAAATTTTTAGAATTGTCTACTGAAGAGAGATATGAAAAATTAAACAACTCTATTTATGCATAAATTGTTTCAGTTCGAAACATTTCACAGCCAAATTTTTAAATCATGGATGTAAATTATGTTCCCAATAGCATAATACCATGATACCAACACATTAAATTTATTGCCTTTGGCTAATCAAAATTTTGGTCCTAAATGAACTCCTGATACTAACGTAATCGACTCATGACAACCAAATCTAAATCGAAATTTCTATGGTCTTCAAAAAATTATTCTCCAAGTTTCATTTTTATCAACAGCCATTGTACTTATTAAAGGAAGATTTGGAAAAATCCATGAAGCTAGGGCTTTATAGTGTTAGCCAATCTGACTTCATTTCTTCCAATTTATTAAATAAAGTTGAGTTCACAAAATCCCAAACAAATAAATCAGTTTCAGTTTCCGGTCTTAACGATATTCCTACAATAATCAATTATCAAGTTTGTTCTTCCTATAAAATACCTTGTAATTTCTTAGTTACCAACAATATCTCAGATGCCCTACCACAACACCAAAAACTAAGCATTTCTCTTTGAAATATACCGCAACATATTAAGCTAGCAGATACATTGTTCAACTTGCTCAGGCCTATTGATATTCTATTAGGGGCCGAAGTATTTTTCCATGTTGTTCGAATCAACAAGAATTAACCAATTCTTGTTGATACAGTGCTATTTGTTATCAAAAGAGGAACAATTTTCTGTTACATAACACTAAAACAACTTTTAGAAGTGATGATAATAGATACGTCGTTTCATTGCCATTATCTTCTAACATCAGGGATTTAGGAGACTCGAAGGTTTAAAAACATTTCGGTTCCAGTCTCTGGTTAGAACACCGTTTAAATATAGACCCCGGCTTTAAATCACAATATTTTCAAATTATGAGTGAATACTTTGAACAAAATCATATGAAAATAATTGATGAAACATTTAATGATCCGAATTCTATTTCTTACTATATGCCACATCATGCCATATTAAAACCCAGTATTTCCACAACCAAATTGCGTGTAGTGTTTGATGCTTCGGCAAAAAGCACTACAATCATATCATTAAATCACCTTTGGTTAGTTGGTTCAACAAAATTTTATTCTTAGATTCCGAAGATATAAATTTGCATTTACCGCTGACATTTGTAAAATGTATAGACAAATTACAATTAACCCTCTAAATACTAAGCTTCAAAGAATTTTGTGGAGATTTAATCCAGACGAACAAATCAAAACGTGTGAACTAACAACTGTCACTTATGGCGTAGCATCCGCCCCTTACCTTGCCACACGAGCATTGAACCAATTAGCCGATGATGAATACCAACATTTTCCATTAGCAGCTTCTGTTTTAAAAGAGATTTCACTGGCGCAAATTGTTTATCGGAGGTACTCCATAAATGGAACTCAAATTCTCCAGAATATGTAAAAAACATCCTAACTGACCGTCGTGAAATTCTTCACAAAAAATAAATCCACTTCACATGAATCCATTAAAGTATTAGGTTATTCAATGGAAGCCTGATCATACACAATTTATCTAATAATATTAATCATTTACAAAACGAGTCATACTTTCTGATATATTAAAAATATACGATCCGAAGGGTCTTATTTCTCCTGTCGTGATTACCGCCAAACTGATGATTCAATCACTTTGGAAGTTAAAATCTGACTGGGATACACCCGTTCCACATGAATTACAATTATCTTGGTTAGAGTCACAATTAGACCATTTAAATAAATTAAGTTGTATATCTCGTTGCGTTATTAAATCCGCACTGGTCACTTTAGTATTATTTGGATTGTGTGACGCTTCAAAAAAGGCATATGTCGTGAGGTATATGTATAAAGGTATATAATTATATCAATAGACGGATTTCGAAATACACATATTTATTTATTGTGCAATAAATCTCGAATCTCTCCTGTAAAATCAATAACAGTTCCGCGCTTGGAGCTTTGCGCAGCCAAGTTATTAAACCCCGTTTTAGAAACTCTTCACATGGAAATTATTAAAATATACCTTTGGTCGGATTCTATGATTGTTTTACATTGAATTAAAATGCCAACTCATAAATTGAAAATATTTGCAAACCAAATTAATGAAATTCAGGAATTAACTGAAAATAGCATATGGCAATATATTAACACCCACGATAATCCTGCCGATACTGTTCCTCGTGGTATCATGCCCAATGAATTATTAGCCAATAAGCTTTGGTGGAATAGCCCTGAAACGTATTTCATATCTCGCTACAGATTTTTGAGAAATTGGAGAAGTAAAGTTACTGACAAATCATACAATATACAATCCAGGGCTCTTACCATTGAACAACTGGATCAGTCATTAAACACAATTGTAAACCCGAAATTTCCAGTATAATTAGTATCGGAAAGGTTTCCAGTAAAAGTCACACCCAAAAGCTTACCCCAATTTTAGACAAAAATCAATTTCATGCGGAGGGAGAAAATTATTAAGAATTTTGCAAGTATTTCAGTTTCGATCTGTATGAGAATGATGAAAAATTAATTTTCTATGCAGTCAATCTCATCAGGCTATAGCGACTGAATAAATGCTAAATACCTTTTCTGATTATTTCCTATATAGAAAACAACAAGGTATTATAGTATTCAGAAAAGGTATTTAGCATTTATTCAGTCGCTATAGTCTGATGAGATTGACTATTTGGCTTGTACCGATAAACCTAATATCTCAATAAAAATCAATTTCTTCGAGTTGCCAGGTCGAATTAAAAACGCCAACATTTCTTATGATTCAAAAGATCAAAAATTATCATTTTACAAAGCTTGTTTTTAGAAATTAGCATGAAAAAAATTTAACATGTAAATGTTAATGCTCCAACTTTTTTAGTGTCAATATGGTTCGCCAACGATTTTGGCCAACTGACGCCGCAAATACCGCAAAATTATCTGTCGTTTCTGCATCATGTGATTTAAACTCAAGCTGCTATATCCCATCAATTAACTGGTGATCTTCCTGTAGATCGTATTACACCAACAAAACCATTTAATACCACTGGCATAGATACTCGTATATGTGGTCGTTTCAACATTACACATAAATCCCGGAAAAGTTCACCTGAAATAATCTACATTGCTCTTTTTATTTGTTTCCCAATAAAGGCCACACATCTAGAAATAGTATCAGATTTATCAGCTGAAACCTTCCTTAATTGTCTTAAACATTTTTTAAATACAACAGATAATGCCGGCAATTTTACAGATTGCAAAAATTAAATCAAATATTTAATAAAATTATTCAAAGACAATTGCCCTGATAATAAAATTATGGAATTTTGTACGAATGAACGCACTCTTTGGAAATGTATTCCTCCCAGGTCACCAAATTTCGGCGGTTTATGGGAAAGCAATATTAAGTCTATCAAAAGACATATATAAAAGGTTGCTTCAAGCAACATATTGTGTATATATGAAGAAATTAATACTCTAATCATACAAATAGAGCGAATTAATAATTCTAGACCAATTTCTAACATTTCAAACGATCCAAATGATCCTGAACCATTAACTCCTGCCCATTTTTTAACTGGAGGTTCAATAATGTTACCACCGGAACCGAATTTAATGAACTACTACAAAACCGACTATCAAATTGGGAACGTGTGACACAATTAGTTCACAGTTTTTGGAAAATATATTCAGCAGTAATATCCCAAGAGCATTGATAATTTCCCGAAATAATTTTATTATATTTTTCGAAAGCACGTTGCTTCCTCACGTTGAGGAAAATATAATAAAATTATGAGGTATTTATCAATGCTCGAGGGGTATTCGACGAGAAAATTTTTTGCAATTTTATTTTATTCTAGTAGTAAAGGCATTGCCCCATGCACAAACAGCAAACCGGTATTTCAAAACTTCAAATTCAATTTTTGACCAAATTGTTTGGTTTTCAATATCAAAATTATTAAAAAATAGTTCGAATCTATAAGTTTCACCTTATTCTAAGAAAATTTTATTAAAATTGATTTAATTTCATTCAAAAAGTCCCAATTTTAAGTTTTGCCGTCCGTCAAGCAAAAATCCGTCCGTCAAAATATAAAATTGGAGTTTTTTGAATGAAATGAAATCTATTTTTTAATAATTTTGATATTGAAAACCAAACAATTTGGTCAAAAATTGAATTTGAAGTTTTGAAATACCGGTTTGCTGTTTGTGCATGGGGCAATGCCTTAAGGCTGCTAGATTGTAAATTGTTCTAAGAAAGTGTCATTTTGAAACAGTATTTATTGTAAAATAAAACTATAAATTCTTTTCATCTAGTAGCCAGAGTATGTTTTTCTAAAATAGCAAGCCTATTAAATCGGCCAATTTCGAGTCACGTGTACAAAATAAACCAATCAAAATAACATTACACTGATATACTTCCCTAGGGAAATTATCAGTGTAATGTTATTTTGATTGGTTTATTTCGTACACGTGACTCAAAATAGACTGATTTAACAGGCTTGCTATTTTAGCAAAAAAAATTCAACGGAATATCTTATCAAAGTATGTCTCCTTGTTATTATTTTTTATGTGTCGAATTCAAAAAGTGTAATATTCTAAACAATAATAGTAATCGGTGTTGAATTGGATAGCTTATATTTGGTTTAATACTATTGAAGAATGACATATTAACTGGTTGGTGATGTGTGTAGTCCTACTCATAATTTATTGAAATTCCGATCAGCTGTTCCTATTTTGAAAACTCACTCGTCTCACAGCATGTCTAAAACAATAATCAGTGATTCCTCCACGATATTCTAACTATTCACAAAGCCTTATAACGTAGGTGGAAAAACTCCAATTCGGTCCTTATATGTGTACTCAAACTCATTTACACCAAATCAAGTGAAGCTAAATCTTTCTCATCCATCTTATATGTTAAAAAACAAATCATTTGACTTATGTATGGATAATATTATAGAGTGTTACTCCGACTCACACCACATTTCACAGCTATTTTAAATGTTTGACGAAGATACATAAAGACATAGTTAACATTTTAGGGACTGTAGGAACTACAACTTTTCTCTAAAAAAATACAATTCCGTATTTCAACCAGTTTTAAAACCGAGATAAGATTTTGATTGAATTTGATTTTCATCTCATCCAAATTTGTATTATTCGCTATTGTATAGATCAGTGTTTCTCAATCGGTGGTTAGTGGATTAATTGTAGCCTGTAACATATTTCTACTGATTCAACGAATAATATTCTTACATCGAGAATATCTGGCAACAAAAAAAAAATCAGAATTATTTAACGTACTCGCATTGAGATTGTCTTTAATTGTATGTGAAGAAATGCGACTGACCGCCTCTGAAGCAAGAGCTTTCTTGGCTTAACACGAAAGTTTGTTTTAGAGAGAAAGAGAAAGAGAGAAGTTGTAATTGTCTACAAAAAAAAATTACACCTCACTAATTTTCTTTCTCCAGTTATTGAATTGACAGAGAAACAGGTTGACACCCCTATTGATATAAGGACTTAGGCCTACATTTTGTTATTTGAGCTATAAATATTCATCCTGTAAAGATTTTGCAAATTTTTTAAAGTCTTTTGAAAGTAAAGCTGATACAGTTGTTCGTGTTACAGAAAAGCCTTAAAATGACTTAGAAAAGTCATGTCTCATGTGTAGTCCTCAGTAGGGCTGTGATTTTTAGGTAAAAACCTTTTCGTGCTGGAGCCAGGTTTACGTGTTTTGGTTACATAGAAACTTGATTCATAAAATTTCCTTTCATATGGCATCGGTTTGTTAGCACCTTTTCTCACCTTTTCCGTTGTTTCTAACCTTTTTGACATAAATAAACATTTTTGAACCTTTTCGTCGCCTAAATTTATATAGTGTTCAAAATCATTTCCAAAATAATCATGAAATGTCCGGATTTTACATCAAATTGGTATCGTATATTTTTGGTCTTTGGAAATAAATTTTAAGACAAGGGACAAATGTGAACGCGGCATAAAAAGTTTCCTCAGTTAAAAAATATGAATACGAAAACACATTTGTTCAGTATTTTTATTTCTAAAAGAATTTTTACTTTAGTTCCAAAACTACTTTAAATGTATTTTGTTTTCTTTTATTGGCATCCATGAGGAAAAATTTGGCATAAATAGTTTTTTTTCAGTCGGTTTCATCGATGGACAAGTGTTATTTTGTCAAATTTGTAATGTGACAATCGTTGCACTCAAAAAATCACAAAAAGATCAACATATAAGATCCCAAAAACACAAGAAAGTGCCACAAAAAACCACAGAACAACAAATCAGACATTTATATCTGAGGTAAGGAATGGAAACGTTACGCACCCGGCTTTTTTGGTTAAACAAAAAGCCTATAAACGATGAAACTATTTTACAAGTAATAAGTGCGATCAAATACGAATATATACGGGTGACTATAGACGAAACAACCGACACAACCGAAGAAATGTGGCTAATGTTGTGGAAGATGTTTTAAATAGGGATGAAGATGATAGCCGCAAAAAGTTTTTATTGAATACTGCTATATTAGACAAAGCCAATAGTTTCACAAGTTTTCAGTATAGCTATTACTTTTCGACGATTCCGTTAAAATTGTAGGCGAAGATTTTAACCTAGACAAAATTTTAATGTTTTTATCAGATGCTGTGCCTTTATGGTGTAGGCGGCTGCTACAAATCTGCAATTAAAATTGTCTACCCGAAAGTTTTACACGTTACTTGTTTGGCACACGGGATTACATCGAGTGGCCGAAACTATAAGATCAATACATCCCGATGTAGAGAGATGATTGCTTACGCCAAAAATTTATTTTTAAAAGCGCCTCGAGAGTCCAAATTTTTAGAGAATTTGAACCGGGTTTGGAGCTTCCACCAAAGCAAATAGCCAATACTTTGTATTTATGAATTTTACTGTGATGAAATAAGCAACAAATTTATGTTAATAAATTAATTAAAAGCAGCTTTATTGCTCAAATAATTTTAATTTTGGGAACCTTTTTACCACCTTTTTTTAATTTTATAGAGCATATTTTAGGTACCTAAAATGCTTTTTTTAGCACCTAAAATTCACAACCCTAGTCCTCAATAATTAAATTTTTGCCATTAAAAGCTTTCTTAGTGCTATATTTATTAAATTTAGCAAATACGAAATGACCAAATTTTTTGATTTTCAACAAACAAAAAAAACCGAAACACCGATTCTCGTAAGTCTTAATAACCAGTATCAAATTTAGCATTCAATATCGAAATCCCAGTAAACTGAGAAAAAGAGTTTCATCTTTTGGACAAAATGTCTGTCTGATTATTCTCAAAATTGACAAAATTTATTGGATTATCTCTACAGTTTCCTAAGCCACAAAATATTCTTAAAAGTCATCACGATTTTTTTTTGATCTAACATCCAATACACACCTTATTTCTTTTCCTTAGCGATGACAAATAAATGACCGGCATTTTCAAACGAATTTCAAGATCTTGCTCTAGATTAACCTTCGCCGTGAAACTCACAGTAAATACATTTACACTGAATTTATTTTGATACATCTTAATTGGAACTTTTTAACTGGTAAGTATGAATGAAACAACGTCCCCGACATTCCCATTGGTAAGTGGTTTTATCATATTATCAATAAACATACTCCCACTCTCTTTTAATTCTAAACTTTAGTCAAACTGAAGAAATTTGATATGTATTCGACTTCATGAAACTCAAGCCTTAAACTTTTCTAATCCATTTGGAATTAGTTTTTGTTAATGTTTTCTATCCAGTTTTGGACAGCAGACTACAAAAATTCTACATATTTTGGTAACAGTTTTGGTGTTTAATTATGAGATTGAAGTCGTTTTGTATATTTTATGGGTATATATTTTGTAGATCCTTATATTCATATTCAGCGAACCCAGGGCGACCATAAAGGTCATTATTGAACAATTAATGGTTATTAAAAATTAATTAAACAAAAATCAGTTGTTCTATAATGGTAGATTTTTGTAAATTTATTTATTTTAAAAATGTTTGCAAAACATTTGGATACAATCCCGGCTGGCGCTGCAGAATAAGAATTCCAAACATCTAGTAGAAACTATACTAAAACAAAATATTTTACGGTATTCCGGACTATTTGGCCCTAGCTATTAATTTGTTCGGTCAATATTTTAGACACCACCAAAATATTTTCGACCTCACGATTTCAGAACGAATTGTAGGCATATTTAAATCTTTAGAACTGTATGTTACATTCAGGCACAGTAGCTTTTAGTATTATAAAGAAAATAAAATATCTTTTATTTTCTAATTATTTTAATTAACTAGGTTTTTCTTTCTATTTTTCAGTGATAATATTATTAGATTATTAGATTTTTGGTTGATATACCGGTTTCCAAAACTTCTTTCTTCTTCAGTATCTGCCTTGTCAAATTTTTTCTTTTCAAAAGAAAAAATTTGACAAGGCAGATACTGAAGAAGAAAGAAGTTTTCGAAACCGGTATATCAACCAAAAATCTAATAATCTAATAATATTATCACTGAAAAATAGAAAGAAAAACCTAGTTAATTAAAATAATTAGAAAATAAAAGATATTTTATTTTCTTTATAATACTAAAGTAGTGATAAAAGCCACAAAACAAGAAAATGGACAACTACCAGTTGTACAATACTTAGTAGCTTTTAGGTTTGAACAGCTAATTTTTTTTTTTTTTAATAAGATGAAGAGATACCCATGTACCTGAAATGAATCCAGAACTAATCGTCCTGTTCATCATAATAAATTCGTACAGAAGCATTAATTATAAAGTAAAAAAATTATTTTACAGATGTAATAATTATTCCCATGAAATTAAGAAAATTCAAATTTAGAAATTTGTCAATATTCAAAAATAGAAAAATAGGAATACAATGTTTTAATTAATGTTGATAACTTACTTTCCGGGTTCCACATAGAAATATTCCCCCTTAAATGCATGAACAACAGCGGCCAGCGTCCACGCAATTCCAATACCCAAAAATACATTTACTGCATTACTTCCAGTCACATTTCCAATACTGGCATCGGCATGTTTATCTTGAATAGCAGCTACTTTACTTGCAAATGTATCTATGAAAATAACAAAAACAAAATAACACGTTAATTACCTAAATATAATAAACAATTAGTTAATTAATTTTTAATTTTCACAAATTATTACCTGGAAGACTTGTGCCAAGGGCAACAAATACAATGGCAGTTACGGAATCTTTAATACCTAATGTACAACCAAAATGTGATGCAACGTCACCAATAATTGCGGTCACAATACCAATACAACATATCGATACAACAAAACATAAATAACCACCATAAATGTCTGAAATTACAAAATAAAAAATTGGAAAATTATTTAGTATAAATGTAAATTTAGATTGCCACAACCATAATTGAAAAGGAATTTTTTTTATTGAAATTCAGTCTTTGAAAATGCTTCGAAAAGTTGTGGTAGACAGAACAATTCATTATTGAGTTATATTGCTGAGGCTCCTAGCAGCTGTCTTTCTAACAATCCCAAGTTCTACCACTGGGCTTTTCGTGATGATAATCCGGATATCTTCCTATAAACGAGGAAAAGCTGGGAGTTTTCCGGATGGAGTTGAGCCAGCGAATTCTTATTTATCAGATGGTGCATTCATCTGCAAAAGCAGTAATAAGGAAACCTATAATCTGGAGTGGTTGTCGACTTTCGATTGGTCATCCTTCGAAGCTCATTTTATTACACACCTGGGTTCTTGATCCTCCAGCGGATCCCAGTATTGTGCGTGCCAACATTGGCGTAATGAATCCAAATATGTCGATCAAGGGTTGAGAAAGTTGTCCGGTACAAACAAGAGGCCAATCGCCAAGCGATTGTTTTCAAAGTTGATTATAAGATCTGTGAGTATATTATTGATTCCAGCTCTTGTTTACAATATGTTCTTGAGAGGATCTTGTAAGGTTATATATGAACCATAACTCTTTGTTGTTCGATTCGGTTGCTGGTATGTCAATATGACTTCCATGCTTGAAGTTAAACAGATTAATTTGCATCACAACAAGTTAGAATCATTTGAATTAAGAAAGTTGCTTGATGGTAAGGAAGTTGCTTGATAGATCGCATACAGATTTATATTTTATTGAGCAACCTTATCTTCTTGATGGTAATATCTGGGTTTGATCAGTATCGAATCTGGCAGTCTGGATTAGTTGTGGGTTATAGTTAATGATATAATATTGCCTGAATTCAAGTGCACTAATTATATTCGGTGGTGCGCCCTTCAAGAGATCAGTGCATCACTTATAGATTTCCTTGAGAACCTACATGAGTCGATAGTCTTCTTTTTTGATAACTCTTGCTCCGATAACAGTTCAGGTTCTGTAATGTACTGCTTTATGTTTGATCTGAATTTATCTTGCTGCCTGGGTAGGTACTGCACAGTTTTTCAAGCGAAAGCAGTTGCTCTTACGCTCTGTGTAATTGAGGCATTGAATCTTGCTGTTTGAAATATAAATTTTGTTTTCGGTAAACAGATAGCTTATATACAGGACTGGTAATACTTCATTCATCTTCTGTGCTAAAGCAATATAGTAGCTATCATGTGGGTTCCTGCCCATTGTGGTATTGAGGGCAATGATATTGCTGATTATCTGGCAAAAACTGGGGATTGGTTAACATTTGTGGATCTCGAATCAGTTGCTACCTTACTGTTTAACTATCTTAAGAAGCGCTCTAAAACTGTGTTCTAAGTGAATTAAAACAGCAGTGGTTTGCTACTTATAGCTACTTATAGGTGTGCAGCTGTCTTGCTTTCGACAGAGTTAGGTTGCAAGTTTTTTACTCTAGATCTATTGTTGAAGATCAGTTGTCTTCTCTTCAAAGGCATAAATTATAGTTAACATCTCAAAAATATCGATAAGAAGTCTCTAATAATTATGAACCTGCAAAATATATCGAAAGTTTCCATCTAGCAATCCAACGCTACATGCAGATGTTCGATTATCTCAAGTTATTTTAAAAAGATCGAATCTGTAGTTTAATATCAGTAACTCAATATCAATCCATGAGCAAGAATCCACTACAATGAACATATCGAAAATCTCGTTTAAATTTTCAGGTTTATTGGCAATAACCTAGCTTAACAGAAATTTATTTTTAGAGATTAGAAAATCATTAAATTCGAAATTATCCGTTCAACATTGAGATTGTTGAATATCACACCGGAAAGTGTTGAATTGGTATATCAATATATTGTAAGTCCTTGAAAGTGATCATCTTTGCATCCTCCATCATTTAGTTTAAACAGTAAGCTTAAGTCACAACAACTGTTTTCTATTATTACTACTGTCTACAATCTATTCATGTTTATTGGTACCGCTCCTTGTCTCTCACCATTAGCTATTTCCCCAGAAGAACTCATGATCAATCAGCCCTTTATTTTCACCTGACTGACTCCTTTCATCTTACCCCTTATAATTTACCTGTTTTTCTTATGTTACTGATTATATAAGCTTCAATCAGTCTAGGTTCTATTTTACTCGCAATCTATAAATTGAAACTAGTGCTGGTTAAACCAAAGTCTCAGAGTCCCCAGAAGCAACAAAATAAAAAATGCTCCGTCCGTCTGTGTGGATGTCTGTCTATAACTCTATACCCATGGTATCTCGAGAACAGCTTATCGGGTACCTGCCATACGAATTGATACAAAATTACGTGATGCTATTATCACGTTTACTAATTTTTTATATTGGCTGGTTTAAGGATGAGTTGGACGTTAAGTTGGGATTGGGTTAGGGTTTAGTGAATAGTTCAGCCGGGTACACTTATTTGTGTGTTGAGATGAGTTCATGTACGCTTGTAGTTTTTAAAACCATGTTAATTTGGCAGTTGAGTTGGGTGTGAGTTTGGGATTGATTTAAGGGCTGAGTTGCAGGTCGTGTTAAGGTTGAGTTGGAGCCAGCGGTTAAGTTGGGAATTTATTTGGGGTTGTGTTCAATTGGAAGTTAGATTGAGTTGGTTGGAGTTGAGTTCCTGCGTATATAGTTTTCGCACTTATTGTTTCGAACAGATCCTTTAACAAAGACCCTCGCCTCGGAAGTTCCATCATCGTTGTCGAGGAAACTGTCTATTTTTCGGTTGGTTCCATTCTAGCAGATAAGTTGGAAGAATTATCATTTTGAATCATATTTTGAATGAAATTTGATTTAATCAATCTGCAAATAACCGAATAAGTGAAAATCACTTTAAATTATAAAAAACTTTGTCCATGCTATATAATGGAATTAATTGATGGTTTCAATTTCCATTTGTGTACTCTTCGAAATCTGTATGGAACCATTGTACATTGGGATGCTGAAACGAAAGATATACAGTGTGAAGTTGCTCCTGTGTACTTCGAACTAAACAAAATTAGGTGGCTACATATAATAGTAGTTCATTGCACATAGGCCAAATGGTGCTAGGCTATCACGAGTTCAAGATGATGGCACCAAACTTATTGAAATCCAGCCAGGTAGGCCCAACATTTTCTTTTGTCCAAAAAAGGTTTTCTCGACATTTTGAAGGTCGCTGAGTCAGAGAAACCAAAAAAATAAAAAAAATGTCGGTTCGTTTGTATGAATATCTGTACCCACGGTGTTTCGATAATGGCTTTTCCGATTTGGAATTTCTAATGGCCAATCTGTTTCTATGGTTAAGATGAAGAATTAAAAAGCTTACCAAACGTATCATCCCAAAATAACGTATTAAAACGTAGTCACCATGTGGTTTTCGATCACGTTAAAAAAATTTTTATTCTCCAGTATTTTTTCAGAATCTTGTCTTTAGGACGGCATGGTCAAATATGGCCGTAAAAATCGTGAAACGTATTGGTTTTGATTTTTTCAATTCAACTAAATATTTTCTCAAGCCCTTTATTGTTGGCACCAAACTTATGATGGTGTTCTGTTAGACCTATCAATTGCGAGTACTCCGAAATTTTTTCAGGATTTTATCCTTTGGATGGTATAGTTAAGTATGGCCGCAAATCCTTGTGAATGGTATTTAATTTAATTATCGCAGTTTCATTACTAAGATTTTCACCATATTTTATTATGCAGGCCTACGACAATATTCTGAAAAAAATTTCAGAGTTCTGGCGGTTGATACGTCTAACAGAAAATCATTATAAGATTCGTACGAATAATACAGGGCTAGATAAAATACTCAATTGAATTGCGTGAATTAAATTAAAAACGATTCACGATCTTTACGGCAATATTTTACCATGCCATCCACATGCCAAAATACTGGCAGTTGATAGGTCTAAAAAAACATCATCGGGAGATTGGTGCCAACAATATAGAGCTTGAGAAAATACTCAGTTGACTTGAGCAAAAAATATGGCAATGTGTTGATTTGAGCGTTGAATGTGTTAAGTTGGGGTTAGAGTTGGGAATTTAAGTTGGATTCTAGATTACGTTGAGTTATCAAAAACTTGGTGTTGATCTGAGGGTTCAGCACGAGGTTGAGTTTCAGATTGGGCGATTGAGTTTGGGTTGGGGTTAGGGTTGGGCTGAGAGTTGAGGGTTGAATCGGGGGTCAAGTTGGGGTTGAATAAGGCTTAAGTTGAAATGTAGTTGGGGTTGAATAAGGCTTAAGTTGAAATGTAGTTGGGGTTGTGTGAGAAATTTGGTTGATTGAGGGTTTCAGTTAATTTTCCGGCTGATCAAATTGTGAGATTTCAGCCCTATATCGCATTATAACCTTCAAAAACTGATAAAAACTCCAAATACCAGATGATCTTCAGGAACAATAATCCAAATGTGCCAGTGAATTTGGGATGTCTTGCATGTGATGAAATGTTAACTGGGTTCTGCTCCATAATATAATCCAATCATTCGAAGACAACCGCAAAGGTTAATTGTAAATGTGGCATGGAAATACAAAAATGACCTGCCAATTCCCCAGGAACATCCTCAAGAAGTGATGCAATTCAGTAGCACTGAAGTCGTATAACTTCTTCAAGACTCCAAAAATTTGATCGAACTTTAGCAAAAAAAATCCGCAAAATATCATCTGTGTCGTGTCATATGAGTAACCAAATATTTACCTGCGCCTTTACCTAGGTGCTAACGGTACAATGTTGAGCAAATATAACCTTGTTCATTAACATTCTGTTTAGTGTCCATTAAATAACTGCCTCTTCAGGTGAGCCTTCAAATCTCTTTCTTTTCTTCTGTTAATATGTTTAGATTGTGTTTTAGCTGTTTATCCTAAAAATCAACGTCAAGGGTTCTTTCGCAAAAAATTATTAGCTGACTGGTATCCCTCTTCTAGTGAGCCTACTTTCTTTTGCTTTTCCACTTCTCTATTAATTTGTTCTACAACTCTTTGTAGAATCTGTTTAAGGCCTTTGAACATCTAGCTCAATCCTTTATAGATCGGTCTCATAATTGTTATTTAGATAATCCCGCCTCAACATTCAAAGTTTGATGAAGATTAAGTTGTTGGTAATTGTGATCAAACTGGGTTCTTAGTCACCGCTTTCTGATCTTCTGCTGTTGCTTCTTAGGTCATATACACAAATAATGTTGTAAGCTTACGATGTATTGCCAGTCTCATTTCATATAAGGCTGTCTAAATTTTTTCCTAAACATGGTTTACACATATCTTCTTACGGTCCAGCTACAAATTATTTTTGTCGGCTTACTGGCCTTATGGTTGTTATGTGGCTTATTTTTTGAAAACTTTATGGTCCGAGGTATCAAGTGATAAAGCCACCTTCATAGTATATGGTAGGTCTTTCTACTAGTTCATAACTCCATTAGCTGCTGTAGTATCCTTGAGATGTCGGTTAATGAATTTGGTTATTCCCTATAGGTGGATATTCGACGACCCGACTACTGATTTAATTACTACATCTGTATGTTTTTTATTTGGAAAGACCTATTGCTTTCAGGTCCCACAAAATAAATTTAATTGTGCGAATAGGTAAAGAATTACAAATTTTTGCACTTAATTTTGGTTTTATGAACACGCTAACCTCAGCAAATTCTTCGCCGCTTTGCTTTCTCGAAACAAAAAATAAATAAAAATATGTAATGACTAATGACTTACCTGTTGGCGGAATAAAGGCGAATATAAGTTTCCAAAATACGGTTAGAAAATGCATGATATAATCAATACAACTAGGTGTCGCTACAGCGCCATCTTCATCATCCTGGACATCACCTTTAAAAATAAATAACAAAGGAATTAGAAAAAAATGTTTTTTGTTTTTGTTTGACGTGTTTACATTAATTAAAAAAATAAATATTTAATTAAATTTAATCATAAGAATTAAAAAAATGAAATGAAAATCTTAACTAAGACTTAAAAGTAAATAAAAAGAATTTAACTTTTTCTTTTGGGAACAACTTTGTAACTTTTCTTTTTTTGTATAATTTAACAATGACACGAAAAACCCCCAAAAAAATTAATTTTCTTTTTGTTTATTTTTTTGTGCTATATTAGAAAAAAACTAGAAAATTTTTTACACGCTAAATCTGTGACTATATATCATGGTGACACTCTAACTAAATGAAATGATAATCTGTGATACCTTTTGTTCAAAGGCTATGGAAATGTTTTGTTTGTGTATGTTGTGGGTGTGTGTTTATAATAAGAATATAAAATATCAAGGATTTAATTCTAATTTAACCCTCGTATAACATGGTGCTGTGCAAAAAAAATTATTGTTGTGTACTTTGATTCTTGCAACAAAATTGCTTTGAAATTTTGTTTTACTCATTCACTCACTTTTATTCAAAATAATTTAAGCATCTGCAATGTATTATAAATACGGTAACCAAATTTTGAAGGTCATAGGGTTCTTCAAATCACTATTCAAAGAATAATTCGATGCAACTACCAAAAATAATATTAGTAAAAACCGGCAATACGAAGTGACAAGGCTTATACATAACTGAAAACACAACCTAGGTGAATGAACTAGAAAGATAGGCCAGCGAAGTTCATTCATGCAGGTGAAAACCCCGGCAAACTATAGGAACGTCCATGGAGAGCGAGAGATAGATAGAGAATGTGAGTGAGAGAGATACAAAGAGAGAGAGAGAGAGAGCCAGAGGAAGAGAAAGAGAAAGAGAAAGGGAGATAGCAGAATGAAATATCTGGCTTTATCCTTACGTCATTTTCTGAAGGCTCATTTAGTCATTTATAATATTTCCCCCTTCTTTTAGAGCTAAAAAACAAGTCAAATATGCGAAGATGTACGTCATTTTAACAAAGCAAATTTTTTGTGCATTGGAGGATATTTTAGTGAATCTTAAAAAAAATGATTCTAGCAGGAGGTTTATCAAGATTCTACCTAGGTGCCAGATATACTAAAGATGTCAGAAATTGGAGCTATGTCTTACATGATTTTCACATAGCTTTTATCTGGCTTAAGCTTCACATTCCGGTTGAAGCAATTATGTTACTGTTTTATTTTGATATAGGGGTGTTTGGACCGAAACAAGTTGAGTCGTTTATGTTTCTTGGTCGAAATTAAATTGTATTAAATAGTTTAGCTTGCCTTATCATTCCCCTTTATTTAAATCATTTTCCATTGAACAATAGATTTATGCAGTGTATTATGGCAACATTCAACCATGCGATAGATACCCTTTAAAACCAATATTCTTAAATACTGTCATTGGCTTTAATAACTGTATATTAGTGCTCCATGACCGAATCATACCACAACACGCGCATAAGGTCCAGACTTCGATATAACTTTCTCAACTATCAAAGGTATGTGAAATTGCTTGGCTGAAAAAAATGTTGAGGGACTCGATTTCAAAGCATATTGTACGACCGAAGCCGACTCCATAAAATCCAGACTTCCCTAAATGTGGTCTGGTACTGCCAAAAGACCGCAGAATTTGTGATGCCACTTCCAAAATACAAGCTAGTGAAAGGCTTGACAAAAATTAAGGGCGGTGCAGGGTCCTGGAATTAGAAAAATGATTTTAGAAATTCATTTCCATCGCACAAGTCGAATTTCATTATTATAGGAATTTCATCCAAATCTGTATAGAGCCTAAATGTGGATTTCATGTTTTGCATAATTTTACCAATCCAATAAGCCATGAAAATTTGAAATCGTGACGCAATGTTGCAAACTGTGTCGTGTTGCTGACATACATTTTTACTCTCAACGGGGCTGGGAAGTTTCACTTCAAAAATAGCAAATTTTGTGTTTATTTAAATGTTATGCGCCTGAATGTCGATAATGTGTGAAATATTATTATAATAATAATATTTTGCAAGAATATCTCGTTAACGTATATATTATGAAAATTGACCAAATATGTGAGTGTGCTAGTAAAAGTGTAACGCCACATAGAAAAACAACACATAGGTAATGGAAATAGCTGAGCGTTTGGTGGCAGTCGTAGAGATTGCAGACGAAGTCATCAAACGGTTTTCATGAATTTTTCAAATCTACTCTTCTAGCGGTTGTACAAAGAGATCCAATGTCAGACGGCTTCTATTTTCACAATCGCATAGGAAAAAGGTGTAAAGTTAGTACAATATTAACAATAATTATGCCCAATGGGAATATCCAGGGCATTGAGGCCTCACAAAAAAATTGATTTAATACTACATAAATTGTGTGAGTCTTCACTGCACTAGTTACACCCTTTGTTTTTGTTTTACAATACATTAACTGGCAACACATACATATTTATGTTATTTTCAGTAGAAATAATTAAATGTTCGTAAGTAAAAGTGCTGACTTTGGTCACCTTTGGCTCTAGTTCTAAATTGGTATCAATTTTCGTTAAAAAAACGAACACGTAATTTAGGCCCGATTTTATGAATGAGGATAAATGATTAATCCTCTGATTTAGCGTACATAGTTCACGATGCTAAATCAGAAAATTAATCGATGATTTTTTTTACCATCCGTTTTATCCTCCCTTTTTGGTGACTGAATCAGAGACTAAACAAATTTGTTTTCTTTTTTTGACATTTCAAATGTGGTGTATCATATAAACGAGACATTTTTATACAAGAACGTAATTATTATAAATGGTCTCAACAAGGAAAAAAATGTCAAATTCGGAAATTGAAATTTTATTTTCCTCTAAATAAACAAACAAAATTTTTAATAAACATTAACAAAGTAAACGACATATAGAAAAATTATTGCCAGTCATACAAAAACTGCTATAAAACTGCAATAAAAGAGAGGCTAAATTTTTATTTAGTAACGTACATACAATCGAATCGACAAAAAATAAAATCCTTGAGTAGTGATTAATCATTATTCTCGGATTTTTTTTTTCATTTAGCGTTGTTCATACAATCGGCCCTTAATTTTAATATTTCAGCAATAATATTTATGCCACTAGACAGCTTGCTATTATTTTAAATTGTATGGCACATAATTAACGCTCTATAACTAAGTAGTTCTGATAAGTAATATTTTAGATACAACTGAGCATTTCTGAACATAAATGACTCTAAATCTGTGTTTTTATTTACAAACTAAAGTTTCAAATATAAGTGTCAATTTTCCAATATTTTCCTCCAATTCTCCGTAAAATCTAATTAATAATTTAAACAATAACTACTACTACTTATTATTTCACATACTTTTTCTGGACAATTTACTATTTGCATATTTCTAGCTTCCCATAAAAAAAATAACGAAAGTGTATCGGTTAAAATACGTTAAATTTTATTTTTTTTAAATCATGTTTTAATTTTATGATTTTTATGTTTACACATAATAAAAAATTTAAAGAACATGATTTTTTGTTTTGTTATTGTTGACTTTTAAGATACAGGGTGTCAAATATTTGTAAATTTCATGCATATGGTTTTATATTTATTGCTATAGAAAAAACTAAGTATCCGAAATATATAAAATTGGGCTCATTTAAAAAAAAAATGAATAGGGATTATATTTCATCATTCGTCCTTTTCAAAATGGCCGCTGAAATGTTCTTTTTCAATTTTAGTGTTCATCTTTTTTTTTATATGTTTTACCATATTTAGTTCTATTAGACATACTAAAAACTCAGCGCAACATTACACAAGATGATATTTCATATTTTTTGTTTACTCAGTGAAACACATTCAAAATATAAAAATCATAAAATTAGAACATGACTTTCCGGAATTTGTGATTTCACGTATTTTTCTCCATACACGTTTAATACACAAATTAGGACAATATAAAACAATATTGACTGATCATCGTTATATATATATAGATCAGATATGACAACAATATCAAAGTCGAAAAAGAAGGAGGCCAGGTCGATATTACCACCGAAGGTTTACCACTGAATATTTTCCATATGAGCGTCCATAGTTTATTCAATGAATTGACTGAAATCAAACCATGGATATTATTTACTTTTCTAAAAGATGGTTTAATGACAAACACTCTGGTGAGAGTTTGGATTTATCTACTTATCGCGGTATTGGGACCCTTGTAAATTTGAAATTCACATTGAGGAAACAATATTTAAAATTAAGGATTGCATTTCTAAAATCAATTTTGATATAGACAGAATAACTGAATGGTCGAGGATAAATTATCTAAAATTGAATGCTACAAAACTCACTGTTTAACTCAACTAGCGTGCGCTATGTGTTTAAACTATGTTAATTTCTCCATATTTCTTGTTGCTCTAACTCATTATTGGGGTGCAGTTTGAGACAATATTCCAATTTGTCGTGCTTGATTATTTAAATTCAAGATTTTGAAATATCAACAAGTCATGTTAAATATTTAAAAGGAAATGTTCACATTCGCTAGTTTGAGACGGTAGAGACCGAATTTCCGTTCCATTTTTAAAATGATTTTTTTAGATTATCTCCGACTAAAGATGTTCTAAAAAATCTTTGAAACACACAATTAAATGTAAGATGGCTCAACTAAACGTGAATAATTTATTTCGTTTTTATATAAGCACACGCATTTACATTATCGTTGTTCTATTATGTATTTGTATTTGTGAAGTGAAAAAAAAAATGCTATATGCGGTTTGGGTTTGCTGTCCGTGTCCACCATAATTTGAGAACGGATGGATATATCAACTTAACCAAACATTCGAGCAATCCAAGGGGAACAACTCTAATAGAGCAGATGATCTAGCAGAAGATACGTGGATAAACATTACCCCAGGGCCGGATTAAGCCTTCGAGGTGCCCTAAGCACTTAAACAAATTTGGTGCCCCTTATATGCACCATCATGGCGAGTGAGGTTTTTCAATAGAGAATATTATAAATGTAACATTATATATTATTGTGAGTATGTACAGGTACATCAAAAATGAATGTGAACAATCTTAGGAATATCTAATTTTGGCACAACAGAACCCATTTTCGTTCAGCCAGATGCTAAAACAAATGCAGATTACTACATAAGCAATTGTTTAACACCACTTGTCAAAGGTTCAAAACGCTTATATCCAAATGGTAACTGGATATTACACCAAGACTCAGCTCCCTCACACCCGGCAAAGAAAACACTTGCATTCTCCAACAAAACAACATATCATGTGTTTATACTAATTAATGGACTCCCTCATCACCCGACTGAGCACCATATGATTATTTCCTGTGGGGTTACTTGAAGTCACAATTGGCAAGATATAAAGTAAACTAATAAAAATATTGATAAAGCGGGAGATTAGGAACATTCCACTCGCAATGATTCAGCGGGCAATTAAATCATGGTCAAGTCGGTGTTTGACTGTTTATAAAATCAAAAGGTTTACATATAAAATAAAAATTTTTCAAATGCGAAAAAGAACGCTTAGCTGAAATTTGTAACCATCAATTGCTGCGTTTATACCACAGCTAAATTAGCAATGCTAAACCGAAATGACAACTATAGCAACGGTATAAACGCGACATATAACTAGCTCAGCCAGCTAAAATAGCATTGCTAAATATCATTGCTATGAAACTGACATTTGTAGCACGGCTAGTTTAGCAGTGGTATAAACACAGCAATTGTCAGAAATATCCGAAAGCTAATATCTACATTTCGAAAAGCCGTCTCAATATTGTCTTCCACAATTATTTTATAAAATTAAACATGACTAAATTATAAATTTTGTTTTCCCATTAGTTGATTGACTAAACTTGTGACGAAACTGGTGAAGCTCAGTTTCAAAGTTGATGCTTAAATCCTCTGGGTAGGCATCAATAATTCTTGTAACACAGAATCGCGACATCTTTTAGTTAAAAATTGATTTAGTATCTATTTTTTTATATTTTCTATTAATTTTAAATTATTTTTTTAATTTTACAATCAAGTAACTAACTAAACGTAAATACTCTTTAAATACTTTTGGTGCCCTCTTTCTCTTGATGCCCTAAGCATGTGCTTATATTGCTTAATGGTTAATCCAGGCCTGCATTACCCTCTCGATGACGAATCTCATTTGAATGTTATAATCTCCCACGGTTATTGAATAATCTCTTGGCTATTACGTGACGCACGTAAGTATGGGGGAGGAAACCGCTCCTCTATTAGGTCGTCTGACTGGAACGTTGGTACGATCAAGGATAACTTCTTGCTCAGGAGTATATAATGGGGTATTCTCTGCTCTCCTCTTGTTTAAATTTGACTGAATTAGGCCTCGTGTGGATTTAAGAATGTCCCATTGAACTTTATGTTGAATTGACAAATTGAAAGGTACTCTTGGTTGTAGTCTTGGAATAATTGCACTTTCCATAGTTTTCAACTGATTAACGTGCCTTTTCAATTACACTGTATCAAGCTTTACCACATAGTGAAGACGTTGAAATTTGTGCACCACCGTACCTGGACGCCATTTTTCATTACCTATATAGTCATGAGGAATTGCTCTATCTTACATGATTAATTTCCGCTCGAATTTTTTGTTTTCATTGGCTTTGTTGTCCTAAGGTTTTAATGGTTGAACTGCATCGAGTTTGATTCTTAGTTTCCGCTGGAACAAACTCTTTACTGGACTGCTGTCAAAGGTGTGGCATAGTACCTTAATAGGATCTCGTGAATGTTATCGTATAGTGAATAGCCGCTTTATCTTCGTTGCTTTTCATTTATTCTTGAACCACCTGTCCGTTTTTAGCTGAATTGCCGGGTGCAACAAATTTTTGAATGATTTCCTCATCCGTACAAAAATTTATGAAAGCTTCCGAAGTAATTACTTTGGGGCATCCGCGGTAGGCAAAAATAGATTTTAATTGTCATTTCGGTTGTTGGACCGGAGTTTGTGATTGCGATTTCCGGCTATTTTGACTTTGACAAAATTCTATCGTATACGGATTTGCTTAATCACGATGAATACGGTGAGTTTCTCCTTTTTTGGGCTCTTTTTGATTTTTTATACACGAATTGTAACAGAATGTCGATGTTGCTCCAATAGCCATATCATCGAAAAAGATTTTTCACCTTGTAAATACCTAAATGTGTATGGTGTAGTTCTTTCAGGACAGGACTTTCTCTCGATGATTTACCGGAATTACAACTCTACCCTTCGAAAAAGCTTGAACTTTGCCCATATAGGTAATATAAAATCATTTGAGAGTCCAATGAATAGGTAATGCTTCACGATTTAATTGGCTGTTGCTGTGCTTTGCCCCAAACCGTGACATTGCACCCCCCCCCCCCCCAAGAATGACTTGCGATAATATCGCAGCTATTCTAACACTAGGCTAGCACAATATGAAACGGTAGGCAATGCTTGATCGAATGGCAATAACATTTGATCACTTGTTAATTTGGATTTTAATCTCGTGCGGGTTTCTCGGGCGTGGCACTTCCAAAACTGCCTTTACTTTTTCTGGTGGTTTTGGAATTTTATTTTGTTCAATCTGATGTCGAAGATAATTGATTTTTGCCTGGAAGAATTTGCATTTCTTGGCATTAATGTGAAAATTGTATTTGTTCAGCACCCGTTGTAATATGCAGTACCTTCCAGTTCTTGGAGCACACCTGATCGAGTATTCGATGAAATTGACTTGTAGCTGTATTAATGCCAAATGCGAGCCTGTTAAACTTGTATATGTTGTGCTCCGATTTCGATGGTTGATACCTCTATCAATAGGCGTTGGGACCTGTAATCGTAATGCCAACGGTCATTTGAATCGCTCCAATATTTCTATACATTTCGCAGAAAATTCAATTTTATTGAAAATTTATTGAAATTTTATTGAGCCCACAAATTCAGAGCCAGAAAAATCGAAAATCTGGAATTGTGCTCCGATTTCGACCTCTTTCAATAGGCGTTGGGACCTGTAATCGTAATGCCAACGGTCATTTGAATCGCTCCAATATTTCTACACATTTTGCAGAAAATTCAATTTTATTGAAAATCAAATGAACTATAGCCCACTAATTCAGAGCCAGAAAAATCGAAAATCTGCAATTGTGCTTCGATTTCGATGGTTGATACCTCTATCAATAGGCGTTGAGACCTGTAATCGTCATGCCAACGGTCAGCACCCGTTGTAATATGCAGTGCCTACCAGTTCTTAGAGTACACCTGATCGAGTATTCGATGAAATTGACTTGGAACCATATTAATGCCAAATGCGAGCCTGTTGAACTTGTATGTATTCTTGTGAGTGGTTATATCGTTTTAATTTTTGTACTCTCTTCATCCATTTGCACGTGTTAATATGCTATGCATAAATCGAGTGTACAAAATGTATTTTTTAAATTGTTGAGAATTTCTCCAATCGACGGAGTCGGGTAATGAGCATCACATCAAGTTTAACTTCTAAAATCCTTCTAAAAATTACATGACTTTATTAAATGTGGCAGCTGAGCAAAACTTTTTTATATACGATACCGTGAAACGAAAATTAATCAGTTAATCTACTTTTTATAATTTATTTACAGATAAACTTCTCTTTATATTATTTGTGTAGACATGAAACACACAGAAATGAGAGTTTTCATTGAGATTTTGATTTAGTGAATATAATTCGCTAAGTCAGTACGTTCATGCCTAATACTTAATGTATGAAGTTAGAATTGTAGTTTGGTCGTAGCTACCTGAAGAGAAGACCGAACTTTTCAGTACGAAACCAAACTACCACATAGAAAACTCAAGGAGGGTTTTTATTTGTTGAGGTCGATACACTTTGTATGACTCTTGCTTGGGTTAAAGTACGGGGGGGATTTTGATATTTCTACTTTTTTGGTATAAATGATTGGCTTCTTCATTTTTTCTGATTAACAAGTCGAAAAATGTTGTGAATACCATTATTGCTAATATTATTTTGTCTATAAAAAGCCAACAGAATCTTATTTGATTTTAATACAGACAACTCTTTCTATAAATATTTATCTATAAAGCAAAAAAAATGTATATAAAACCAATCTTAAAAAAACACTTAGGTTTTCTAATTATAAATAAACTTTACGCGACCAGAATAAATTATGTTTACCTAAAACCAATCAAAAAATTGTGACATACATACATCTACATAAATTATGTATCTAAAATGTAAATAAAAATGTAAATCTAAGTATCTGATATTTATTATTGCAACTTAACCATGTTATACATGAGGATTACCTGAATATCTGAAATTTTATAAAATATACAACTGTGCTAAGAATACAAAATATCTAAAAATGAAAACTACTTGCTTGCATAGCTAAAAACTCTAAACACATTTATATGCTATACATCCGTATTTGTATAAGATGAACACGAAAAATGTGAGATTTTAGGAATTACCTAGATAAATCTACGTACATACACAAGAATAAGGAATTACGAGTATAAGAAACGATACAAGATATTAAGAGACATGAAGATAATAAATGTAAATGTATATAACTGCAAATTATTTGTATCTACAATAAATATGTCTAGTAGTTGATGTTATATGGGAATATGTATATGTAATATGGTGAAAGGTTTTTTTTTAGGTCAGCGTTAGAAGGATATAAGGATACACTTATGGTTGTTACTACGTATAAAGGCCACCGATGTATTTTTAAATAAATAAATTGTCTGGAAGGTAAGTTATATTCCCAGATTGAAAAATTATTGGATGATTCCAGTCATGTTTTATAAAAGAGACTTACTGTATAATCAAGAGATGAGTTTATTTTATTTATACTATGACAGTCGTGTCTAAAGAAATAATATTTTTCATCTTACAGCCAAGGAATGAAAAAACAAGAAAACACTTAAGGAAATTTCCTAAATGGTGACAAAATGGTATCATCCAATTTCAAAATCGTCGACATACATTTTTGAGCCTCACAACTACGCCAAACGATGAAAAGTATGTCCACTTGTTATAATTGATTCACAACTACCAACCAACGATTAAAACCAATGCCATCTACCAACCAAGTCATCAACTATATTTTTTTTAGTTCTCACAATCACCATTACCGGCATGTTATTTTTTATTCTGAACAATATTCTGTGTGTGTGTGTGTGTGTTTGGAAGCGTCTTGATTGTTTCTTTCAAGCATTCAATTTAAATACAGTCTACTAAAACCGTTGATTGTATAATAAACAAGTAAACCGCATCCGGTGGTTAGCACGCGTTAACCTCTGGAGGTTTTAGGTTCGATTCCGTTAATGAAGGATCAATTAATTAATCACTCACTATCCGTTAAAAAAATGATTAAAAAACTTCATCAGGATCGACCAAATTCCTATATGGGATGTATAGCGCCAGTTGTTGGTCCTTCGTATATTAACTTTAATTGTTTGTCTGGTTGGACAAAAATTGCCGAATTTAAACCTCGGGCTCAGAATTTGTATACGATCGTATTTTACTGTAATTGTTTGTCTGGTTTGATGAAACTAAGAATCTCTCGGATTGGGGCTAAATGGCAGTGGCGTAACTACATATATCGGGCCTCCCAACAAAATTTTTCTTGGACCCCTAAAATGCTTCTGGTACCTATGAACAAGTAGAGCTTTTAGTTAAAAACTTATTTTTTCCTTTTGGCCAGCCTCGCATTAATTAAAAGTATTTGATTTCGACGGTACATACGATACAGTTTAATGGCGTCAAATAAAATGAAATTTCTTGCTATCAACTCAATCCTACGACGATTTCAAAATATCAATAAAGCATAACAAATTTCGAATATAATTTGAAAAATATCAAGAATTTCGAAAATGTCGAATTGTCAAAGTACCTTGAATATTCTATAAAATTTTCAAAAATCGAATTATTCGTAAGTAAGTAAAGCTAAAGAAATGCTATACGCGCTAACCACCACCATGTAAAATGTAAATAACTTGGTCATTCTTGATTAATTTCGAATTACCTAAGAAACTGAGAAATATCGATATGTTCGCATAATCTCGAAAAATCTACTAAATATCACGATTCAAATTTATATGCGTAACTCTGCAAGTATCCAGAACTCAAAGCTAAGCGCAGAACATTACCATACAAAATTCGAATAATCCTGAAGGAAATTTCTTTTACAGACAAATTCGAATGATCTCTATATTATGTGAATTTCAATTGATCTCAAACAATATTAATAATACCGAAAAATCTGGATAATAATGAATAATTTCGGAAGGCCTGCATAAATCTAGAAAACCCACGAAAATTTCGAAAATTCGTGTAAATATCGAATCAAAATGCTACTAGCAAGTTAGGATTACGCTCAACAAAACGATATGCAATAAGAATGAAACCCTCAAATAGTACTTGATAACTTCGAAATCGAACTATCATTTTCTTCGATTAGGCTCTCAGATTCTCGAGTAATATCGAACTATCAAATTCACCCGCAAATCTCAAAAATAACGAATAACCTGACGGCTTCGAAACATCGAATCACCAATTATGTGTTGAACATCACTCATCCCTTTCCATGCTACACTTCAATAATCTCGAAAAAATTTAAAAAGTGATTATTGATTAAATATGAAATCCGAGACAAGGGAATATAAAAAAACAACAACACTAATTGTAAATTAAATTTGGAAGTGATTTTATGCAGTTTATTTAGCAGTCTTGAAATTAGATTTTGCATTTCCAGGAAACGGGAATACTTTGAATTTCTTAAGCTCCCGAGAATTCCCGGGACGCCAGCCCTACTTCTAATCGAGCATTCCCACAAGCGTCGATAATTTTTGTTCTTGTTTTTCCTTCACTTTGTTTTCTTTCGTTTCAGAAGTGCAACGAACGAGATTCGGCGAGCTCACTGTACTCAAGTTTTGTAATGTTATAAAATATTAAAAATGGTTAGCGTTTAATTCAATCTCACTTTCAGGAGATGAGCGAGTCAACAGGTGTGTATTGGAACGAGATGTCAATGCAGCCCCGTAGGTCCCATTGGGACATCACCAAAAATATCCCACTCCGAGGCTGAGTCTAGCCGGCTTATGATGCCGGCCATGACCAATGGATACATTTTCTGTTTACGGTTAGCCGCAAGGTTGATCGTAACAAAGTATAGAAAAAAGCCCGGATTTAAAAGGACAATGTGTATAGAGTTTAATGAATGAATATACTTCGTTAAAGATATGGAAGTTAGTAAGCTATGGAAGTTATCCTTTATCAGATAATTCACACTTTATTCCACAGCAATACAGCCAGCGGTTTGTAGGGTGAGTGTAGTATTCAACGCTTCGGCCGAAACCACTTCATGCATTTCATTAAATGAAGCTTTAATGACGGGTCCCACGGGTACATTTTATAATTCGCTCCTATATCGGATATCGCTAAGATGTACCACCAGGTACTTATCACCGAATCAGATCGAGCTCTACATCAAATTATCTGGTGGCGTGATCCCATACCAATTGAATACTGTATACTGTATTATCCTGACGCTTCCATAATACTAAATACTCAGCTTTTACCTGAAAGAAGGAATTAATTAAATTATTGTCAAAAGGCGGTTTCGAGTTACGAAAATGGATGTCAAATGTACTAAAGCTGAGATTCAATGCCGAAAATCAGACGTCTTCATCTACTACTGTATTAGGTATGAAGAGAAATTTTGTCGATGATATATTTAGTCTGCCTCCAATTAACAATATTTTAAAGATTTAACGCAAATGTTCGACTCTATGGGATTGTAGTATCCATCACCCATCTGCGTGCACCAAGAAGCGTAGTTCCTCCTAACCGAGTAGTAGAATTTCATGGATACGGAGACTCCTCCGTATGGTTGTTGTGGATTTATCAGATATGCATTGGATAATGGAAATTACAGTTGCTGTTTATTTTGTACCAAACTTAGAGTTACACCATCTATGAAACTTACAATTCCTCGATCGGAATTATGTGCGGTTTTACTTTTAACAAATGTTCGATAAAATTCAAAGGTCGTTAGTCGGCCAAGTAGTTTTGTGGCTTAACTCCGAAATAACTTTTTACCGCATTCAATAATCTCCTTCGAAATATTTTCCGTGTGTAGTTAATAGAATTTCTAAAATTCAAGATCTAGTTCCTCTGAATGTGTGGGCTCAGATACCAGGTTTAATGCCTGCGGATTTCAATCAAATTGAAATTGGTGAAATGGACCACCATTTTTGTTGAATTCACAAAGTCATTGACCTACTACGCGAGCTCAATATTTAGCTGCAACTGAAGATTCCGTGCTACATAGCCCCGATTAAATCGTTGGTTGAAGTAAATGAATTCACTAATGACCATATAGAACAATACTCAGAATACAGTCGTCTTTTAAGAATTTCAGCATTATGTCTGAGATTTATAAACAATCGCAGAGGGTCTCAATCTGAACGAATTAAATCATGTCAAATTTCTGTTGAGGAAATTAACAAGGCCAAGAAAAACTCGATTAAAAAATGAAACAGATTTCTAGTGAAATCTCCTCTAGAAAAGTTTCAAAATCCGTCATCTTGATTCATCATTCGTACATGCTGCAACTAATTCATTTATCATGAAACATGTATGTTGGTTAAGTCAGATGCCAAATTTTATTGGAATTGGTGCATAATTACAGAAGTTCCAAACATGGCCAAAATTCAACAAATATTCCAATGATACCTTGGTACATATGTAAATACAAACTATACTAAATAAAAACAGTAGATTTGCTAAAGAGAAGTTGGTTTTTTTAAAAACATAACCAAACCAGGCCTTTTCTACATTTCCATCACCAAATGGAACACCCACGTTTGTCTACAGATTTTATTGAAATTCTAAATCTATGTTATTAACTTAGACCATATAATATAAATACATTAATTAAATAACACATTTTGAAGAAAATAATAAACAAATGAATACTTTTATCGTACATCTACTTCTGGCTTTTAAAATAGAGCAAAAATTAAATGTAAATCAGCTACTAGTTTCCTATTGTACTAAATGAAAATGGTAGATGTACTAAAAACTAACTTTGGTATGGTTCCATGATAAAATACAAATTTTCTTAGACCATACAATAGGTATGGTCTAAGAAAATTTGTATTTTATCATGGAACCATACCAAAGTTAGTTTTTAGTACATCTACCATTTTCATTTAGTACAATAGGAAACTAGTAGCTGATTTACATTTAATTTTTGCTCTATTTTAAAAGCCAGAAGTAGATGTACGATAAAAGTATTCATTTGTTTATTATTTTCTTCAAAATGTGTTATTTAATTCTATTTACCGCAATATACAAGTTTTTTTTTGGCGAAAAAGAATGGAAAAATCGAAAAATGAACCTGTTTATCAGTTTTCGTTAAAGTTGCTCAAAATTTAAAAGATCATAGTAATATTTTGAAAAAAAAAAAAGTTTTAGTATGTCCGTCTCATTTTTATATATGGATAAAATGTATTCGCCCTTTTTATCATGCATTTATACTTTTGGCATAACAACAATGACGTATAGCGTTGTCAAAATAAACACAATTCTTATTGCTGCGAGTGCCGGTATTTTTAAGTGGATGATAGAAGTAGCTACAATTTCCCATTGTGTGTTTTTTGGCAAATATCTGACTGAATTATATCGAGACATAACAGCAACAAATATACAGCTCATACATAATTCTATAGATTATGAAATTTGTTTAAATATCACTTATTTCGAAAATCGTGACCTCATTTATTGAAAGTATATAGGAAGATAATTTTCTAAACACAAACACTGTTCAAAGTTCAAACAAAGCACAACGAATATGAATGAATTAATCCAATGAATAAAGAGACATCTACTCGTCAGTAGTTTGACTACTAAAAATGCCATTATTCAGTCGAGCTTCCAATTGAGATTTTTCTGATTTTTTTTTTTTTTTTTAAGAAATCAAGGTCGAATAAATATTTATTATGGAATTTAAAGAAAGAAAAAGAAAATTCATTTTTAGAATTTAATTGCTTAATTTAGAATTTGTTAAGATTCTAGTTTTCGAAAATTATTTACATATTTTAATTTCAAAAATCACCAAAATTTTCAATTTCAAATCGTACTAAATTATGTTGACCTTTGACCTTTCTTGGTTGTGACGAGGTCAACAGTTGGTGTATGCATCTAGTAGATTGTGTGGAATTTTAAATAATTCGATGATTTATGTTCACAAAATGTTAAAGTAAACATTTGAAATTTGTAAAATTAAACATTTTAAAATGTTTACTGTGTTTTAAAATGAAAACCGTGTCCTCTACAGTGTTAACAGCTTCATTTTTTTCTATTTTCTCCAAAAAATAAACGCCAAACAAAATTTATTATCAAATTATGTAGTATCTAATTAATGTTCAAGTAAATCGGTTCGCAAAAATAAAGTATAATTTCCCAAAAAAATTTCCACAAATGAACTACTATGAGTATAATTACGCGCATTTACCACCACACGTAAGTTTTGAACGCAAAATATTTTTTGTTTACCCAAAAACAATTAACATACTAATCCATTATTTATATATAGATTATCGTAAACATTTTAAAAAATTTGAATTTGACTGATTTCAAAAGTGCCGTCCAAGTATGTAAACCATGGTACAGTGCATCGTGCTGCCCAACAATTGGCCGCCAAATAAAAATTCATTTTATCGGAAACATAACCAGTTCACACAAATTTATAAAACGTCCATTTAATAAATTAAAATTAACCCAAGTGAATTTTAGTCGATGGAATTATCGAAATTTTTTAAAAAAATTTACAAACACCATACGGGAATTACATATAACCGGTTGCATCATAACATTCAATCGATTAGTGAAATGTTTAAAATATTTACCAAATCTTGAATCGCTACTGATCGAAGTGAGGGACGATACAAAATTTAAAGTAACGAAAAAATCACGTTCCAACCTAAAAAGTCCGTTACACAGTATACAAATATTTTATATCGAGTGTTTTGCGGAACAATGTGCCGGGCTAAATTGTATCCTCAGTAAATGTATTAATTTGAAGAAGCTCTCGTATTATACGCATTCATCACAGAATTTGTATGATAATTCTAAAGTACATGTGGACATGTTGAACGCGATGGCACGATGGCCTCACATTAATTTGGAGTTATTGGAGATTGTAAATCGGGCAACCGATATAACATCATTTTTTACGAGTTTTTGTCAACTGAATCAGGTGACGGTAAAAAAATTGAAACTACTTGAAATTCCGAGTGATTATGATCGATATGAATTTAAGAAATTTTGTATGAAACTGCGCGGAATAGAAGAATTAGAAATGGGATCGGTTAACGATTTAGATTTGGAAACGATATGCGAATATATGCACAATTTGCGTTTATTGGGTGTGCATAAATTTCATGGGCGGCAGCTTGGTGTCGTTGGTGGATCAACTAATCTTGAGGTAAACTCGTGTAGAATTTGTCCAATGTTTATAATTTAAAACAATTTCGTATTTTTAGATCCTGAATGTAGTCGCCCGCCCCTTTAGATACCAGGACCATCTTGTTCAATTTGTAACATCAAATATGCCAAATTTAATGGTTTTAGAATTGGCGCGTGTTAAAATTTCACTTGAAATTTTAAATTTACTGTGTGCTAATTTTACAAATCTAATAAAATTGGAACTCTACTTGGATACGTACGAATGCAGTGCCATATTTAAATATTTGCAAAAACTTAAGGCATTACATCTTTTCTTTTGGGATACGTGCCCAGAATTAATCACAGTTACTTCAACGGAGTACACGTGTTTACTTTTGACACAGCTTCGACATTTATTTATAACGAAATATGTGCCCGGGCTGACGGCCGAATTAATATCGAAAATGAAGGGGTTGGAAAATTTCGATTATTGTGTTGATTTTAATATTCGGGACGTAAGAAATTTTCGTTATAATGATCATATTTATAGATTTGCAGCCGGTGGAGCACGAATTGCTTAAATGATGTTGTGAAATTACTGCAAATAAATAAATGAAATATGAAATTTTTTTTTATTCCGAGAATTTTTGGAAGTTTGGAACAAATGGTTAAAATATTGAACCAGAGCTAAACAAAACGGTTCTTCGAGCAAGAAGAAATGTTGTTCAGCTTGCAGCCAAACGTCGATTTCTAGCATTGGAAAAGACTGACGAAAGCGTTGAATATTCTAAATTGTTTTATTTGCCGCATCACTGTACGTTCGAGGAGTCGAGCGAGACCACTAAACTAACAGTGGTGTTTGACGGATTAGCGAGATCGCCGAACGCATGATGGTGGGACCAACAATTAAATCTGCATTATAATCCATTTTAATGAGGTTTAGAAACTGCAAGGTAGAATTGATCGGCGATATCGAAAAATGCACAACCAAATTACAGCAAATACGTTACGAAAACCAGCAATTTCATCCAAATATCGTTCCGCATATTTTGGAATATTTTTAAGTTGATGATTTCATCTCAAGAGCAGATACAGTGGAAGTAGTTCGGCATCCACAGAAAGAAATTACTCAAGTATTGCAAACTGTAGGATTTTATATAAGAAAATGGAAACCAGATGTATCTGACATTATGACGATTGAAGATATAGATCAGATTTCGAGGTTTCAGAACCCAACCGAAGCGAAAATATTATAGGACTTCAATGGAATGTCGATGAGGTCGCATTTTCATTTAAGCTTACTTTGGGTGATGGACTCAAAAACAACGAAGCGCTAAATCATATCTAAATATTCAAGAATTTTTAATCGTCTTGGATGGTTGTCTCCAACAATCATCCTGATAAAAATAGTGTTCCAAATCTGTGGTCAATAAACCTGGGATAATGAAGTAACAGGCGACATCTCAAAAATGTACAAAAAATCTGAGACGAGTTAAAGCTGCTAGAAAACATAAAAATTAAACTAATTATTTCGCATAACGGGCAAATTGAGATAAGCGGTTTTTCGGTTGCAAACGAAAAGTCATATAATGGCATCGTAAGCGTAAATTTAATGGCAAGATTTCTCTGCCTAGACTGGAGTTATGTAGGGAATACTTAGTTACAAAATTCCTAATGCTGGTGAAAGGTACTATAAAACGACCTGTACAACATTATGCGTAACACTTCCATTAAAATTGATGAATTTAGCTCGGACTTGAGTTTTGGCTTCGTTTTGAGATTTAGAAATTGGCAAAAGCAATGATATTATCTCATTGGCACCGTTTATAGAGGCAAACGGAGAGTTGGCGGTAGGCTGAGAAATTCGATTTAGCCATATAAGCATCCAATAATTCTTCCAAAAGGACATGTATTTAGTTGTGTTGTTATAGAATCCATGCACAAGTAAAACCTGCATCTGGGCCCATCATTAACGTTCCACCTAACCAGGAGCAAATTCTGGATTGGCCCAAAGGAGGCGCCAAATTCATAAAGCATTACATTGCTTACTATGGATTATCCACAGTTTCTTCTGAATTTTCGATATTTTATGTGATTGTTGCTCCTGACGTATGTCCTGTTTTCTGCGGACATGTTCTGGTTTTTCAAACTTTGCAGGAAAATGTCTTATATTATCCAGAATACTTAGAGGACAGTTTAAATATTTTATTCAACAAATTAAACAAAAAACAAGCCAAGCTTAGGAACTGTTTATAATATCTACAAAATATTTCAGATATCAAGTTTCACTAAAATCCGTCAACAAATGCATTTGTTCCATTTGATAGTCTGAATTGACTCAGTATGTGTAAAAATATATTTCTCAAGCATAATTTTTGATTTAAGGTATCGATTAATCTGAATCTAATTTTATTTAAAAAAAATCGGCCCCAAATGATCTGATCCACGGAATTCTTCAGAGCGTGAAAAATTCGATTTTATGTTAGAAACTACTTACAGAATCGGCTTTAACACTTTAGTTTTAGATCATATTTCAATTTTTGTCGTTCGTTTTCTAAATACAGCTTCAAGAAAATCAAAAAAGTATAGCTCATAGGACATATTCCCCTCCGGCTCCGCGAAAAGAATTAAAGCCATATCGAAGTTTCCAGTTCCCATAACCAGGTGACAAATCCAACAATTGATTAGTACGGTTAATTATTATCCTCGCTCGTTATCAAACTTTTCAACCCGTGCTTAGATTATGTTGTGTTGATTGATTACGCCAACTAGTAGTGATGAGGAATTTAATAAACACATATTTGGAAAAAGAATAGACAATTACAGCAACATGTTTTTTTCAGGCAAGACTTACAGTGCATTCACAATGAAAACACTTTTTTCTTTTGACTTACAGGTTTGTATGAATTTCCAACATAACGAAAACAAATTTTTATTCGTTATGTTGGAAATTTTTACAAACCGGTAAGTCAAAAGTAAAAAGATTTTTTCATTGTGAATACTCTGTTACACAAATTTAATTAATCACATAAAATATACAGACGTACAGTACAAAAGGACAAACACAAATTCGACCAGTCTAAGAGAGTGTTAAAGATACACAGAATACACAGAATGAAAATAGATAAATTCTATGCCAAACATCTAACTAATAGGTTCAAATAAAAAATTTTGTGAATTATAGAAATCAGTTCATATAGGTAGTTCAAAAAATACAAACCAGATTTTTTCTTTTTACTCTGACTCTGAAATTTAGTTTGAATTATTAATCCTAAAAATCCTGCATCACGCATATACGCACATACATTTCGTTTAAAAATATATAAATTTTGGTTATTTGTGTACGAAATAAATAAATATTAAATTGGTAAAATAAAAAATAAAAATAAAAATATTTTATTTAATCAAGTAATTTTACTAGATTAGATTAAAGTATTTTTGAAATTCATGCCGCCAATTATTAATTATAGTTTTGTCTAATTTAGTAGAATTTAATACACATTTTATTTACCTGATGGACTAACGGTAAGCGCTTCCATGAATTGTTCTTTCCATGATGATGTTCCTATTAGTAATGATGCATTTGCCCGTTGAACCAATTTATCGACAGTATTCTGGAATTATAAATAATTTAAAATGTCAGTCATAATTTATGTTTAGACGTCAAGTACTTGAACAGATTGATTAAATGTAAGCTTAGATATTATGTTAACATTATAATCGTGATTTATATAATTTTTATAGATAAAAACGAATAGTATCAACCAACACAAGCTACTATCAGTATAAAATACACAAAAAGATAATTCGATATTTTTATTTATCTATGGATATTTTCCAATTTTAAAATAAATTAACTTATCAAAATGATCAATTTGGAATCGATTTTGTGACAGTCATCACCAAACAAATATTACTAAAAAAAATGTAAACTCGTAATCTCTTATCATTGCTGATTTATGTACTTTGACAAAATTGCTAATCGAATTCGAAGTAAATTTATTGCATTTGGCTAATATAAACTAATATGTAGTAGTAATCGGATTAAAATTCCTAATATTTTGACCAATTCTGATAATTTGTTAGATTTTGACGTAATCTCGCAAATTAAAACTTCTATGGAACGCGACTTAAAAATTAATAAAAAAATTAATGTTTTGTCGATATTACAAATTAAAAATAAATTTGGAAACTGTTAATAAGTTCGCTGAATTAAATTTAGTAAATAAATGTATAACAACAGTCACCAAATTTAAATTCATGAGGAGAGGCGCTATCCCTCTATACGTTGCCAAAATTCAATCTTAACCTCGACGGTTGCACTATACGTCCATGTACAGTTTTCAACGTGTTAAATCGCTTTTAAAAATCTAAAAAAAATGCACGAAGACTATTGAACCCTTCTATAATGAGAATCCTTAATTATTTAAGTACAAAAGTGATTATATGTTTTACAATAAATCGGTGTCTGAGCGAAAACGCTATGAAAATGTATCTTGGCCTGTTAAAAAATGAGCCATAGTACAAAGTAGATGACCATGGATTCTCATAATGGACATCCTATTATTCAAGAAAAATCGGGGTTTGATTGTTTCTACCGAAAAAAGTATCAACGAGAGAGAAATCAACAATTTCCTCTATGAATAGTTATGTATACAACAACCCACAACGATGTTGTTATGTTGACTGTGTCAACATAAATTGCATTTATCAGAACATTAAACCATAAATGAATCATTCCATAATTGATTGTGTTTTAATTTAAAACTCCTTTGGCACGTTCCCTCCCGTAAAACAAAACGATGTAATCGGTCATAAACAAAGATAACTGGTGCAGTTGGTAGGATTAAAAAAAATAATAATTTTAATTTTAATTTAATAATAATCTAACAAAAATCGCGTTCGCTGTGTAATAACAGTAAAAGTTAATAATCACTTCGTGCAGTGTATTTGCAAAGAAAAATAAGTTAAATTGAAATAAAAAAAATTTTAAGAGTGTCATTTAACTAAACAAGCTATCCAGACCTTTAAAATTCCAACAACTCCAAAGGATTTTAAAAGTTTCCTTGGATTAATCGGTTATTTTCGTAAATTGTATTAAACGATTAATATAAAAATTGTTTTGAAATATGTAAGAAACTATAACCTTCTGAACCAATTCTTCAATACCCGGATTTTAATAAGTCTTTCGTACTCACAACTAACGCATCCAACATAGCGTTAGGAGCTATCTTGTCTCAACAAGAAATCAAAGATTTAACTATTTGTTATGCTTCTCGTACTCTATCAAAAACCGAACAAAATTACAGTACACTTGAAAAAGAAATTCTAGGTATTGTGTAGTCTAATAAATATTTTCGACCATATCTTTATGGTCGTAAATTCACAATTGTAACTGACTATAAACCACTGGTTTGACTGTTTAATTGCAAAGACCCTACATCAAATATCGTTCGATGGAGACTCCGCTTAGAGGAATACGACTATAATATTGTTCATAAAACAGCAAACACCAGGGCCGTCTTAACAAGTTTGGACGCCCCGGGGCCCTATTCTTGAAATTCACCCGAAAAAAGTCGCCGACGAATATCTGTCAAATTACATCATTTCAGTCGAAAATGTTAATTACCGCATTCTTGAAATTCGTCGTCGAAAAATCTCGATCAAAAAGTGAACGAATTTGTCTCGCCTAGTAAAAAGTAGACGAATTTCATTTTCGTTAACGTTTAATTGTCAAATTCAAATAAATAAAATATTTTGTGAATATTTATTTTGAAAATAAAGAAGTATTGTGGATTAAAAATGCAGAAACAAATTGCAAGATATTTCGAAAAACCAAAAGGAATCTTTTTACAAAAAACGAACTTTATATATACCATATGTACATACATAATATTAAATATTATGTATAAGAAAATCTAACTTTTTCTGTAATCTAGAATGTAAACATATAATGTAGCATAAGAACCTAGATTAATTGCTATTCAATACTGCAAATGTGTATTCTATAATATCAAAAATAAAAGACATACATATTTATATTTTTTAAACCATGTTAAATATTTTTTATTTTTCTTAAATTCGATGAAATGTTAAGCAATAAAACAATGGTGTTGTGGTGTCTCACAATGGTTTGTTGTATCCTCCTGCATTCAAAATCCATTCACGCCACGAGTAAAAACTATTGACTAAGTCATCGTAATTTACTTGTATGCATTTCAAATAGTTTAACGAACTTTTTGTCTGACAGTTCAAATAGATTTTGCTGATGTCTTTCAATACGGCTTGTTTACGGCTTATTTTGTTTGTTCGATGGCAAAACGGGATATAATTATCTCTATCTCACATAATCAGGTCAATTTAAAAGAATGTGATTCAAATTAATAAACTTATTTTCTTGGTAAGTAAAAAAAAATTACATAGATTTGCCACAACAATTGCATTGGATAATTTAAAAAAAAAAAAAAATTATCTAATTTACTTTTTGTGTACTACAACGTAATTGTTGCTGTAATCTTTTTTTTAAATTTGCAAGAAAATAAGCTTATTAATAAATTTTTTGTCACAAACACAAAATAAACACTCCAAATTAAACAAATATTCTTGATAATATTTTTATATTTTGACATAAATTTATACAGCACAACGTGAAGTGGGTCAAAATTCAAGTGCTGAATAAAAAATCCGATTAATTTCAAGAATACGGAAAAATCGTGTAGGTGAATTTATCGGTGATTTTTTGAGGGAATTTTTGTGATCGAAAGAAATCGTCGACGACTTTTTCGGGTGAATTTCAAGAATAGGGCCCCCGGGCTCAAAATAAATGGCGACCTGTTGAAGAACAACATCTCTGATAACTTCATTCTAATGTAATAGCAGGCAACCCTGCTTTATTGTTTTGACATTTGTTTTGTGGTGAATAAAATGATTTATTCGAGTTAAATATATAAAAGACAAAAGTCGTGTTTTATAATTTTGACAGGTTATGGGCCCAGAATCCTTTAGATTCTGCGTCATCTGGCTAAATAAATAATCAATTATAGTTTAAATTTGTTCAAAAGGATAAAATAATTAATTTGTGAACTGTATATCGTGAAATCGTTCTTGAATTCTTGTCAAAAATAACAAAGAAGAAAACGCAGGATGCAGTATGTCAAAGCTGGATGGTAATTTGGAAAAGCTGAAAGGCAGTGAAAACTATCCTGGTCATTTGCTATGAAACATTTCCTATCGCATTGCACAAGTTGAAGAATTGTATTGTAAAGAATTATACGTCAACCGAAGAAAATCCCATTGTTGTTGAAGACAAAGAAGAAAATGTGATCAGGCTTTGTCATATTTAATTTTAAATGTTGAAAAATCGCTCTATTCATTGGTGAAGAAATGTGAAACACCAATTGTCGCATGGAATACATTGCGTGCAGCATGTGAAGACAAGGGAGCACAACATTGTGTTGGTTTATTGCATAAATTTGTATCAATTAAACTGGAAAATCATGATTCGATGCAGTCGTACATTGACGAACTATTGCATATAAAAAGCAAGTTAGAGGATTTGGATTTCTCAGTTGGTGACAAATGGTTGACTGGAATCATGTTATTGGGTTTACCAGAAGAATTCAATTCATTCACTCTGGGTTTGGTTGGTGGTAAAATGGAGTGGACACCGGATCAAATGCGGTTAAAATTATTGGAATTAAATTATAGTGGAGCTGTGAACTAAAGTGCGTTTCTGAGTAAAAACAAAAATCGTTTTCAGACGAAAAAGAAACAAGAACAAAGTTTTTTCCCTTTCAAATGCAATAAATACAATGAAAAAAGCCGTAAGGTAGCCGATTGTCCGAATAAAACCTCGAATGACACAATTAAGCCAACAGTCAATAAGAAAACAAATTTCAAGAAGGCATTTTTTGCTTTCGCATCAAATGATGGAATGAAGAACAAATCAAGTGACTGGTTTATTGATAGCGGCGCGTCAACACACATGACACCAAATGAAAATTTGATCAAAAATCGTGTCACGTCTACAGTAAATCAAATTACAGCAGCAAACAATTCAACCATGAAGGTAAATGGAAAAGACAAGGTGAATCTCAAGGTATATAATAATTTTGATATTGAAGTGGATGAAGTTTTATATGTTCCTGAATTATCAAGGAAATACAATTACTTTCAACAGTGAGGGCTGCACCGTTTATGATGATCAAATGTGTTCTTTGATAAATTGCGAACCAATTGATGGTATTTACAAAATTGATGGTGGTGTCGAAACATGTATGTTGACGGCGAAACAAGAAAATTCTATGGTTTGGCATAAGCGGATTGGGCATATAAATCACAAAGATTTGTGTAAAATGAGAGATGGTGTGGTTTCCGGAATAAAGTTTGCAAACGATATAACGATGATTCAAGCTTTCGAAACGTGTGCATATGGTAAACATGCACGATTACCATTTAAATCAAGCAAAACCCGTAGTAAAAATAAACTGGATCTGATTCACTCAGATTTATGTGGGCCGATGGAAAACAAATCAATCGGTGGTGCCAGATATTTTCTGATTTTCATTGGCGATTTTAGCAGAAAATGTTTTGTTTATTTTCTGAAGTCTAAAAAGGAAGTTTTTACAACATTCATCGAATTTAAAACGTGGATTGAAAAACAAAGTGAAAAAAAAAATTAAAATTTTACGTACTGATAATGGAACCGAATATTTTTCATGTGAATTCATAAATTTCTACAAGCAAAATGGTATTGAAAATCAATTGACGAATGTTTACACGCCACAGCAAAATGGTACAGCAGAAAGAATGAATAGAACGATAGTCGAGCGGTCTAAATGCTTGTTAATTGATGCAAAATTAAATGTCACATACTGGGCTGAAGCGGTCAACATGGCTATTTATATAATAAACAGATCAGTATCATCATTGTTGGTTGATAAAACTCCAGAAGAAGTATGGAGTGGCTCTAACGTTGATTTAAGGAATCTGAAAACATTTGGTTCTCCTGTTATGGTGCACATACCTAAAGAAAAACGTAAAAAACGGGACGTGAAGTCAACGAAAATGATATTTGTTGGTAATGATAATGAAAAGAAAGGTTATCGGTGCATAAATAAATCAACAAGAAAATTAACTGTTAGTAGAAATGTAATTTTTGTAAATGAAGCACCGGCTGAAATACATTCAGTGAGGGATATTGCAAGTGATGTTGATTCAGTGAGGGATAATGCAAGTGAAGTTGATGACACAGATGAGCAACATGAATCATTATTGGAAGAGGAAATGAGTATGACAATGGCAGATGTACAAGATATATCGAGTGATGACAGATATATGTCAGTTATTGGTCCTAATGATCCAGATTACGGTCCAGATGAGTCAATAACACCATCCAGTGAAGTTCGCCGTTCATCAAGAACACCAAAACCAAATCCAAAATATGTTGCTGAACTAACATGCAAAACAATGATCAACAATCAAGCAGATGATCCAGTCTCGGTTAATCAAGCTATGTCGAGACATGATGCAGTAGATTGGAAAAATGAAATGCAGGATGAAATAAATTCATTAATAGAAAATGAAACGTGGTCATTGGTCGATTTACCGTCAGGCAGAAAAGCTATAAAATCGAAATGGGTTTTTAAAACGAAAACAGATTCCGATGGTAATATTGTGAGACACAAAACGAGATTGGTTGCCAAGGGTTGTTCTCAGATTTATGGTCTAGATTATGAAGAGACATATTCACCTGTAGTAAGGTATGCATCGATTAGAGTATTGATGTCAATTGCTGTGAAACACAAGTTAAAGGTTCATCAGATGGATGCTGTTACTGCCTTTCTTCAGGGTGAACTTCATGAGGAAATTTATATGCAGCAACCTGAGAAGTATAATGATGGAACCAAGCAAGTGTGCAGACTAAATCGGGCAATATACGGACTAAAACAAGCTGGTAGAGAATGGAACATGAAACTCGAAGCAGCACTCAAGTCATTTGGTCTTGAGAAATCAAAAATGGACCCGTGTGTTTACTTCATCAAAGGTAATCACTTAATTTTGGCCATTTATGTTGATGATATACTTATTTTTTGGAAGGACGAAGCTCAATTGAAGAAAATAAAAGAGGCTTTGAGTACAGTGTTCAAGATGAAAGACATGGGACCGGCTAAAGAATGTGTTGGCATTCGCATAACCGAAGGCGAAGATAAAATTCAATTGGATCAATCTGTGTATGCTGAAGAAATATTGAAACGTTTTGGCATGCAAGAATGCAAACCAATTTCGACACCGACTAATCCAAATCAAAAATTGTCATTAAATATGCCGATGAGTAAAATTAATGACGGGGAAGTCAAAAATGTGCCATATCAGGAGGCTGTGGGCTCATTGCTCTATTTAGTTCAAGGAACCCGTCCAGATTTGGCATTTGCGGTTAATGACATCAGCCGCTTTAATACGAATCATAGTTTGGCTCATTGGAAGGTAGTCAAAAGAATTTTTCGATATTTAAAGAGCACTATCGATTACAAGTTAACATTCACAATCGAAAGTGATAATGAATTGGTTAGTTATTCAGATTCGGACTGGGGATCCGACATCGATAAACGGCGATCGTGCACAGGCTGTGTATTTAAGATGTGCAATGGGGCAATACAGTGGAGTAGCAAAAGACAACCAATGGTTGATTTATCAAGCACAGAGGCCAAATATATGGCATTGGCTTCGACGGTCCAGAAAGTAATATGGTTGAAACAATTTTGTTCAGATTTTCTTGATGAAATCAATACTGCGACAACGATTTTCTGTGACAACCATAGGGATTAATTAAATTAGCCGAATAGTTAAGGATTCAATCATTAACATCAAGTATATTTCAACTGACGAAATGGTTGCTGATAGTTTAGCGAAGGCAGTCACCAAAGACAAGTAATTTTTTGGCAATAAACTCATGAATTTGCAACAAGATGTGATTTATGTTTGATCTAATTTAGATAAATCAAGTAAAATCTGTTTATTTTTCTTAAAGTTTAATTTACTGGATATTGTTAAATTAATTTTATATTTTTTATTGGTTAAAATTTAAAATTTCTTTAAGATTTGAATTAACGATAGTTTGTTAAAATAACCTGAATAGTTTTTGAATTTGAGAATTTTAAAGTGAGGGTGTTGAAGAACAACATCTCTGATAACTTCATTCTAATGTAATAGCAGGCAACCCTTCTTTATTATTTTGACATTTGTTTTGTGCTGAATAAAATGATTTATTCGAGTTAAATATATAAAAGACAAAAGTCGTGTTTTATAATTTCAACACGCCCTAAAACTGTATTTACATGTTTTATAGTAGCTAAATTCGTTTCTCACTGACTAAACGTATTATAAATTTCATCTGTACTGTGACCTCTTGGATTGTTATTTGTGCTTATTAGAGCTCAAGAAAATTTCATTTTCTATAGGCGTCTTTAAAAAAATAAAAGTTGTTTTTAATATAAAACCAATAATTTGTTTCTGAACTATAAATTCGATTATTCGGAAAGCGTTCGTCCCCGAAGCTTCGGGATAAAGGAAGTTAGACTGTATTATATAATATGATTCTTTCGGCTTTTTCATACTTAAGTATTATATACTTACTTAATGTTTTACACGTCTTATAGGTAAGCTATCAAAATTTAAATTTTTGCGCCCCCAAATCTATGGCGCCCCAGGGCTTAGCCCTTTTAGCCCAATGGATAACGGGGCCCTGGCAAACACCAATGCTGATGCTCTATCGAGATTAGAGCTCATTGAGTATTTGGGCAGCGGAAAATTATCCTACCCAAAATACAATTGGTTCAATTAGAGAAGAACTACTCTTAAATAAACAAGGTAACCTCTCATTAAACGGCAGTATACCGAATAATGATATTAAAATAAACAGCAATAAGACATATAGACACTCGTCATTAGCAAAATTAGCAAATATCAAAATCCCCCTCGTACACTAACCGAAGAGTCATACAAAATGTATCAACCCTGAATAACAAAAAATGAGAACCCTCCTTGAGTTCTCTATGTGGTAGTTTGGTTTCACATAAAAATGGAAAATTTTGACCCAATTTTCTGCCCGAAAATTTTAAAATTACATTTCTCGAGATTATGAGAGTTAGAAAAGATGAAGGTTTCTCGAGAAGAAACCCTAATCCGATTTCGAATTCCAATGTGCACTGCAGTAATGCGCATATATAAATGATTTAGTAAATCCTTGTTCAGCCTCAGAAAAGAGAATTTTGTTTCAACGTTCTAGATCAGAGCTAAATTTTATTGTTTGACTACATAAATCTTTAAACCTTGGAATGCTCTCGTCCATTAACTGATCTGCTGATACAGTTATCTTTGCATTCAATATTGGATGGTAGGTATTGAATGATATCGGTTTCGTCATGTACAAATAAAATCCCCGATATGTTCCTAGGAGTTCTCTTAAGGGAACGAGACAATATTTAAAATCGAAATGAATCAATTGACATTTACGGATATAGCGGTTAAACAGCTGACGATAGAAGCGTACAGTCGCAGTATAATCATTACTGTTATGGCCTTTTTCAAATGTGGTAAAACACTAGGGTTGGATTATTTGTAGAACGGTGGATGATCCTAATTTACCTTATGTCTAAGCATTTAGTATTATGGAATGAAATATAATTAAAAACCATCAAATTTACCGTAATCAATAATCGTCTAATTATTTATTTTATTTTTTATCACATCAAACTGATTAAGCACTTTTGCGGTTTTGCCCAAAATTACTTGAATATACAAATATTTTTACAACTGATAACAATATTGGTGTAAGGTTTTACCTATAACGTTTGTAATCGCACCCATGTGCCATTTTTCAACGCCAAAATTAATGCACTTGGTGAAAATTCAATTTTCATTGCTGTCTTCTCGCACACTACCACTTTATAATTTCTTAGGACATGCACCAAACCTAAACGTGTCTGCATCAATCCAAAACGCATTCCAATACAATTGCGTGGACCTTCACCAAATGGTAGGAATGTAAATGGGTGACGGGTTGCTTTGTTTTCGGGTAAAAATCGGTCGGGATCAAATCTATCTGGATCTGGAAAAATATCAGGATTTGTGTGCATTCCAAGTACTGGAATTGATACTAATGTTCCTTTTTCAATGATATGCTTGGAGTTTGGAATTTTATATTCTTCGGTACATGAACGAATTAAACTGTCGACAGCTGGGAATTTGCGAAGTGTTTCTGGAAAAAATGTCAAAATAGTTACATTTGTTGAATAATATACGAAATTTTATTGACAGTTTACCATTAATCGTTCTATCTAAATAGTCCATTGCCAAAATAGATTCATACGTCACTTTTCCATCATGGTTATCGATGTGTTTAAGAATATCCTCGCGAACTTTGTCTTGAATGTCTGGATTTTTCGCCAATTCAAACAAGCAGTACGACATAGTAGTGGATGATGTTTCAAATCCAGCCAAGAAGAAGAGATAACACTGGGCCGCAATTTCATTAAAGTTTAACTTATCAATCGTCGATTTGCCATCAGCACTTTCCATTTCAATGAGTAACTTCAAAAAATCATTACGCACTACAGAACTACTTTTACGATGATCCAATGTTTCACGCACCACATTTAAAAAAAAATTTGAAACTGAACTTTCGGTTGTGACCATTCTTAATTTTCGTGCTATACTCGGGAATGCAATCGAAAAAAGTGTTTTCAGTTGTGTAATCGCCGGTGGTTCAAATACTTTGCGCCCATAAACACGAAATTCGGCATCCGGATTTTTCAGCGAATTGCAATCAATTCCAAATGCACAATTTCCAATCACATCGGTCGAAAAACGTCCCAAAATATCTTTAATCTCGATCATTTCATTATTTTCGGCAATTGGTTTTAAATACTCTTCCAGCTCTTCGGCACATCGTAACACAATATTGTACATCATTTTCATTTTGCCTGAAGTAAATGTTGGTGTTAATTTTGCACGTAAACTTTTCCATTTGGCACCCTCAAGCGCGAATAAATTTGCCGATAGTGGATCATCTCGTTCGTTGTGATACAGGCCATGATCTTGGAAATGATTAAAATCTTTTACCAGCACATTTTTCACTAATTCCGGATCGAGTATCATCACAGTAGGTTCAACAAAAAAGTATAGTCCACAAATAACATCTTTGCCGACAAATCTTTTATAATTTCTCAAATTTATCATGGCCGCATGCTCCACGGTGCCCGCACCCTTGAGGCTGCCCAACGGGAACGATGGTTCAGAATATTGAATGCCACGTTTTTCGAAATATGAATACTTCCGTTTAACAAATAGATAGCCTAACGTGAACAAACTGATCGCCGCTAGTATAATATAACTAAATACACCACAATTGCACTCCATTGTATCATGGAGGCTTATAAAATATAATAAAACAAATTTATTGTGTGTTGCAAGTTCAAGAGTAGAATGTTAACTAATTAATTTATCAGTTGCAACTTTCAATTTTATTAACAATTATGTAAGAGCGTTTTTATTTTCATTAACCAAAATAGTTGATAAGATAATTTTATTTTATTGATTGTCTACTACAATTTGCTGACTAATTCTGGAGTTGTTTTATAATTTAGAATTCGGCCACTTAAATGAGTCACTATACATTTGTACGAACGTGATTGTCACACTACCTACTAGTAATTAGTAGAGGCATCGATTTCATTTTACAAATCAATGCGAGTTCATAGTACGTTTGTATTTTGTTGAAATGAGTCGTTCAATCATTAAATTTCTTTATACTAATTATTGAATTCGTTTGTTGATAAAAATGTCAGTGACAGTGCAAAAATGTTAATGGGTCTTCAACCGTCATACATTACAAGCCATAAACAGAATTTTGCAAAGTCAGTATTCCTCGCATGATTATGTGCTAGGTATATTGAAGAATTCGCTTAACAATTTGGTCACTGATTTTTATCATTTGCCATTGAACCGAAATTCGGCAACATTTCCATTGCTTTTGCAACCCAATAAATTTAATAGGCGAAATTGTTCAAAATAAATTCAAATTTAAAATAAATGGTCCATTATTGTCGTTTTTCCTGCTCGTCTCCTTCGTGCCTTTAGCAAATATTTGTCTGTACTCATCCCAAATATGATTTAAACTGAATATAACAAATTTACAAATGGGTTATTTATCGCTGGCAGCAGTGAAATATTTTCAATTTATTTTCGATGTTGGCCAGTTTGTTTGGAAAACAAACAATTTTTGAAATCCGATTGGAAAATTATTATCGACTTAGTAAAGTGTTGTTACGTTTTGCCTTGTTAATCAAGGTTCGAATCACTGGATTGTGCATAAAAACAAACCACTTCAATTAATCACCAACCAATTTATTTATTGAGCACTACAACTAAATTGTGTTAATAAAAATTCACAAAATCACTTATTATCATTTTTAGACAATTTTACAGTTCACTTATAATTTTTAAATGTCACTAAAACAATTTTTAAATCACTTTTTTAATTAACTTTTCATCTTCACACTATCGCTTACCAAAAACTAACGAATCAATTTGAATTCGTTCACTCCTTATATACTCAAACCAAAACTTCTCGAAAATTTATGATTGTTCCGGTAAGAACAGTTCAGAAACATTTAGAACAGTTTTATCATGGTGTTGAATAGCTGGAAAACACCTAAATCCATAGTAGCCGGATCACCTAAAATAGAAATGTCAACATAACCTTAATCACAGAATTTTTTTATTTATTAAACTCTATTAAAAACTTATCTTCACTTATTTAAAATTTGTCCAGTCACATTCCATTAAACATTCTAAAATATTAAAATAATTAAATTAATTAATTAAAAATTAAAATTAGGAAAAATTATATAAAAAAAAATCACTCACTAATATTATTGTTTACAATATTTTGAAGTGACGTTTAGTTTTATGACTTAACTTAAATTTTGTATCAATTTCATTAAGCCAACATTCAGGCTAAACATGTTTACATGTACTTATGTTTTAATTAAAAATTGTATAAGCTCTTAATTTAGATGTCGCGATTTATAATATTTATTTATATTATTAGTAAATTTTATAGCAAAATTATAACTAGTTTTCTAATTTTTGCATATCATTCATTACGATTGTGATACTCCAAGCCAAATTATTAAAAAATACTTAAAATTATATTATATTAAACACAATAAAAATTGAATTTATAAATATTTGAACAAAGTATTTTAATTGTGAGGAGCAAAAATTCAACGTTCGTAAACAATATACAGTCCGCTAAGTCGAATAAAAAACTTGGGATAAATGCAAAGGCGTCATAAACCACAAATAGTGCAGTTTTACTTACGACTGTCGTTGCCCCAACATTTTGGTCCTTCGAGCCGGATGGTCGGCCGAAGTTATCATCCAAATCAACATTATCATCATTTAATCTAGTTTAATCAACTAGCTAGATCAACATATAAGTATCCAGGTGCCGTAGAATATCGGAGGCGTGACCGCGTGTTATAATCAGATAAGTAGACTTTTATATAAGATTGCTAAAGTGAAATTATAAAATTAAAAACGCTTATTTCTCCGTAAAATCCTTGATTTTTAAAAGCGAACAATAGGGCTAAAATAAAATTCAAGTGAAACGAGAAAACTTGTGTATTTAAATCAACGGGCAAACCGCGTGCCTAGTAAGTAGCCATTTTCTATTGTAACAAAAACTAAATTCTTAACCAGTTTTGAAGTGCTATTAAGTGACTTTTGATTAAGTTTGTGCCTGTAAATAAAAGAAAAACCAATTACATAAGTGAAATTTATAAAATTAACCAGTGATCTAAAACAATTTATTGTGGTTTTTAGTACTTTGGGTCTCAATATAAAGGGCCCCTATCTCGTTAGCCAATAACTAATTTGTTAACTATAATTGAATTCTCAATATGGCAGAAACATTGGCGGCTCTTAAAAAACAGCGCAGCACAAATAAGTGTAAATTAACTAATTTAGTCAAGTATGCGCGAGAAGATCACACCGCTACCAATGTAACCGAGTTAACCACTCGTTTAAAACGCGTCGAAAAATTAATGGAGGAGTTTACGGAATTGGAGCTTCGAATATTCACTGAAAGTGCTACTGAAGAAAGCGATTTCGCGTACGAGGAAAATTACTACATTGCTACTTCGGCACTAAATAATTGGATTCGGACAAAAAATCTAAATCAAGGGGTAATAAATCTTGATGAGACTACAAATGCGACGTTCAGTGGTGAACACTCCCAAGTGAAATTGCCGAAAATACACATACCGGCATTTTCCGGAGAATACTCTGAGTGGCAATCTTTTCATGACATGTACACTAGCACCATACATGAATCACCAAATCTGAACCCAGTCCAAAAGTTTCAGTACTTAAAGGGACTTCTTCGAGGCGAAGCAGCGGTTTTACTACGCCATATTGCAGTGACAGAAGGCAACTACATTGGAGCGCTCAACAAATTAAAAGAGAGATATGATCGCAAAAAATACATAATAAATACCTTCATTCGAACTTTCTTTGAGCAGCCATCCATTCACCAATCTACAGCAAGTAACATAAAACGTCTCATGGATACGTCAGTTAGGGTGACCAGACATACCCCTTTCTGGGGTATTATACCCCTTTTTCCGTTCTAAATTCGAAAATACCCCAATTTTAAAAAATGAAATGGGGTATGAAAAATACCCCAAAATCGTCAAAATTAAAATGTTGTAATTTTTTTGCGTGCAGATGCTGTGTTTATACTATGTACTATGTTTATAATTTTATGGGTTATTGCGGGCCAAATGCTTAACAGATGGTGACAATTTACAAGAGGTGAAGTTTAAAAAACGGGTAATGCTTTTTTGAAAGCTATACTTAGTTGTTTATATTGAAGAGCGGTTTTCATTTAAGGAAATAAGTACGAGTTGCTACAAGCATTAAAACTTAAAAAACTTCCAGTGTTTGATGATTTATTAAAAATTATCAACCAATTCAATGTCCAAGGTGTAGCTGTAGATAAATTGTACGAGGAATATGTTCTATTAAAAAACCAAGTAACACAACTAATCAATACCTACCAATTCATCGGAGGATTATGAAAAAATTTGGATGAATTTTTTGAGTGATAATAATTCTCCTAATGTAGAAAAGTTGATGATCTTTCATACCACACTCCAATGCAAGGAGCAAAAGTATATTTTCCCAAATGTTCTTTGCTTGGAGAAAAGAAAGAAATCTGTTGCACGTTGTTTCAATTGAAGGCGAGCTTCTCATTAAAACTTTCAGTTTTCCTGTAAAGAATTTTATTCTTACGCATAGATTAAAACCTTTTGAAACAAACTCGCTCCAGTGAAAAGTATTTGAATTGATAAGTTCTATTTCTATGTATCTTGTTTTGTTAAATTAATTATTTATTTTATTTTTTTGTGATCTAATTTGCAATTTGAAATGATATTTTTTTTTTAATTATTGTTATAATCAAGCGTTCCTACTATATGTGTAGTATTTACAATACAGAAACATTAACTTTTACCAAAACATTAAGAAGACTGAATTAATAAAACTACTAAATAAATAAATTTCGACTGAGTATTTTTTCCAAAATAATTTTCTAGAATTCGCCTCTAGAATCTACCCCAAATTGATTCGCAGTCATACCCCTTTCTGGGGTATTATACCCCATTTTTGGAATTTTGACCAGAGAATTGGCCTACCCCAATTTGTAAATTTTGATCTGGTCACCCTACGTCAGATGAAGTCATTCGCGGACTTCAAGCCCTTGGTGAAATAGGCGAAACACGAGATCCTTGGTTGATCTACATATTGCTGCAAAAATTAGACGAAAAATCAAAGGCGCTGTGGGCAGAACATTCAGCAGAAATGATCAATCCGAAATTCTCAGAATTTTTGAAGTTCCTCGGCCGAAGAATAGATACTCTTGAGTCATTAATTCCTGCTTCTAGACGAACCAGTAGCAAATCCGAAGTAAAAAGTCATGTAGTTGCTGGAGATCCAGAGAAACCAATTCAGGGTCATGCTGCGATTACATCAACGATTGATTATCAATGCGCAATGTGCAAAGAAAAGGGTCATTTACTATACACCTGCAACAAATTTCAATCATTAGACGTAAAAGGGCGCATGGAATTTGCCAGCGGGACCAATAGATGCTTCAACTGTCTTAGTACAAGACATCCAATTTTCAAATGTCCATCAAAACGTCGTTGTCAAAAATGTGGTATGAAGCATAACACCCTGCTGCACTCAGAACAAAGCTCAGATGACGTCCAAAAGCAAACTCAGTCTACAGCACCAGAAAAAGTACACGGCCTTCATTCACAATATGAAGCAGCCTCCGTAATACTACCTACGGCCATCATAAATGCAGTTGACGATTCGGGAATGCTAATCCCTTGCAGAGCACTATTAGATTCTGGGTCACAAGCCAGTTTCATTACTGAATCCTGTGCGCAACGTCTTCGCTTGAAAAAGACAAATGCACGTATTTCAATAAGTGGGATAGGACAAACGGGCTCTGGAATATCCAAGGGTTTAGTCACCATTCATGTCAGGCCTAAGCATTTTCCTGAATTTTCGATAAATGCTCTTGTAATGGCAAAAATAACCAGCCAACTACCTCCGCAAAAGTTAATTATAAATATAAAATCTTATAAAGGAATCGAATTAGCTGATCCACAATTTGATCAGAGCAAAAATATAGACATTTTAATTGGAGCTGACCATTTTTTTAACCTCCTCCAAAATGGCCAAATCAAATCTACTCTGAATGAACCCATTCTTCAAAACACAGTCTTTGGATGGGTAGTTTCAGGGCAATCCAGTAATCGCAAAGATGATCAGCTAATTTCAATGCTAGCTTTATCCAACCAAGAATCCGAAATGATAAATATTGATCGAAGCTTACGAAAATTCTGGGAATTGGAATCACTCAACAACCAAGAAATCATTCTTTCACCAGAGGAAACATTTTGTGAGAATCACTTTACAAAGAATTTAGAAAGAAATAATCAAGGCCGATATATCGTCAAACTTCCCTTTAAGGAATCCCCCGACCAAATAGGAGAATCACTCGCATGTGCCATACAAAGGCTCAGAGGTATGGAACGCCGTTTCATCAGGGATCCTAGCTTTGCGAAGTTATATCAAGACTTCATGCTTGAGTACCAAAATCTCAACCATATGATTGAATTTTCACCACCAAACGACCAACAATCTCAATTCTATCTACCACATCATGGTGTACTTAAAGCATCAAGCGAAACCAGCAAAATGAGAGTTGTCTTTGACGGATCTGCGAAATCCAGCACAGGTGTTTCCCTAAACGATTGTTTAGCAGTTGGGCCTAACGTTCAATCAAGTTTGTACGCCATCATTCTTCGATTTAGGGAACACAAATACGCATTTTCCGCGGACATCGAAAAGATGTACCGACAAGTCGAAATATCTCCCAGTGACGCAAAATATCAGCAAATAGTTTGGAGAGATGATTCTTCAAAACCTATCCGTCATTTCCGCCTAATGACAGTGACTTATGGGCTGGCTTCAGCTTCATTCCTGGCTACTCGAGCTTTAAAGCAGATCGCCGAAGAAAACAAAAATTCTTCACCACACGTCTCTCATGTCATAGCTTCTGATATTTACGTGGATGATCTTATGACCGGAGCTGAAAATGAAGATGAATTACACCAGTTGAGAGAAAAAATCTCTGAAATTTTAGAAGGTTACGGTTTTCACCTCCGGAAGTGGAAGTCAAATAGCAGCAAAACATTAAGGAATATCGCTCATGAACATCAAGATGCTGATAACAACAAAATAATAAGAGATCACACCCAAATACCTTCAGAATCAGTTAAGGTTTTGGGAGTTCATTGGAACCCAAAAACTGATAATTTCACCTTCACATCTCAACTACCGGATTCCAACAGCTATACAAAACGTTCTGTTCTTTCCGAAGCAAGCCGGCTATTTGATCCACTGGGTTGGGTGTCTCCGGTTGTAATAACATACAAAATTTTCCTACAGATGCTTTGGGCAGATAATCTAGAGTGGGACGATCCAATTCCGCATGATAGAGTTGTCCTTTGGGAAAAAATGAGGAACAGCTTGAAGACAATCAATAAAATTTCCATACCAAGATTTATAAATTCGTTCAAAGATTCCATTACTGACATACATGGTTTCTGCGATGCAAGCCAATCAGCTTATGCAGCTGTTGTATTTTTCAGAACAATACAAGCAGATGGTAAAATTTCGGTGCAACTCATTTCCTCGAAAACAAAGGTAGCACCTATAAAGCAGCAAACACTGCCACGACTCGAACTATGTGCAGCAGTTTTATTAACAAAACTCATTCAAGTTGTCAAACGAGAAACAACTACCAATATAAGCGAAACATTTGCCTGGACTGATTCACAAATTGTTCTCGATTGGCTCGCAAGCCACCCAAGACGATGGAGCACGTTTGTAGGCAACCGCACAGCTGAGATCCTCTCCGGTCTATCTCGAAAAAATTGGAGGCACGTTCCTTCGACCGACAATCCGGCAGACTGCGCTTCCAGAGGTTTATCAGCTAGTGAATTAAAATCACATCTATTATGGTGGAATGGGCCAAGTTGGTTGCATAAAGCTTCTGCTGCTTGGCCGCCTCAGGCAAGTCATTATGGTAATCTTGATGAAAAGGCCAATAAACCGATCACTTTTGCTTTCATTTGCACTAAATCCAATGAATGGTACGACGAAATGATCAGTAGGTATTCGTCATTTCACAAATTGCAAAGAGTTTTGTGCTACATTTTGCGATTTATCGGCAACGCATCAAAGCCCTTAGACTTCAGAATCAAAGGCAATCATTTAAGGCGTGACGAGCTATTCCACGTAGTGCGCATAGTTTGTCAACACGAGCAACAACAATATTACGAAGATGACATTAAAGTATTGCAGTTAGAAGGAGAAGTCAGAAAATCCAGTTCTCTTAAATCATTGGATCCTTTTCTTGATGATTCCGGATTACTTCGGGTTGGCGGTAGACTGCACAATAGTTTGGCCCCATATTCAACAAAGCACCCGATAATCATGCATCTTAAATCGAGAATTACAGCACTTATCCTTCAAGACATCCATTTGGCAAATAAACACGCTGGTCCAACTCTTCTTCTATCCATTGCTCGTCAAGATTATTGGATACCAAATGGGAAAACGAAGGCAAAGGAAATCATAAGAAAATGCGTTATTTGCTCTAAATTCAAAGCACAATGCCAAGAACAACTTATGGGTAGCTTACCCCGTGCACGAGTAGAGTTGATTCGACCTTTTCTGAAAACTGGTGTAGATTATGCTGGTCCCATATCGATCCACCTAACCAAGGGACGAGGACAAAAAACCTACAAGGCTTACATATGTCTATTCATATGTCTAAGCACAAAAGCTGTCCATTTAGAGCTAGCAAGTGATTTATCCAGCGATGCTTTCCTAGGAGCTCTAAAAAGATTTACTGCAAGGCGAGGAATTTGTCGTGAATTACATAGTGATAATGGAACCAATTTTATTGGCTCCGACCATAAACTGCAAAAGGAATTCAACAAGCTAATTAAAAACTCAAATAATGTCTCTAATTATCTTTCTAGTAATCGCATCACCTGGAGTTTCATTCCACCAAGTTCCCCACATTTTGGTGGACTGTGGGAGGCGGCAATAAAATCAACGAAATTTCATCTCAAGAGAGTAATAGGAAAACATATCTTAACCCTTGAGGAGATGAATACGTTGTTAGCTGAAATAGAAGCCATTCTAAATTCAAGGCCTTTAAGCACCATCAACGACGTAGAGGTCGATCCACTTACCCCATCGCACTTCTTAATTGGACATCCACATACCAAAATTCCAGAAATAGACATTACTCATCTTAAAGTATCGCATTTAACTCGATGGCAACTCGTTCAACAAATGGGCCAGCACTTCTGGAAAAGGTGGTATATAGAATATCTCACCTCTCTGCAGCAAAGAACCAAATGGAGAACCAGAAAAGCATCAATCCAGGCAAACGACGTTGTCTTAATAAAAGACAAAAACTTACCCGTCAACCAGTGGCCGCTTGCACGGGTCATAGAAATTCATCCCGGTTCCGATGGTCTGGTCAGAGTAGTCACCTTAAAATCCGGCAACAATGAGTTCAAACGTCCCATAAATAAACTCTGTATTTTACCAGTTTATCCAGAATCGCCAGACAAAACGCAACAACAAACACCATGATCATCCAGATTTTTATAAAATAACACAACAAAATTAAAATACAAGCAACAAGACATCATCAAGTAGACAACAGGACATCATCACAAAATAAAGGCATTGAAACATTCGTGTTCCATCTATGTATTATCATCTTGAACCATCCCGTTCAAAGGGGGGTGTATGTTGAATAGCTGGAAAACACCTAAATCCATAGTAGCCGGATCACCTAAAATAGAAATGTCAACATAACCTTAATCACAGAATTTTTTTATTTATTAAACTCTATTAAAAACTTATCTTCACTTATTTAAAATTTGTCCAGTCACATTCCATTAAACATTCTAAAATATTAAAATAATTAAATTAATTAATTAAAAATTAAAATTAGGAAAAATTATATAAAAAAAAATCACTCACTAATATTATTGTTTACAATATTTTGAAGTGACGTTTAGTTTTATGACTTAACTTAAATTTTGTATCAATTTCATTAAGCCAACATTCAGGCTAAACATGTTTACATGTACTTATGTTTTAATTAAAAATTGTATAAGCTCTTAATTTAGATGTCGCGATTTATAATATTTATTTATATTATTAGTAAATTTTATAGCAAAATTATAACTAGTTTTCTAATTTTTGCATATCATTCATTACGATTGTGATACTCCAAGCCAAATTATTAAAAAATACTTAAAATTATATTATATTAAACACAATAAAAATTGAATTTATAAATATTTGAACAAAGTATTTTAATTGTGAGGAGCAAAAATTCAACGTTCGTAAACAATATACAGTCCGCTAAGTCGAATAAAAAACTTGGGATAAATGCAAAGGCGTCATAAACCACAAATAGTGCAGTTTTACTTACGACTGTCGTTGCCCCAACACATGGAAAATTCCATTTTAGTACAATAGAACTTTGCGCTATCAATTAACTTATTCCATTCTATCCTAGGTGTCACCGTAACAATATTTTCTTCAGATATACTGCAGAAACCAACAGTAAAATCAACAGCTGTATTCTTTTTACATCGCTTAAACCATAGAATAGAATGGACCACCAGCAATGGCTTTTAACTGTCTCCAACATCTGCAGCGCAAAGTAGCCTTGTGACCGACACAGTAACTATAGCAAGCAATATCAAAATTAGTACCCACACGGATATCGCTACCAATTTAAGTAGATTTATTTATTACTAACAGATGTCACTGCAGCTTCATCTATCGTAAATCTTATAAATCTAAATAATAAATCGTATGTTAGAACAAAGTTAATTAACAATAAAATAATTATGGGTTAATAAAATAATTTTTTTGAATTAAAGTTTTTTATTTTGTAAATTTAAATTTGCAGTGACATCTGTTGATACTAAATGTATCTACTAAATGTTGACATCTGTGGGTGCTAATTTTGATTATACTTGCTATAGTTACCCTATCGGTCACAAGGCTACTTTGCGCGTTGCAAAACGGGTGCAAATTTTAAAATATCCAAAAGGATCTAACAGTATACTTTTGCACCGTTTGGAGTAAACGCAAAAGTTGTCAACAGCGGATTTTTTTAAAAGGTACTTCCTAGAGATTATTTTCGTTCTATCGGAGTAAATATTTACACCGTTTGGAGTTTTCGTGGAAAAGTAAAATTGTAAGAGAATTTGGCTGTATTAGTTAAATTCGCTAAATCAACCTGCATATTCTTTCTGTATATAAAGAATGTAAATTGGGTTTGTGATACAATCAGTCTAGTAGCCGCGTCCTGATGAGAAGATTAAATTTTCTTACAATCTTCGGAACATATTATCGTTGAGTTTCGTTGAGTGATTGTTCGTAAATACTAATATACTTCTATTCTACGTGTTAATTTGTAATACCCATTAAAAATGGTTAAAAACCGGTTGCATATTAGAAATTACACGAATTAATTAATTAACATTCAAAATTGAAGTAAAACAATAACTTTTATCGGTGTGATTTCGCACTACAAAAATCTTTTAATTTTATCCCATATCCTTAAAAACAAGTATCCGAAAATGTGTTTACAATTTCTCTTTCACGCGTGATTCTTTCTATCCGTCGAGTGTGTAAGCGTGCTTCCTTAAAGAGTGATTTGTGATTTTTTATTGTTAAAATGTTTATCCGATAAAAGTAAATTACGATCAAAATAATTACTAATTTAGGATAAAAAAAATTGTATCCGATCGGTGGGATACTATGTGACACCGATTCGGTGTCAGGAGAACTCCGTTTTTTTTTTCTGTGCAGGTGGTACAATTTTAAATATGGGAAAAATATCATTACCAAAAAATTTAAAAAAAACTTCTGATTGACTAAAGGATGGATATAAGGGTGTAAATAAAAGGCTTTTCCGGCAGTATTGCATGGTGGCCGTTACAAAAGTAACATGAGCAGCGAATGCGAAAGAAAAAGTTCTTCATTGGCTTAAGATTTAATTTTTTATTTTTCACGTGGAAAAATTAAAACTACCTAGTAAATTTATTTCACTACCCTATGACGCTAAAAAGTATAACGAGTTCTCCAAAACGTCACTGCTGCAGCTACCATATAATTGAAGAATTAGAAACAAAGGCAACATTTTCATCTTAAAGTCAATCCACATTATGTCCTTAAGGTATTGTTAGAACAAATTTATTTATTTATTTACGGGAGTAGCATTTGATCAATTCATCAAAGTTATCTTTGATCAATTTATTGACACAGCATCAGGTAAAAACACATTACACGACACTGTAGGCATAATTTAGCAAAATGTGCCTCTGGTCGATAATATAGAAGACGATATGGTAGATACACAATTGTTTAGCAAGCAAGCAATTTTCAAATGAAATAAATAAAATATTTGCGAACCAATTTGCCCATTTTATTTTACGGACTTAAAAAATTGTTATCAATCATATCGTTTTTTTGTAAAAACAAACAAGAGTCATAGAAAAAAAAAATTTGAAATTAAAATTTGCTTGGTGAAACTGCCACTCTACTTGGTCTAGTTGTCATATTTTTCGACTTGCGGATTGTGATTTGCTAAATTATCGAGTATTTACCCCGAAATCTTAGAATTTAGATGAAATCCAAAAGATATATCGGATAATATCGAAGAACAAAACAAAACTGAAAAAAATTGTAGCAATAAAAAATTGCGAAAAAGATGTCGAAAGTTTGATGCAATTACTCCCGAGTTGGATTCATATAATGTAAAAAAATTCGAATTGTAGAAACGTTATTACCACCTACAGATGAGCGACGTTCCATAATTACAGAATCCTTACAATTAATAAAAAAAGGTTGATATATACTTTGGATGCTTTCACAAGCATTAAAAAACCCGAATACTCCGATGTGGGTTGGCTTTAACAGCAAGTTTATACAAGGCTTTAATCTCTAAATAAAAAATTTGTTATCTAACGCCTATCAATGAATCACCTACTTCTAAAAATGTTGTTCTCGAAACATTAAAAGAAAGCCAAAAAATCGCTGAAGAAGTACAGCAGTGTTATATTGAAGTTAAGTACGATTTGGCTATCGCTAAAGTTGCGATGCAAATCCAATCTAGTGTGCAGCCATTATTTGATGATCTTTTCATATTATGCTTGCATATTTCAAAGCTGTATGTTAATTTATATCAGACTGTGGTCTAACGAATGTTGCTATGGAAAGTGAAATAATAGCAAATGGATCTGTTGATCCATTCATTTCAGGCAAGCACTTCAATGAATGTAAACTTTTACACCCACTGATGGCAGTTGAATTAGAAATTTTCTTGGAAAATGAAAAAATAACGATTCCAGAAAATTTAAGTATAGAGCTGAAGGAGTTTAAAGATCAAAAATGATCTTATAGTGATTTATTACAAAATAGTGATGCCTCACAAGCCTATTTGAATGGAGCTTATGGTAAAATGCCCCACTTTATATGAGGTACATATATCTCTTTAACTATTCCAAAATTTTTTATAACAGGTTAGCTGCACGCCTACTATAACACGTAGTCTTGCAAGACCCAATCGCACCGCATTACGCTTCATAATCAGACGATCGGCGATATACATTTTATCTCACACTTAAACCTACCCATAGCGTCACTGTCTCGCACTCATGTACAATATTCCACTAAAATGATCTGTCTTTATGAAAATATGTTTTTTTAGGTATATACATTATTCTGTCTATAATTCTTATATTTTTTAAAAATCTACGGAATTCAAGTTTAAAATCGCCTGGCAACATTTTAGACCCAACCAAATGATCTGGATTTTTATTTTATATTTCATTAATATGGCATTAAAATTTCAAAATGCCTCAATATTTTGCAAAAAAATTTCGCAACTTAAAACATTCAAAGGTTGATAACGCTCTGCTACCCTTCAGCCAGATCTTTGATTTTATGTTTAGACATTGCTAAAGAAGTGTTACACAAATTTTCATGCTGCCTCAAGTACCTACTCAAAATCAACTCTCCTACTACTTGGATAATGCTAGACCGGATAATAATTTAAACAATTTAAAAGGTATTTGTGTATACAAATTATGACATCAAATATGAAAAGCAACCGGAAAAGTAAACCAAGGCGGACCGGAGACGGATTAAATTACAACCAGCGGATATCAGGCTTCATTTTGCTAGTAAGGAATCCGAATACTGTATTAGTATATTGTATATTTTGTAGGTTAATATCTATGTATGAAATTTTTATCAACAACATAATATTCAGTTTCGATCGAGCATTAAAATTAATGTGAAATGAACATTGAAATTAACCAAAATCTAGCCTTATACAACTTATCATATAAACAATACCATAGTAAACGAATGGATGATGCTATAGGGCGTGCCCAATCGTGTGAGCTCACGCCTGACCGTTATAAATGCGGTGAAATCCGGTATTTCAGTATGTATAGTAAATCTTTATTCCACAAAATTTGAATTCAATTGTCGGACAAAATTTACGAATTTTTTAAATCGAGTTTCGATCTAGCATTGAAATAATTCTACTTGGTTGTTTTCATGTTGAATTGACCTTCTCTATTAAATTTATTTTATTAACTCCCACTAATAAAACGACACTAAATTTAAATAATTTTATATTGTTCTTTGATGTGTGATTTGAATCTTAATATTGATTTTCAATATTTCACGTATTCATACGAAATGACGCGATCGGTCGCATCTATTTACCATGACACTACAATTTTTATAAAAAATGATTGATTATTGTACATATACTCCAGAAACACATTACTAATGCTCTAATCTAATCAAATTAACGCGATCTTCATTTTGTATTTTGGAACTGTTTAGTACATAATGAGAAGATTAACCCTAATATTATCTACTACTAAATTATAATTATATAAAATAAAATGAAATAGCAAAATACGACAACCAAAATAGCAAAGTTCTATATCTTATCTTATTCTTTATACGACTGTTTCGTTTTGATTTCGAAAAAAAACCGAATATGCCAAAATATTTATTCTTACATAATTCTCAATGAAATTCTTGAATTCATATAATTCAATGTCATGAACGAAATTATTTAGTTACTGTTTTGCTCTTAAACTGTGTTGTGCGTTAAATTGTATAGTTAATAAAAAATTCGTTACAATGGTGTGCTACTGTAGTACACTTAGTTATGTCGTACTAGCGGTGATCAGTTTTTTTACGCTAGGTTACCTATTTGTGAAACGGAAGTACTCATATTTCCAGAGACGCGGAATTCAACATTCTGAACCAAAGTTCCCGTTGGGTAGCCTTAATGGGGCCGGAACTGTTGAACACACCGCTATGATAAATTTAAAAATTTATAAAAAATTTGTCGGCAAAGATGTCATCTGTGGACTATACTTTTTTGTTGAACCCTCTGTGATGATACTTGATCCGGAGCTAGTGAAAAATGTTTTGGTAAAAGATTTTAATCATTTCCAAGATCATGGCCTGTATCACAACGAACGAGATGATCCACTATCGGCAAATTTATTCGCGCTTGAGGGTGCCAAATGGAAAAGTTTACGATCAAAATTAACGCCAACATTTACCTCAGGCAAAATGAAAATGATGTATAATATTGTGTTACGATGTGCCGAAGAGCTGGAAGAGTATTTAAAACCAATTGCCGAAAATAATGAAATGATCGAGATTAAAGATATTTTGGGACGTTTTTCGACCGATGTGATTGGAAATTGTGCATTTGGAATTGATTGCAATTCGTTGAAAAATCCGGATGCAGAATTTCGTGTTTATGGGCGCAAAGTGTTTGAACCACCGGCGATCACACAACTGAAAACACTTTTTGCGATTGCATTCCCGAGTATAGCGCGAAAATTAAGAATGGTTACGACCGAGAGTACCGTTTCAAAATTCTTTTTAAATGTGGTACGTGAAACATTGGATCATCGTAAAAATAGTTCAGTTGTGCGTAATGATTTTTTGAAGTTACTCATTGAAATGGAAAGTGCTGATGGCAAATCGACGATTGATAAGTTAAACTTCAATGAAATTGCGGCACAGTGTTACCTCTTCTTCTTGGCTGGATTTGAAACATCATCCACCACTATGTCATACTGCTTATTCGAATTAGCAAAAAATCCAGACGTTCAAGACAAAGTTCGCGAGGATATTCTTAAACACATCGATAACCATGATGGAAAAGTGACGTATGAATCTATTTTGAAAATGGATTATTTAGATAGAACGATTAATGGTAAGAATCCAACATTGTCTCGTTCAAGTCGAAATATATGTAAAACATTTTTGTCTTTTATTTCATATATTTCCAGAAACGCTTCGCAAATTCCCAGCTGTCGCTTCTTTAATTCGTACATGTACCGAAGAATATAAAATTCCAAACTCCAAGCATGTCATTGAAAAGGGGACATTAGTATCGATTCCAGTACTTGGAATGCACACAAATCCTGATATTTTCCCAGATCCAGATAGATTTGATCCTGACCGATTTTTACCCGAAAACAAAGCAACCCGTCATCCATTCACATTTCTACCATTTGGCGAAGGTCCTCGCAATTGTATTGGAATGCGTTTTGGATTGATGCAGACACGTTTAGGTTTGGTGCATGTCCTAAGAAATTATAAAGTGGTGGTTTGCGAAAAGACAGCAATGAAAATTGAATTTTCACCAAGTGCATTAATTTTGGCGTTGAAAAATGGCACATGGGTACGATTACAAAAGGTTTAGTTTTATATCAACAATAAAAATTGTTACCAGTTTGATGTGATGAAAAATAAATAAATAATTTTTTTTTTTTCGCTGGCGCTACATCCCATAGAGGGATTTGGCCGCTTCATTTTTAAGTTTTCGTAATCATTTTTGTTAACGGATAATGAGTGATTAATTCATTGATCCTACCCTTAACTAGCCGTGATTTTTTCATCACCCGCCGGGAATCGAACCCAGGACCTCCGGAGCGTAAAGCAAGTATGCTAACCACTGTGCCACCGGGGCGGTAAATAAATAATTATAAGTGGTAAATTTCGCACAGAATTAGTTATGGGAATTCTGTGGTTGCAATAAATAAATGAACTCAATTGATTTCGAATATAATAATATTCCGTAAACAATCAAGTTAATCCACTGGAAGTAGTGATGTAAAATTACCGATATTTTTTAATTTGGTAACATTACCGGTAATATTACCGGTAGCATGGGTAAAATCAAAGCAACCTTGATTATACAAGCCATAATCTAAAAAACGAAGCTTTTATAAGGGAATTAGAAACGAGGAAAAAACCAAAATTTCCATAGTAAAACACATAAAACATATGGGAAATCACTTTTTTTCCTAAGACAAATTTGTAAATGAAAACGTTACCAATTCTCTATTATGATTTCTGAAATATTTTCATAAATGTTTGAATTTCAACATATATAAATCTCGTTTAAGTAAATCGTTTTCATTTTCTTGTAATAATTGATTTATTTAAACCAAAATATAAAAAAAAGTTCATAACAACAGCTTTCTGGTCAAATTAAAAAGAAAAGCTTACTACAAATTGTGTGCATTAAGCCACTATACATAGATGGCAGTGGGCAGTAAACATTTTGAAAAACCGTACCAAAAATCGCCACCTGGGGAAATTTAAGTTCAAAAATTGTAGGAAAATCAAAACAAATTCTCAAAATATTAAGAACGTGTCATAATTTTGTGATTAAACAATTTTTTTCGTATTTTTCTGTATAAATCTGAGACATCTAACGTACACTAGTAAAACTAAAGATAAATGTAGCAAGTATTATTTTAATTCGTCAATTTCTGCAATTAATATTTACTTAATACCAATATACCCTTCCTGTATATTGTTGCTAAAGATATGTAGAACACTTTTGTGTAAAAATTTTGTAACATTTTTGCTTTTTTCAATGAAAAACTTGAAGCTAAAAAACACCATTTTTACTATGGATTCCTATGGAAATAAGTGTTATACCACTAAAAAAGCTTCTAAAAAATACGTCATAATGATTATGGCTCTATACTCTAGAAGGCTCTGGTAAAATAGGTAACACGATTTTTATTCTATATTTTGATTCCCTTTTCTACCAAGAAAGAGTTTTAAAATTTTTTACATATGGACAAAAGAGGGACACTTACTTGATTTGAATTTAAACATATTAGCATATTTCAGTTCAAAAATAAAAATAAGGAATATTGTATTTCAGTGTTAAACATTAATCAGTAAATAATACATTTTCTATAATTATGAATAAGCAGTTTAGCAATCAATTAAACCATTATGTAAGTCATCACCGCCGACGCGTTTATCATCCTCAGCATCAACCTCATCCATAATCGAAGTATTCATAGTTTCCTCTAGGTTACCTTCTTCTTCTTCTTCAAACGAATATAAAGCTTCATCAATTACTAACTGATCGGTATTTGATTCCGCAGGAAAAGCTTCATCTTTATTATCTAAAGTTCCTGTGTCCGATTTTGATAGGTTGAATTTGTGCAAAATATAATTATGTTAGTTTTCCCGCACGCTCGACAGTGAATCGATTGCGTTTTTGGCTGTGAATAAAATCGTAGATACTAAACGTCCTTTCCATAGCAGCTGTCGATACGGTCATGTTCAATATATCAACCGCCAATGCACTTAAAGGTTATGTAGAACATACTCCGGCCCATCAAATCTCACCAGAAAGCTGGTCACTTGCAACTACAAACGGCCGAGAAAAAATTCACTTCGAACATTGTAATGTGCCAACGACTCAATTATTTTGGTGCCTTTATTATATTTTGGGTGGAATTCTGCGATATTAAAAATAAACTCAGTTGCTTCAAGTTTTCGTCATTCCGAAAAATTATTTCCTCGACTACCTGGCTCAAGCAAATTTGCTACATAATGAGGCAGTTGCGAGGATTTATCGGCCCGTGAAGCGAGAATGCTTATAAGTTCTTCGTAATTGGCGCATTTAGTTTGTTCAAAAGATTGTTTTATATTAAAAAAATAGTCCACGACTTTGGACAAAACTGCTTTCTTGTCGTTTTCAAATAAAGATGTCCATTTAACAATCGGAGAAAGCAAACAACGAACAATTTCGACTTTTTTCCAAAACGTTTCGCTTAGGATGGAGGATATCGTAGATGCCATTATAACTGACTGCACTTCTTCAGGGCATCAGGGCATATCTTGTTTCAATCAAACTTGAGAGAGGGAGAGAGATTACAAAAGAGTTCCATCGCCTTTGTACAGGCAGCTTAAGTGTCATATACATACTGTGATTTGCGGTCGCTTGTATGCGCTCGTAAGGTAGCATCTTCATTCATACGAATGGTTTCGGAAATAAAAAACTCACATATTTAACATGTGAGTTTTTTATTTCCGAAAAAACCATCCGTATGATTGAAGATTTCAATGTGTTGATAGACTGAATCTTGAAGATATCGACAATGAGCAGGTTGAGTCCATGGCGCACCCATACTCAGTAATATGAGAATAGTTTGTGTTAACCATTTTTCGGGCCGCTTTTATATTCACTCCATTGTCAGTAATAATCCCAATAAATTTATAAACCCCAACGTCTTTCAACACCGCTTCAATTTCCTCGAAAAGAATCTTAGCCGTATGTCGATTCTCCTTAGTGTGGGTAGATTTGTAGAAAACGGGCTTGAGTGTACTGATGACATAATTTGTTATGGAGTCCCTGCGTATGTTCGACCAAGCATCCATCTGTAACGTGTAGTAAATTATTATACTATGTATACAGCCAAGTAAAGGATGGTGTTGATGGATGGTGATGTTTTTAATTTATGTTACCGATATTACCACGGTAACAACACTTTGGGTAATATTACCCAAATTACCTATTTTACCGGTAATATTACCCATGAGAATATTACCATTTACATCACTAACTGGAAGCTTGCAGACCTTAGTTATAGGTCTTTTTAGAGTGTTGCATGCAGTTTTAATATTGGCGACCCTTACGATGCCACTATCATCTTGGTAATTTTCGATGACTCTGCCCATTGACCACTTGAACGAAGGCAGGTTATCCTCTTTAATCAAGACTAAGTCGCCGATTTTGATATTTACTTCTTTAGTTTTCCATTTAGTTCTCTGTTGAAGGTTGTTGAGATAATTTCTATGGAACCGCTTCCAAAAATGTTGGGCTCGCTGCTCAACTTGCTGCCATCTCGATAACCTGGATGTATTTGAATCTTCCATTTCATAATCAGGCACAGATGCCAGAGTTGATCCCGTCAAAAATTATGCCAGTGTGAGTGCTTCAAAGAAGTCATCATCTTCAGATAATGGACATAAGGGCCGAGAATTCGAGATTGGATGTATGAGATGAGCCTGGATGAAAATATTTGCGATGGTAAAAGGAAATAATCATTCTGCTAATGATATTCTTTCTGCTGTACCCATTTTCCAATATCTCAGAAGCTAATTTGATTTCACTTAGCGTTATAGCGGATGTCCGCCTTTCGCCTTTATTTGTTCTAGCATTTTGGATAAATCGGTATACAAAACATAGTGTCCTGATCGCCTTAGTGAAGGAAAGTGTTTTGTTGAAGATGATGTCGCATATTTCGCTTTCGCTGTTATTGGACGCTCGTGTGTAACAAATAGGTAAGAATGTTGATTTATTCTTCGCTTCGCATATTGTATCATCGAAGAATACTTCGCTTTTTATCACTAGTCATGATGGTTCTGCTTCCCTTAGCCAAGATGGCCTATGCCACCACTGGGAGAGATGGGCACCGAGAAGATGGGCACCGCATAATTCCAACCTCAGGAATGATACCGGCTTAATTGGTGCAACCTTGGTTTTTGATGTAATAAATTCCGTCTGAATACATCTCTCCTCATTTGTGAATCGAACACATACTACAGCGGAGTAGGCTGAGTAAAGCCATGTATCTGCAGTTCTATTTTGTTTATGCAACGGTTTATTATTAGCTGTGATAACTGTGGTAGTTCCGCTTTTAACTGATTCCAAACTATTGCTATGTCGTCGGGTAGCTCATCATCCCATTCCAGCTTCTGTAACCATAACTTTTAACCATCGGTGACAGCAATCTAAGCCTAGTATTTGTGTTGTCGGAATCGCTTCATCGACAGGTACCAAAGATTCTTCCCTTTCAGTAAGCGGGAAAATCCTTGTTGTTCGAGTATGATGCTGAGCTTCTTTTTGAGGTGTTCCGCTTCTTCTACAGTATTTGCTCCGGACAAATAATCATCGACATAGAATTTATTTAAGATTCCCTCTGATATGTCGGGATATTCTTCCTTAAATTCGAATGCGATTAGCTGCAAACATCGAATCGGCAAGAATGCTGAACTGGCCATTCCAAATGTGAATCTTCTCGCCATAGGATTCGCTGGTACTCTTGGTCCTCTTGGGTGATTATAACTTGTCGATACATTTTGACTATATCGGAGGTGAGCGCAATTTTATTGTATCGAAATTTGGCTAGCGTGGTCCATAATGTGGGTTGTATAGTCGGACCGACCATGAGTTCAACGTTAATGGAATTTCCTTTTGTGATTTTGCTTTACCCATCAAACACGACTCGAATTTTATAGGCACTCAATGTTCTTGAGAGCCATTAATTATCAGAAATAGTCATTTTCGGCTATATACATATATGGGCCTGGTCTTCAAATGTCTACCACAGTAAATAGACGTTATGTCGAGTCGAAATCATTCGAGCTATTCATATTGGTTGTTTAGCTCTCCCTTTTGATGACCGCGTGGTGGCGTAAATAAAAACATTTACTTTCTGGATGATTTTGTTGATTTGATGGAATTTGCCGCATATGACCTAAAGTGAGATACTTCCGCATAACTTTTATGTACTCACGCTTCAGGTTAAGATCGCGACTTAGCTTGGTTTCTAAATAACAAAATCTTTTTGTTGCAACATTTAGCGAATTTCCTAATACGGTTCGTGAGGTCTTAAACGGCAATTTTACGATGTATTTCCCACTCGCTTTCTTCTTCCGATAATAGTTGGCATATGTGCTAGTGGACATTTACTCAATTTCCCAGAATTTCTTTAGAGTTCCGTCCACATTTAAATCGACGTAGTAATTTAATCTCGGTTACTTCGCCTGACACAATCTACTCAAACATTGAATTTTTTGCTATCAGATTATCGCGTAAATTGTTTATAAATCCTTCTCTTAATATACTAAACTATTTCAGACTTGTAGAAATGTGGATTCGCCGATTGCAAATCTTTGATTTCGTTGAAATTTGAGTCTGATATTTCGCGCGATGGCAAGCAATCAGTTAGCTTCTTCTATGATGAAAACGTTTAATTTTATTTTTTCAAAATCGGAATACAAGGATACATGATCGCTTCAGTGCCAGATGTGAGTCCCTTTATTAATATCCTGGCATGAGTGCGTGGTAATGCAAGTCGTAGAGCACATGATTCTGAAATAAAGGATTCCTGCGTACCAGAATCCAACCAAACTCGACACTCTTGGTAATGATTCGATGAATCGAGTACACGAGTAAAATAGCCGTATATATCTTTATTGATATGGCACCCACAATTTTCACTGTTGCAGTATTTTCTGCGTTTGGCTCCGAATTATTGGACGCGATTTCCGTACTCAAAGCTGTTGTTGGTATCAGTTTTTCATTTCAGTGTAAAGTGGTATGATGCTTTGCTCGACAAATACTGCATCTGTACCGCGAACGGCAATATGACCTTGGAGAGCAAACCTATTCGGTTATATAGGATCATTAATTTCTTTTTTAAATAAATTCCACGATCATGTCATTAATTGAAATCTTTGACGAGCACATGCCTAAATAGCCGGTTCCATAGAAAAGAAAATTCACAGTCGTCATGTTTACCAAAAACCTTAAGGGCACCTTTAAGGTTACCAAATAATAATCAATAACTACAACAAATACACTCCATTTTAAATCTAGTGACCAAATAATTTTAAGAGCAGAGTATAACTAAAAATGAAACTAATTTGTTTTTGTGTTTGAGCGGGTTTATTGTTGATAACACTAATAAAATAGATTTAGTGGTTTTAACGGGCACCAACATAAATTATTGCTTATAAAATCTTACAGCCGGGTGCTTGCACTCATTTTGCATTTATTTCACAACATAATAAAATTTAGGAAATCACAAAATCAAATCTGAACTAACAAAGGCACTTAATGGATGACATGGACGAAACAACTTTTCTAATCACATACTTTAATTACAAGGGTAGATACGTTATCTATACCATTTTAAAAATATTTTAATTAACATACATAATTGTACGAAGAAAAAGAGTGAAGTATTCTCCATTGTTCATTGATATTCATATGTGGATCGTCTGTAATCTAATTTATTCAAACTTGAACAACAAATCCAATATATCATTCGTATTCTGAATTACAAATCAATCAGACGTTTAACTTTAAAGAGTGTACAGTATGAACGGTCTATTAAGCTCTGTGTTGTTATTAGTAATTGGCCTAGTTGGCATTGGTTATTATTTTGTGCAAAAGTGGTATGCATATTTTAAAAATCGCGGAATTGTGTACCATAAACCATCGTTCCCGTTTGGCAGCCTTAAAGGTGTTGGAACAAAAATTCATTCAGCATTGATAATCAAAAAAATTTATGAAACATTTGTCGGCAAAGATGTCATCTGCGGATTATTTTTCTTTGTCGAACCACTTTATATGATACTTGATCCGGAATTGTCAAAACATATTTTGGTCAAAGATTTTAATAAATTCCATGATCGTGGTATTTATCACAATGAAGAAGCTGATCCCCTATCGGCCAATATGTTTGCGCTCGAGGGACAAAAATGGAAGAATTTACGAGGAAAATTATCACCAACATTTACATCGGGCAAAATGAAAATGATGTACGATATAGTATTGCGTTGTGCTGAACAATTAGAGGGATATTTGGAGCCAATTGCACAAAATAATGAACAGCTTGAAATTAAAGATGTGCTAGGCCGATTTTCAACCGATGTGATTGGAAATTGTGCGTTCGGGATCGATTGTAATTCGTTAAAGGATCCGAACGCTGAATTTCGCTACTATGGACGCAAAGTATTCGAACCGCCAGCAATACAACAGCTCAAAGTATTGTTTGCTTCATCATTTCCAAGTATAGCACAAAAGTTGGGTATGATTGTTGTTGAGAAGTCAGTATCCAAGTTTTTTCTGAATGTAGTCGACGAGACGATGAAATTTCGCAAAAATAATCCAGTAGAGCGTAAAGATTTTATGAAATTGTTGATGGAATTGGAGAGTGAAGATGGTACATCGGCTGGTGATAAATTGAATTTCAATGAAATTGCGGCACAATGCTTCCTTTTCTTTTTGGCCGGATTTGAAACTTCATCGACGACGATGTCATACTGTTTGTTGGAGCTAGCAAAAAATCCTCATATTCAGGACAAAGTTCGTGCTGATATTGAAACAATTACCAAGAAGCATAATGGTAAAGTGACTTATGAAAGTATTTTGGAGATGGATTATTTGGATAACACGATTAACGGTGAGATACGCTATTTTGTTTGAAGTGACCTTGACAATATTTTATTATTTAAATGGTTTGTATTTCAGAAACTTTACGAAAATTCCCAGCTGTTGATAATTTATTGCGCAGAGCGGCCGAAGATTATAAAGTACCAAATTCAAATCATGTTATTGAGAAAGGACGTTTTGTTACAATTCCCGTGTATGGAATGCAAATGAATCCAGACATTTATCCAGATCCAGAGCGATTTGATCCAGATCGTTTCTTACCAGAGAATAAATCGAAACGGCATCCATTTACATATTTACCTTTTGGAGAGGGACCCCATAACTGTATTGGAATGCGATTTGGTTTGATGCAAACACGATTGGGATTAATTCATGTGTTGCGGAAATATCGGGTGGTTGCATGTGAGAAGACTTCAATGAAATTGGATTTCGCACCAAATATGCCAATTTTAGCATTGAAAGATGGAATATGGGTTCGTTTACAAAAGTTGTAGTATGGTTTTGATGACAATAAACGATAATTAAATCACTTTTATTCTAGAAATATTTTTTTGTGTCTACGATCAAAATTGGAGCCAATACTGTAACGTTATAGGTAATATTTATGGAATTTGCCCCTTTAGCCACTTCAAAGATTATACATTTTATCAATTATAAATGACATTGTGAACCACAAAAATTTCCACTGGTTAAAATCACGGCCACAAATCAGGCAGCTAGATAACAATTCTTGATGTAATGTTTCGAATTAATGTTGGCCCTGATATCAACAAAAATTGGCGTTATGGTTCCAAAATATGAAATTCTAAGTTCCATTCTAGGTAATGCATTTTTCGTTGGTCATCGTCATTTGATAGATAAAACCTTGCCTCCTCATACACTGTGAATCTGTCACGATCTGTTCTAACTAATTGACCCGTGAATATAGGTTGGCCATTTATTTCGGTAAATATACATTTCTGAAGTATAGAAATCATTGGGCTATTCACTAAATGAATTTAAGTGTAATGCTAAGAAAATCAAAATAATCTATGAGATTATCTACAAGCATGTCAAAACTAACGGCTAACATCGAAAAATTCACTAAATCGGATAAACACGACTAAACACGTTTAATTAAAACTGAGGTTGGTTTATCGAGACTAAACACGAAAAATCCACAATCCCTCTCTTTGGTAAAAAGACAAATGGAAAGCGGCAGTTCAACAAAACTCGCGCAGCGCGATTGTAATTTTCGAGCCAATATTAGTCTATACAATGATATATAATGTAAATTATCCACAAAAACCAAGAATACTGTGAAGAGACCATGTTACAGATTGTGAAGACACTCAAATTAAACCATAAACCCAACAATAATAAACTATTCAGCATCCCCGATCTATTTTCAATGTAATCGAAAAATCTCAAAAAAAAAAACAATATGGAAAATTTGAGATAACCTCGATTCGTCGAATCCATAAACATTTTTAGCAATTTCGAATAACCTGTAACATCATCGAGTAATCTCGAATTATCTTCAACAATAATCTCGAAAGTATCGAATAATTTCGAAATCAAACGTTCAATTGTTGTTCAAATTCGCAATATGACTTAATTAAAAATTATTTCGAGGGGTCGGGAATTCTCAAATATTTTAGAAAATATTTTGGAAATCTTACAAAGTTATATTAAAAATTTAAAAATTTGGAATTTTGAGAGACTCGTCTCTGTAAGATAAGTTAACTTGGTGTCTGCTTTCTCGTAATTTCAACAAACAAGTTTTTAACTTCGAAAAATCCCAGAAAATATCGATATGTCCTTAATTCAGTTATGTACATCAACAATGAGATTATGCAAAGTATTCAGATACATCCAATATGTCTTTTAAATTTCGAATATAAGCCAACAAGCCAAAAATTTTAAAATTCCCAAATAATCATATACGAGTTCTAGAATCGAGAAAAATCGAATATTTCCAAAAATCTCAAATAAACTGAGATTTTTACAATAATTTTGAAAAATCTCAATGCTATCAATTCAAAATTAAAAATCCTCGAATAATCTCGAAAATATTGAATAATGTTGATAATTTCGAATAGATTAGAATTTAGGCGTCAAGCAACTGCATATCTCTGGGAAATCTCGCCTAGCTCAATATTAATGTCAACGCATATATTTTACAATACTCAACGCCAAACAAGCCACTTGTTCGTTTAGAAATCTCGAAAAATCACAGAAGTGAATAAGTCCCAGGAAAAAAAGGTGGAATTCTGTGCAAAATAGTATACATTAAGGCGAAGTTTGCATCTTACAATTTAAAAAAACGATGGAATTTACTAAGTTTGTTCAGCAAAAATCAGTCAAATGTTTTTTCTCAAATCTACACTTGTGTAAAAATTATAAAATGGCCGATCCGTGCGGCCGGCCATCTAAACAACCGGCAACGTTGTACGAAGTTCCGCTGCAGAAATTTGTTGAACAATATCAAAAGGTGCACAGTCAAATGATTTATTTCGAATGTCCATAGTATCATAAACTATAGAAATAATATAGACTCCCAATACCTTGATAAATAATGGAAATATATCGGGATTAACGGTAGTGAGTTAATAGTTTTAGGTAGTTGGGAGAGTAATATTGTAATAGAAAATAATGTTTATATGGTTAACTGTGAGGTACCCGATAAGACAATGGATATACATAAGTATAATTCTGGGAAGGGATTTTTTAAAGTTAAATGGAATCAATGTGGCAAAATTAATAGTCGACGGTAGCTTTGACATAGACATAATGCAGTAGGTAGTTATCACAGCTAGGGAACTGTTAGTTATGAATGAAGTGATATTAGACATAGGCGAAAATCATGAGAGAGTTGAATATAACGATGTGATCAACGGGGTGTATAAAGAATATTGTTTGGGGAACAGTGCCAGTATGATTGATAGTATTAAATATCAGGCAGAAATAAGAATACGGTAGAATAAAATATGTAGTAACAGCAAGTTCAAACATTTCAGTTATTATGAGAGTGTGAGTTAAAGAGACTTACAGATAAGTTGCTATAGAGCCGAATAGATTATTAGACCCAGTGAATCACCGTGTCCGAGTAGGGTTTTAGCAGAATTCTTGCTTCTTTATATGAGTTGCTAAAACCGAATGTTCAGTTTACCTTTTTTGGAGAAACATATTAAGGCGATTAATCGGTTGATGGACCTTCGGTTGGTAGGTAGGCCCGCGTTGAGTATAATTCATTAGGACGGGAGAAGCAATTGCATATAAATGCCTCGAATTCGGGATACGGTGCAGTACTTATGCAAAAACAAGAGAATGAAGAATTTTATCCTGTTATCTTTTTACCAGGAAAATAACGGACGCTGAGTCGAAGTTGCGTAGCTTCTAGTTAGATATATTGGCTTTGGTGTATAGTATTAAGAAGGAATGCAAGTCACGGATTATAATGCTCTAAGGCTGACGTTAAATAAGCGCGATATGATTAGTAAAATAGAACATTGGGCGCTACTTTTAGAAGATATTAATGGCGTTTTAAGGTTAATTTAGAAATATTTAGTTTTCACAAAAAGATAACGCTATTGAGAACGATTCCGAATAGGTATCGAAAGCTAAAGCTGTAATTAGTTTGTTTTTAAATTAAAAGAGCCCTAAATCAATATTTAAAAACTAGGGGGTACAGCCCGTCCTAGGACGGATACATTTAATATAATGGTGATGTCCAGTGGTTGCTGCCACAATCACCATTTGAACATTTGATATATTTTTAGCCGAGTAGGAATAGCTGGTGATTTACGGCTTTTAAGGATTAGTGTACCTGAAATAGACCTTAAACCAAAGAATATGTGCTTTTAAGGATGATTTTACATAAGTTGGGGCATCCCACAAGAAAACTTACAGACCGACAAACAGCGGGAGCTGTGCTTTTGTTCACAAAGAAAAAAAAATCGGTGTGGGCTGTGTCGTCTACAAGGCTGTAGGTATTATGTGTGATAACGTTAATAAGATATTGAGATTCATTATTTTAATTCAATATAAATTATAAGCCAAAGTTTCTTTACGCACAAATAAATGATGGATTCTCTCTCTACAGTATTCTAAACTATATATTGTAAATCGCTATTTTGAAGATATCAATTTCATTTAAAATTTATGTGGAGGGTTATTACTTTAATTTAAAATAAATTATCCACCACAGTTTCTTTACTCGCAAATTGAGATTAGAATTGCTTCCATCAGAAGTGGCGTTCTCCCGCTACACTGCTCACAAGCATTGTAAATCGCTCTTTGGTAGATTTTAATTTTAATTAAAATGTATGTGGAGATTAATTATTTTAATTTACAATAAATTACCTGCCATGGATTTTTTACGTATAAATTGACACCATAATTGTTCCGATCAGATGAAGCGTTCTCTCAATCATTGCAAATAGCTATTTTGTAGTTTGTAATTTTAATTAAAATGTACGTGGAGATTAATTATTTTAATTTAAAATAAAATATCTGCCACAGTTTTTTTTATGCACAAATTAGCACCAGAATTAAACCCTGTAAATATCTATATTGTAAATTTAATTTAAATTAAAATTAGTGTGGAAATTAATTATTTTAATTTAAAATAAATTAACCACCATTATTGCTTAACGCAAAAATTGACTTCGGAATTGCTCGGATCGGATGAGCCATTCTCTGGTTCAAGCATTTAAATCGCGCGAAATCCGAGGATCGCAGCCCGGCTTGCCTCGCCGCCTGATGACGTCGTTGCGATAATATTATGCGTGAGGCATGAAGCCTAAGGATCAACCTAAGAAATCATACATTTAAATTAAAAGTAATGCTTACATTAATTGCCCACAACCAAAGGCAACATTTCGTTTCAATTTTCTGAACATGCGGTGTAAGACGTGATCACGTCAAAAAAATATAAATTGGAAAAACTAAACTAAAATGCCTTGGGCACAATCAAACCACAGGCCTTAGCCGCTCTAGTCTAATACGTTAGTACTAAGCCACAGTCAACCTAAATTATTTAACTTTCATTGATTATTGTTTCAAACATAGCATGCTGTGAAGTTTATGATAGGAAAAAAATGTTTACGAAAAAATTCTCATGGCTTACTACAACTCAATATAAAAGTTTTTAAATAACTTATAGTAGTGTTCGCATACATTTAGCCGTACAACACATCGAGCGCGAACTGCGAATTGCGAATAAATTCCACAATGCGATATTCGTAAATAGACGCGCATAGAGCATGGCGCGAATTAAATAAACGTCAATTATAAAAAATCTTCCGAAACTTGATGTTTATTAAATTTGCGCCGCGCATAGAGTGCGTCTATTTACGAATATCGCATTGTGGAATTTATTCGCAATTCGCAGTTCACGCTCAATGTGTTGTACGCCTTAGGCCCAAAAATAAATTTGTACCACGTATTTTCTTGTATAATTACTGTAACAATTATAAAGCGGAATATTTAATTTATAGTAAAATATTTGGTCATTAATTGAATACTAAAAAACTTACACCTCTATCACTTAGGCCACTCAGTTATTATGTTTTGATATGTAAATTAGAAATATAAGAAAAGCGTTCCGGAGGTACAACACATCGAGCGCGAACTGCAAATTGCGAATAAATTCCACAATGCGATATTCGTAAATAGACGCACATAGAGCGTGGCGCAAATTCGATAAACGTCAAGTTTCGGAAGATTTTTTATAGTTGGCGTTTATTTAATTCGCTCTATGCGCGTCTATTTACGAATATCGCATTGTCGAATTTATTCGCAATTCGCAGTTCGCGCTCGATGTGTTGTACGCGTTAGTGAATGAACTGGGTAATTATATATTAGATTTGTTTCAATTGGAACTTATGTTTAGTCAAATTAAGGAAGAAAATGATGAAAACGTCACATAATTGTAACTGGAATTTAGCAGCTAACTAAATATGAATAACGAATGTTTATTAAGAAACCATTTATACATTGGTAGGCAAGACCAGACCCTATAACATCATGACGTGTGACATTCTAGGATGATGTACGGATAAAACGAATATGTTTACTAACTAATTTATTTGCCACAATTTTTATGATTGTAATGTCAGCTTGGGCACCTGCCGAATTTTGGTGAACAAACCCGCGATTTTAATAGTGCTTTACGCAAAACCGTTATTAAGCGGTATTTTTATATTCCATTAAATTTATTAAGTTCAGGAGTACCTCTGACTTAATTACCATCAAACATTTTCAAAACCCATTAGTAAAATTCGGAATTAAGAAGTATGCAATGTAAATAGGTTAAGGTTTTTTTAAGAAAATCTTTATTTGTTTCTTAAACAAGTTCAAATCATAATAAAAATTCAAAATATTATGAAAAAAATCGTTAAAAAACCGAATAATTTTTGGAGAAGAATACCCCGAAACCTTATTGAAACAATTTGTTGATAATTTAAGGTATTTTGGCTTTCCAGGTTATTTTAAACATAAAAGCTCATAGAGTGCCTATATACTACAATGAAAGTATTCACTTACACAAAACATGGCACAATTCATTTTTTGCTTGAACTCGAAAATTAAAAATATTTGATATTTTAGTAGATATGAGAACATCATTGTTTCGGTTAAGCTTTTGACAACAACACCATTGGATTAAACTTGATGTACTTATACAAAAAGTACCAGAATTTAAAACCGGTTTACTTAAACTTCTTGTAATGATAATTAAATCATAGTTTGTTTTTAGGTTAATTTCAACATAAAAGCTTATAAAGCTTTCCGTATTATTTTAGGAAAAAGCTAAACTTTCGCCAAGCGTGGCACACAAATTAAGCTCAACCCCCAAAATAAGCATTTAAAACTTTAGTAGATTTGACAGCAACAACGACCAACATAGGTTTTTGACAACAACAACATCGTACTAGTTTAAATTTTACGTAAATTGGTTTTAAAAAATGAAGAATCAAAATACCGATTTACTTAAACTGCTAGTATTGATAATATAATTTATTTTGGCTTTCCGGCTTATTTTGAACATAAAAGCTTATAAAGCTCTCTATCTAATATCATGAGTTCACTTTCACTAAGCATGTCATAAAAATTAAGCTGACAATCGTAAACTAAAATTATTTGGCATTTTACTATGTTTGGCATTAAAAACATTGGTTTAAACTTGATATATAAAAGCTAGAATTAAACCGATTTATTTAAACTTTGTTTGTTACGATAATTTAATCATGATCTGTTTTATAGCTTGATTTAAACCTAAAAGCTCATGAAGGTTTCATAATAATTTAAGAATGAAAATGAAATACATATTTCCAAAATGAAATATTTAAAATTTTAATCGATTTGACAACACCAATTAATTGGTTTAAAGAAACTCGATTTGCTTATATAAAAACTTCTAGAATTTAAGGCCGATTTATTGAACCAAAGTTTGTTTTTTTAGATGTAGTTAAACGTAAAAGCTCATAAAGCTTTACGAATTATTTTATTAGAAAAATATTTTCTTAAAAACTTTTTAATTTTATTTTTATTTGAACGAGGTATTTAACGAATCTGAACCAAATCAAATACAAATATTTACTAGCTCATATCATTTTCTGGATTACTCCATTGAAGCTTTACTAAATGGATAAATGACTGGGGAGTTTAAAATGAAGCAAAGGGCAGACTAAACACATTCACAGGAAGTATGCATTTACAAGACAAGGTTGGTTAGGAAAAATTAAAACGATCCAAAAATGGTAGACTAGATATTTAATGGATATTGCTCCGGTGCAAAATTTGGATGCCTGGTTACGGAAGGATGAATTTCAAGATGGCCATAAGTGACATGGTTACCGCATAAAAAAAAAAGCAGAAAAAAAGACCGCACAAAAACAGGTTTGACTGTACTTACACAAATTATGATTGTTGTTACGCCGCCCACGTCTGCGTAACATGCTGTGTTGTTGTGTTTGGTCTGGTGCGGGTGAGTGAATTTGCCCAGCTCAGTTCAATTTTGATACCTTTTGCCCCTAAATGGCTACTGTCAATAGTACAGGCAAATTTCATATAGTCAACGAAATGTGTCGTGATACATGATAGGAGGTTTTGTGTGTTATCGGTGAAAGTGAGATGTGCGCCTATACATGTGATTTTTGGGTGGGTTGATGATGCGGTGCACGCTGATTGGACGTGAAAGTGACGCTATGTTCCAGAATGGTCCATCGTAAAAATAGCTAACCTTGTCTTTATGGTTGTGAATTGTGATGATGTATTAATGGGCAATAGTACGTGATTACGATATTACGCGAGAGCGGTGAAAAAAAAAGAAAAGAAAATCAACTGATTATTGGCATGTTGATGTACGGAATTTTTCTTGATTATGAGGAGATTGGAGGAGAATTTTTGTTTTGCGAAAATTAAGACAGTCAAGTTTGGACAGTGAGATAGTGAAGTTTGGTTTGGCAGTATTTAAATTAGCCACCAAATTCTTTTTCTGTGATTTTTTTTTTTTTTATATGATAAAAATATATTTTGTTAGAAAGAAGTCAAAAGTTGAAATTTGACAAAAGATTATAGAAAAAGTTTTTATGAACAATTGTGATTAAATTAGTTAAAAATATATTTAAAAAAAAATTGATTTACCTACTTGAAAATATCTGTGTCAACCATTGTTGCTAATATACATAAGTTACAATTACTTATTAATTTTGGCTTCCAATTAACCGATAAAAATTGAATTTGGCTTGTATACATTTGTGGGGTTATTCATTTTATTAGCCCAACACAAAAAAAAAACTTTATAAATTGAATTTTGTGATAATAGATATAAATGTTGATTAATAAAAAAAAAAAAAAACTTAAGTTATACCTATCTCATCTTCTTTCATTTATATGTAAATATAATTCAAATCGAAAATTTCAGTGATAAGTGAATCAGTTGTCTTACAATACAAGTTCATTGGGGGATTATTTTGTGCCAAATTGTGAATAAAACTACATACATAAGTCTATTGGTGAATGGAGTATAGAGCTTGCATGCGTATTAATGAAGAGCACGCCCTTTCATTAGTGTTTGTCAGAAAATTTTCTGTGATTTTAATAGAGAAAGTTAGGGAACATTAGGTTATTTATAACTCATCCTAGTTATAGCGACCAACATATTCGACAAGCAGCTTGGGAGGAAATTGGAAGTAGGGGATCAGGTATAGGGATCAGGTATTTACAAAAACATTTTTATTTCATAATTCATATAATTTGAGTGTGAATAATTTTTTATTATTTATGTATGAATTTTTCCCTTAAGCACACACTCAAGTTGCCAAACTACACTACCAGCTTTAGAATTAGAATATTCTTTAAATTTTTCTCGAACTTGAAACGATTCACGAGTACAATTTCTTCTTAGAAAATTTTAATTTAGTAAAGCTGATTCTGGAAAACGCTGGTTCAAATGCATTGTCCATGTATAACATATTACGAAGGCAGCACGATGGAACCACCATTTTGTCAACAAATTCTGGTTGTACTTCCAAATACCTCCGAAAGCATCTTCAACGCGCAACTAGAATGCCAAAAACATTTTCTACGACACGTCTTGCCCTTGACAATCGGTAATTAAACATTTTATTCGGTTCATTGTCTTCTAAGTTATTTCTACTATATATGGGCGATAAATAAAATAAATTAGAATCCTTGTATAAGATAATCTTGTCAACCCCGATTGAACAATTCCGGAAATCTACATTAATCCATAATTCTCAAATTCCGAATTCCGATAACCTCATCTCTGAAAAATTATGTAACAATACACTCAAGTCAATTCCAAGATAAACTGCAGTAAATCCAAAATTCTTAAAATTTTCGTAGAAATAGTTAAACGCTCTCAAATCTTATTTTGAGCTTAAAAACCACAAAAATATCGAAACATTACGTATTTACAGCGCTTTGTGAGTTTAGGGGTAGATACAATATCGAGAAACTCGTATATGAACTCGAATAATCTCAAATTATTTTTTAAAATCTCGAATACACTTCAAATTCCAGAATAATGCAAAGCAAATCAAATCAAAAAAAAAAAATATCGTTTTCGAAAAGTAACTGGAAGACCTCTTCTAATTTAATGCTAAGCCTGATTCAATCCAACCTAAACTCGAAAAATCTCGCATAATGCATTTATATAAAATATGCAACACTCTCAGGGCCTCATACTCGATAAATAAGAAGACTCGTTCAATCTTACCAAGCAAATTTTTGTGTCATGTTCCATTGAATCAAAAAAACTGAAAATGAAATTGCTAAAATCGTTATCTGTTGATGTCGAAAGTTTTCTTTTCAAATGAGTTTTGCGAATAATCGTTTATTGCTAAAAATCAAGCAGATTACATGTAATCACTCGGCCATTCACTATCTGGAACCAACCGAGAAGAAATTGTTTATCCTTTCATTGAACAAAGATTCCTGGAGACAGTGCCTCGTTTTTCTTATTGGAGGTATCGCGATGTTTATAAAGAAATGTATTTCAATTTATACTATCTGTCATGGGTACTTGGCAAAACACATCTAATACACACATTTTTTGTATTTGAAATGTATTTCACCAGATAATGACACAAAATATTGCTTCGCGGTATCCTCAGCCACCATTCGATCGTTCGATAACAGTGGTTGTGCTTTCTGAGATTTTTAAACCTTAAACTAGTAACGTGAGAGACTAAAGAAGACCAAAGGAACATATGTAACACAGTGAATAGACGTGTAAATTCGAGAATTATTACGTAATATTGACTTAAATTCGGATAGCAGATAAAAATAAATATTTCCAGAATAAAAATGATTTAATTATCGTTTAGTGTCATCAAAACGGATAACATCCCGCACTACAACTTTTGTAAACGAACCCATACTCCATCTTTCAATGATAAAACTGGCATACTTGGTGCGAAATCCAATTTCATTGCAGTCTTCTCACATGCAACCACCCGATATTTCCTCAACACATGAATTAATCCCAATCGTGTTTGCATCAAACCAAATCGCATACCAATACAGTTATGTGGACCCTCTCCGAATGGTCAAAATGTAAATGGATGCCGTTTCGATTTATTCTCCGGTAGGAAACGATCTGGATCAAATCGCTCAGGATCTGGATAAATGTCTGGATTCATTTGCATTCCATACACGGGGATTATAACAAAACGTCCTTTCTCAATAACATGATTTGAATTTGGTACTTTATAATATTCGGCCGCTGTGCGCAATAAATTATCAACAGCTGGAAATTATCGTAAAGTTTCTGAAATACAAACCATTTAAATAATATATTGTCAAGGTCACTTTAAACAAATTAGCGTATCTCACCGTTAATCGTGTTATCCAAATAATCCATCTCCAAAATACTTTCATAAGTCACTTTACCATTATGCTTCTCTGTAATTGTTTCAATATCAGCACGAACTTTGTCCTGAATATGAGGATTTTTTGCTAGCTCCAATAAACAGTATGACATTGTCGTCGATGAAGTTTCAAATCCGGCCAAAAAAAAAAGGAAACATTGTGCCGCAATATCATTAAAATTCAATTTATCACCAGTCGATGTACCATCTTCACTCTCCAATTCCATTATCAATTTCATAAAATCTTTACGCTCAACTGGATTATTTTTGCGAAATTTCATCGTCTCGTCGACAACATTCAGAAAAAACTTGGATACTGACTTCTCAATAACAATCATACCCAACTTTCGTGCTATATTTGGAAATGACGAAGCAAACAATACTTTGAGCTGTTGTATTGCTGGCGGTTCGAATACTTTGCGTCCATAGTAACGGAATTCAGCATTTGGATCCTTTAACGAATTACAATCGATCCCGAACGCACAATTTCCAATCACATCGGTTGAAAATCGTCCTAGCACATCTTTAATTTCAAGCTGTTCATTATTTCGTGCAATCGGCTCCAAATATCCCTCTAATTGTTCAGCACAACGCAATACTACATCGTACATCATTTTCATTTTGCCCGATGTAAATGTTGGTGATAATTTTCCTCGCAAATTCTTCTATTTTTGTCCCTCGAGCGCAAACATATTGGCCGATAGGGGATCAGCTTCTTCATTATGATAAATACCACGATCATGGAATTTATTAAAATCTTTGACCAAAATATGTTTTGACAATTCCGGATCAAGTATCATATAAAGTGGTTCGACAAAGAAAAACAATCCGCAGATGATATCTTTGCCGACAAAAGTTTCGTAAATTTTTTTGATTATCAATGCCGAATGAATTTTTGTTCCAACTCCTTTAAGGCTGCCAAACGGGAACGATGGTTTATGGTACACAGTTCCCCGATCTTCAAAATAAGCGTATCGTTTTTTCACAAAATAATAACCAACGCCAATTAGGCCAATTACTAATAACAACACAGAACTAAATAGACCGTCCATACTATACACTCGTTAAATTCAGACTACGAATGATATTGGATTTGTTTTTCAAGTTTGAATAAATTAGAGAGACTATCTCAGCAATGACTATTTTATTCTTTAAATTACGTGTTTTAACAAGTTCACTGCCAAAATATTTACCATATATGTAGTAAAGATATATGCGCCTGTATTCATGTATGAGATTGTAAATGTTTATTTTTCCGGTTAAAACCACTAAATTATTTTATTATTGTTATCAACTATCGCGTCTCTTCACTGGTACAGCCGCTCTATTCGCGTTTTCTCAAACACTTTTCAAATTTGTTTATAAAAAATTTTCGTTTTAAATTAACCGTCAATGTCAAACATAATAAAAAATATTCTATTTATAAAGATCTTAAAATTACTTGGATACGTTAAATTCAGTTGATTTTGTAAAATGGAGTATAGTTGTTGTAGTTATGGATTATTATTTGTGTTGGGCATAGTCGCGCTTGCCTATTATTATGTGAAACGGAAGTATGCTTACTTCCAAGATCGTGGCATTCAATATTTAGCACCGTCATTTCCATTTGGCAACTTAAAAGGTGTCGGTACAAAAATACACATAGCATTGATTTCAAAGAAAATCTATGACCATTTTGTTGGTAATGATGTTGTCTGTGGATTTTTCTTTTTTATGGAACCTGCCATTATGATTCTCGATCCAGAGGTAATAAAGCATGTGCTCGTCAAAGATTTCAATTATTTCCATGATCGTGGAATTTATTTTAACGAAATCGATGATCCTATATCAGCGAATATGTTTGCTCTCGAAGGTCATAAATGGAAAAATTTACGTGGCAAGTTGACGCCAACATTTACATCGGGCAAAATGAAAATGATGTTTGATGTGGTGCAACGGTGTGCCGAAGAATTGGATACATTTTTGGAACCGATTGCGAATAATAATGAAGAGATCGAAATTAAAGATGTGTTGTCACGATTTTCGACGGATGTGATTGGTAATTGTGCATTCGGCATTGATTGCACTTCGCTTAAAAATTCGGATGCTGAATTTCGACATTACGGGCGCAGAGTATTTGAACCTCCACCGATTCAACAGTTAAAATTATTATTCGCGTTATCGTTTAAAAGTTTGGCCCGTAAACTTGGAGTAAGAGTGGTTGAAAAACAGACATCAGATTTTTTTATGAATGTGGTACGTGAAACGCTTAAATATCGCAAAAATAATTTGGTGGATCGTAATGATTTTTTCAAGATGATAATGGAGATGCAAAGTGAAGACGATATATCGAGTAGCGATAAATTAAGTTTTAATGAAATTGCGGCACAATGTTTTCTATTTTTCTTGGCCGGATTTGAAACGTCGGCTAGCACAATGTCATACTGTTTACTGGAGCTGGCCAAAAATTCGGAAATTCAGGATAAAGTTCGTGCTGATATTAGAAAAGTAACCAAAAAGTATGACGGTAATGTAACTTATGAAAGTCTGCTTGAAATGAACTATTTAGACAACGCCATAAATGGTAAGCTACAATTTTAATTTACTATAAACTGAGCGGTTTAATATTTTTTGCTTATCATACATTCTAGAAACACTTCGAAAATTCCCAGCCCAAGATGTTTTAATTCGTACCGCTGGTGACGATTATAAAGTACCAAATTCAAATCATGTAATCAAAAAAGGTCAGAAGATAACAATTCCAGTGTACGGGATGCATATGAATCCCACTATATTTCCGGACCCAGAAAAATTTGATCCCGATCGTTTTCTAATCGAAAATAGAACCGCGCGTCATCCATTTACATTTTTACCGTTCGGTGAAGGCCCTCGTAATTGTATTGGAATGCGATTTGGTTTGATGCAGACGCGTTTAGGATTGGTTTATGTTTTGCGAAAATATCGCGTCACTGTTTGCGAAAAGACTGCAATGACAGTGGAATTCTTGCCTAATACGCCAATTTTAGCATTGAAAAATGGAACGTGGGTGAGATTGCAAAAATTGTAAATCGAATTGCTGGTCGTTATATATAGCCGTTATGTGCTGCTCTCTATATTTGTAATTTAAGCTTGTAATAAAATTTGTAGTTATGTTGAAATGTCAAAAAAATTGCTCAAATATTTTGATTTTTTAGATTTAGAATTCTAGAATTAAAAGTTATAACTTGAAAATTTTAAATTATCTTGACTTGTGATTTCATTTCGAAAAAATTTATTACAGGAAAGTTCACAACATGAAAGTGCATTTGAGTGATAAAGTGGCAAATCAATACAGCAGTTTCAATCTTATGAGTATGCTAGTGAAGGCTTGTCGATTTGAAGGCTTGTTGAAAAAAATCTAGCTTGCAACAACGAAATGTTACTAGATCTTGTGATTACTGCAAAAAAAGTGGACCTTCATCCGATAAATGTTTTTTGAAATAACATCCAACGACTAATTCAAACTCATACTATAATTTTCACACCCTCAACAACTCGCAAAAATGTTCTAGTCAGCCAATCATGGTATTTTCCCAGATAATCATAATCCCTACAAATTTAAGACAGATTTGAATATTTAATTTCTGGATAGTCAGCGAGTTTCTACGTTTATCGCTATTCAAAAAAAAAGTGTTGAAAACATATGAAAAAAATGTTTTGCTTGATATAGGAGCTATTGTTAGCTTGGTAAAGAAAATTTTTGTCAATGGAGATAGTTTATGTTACATAAATTATTAAATGCTATCAATGAAGTCGTTAGAACAATAGCTGCGCATACAAAACAATAATGATGATTGCTTTCCAATTTGTGGAGCCAGAAATCTCGGAAAGGATTTGCTCGACGATATACTGTTAAAGGTAGCCGAAAGTTGCCAGTTGAAAGTGAAAAGTCGATAATGCAGATTGCATCGATCTACCCGACAAATGGCAATGCAGATTGTGGTAAGTCGGTAATGCAGATTGACCTTTTTTTTGTCGCTGGTCCTACATCCCATAGAGGGATTTGGCCACTTGAATGATTTAATGAATGATTACTTCATTGATCCTACGCTTAACCAGCCGTGATTTTTTCGAACCCGGGACCTCCGGAGCTTAAAGCAGGCATGCTAACCACTGTACCACCGGGGCGGCATTCAATTGGTAGTGTTTAGCCTAAAAATTACTAAGGAGGCATGAATACCAATGAAGGCCATTGTCAATATTTTTGTATGGCATAAACCGGCTCCAGTTGCTCGTAGAAAATTGTGAAAAATTCTACACAAAAACCACAAAAATATATTAATTGAAATAAAATTGGCCTCTAGAGTGTTATATCAGGAATTATACGGAAAGTTACAGGAAACTTAAACTGAAAAGCTATTGGCAAGTCACATCAATGTAATCCATCTTCAAACATAACACTCTAGTATAGAGGCTGATTTTATACATTTATTTCTTACTTTGGCTGGACTCAGGATCCCAAATAAACTTTGTGACTGAAGCATTAGCGAAACGATTGGGACTCAAAACTAAACGTTCTTCGGTAAAAATACTTGGTGTCTCTGGTGCACAAATTCCAGCATCTACTTGTGCTGTAATCAAATTTCGTTCGCGATTGAATCAACACATTAACTCACTTGAATTTCAAATATTAACTAAAATATCCGAAGAACAACCATCAATTTTAATTGATCCAGTGAACATGAAAGTTCTCGCCAACATTAAACTTGCTGACCCAAATTTTTACCAGCCGCAAAAAAATTGATTTGTTATTGGGTGCAGAAATATTTGCAGAAATTCAAGCAATCGGACAAATTAAATTAGGGGAAAATTTACCATATTTGCAAAATACCCTCTTAGGATGGGTCGTTAGTGGAGCAATATTCAATAAAACAACGGAAATCGTTTCCTGTAATTTAGCCGTATCAAGAGCAGAATCATACCACATAGAGGAATTATTGCAGAAATTTTGGGAGTTAGAAAATGTTGAAGAAAATGATCAATTGGCAGAATCGCAATGCGAAAAACATTATAAAAATACTTTCAAGCGAGATACCTCGGGAAGGTTTATAGTTAGATTGTCATTCAGAGAAACTCATATTCAGTTGGGAATATCAGATTTATTATCTCAGCGAAGATTTATAAATCTCGAAAGACGATTAGATAGAAATCCAGATTTACGTGCAGCTTATAACAGTTTTATGTTGGAATATGAGACATTGCATCATATGGAACGCGTCGACAGTATTAAAATTCCGCACTAGTATTTACCACATCATTGTGTCTTCAAGTCAGACTCTACCAAAACTAAAACTAGGGTAGTCTTTGATGGCTCAGCCAAAACCACTACTGGAGCATCGCTCAACGATTTATTACTAGTTGGGCCAGTAGTTCAAAAAGATTTATTCACGATTCTTCTGCGGTTTCGGTCACACGCATTTGCTTTTAGCGCCGATATAACTAAGATGTACCGACAAATTCAGCTTCATGAGGACGATCAACAATTTCAATATATGTATATTCTGGCGACAGCAGTGAGAAATTAAACACTTATAAGCTTAAAACCGTCACGTATGGTACAACGTCTGCACCGTATTTAGTGACCAGATGCTTGTTAAAACTGGCAAGACTCTTCGAAAAAACTCAACCAATCGCCGCCGCTGTAATTCGCGATGATATATATGTTGATGATTTACTCACAGGAAAGTAATTCAATTGAAGAAGCTCTACATTTACGAAACACAATATCTACAATATTAAACTCTGCCGGTGTGACATTGCATAAATGGTGTGCAAACCATTCTTGTATCTTAGAAGAAATACAGAACGAAAACAAGGAACAGAATCTGCAGTTTGACGACGATCAATATGTCAAAACACTGGGACTTTATTGGCACTCATCTACAGATGTGTTCAGAATTCAAGTTAATTCAGTTATAGCGCAATCAACAAAAATCACCAAACGTAGCGTGATTGCAGAGGTAGCAGCGATATTCGATCGATTGGTTTAGTGTCACCTGTAGTTATTATCGGTAAAATGTTCATGAAGAAATTATGGAAGTTAAAACTAAGCTGGCATGACAGCTTCCCAATGAGTTATCATACTTATTGGCAAACATTCCAAAGGGAATTGTTGAAACTAAGGGACTTGAGAATACCGCGGCATCTATTTAATAACGTTAACAACCCAACTAATATCGAATTACATGGATTTGCTGACGCCAGTGAAAAGTCATAATCCAGCTGATCTGGTGTCACGTGGCCTTTTGCCAGAGGAACTAATATCTTCAGATTTATGGTGGTTTGGACCAGATTATCTACGAAATGACAATTCAAATTGGAGCGTGAATTCCTTTGAAGAAAACACCGCAAATATCAATTCTGATATAAAATTGCTTGAGATGCGAAAACAATCCTTATCTGCCACAATTCACTCTTTTAGTGATCCTCTCGAGCAAATTCATGCTAAAACCTCCTTTACAAGGGTCAATCATGCAATTGCTTATGTGCTACGGTTTATCAGTAATTGCTGAAGTACAAATACAAAACAAACAGGATCGTTGAACACAACTGAAATCCATAATGGACTAACCGCAATATTGCGCTTAGTTCAAATTAAATGTTTTCCAACTGAATATTTTGGATTGCAACAAGATAAATTTATAGTACAAGATGCTTCGTTAAAATCGCTTTCATTGTTCATGGATGAAAACAAATTAATCAGAGTTGGCGGTCGACTGCAATTTTCATCATTATCATACTCATCACGACATCCGTTTCTTTTGCCGAAAATGCATTTTTTCACGATGGTATTATTACGTTTTCTTCATATGAAACACTTACATGTTGGTCCGCAGGCGTTACTTGCAGCTGCACGGCAAAATTATTGGCCTATTTCCGGTAGACAATTAGCCAAAAGGATTTGCCAAGGGTGCACCATATGTAGCAGAGCCAAGCTAAGATTATTACAACAACAAATGGCTGATTTTCCCGCAAAAAGTGTCAATCCAGCACCACCGTTCTATAAAATTGGAATTGATTACGCTGGACCTTTTTTGTACACTTCAGAATTCGAGGCAAGGTTCCATCAAAAACATACTTGGCAATTTTCATTTGTCTAGTAACTAAAGCCGTTCACTTAGAATTTGCTTCCGATCTAACATCAGCTTCATTTATTGGCGCATTCAAGCGGTTCGTGGCCTCTCGAGGAATTTGTAAGTACGTATGGTCAGACAATGCCACAAGTTTCGCAGCTGCCAACTCGCAGCTTAATGAACTATATAAACTTCTACACAGCACCGAAACTACAGAACAAATTAACACCATGTGTAATGAAAATCAAATCAATTAGAAATTTGCACCACCAGGATCACCTCATTTTGGAGGTATATATGAAGCAGCGGTAAAGTCTGCCAGATTTCATTTGCGACGCATGATGGGAAATGCGAATCTCACATAAGAGGAATTGAATACTTTGATGAAGCAGGTTGAAGCAGTACTCAATTCTCGTCCAATTACGCCAATCACAGGTGATGACACCATTGAGATTCTAACGCCGGGTCACTTCCTAACTGGACGTCCACTAACAGCAATCCCGGAAACAAACAACAACGGTGAACAAAATGTCAATTATTTAAAACATTGGCAACTCGTCCAGCACGGTCAATTCTGGAAAATTTGGTCCAGCGATTATCTTCAGCAATTGCAACATCGATACTACTGGCAAAACAAATCAACGAACTTAAAGGAAGGCACAGTTGTAAAATTTCACAAATTTGTTATAATTAAAAACTTGATTTTTTTGAGATTGATTTTTTTTTTTTTTGTATTTTGGCCTTTTTGATTTTGAAATTTAGATTTTTTCCCTTTTGTGGTACTGGTTTTTATTTACTAAAGAAGATCAAGCTGTATATGAAATATTGGTATTTACCCCGAAATCAATCGATTCATTTTACTGCAACAGAATAGCGAGCGAGGTTAATGTGCACAAGTTGCAAATTTTTTCTTTTTTTCCTGCTACGTGAATGAAAGTCTATAGCTATTTCTCTTATGCAGCGACAACTATATCTCAGATCTGAATTTTGAATTATTATTAAGTGCCGGTGCCGTTTGGAGATTTCCAACGGATTCATAGAGGCGTTGTGCGATTGTCTTATTCTTTGTAATAGATTTCTTTGGCGTGCGTATCTTTCTCCCCAAAAAGCACCCAGACAGTCATCGTCCAGCAAAATATGATGTTTAGATCTGGATGAATTTCGGCCTACGCTGTGAAAATTGAAATCGTTTTATATCTTACGAAATCCAGTGTTTGAAATTTAATGTAATTTTCTCTTTTTCCAACAAGTTTTTCTTTTGAAAATTTATTTGAGATTACTAGAAGCACTTGTTTGGCGAAACACGAATATTTTGTATTGTGATCGTACCTGAAGATTGAGTTGTGCTTTCTCATGGTGTTACCTGATACACTGTTAATTCAGCTTTAATTTTTATTTTTTTTACAAGAGCTCGCCAAATCAAGATGAAAACAAAAATAAAAATCAATTCAATCTCACAATAGAGAAAAAAATATTTATTCTGACTTCATTAAAATAATAAATTGTTCAGAACTTTGAAATCAACATCACTTTAGCTTATTGGAGCCCTTAGTTTTTACAATTACCTTTAGTTGTTTGTTTATTCTGCTAAGATTCGATCTCTTTGGTTGCTAGTGTTTTTAGAAATATCCTCTAATTTCTACAAATGCCACACACAATGCTTTCTAACTAAAATTAGAATTAAAAATTTAAGGGCCTTTTGTTTGTTTTCTTAACAATCTTCAGTTTTCTTAACACATTTATTGTAGATCGTTACCAAAATTCTTTCGTTTTTCATATTACCCGCAAAATATCTTGCAAAAACTTCTACATTTATTCGCTTTAATTCAAAAAATTCATCTGCAGGCTTTTTAATAATGTTTCGCTTGCATTAAAATAATTTTTAATTTTGATCAAATTTTGGACGGCAAAACTAAATATTCTTCTTGTTTGGAAAGCGAATCGATGTGTCATTTGAGCTAACATTTTTTATGGCTCGCTACCTTGCTCCATTATGAGAGCAGAATTGGCTTTGTTGGGACGAAAACGATTTTTACTATTTAACCCATCAAACAGATTATTTAACTTTTGAATAAAAATACCCGTGGCGGAAGCGCTCTCTGCGACCATTTGAGTGTTAAATTTGTTTAAATGGTGAAAAGTTTTTATACCGTTAGCACAACTCTGACTTAATACTTGCGTTGCCAAGTTAACCCTCATTCATTAGTTTGGGATAAACTCTTGTGATTTACCAATCCAATCGGTATAACTCTTTTATGACATCCCAAGTAGCTAAACCATTAAGTGTAATAATGTCATTATTTAGCAAAGTATTCCTAATAGATTTGAATAAATGGGGAGTATCATAGAGTGCGAAGGTTTTTTTATGTTCAACCAAAAATAAGGGATTCTCTAAAGTTACTCCTAATTCTTTGAACGCGTTCCGATTGTTCGAGCCTTGGTCACACACAACTCCCTAAATCGTAATTCCGAGTTCTTGTATTGTACTTTAGCTATGTTTCTTAGGATTAATAATAAATAAGTGTCCCCTTTGTGGGGGAGTTGCTAATTACAAACTTACCTGAATTGAAGAGGCCTCGAGATATAAAAACGCATATATGAGTTGCCGCAGTGTAGTTCCCTGTTTCCATCACCCAAGCCTACAAATCCCACTATTCCATCCAGAACACCGTTGTATTTCAAGGCTCCTATTTGGAACGCGATATTTTAAAACGCGATTTGACAAACCGCGATATTTCAAAAAGTGATATTTCAAAATGCGATATTATACAAAACGCGATGTGGTACAAAACGCGATATTTCAAAACGTGATATGGTACGAAACGCGATATGGTACAAAACGCGATATTTGAAAACGCGATATGGTACAAAATGCGATATGGTACAAAACGCGATATATCAAAATGCGATATTTCAAAACGCGATTTCTTAGTTCTGATCGTACATGTTCATTTTCATGATTTTGGTGAAGGAAAATTTTATTAAATGAAGGAAGATTAATAATAATTATTATTTTAAAATAATATTATTATTATTATTTTAATTTTACTCTTTATATTTACTCTTTGAAAATTTTAATTTTAAAATATTGCGTTTTGTGCCATATCGAGTTTTGAAATATCGCGTTTTGTATCATATCGCGTTTCGTCATATCGCGTTTTGAAATATCGCGTTTTAATATATCGCGTTTCGAGCAGATCCCGTATTTCAAGTCTATGCTTATTTTAATTTCATCAAATAATAAATATTTCTTTTCGATTTCGGGCATGTGTTTAGTTACCTTTATTTTAATTTGATCTAATAAATTTAAATTGAACCCAGGTTGTAAGTGAATAAGAATATCCTAATTACTACTAGATCGGTCATAAGGTAATTGCAAGATGCGATTGAAATTCTATTGGTTGGGCTAAGATTCTTTTATTTGTAGATTATTTTTTATTTCATTTCGCTTTTCTAGAAGCATTTTACAGAACTCTTTTGTGTGGTAGTTAATGTGTTCCGAAATAATTGTTCGTTTTAATTTCTTATATTTATAACCGATTTTAGTTCTCATTTTATTTTTTAAATTCAAAAGGCTAACTTTATTTTTCAAATGAATGGTTTTTGTTTCTAAAGTCTTGCATTTTTCTTTTAATTTTGTGTTTAGTCTTCTAGTCTAGAGCATTGACCATTGAGTAATTTTTTTATTGTTAAGACAGTTCTTATAAATGTGTTTCAGTTTAGAAACTCCTTCCATCGCAAATCTTGAATTTCAATATAATTGGTTAAGGAATAGCCAAGTTCCATCCTAATTGGCCATATTCCAGAACTTCATCATAATAACATTTTAGAATCTCCATTGCACATGTCAAATTCCACTAAAATCCATTAAGAAATAAATCAGTTCCACCCTAATTGGCCATATTCCAGAATTTCATCTAAAAATAACTTTAGAATCCCACTTTCAGTGTACCTAGCGAATTTCATCGTAATCAGTTGAGAAATTGGCAAGTTTTATGGTACTTGGCCATATTCTAGAACTTCATTCAAAAATCATTTTAGAATCCCATTTCCAGCGTACATGTTAAATTTTATCATAATTGGTTGAGAAATATGCAAGTTAAATCCTACTTGGCCATATTCCAGAACATCATCTATAAACCTATAAATTGGTTGAGGAATAGGCATATTCCATCCTACTTGGCCATAGAACAGAACTTAATACAAAAATTATTTTTGAATCCCATTTCTATCGCGGATGTGAAATTTCACTAAAATCCATTATGAAGTAGATAAGTTTTATCCTAATTGGCCATACATACAATTTGTTAAAGGTTCAACTTGAAGTGTAAAACCTGTGTATGTGTAAGATATTTAAACAAATGCACACACCTTAGCTGATTTGAACAAAACTTTACACAACTATTGTTCTTTGGAGGTTGAGTTGAAGATTGACATGAGAAGTTCAATTTGAACTATGTATTTGGTCCTGTAAATTTATTTTTAAGAACGCTAGAATTTCTATTTAATGGCCGTTATTAAACATTGTTTCTAGAAGCATTTTTAATAGAACTGATTTATTGCTGGCACTTCCAGCCTTGCAATTTATCCACTTTAACATTATTGCAAGACCTTCGATTAGAAATCTTTGAACGGCTTAAAACTTAAAAGTAAACCCATTAAAATTCCACAGCTATTTTAGTCAACTTTTGTGACATAAACCAGCAACAGGCTTGCGGTTTCAAATGGAAAAAATGAAAAAAAAAGATTATTTAGACTCGGCAAAATGAAACATAAAACAATTGTTGTAAAATCGGAATTTCTGTTGCGTCACATGGCACATATCAATGAAAACCGGATCCAATTTGATCTGGATTATTTTTTTTTTGTTATTTCAAAAATTTTTAATACCAAAAAAGATCATTTTGTGTTGGTCGTTGTCGCAGCAGGACAGACACTAACATTTTCACTCAAAATTATGTTTTAGCATAAACTTTTCTCAACCACTTTTTGGCAAGTTGCAAATTATTTTAATCATTTCACAAAGTACATTAAAAATTAGTTAAATAGAATTCATCACGTTTCGCAAATAGAATTGGACGAAATTAAAAAAAAAAAATATTAATTAATTTGGACGCCAAATTTCAATTTAAATTCGTTATTTTGCAAGTGCATTTCGGAAAATTAGGTTAATGCTGTAACCGCATCGAAATTCACAACTAAATGTTCGCAACAGTTTCAGTTTTAAATAATTTTAACGATGAAATCATTACAATCGCTGCATGATAAAAAAATGCGAATAATTGTTTAATGCACTAAACCTTTCTAATCTCTTATTTACAGATAACTTATCTAATTTTGTTCTATTTTTAGTGTGCCTATTTGAGAAACTCATCCAACGTTATATCGTAGCGATTTACGATTCAGTAATTTGTGAATATACTAAGAAGTACAACATGGACGGTCTATATTGTACCAGTTTATTACTAGTGTCTTTAATCGCTATTGGATGGTATTGTGTTCGAAAACGCTATGCTTATTTTAAAGAACGCGGAATTCTTTATGAAAAGCCAACATTTCCGTTTGGCAGCCTAAAAAGTGTTGGCACCAAATTGCATTCATCATTGATTTTTAGAAGAGTTTACGAAAAATTTGCCGGCAAAGATGTCATATGCGGATTATTTTTTTTTGTCGAACCAATTTATATGATACTCGAACCAGAATTATCAAAACATATTTTAGTGAAGGATTTTAATAATTTTCCAGACCGTGGCATTTATCACAATGAGGCAAATGATCCGCTGTCGGGGAATCTACTTGCGCTCGATGGGCAAAAATGGAAAAATTTACGAGCGAAATTAACGCCAACGTTCACATCGGGCAAAATGAAAATGATGTACGATTTAGTGTTGGGGTGTGCCGAACAATTGGAAAAATATTTGGAACCGATTGCCCGGAATAATGAACAGATTGAGATAAAAGATGTGCTTGGACGTTTTGGGACCGATGTGATTGGAAATTGTGCATTCGGTATTGATTGTAATACGCTTAAAAATCCAGATGCTGAATTTCGATACTATGGACGCAGATTTTTTGAACCACCAGCGCTAGATCGGATCAAATTTTTTTTTGCAACAACATTTCCAAACTTAGCACGTAAACTTGGTGTAATTCTCAACGGCAAGGACGTTACAACATTTTTTATGAATATTGTCGAAGAAACTATTCAATTTCGCCAAAATAATTCGACTGAGCGGAATGATTTTATGAAATTGCTGATCGAAATGAAAAATGATGGCAAATTAAGTGTGAATGAAATTGCGGCACAATGTTTTCTTTTTTTTTTTGGCCGGTTTTGAGACTTCATCGAGTGCAATAGCATACTGTTTATTGGAGCTAGCTAAAAATTATGATATCCAGGACAAAGTTCGTGCCGATATTGAGAATATAATACAAAAGTATAACGGTAAAGTGACATATGAAAGCATTTTAGAAATGGATTATTTGGATAACACAATTAACGGTAAGAATTCACAGTAAACTATATGGTGATGGTATGTGTTAGTTAATTGGCTTTCATTCTAGAAACCTTTCGAAAATATCCAACTCTTGCTCATTTAACACGAAGAGCGGCCGAAGATTATAAAGTGCCGAATTCTAATTATACGATTGAAAAAGGACGTTTAGTATCAATTCCCGTGTATGGGATCCAGTGGAATCCCGATATTTATCCGGAACCCGAGCGATTTGATCCTGATCGTTTTTTGCCAGAGAACAAATCGAAACGGCATCCATTTACATTTTTACCATTCGGAGAGGGTCCACATAATTGTATTGGTATGCGATTTGGTATGATGCAAACGCGATTGGGATTAATTCATGTGTTACGGAAATATCGGGTAGTTGCTTGTGAGAAGACTGCAACTAAACTGGAATTAGCACCTAATTCACCGTTTATTTCGTTAAAAGACGGTGTATGGGTTCGTTTGCAAAATTTGTAAATTGACGATAATTATTATTTAAGTCAGAATTGTTTACATAACTTGAAATATTAAATTTTATCAATTTTTTTTTTGTACGCTGATAAAACCAATAAAAACTTGCATTGCACGAAACTTGCATTAGCACAAGTTAAAATTTAAAATTTATTTACCAATGATTTCAGCAGTTGTAACGCGTAACGAGGTGTTTGTGAATAAATCACAACCAAGCGGTTATTTAGCTACTCTACTTTCAATAACGTTATGTTCAGATATGTTATCAACTAATCGATACAATTCTTAAACAACTTCAGTATAACTGAGAATTTTAAACGTGTCAGATATTAATTGTGCGCGCACACAATATGGAATTTAGCGTTACTTTAGTTCTCGCGCTTAGTCTAATCACACTCGCCTATTATTATTTGCATAAACGGTATGCGTATTTCAAAGATAGTGGCATTTTATATGATCGGCCCACATTTCCGTCGTTGGGCAGTCTAAAAGGTATTGACACAAAACAACAGGTATTGGTGACTTTAAAAACAATTTACGATACATTCGTCGGTAAAGATATTCTCTGCGAGCTGTATTTTTTCGACAACCCAGTATACATGATACTCGATCCAGAATTGTCGAAACATATTTTGGTGAAGGATTTTAATAAATTTCATGGACAGATGATTCTTTAGGAGGCTGATCCGAAATTGTCACCGATACTTTTGTACGATATTAAATTACGATGTGCTGCACAATTGGAGCGGAATTTGGAATCGATGGTGGCGATTAGTGAAATAATCGAGATCAACGATGTAGTTGAACGATTTTCATCCGACGTCAATACAATTTTAACCTTCTTTATTGATTATTGTTCTAAAAATCTAGACGGTGAACTTAAAGGTACGCTTGCTACAACAAGTCAGACAGAATCCAAAACTGTACACAACATGATGTCCTACTGTTTGCTGGAGTTAGCCAAAAATCCTTATATTCAGGACAAGGTTCGTGCAGACATTGAGAGAATAACCAAAAAGTATGATGGTAAAGTGACGTATGAAAGTGTATTGGAAATGGTTTATTTGGATAATGCCATTACAGGTGAGTGGCCATATATTTAAATATTGAAGTCAATTTTAACCGACATTATACCAAATTTTATTTTAGAAACTCTACGCAAATTCCCGATAGCTAAGATTTTATTTCGTGCTGCCGTCGAACTGTATAAAGTACCGAATTCAACACATGTTATCGAAAAAGGCCGGATGATCATAATTCCGGTAATCGGAATGCATACCAATCCCGATATTTTTCCAAATCCAGATATATTTGATCCGGACCGTTTTCTATCCGAAAATAAAGCAAAGCGTCATCCATTTACATATATACCATTTGGCGGATGTCCCTTTAACAGTATCGGCTTGAGGTGTATTCAGATGGAAACACGTTTAGGCTTAGTGCATGTGCTGCGGAAATATAAGGTGGCTGTTTGCGAAAAAACTCCAATGATGCCTTCATATATGTCTTTGAAAAATAATACGTGGGTTCGTTTAACAAAATTGTAGACTTTTTTACTAAATATATAATTTATTTGTTTTGTTTATTGCTTATCAAACATGTTTCTTATCAGTCATTTGCTTTGTGCAGTGCCACTTTGAATACTCAGTTTTTTTGCAGCCACAAGTTGAATATCAAACAAATTGATTTTTTGGCTTTATTTTAGACCCGTTTTACGGTGTCGATTCATTTGTATGACCTGGGGTAAAGTAAAGGGTGAGGGGGGGGGGGGGGTAATGATATTTCTACTATTGCCAGTAAAATACACAACAAATGAGGTTTCTTCTTGAGTTTTTTTGATTTTAGTGAATATAATTCGCCAAGTCAGTACGTTCTGCTTGATACTTAAGGTATTAGGCCAGTCGTCACGATGCCTAAATTGTGGAAGTAAAGATCATCAAACTGCGAAATGCACATCAACAACATCTAAATGCTTCAAGTGTAATCAGTGTGGGCATTAGGCTCCAGTTTGTCCTGGTCCACCAAAGAAGAAAGTAAACGTCTGTGATTTGATGCTTTGATTGATACCGGAATCAGCGTAAATTTAATCAGAGCTGACGAATACTTCAATTTGAATGGGATCATTCTGACAGAGGACCACCAGGTAATCTGGTAATTCCAGAGTAAAATCTTTTGTATACGTTAAAATTGATGATCAGTTCTATAACACGAAATTGCCCGTCATTTCCGAATCGGCATGTACACAGAAAATTATTATTGGAAATGAGCTACTCCAGCAAGTAGATTTGAGAATCAGTGACTCCGGAGTACAAATAGAAAAGAAGTTACCAGATTGAACTTCAGATAAAGTAACAGATGTTTTAAAAATCTCTATACGCATTAAAGTTCGTAAAGACCACAAGGAGATTGAGGAAATGATAACGCAGTATCAACCAGTTGATTCCAAAACAACAAATATATCAACAACAATTGTTTTGAAAGATGAACAGCCTGTGTTTCATCTTCTTCGTCGACTTTCCGTACAAGAAGCACACAGTATTATTTAAAACAGTGTATCTGACTACGCGAGTTCAGTGGTCCTAGTCCGGAAGAAAAACGGTCAACATCGATTATGTGTTGATCGATTTGATGTTACCATTAATAGAAGATCAGTTGGATCGACTACAGCTTTCAGTGTACTGGACCTCCAGAATGTTTTTTTCCACGTCTCTGTTCAAACCGACAGTCAAAAATTTACATCTTTCATAGTACCAGACGGTCAGTACCTACGAGTTCTTAAAAACACCGTTCGGCAAGTGCAATCCTCCAGCGGTTTGTTAATGACGTCTTCAGGATACTCATTCAATTCAGCAGAAGAAAATGTTGACTTATATATGAACGATTTGGTTGTATCGGCGAGAGACGAACGGGAAGCAGTGGAAATTTTAAAGACAATTTTGACAGTCGCATCGGAGTATGGTTTGGAGATTAACTGGGCTAAATTTCAATTCATTCGGACCAATATCTAGTATTTCGGACACGTCATTTGTGAAGGAAAAATTCAGCCCGGAGATCATAAGATCAAGGCCGTACATAACCATCATCCGATGAATATCAAACAATTTTTCGGATTAACCGGATATTTCCGAAAGTTTATCGAAAATTACAGTCGGATTGCTTAAGTGATCTATTATACGAAAGGAAAATAAATTCGATTTTGGCTCCGAGCAATAGTTCGCTTTTACAATACATTGAAAAACGTTTTATGTCAAAAGCCGATTCTTCAAATTTATATTCAACAAGCGGAGACCGAACTGCACACAGATTCCAGTGCTCTTTGATTCGGTGCGGACCTTATGCAAAGAAATAGTGTAGATCGTAAATTTCATCCGCTGAAGAAATTCCGAGTATAGCTTCAAGGCATTTGTACGATTGTAAATCGTTTACGATGACAATAAAAAAAAAATTTGTCTGCTAAAGTTTCCAGATGGGCATTCTTCTTAGAAGAATTCGATTATGAGTTACAATACCGTGATGCGAAGAAAATGGAAGACGTCGATGCTCTCAGCAGAAATGCCGTAAGTGTAATTGATGTCAACAACGAGTTATTAGCGTTGTTGCGTAAGAACCAAGAAAACGATGAAAAATTAAAAACGGTTATCGACATTTCCAACATAACACCCTATGGTGAGTACTTTTTGAAAAATAAGATATTGTATAGAAATGTTTCGGGAAATGATGTTTTGGTTTTACCAAAGGCTATGGAAAAAGAAATCATAAAGAAAACTCATGAAAGAGGCCACTTTTCAACGGCGAAAGTAAAGTCATTGTTGGAAGTCGATTATTTCGTACATGATGCAGACAAACAGATAAGATTAGTGATCGAAAATTGTGTACACTGTATTTTATCAAACAGCAAGAAGGATTCTTAAATTCCATCGACAAGCAAGAGCTTTACGAACACTTCATGTCAATCACTTAGGACCGATGACGACAACTGGTAAGGGCTATCACTACCTGTTTGTAGTGGTGGATGCTTTTACTAAATTTTGTTGGCTATACCCAACTAAATCGACTGGATCAGACGAAGTAATTGATCGTATGGAGAAACATTTCTTTATTTTTGACAATCCTGAAAGAATAATATCCGATCGTGGCTCAGCCTTTATATCCAGCCTTTATATCAAAGACTATTGTGAGCAATAAAAAATTCAGCACATCAAAATTGCGACCAGAGTACTACGAGGAAACGGACAAATCAAACGACTTAACAGAAGTCTTATACAAATCATCACGAAGTTTTCAGTAGAAAGTCCAAGTGTGTGGTACAAGCACGTTCCGAAGGTGCAACAGTTTTTGAATGCGACAGAAAATGTGCCCTTTTCGGTTTTTCATTGGAGGAAATATGAGATTACTAGAAGACGTCGAACTTAAAAAGATCTTAGAGCAAGAAGTCTTGGAATCGTTCGTTACGTGAAGTGGCAAAGAAGAGTATTAAAACAATTCAGCAAAAAAATATTAAAACATACAACAAGAAGAGACGAGTACCACGAGCCTATGAAGTTAGCGATCTCGTTGCTGTCCGTCTAACACAATTCGGTCCCGTACTAAAAATTTAGGTTAAGGGTTTTGGTCCGTATCAAGTCCTGCAGAAAAAGTCAAGTCACGATATGTTGTTGAAAAAATTGAACAGATTGAAGGCCCAAAGCAAACCATAACCAGTTGTGATAATAAGAAACCATGGTTAGCACCGGAACACGAAGAGGATAATCCATCATCAGGAGAAGAAAGAAATTAGGAGGGACGAAATGTGAGATCGCAATATATAAATTAAAATCAAATAAATAGTACGACTTGGAAAATGGGATCTACGTCAGCCGTCTCCACAAGAAATACAAAAAAAAAATGCTGTTGCTGAAACCTTGAGTTTAACGTCATTGAAATCATTTGAAAATCCGACCCTAAACGATATAATCTAAGCTATTTGCACTCCCAATAATGATATAATTCCGAGGACCGAGTTACTCAGCCAAGAGTTTCAATATTAATGTGAAAAGGGATGCTTTAAGGACCATGTGAACGGAAACACACGTGATATCGCGCAGCGCTTTCAAGTGAAGTTGCCCAGTCTTAACGGCGGATTGATGTTTTAGAGTATCAAAACGAGTTCGTTCTCCAACTGTCACTCCAAATTGATATAGTTGTGTTGGGAGTACCACCGAACTCGACAAATCCGGATGCTATATTGAATATGAGCAGTTTCTAGAGGACCTAGGTATTTTACTTAAATTTAGATCAGATGATGTTGATAACTACTTTCACAGAGTTAACTTGAAAGGCAATGGAGGAGGAATACATACAAGTACGCAGCTGTTTATCTCATTTAAATTTATTCAACAAAGTTTAAAGCATCAATTATATCCGCAGCTAGACCACCTAATAAAAAATTAATTATAAATCATCGGTTGCGTCTAAATGCCGAACCATTTTACACCGATGGTTGCTTGAGGTATGTATTGATAAATGGTAGATCTCTCCGCAAAAACTTTAAAGACATTTGTAACTTTCTAAAAACATTGAATGCACCACCTCACATAATTTGGAATATTCCAAATTAATCGTATTGGGAGACGTTAATATTAATTTATTTAACACAAGTGAATATGTGGCGACTTGAATGAAATCGGTGGTGTCTAGTAGTTGATACGCGATACTCAACAACATGATCTCCGAGTTTTAGACGCGATTTTCATCTACGCCTTCGGTACTTGATCATGTCATCACTGACCTAATCCAGTCAAAATTTAATGTCAGCTTAATTGAGTCTCCTGATTTCGATCATCGAATAATTCTGATAGATAAATCTGGTATTATAACTATGGCTTAATGTAAATCTCGTCAGTCTCTTCCCTATTTATGTAACGATGATTCTTGTATAAACACTTTCAAACAAGTAAGTGATGAACTATCGCAACTCATTACCTCTAATACTAAGTCAATAAAGAAACATAACGCTAAAACCTATGGATAACTGAAGAATTCGTATCTATTAAAAAGATAAGAAATGTATTTTACCATCTGTAAACAAATATCCTAGTAACATTTACTTTAAAGAAATATTCAAATACTTTTGGAACTAAGCAGTTTATATTAAAAGAAAACTTTGGAAAAACGGTGAAAGTTAAACCTGAGTCATACGACATTGCTAATATTTTTAACCACTACTTTATAAACGTTGGAAACATAACTGAAGGAACAAGTAGGTGAAAGGCTTTCGGACCTTAAATTCTCAGTTACTGATTGTTCTAAAGTTTCCATAATAATAAAAAACTTAATCAAACTGCTGCTTCAGGATATGATGCAATCTAAGTGAAATTTGTTGCAAAATGTAAGCTTCATCGCATCCCCATTGTCGTTAAATTGATTACTAAATCCATAAATAATGGCTACTTCCCGGACTGCCTCAAGACTTCAATAGTTCATCTAACTATAGTCCAATCTCTATTCCCGATATTTTCTCAAAAATATTTCAGAAAATAATTGTAGTTAGGTTACATGAATATTTATGTGCAATAAAATTTTGATCCCAACCAATTTGGATTTATCAAGGCATCCAGTACACAGTCAGCAGCTGCTTCTGTTCTAAATGAAATCTTATTGGGACTAGAGGGAAATTATTATGTATTTATGCTCTCTATAGACCTCAAAAAAGCTTTCGACACAGTGCCACATAAAATCTTACTCTCGCAAATTGCGAAGTTAAACCCTTCCTTAGCCACCATCTCCCGTCTAGAGTCTTATTTCACTAGCAGAGTCCAATACACAGTTGTAAATGGCATTAAAGACGAACCGTTGACAATGATATCTGGTGTACTCTGGTATCATATATACGATTCCACGTTTGCCAATGCAAAGACTGATCGACAGTCTAAACAGCACGTAACTGTATTTTGTAAGCCTAGAATTCTGGTTCCAAGCCAGCAACGTTAACAAAGATAATGAAAAATATTATTCGGTAATGGCACAAATTCCGCTCAGCGATTTTGGATCTATCCAAAGGGAAATCGTTCAAGATTCAGTAAAGGGCAAGTGTACGAGCACACAAAATCAGTGATAGTGGAATTTTACTCGGATTCGCAGCAAAAAGATTCCGACAACCGATTAACGATGTACAACTTGGCGATGCAAAACCGACCCTGTTATATCAAAAATTAAAACATTTGGCATCCAATTTTATTATTAGCAATTCGTTTACGTACAATCGGTGATCGTAATATTCGCTAAATGACTTTGCAGCAACCCACAGCATCGTATAATTAGGAATTTATTCCAGCAGCATCGACATTAATAGACCACGTGTGCGTTCCAATTCCCGTTCGGAGCATCCAAATTGTTGGTGCGATTTCGACACCACGAATGCCGCCCAGTTAAATAATAAATAAAGCTAACAGCCTGTGTCGGATTTAGGTAACGAACAGCCTAAATCCAAATTCATTAACCAACTGAAAATTTACGACAATGCTACGAACATCGGAATTTTGATTGATACAGGTGCCGACGTATCAGCCATGACACGTAGTCGGTCAGCAGGTTATTGTAAACCATCGGAAATTAAATTGTTCCCAGCAAACGGCACCGAAATCAAAACATTTCGTTGGCAATTTGCAAGGAAAGACCATTTTTTCAAAGATCAACTTGCAAAAAATTTTCCATCAGATTCCAGTTGCTGAAGAGGACATTAATAAAACGGCTATTACAACACCGTCCGGACTCTTTGAGTTTAAGCATATGACGCGTTTTGTCTACGCAACGCTGCACAAATTTTCCAGCGATTAATTCACGAAGTTTGCCGCGATCTCGATTTTGTGTTTGCGTATATCAACGATTTGTGCATCGCCTCGACAACGACCGAAGAGAAACAATACAATTTAACAATAAATGTTGTGAAATGCGAATTTGGCCGGCAGAAGATTCATTTTCTTGGACATCATGTTTCAACGGAAGGACTTTTGCCGCTGCCTGACAAAATCGAAGCCGACACTCAACTATTATCGCAAGTTTTTACCAAACGCCATGGAAACTCAAGTCAAATTATTGGAAATGATTCCCGGAAATAAAAAAAATGATCGAACGCTGTTAACGTGAACGGACGAAGCAAGGAATGAATTTGAGAAGTGGAAACTAGATTTGTCCAATGTCGCTTTACTCGCTAATCCATCAAAAACGGAAGAGCTCTCGCTGTATGACTTCAATCGTTAGATTTTTTCTCAAAAAAATTCGACAAAGGGCAACTTCGATACAACACGTATGATCGTGAGCTCACAGCAATGTATTTGGCCGATAAACATTTTAAATTCATGCTGTAAGGAAGAAGTTATCACATCTAAACCGATTATAAGTCGCTTGCTACATTTTCCTTCGCACAGAAACCTGAAAAAGCGACCGATCGTCAAGCGAGGCAACTCGATTGGATTTGACAAATGGCCACCGATATCCGGCATGTAAAGGGCGCTGAAAATTTAACAGCGGATCTCTTATTATGCATAGATAGTATCCACTCGAGCGCGGAAATCAATTACGAGAAATTAGCTGATGACCAGAGAAATGACGCAGAAATAAAATCTCTACTGACAGAAGGTAATAACATTTTGATTAAATTAAAACTTTTTACCATTCCAGGCAGTGCGAAACGAGTATATTGTGAATTGTGATTATTCCACTAGTGACATTTGTCCATTCGTAACGCAAAAATGTCGAAGTCATTTCATTCAGGCAATTCATGACATCTCGCATCCACGTGTAAGAGCCACGGCTAAATTGATGACAACACGATTCGTTTGGCCAGGCATTCCGAGCCGATCGATTTGCTCACATTATTATAGAACTAGTGGGACCGTTCCCACCATCTGAAGGAAATCGCTACAATTTAACGATAATAGATCATTTCACACGGTGGCCAGAAGCGATTCCAATTCCCGATATGGCAGCACCAACAGTCGAAAGACCATCATTTTGGGGTGGATAGCAAAATATGATGTGCCAAAAGCAATTACTACCGACCAAGGTCCTCAGTTTGAATCACACCTTTGCGACGAGCTGATGAGAATTCTGCCAACTCGACATTACAGGACAACGGCGTATCATGCATAGGCTGAATGCAGCAATTCTCTGCCACAAGACTGAGAAATGGACGACACATTTAGCAACAATTCTCCTCGGTCTTCGATCAACGTATAAAGAGGATTTGAATGCAACACTGGCCGAACTCGTTTTCGGTACAACGCTTCGCATTCCAGGTGAATTTTTGGACGAGCAGCCATCAAAGACGGTACAATTTCAAATTATCGAAAAATTGAGCAACCGACAGCAAAAATATCAACAATGGAAAACAAGGGACGCAACTTTGCCGACAATTAATGTACCGTAATTTTTTTTTTAAATCATGGCCGCTTATTGTTTTGTGGCAATGCATTTTAGACTGCCAAATGGAAAAATTGGGTTGCCAATTAGGACCTCACGGTCTTAAAAGTATACTGTTACTGAGTACTGCTTTCGCACAAAATAATAGGTCAGACCAATACCAGGTAGCAATAGTACGAGACAGGTACTTTACAAACTGCACTCCATAGAACATTATGTTGCGCCTACATGCTCTATTTTCAACCAATTAAGTTAAAAAGTGAAATGAGACTAATGTTTATAGAAATACAGATAGAGAAAAAAAATGTTGGCACAATAGGCACAACCACCAATGTATTTTGGTGTTTAAGTGTTTATAATCGGCATTGAAACGAGCCAAACCTACCGACAAAACAAAACAACAAAAAAATCGTTAATGAGAGGATTGTATGAAAGAGAGAAAATTAGCTAAACGATCGTGTCGACTGTGTGGAGTTAAACAATAATTAGTAATTTGTCAATACTGTTAATAAAAGTTGTTTTGAACTTGAATGTCAGATAAGACAAACGATAATATAGTATATCTATGAAAGTGGGAGATATTATTGAATGAATTAAGTGTTTCGCGACTTGAATTTGTAAACAAAAAAAATTTAATTTGTGTAGTCGCGTTAGAGTTGATTTTGGATGACTGTGCAGTAAAATACTTGTTTTCTTATACAAAAGTTCATGTCATGATTCTAAACGTATTAATATTTTTTTTTAACATCACATTTATTGATAAATATCGTAAATATGTATAATACAAATTATACTACACTGGATACAAAACTTAATAATTTCAAAACAAAATTATTTATTGTTTATTGTCATTCTGATATATTGTCACTCCCTACAACTGTTCCAAGCGTACCCAAATTCCATTTTTCAATGCTAAAATTGGTGCATTTGGTGCAAAATCCAACTTCACGGCGGTCTTCTCACAAGCAACCACCCGATATTTTCGTAACACATGAATTAATCCCAATCGCGTTTGCATCATACCAAATCGCATACCAATACAATTATGTGGACCCTCACCGAATGGTAAAAATGTAAATGGATGACGGGTTGATTTATTCTCTGGTAAGAAACGGTCTGGATCAAATCGCTCGGGATCCGGAAAAATGTCGGGATTCATCTGCATCCCGAACACGGGTATTGATACAAAACGTCCTTTTTCAATGACATAATTAGAGTTGTGTACTTTATAATCTTCGGCCGCTTTACGTATTAAATTAGCCACAGCTGGGAATTTTCGTAAAGTTTCTAGAATAACATCAAATAAAATATTAAATGTAAATTATTTAAAATATTCATTAAATTACCGTTAATCGCATTTTCCAAGTACTCCATTTCCAAAATACTTTCGTACGTCACTTTGCCATCGTGTTTTTTGGTTATTTTCTCAATATCGGCACGAACCTTATCCTGAATATCGGGATTCTTAGCCAGTTCCAATAAACAGTACGACATTGTGCTCGATGATGTCTCAAATCCGGCCAAAAAGAAGAGAAAACATTGTGCCGCAATTTCATTGAAATTCAACTTCTCCCCATCTGGCATACTTTCCTCACCTTCTAATTCCATCAATAGTTTCATGAAATCTTTACGCACAACTGGATTAGTCTTACGGAATTGAATCGTTTCTGCAACAACGTTCATAAAAAAATCGGAAACCGATTTCGCCGTAAACCGAATACCAAACTTCCGTCCTATACGTGGAAATGATGAGGCAAATAAAATTTTGAGCTGTTGTATTCCTGGCGGCTCAAAAACTTTGCGCCCGTAATATCGAAATTCAGCGTCCGGATTTTTCAGCGAATTACAATCAATACCAAATGCACAATTTCCAATCACATCGGTCGAAAAACGTCCCAGCACATCTTTAATCTCAAGCTGTTCATTATTTTGTGCAATCGGTTCCAAATGTGTCTCCAATTGTTCAGCACACCGTAACACAATATCATACATCATTTTCATTTTGCCTGATGTAAATGTTGGCGTTAATTTTGCACGTAAATTTTTCCATTTTTGTCCTTCGAGCGCAAACAAATTTGCCGAGAGTGGATCGGCCGCCTCATTGTGATAAACGCCACGATCATGAAACGAATTAAAATCTTTAACTAAAATATTTTTTGATAACTCTGGATCGAGTATCAAGTAAATTGGTTCGACAAAGAAAAATAATCCGCACATAATATCTTTGCCAACGAAATCATTGTAAATTTGTTTATTAATCAGGGCTAAATGAATTTTGGTGCCAACACCTTTGATGCTGCCAAACGGGAATGATGGTTTGCTGAATAAAATTCCACGATTTTTAAAATATGCGTATCGTTTTTGTACATACAAATATGCAATGGTGAGTAAGCCAAGCACTAATAATAAACCGTAACTAAACAGAGTGTACATTTTGTATTCATTTGTGTTTCACTTCTATCCACTTTGAAATATTGAATAAGACTGATGCTGCTTGGTTTTGTTTTTTGTTATGCTCGTAAGCGCGATATTCGTTTTTTTTTAAATTTGGTTGATAAGAACGAATTTATTTATTTTGCATGTCATGCTTGTTTCTTTGTAAATTCATATCGTCAATGTAAACGAGTTAACATTTCTAAGTAAGAAAGGTTTTGTTTACTTTCCAGAATCGAATGCCGTTTTTTACTAAAAATATTTTATTTCTAGCAAATTTTTGAGTTGATCTAATTCCCAGATAGATGATGAAAACGTTTGTTGCGCCAACGGACATTTTTATTAGATTTCTCATTTTTATTATACTGAGGTCAAGGTCACGTACAAAAATTTCTGAGAATTTGCAGAACAAGCTAAATCGAGTGTAATGTTTGTTCCTTTTCAAAACAAATACTGGTCCGCGTTGAGTTATGTTTAGTTTAAATAAAAAACCTCGATAATTTTATTCAAACAATATATATATTTCCATAAGCTTGAGAACACCATCGTGGCAAAAAATACGCTAAGGAATTTTTATTATACAAAACAAAAGGTAACCAAAAGACATTTTCAGGGTGGCTCATTCATGAAGCCATTAAACATCTGCCTGCTGTTTTTTGATGACGTGTACTCCAAAATGAAATCTCCCAACTCGTATTTTGCACGTATGAAATGGAACTTTACGTCGATATGCTTAGTTCGTTTGTGGAACTCTGGATTCTTAATAAGACGAATAACACTTTGGTTATCCATGAATAATGTGGAGGCGATTTCATTAATGTTCAAGAGTGGTATCCCTATATAACCCTTTCAGCCAGGTGATTTCCTTGACAGGGTGAGTAGCTGCAATATACTCGGATTCTGTTGTGGATAACGCGACCACCTTGAGCTTTCCTTCTAGTAGTCTATATCGTAGTATTCCCTTTAAATATTTTAAAACCCGTTTCACTCTATACAGTGAATTTTTGTAGGCTTTTCTAAATATTGACCGTAAAAGTGATATCAGGTCTGGTACCTGTCGATAAGTACCGATATGGTGCATTGCTTATTTGATCGTCTCCATTCGGATGCATTGATACACACATTTGATGGTGGCGATCTGCAGGAATATCTACAGGAGTTGCATCCATCACGTTGACTCGCTCTAACACTTTCCTTGCATATAGGCTTCTTTATGGATAAATATTTACCCATCTGAGAGCTGCTCAATTTCCAAACCAAGGAAATGCTCAGCCTCACTGGAAGTGATTTTGAATTCCCTGTTTAATTCTTTCAACAGTGACTCTGCCAATTTTGTTCGAAGCTACAAGTCCATCGTCTATGTAAATGGTCAGAATTATTAGGGAGTCTTCCTGGTAGTTAAAGAATCGATTGATCTGTGCCATCTTCATAGCCAATGGGCTGCAGCATGTAGATATTCTCTTCAAGCTCTCCATACAGAAAATCAGTCTTGATGTCGAACTGATGAAGCTTCATTCGATTCGAAACAGAAACCGAGGGAATAAGTCATATTGAATCAAACCAGACTACAGGATTGACTTTTTCGTAGTAATTCGAGCCTTGCAGCGATCGATGCTTCCACCAGGATGACATTAAATTTTAAACGTCCATTTATTGTCAATAATTAAATCACCCTTTGGAAGATCGATTAAATGCCATGTTTGAGTTTGTTTGAGCGATTCAATTTCCTCATCCATTGCCTTTCTCCATTAAGTCGAATTTTCGCAATTGAGGGCTTCTTCGTATGTGATAGGGTCAAAATAGCCAGTTACGAATGCTGAGCATTCGGCTAAATCTGTGAACTTCGCTGCCCGCCTCAATCTGGCTCGATCTCACAGATTAGGTAATTCTATCGTATTCTCATTTATTTCAGTATCGTTGGGGGTGTGTCTCTTTACTCGTTCCGGTTCTGTTTAGTCTGATTTTTCTTTTAAAAAATATAGATTTTTCCAGTGTGTGAAAAATCGTCTTTTAGTAACAGGAAATATCGCGATCCACTAATTGAATTTTCTTGCATAGGACCACAGAGATCGGCGAGTGTATGAGTTATCCTATTTCTGTACTCTTCGAGTCTGAACTCGAAAATGGAAGCCGATACATTTTCCCAAAATTACAGTCATCGCAACAGAGATCTATTTAATCTTCAAAGTTGATGTTTACATTTTGAAATTTAAAAATTGTGTTTGGAATTTAGAATTTAAAATTTGTAATTTTAAATTTGGAATTAGAAATTTGGAATTTGAGATTTGAAATTTGAAATTTAAAATTTGAAATTTAGAATTTGTAATTTGAAATTTAAAACTTGAAATTACACATTTTGAGTTTTTGGATTTGGTATTTAAAATTTGAGATTTATAGTTTAAGATTTGAAATTTGAGATTTGGAATCTGGAATTTAAAATTTGGAAATTGAAATTTACAATTTGAAATTTAAAATTTGTGTTGGGAATTTAGAATTTAAAATTTGTAATTTGAAATAAAAAATTTGAAATTTAAAATTTGAAATTAAAATTTAAAATTTAGAATTTAAAATTTGGAATTTGAAATTTAGAATTTGAAATTTAAAATTTGAAATTTAGAATTTGTAATTTAAAGTTTAAATTTTGGAATTAAACATTTTGAATTTTGGATTTGGTACTTGAAGTTTGAGATTTGAAGTCTACAATTTGAGATTTAAAATTTGGAATTTGAAATTTGGAATTTGAACTTTAAAATTTAAAATTTAGAATATAAGTTTTGAAATTTAGAATTTAAAATTTTAAATTTGAGATTTGGAATTTGGAATTTAAAATTTGGAAATTAAAATTTGAAATTGTCGAAATTAAATTTGTGTTTGGAATTTAGAATTTAAAATTTGGAATTTGAAATATAAAATTTGAAATTAAAATTTAGAATTAAAAATTTGGAATTATAGATTAAAAATTTGAAATTTGAAGTATAAAATTTGAAATTTAGTATTTTAATTTGAAATTTAAAATTTGGAAATAAATATTTTGAGTTTTGGATTTGGAATTAGAAGTTTGAGATTTTAGGTTTGAAATTTGAGATTTGAAATTTGAATTTTAAAATTTAGAATTTAGAATATGAGATTTGAAATTTGGAATTTAATATTTTAAATTTGAGATTTGGAATTTGGAATTTAAAATTTGGAAATTGAAATTTACAATTTGAAATTTAAAATTTGTGTTTGGAATTTAGAATGGAATTTCAAATAAAAAATTTGAAATTTAAAATTTGAAATTAAAATTTAAAATTTAGAATTTAAAATTTGGAATTAGAAATTTGGAATTTGAGATTTTAAATTCGAAATTAAAATTTGAAATTTAGAATTTAAAATTTGAAATTTGGAATTTGAAATTTAAAATTTGAAATTATGAATTTTAAATTTGGAATTTGGAATTTTGAATTTTAAATTTAAAATTTGAAATTTAGAATTTGTAATTTAAAGTTTAAATTTTGGAATTAAACATTTTGAGTTTTGGATTTAGTATTTGAAGTTTGAGATTTGAAATTTGAGATTTGGAATTTGGAATTTAAAATTTGAAAATTGAAATTTACAATTTGAAATTAAAAATTTGTGTTTGGAATTTAGAATGGAATTTGAAATAAAAAATTTGAAATTTAAAATTTGAAATTAAAATTTAGAATTTTAAATTTGGAATTAGAAATTTGGAATTTGAGATTTTAAATTCGAAATTAAAATTTGAAATTTAGAATTTAAAATTTGGAATTTGAAATTTGGAATTTGAAATTTAAAATTTGAAATTACGAATTTAAAATTTGGAATTTGGAATTTAGAATTTTAAATTTTGGAATTAAACATTTTGAGTTTTATATTTGGAATTTGAAATTGAGAATTTGAAATATGAGATTTAACATTTAGGATTTATTTTTTTATCGTCCAAGGTGAAGAGTTTTTGGATTCAAATAGTTTGTTCATAACAATTTAGTTGGGTCAAGGTTAATAAAATTTCAGATTTCTAAATCAAAATGAATCTGAATTTAAATTTATATAATATGTATCTTCTTCTAGAGGGAATTTTGTTTAGCAGATTGTGCGATTAAAATTAAAATTAAGTTTATGAGCCAAATCATATATTTGTGTAATAAAAAAATAAAAATTACAATTTTTATGTTTAATAATCGGTTTAACCGAAAGTCATTTAAATTGTCGATAAAAAAATTCACCAGTCAACAACTAAACAAATGAATTGCATAATAAGTACTTATAATTAGGAACGTCGTGCATTCACTCAAAACCTTATCACCAATTTAATTTTAAATATACATGTGTATGTATGACCGCATTGTCTTGTAAAAAAACTCATTTTATCTCAGTTACATTGAGAATTTCAATTAAGTTAGATGTTAAACATTAATGCGTACAAAATGTACACTCTGCTTAGTTACGGTTTATTATTAGTGCTCGGCATATTTGGCATTGGTTATTTATTTGTAAGAAAACGTTACGATTATTTCAAAAACCGCGGAATTATTTATAACAAACCAACGTTTCCGTTTGGCAGCCTCAAAGGACTTGGAACAAAATTTCATTCCGCAATAATTAACAAAAAAATTTACAATGATTTTGTCGGCAAAGATATCATGTGCGGATTATTTTTCTTCATTGAACCAATATACTTGATACTCGATCCGGAATTGACGAAAAATATTTTGGTCAAAGATTTCAATAAATTTCATGATCGTGGAGTTTATCATAATGAGAGGGATGATCCACTATCGGCGAATATGTTTGCGCTCGATGGACAAAAATGGAAAAATTTACGAGCAAAATTAACGCCAACGTTCACATCGGGTAAAATGAGAATGATGTACGATACTGTGTTACGGTGTGCCGAACAATTGGAGAGTCATTTGGAATCGACCGCACAAAATAATCAACAGATTGAGATTAAAGATGTGCTGGGACGTTTTTCGACCGATGTGATTGGAAATTGTGCATTTGGTATTGATTGTAATTCGCTGAAAGATCCGGACGCCGAATTTCGTTACTATGGACGTCAAATGTTTGAACCACAAACAATACAGCGGCTCAAACTTTTGTTTGCCTCATCATTTCCGCGTGTAGGGCGGAAGTTTGGTATTCGGCTTAATGAAAAATCGGTTTCCAATTTTTTTATGACTGTAGTTGCAGAAACTATGCAATATCGTAAGATTAATCCAGTCGAACGTAGAGATTTCATGAAATTGTTGATGGAATTGGAAAGTGAAGATGGCACATCTACAGATCACAAGTTGAATTTCAATGAAATTGCGGCACAGTGTTTTCTTTTCTTTTTGGCCGGATTTGAGACATCGTCCAGCACAATGTCATTCTGTTTATTGGAATTAGCCAAGAATCCCGATATTCAGGATAAGGTTCGTGCCGATATTGAGAAGATAACCAAAAAATATGAAGGTAAAGTGACGTACGAAAGTATTTTGGAAATGGAGTACTTGGATAACGCTATAAACGGTAATTTAATGAATATTTTAAATAATTTACGAACATTTAATATTTTATTTGATGCCATTATAGAAACCTTACGAAAATTCCCAGCTGTTGGCAATTTATTGCGCAAGTCAATCGAAGATTATAAAGTTCCAAATTCTAACTATGTGATCGAAAAAGGACGTCTTGTATCAATTCCCGTATTCGGAATGCATATGAATCCTGATATTTTTCCGAATCCCGAACGATTTGACCCAGATCGTTTTTTACCTGAGAATAGATCGACCCGTCATCCATTTACATTTTTGCCATTCGGTGAGGGTCCCCATAATTGTATTGGTATGCGATTTGGTTTGATGCAAACGCGATTAGGTTTAATACATGTGTTACGAAAATATCGAGTGGTTGCATGCGAGAAGACTGCATTTAAGTTGGATTTTGCACCAAATACACCATTCTTGTCGTTGAAAAATGGAATTTGGATACGTTTGGAAACTTTGTAGCGTGATTCGACAATAAATAATAATTTTATTATTAAATAATTTGTGTGTGTCACATCAGTAACGGAAAATGCGTATCACAATTTAATTGAAAAGAATGCTTATCTGTACTTGAAGTGTTAATTTTTATCAAGTATGAGCAGAATTATTTTCCAACCAATTCGAAATGGGAAGTATCTAAATTAGCAAAGAAGCTAACGCAAAAAATTCTATGATCTGCGTCTTGCTTTTGCTACTTTGCTTTACAATAAGTTTTGAACAGCTTGATGTAGTGCGATGACTATTTGAGAGCGATCGTGAATTATGACAATTCTACTATTTGCATGCGTCAGTAAAGTTAGCGATTTCGTCATATTATTGTAATCGCATTTCACCTTCTCCGATTTCGTCCTCATCTCAAACCTTATTATACGAGCTACTTATTATGCGATAACATTTTACTGTTTCTATTTAGGAAGCTTCTTTTACTTCTTTTAAGCCCAGTGTCTATAAGAGACCAATCAAATGTCGCCTTCGATAATGAGAACACGTAAATGAGGGCACGACACTGGGGTATTGTATATTCTAGTAAAGTTGCTGAAAATCAAACATTAATTAGTCGAAAGAAAATTCTGTTGTTTTTAAAACTTAATAAAAAAAATTAACTTGGAAATGTGCCCCTTCAATTGGGAATGGCTGATTTGGGGAAAATAAATAAAATGTTGAAAGAAGAAATCGTTCCGGTCACTATTATAGGTATTTTCGTAGAAAGGCAGGCCAACAATTTCTTAAAACTGTTTAATCTTTGCAATTTTTTCTGGGGCTTAAGGCACTCCCAATTCTTTCGTAGGTCACTTATAACGTCCTACCTTACGCAGTATTTAGCCAAATCGATAACGTACTCCTAAAGATCCGTTTTTGCATAGACCACCTGCACATGAAAGGTGAATAGGCCCAAGGATCCTGCACTGTCAACAGGGGGTCATAGATGTGTTCTTCGTCATCACCGATCGTAATCAGATGATGAAAACTCTCTTTTGTATCCCGCTCCTACAGGGATTCGAAACCGGTACCTCCCGATCCAACTGCCGCAGCTTTAACTACTGCATCGTTTGGTCGGTATTATGAGGTCTACCTTTCATTTTCATTAAATAACTTGTTTAGCACTTGTAGCCTAGCGCCGTTTAGCTGCTGTCACAATCTATAAAAAGAACACTCATGTACATATTTAATAATGTATTACTACTGCCACGATTGTACAACATGAAGTGACACTTGGATATTCGAATTTGAACAAAAGTACCCACTGGCATCTGTCTTTATCTAGCAAAACTAAAGTTAACTTAATTACAAAATAGTTTCCAAGAACAATTGCATTTCCGTTAGCATTGTGACTTACTAGATTCGATTTTTTCCAATCTGAACATATTTGATGTATGGTACAAAATCCCAAAAGCCTACGAAATTTCCAAAATCCAGTTGTTGCACAATTGGTGGAGTTATCCGTTGATTTAAAGGGGATCACTACATTTGCCTTAAAAAAGAATCCCGAAATTTTAAAATCTAGAAAAATAAAATCTCGAAAAAAATGTAGTAAATACCGGAAAAGCAATCCAGAAAAAATGTTTTGTTTAAAATAAATAAAAAAATATATTTTAAAGGCATATTTAGACTTTTGACATCACTTGAAACATTTTTGGTACATCTATAAGTAGAAGCGATACGATTCCTTTGATCAGTGTCTGCAAAGTTGACGAAGCATTTACGAAGCATTAAATCCGCAATTCGCTCCAATACATTCGTCGATGCCATACTAACCCAACGAATAATCCCGAGGGTTTGAAAAAATACTGAGAGTACAAAATCCCGAGGTTACAAAATCCCGAAGATACAAAATCCGTAAGGTACAAAATCCCGAAAGCCCACGAAAATTCTAAAATCTACATGTTGCACAATTGGTGCAATTATCCCTTGGTTTAAAGACGGTATCATAATTCCAAAAAAAAAAATTCCATAATTTCTATATTCCAATCAGCGAAAGAAAGTTCCAAATCATAAAATTCCACGTTTTAAAATTTCCTAGTATTTAATTTCTAATTTTGAAAAGTGGTGGAATTAATTCCACAATTGGAATACATATGTATTTAGAAAAATTAGATATAAATAAACACAACTAACTAATTTTATATTTGATCATTTATTTCATTAAAATGATTAAAATTATTGGTAATATGATTAATTAACAAATTAATATTAATTAATATTTTGCGCGATACGCTTTAAATACTCAAGTTTTGAATAATTTTGGCAGTTTCGAATTATTCTTTTGTGCTTATTATAAACTGCAGTTTTGGAAGTGCTTTCAGGCTTATCGGGGCAATTATCAGGCTTCGGCCTGATAATTATATTGATACTATTCTTTGTATGAGGAAAATTTATTTTCGAAGAATTCGCCAGAGACCAAAATTCTGGTTTATATCTAAGGTTCTTCTGCTTATTATCTCGAGTGAGTGGAGCGAGTCTATACGGTCGATAATACACTGGCTTATCACTAACAAGATCAATTTTAAAACTGGTTAAATTAGTTAGGTCTACCTGTTTTAAGTTGCGTGCGATCAAGCTCCTATATGATCGTTGAGCACCTCATGAAGTCGATTTATATCTTCGCCTTCTAATTCAGTTAAAACCACATCCATCCGAATCGGCTCTTCATTTTTCTCGATCGGTCCCAACTGATGGTTTTCTTCCAGTTTTAAATCATCAACCGACAAATTCAAAATTGGCAACATCGCGTCACCATAATAATTTGTTTGCACTAAACAGCGGGGAATCACTTCGCCACTCTTTCTAATACTACCTTTTACAGCTGACAATTTATTGCTATATGAGCAACACAATTTTTTGGAATAACTGTTGCATTCTTCGCCAACATGGTACCCTACCCTTCACGCTCGGTGACACGACATCATTGTCAACATTCGAAATCATATGGCCACTGCTGTCACTAATAATTCGGATATCGTCCCTATCGGTGAATTGATGTCCAACCATAATAATTCAATTAACTATTTCGAACGAACACTTGGCACATCCCATTACATTTACGAATCCTCCACCATAACCATTAACTTTTATGACATCAGGTGCATCATAAATGATTTGCAAACGATCGGTAATGATTGTTTTAATAATGTGTACCCACTGCCCCAATCAACGTAGTATCGAACAGGGTATCCATCCAGCCATGCGTCTTTGATATACTTTGCATGTGTATTGGTGGCAACAAGCGTGCCACCAATACACATGCAAAGTATATCGTCGTTTCGGACAATTCCTCGCCATGTGCTCAATCGACTGACAAATAAAACAAGTACCTCGTTTTGCATTTGGACACTTTGAAGCTTTGCATTTCAAACACTTTATATCAACTGACTTATTACTATTGGTATTTCCAACATGCACATACTTATCATATCTGGCGGCTGCTGTATCTTGATATTGGACCCAATTATGACACATGCGTGTCATCTGGGAAACCAGCTTTATTCACCAAAGACAGCTTCCAAAATCAAATCTATTTCACTGCGCACATTTGGAAAATTTTCTACTAACAATGTTTTCCAATCTTCCCAGTCTCGTTATTTTTTGGCCACACTATTTTTCCACAATTTTGCATTGCCCCGTAATCCATTGAGTGTAAAATGAATCAGTGCAATATCATCCCAATTCTATAAAATTCCATTGTTCTCCATTTGTTCAACATAATCTTTCATGTAAATTGCCCCTTCTATTATCGCATACCATGACGTCGTTGTTGCGCGCTACATTTGCTATCGTCATCAGAATCATATTGTTTTAGATCACCCGCATTTGGATTATTCGCACTAAATCTACACTCGACATCAGTTTGACTGTTTTCCAGATCCTTACAACTCAGCTTTCCGCAATTCACTTTGTAAAGAATTCCAGCGATCACTGAAAAACACGCGGAAACCGCACTAGAATTTTATTTCAGCGGAATAGCTATCCCACTTCTGAAATTTGTGGCACCCTGGTGATATTCACGCCGTAACCACGCAAGAATAAATAAAAGGATCGCTTCAATAATTTATGATTATCTTTATTTCATAGAAAGATTTTAGATCACAAAAATGGCTTCCACATTTAAATTTGTTCTTCTTTATTTTTCCTTACAATTTATAATTTTAGATTTAAATTACCAAATTTTGTTCAACCTGTTGAACCTCCAAACTTTTATGGTATTACTAATTTCTAGCACTTTCTCGTATATTCTTTTTTGCACGATTACAAGTTCACCGATTGACTGTTTAATTTCTGAAATTTATTTTCTTGTTTGAACGTGTTTCAATAAAATGTAAAATTCTTTTTTAGTGTCTACTCACAATAAGAGATTTTTAATTGAAAGAGAAACAATATTTTGAAAAACAAAAGACGTTCAAAGACAAAAGACGTAATTTTATTCAATGTTTCAAAATCAAAGCAACCTTTGGGTAAAACGTCCTTTATAATTTGCGTAACAAAAGAGTTTTGTGCAAATATGTTTATCTTAAGTATGGGTTTTATGCATTCTGAAGCCCATGAAGTAACGCACCAAAGTTGGCCATTTGATAAGCAATGTGGTCGGGGAAATTACGATTCACGTACTAAGTATTTTATATTTGTTCAAGAATTTGCCAAACCGGCCAAATAGCACTGTGATTAAAGATGCACTATCTGGATCGGGATTCGGGAGGTACCGGGTTCGAGGACAGATAGGTATTTTTCATCATCTAATTATTATCCATGAACCCCTCTGGGAATACAGAATTCAAGGGATGACCTACCATTTATTTCAGTGCTTTAGGCTAGCAGGTGTTCTAATGATAAGTGTGTGATGTTTTCAGTAGACGTACTTTGAACTAATGAATCTTTTGTGTAAATGTTCCTCTAAAATATTTTGTATACTGTTCTTTTGGCAAAAGGTACTTCCAGTTGTCTGAAAGTCATCATGTATGACTGGTTTAACAACTTATTTAATCGGTCCCATCTATTAAAAATATGTTTGCTGTCGATCATCTAACGGTATTTGTGCTGGCAACACAATACCATCATTTAATCCCTGCGGAAAATCGCTCAACGGTTAAGTTACTCTTCAAAAATCATTATACCATATCAACTGATACAGTAATAACTCATTTAATTGATTCTTAAAATGTTCACCAAAGAACTCCACAGTCTTTGGAGGAAGGGATATTAATTTCAGCTTTAAGATCCAAATTTCGATTTAAACCAAGTGAATATTTTGAAAAGTCGACTCTAATTAATTTTTGAGCTATTGGACACTGTTCGGTTCCCTCCATTATTTGTTCCTTTATACAACCCTTCTTGGCTGGCTACACTTCTTGAACCAATTTGAAAAATTGACTTACAATAAACCACATTGTTTGCATTGGTTTCAGTCAAATGCTTAGAAAGAACGCGAAGTTAAAAAAAATCTTAAAGAAATTCTGTTAAAATCTGTTAGTTCTTGAAATATTCATAAAAATTGACGCTTTTAACCTAACTTTCAATTTTTACGTTTAATAATCGGTTTAACCGAAAGTCATTTAGATTGTCGATAAAAAAAATTCACCAGTCATCAATTAAACGAATGACTTGCTTAATAAACCTTATCACCAATTTAATTTTAAATATACATACATATGTATGTATGACCGCATTGGCACTTATACCAACATTTGACCAAAAAAAAACACTAATTTTGTCTCAGTTACATTGAGAATTTCAATTAAGTTGGACGTTAAACAATAATGCGTACAAAATGTACACTCTGCTTAGTTACGGTTTATTATTAGTGCTCGGTATATTTGGCATTGGATATTTGTTTGTAAAAAAACGTTACGACTATTTCAAAAACCGCGGAATTATTTACAACAAACCAACGTTTCCGTTTGGCAGCCTCAAAGGACTTGGCACAAAATTTCATTCCGCAATAATTAACAAAAAAATTTACAATGATTTTGTCGGCAAAGATATCATGTGCGGATTATTTTTCTTCATTGAACCAATATACTTGATACTCGATCCGGAATTGACGAAAACTATTTTGGTCAAAGATTTCAATAAATTTCATGATCGTGGAGTTTATCATAATGAGAGGGATGATCCACTATCGGCGAATATGTTTGCGCTCGATGGACAAAAATGGAAAAATTTACGAGCAAAATTAACGCCAACGTTCACATCGGGTAAAATGAGGATGATGTACGATACTGTGTTACGGTGTGCCGAACAATTGGAGATTCATTTGGCATCGACTGCACAAAATAATGAACAGATAGAGATTAAAGATGTGCTGGGACGTTTTTCGACCGATGTGATTGGAAATTGTGCATTTGGGATTGATTGTAATTCGCTGAAAGATCCGGATGCCGAATTCCGGTACTATGGACGTCAAATATTTGAACCACATACCATACAGCAGCTCAAAGTTTTGTTTGCCTCATCATTTCCGCGTGTAGGGCGGAAATTTGGTATTCGGCTTGTTGGAAAATCGGTTTCCAATTTTTTTATGAATGTAGTTGCAGAAACTATGCAATATCGTAAAACTAATCCAGTCGAACGTAAAGATTTCATGAAATTGTTGATGGAATTGGAAAGTGAAGATGGCATATCAACTGATCACAAGTTGAATTTCAATGAAATTGCGGCACAGTGTTTCCTTTTCTTTTTGGCCGGATTTGAGACGTCGTCCAGCACAATGTCATTCTGCTTATTGGAGTTAGCCAAGAATCCAGATATTCAGGATAAGGTTCGTGCCGATATTGAGAAGATAACCAAAAAACATGATGGCAAAGTGACGTACGAAAGTATTTTGGAAATGGAGTACTTGGATAACGCCATAAATGGTAATTTAATGAATATTTTAAATAATTTACGAACATTTAATATTTTATTTGATGCCGTTATAGAAACCTTACGAAAATTCCCAGCTGTTGCCAATTTATTGCGGAAGTCAATCGAAGATTATAAAGTTCCAAATTCTAACTATGTGATCGAAAAAGGACATCTTGTATCAATTCCCGTGTACGGAATGCATATGAATCCTGATATTTTTCCGAATCCCGAACGATTTGATCCAGATCGTTTTTTACCTGAGAATAGATCGACCCGTCATCCATTTACATTTTTGCCATTCGGTGAGGGTCCCCATAATTGTATTGGAATGCGATTTGGTTTGATGCAAACGCGATTAGGTTTAATACATGTGTTACGAAAATATCGAGTGGTTGCATGCGAGAAGACTGCATTTAAGTTGGATTTTGCACCAAATACACCATTCTTGTCGTTGAAAAATGGAATTTGGATTCGTTTAGAAATTTTGTAGCGTGATTCGACAATAAATAATAATTTTTTTATTAAATAATTTGTGTGTATAACATCAGTAACGGAAAATGCTTATCACAATTTAATCGAAAAGAATGCTTATCTGTACTTGAGGTGTTAATTTTTATCAAGTATGAGCAGAATTATTTTCCTATCAATTCAAAATGGAAAGTATCCAAATTAGCAGCGACAACCAATCCACTAAACTAGGTGGCATGTTTGTGGATGGATTTTAATAGAATTATAATCCCAGATTTAAGATGTTAAGTCGAATCTTTAAGTAGTTCCTAATATAAAATTGATTAATTCCAGCTCTGGAAAATTCCTTCGGCGATATAATCTAGCGTCGGATTTATAAACCATTGCTCAAAATCAGGATATTTTTGGGTTGCAACTTTAAATCAAAAATGAATTTCGCCATAAATACCTACTTAGCTAATTCAGCCTACCTTCTCAGTCTCCAGCATCAAATGAATCGAACAAGTATATTAGATGGTGGATTTTAGTGAAATTTTATTTCGGAGATGTTAAGCCGATTCTATATAGAGTTCCTAACCTTAAACATAATAAATAACGCCCTGAAGGATTTTTTGAACCAGTCATTTGGGCTGGAGGTCGAAATAAATTTTGTTGAAATTAATATTTTTCTCTCCTGAATTTTGCATTACCGCTAATAAATTTAGGAATTTAAAGGAATATTATCTAAAAACCAGGATAATGTGAGACATTTTCCTGGTTGCCCACAGAAGTTTGAAAATCTAGAACACGTCCAGAGTATCAAGGACGTCTGGTTACCCTATTCATACCTAGATCCTACCAAGGCGAGAAGGAGAATATGAAAATAAAACTGAAAGCCAAATTCTGATGTCAGCAGTTAACCTTGCCAGACAGAAAGATGTATAGGAGTCTGGATTAAATATAAACAAAGCATTTAAGAATATTGATGTCAAGGCGAATTAGCCGAATGAAATTTCCCATGCAACTTTCTAGTCTGGAAAGATCTAAATATTTAGCTAAAGCATATAAAAGTTCTTTATCTGATGCCCCTACAGTATTTCTTGATGTTTTTGTAAGTTGTAAAAAACTCGGAATTATCTTTTGTAAATTTTACCAACAAATCTTCAGATTCTGAAACAGAAAAGCTTTGTGATGCCTCGTGTGCACGCCTCTAAATCGCTTAGCTAACGCTATCTCGTGTTATACTTTAGCAAGCCCATACACCCAGAGAACTAAGCGTTTGCGACAACCGAATCAATTGCCCTACCGAATTATTCGGTCCTGTATACATTTTAATTAAACTTTACGACAACCTCTTTTTATTGTTTATCAGAACTGAAAAAGAAGTTGTAACTAACCCTTTTTAGTTAGCCTAAAGGAATTAGCTTGTATGAAGAACGAAATATACTGTATTACAACCGACCATTGGTTGAGCTTATCGATAATTCGGTTGAATTAATCGAATATTCGTTTAGGAATATTACAAATTATAGTTGTCGTGATCACTGATCGATTGTAATAACAGACTTGGTTATTAAAGCAACTTTCTTTGCACGGTTAGTGCAATACTATTTCGGTTACTACATAATCAGAAGTAGTTGACACAACCGCATTAATTTGTTTTCTCCAACCGAATAGGATTGTTGCCATTTCATTTAACCAAATTAGTTTTATTAAGAAAAAAGTAGTAATATCCTCCCCCCACCCTTTATTTTACCACAGAGTCAATATAAATGTATCGTCTCTCAAAAATGAGAACCCTCCTTTACTTGAGTTCAATTATATTGGTAGTTCGGTTTCGTACTCAAAAGTACAACCTACTTATCAAGTAGCTACGACCGAACTACAAAAATACAATTCTCGCTTAAGTGGCAAGCAGAACGTACTGACTTAGCGAATTATATTCGCGTGTGTATTTATGCCAACATGAAATTCGTTTATCATGATTGCGGTAGAGTTTGCCACAAACGCAATTCGTTTGGACTAATCGATAAGGTAGTTGTCCCGACACCAGTTCGGTCATCGCAACTAGATTAAGATAAAATTTCATATAAATCGAAAACTACTTATAAAAAAAATGAGAAACAATAATTGTATATCATAGTTTCATTGAAATTCCTTTAGATTTTTTTACAATTCGTCATAAAAAATTGTTTTTGAAACGCAAGAAAACTATTGCGTTTGTTCGGGGAATCAAAAAATCGCTTGTAAATGTCAATAAAAGTTTTCCAGGATACTTTAATTTACACAAATTGTTTGCTATTTTTGTTATATGCAGTTTTCGATCCGCCATTGATTTGGTGTCAGTATATCGCGTACATTATAAAACAATTTATATTATTCATGTGGTGTTCATGTTTACAAAATAACCACAAATCATTTTGTAATTTTTTCAAATAGTGAATCTACCCTCTCCTCATATAACACCCTCTTCATTTTGTATTATTTAAACATGACATATTCTAAATACGATTATAATATTTAGTTGTAGCAACGGAATTCCAAAATAAATAATTCCACTTTGATATTTTGGTACAACGACAGAATGATATGATTACATTGAACTACAATATTGTTCTCGCAACAGCATTCGTCAGTTAGTTTTGTTCGCAGTTGTCACAAAAGCCTCGTTTAATTGGTGTAACAAAATTACGTTTGTGGCAACTGATACTTTAAAAACTATTAGGCTCATTCGGTTCTGACAACGAATATCTAGGAAATTAGCATCAACGGAGTTGAAGATTTGGAAACGAAGTTGTTGCAACTATCTGTGCATTAGTGGCTACCGTAGTTTGTTTGTACCAATCTCAAGTCAATTGGTGCTACCGAAATTATGTTGTAGCAATTACAATTCGTTCATCGCAATGGAAAGTATTTTCTCGCAACCTCATGCCAACGAATCATTTCTCTCAGTGTAGCAATTCTCAACTTTAAAGAGGAGCTTCGGTTCCCTTAGAACACGCTAAAATAAGAACAAAAATGTTAATTGATAAAAATCTGTTGCTTGAAAACACATGGGCTCAGTAGCAGGGTCATTTTATGTTGAAAAATGTATTCCAGAAAATAATTTTGTCTTACGCCATATTTGTGCCATTTACCAATGCTTGTGATTTGCACCATCAGCATCTCAAAGTTAAAAATATTTGAATCGTATAATCATTGTGTGTACAAAAATTATTAACACATTACGAATGATGATTTGCGCTTTCGTCAAACAAAACAAGTATTTTACTGCCCAGTCATGCACAATCAACTCTATAGTGACTAAACAAATTAAAATATTCCATCAACCAAAACGTGTTTACAAATAGAAATCACTAAGCTAGTTCATTTAAAAATATCCCCAATTTTTTCAGAAAGGTTATCTGTCGGCTTATCTGATATTCAAGTTCAAAACAACTTCTAATATTGAAAAATGATTCATATTAAATTATTGTTCAACTAGTTTCGATCGTTTAACAAATATTCTCTCTTTCAAGTAAGCATGCATCAACAATTTATTTTTTGTTATATTTCGTCCACAAGCTCATTTTAACATTAGTTTTATATAAACTTTTAATCTAGTCGGACGTTAATTGTGTGTGCGCGCGCTCAACAAAATTTTATATGGTGTGTAGTTTTTGTAGTACCAGTCTGGTACTATTACTCGGTGTTATTGGTCTCGCCTATTATTATGTCCGAAAACGGTTCTCATATTTTAAAGACCGCGGGATCCTATTTGACAAGCCAACTTTTCCACTTGGCAGTTTAAAAGGTGTCGGCACAAAACAACACGGATCTCAGATTTTTAAAAGAATTTACAATACATTTGTCGGCAAAGATGTACTCTGCGGGCTGTATTTTTTCGTCGAACCACTTTATATGATACTCGATCCAGAATTAGCGAAAAATATTTTGGTCAAAGATTTTAATTATTTCCATGATCGTGGTATTTATCACAATGAAGCGGATGATCCACTATCGGCGAATATGTTTGCGCTCGAGGGACAAAAATGGAAAAATTTACGAGGTAAATTATCGCCAACATTTACATCGGGCAAAATGAAAATGATGTACGATACTGTGTTACAATGTGCCAAACAAATGGAACAACATTTGGAACCGATTGCGGCTAATAACGAAATGATCGAGATCAAAGATGTGCTTGGACGTTTTTCGACTGATGTGATTGGAAATTGTGCATTTGGTATTGATTGTAATTCGCTGAAAAATCCGGATGCTGAATTTCGTTATTATGGACGCAAAGCATTCGAACCACCACCACTACAACAACTCAAAGCTTTATTTGCCTCTTCATTTCCAAAATTGGGGCGCAAACTTCATATACTCGTTACGGAAAAGTCGGTGTCAAAATTTTTTTTGAATATTGTGCAAGAAACATTAACATTTCGTAAAAATAATCCAGCTGAACGTAAAGATTTTATGAAATTATTGATGGAGTTGCAAAGTACAGATGGATCATCAAGTGTGGATAAATTAAATTTTAATGAAATCGCAGCACAGTGTTTCCTTTTCTTTTTGGCCGGCTTTGAGACGTCATCGAGCACGATGTCATTCTGTTTGCTGGAACTGGCCAAGAATCCCGATATCCAAGATAAGGTTCGTGCTGATATTGAGAAAATAACAAAAAAGCATGGTGGTGAAGTGACATATGAAAGTATTTTGGAAATGGAATATTTGGATAATACGATTAATGGTGAGTGTAGCTGGATGCTTGATTCTTGGTGAATACAATTTTATTACGAATTTATTTTGTATTTCAGAAACACTACGGAAATTCCCTGCTGTCGATGTTTTACTTCGTTCCGCCGCGGACGATTACAAAGTACCAGATTCAAAATATGTTATCGAAAAAGGACGATTCGTTTTAATTCCAGTGTATGGAATGCAAAATAATCCCGACATTTTTCCAAATCCAGATAAATTTGATCCGGACCGTTTTTTGCCCGAAAATAAAGGAGATCGTCACCCATTCACATATCTACCATTTGGTGAGGGGCCACATAATTGTATAGGGATGCGATTTGGTATGATGCAAACCCGTTTAGGTTTGGTTCATGTGTTAAGAAAATATCGAGTTGTCGTGTGCGAAAAGACTGCTATGGAAATCGAATTCAAACCAAATGCGCAAATTATGTCGTTGAAAAATGGTGCATGGGTGCGATTACAAAAGTTGTAAACTTAGTGTTCAAAATAAAATGTATATCTGTGACAGGATATTCCTACTCAAATTTGTTTTGTTTTTTTATCAGTGATTGAACAATTTAGCCAGTTTGTTTCATCATAATATCAACATTTGAATTATTGTCACGTTGCTATTGTATAATTGAATTCTCAATTTGTATTCAATAACAATTAAATATGTCTTACTTATTTAAGTATTAGATTAGATATCAAAGTGTTTTAAATATAGAAACAGCATGATGGAATAGTAGTAGTAGTTTTAAAAATGGATGACGAAATTTATTGTTAATCATTTCGACCTTCAACGCTTCAACAAATTTAAAGTTTTATTGTAATTTGGGTACTTGCCGGATGATCTAATGTATAGTAACATATGTTTGAAATAATAACACGCATATACAAAAATGTAAATATGATCTTAGAGAATATAAGAAACCAAAATATTCATGATCGCGTGCTCTTCTCTGTTTAGTTTGCCTTGAAATGTATAATTTTAGTGTTCTGTTGGTTGCTTTAGTTGATTTTGGTATACGATCAATTTAATTTTTTAGATTTTATTTATTTATTGTTTGATTCGTTTAACTGAATTTTTATTTAAAATAATTTCTATAATTTGTGGGTCGAAAGAAGATCAATAATAATTAAAAATAGTAGTGAAGTTGAAAATCTTTCGGTTTCTGAGCAAAACTCTTAACATTTTACCTAATACATTCGCTTTAATTATGGTCAAAATTATGTATTTTTACACTCAAATAACGAAAGCCCACATTGTATTAAAATTTATTAAATCAAAAATTAACCAATTAATTTAAAAGTTAAACGTTTTATCAAAACGTATTCCACAGGGTAAAGTTGTCTGGTCTTGAAGGGAGCACATACTAGTGTTTATGTTCGATGACCTTGAAATTATATATTAAGATCAAGTTTATTTTTTGTAGTTTGAACCTATATTTTTATTTTAGGAGCACAATAATTTAGTCATGTTTCCCCTCAAACCCAAATAACTCTCTTTTGAAGCGGGGTTTTCTACACACTTGTGTTTTCGATAAAAATGTAGATTTTAAATTTCGAAGTCCTTCCTGTAGCGTAAATAAAGTGTAAATTTACACATTTTCTCATTTTTCACAATTGGGAATCATTTAGGTAAACTTATAATCGTTTTCGTTTTCAACTATGTCTAAAAATCATTACTGATGAAGTATTAAAGCACTTATATGCTGAACATATGCATTTTATTATTAAGTTTATATTTATATTTATTTGTTTATATACATATTGATATTACACCAAATAATTATGGCAAATTACAGAGAGCCCCACTAGATTTATATTAAAATCTGTGGTGGAGCAGTAATTATACAATTCAATAAAAGTAATCAATGCAATTTTTCTTTAACCTACAATTAGCCGCATTTCTTGACGCGTTAGTGATTCGGATCAAACCAAAGTTTACATTGAAAACAACAACAAAAATTTAATTGTTGTTGTTGTTTTCAATGTAAACTTTGATCTGATCCGGATCACAAATGCGTAAAGAAATGCGGCTAGTAAAGGTTCTATCACACCAAGCGCGGCGCGTCGGCGGCAAATTTAAATACACGTTTTTTTGCTTATGTAGTAATAGTAAATCATAGTTTGTGTAAAAATATAAACTAGCGTGAAACGCGATTTTTTTTTGCCGCTGGTTTTCGTGGGCGGCGATGAAATTTCATTTTATACCATTTACTTAAAATTGTAATTTTTCTATTAAAAATATAAAGTTTGTAAATTGTTTTATGAATAATAATTTTATTTTTGTTCAAGCTATGATTTCCTATCACTACATAAGCAAAAAAACGTGTATTTAAATTTGCCGCCGACGCGCCGCGCTTGGTGTGATAGATCCTTTACAAGCTCAAATTTAGTTTTATTTGACATACAATATTTTCATTTGTTCAATATTTTCTAAACCGAGCAACCAGGATCGAATTTCACGTTTTAATTTGTATTTCCGCACAGTGCTGAGACTTTTAATATCATTAGGTAGCATGTAGAAAAAGAATGTACCCATATACAGATAGAAGCTTCTAAATTTTTCGCTATTGCAACGAAAACCGGAAAAGTTTTTTGTTACTTCGAAAATCACTTTGTTAAATATTTCGCAAAATTTCAAAAGGTTTAAAAAATCACTCGATCGATTTCGGCTTGTTAGGCCATTATCAGGGGTATCCACTAAACTGTTAAAAATTTAGTTAGATGTATGTATAGTTGGAAAAAGCAAAAAGTGAAACAAAAGGATACAAATAAAAAATGTGAGAGCAATAAACATTAAAAATTAAAAAGGGGTATATGATTATTGATTAGTCAACGGCCGCATAACAAAATTCCAGATGTTTTGTTTTTTTTTCTTTCTTTATTTTATTATAACCCGACGTATTAGTCATTTTATGGGATGGTATGAGTATGGGAATAAAACAGTGCGGGATCGGTAATTGGTGAGAAACGGATTTCTCTCTGTTCGTTGAGGATATTTTGGTTAAGAAATATAGCTTTTCGGATTTCGTAAGATTCTAAGTTGTCTAAACGACTGCTTTTTGGTGCATGTGTATTAATTGTGTTTCGCCAAGTGCCTACGGCAGATAGTGTAAAAAGTATTAAATTGACAGATTTGGCCACTCTCGCCATAATATATCGTCGTATGTTGGTAAGAATTAGTTAAAATAATAACCAGATATGGTTTAATAATAGTTGCAAGAAGTTGAATTTGTTACCTAATTATACAAATATTAAATGTAACACTAAATCTCTTTGGAGGGAAGGAGAGCTATTACTTTAGCCCGTAGTAGTTGGAGGAATAGTGAGCTACGTAAAGGGTATGCTATGAGGAACAACTTTTGTCTCCATCTTAAAGTTGTTCACACTGAGTTAGCCGCTCGATTACATTCTGTTGAGTTTGACTGGTTGGATAATAAGTTTCGTGCCAAGGTAGCAGAAATTTCACATATTCAATATGTAAAGCAAAAAGCTAAACTGGATGTGTTGCGAGATAAGGCTTATCCATCTAACCATAGAGGCAATAGCGGTATGTCTGATTTCCAATTCAATTCACGTTTTAAGAACTTGTCTTCCGTCGGCTTCAGTGGCGTAGAGGTTCAAATGCTGAGCAATGAAGTAAATTTTGCTCCTGTGCCAAATGCGTTCAGTCATTTGAGAATCTCGCTATAGATGCCGAAACTGCCTTATACGGCCAGTCAACCCAACTGAAATCAATATTTGCGTTACAGATTAACAAAGGCTTGGGTAACGCTTCCTTCTCTATCTCCTCTCAATCTTCTGTTTCTTCTAACAATAACCTTAAAGTGATTGATGCGATTAAGAAAAAGTTACGTGATCATAACCTAATAGCGTGCCAAGCGAATAAAGGCAATACGATCACTGTTCTCACAAGAGTCGATTACTACAACAAAATTTCTGATTTCATTACAGAAAGCAAAGCATTAGAGCTCAATAGAGATTTTACTTGCTTATTTAAGACTTTGGTCAGTAAGTGTATCAACCACTGATCAAAGGTCTTTGATGGTACTGGTTGGAGCTATACGGTTATGAATCCATTTGCCCGAATTCTTTATGGTTTACCTAAAATCCATAAAGAAGGCATTCCGATTAGACCAATAGTAGCGTATTGCAATGCACCTGCCTACAAGCTATATAAGGGTTTCATAAACTTTTTCAACAGTCATACTAATTTCGGTTCGGCTTTCTCGGTTAAGAACTCGGTATAATTGATTAGCAAAATTCAGCATGTTGATATTCCACTACACTCAAAACTAGTTTCGTTTGACGTTGCTAGTCTTTTCACTTCTATTCCAATTAACATTTTGTCTCAAAATGTCAAAATTTTGTCTGTTCCCAAAAAGTGTGGCAAGAATTATATTTAAAAAAATTAGGCCAAATTGAACATTAAAAACTTGACACGCCCACGAAGGCGTAATCTATTATAAGAGATTTGTACCTAGCTTGCCGAGTTCAATTGGACATAGCCGACCGTCATCTTCTGGGGTATCATCACCTCTTCAGAAAAAAAAGGGACAGTTTGGAGGCCATGTGGAGATTATCGAGGCCTAAACGCCGTCACCGATCCCACACATCGAGAATTTTCTGTGCACCACTAAGGATGCACAGTCTTCTCAAAAATTGACTTGGTAAGAGCTTATCATCTAATTCCAATTGCGCCCGAAGACGTGCCTAAAACGGCAAATTACCACACCATTTGGGCTATTTGAGTTTACGAGAATGGCTTTTGGTCTTCGGAATACTGCGCAGACTTTTCAGCGCTTCATAATTGAAGTGGTCAAAGGTTTAGAATTTGTACATGTGTATATGGTATAGACGATATATTGTGGTAAAAGAAAGGAAGAGCACAAACTTCATCTCAAACAGCCATTTGAGAAATTAGACGAATTTGGAATAAACATCCAAGTTTCAATGTGTGAATACGTAGCCGGATTGCTTTCTTCTTTTGAACAAAATGCCAAAGAACGCCATAAACTTCTCTTGGTCTGACGACTGTAATGATTCGTTTGTCCAAATTAAAGGTGCACTTGCTAATGTAACTATGTTAGCCCATCCTCTTAGCAAGTCCAAATTTAGTATTGCCACGGACGCTTCTAACATTGCCATAGGAGCAGTCTTGCAACAAATGAAGGAAGGATGTTTGCAACCTTTAGGGTTTTTTTCCCGCAAATTATCCGCAGCAGAATGTAAATATTCAGCCTTTCTGCACGGATCAAAAACCTGTTACCACGCCAATTACCTTCCTGAGCGAGAAGAGTTCACGGCAGACTCGACAATTAGGCTTTAGATTAGGCTATCGTTTAACGTTTTAGCTAAGGCTCAAGAGTCTGATGATGAATTGAAAGAACTTCTTGATAATTCATCTCGTCCTGCGGGTTTTAAGTTCCAGATAGAGCTCACCATTCTCTCCGATTTACAGATTTATGGTGAAACATCAACGGGGGTTCATCGACCATTTGTTCCAGTATCACAAAGACAAGTAGTTTTCAGTGCACTACATGATCTTTCCTATCCAAGCGCATGCGCGCTACTCGAAAATTAATATCCATTAGGTACTTTTGGCCAAACATGAGCAATGACGTGACGAATTGGGTTCATAATTGTATTGGATGCCAGTTAAGCAAAGTGCAAAGACATACGAAGTTGCAACCAGACAATTTTGATTCAGCAAGATCCAAGACGGTACCACCATCCGAAGGTTATGTATATGTTCTAACCATAGTTGATCGATTCACTCGGTGGCCGGAGGCGTACCTTATTCGAGAAAGTACCGCTACCACTATTGCTAAGACTTTCGTCGAGTAATACGTCTCAAGGTTTGGAATACTCCTTGGAATAACAACTGATCAAGGCAGCCCGTTTGAGTCAAAACTCTTCTCTGAGCTTACTCGTTTACTAGGCGCACACAGAATTCGTATCACATACCATCCGATTTCATCGACAACTGAAAGCATCGCTCAAACTCATGGTAACGTTATTCATGAAGCACGGAGCTACAAGCAATTAAAGACGAACTGAAATGTTCCCCAGCCGAACTAATTTATAGACAAGTATACGATAGCCATGGCTTATTTAGACGACATCATAATTCCAGCCACTACAGTCGACGAAGGAATGAAAAACTTGCATATAATTATGCAACAGATTGAGGACGCAGGCCTAACTCTTAACTTGAGCAAATGTGTATTTTTTGCCACGAAAATAGAGTTCTTGGGGTTCGAAATTTCGATAGACGGCATCGAACCAGAAAAAGAAAATTGCTAAGTATGGAAAGTTTTCCTGAACCAACAGGTGTAAGAGTGTGGTACGCAGTTTTATTGGGCTCTGCAGTTATTTCCGAAGGATTATCGAGAGTTTTGCAACAATAGCTAGATCGTTAACCAACTTATTGAAAGAAGATCACAAGTTTCATTGGGGGAGAAAACGAAAGAGCAGCTTTCCTGGAAATAAAGAAAAGGTTAGTGAGTAAACCTCATTTAGTATATTTTAGCCATATACAATCCAAATTTGATTTGCTAGATTTTTACGGATACCAGTGCTGTCGGATTGGGTGCCGCATTATATCAAAAGCAAGAAGACGAAAGCCTGAGGCCGGTAATGTACAATAGTCGAAAAACATCCAGGGAAGAGTCCAAGTATTTAGCAATTGAATTAGAGGCTCTGGCGGTAGCCCGATTTAGAAAAATTTCGGGCCTACCTATTGGGCATATATTTCATAGTACGGACCGACCGTAACAGCCTAAATCTGTTAGCGAACAAGCAAGGGATGTCACCAACAGTCGCGAGATGGTTCCATCGGGTATCTGAGTTTGATTTCAACGTAGAGTACATGCCAGTAAAAACTAATCAAGTAGCTGATGCACTTAGCCGAGATTGATAGAAAGCAATGTTTTGGTATTAATATAGACACAGATTGGGTAGCAGCCATGCAGCGTACTGATTCTGAAATTCGGGAGAAATTAGAACAAGGTAATCAAGAGGAGCACAGCAAATATTCAATGTACAACGCTCGCGTATACAAATATACTAAATATAGATGGCGGCTATATGTTCCTGAATGCTTAAAGTACGACGTCGTTAGAGACGCATATGAGTATGTAGCTCATTATGGAGTAGACAAAACACTCGCAAAGTTGAAACAGTCCTATTATTTTCTAAAGATCAGGGATTTTGTGGAGCAGTACACCAACCGATTTATTAAATGTACATATATAAATCGCCGAGTGGCAAAAAACCCGGATATTTACACTCATTGGAAAAGGGGGTAGAGAATTTCGTAACCGTACACATTGATCATGTCGGACCGTTTGTAGCAACTAAAACAAAAAATTGGTACATAGTCGTTTTGGTTGATGGCTATAGCAAGTACGTAGTCTTAGGAGCACAAAGAAATGTCACAGCCGAAGCAACACTCGTGATTTTCAAGCTCTTCATCACAAGTTACGGCCGGCTCAAAAAGGTAATCACAAACGAAGGTACGGCGTTTAAATCCAAATTATTCAAGGAGTTTTGTGAAACTCATTTTATCCAACATATTATGGTGGCAGCGGAGCTCGTGTTCAAACATAACTTTAGAAGCTCAAACGATAGCCCGTTAACTGAAGAGATTGAAGAAGTTAATATAGAAGTCGGAGTAGAGAAAGAGGACGTTAATGTGGCGGATTCTCCTATTAGGGAGTACAAAGGACCGTATGAAGTTCCTATAGGTTACGACCGTTATTTGATCGGATATATATAGAGGGCGAGCAACAAGCACAAAAGATATATAAAGCTATCATAGCCATCGATGATTAAAATTTCTAAAATCTACAACTCATTAATAATCCTATTGTAACAATAATTTGAGATGAGTGAGGACGTCATCTGTTATCGGATGGCCGAATTGTTATCATTTTTATAATATGGCATATCAAAATAATATGCCACTGAAGTTTGTATATTGTATAATTTAAGTTACTGGTATTGTCGCCAGGGAAAATTAGATATAAATGTCAATTAGCACTGAATAAAAATTTAGAACAAACAGAACAAGCAAATTTGTAAGATTAAAAATTAATAAAGCGTACTAATAATAAATAAAAAATATACAGTACATATCGCCGGCTGAATGCTTATCAATTTTTGATTTTATTTGACTTTGTTGGAGAAAAATGGGTTTCCGTTTCTAATTAATAGGAAATTTAATATTTGTTTTTGTAACATATTCAGAAATGTTAGAACATTAAACCAAAATTGACACTTCATCAAAATTTGGTTTGGAAAGTGAACAAGTTTTAGCTGGAAATCTAAAACTCATTTTTTCGAAAAATGGCGCAAAAAAGGACACTTAAACATTCAGCCGGCGATATGTATTTATAAAACCAGGTATTTTGAGTCAATTCGTATGGCAATACTGAGGAAGGATGTACAATCAATGTGCTTAGGGTGTGCAATCAATTAAATGCTTGCTTCTCATAAAACCATACAATATACAAATTAATATAAATTATGTTTGCCTTCGTTCGTTCGTTCATTAATTCTAATATTTTTTTTTAACACGTCATATACCTTCTAAAGCAAAATACATAACTTCATTTGCAATTTTGTGTCTGCAAAGCAATTTTGAAAATGAATTTTAATTTTCCAGAATGTTTTAAATTAATTTAGTAAATTTGCCCATAATATTACATTTGTTGCCAATTTATGATTTTTGTTTCTAATCAGAATGAAAAAAAAAATGTTTCATACATTTTTCTATGTCTATCCATAAATATGTGTGGACTGAGGTTACATCATTATGGTTAAGCGTGCGTCTAAGTAATGTATTTTCACACACGAATAACAGAAACCCATAGAAATTGTCAATTTTGAATAGGAGCTTCGGTTCTCTTAAAACACATTAAAATAAGCGAAAAATGTTAAGCGATAAAAATCTGTTGTTTGAAAACACTTAGGGGCTCATGATCTGTAGCAGGGCCATTTTATGTTGTAAAATTTATTCCAGAAAATAACTTTGTCTTACGCATAATTCACGCCATTTACCAATACATGTGATCCGCACCATCAGCATCTCAAAGTTAAAAATATTTGTTAAGGTTAAAGTTTGTTAATACATTACGGATGACATCAGCTTTCGCCAAACAAAAGAAATATTTTACTGCCCTTGTCGTAAATCATTGTTCACCCCGGTTCGATCATTTATCAAATGATCTCTCTTTTAAATAAGCACGCATTAACAACTTTTGATTTATGATATATTTTGTCCGCAAGCTCATTTTAACATTAGTTTTATTTGAACTTTTAATCTATTCGGACGTTAATTGTGTGTGCGCGCGCTCAACAAAATTATATATGGAGTATAGTTTTTGTAGTATCAGTCTGGTACTATTACTCGGTGTTATTGGCCTCGTCTATTATTATGTCCGAAAACGGTTCTCATATTTTAAAGACCGCGGGGTCCTATTTGACAAGCCAGTTTTTCCATTTGGCAGTTTAAAAGGTGTCGGCACAAAACTACATATATCTCAGATGTCTAAAAAAATTTACAATACATTTGTCGGCAAAGATATACTCTGCGGGCTGTATTTTTTCGTCGAACCACTTTATATGATACTCGATCCAGAATTAGTGAAAAATATTTTGGTCAAAGATTTTAATTATTTCCATGATCGTGGTTGTTATTACAATGAAGCGGACGATCCACTATCGGTGAATATGTTTACGCTCGAAGGACAAAAGTGGAAAAATTTGCGAGATAAATTATCGCCGACATTTACACCGGTCAAAATAAAAATGATGTACGATACTGTGTTCCAATGTGCCAAACAAATGGAACAATATCTGGAACCGATTGCCGCTAATAATGAAATGATCGAGATCAAAGATGTGCTTGGACGTTTTTCGACCGATGTGATCGGAAATTGTGCGTTCGGAATTGATTGTAATTCGCTGAAAAATCCGGATGCTGAATTTCGCTATTATGGACGCAAATCACTCGAACTACCACCACTACAACAACTTAAAATTATATTTGCCTCTTTATTTCCAAAATTGGGGCGCAAACTTCGTATACTCGTTACGGAAAAGTCGGTGTCAAAATTTTTTATGAATATTGTGCAAGAAACATTAACGTTTCGTAAAAATAATCCAAATGAACGTAAAGATTTTATCAAATTATTGATGGAGTTGGAAAGTACAGATGGATCATCAAGTGTGGATAAATTAAGTTTCAATGAAATCGCAGCACAGTGTTACCTTTTCTTTTTGGCCGGCTTTGAGGGGTCATCGAGCGCAATGTCATTCTGTTTGCTGGAGCTGGCCAAGAATCCCGATATCCAAGATAAGGTACGTGCCGATATTGAGAAAATAATAAAAAAGCACGGTGGTGAAGTGACATATGAAAGTATTTTTGAAATGGAATATTTGGATAATACGATTAATGGTGAGTGTAGCTCGACACTTTATTCTTGGTGATGGCAATTTTATTACGAATTTATTTTGTTTGTATTTCAGAAACACTACGAAAATTCCCTACTGTCGATATGTTACTTCGTTGCGCCACGGACCACTACAAAGTACCAAATTCAAAACATGTCATCGAAAAAGGGCGACTCGTTTTAATTCCAGTGTATGGAATTGAAAATAATCCCGACATTTTTCCAAATCCAGATAAATTTAATCCGGACCGCTTTCTGCCCGAAAATAAAGGAGATCGTCACCCTTTCGCACACCTACCATTTGGTGAGGGTCCACATAATTGTATAGGGATGCGATTTGGTTTGATGCAAAGCCGTTTAGGTTTAATCCATGTGTTAAGAAAATATCGAGTTGTCGTGTGCGAAAAGACTGCTATGGAAATCGAACTCGCACCAAATGTGCCAGGTATTTCGTTAAAAAATGGTACATGGGTACGATTACAAAAATTGTAAACTTATAGTGTTCAAAATAAAATGTATCTATGAGAGGTTATTCCTTATCAAATTTGTTTTGTTTTTTTATCAGTGATCTATGTTCAAGCCAGCTTGTTTTCATATTCATATCAATATTTGTTTTTTTTTCACGTTGCTATTGTATAATTGAATTCTCAATTTGTATTCAATAACAATTAAACATGTCTTACTTATTTAAGTATTAGATTAGGTATCAAAGCGTTTTAAATATAGAAACAGAATGATGGAATGTAGTTTTAAAAATGGATGACGAAATTTATTGTTAATCATTTCGACCTTAAACAAATTTAAAGTTTTATTGAAATTTTGTACTTGTCCAATGATCTAATGCACATATTCACATATGTATGTGTGTGTACCATCTGATCAAATTTGACCCGGGCTGGTAAATAAAACAACATTTTAATGTATTTTAATACAGATCTTTATTATCACCTTCAAAATAGGTTCCATACACATCTTATAGGCATTGGCCGGGATGACGTTTAGTATATTCAGCGAATTTCTTTTTATTGCTTCAATCGACTCATGGCGCGTTCCCCGGAGCGGATATTTCAGTTTCGGAAACAGGAAAAAGTCACTGGGATCCAAATCTGGCGAGTACGGTGGCTAAGCGATGACTTTTGTTTCGTGTTTGGCCAAAAATTTAGTCACAATTAGGCTGGAATATGATGTGTGTGCGCATTATCGTTGTGTAATTCATCAATTGTTTGTTTTTTAAGCATATCTCTATTGGACGTTTTTTTTTTGCAAAAAATTTAGGTCTTTCGGCACTAGCTCAACGGCAACGCGTTTCATACCTAAAACATCAACCAAAATGTGTTGAGTCAATCCATAAGAGATTTTGAAAGCCTCTGATATCTCTCTAATGCCAACATTATGATTTTCGTGCACAATTTTTTTCACATTTTCGATGTTATCGTCGTTAATAGAGGACTGAATGCTTTATACCTGCCACTCAAATACCTGCCTTCTCGTTAGAGTAGACTCCACAGAACACTTCTGAAATATTTTCAATGAAATTCAACTAACCTCAAAATGTAAGAGTTATTACTGCCAGTGCCGTGAAGTGTGACGTTAAGGTATTGCACAAAATTTCTTTATGTTTCCATGTGGTATTTTGACTTTTGGACATATCAAATCCTTTAGAAATGACGTATCCCTTGAAATTTGACGGATTAAAACCCCGTTTAAAGCCGCACATTTGTAGAGAATGTATTCCAACGAACTCATGTGAATAAAATTTAGAATACTTGACCTCTGAACACATGAACTTTCTTGTTGTTTCACTAAGGTTTTGTGTTCTTCAGCTTCTGCTGAAGAATAATTATAATATAAGAATAATTATAGATGTTTTTGCAAAAAATAAATGACATTCGGCTCATGACATATTTTATACAACTACTAACATAAAGAATATAACAAATTTCTCTCTTTGAGAATAAGAAAAAAATTTAAATTTGGTTCCTTTTTCGATTAATATAATTTTTGGAATATTATATTTATATTCCACAATTTATTATTTATGTTTTAATTTAATAACTCAATTTTTATTTTATTTTCACCTAAAATTTATTAAAAAACTAAAAAATTTCCAAAAAACAGAAAAATTTAATTTTGGTTGTCAAAATAATAAACATAAAATGACAAGAAATTGAGCATAAAATACAAATTATGCTCAATTGGCACAACGTCATGACAAAAATATTGAATATTCTAATCTTTTCCTCTCTTGACAAAATTTCAATGCGCATATATGCTCAAAACTAATTTTGTGTATGTATTTTGCAAAATGTACTAAAAATTGTTACGAGAAAAATAATGGACTAGATTTTTTTTTGTCAAGAGAAGACAAGAAAAAAAAAAAGGAATATTTAGTTGTTCGTTGTCCTTTGCTATGAAAGTGTGAATACTGAATACTTGGGTTTTTTTTTTTTTTAATATAAAGTTCTAGTTACATTTAGTGTTGTATTTGTTTCAATAAAGAAGGAATAACCGTAAAACGGGTAAATTAGTTTTCTATACAAATTTTTATCAAGACGCGTTATAATTTTGCAAAGATTTATTTTTTTTTGCCAATGCTGAACATTTTTGTTGAATAAATTTGATAACAGTGATATGGTTTAAATAAATCTTTATATGGTTAATGTCGTTTTCGATTTAACAAAAAAAACTGATCTCGAGCAAAAAAAAACTGAACTGGTCAATTTTTTTGGTGAATCGAAAATGACATAAGATTGATCAAATTATCGTATTCGTATTATATGTGATTTCATTAAATTAAAACAACATGGCGGCGGGTGTGAATCACTACGTTGTATTGCGGTTGTATATAAGCAAACTTAACTGAAAATTAAAATTTGTTTTCCATATTCCATCTTTTATTTTCATATTAAAAACGTAATAAATGTTGTTGTATTATGCGCATTTAATATGAGATTTTATAGTAAAACGGCAAATTAAGACCATGTTACATGTAAAATGATTTTAAAACCGACATTTCGAATTTTTATTGCAAAATTATTTTAAAAAAAAGAGTCGAATTTACGAAAGCCATAATAATATTAAAAAAAATTTGTGAAAATTATTAAATTTCCATTATGCAATTACATTTTTATCTTTTGCCGGCCGAATTTCAACTTGTCGGCCGACAAAAGATGAAAAAATATATTTTTTTTAATTAAAATTGCGTAATTTTAGTAATTTTTTTTTATATTACGATGGTTTTAATTCTAACTATTTGGTTTTGTAATAGGTTTGTCATAAAAATTGGAATTAAAAAAACGCTTTACAACACATAAAAAATGAAAAACTATCTAGAAAGGCGGCTTCTAAGCTATATAATATACTAGATCGACATTGTAATTTCGTCTCAGACCTAATTTTTCAAAAACACGGCCAGGTCCAGGTACAGTTTTGACGGAAGAAGAAGAAGAACAAATAGTTGATTGGATTAAAGTTTCTCAAAAAAGAGTTTTCCGAAGCTAAAGGAGGATGTTACTAGCGCAGTGAAACACTTTCTAGAACAAACCGACAGATCTCATCCCTTTGAAGAGACCAACATACCAGGAAAAGGGTGGATCGCTTTGTTTTTAAAGCGTCATCCTTCCGATATTCAATCGTGGTTTGAATCTATCAAAAAATGTCTAACTGAACAACATTATATGGATATACTTAAAGACCCTACCCGAATTTTAACTTTGTCCAAACACTAAAAATGTTCTAGCTGCAAAGGGAGCAAAAAAAGTGTATAAAGTGGACAGAGGCTTAGCCAAATCGTATTTAACGGTTATGTTCACATTTTCGGCCGCTGGAGTAATACGACCTCCTATATACCCATATAAAAGAGTTCCCGAGGAAATTCGAAGGAACTACATTCCAAATCATTTATTTTGTCGACGGACATGCAACACATCTGACATTAGCTGTCATCGAACTATGTGTGAAGCAAAAAATTATTTTGGTTGCTTTGTACCCAAACACTATCAGAATTCTTCAACCGGTTGATATTGCTGCATTTAAACCACTTAAGTCGTCTTGGAATAACAAGGTATTAGAATGACGTAAAAACAATCTTATGGAGAAGTTTGCACTTCTTTTATTTGAAGCGATACAAAACAACATTTCTGTGGAAACGATTCAAAAAGGGTTTAGAGCCTATGGTATTTATACATTTGATAAACATTCAATAAATTCATGAAAGTGTTTGGGGAGGTCGCCCGTAAAATCTACCAATAGTTGTGCATAAAATCAAACCACCACACAAGATGATGCATTTAAAATGCTTTGTGCAACTGTTGGTCAAAATAAAGTCGAGATATTTGACAAACTCGATAAAGGAGAACTTGAAATTGATAGTTGTGGCGAATACTTTCTTCTTTTATATGATGTATTTAAACAACTAAGGTTTGGAGTAAAACCGAAACAAATAATTTGTAATAAATCAATGCAAACAGAAGGTGACGCCCAGATGATTCCCAGTAATTCATCTATAGAACCCGAATTAATCAGTATCGATACTACTTTTTCACCGAACAGTAATGTATTGAATTACACCGAGCTAGCAACCCTATCCCACAATGATTCTTGTATAACTTTGCCATCATATACAGCCGGAGGAATAGATGATTATTTAAACTGACCGGAAACACCCGTTAGAAAAGGATGTAAACTAAATAAAACCAAAAAACCTTTTGTTGTCACGTCGCCTCTATATGGTTTCAACAGGAAAAACTGAAAAAAGAAACTAAACAAAAAATTTACAGTGATAGAGAGAACCAAAAGGCTGAAAGAATAAAAAAAATGGAATTAAAAAATTATAAATAAAAGGTAAACTTAAGCGTACCAGAAAGGCTAATCCAAAATTACAGCCATCAACAAATCTTCAAACCACTACAATAACATTCAACAAGGCCTATGTAGGTGTCAATAGAAAATTATGTTGCACAAGAAATTATACATAATGTTACAAATATCAATGAACCTGCTACTAACACTTCTTTTAAAATGAGTAGCTTAACCCTTACTCTGTGCATTGGGGTCAAATTGACCCCAATCGATTTTAAAGTTACAAAATTACGTTTCTTATTATTTAAATGGCGCTTGCCTCATAAGATAGCCTCAACAAATATCTTATATGTACACGCACTACAATGAAAAGAAGGCCCAACTTACTTGCAAATTTGGTAATTCGGTAGTTTTTATTTAATTTCCCCATGAAATATATAAAGATATCAGTGGGGTCAGATTGACCCCTATACACAGACAACGTGATATAAGCTATACACAGAGTGAAGGTTAACTAAGAATTTATGCTCGGATCAAGACGAGACAATCTGCGAACCACAAAACGAAGATTTCGGGTGTAATCAACCATCTAGTAACTTGGAATTTAGAAATGATAACAAGTCTCCCACAAACAGTGGAAAATGTTTCGGCGAGAATTCCTCTCCCGAACTTAGTGACGCTAGGATTTATGATCCACCCACTGATCAGCAGCGCCAAACATGACTTTGGGAGTGATACCCCAGCATGCGGCAGTATGTGCTAGCTACTAATGTACTTTTGCACTTTCCAAAAATTGTAGCTTTGAAAATTATGGAATAAAATGTAATACATGTACTTGCAAATTTCACTGGAAGTGTCTAATAAAACTGAAATATAAATACATTCCCGTATTCGTATGCAATGGATATATAAAAAACGTAATTAACGCAATTTAATTGTGATAATTTTAAATTATTTTTATTAATTAGGTTAATAGTAGAACTATTTGGTGCCGATTATTATAGAACTATGCCAATAATTAGGGTTTTTGGAAGATTTGCGGATTCTTCTACGTTTAGAATATTTTCGTATTTTATTTCAAAGCTGTATTTGTTTAAATTGAAAGCCAACTAAGTATAATTTAACTGAAAACCATGTACTCATACCTTGACGAAAGCCATGTCGATGTACACTAAGTATGTTAAAATGATTTATAAAAATAGTCACTCTGTTTTTAACTGCCTTCTCTAGAAATTTCAAAATGACTGGCTGGCGTGCAATTGGTCTGTAATTTCCTTTAATAGTTCGATCGTCTACAAATCCCTGATCGAAGGACAGATATGAGTCAGAACTGGACTGACGAAATTAGAGATAGCTTTAAAAATGTGACTACTGAGTCCTGCGTTATCAAGAGAATATTTCGATTCTAGTGACTCAATAATAGATATTATTTCATTTTTAGAGACTGCAGACATAAAAAAGTTTTCAAACAATAATCAGAAGGTCGAAATTATCTGCTAAGTTACTCGGCAACAATTTTGCTCGTAGGTCATTGGCGATACCAGTAAAATAACAGTAAAGTTCATTTGAAATATCAATATCACTTGTGAGAAGTGTACCGTTGTCTGCTAGAATATTTTTTATCGAAGATACTTTAGGCCGTTTAGTTAAAATTACAATCATCAAGTGCCAATTTTTTTATCATCGCCGCAGTTAGCTAAAAAACGATTATCAGAATATGTTTCTTTTTCTCATTTTATGTCCAGATTAATTTGATTGCAAGTAAGCTCGTTGGAGTCACGTAGGAGTCACCAATTGGTTTCTCTTTTTAATTCTCCTAGCAAGTGAATATGAAATCCATATGGTTGTAGAAGTTTGGTGTTATTTATCCGTGTGTGAGGGTAACATTGCTCTAATATGATCGAAATAATGCTAAGAAATTCATCAAGAGCAAACATAAAGAGAACATAAATTATGGTTGCCTTCGTTCCTTCGTTCACTAGTCCTTCTAAAGAAAAATAACTTCATTTGCAATTTTGTGTCTGCAAAGTTGACGAAGCAATTTTGAAAATGAATTTCAATTTTCCAGAATGTTTTAAAATTAATTTTGATTCAATTTATCTTACACGGCAGTTAGTAAATTTGCCCATAATATTAAATTTGTTGCCAATTTATTATTTTGGTTTCTAATGAATTGTTATCTCCAAAAATTTCTATAAAATATTTTGTTTCGGTATATTGCCAGACAAAAATCAGAATGAAACAATTATATCATATATTTTCCTCTCTGTCTATTCATAAATATCTGTCGACATATAGGTTAAATCATGCGCACACGCCTATATATCACTTAGCTAACGCTGTCTGGTGGAAGCGTGCGTCTAAATAATATATTTTCACACACAAATAACAAAAGCCAATAGCAATTGTCAACTTTGAAGAAGAGCTTAGGTGCTCTTAGAACGCATTGAAATAAGAAAAAAATACATGTGATCCGCACCATCAGCATCTTAAAGTTAAAAATAGTTGTTATTACGGATGATATCAGCTTTTGCCAAACAAAAGAAATAGTTTGCCCTTTTAGTAAATCATTGTTCAACTCGGTTCGATCATTTATCAATAATAATCTTTCTTTCAAGCAAGCACAGATTAACAACTTTTGTTTTATGATATATTTTGTCCGCAAGCTCATTTTAAAATTAGTTTTATTTGAACTTTAAATCTATACGGACGTTAATTGTGTGTGCGCGCGCTCAACAAAATATTATATGGAGTGTGCTTTTTGTAGTACCAGTCTGGTACTATTACTCGGTGTTATTGGTCTCGTCTATTATTATGTCCGAAAACGGTTCTCATATTTTGAAGAGCGCGGGATCCCATTTGACAAGCCAACTTTTCCATTTGGCAGTTTAAAAGGTGTCGGCACAAAACTACATATATCTCAGATGTCTAAAAAAATTTACGACACATTTGTCGGCAAAGATATACTCTGCGGGCTGTATTTTTTGGTCGAACCACTTTATATGATACTCGATCCGGAATTAGTGAAAAATATTTTGGTCAAAGATTTTAATTATTTCCATGATCGTGGTAGTTATTACAATGAAGCGGATGATCCACTATCGGCGAATATGTTTTCGCTCGATGGACAAAAGTGGAAACATTTGCGAGATAAATTATCGCCGACATTTACATCGGTCAAAATAAAAATGATGTACGATACTGTGTTCCAATGTGCCAAACAAATGGAACAATATTTGGAACCGATTGCCGCTAATAATGAAATGATTGAGATCAAAGATGTGTTTGGACGTTTTTCGACCGATGTGATTGGAAATTGTGCGTTCGGAATTGATTGTAATTCGCTGAAAAATCCGGATGCTGAATTTCGTTATTATGGACGCAAAACATTCGAACTACCACCACTACAACAACTCAAAGTTATATTTGCCTCTTTATTTCCAAAATTGGGGCGCAAACTTCGTATACTCGTTACGCAAAAGTCGGTGTCAAAATTTTTTTTGAATATTGTGCAAGAAACATTAACATTTCGTAAAAATAATCCAGATAAACGTAAAGATTTTATGAAATTATTGATGGAGTTGGAAAGTAAAGATGGATCATCAAGTGTGAATAAATTAAGTTTTAATGAAATCGCAGCACAGTGTTACCTTTTCTTTGTGGCCGGCTTTGAGGGGTCATCGAGCGCGATGTCATTCTGTTTGTTCGAGCTGGCTAAGAATCCCGATGTTCAAGATAAGGTACGTGCCGATATTGAGAAAATAACAAAAAAGCACGGTGGTGTAGTGACATATGAAAGTATTTTGGAAATGGATTATTTGGATAATACGATTAATGGTGAGTGTAGCTCGATGCTTAATTCTTGGTGAAGGCAATTTTATTACGAATTTATTTTGTATTTCAGAGACACTACGGAAATTCCCTACTGTCGATGTTTTACTTCGTTCCGCCACGGATGACTACAAAGTACCAAATTCAAAATATGTAATAGAAAAAGGGCGATTCGTTTTAATTCCAGTGTATGGAATACAAAATAATCCCGACATTTATCCAAATCCAGATAAATTTGATCCGGACCGCTTTCTGCCCGAAAATAAAGCAGATCGTCATCCTTTCACACACCTACCATTTGGTGAGGGTCCACATGGTTGTATAGGGATGCGATTTGGTATGATGGAAACCCGTTTAGGTTTAATCCATGTGTTAAGAAAATATCGAGTTGTCGTGTGCGAAAAGACTGCTATGGAAATCGAACTCGCGCCAAATGTGCCAGTTATTACGTTGAAAAATGGTACATGGGTGCGATTACAAAAGTTGTAAACTTATAGTGTTCAAAATAAAATGTATCTGTGAGAGGTTATTCCTTATCATTTTGTTTTTTTATCGGTGATCTATGTTCAGGCCAGTTTTGTTTCATCATCCTTTCAATATTTGAATTTTTTTCACGTTGCTATTGTATAATTGAATTCTCAATTTGTATGAATTTTCAATTTGTATTCAATAACAATTATGTCTTACTCATTTAAGTATTAGATTAGATATCAAAGTGTTTTAAATATAGAAACAGAATGATGGAATGTAGTTTTAAAAATATGACGATATTTATTGTTAATCATTTCGACCTTCAACAAATTTAAAGTTTTATTGAAATTTTGTACTTGCCGAATGATCTAATGTGCGATCTGATCAAATTTGACCCGGACTGGTAAAAAAAACAACATTTTATTGTATTTTAATACAAATCATTATTATTGTCTTCAAAAAAGGCTCCTTTTGAGCCAATAGAAGCATGCCAACGGTTAATCTATTCTTCCATACACATCTTATAGGAATTCGCCGTGATGGCTTTGAGTTTCTACAGCGAATTTCTTTTTTGGCTTCAATTGACACATGGCGTGTTCCCCGGAGGGGATATTTTAGTTTCGGAAACAGGAAAAAATTGAGCCAAAAATTCAGTCACAATCAATGTGATGGTGGAAAATCCATGAATTGTTTGCCCACAAATCCGGCCGTTTACGACGAATTGCTTCACGTAGGCGCCTCAAAACGGCCAAGTAGTATGCTTTATTGACCATTTGATCCTCTGAAACGAATTCATGGTGAACCACACCACGTGTGGTTCGGCTCATTTTTGGCGCGCCATTTGCTAGATTGTTGGACAGTTTCGACATCATACTAATAAACCCACGTCTCGTCACCAGTAATAATTCGTTTGATAAATGTAGGGTCATCAGCTACGTTGCCAAGCGTCTCTTTTGCGACCTCTATTCGACGTTTTTTTTTTTGTTGCATACAATTTAGGTCTTTCGGCACTAGCCCAGCGGCAACGTGTTTCATACCTAAAACATCAACCAAAATGTGTTGAGTCAATTCATAAGAGATGTTGAAAGCCTCTGATATCTCTCTAATGCCAACACTATGATTTTCGTGTACAATTTTCTTCACATTTTCGATGTTATCGTCGTTAATAGAGGACTGAATGCTTTATACCTGTCACTCAAATACCTGCGTTCTCGATAGAGTAGACTCCCCAGAACACAAACTCATTGTTCAAATTTTTTTTTTCAAACGTCACACGAATGTCAAAGAAGGTTGTACCAATCTAGAAAAAAATATTTTTACAGATTCGGTTTATGCGTCAAATTTGATCAGATGGTAAATATGATCTTAGAGAATATATTCATGATCGCGTGCTCTCTGTTTAGTTTGAATTGAATTTAGTGTTCTATTCGATCATTTAATTTGTTGGATTTTATTTATTTATTGTTTGGTTCGTTTAGCTGAATTTTTATCTAAAATAATTTCTATAATTTGTGGAGCGAAAGAACATCAATAATAATTAAAAATACTAGTGTAAGGGGACGAGTGGAAAATCTTTCGGTTGTTGAGCAAAATTTTTAACATTTTACCTTATACATTCGCATTAATTATGGTCAAAATCATGTAATTTTACAACGAAAGCCCACATTATATTGAAATTTGGTAAATCCAAAATTAACCAATTAATTTAAAAATTAAATATTACATCAAAACGTGTTTCACTGGGTAAAATTGTGTGGTCTTAAAGGGAGCACATACTAGTTTATGTTCGATGGCCTTGTAATTATATATTAATATCAAGTTTATTTTTTGTAGTTTGAACCTATATTTTTGTTTTAAGAGCACAATAATTTAGTCATGTTTCCCCTCAAACCCAAATAACTCTCTTTGGAAGCGGGGTTTTCTACACACCTTTGTTTTCGATAAAAATGTAGATTTGAAATATTGAAGTCCATCCTGTAGTGACAATTTACACATTTTCTCATTTTTCCCAATTTGGGAATAATAGGTATAACCTAAAGTCATTTACGTTTTCAACTACATTATGTCTAAAAATCATTACTCATGAGTATAATAAAGCGCTTGTATGCTGAACGTGTTTATATTTTTCTCACAGTACTAGTAGGCTTGGCAAGCCACATGGGCTTATCAAAATAACAAAACAAACGTTGTCGCACAATTGCTGGTGAGTAACATTAATCATCTTCCTCAATCGTAGATCCCAGTGGTCAGTGTCTTTCAAACAGTTAGTTGTTCAAACATTGGCTCAGTTTTGATTTGAGTTCAGTGAATTTAAAAAAAAAGTGAAAGTTGTTTTACTATACCAAACCACTAATTTTTAAACAAGAAGAAGTAAAGAAATACAGTCCACTTCTGTAACTGAAAACTAAGCCTAAATATCAAACATAAATTTCGTCCGTCGAGCCGGACGAGTAAGTTACAAAAGCCATTTTGGGGTGCTTTCAACAATTCCAACGTGAAATTAAATTCATCACAAAATCAAATCCATTTTGTGGCGCTTTCAATAATTTCAACGTGGAATAAAATTTAAACAAAAAGCTGTTTTGTGGCATGTTCAACTTATTCATCAATCATCAAGCACATTGCCAAGTTTGAGGTTGTAATCATCATACACGTTGGCAAAATTTACAACACGCGTCATTATTCAGCAGTAACATACATCGGGGTTACTGGATAACATAATATGGAAACTACATAATTTAAACCAGGTTAAATTACTAAAATTTTATCTTAACATTTTCATTATATAATTAGGACTAAGTTTTAATTTTATTTTTAAATTCAATTTAGTCTTGGTTGTTTCCTATTCAAAATGTCTGTTGAGCGAGTCAAATGTCGAAATTTGATTACCAGTATAAGTAACCGGGTAAAGTATTACAGTGATCATTTGAGTTCAGATGAGTCAGAGTTGACTAAAGGTGAACTTGAGTCTATGTTGGGTCGTGTTGGGGCTCTATATTTAAAATTCGATGATGCTTATTTTAAGCTTGAAGAGACTGACAGTGTGAAACGAGCTGAGTTGGATATTACATCTCGTGACAATTTTGAGACAAGTTGTAGACTTGTTGAATCTCGTATCCGGAATGAAGTAGAGTAAAAGTATAAAGTCCGCCGATCTTATGTCGGTAAGCCATATCAATGATTTTAAACGTTGTTATTTACCTTTGCCTGAGATACCTCTTTCAAAGTTCGACGGAACTTTTTTTATCATGGGTCGGGTTTCGCCAAACATTTGTATAACGGATACATAACGAAACCATAGTTGATATAAATCTTAAGTTTTCTTACTTGGAGAATTGTCTCAGAGAAGGTTCAGCTTATCATTTTATTGAATCAATCCCAAATTCCGATGCGAATTATGAAAAAGTTTGGAATCCCTTTTTGAAATACTATGAAAATCATTCAAGAATAAAAACATTGCATATGCAATCATTGTACAATTTGGAACCAGTTCGAAAACAAAATAGTGCAAAGGATTTACAGATGTTCATACATTCATTCCGCAAACAACATAATGCTTTAAAATCGCTAAAAATTCCCATAGACCAGTGGGATTTGTGTTTGGTGTTTCACGTTTCTCAATTGGTGGACTCAGTATCACGTCATCAAATTGAAATAAAGAAACCGATTGACAGAGATTAGGGATTCTAGCACAACGAGCTCGTGTACTAGAAGCAATAATTTCTACTGATTGTAAGGCATCAAATATAGAATCCATTGTCAAATATTCTCCAAAATCAAAGTATTCAATGGTGGTTACCGAACCAAGAAACACAATCGCGTGTCACTATTATAAGTCTGAACATTTGATCTACAAATGTGAGCGGTTGAAATCAATGCCATGGAAGGACAAAATTCAATGGCTAAAAGATAAAAAATTGTTTCACAATTGCCTTGGTGCACATCATATATCCAAGTGCAAGTCCAAACTTTCGTATTATACATGTAAGAAGAGGCTTCATACGCTCTTACACATTTTAACTTTAAAACATGATAATCTGGATAAGACTCAGGTTTAAAAGTCCATTCAAAACGTATCATTGCCTTCCAATATAATTGCTACTTCGAGTGATTCGAAACAAACTACAGATACTAATAAAAGTAGTGCTTCCGATATTCCTAGTTTGAATCCAACCGTTCCATCTAATACTCAACGCGAGGTTGGATATAAGGGTGGTTAGGTTAATTTGTCAATTGAGTCTCGTATTCAAAAGTTTAAACAAAGCTTGGAATTTTTAGTTCTCCCAAAGATAAATGGCAAATTGGCACTGCACCCAGTTCATTTTGGCTTGCACATGTTACCAAAGAATTTGGAATTGGCTGATCCAAATTTATATGTGCCTGAACGCATTGGTTTTTTGATTGGCGCCGAATTCCTTTGGCGTCGAACTTCCACCATTCCAACAATCTGTATTTGGGTATGTACTTTGTGGAAAAGTAATTTGTTCAATACGTCGATATGTTGCGCAAAGAAATTCAGAAATTTTATAAAATCAAAGACGTGATGACTAAAAACAATTTCTCATTGGAAGAGAAAGCGTGTGAGGCCAGTTATACCAAAAGCGTTAAACGTGATTCCAATGGAAGATATAATGTTGCTCTTCTAATGAAAACAAATATTTCGAATTTGTCTAGTAACAAAAATAATGCATTGAGATAGTTTTACAATCTAGAGAACAAATTGAACGCAAATCCTGAATTAAAAAAGTTATATTCTCAATTCATGAAAGAATATATTTCACTGAATGACATACAACTAGCAAAGGAACCCGATGCTGACTTGTCATATTTTCTCCCACATCACGCAGTGCACAAAGAAAGCTCATCTACAACAAAATTACGGGTTGTGTTCAATGGTTCTTCCAAGTCATCATCTGGCCTGTCATTGAATGACACCCTAATGACAGGACCAACAATCCAACCAGAATTATTTTCGATTCTTCTGTGGTTTCGAGAGTATAAGGTAGCTCTCAGGGCTGATATTAAAAAAATGTATCGGCAAAGAAATGTTCATCCAGAGCATCGTACGATTCAACAGATTTGGTGGCGTGGTTCTCAGGAAGAGCCCCGAATATTTATCAATTGAATACCGTCACCTACGACACCACGAGTGCACCATTCTAAGCCGTCAGAACTTTAAAACAATTGCCCAGTGATGAGCATCCAAACCACATGAGTGTTTCCCAGCATTTGTTGGAGAATTTCTATGTTGACGACTATTTGGGTGGAGCAAGTACTATCAAAGAAGCGCATATTCTCAGGGCCGAACTAACGGCAGTGCCTGCCAAAGGTGGGTTCGATCTGACGAAATGGTCTTCTAACATTAGGAATATTGTCCCTGATCAGGAACATTCACTTGACGAGGTAGGTAGTATCATTTAGAATACTCGCCAGGATACTCTTCAAATTTCAGTGGGAGACAATTCCCATCCCAAGTGTGATTCAAATAGTATAAATAAGAGATTGGTCTTGTTACAAATCTCACAAATTTTCGATCCTCTTGGTATATGCGCTCCATCAGTTTTCATTGCCAAACTGTTTTAACAGAAATTGTGATCAGTTCCGAATCTAACATGGGACTACGAATTGCCGGAACCTTATCGATATGAGTGGATTCATTATGCCAATCAATTTAATGTACTGTCAACTATTAAGATCCCTAGATGTATCATAAAATCAAGGAAATATGATCGAATAGAGCTCCATGGTTTCGGAGACGCATCTCAAGTTGGATATGGATGTTGTTTATATATTCGAACATTGTATCCAAATGGCAGTTATCACTGTCAGTTACTCTGTGCTAAATCAAGAGTGGCTCCACTCAAAACACAAACCATACCACGTCTTGACCTATGTGCTTCACTCTTATTGGCACAGCCTGTTGCCAAAGTTCGTCAATCAATTAAAATTGAATTTGATAAGGTAAAATTGTGGTCTGACTCAGAGATAACACTTTTCCGAATCAATTCATCCCCGTCAAAGTACGCAACGTTTGTTATAAATAGAGTTTCGCAAATACAGGACATTACTCCTATGCTTTGGTCGTATATTCCCTCTGAAGTAAATCCAGCAGATTGTCTATCACGTGGGTTGATGCCGTCTCAGTTGATTGATAAAACTATGTGGTGGAGAGGTCTCATTCGAACATGTAGGGGTTGATTATTGCGGTCCGTTTGTTCTCCGTCAACCCATTCGAACAAATGTAACAACTATAGCTTTTATTGCAGTTTTTATTTGTTTTACAACAAAAGTAATTCATCTCGAAGTGGTTCATGACTTGTCAACTCAAGGATTCCTGGCAGCATTTAGACGTTTTGTCTCCCAAAGAGGGCGGTGCATAAACTTGTATAGCGACAATGCTACGAATTTTATAGGTGCGCGAGCCGAGTTAAAAGAATTCAGGCGTTTGTTTGAATCTGAATCGCATAAGCATGAATTCTTAAAATACTGCACAGAGGAAGGCATAGATTGGCAAAATGGCAAACGATACCCCCACGTTCTCCACACTTCGGCGGTTTGTGGGAGGCTTCAGTGAAACGTGCCAAATATCACTTAAAACGGGTGTTGAATAATACCCGATGCGCCTTTGAATAATTGACCACGTTAACAACGCAAATTGAAGCGTGTCTTAATTCAAGACATATTTCTCCCATGTCTAGTCACCCATCAGATATGGCTGTACTCACACCTGGCCATTTCCACATATGAAGTGGATAATGGGATGCGTTGTGAAGACTCACATCGGTTCCGACGGATTCGTCCGTGTGGTCACGGCTAAGACTGAAGGAAGCGAGTTTAAGCGAGCCATTTCCAGAGTCTCCATATTACCAATTGAGACCAACTTAACCAACCTGAACCAGGATGTAGATAAAACTAATGGTTTTAGGGGCTCTGGCTGAACATGGAGTCAGTATCCCTGACCAGCTGTAAGTTTAATTATTTAGATTTTAATAATTCCAATTTATTACTTATAATGGTATCTGTACTAAAAATTGTTATTGTGTTTTGAAATTTTTATGTTTTTTTACTATTAGTGATATCTGGTGGTGAATAGCCAAATTAGAAAATATTCAAGAGGAATAAAGGTAGATGGCGACTGATATTAAAGAAATACGGAAATTATGATTTCATATGTAAATATAGGGCTACTAGTATCAAATACTTTCAATACATTAATACATTCCCAGATTAATAGAATAATAATAGAATCACAGCAAGTGTAATAAATAGAGCAGTGTTTTTAAAATTATTTTAATTTGTTTGAAACCTTAGAGGATGAGGGCTGCCGCCAAAAAACTACCCCTCTCCCATACTTTTCAAGATTTCTAAATTATTAAAACAATTCGTAGCGATTAACTCATTCAATCACTTCATTTCGTACATCACCACAAATATTCATTTATCCAAATTCATTCATAAGCGACAATCATATACATCTCTTCCACATTGTCTATACACAATATACATATATATGCTTTTCGTCGATATAATTACGCCAGTGTCTCAAATAGACACACACGAAAGACATACACAATACACACGAAAGACATTACGCAAAATGTCATTTTTAATCGCGTTATGTTTTGTTCGCGACGCATCATCGCTCTTTTTCTGCTCTTTTTGTTTTGTCATCACAACGGCGCTTCGTCGCCATGATACAAAACAAAAGACACTCTCGTTTTAGCTACTATCGATAACAAACGTGATCAAGTTTTAGTGACAAAATAATTCAACGTTCATTTATTTTTTTGAATTTATGTGCAACAAATCCCATATATTCGCGAATTAAATTTTTAGTAAAATAATAAATATCGTGGCGCGTTATGCGATTATAATTGTAGTGGTGAACTTTAGTTCTCTTTATAAACTCTGTACGTGTTTTATTTAAAATTGTGAACAGTGAAATAAACCGATCACATAGAGATTTACATATAGAATTGTACATTAATAAAATTTATAAAAAATATTGATCGTAGGTGACTACCTTGAGGGACACCAGAAGGTACGTTATACACATATGAAGCATCCCCTGAAATTTTTACGTATTGCTTACGTGAACATAGATATGATGCAATCCAAGCAACTGGAATTAAATCAGCCCCGAATGCCATCAATTTCTGTAAAAGAATCTTATGATTTATTTTATCGAAAGCTTTAGAAAAATCGGTGTAGATGACATCAACCTGCCTGCGAGCTCCCAAGGCGTCGAATACATGGCAGGAAAATATCATTAAGTCTCGATTTAACTAAATATTCAAAAACTTTAGGAATTACGGATAGAATTGAAATTACTTGATAAAATTCAGACACGGCTTCCGAGATATTCAGATTGTGGAACAGAGTTGTCCAATCAACGTTTACGAAGAAACTGATCAAAGAAGGCACAGTGGATTTCTCAAAATCATAAATAAATTCATTACTAATACTAAATACACAAGAATCAAAATCAACTAAATAAAATTTAATCAAAAGTGGTGTGTGATAGATGCTGAAATGACCAGCTAAATCAAGACTCAATTTTAAAGTTATCTAAAGATGAGAAAACTAAATCCAAAATACGTCCATGATAGTTGAAAACAGTGTTGTGATTTTACTAGACCAAATGTTGAATTAAAAACAATCAGCTATGAATTTACTACACAAATTGTTAAATTAACAACGGAGCACTAATGAATTTAACTATATATAAACCTTTGTATTACAAAGTTGTGTTTTACTACATATTTTACTATGTTACTAATATTTTATTAACTCGCTTTCTTGTCTGTCTGTTTAACTGTTCGGTACAAATGTTGCTCCCGATTTTAAACTTAATTCCCGATGAGCTAGCCAGTAAATGCTACTCCATTGGATTATTTCCAGCAGAGAATTCTAGGCTCGGATAATCGTTTTCAAAGAATCGATTATTTGTTTTATGCACTCTCGATGTTTGCAAATCTTCGAGTGCAGCCGACGATCAATACAAGTGGCAGAGCTATACGAGGCCAAGAAGATGTTATTGAGGACCTACATTTACATTTAAATAATCTCAGAGGGTCGGCATCATACTGGCGAAGAGCACACAACGAATTTATTGCATATATTCGTTGTCTAGGTCCACCAACTTAGTTTATTACTTTGGGCTGTATGAATTTGATTGGTTTGATATGCGCAAAGTTTTTTTGATTGCAGCGGGCAGACCAGATGAAGATCCTAGCCAATTAAAACTTGATGAAGTGCAGTGTTTAATTTAATCGTATCCTGTATTCCTGTTGTGTTGAGTCGACATTTTTCCCACCGTGTTGATGCTTTCATTGAAACAGATCAAACGAAATGACAATCTTTCTGGCGGAAAGCTCATCGATTTTTGGCCATCTCCATAATATTAAAATGTCAGCTTTCCATAACAAAGAGCTTAATATAATTTTAGAAATAGCAGCGAATAACGGTTATGCAGCTAAGACTATATTAAAGCTATTAAACAGAAAACTGAAACATAAAGCTTTAGCTAACATTTATCCACCTGATAGCCCAATGCCGAAAAATTGGCGCCGCTTAGAGTATATAGGAAAAACTAGTCAACGGATTAGTAACATCGTGACACAATATACAGATATTAGCTTTGCTTTTTATAACAATAATACAATTAAGAAAATGATTTTTAACAACAAAAGTCTGGCGTTTATAAGATCAATTGCAATGATTGTAGTTCCTGTTATATCGGACAGACTGCGCGCAATTTTGAAGCTAGAGTTAAAGAACATTTATCTGGTAGCCATGAATCATCCCTTTATTATCATTTAACGTTAGAAAATCACACATCCAGTTTAAACCATTTAGAAATATACCATGTACAACCAAAAAGCAGACGTTTAGACAACTTAGAATCTTACGAAATCCGAAAAGCTATATTTCTTAACCAAAATATTCTCAACGAACAGAGAGGAATCCGTTTCTCACCAATTACCGACCGCGCACTGTTTTATTCCCATACTCATACCATCCCATAAAATGACTAATACGTCGGGTTATAATAAAATAAAGAAGGAAAAAAAAAACATCTGTGTTTAACTCACTCCCCTTTTAATTTTTAAGGTTTATTGCTCTCACCATTTTTATTGTTTACCACTCCCACATTTTTTTTTTTGTATATTTTTGTTTCACCTTTTGCTTTTTCCAAATATAACAACATTTTTATTTTTATAGTTTAGTAGATACTCCTGATGATGGCCTAATAAGCCAAAATCGATCGAGTGATTTTTTAAACCTTTTGTAATTTTGCGAAATATTTAACAAGTGTTTTTAAAAAAAATTTAAAAATGTGTGTATTAAGTGCCTACGCCAGAAAGTGTAAAAAGTATAAATATAAATTATGGTTGCTTTCGTACGTTGGTTTACTAGATCTGATATTTTTTTTAAATTTTAACACGTCATATTCCTTCTAAAGAAAAATAACTTCATTTGCAATTTTGTGTCTGCAAAGTTGACGAAGTAATTTTGAAAATGAATTTCAATTTTCCAGAATGTTTTAAAATTAATTTTGATTTAATTTATCTCACACGGCAATTAGTAAATTTGCCCATAATATTAAATTTGTTGCCAATTTATTATTTTTGATTCTAATGAATGGTTATCTCCAAAAATTTGTATAAACTATTTTGGTCCAATAAAAAATGTTTTTTATGATGTCATAAGAAATTTTTGTTTGATGGCCATTCAATTGCACTATTTTGCAAATTTTTTATAACCCGAATTGTTTTGGTGCCGGTATATTGCCAGACAAAAATCAGAATCAAAAAATTGTATCAAACTGCGTCTATTCATAAAAATGTGTGGACTGAGGTTACATAACGCTGTCTGGTGGTACACTATAAGCATGCGTCTAAGTTATATATTTTCACACACAAATAACAAAAGCCAATAGCAATTGTCAACTTTGAAGAAGAGCTTAGGTGCTCTTACAACACATTAAAATAAGAAAAAAATACATGTGATCTGCATCATCAGCATCTCAAAGTTAAAAATATTTGTTAAGGTTAAAATTTGTTAACACATTACGGATGATTTGTGCTTACGTCAAACAAAAGAAATATTTTACTGCCCTTTTAATTAATCATTGTTCAACTTGTTTCGACCATTTATCAAATAATTTCTCTTTCAAGCAACCACACATCAACAATCTTTTTTTGTTATATTTTGTCCGCAAGCTCATTTTAACATTAGTTTTATATAAACTTTTAATCTAGTCGGACGTTAATTGTGTGTGCGCGGGCTCAACAAAATTTTAGATGGTGTGTACTTTTTGTAGTACCAGCCTGGTACTATTACTCGGTGTTATTGGTCTCGTCTGTTATTATGTCCGAAAACGGTTCTCATATTTTAAAGACCGCGGGATCCCATTTGACAAGCCAACTTTTCCATTTGGCAGTTTAAAAGGTGTTGGCACAAAACTACATATATCTCAGATGTCTAAAAAAATTTACAATACATTTGTCGGCAAAGATATACTCTGCGGGTTGTATTTTTTCGTCGAACCACTTTATATGATACTCGATCCAGAATTAGTGAAAAATATTTTGGTCAAAGATTTTAATTATTTCCATGATCGTGGTAGTTATTACAATGAAGCGGATGATCCACTATCGGCGAATATGTTTACGCTCGATGGGCAAAAGTGGAAACATTTGCGAGATAAATTATCGCCGACATTTACACCGGTCAAAATAAAAATGATGTACGATATTGTGTTGAAATGTGCCAAACAAATGGAACAATATTTGGAACCGATTGCCGCTAATAATGAAATGATCGAGATCAAAGATGTGCTTGGACGTTTTTCGACCGATGTGATCGGAAATTGTGCGTTCGGAATTGATTGTAATTCGCTGAAAAATCCGGATGCTGAATTTCGTTATTATGGACGCAAAACATTCGAACTACCACCACTACAACAACTCAAAGTTATATTTGCCTCTTTATTTCCAAAATTGGGGCGCAAACTTCGTATACTCGTTACGCAAAAGTCGGTGTCAAAATTTTTTTTGAATATTGTGCAAGAAACATTAACATTTCGTAAAAATAATCCAAATGAACGTAAAGATTTTATCAAATTATTGATGGAGTTGGAAAGTACAGATGGATCATCAAGTGTGAATAAATTAAGTTTCAATGAAATCGCAGCACAGTGTTACCTTTTCTTTGTGGCCGGCTTTGAGGGGTCATCGAGCGCAATGTCATTCTGTTTGCTGGAGCTGGCCAAGAATCCCGATATCCAAGATAAGGTACGTGCCGATATTGAGAAAATAACAAAAAAGCACGGTGGTGTAGTGACATATGAAAGTATTTTGGAAATGTGCTATTTGGATAATACGATTAATGGTGAGTGTAGCTCGACGCTTGATTCTTGGTGAACGCAATTTTATTACGAATTTATTTTATATTTCAGAAACACTACGGAAATTCCCTACTGTCGATATGTTACTTCGTTGCGCCACCGACGACTACAAAGTACCAAATTCAAAATATGTCATCGAAAAAGGACGACTCGTTTTAATTCCAGTGTATGGAATGCAAAATAATCCCGACATTTATCCAAATCCAGATAAATTTGATCCGGACCGCTTTCTGCCCGAAAATAAAGCAGATCGTCATCCTTTCACACACGTACCATTTGGTGAGGGTCCACATGGTTGTATAGGCATGCGATTTGGTATGATGGAAACCCGTTTAGGTTTAATCCATGTGTTAAGAAAATATCGAGTTGTCGTGTGCGAAAAGACTGCTATGGAAATCGAACTCGCACCAAATGTGCCAGTTATTGCGTTGAAAAATGGTACATGGGTGCGATTACAAAAATTGTAAACTTATAGTGTTCAAAATAAAATGTGTATCTGTGAGAGGATATTCCATATCAAATTTGTTTTGTTTTTTTATCGGTGATCTATGTTCAAGCCAGCTTTTTTTCATAATCATATCAATATTTGATTTTTTTTTCACGTTGCTATTGTATAATTGAATTCTCAATTTGTATTCAATAACAATTAAACATGTCTTATACTTATTTAATTATTAGATTAGATATCAAAGTGTTTTAAATATGGAAACAGAATGATGGAATGTAGTTTTAAAAATGGATGACGTAATTAATGTAAATCATTTCGACCTTCAATAAATTTAAAGTTTTATTGAAATTTTGTACTTGCCGAATGAGCTAATGTGTATTAACAAACATATGTTTGAAATAATAACACCTATATACAAACATACACCATCTGATCAAATTTACTCGGACTGGTAAAAGGAACAACATTTTATTCAAATTAGTTTCAGAAACAGGAAAAAGTCACAGGGAGCCATATCTGGCGAGTACGGTGGCTGAGCGATGACTTTTGTTTCGAGTTTGGCCAAAAATTAAGTCACAATCAGGCTGGAATGTGATGGCGTACTATCGTGGTGAAAAATCCATGAATTGTTTGCTCACAAATCCGGCCGTTTACGACGAATTGGTTCACGTAGACGCCTCAAAACGGCCAAGTAGTATGCTTTTTTGCCCGTTTGAACCTCTGAAATGAATTCATGGTGAACCACATCACGGTAATAGAAGAAAACGATGAGCATTATCGGCTTTGGCGTAGTTTTTTCGGTTTTGGCTCATTTTTAGCGCCCTATTTGTGGATCGAAAACCACGTGACGTGGTAAAAACGGCACAGTTTGGGGTAAATTCTTACGGAAAGTATTCGACGTACAGGTTGCAAAAACTAATCAATCAATCACCTTGACCACAAAAACAGATTGAAGGAAAAAAAAAACTAAACAAACCATTTTCGAGGTAAAGTCGGTATACTATAAAGACATCCAGACAGGCGAACGGATTTTTTGTTTTCCTTTTTTTGAACTCAGGTACGTACAGTGTCGCGAAAAGTGGTTTTGAACAAATAAATTATTGTTCATTGTGGGCAGGATTTTAGTAGCTTTCGTCTTTGCAAATTATTTTTCAGGTACTACCGGTACAAGTATGGATGGCTGTACATGTCTTCATACACTGATAAATTGAACAATTGAACACAATATTTATAATATTAAACAAATAGCGATAAGTTATTTTTGAGTATGACCTTTAAACGTATAGGTAGGTCTTTTGCTTTGATAATTATAAAAATAATCATGCACCATTTAGTTGTTATTCGTAATCACCATTTAGTTGTTATTCACTTTATTTAGCTATAGCTTCATTTACTTTTAATCCCTAAATGAATCAATTTAGAGGTCATTACAATAATATTGTGTTTAGAAATTTTTATTCGTCAATTTAAGATAATACGCATGACAGACAACAATTTCTTATCGCCGCTCCAACATAAAGCACGTACTTTAGTATTGCCTCTCAAACAAGTTATTCTCAATTGTTTTTTTTAAATACGCTATACCCGATATCTCTATTGTACATACATCTGCACCTTGTTTTCAGTTTAGTTTGAAATATTGTTCGGAGTAAGTAGTTGAAATAAAAAGTGCGGAGTTATTTTTTTCTTGCCAATTAAAATGGCAATGATATTTGTCATCGGCGTTTTAACGCTCATCGCATTAATTTATTATTACATAAAACGTGAATTTAGTTATTGGAGTGAACGCGGTGTACCAACTTTAACACCAACGATACCATTCGGAAATTTAAATGGTGTGGGAGTAAAAGTGCATTGGGTTGAACGTTTCAACGAGTTGTATAACAAATTTAAAAAAAGTGATCGTTTCGTTGGATTCTATTTTTTGTTAGCGCCACGTTTTGTGCCCATTGATTTGGATATAGTGCGCGATGTGCTCGTCAAAGATTTTAATAAATTTCATGATCGTGGATTTTATACAAATGTTGAGGTTGACCCCATGTCGGGACATTTATTTAATTTAGAGGGTGAGAAATGGAAGGATATGCGCACAAAATTAAGTCCGACATTTACGTCGGGTAAAATGAAAATGATGTTTCCGGTCTTAGTTGAGACGACGAAAGATTTAAAAAAGTATTTAACAAATTTGGCCGAAAGTAAGGCACCAATTGATATTAAAAATGTTTGTACCCGTTATTCTGCTGATGTGATTGGATCGTGTGCATTTGGGCTCGAATGTCATTGCTTGAAAAGTGATCATTCAGAGTTGATCGAAGTTGGAAGTGAGGTTTTTGATTTTCGAACGGCTTCAAGACGGCTCAGCTTTTTTGTGCAAAGTTCATTTCCGCGGTTGGCACATTTTCTAAAATTACGCGTATTCACGAAGAAGAGTGAAAATTATTTTATGAAGATTATCAGAGACACAGTCGATTATCGTGAAAAGTCTCAAGTAACACGAAGTGATTTTTTGAATTTGTTAATGCAAATTTATAAGAACGGTATTATCAAGGAGGAAGGTGGTGATGTAAAGGTTGGAAAAATTACGTTTAATGAAATGGCGGCACAGGCATTTTTATTTTTCTTCGCCGGTTTTGAAACGACTTCAACAACAATGTCATACGCCTTGTACGAGTTGGCGTCCAATCCTGAGATACAGAAAAAAGCTCGTGATGAAGTAAATCGCGTTTTAGCACAACATGACGGAAAATTTACGTACGAATCTGTAATGGAGATGGATTATATTGGACAAATCATTGATGGTAAGTTTGTTTGGTCGTAATTATAAAATATTAATATATATGTTTCTAATTTGTATAGAAACACTTCGAAAGCATCCACCCGGCCACATCCTATTTCGTAAGGCAACTGCTGATTATCCAGTCCCAGACAGTGATTTTGTTTTGGCCAAAGGTACCCTAATAATAATTCCCGTCTATCAAATTCATCATGATCCAGATATATACGAACAACCAAATAAATTTGACCCGGATCGTTTCAAGCCGGAAAATATTGCAAAACGTCACAATTATAGTTTTCTACCATTCGGTGATGGACCGCGCAATTGCATCGGAATGAGATTTGCTTTACTAGAGGCACGACTTGGTATTGCCGAAATGATCCATTCATTCTCGTTCACAGTTAATGCAAAAACAAAAGAACCTCTTAAATTGGATGTGACTGATTTAAATTTACTAGTTGATGGAGGAACATGGCTTAATTGCGAGAAAATTTAAAATTTTACATTTAATTCATATTTTGAGTACTAAATAAAGTTCGATTGCGTCATTATGTTCATATTCTTGAATTTCAATTGATGCTACTAAAAACAATTTGTATTATAATTCGATAAGTGGAAAACATCAAGTTGAACAAATCACCAAGGTTATTTCTATTTAGGCGAAGAGAGTAGAAAACTCTCATCAATTTTAAATTGATAGAACCCAAACTGATAATACAAAACAAAAAAATAATCTCGAATGTCGCGTGGTAAGGTCATTTTGATTTGAAATTCGTTGTGCAATTGTAGTGGACGTTAATCTTAACACTCCCTCAAATTTGCAGTTATAACTGCAGGCAAGAACTCATTTATTTTGATTCCAAGACAAACTGAAAATTATTTTCTATAACTCAAGGCCTTATGTTGTGTGTGGTGTTTCAATTTACAAAAAGTGCATTCCAACATGAGAGGTAAAGAGGTAATTTTCAACTTCAACCCCCTACATTGTAACTGTATTACTATCAAAAAAGCACATATTTTTGTACGTGTTCCTATAGGTATTCCAACGCAAACCTTACAGCCTAGGCTAAGCTAGGCTAACCTTACAATCCCTACATCGAAAAATTTATTTCACTAAATCTAATTCAATTTAATTGTTTTGTTTTAATTAATCTATTTTTATTAAATTCAGTGAAACTGAAAACCAAATTTACTTCACCATTAAATATTTAAATTAAATAAACTCTTAAATAAATTAAATTCAATTCGACATCTAAATTAAAAAACAGCTAATCATTAACTAAATAACCTGAAATTCGAGTTTCACAAAAAATTGTAATTCTAAATTATTATTCTTAATTTTAAATTATTTAATATTTGAAACTAAAATTCTAAAATTAGTAACTAAAAAATCTGAAACTCCATAAAATTTCATTTTAAAGCTACACTGCGGTGCTAAGCATGTTTTACATAACTGCTATACTAATTTCAAAACTATAACATAAATTTTCTCAAAAAGCGTTTTCTGTAGTTATGTAAAATATGTTTAGTACGGCAGTATAGCTAGCTATAGACTCTAGAAATTACCTCCAAAATCAAAATTAAAATAAATATTTGCTTATGGCTATTCTGCTTAAAATCCTACTGCAAAATAATTTAAATTAGATCTGGAACTCAATCAATAATAACAGCTTCGAATTGTCCATACTAAATAACATTAAATAATTTGAGTATTTATAGTATATTCTTATTAGTACCATAAATGACAAACAATTAACACAAATACATAAATGGTTTGGCTGATATGAATCAGCCAACCAAAATTCCGTCTAGAAGAATATATTATACACATTTAAATTCAGAATCCTTTTGATTTAGAAATCTGAAACATTATTAACCTTGCCCCAACCAACAATGTTATGAACAAACTATTTGAATCCAAAAACTCTTCACCTTCGGCGATTAAAAAAATAAATTCTAAATTTTAAATCCCAAATTCAAAATTTCAAATCCCAAACTCCAAATTTCAAACTTCAAATTTCAAATTCCAAACCCTAAAATTAAAATTTCAAACTTAAAATTCTAAATCTTAAATTCCAAATTTCATACTTTAAACTTCAAATTCCAAATTTCAAATTCTACATTTCAAATTTTTAATTTTTAATTTTAAATTCCAAATTTTATATTTTTTATTTAAAATTTAAAATTTGAAATATTAATTTTAAATTCTAAATTTTAAATCCCAAAATCCTAAAATTCCCAGTTATAATCTTAAATTTCAAATTTTAAATTTAAATTTCAGATTTTAAATTCCAAATTTCAAACTTTAAATTTCAAATTCCAAATCACAAATTTTTAATTTTTAATTTTTTAATTTTAAATCTTAAATTTTAAACTCCAAATCCGAAATTTTAAATCCCAAATTCCAAATTTCAAACTTAAAATTTCAAATTCCAACCCCAAATTTTATATTTTAAATTTAATAAATGTCAAATCCAAAATTTCTAATTTTAAATTTCAAATTTTAAATTGTAAACTTCAAATTCCAATTTCAAATTCCAAATTTCAAATTTCATACTTCCAACTTCAAAATTCAAAATTTCAAATTTTAAATTTTAAATTTTTATTTTTAAATTCCAAATTTCAAATTTTAATTTTTACTTTTAATTTAAATTTTAAATATGTATTCTATTTAAAATTTAATATTTAAAATTGAAATTTAAAATTTTTAATTTCAAACTTAAAAAAATTAAAATTTTAAATTTCAAATTTAAATTTCAAATTTTAAATCTCAAATTTCAGACTCTAAATTACAAATTTCAAATTCAAAATCCTTAATTCTAAATTTTAAATTTCATACTTTAAACTTCATATTTCAAATTTTACATTCAAAATTTTAAATTTTTAATTGTAATTCCAAATTTAAAATTCAAAATTTTTTATTTTAAATATCAAATTTTAAACTACAAATAACAAATTTCAAATCCCAATTTCCAAACTTCCAAACTTAAAATTTTAAATTCCAAACGCAATATTTTAAATTTAATAAATGTCAAATCATAAATTGCGAATTTTAAATTTTAAATTCCAAATTTCATATTCTAAATTTCAAATTTTAAATTTTTAATTTAAATTCCAAATTTCAAAATTTATTTTTTAATCTTTAAATATTAAATTAAAAATTTAAAATTTAAAATTAAAAGTTTAAAATTTCAAATTTAAGATTTGAAATATAAAATTTAAAATTTGGAATTTATAATTTGACATTTATTAAATTAAAAATTTTATTTATATATAAAATTTAAAATTAAAAATAAAAAATTTAAATTTAAAAATTTTAAATTTGGAATTTAAAATTAAAAGTTTAAAATTTGAAATTTAGAATTTGAACTTTGAGTTTTCAAATTAGAAATTTGGAATTTAAAGTTTGAAGTATGAAATTTGGAATTTAAAATTTGGAATTCAAAGTTTTAATTTAAAGTTTGAATTTAAAATTTTTACATTTATTAAATTTAAAATATAAAATTTCGGGTTTCTAATTTTAATTTTTAAATTTTGAGTTTGAAATTTTAATTTTGAAATTTGGGATTTGTAGAGTGAAATTTGAGATTTGAAATTTAAATTTAAAATTAAATATTTAAAATTTATTATTTAAAATTTAAGATTTAAAATTTAAAATTGAACATATAAAATAAAAAATTTGAAAATATAAAATTTAAAATCTCAAATCTCCATTCCTATATTCCAAATTTTAAATTTAAATTACAAATCTCAAATTTCAAACTCCAAATTACAAATTACAAATTTCAAATTCCAAATTTCATACTTCAAACTTTAAATTCCAAATTTTAAATTTTAAATATTAAATTTTAAATTTGAATTTCAAATCTCAAATTTCATACTCCAAATCCCGAATTTCAGTCTCAAAATTAAAAATTTCAAATTCCAAACCCGAAATTTTATATTTTAAATTTAATAACTGTCAAATTTTAAATTTCAAACTTTAAATTCCAAATTTCAAATTCCAAATTTCATACTTCAAACTTTGAGTTCCAAATATCTAATTTCAAAACTCAAATTTCAAATTTTAAATTTTAAATTAATTTTAAATTCTAAATTTATAATTTGTAATTTAAATTTTATATTTTTAATGTTAAATTTTATATATAAATACAATTTTTTATTTAATAAATGTCAAATCATAAATTCCATTCAAACTTTAAATTTGAAACTTCAAATTCCAAATTTGAAATGCTAAATTCAAAAAATTTAAAATTGGAAACTTTAAATTTTAAATTTCAAATTACAAATTTCAAACTCCAAATCCCAAATTTTAAATTCCAAATCCCAAATTCAAAATTTCTAATTTCATACTTCAAATTTCAAATTTCAAATTCTAAATTTCAAATTTCAAATTCTAAATTTCAAATTCTAAATTTCAAATTTAAAATTTTAAATTTTTAGTTTTAAATTTCAAATTTTAAATTAAAAATTTAAATTTTTTTGTTTTTAATTTTAAATTTGAAATACATACATATGTACATTATGTATGTATTTAATTTAAAATGTAAAATTTGAAATTTTTAATTTAAAATTGAAAATTGAAACTTGAAAGTTTTAAATTATAAATTGAATAAATGTCAAATCATAAATTCCAAATTTTAAATTTTAAACTTTATATTTTAAACCTCAAATTCCAAATTTCAAATTTCAAATGCGAAATTCCAAATTTTAAATTTCACACTTAAAACTTCAAATTCCAAATTACAAATTTTCAATTTTTAATTTTTAATTTTTAATTTTTAATTTTAAATTTAAATTTCAAATTACAAATTTCAAACTCCAAATCCCAAATTTCAAACTCCAAATCCCAAATTTCATACTTGAAACTTCAAATTTCAAATTCTAAATTTCAAATTTTAAATTATTCAAATTTTACATAGCGGAGATTGTTGGAACATTTTTACATATTTCCAGTGTACCTGGTACTTAACGGTGAAAATTGGTGAAACACATTTGATTAATTTTGTTTGCCCTAAAGGAAGTTATGTGAAAACATGAACTGTATTTCATTATATGGTCCAAGAGTCGCGTTTCATTTGTTTCGCTCCAAAAATCAAGTTCTTAATGGTTCAACTACTTCTGTAGTAAAGAAATAGCAAGCTTAGTTCCAGAGCAGCATATTTCTGGTATATCTGCTTTCCACTTCAATGTTTTACAGAATTAACATTCGTTCCATAAAAATTCTGTGACTGCCAAAGAAAAAAAATACTCAAATGCTTTGAGCACAAATTTCATTTGGATTCCTGCTTCCATTTCAGTTGCCAAAGTAAAATGCTAATAACTGTATCCCGCGAGCAACTCCAACTGAATCTAACTAAAGCTTAACTCGATCTAAACCTTAACCCTCAATTCAACCCTGAACTCAACTCAAATTAATTCAATCTAATCTGCCCAACTAAAAACTGTACGGTAGCTAAATCCAGAAATCAACACAACCCTAACCCCGAACTAAACCAACAATAACTCAAACTTAACCCACAACATAATCCTCTCAAACCAGAATGAAAAAAAAAATTGGGCAACGTGGATCGAAAATAACGTGGTAATAACTGCGCAGTTTGGGGAAAATTCTTACGGAAAGTACACGATCCTGTTGACATACGCAAAAACGTATCAATCAAAAGTATTTTGCTTCTTTCGAACTCAGGTAAGTACAAAGTGTCGCGAAAAGTGGTTTTGGACAAACAAATTATTGTTCATTGTGGGCAGGATTTTAGTGAGCTTCATTTACATAGTGTTAATCAATAAATGAATCATTTCAGAGGTCATTACAATATATTGTGATTACAAATTTTTGTTCGTCAATTGAAGACAATACGCAAATGAAGCAAAAGACAACAATTTCTTGTCTCAACTCCAACATAAACTACTTTAGTATCGCCTCTCAAACAGCCTATTCTCAATTGTATTTTTTTTAATACGCTATCCGATGTCTCTATTGTATTGTACATCTGTATCTTGTTTTCAGTTTAGTTTGAAATATTGTTCGGAGTAGTTCAAATAAAAAGTGGGGATTTTTTTTTTCTTGCCAGTTAAAATGGCAATGGTATTTGTCATCGGCGTTTTAACGCTCATCGCATTAATTTATTATTACATAAAACGTGAATTTAGTTATTGGAGTGAACGCGGTGTACCAACTTTAACACCAACGATACCATTCGGAAATTTAAATGGCGTGGGGGTAAAAGTGCATTGGGTTCACCGTTTCAACGAGTTGTATAACAAATTTAAAAAAAGTGATCGTTTCGTTGGATTCTATTTTTTGTTTGCGCCACGTTTTGTGCCCATTGATTTGGATATAGTGCGCGATGTGCTCGTCAAAGATTTCAATAAATTTCATGATCGAGGATTTTATACAAATCCTGATTTTGATCCCATATCGGGAAATTTATTTAATTTAGAGGGTGAGAAATGGAAGGATATGCGCTCAAAATTAAGTCCGACATTTACGTCGGGTAAAATGAAAATGATGTTTCCGGTCATAGTTGAGACGACGAAAGATTTAAAGAAGTATTTAACAAATTTGGCTGAAATTAAAGCACCAATTGATATTAAAAATGTTTGTACTCGTTATTCTGCAGATGTGATTGGTTCGTGTGCATTTGGACTCGAATGCCATTGTTTGAAAAGTGATTATTCTGAGTTGCTCGAAGTTGCAAGGGACATTTTTGAATTTCGAACGGTTTCAAGACGGCTCAACTTTTTTGTGCAAAATTCATTTCCGCGGTTGGCACGATATCTTAAATTACGCGTATTGACAAAGAAGAGTGAAAATTATTTTATGAGGATTATCCGCGACACAGTCGATTATCGTGAAAAGTCTCAAGTAACACGAAGTGATTTTTTGAATTTATTAACGCAAATTTATAAGAACGGTATTATCAAGGAGGAAGGTGGTGATCTAAAGGTTGGAAAAATTACGTTCAATGAAATGGCGGCGCAAGCATTTGTATTTTTCTTCGCCGGTTTTGAAACAACTGCAACTGCATTGTCATACGCTATGTACGAGTTGGCGGCCAATCCTGAGATACAGAAAAAAGCTCGTGATGAAGTAAATCGCGTTTTAGCACAACATGACGGAAAATTTACGTACGAATCTGTAATGGAGATGGATTATATTGGACAAATCATTGACGGTAAGTTTGATTTGGTCGAATATATAAAATATTACAATAATATATATGTTTCTAATTTGTATAGAAACACTTCGAAAGCATCCACCCGGCCACATCCTATTTCGTAAAGCAACTGCTGATTATCAAGTTCCCGACAGTGATTTTGTTTTGGCTAAAGGTACCCTAATAATAATTCCCGTCTATCAAATTCATCACGATCCAGATATATACGAACAACCAGATACATTTGACCCGGATCGTTTCAAACCGGAAAATGTTGCAAAACGTCACAATTATAGTTATCTACCGTTCGGTGATGGACCGCGCAACTGCATCGGAATGAGATTTGCTTTGCTAGAGGCACGACTTGGTATTGCCGAAATGATCCATTCATTCTCGTTCACAGTTAATGCAAAAACAAAAGAACCTATTAAATTGGATGTGACTGATTTAAATTTATTAGTTGATGGAGGAACGTGGCTTAGTTGCGAAAAAATTTAAAATTTTACATTAAATAAATTTCGATTGCGTCATTATCTACATACTTGAGTTACAATTGATGCTATTAAAAACAATTTGTATTATAATTCGTTAAGTGGGAAAGATCAAGTTGAACAAGTCACCAAGGTTATTTCTATTTAGGCGAAGAGTGTACAAAACTCCCAAAAATTTTGAATTGATAGAACCCAAACTGATAATACAAAAAAATAAAATAATCACAAATATTCTTGTAAGGTCATTTTGATTTGAAAGTCAATAAACCAAATATCACTTGCACGGCCCTTCTTTCGGGCTTCATCAGTCACCTTTGAAACTTACCCGTCAGGGTCTAACTTTCACTCTTGTGTTATAGCAGTGGATGTAGACCATCAAATACAAATAGAGATCACAAGGATCTGAATCTTATCCCTCCCTTAAATTTGCAGTTATCACTACAGGCAGGAACTCATTTATTTTGATTACAACAGAAACTAAAAATTATTTTCTATAACTCAGAGCCTTATGTTCTTGTCCTGTGTGGTGTTTCAATTTTTGAAAAATGCATTCCACTATGCGAGGTAAAGATGCAATTTTCAACTTTAATCAATGCATTCTGACTATATCCCAAGTATTCCAACGCAAACTTTACAATCTCCCGGTTGATTGAGTCACATGAGTTTTCGCTTTTTGTGTCTTTAATAAGACTCTCTGCTATAAGCTACAGGGCCAAAATTGTAACACCATGGCTTTGACAGAAATGCCGTTGATTTACGGCTTACTTACGGTATCTCAAGTGACCCTACCATTTTCCAAAAAATAATGGATGAAATTCTTCGAGGTTTGCCCAAAACGATTTGCTGTCTCGATGATATTTTGGTAGCTGGGATGAATGAAATGGAGTGTTTATGTAACGTGAAAGCCGTTTTTCAACAACTCGTAAAGTATTACGTTCATGTTAATGAAAAGAATGCTTATTTTTCAGACAAACAGATGAATATTTGGGTTACAGTATCAGTGATCGTGGAATCATGCCTACCCTGTGTAAAATTGCTGCTATTTACAATGCTCCGGTACCTAAAAATGGCACACAGCTGAAGGCTTTTTTAGGACTAATAAATTTCTATCGGAAGTTCACGCCGATGATGGCGTCTGAGTGATAAGTTGACACAAAAACATGTGGTTTTCGTATAGACCAGGAGTTGCACCGATGCATTTGTGAAATGCAAGAAGGAACTAAGCAATAACAACCTATTAATTCTCTATGATCCAAATAAAAATCTGTACCTCTCGTCCGACGCGAGCTCATTTGGAGTGGGTGCAGTTAATAGTCAAGAAATGGATGGAGACGACCGCCCTTTAATGTTTGCGTCTGCGAGCCTGTCACTAACCGAAAAGAACTATTCGCAGCTTGACAAGGAGGCATTAGTGATAATATTCGGTGTAAAAAAGTTTCATAAATTTTTATTCGGTCGCCCTTTCATTTTAGTGGCTAATCATCAGCTGTTGGTAGCGCTATTTGACGTTAAAAAAACATACCAATCACCGTCAATGCATTTTTGGAAGTTAACATGATACCAATTCGCCCTAAGGATGTGGCCTGCGAAACGAAACAAGATTATTGCTAGCGAAAACGATATCAAATGTTGAGAAAGATTGGCCCAGTTCAATGACTGATTTGAATATGAAGTGAGGATGAAAATGTTGGCGAGATCTGTTTGCTGGTGGCTAAACATCGAAGAATCGATCGAAAATACCATCAAAACTTGTGAAGTTTGCCAAAAGTATCAAAATCTAAATACAGCTGAATTCAAAGATGCGCGGTGGCCAAAGAGTGACAGAGTGTGGTACCGAATTCATGCCGATTTTTTCCATTTTGGGAGAAGAACTTTGTTGCTGATAATTGACTCGACATCCAAGTGGATCGAAGTAAATATAATAAATGGGACAACAACTGCTTACATTATCGTTAAACTGCAGATTTTATTTTCAACATTTGGTTTTCCGTGGGAGATGAGAACGGATAAAGGGCCACCATGCAATTCATCCGATTTCATCAAATTTTGTCAATGTAAGGGCATATCACCATTGAAAAGTCCAGTATACGTACCTCAAGCTAACGGGTGGGCTGAGCGAGCCGTGCAGACGATAAAGAAGGGCCTCCAAAAGTTATTAGGAAATGAGAAAACATCATCAGTAGACGAATTGCAGCGTGCGTTGTCAAATGTGCTGTTTAGTGCTTGAGCGCTGGAGAGTAGATACGTATTCCTCACCAAGCTCAGATTAGGTCTAGGGGATTCGAGGTTCATAAATCGGAGCAACCGGTTCAAATATCTAAACTCGCAGATATTACTTCTCCTGTTAGGAAACCAATTGAACGGAGCAACCAGCTGACTCCTTCTAAGGAGATGGATGTTATCAAATATCTTGAGATGCCACTAACTGAAACCAGTGTTCACCATTAAGACGCTCGATGCGAGACAGAAAGAAGACAGATCGACTTAAATATTAAATTCAAATTAAGCCATCTCTTCAATACTCTGTCTCTCTCTGTATTATAAAATCAGAGCATGTTCTAATAAAATCAGTTGAACCTTGAATTATTCACTACTCTTTCATTTACAAACATTATAATAACTAAAGTTGAGAGACGGTTCAACACCTTTATAATGATGTGGTCCACTCCATGGCCTTATTTAAAAGGAAAATTATTTCAAGGATTTTAGTGCGCCTCTTCCAACGAAACTTACCAACACCAAGTCTATTCACGATATCTGGACGTTATATTATCTTCGAACTGTTCACACATTTTTAACTTGATTTGTAGCTATTTGAATATCAAAAGTAATGTGGAAGCCGACATTTTTCGAATCAAATCGTCCAGTAATAATAATAAACAGGTGCTTATAATTCGTTTTGCCACTATCTTCCATAAAAATCTTTTTATGACTCAGTAGTTCAAGGTTGCTAGAACTCTGAAATTATCTTGTTTACCTGGCTATATTGGTGATGAACGGATCTAAATTCAACATAATTTGACTGCTGTATCATACAAAATTAAAAAAACTGCCTTGAGATTATTAAGGGAGAATAAAGTTGCGAGTGTAAAAGTCATTGATCGCAAAATTGGAATTCAAGCTTCTAAGAATGGCAAATATGTAATCTGCGTTAGTCTCGAAGATATGAACAGTTTACTTCTTTAAGGGTCGAATTCACCGTTGTAAATAAATCGTACACATTGTTATGAATATTTTTCTAATTATTTCTATTTGTAGATTCGCTAATATTGATTTAGAGCCTTGTTGGTTTTTGAATGTTTTGGTTATGGTGTTACATCATGCTACCCTTATCTGCGGTTTGGGTATTGGAGTCGGCGTTAGTAAGGGGACTTTTATAAGAGAATATGAAGTTTCCCTTTTTTTAAATGTTTTATATTTGTGTGCTTCTTGAGCGTATTGAATGGTGATGGGTATGTTTCCTTCGGGGAATAGGGATGGTTTTCAGCATATATGGACATTCGCAACATAGTACTCAAATCATCTTATAAAACGCATAATGAGGGTCTGAAGTTCGCCCATATTAATCCAGGGAGTCTGCTGACTCATTTGGATGAACTTAGGCTTATTACTAGGGATGTTTCATTGCCTGTGATTGGTATTTCTGAAACATGGTTGTATCCAAATAAACATATACTGAAGGGTTTGTTGCGCTGCCTGGTTATGAGGTGATTCGTAAAGACCGTTCTGATAGGATGGGGGATGGCGTAGCGCTTTATATCCGTAAGGGAATTAAATATAATTTAGTTTATCAAAACGCCACCAAATTCTAAATTTGATGTTTTGTTTATAGAGATATTGAACTCTGTCGGCTGTAAAATTCTGGTGGGTGTTATGTATATACCGTCAGCTCGTACCAAATTTATTAATTCAGTGAGTAAATGTTTTGATAGGTTATTTAAAAATTATAATGATATTCTAATATTGGGTGATTTTAATCGGGATTTGTTAACTGGTTATAGCCACGTCAGGAAATTTAATAAATTTTTGCTTAGTTATGGGCTATCTAGTGCCGGTCTGACTGAAGCCACTAATTTTAAAGGTGATAGTGCAACTCTAATTGATCTTGCATTGATCCAAAATCAGACAAAATTAATATTTTTTCGCAAATATCTATTGCTTGCGCCACAACTCATGATTTTATTTATGATTCTTATGATTTTGAGTTCAATAATTGCCAAAGGCCTGTTTATAGGGTGAGAAATTTTAGTAATTTTGACGAGTTAGCATTGAATTCTTATGCGGCTACATTAAACTGGAGTAGCATTCATCACCTTCCTGAAGCACTTTAACGAATTGATTCTCCACATGTTAAATAAATTTGCTCCGTTAAAAAGTGTTCAGTTAAAGAGTAATAACTCCATTCAATGGCTAACCAAGGAAATCCAGTGGCATATAAATAGGAAATTGCCTGCATTATTGTTGGCGTCGGTCTAGAAGAATGGAGGATTAGGAAAATTTCAAGAAGTATCGCAATTTTGTTAACCAACTTATTCGCAAGGGTAAAATCCTTGCTTCTCTAAAGTATTTGACGCTAATTTGCCATCAACGACTTTATGGAAAAATCTACAGACTTTTGGTGTTACTCAGGCCTCAGCACCGCCCTGCCAGTTTGAGTCGTCCGACTTCAGTAAATTTTTTGCCTCTGTCTTTAATAAATCTAGTATTAGGCGCAGTTATTAGAACTTTAGCATCAATTAAATCTACTGCGGTAGGATCGGACGGTCTTGCTCTGCAAATAATAAATTTGCTAAGACTGACTATTGTAGGCCACCTAACTTTTATTTTAAATTGTTGTTTAACCCAGTCTTTCTTTCCTGGCGCGTGGAAGGAAGCTATCATCATTCCTGTCAACAAAACGAAGTATCCAAAAAGTGTAGAGGAATATAGACCTCTTAGTATTCTACCATGTTTATCTAAAGTCTTTGAGAAAACCATGAAATTGCAAATTAATCTTCACTTGTCGAATAATAATTTATTAAACGATTTGCAATCCGGTTTCAGAGAAGGTTATAGTACTGGCACGGATCTTGCGCATGTGGTTGATGATTTATCAGAGAACGGTGAAATGGGTAAAATCTCTATTCTGATATGTCTTGATTTTGCCAAGGCCTTCGATACTGTCGATCATAATATACTGCTTCATAAATTGTTTCACCAGTTCAAATTTTCTGTATCCGCAGTATCTTTCATTGAATCATATTTAGATTCTAGACGGTAAAGGGTTAATATTAATGGTACTTTTTCTGATGATGTATTAATTACATCTGGTGTACAATAAGGCTCCATACTTGGCCCTATCCTCTTTAGTATGTTTATCAATGACATATCTTCTTCTCTAACGTCCGTCAGATATCATATTTTTGCTGATGATTTCCAGTTGTATGATGCTAATTTGCCAAGTACATTTGAATATTGTATCAGTCGTATTAACACAGCCCTGAACACTATTAGAGAGTGGGCCATTTGTAACAAAATCAAGATAAATCCTGCTAAATCTAAAGCATTACTAATTAGCAGACTGAGAGGTTATTCTCCTGTTGATGTTGGTTTGACATTATTCGGTTCTAATATTCCAATAGTTAAGAAGTTAACTAGTTTGGGGCTGGTTATTAATAACGTCTTGAGTTGGGAGGGCCATGTGAACATGATATGCGGAAAAGCGTATGGTATTCTTGGTAGATTTCATGTTGCGGCTAAATTAGCACCACTAAAGACCAGAATTAGATTAGTGAAAGCTTTAATAGTTCAACGCTGAGTAAACTGAGAGTAGTTTTAAATTCTTGTGCGAGATATATTTTCTCCAAGAAGTTGGGTGAACCGATTACTACTTTAGCTAAATCTATTATGGGGTGTCATTTCTATCATTATTTAGAGTATTTAGTCTCTGTATTTATATATAAGTTAATTACATCTGGGCAGCCTAAATATTTGTATAGTAAATCATTGCGGACGCTAAACTTAAATCTGCCTAAAAAATGTAAAACTGTAATTCGGCAAAGTTCATTGCTGGTCAAATGGGGTGGAGATCTGGAATCGCCTTGACCCTGGGGTGAGGTCCTCCTCCACGGTCGGTACCTTCAAGAAGCATTCTTTCTCTTGTTACTCCCTTAAGGAGCTTTAATTCTTAATTCTTTTTTTTTTGTCCCTTTGCTAAGACTCCACTATTCTACTTTTGTTGGTATGATATGCATGATTTGCATTATTAATAATGTTCCGGTCAGCAACTGGTCTCTTATATGTCACTTAGCGAATCTTCTTTATTATTATATTATTTTTATGATTTTTGTTGTTAATTGCATTGTGGTAAATAATTTAAAGCATAGGTGCAAGTGCAATATGCATACCTAATAATTTTTATAATTTTTGTTTTTTTGATTTTTAAATTTTTAATTTTCTCATATGTATATGCTTGAGTACCATAAGAAAATATCTAGCTATTTTAGCAGATATTGTAAAAAGACTTTGTCTTATTTGTATACTTGTTAATAATAATAATAAATAAATAAATAAAGAGCCATACAATAGCGCCATAAAATGGTTGCTTTCTTTAAAATATACTACACTGTTAAATTCGATGGCACATTTTGATTTTCACTTCATCATGGCGAAGACCTTTCCATAATGACACCTATTTCAAGTTTCTACGATATCTGCAATTACCAAATATGTAAAAATATAACCAGCGCCATAACGGTAAATTTGATAACTAAATATTGAAATATTTTTGTTAAAAAATTGATTTTACAGTTTAGAATGCCGCGGTCGGCATTGCATATGGCGATATCTTTACTCAAATATATTTCTGTTTTCATAACTCAAACATAAAACGCAGTAGCCCATAAAATTTACGGAACATTCGTTACGAAATAAACTCAAAGCCTCCTCAGAATATTTTAATAAATTAAGTAGCGTAATATATGGTATTTCCAGTAAACTACCAGCGATCCAAGTACCAAGGGATCAGAACTGTCAAACAGTTGAATTTGACAATTCTTATCACCTTTGGTTTTATAAAAGTCAAGATCGTCTGCTTAGTTGCAAATGCAAATTGCCAATAGGATAAATAAATAGAAGTACAGTAAGTCCTCGACTTACACGAATTCGACTTACGTGAATTCGTACAGTCCTCGACTTACGCGAATTTGACTTACGTGAATTCCTACTTACGTGATTTAAAAAAAATGAGTTTTGAGGTTTGTTCGACTTACGCGATTTTTCGACTTACGCGAAAATCTTCGGAACGAATTAATCATGTAAGTCGAGGACTTACTGTATTGTGCTTCAAAATCAGTTTTAAAGCAGAATTTTGATATTATCACCTACCTTGCGGGCTGGGAGCCGACTGAGAAATTCTCATCTAAATTACGCAGCTACAGAGTATACTGATAAGTTAAAAATTAGAGACACATGCTTTAGATGTCCATAACTTTTCTCAGGCATTGGGTAATACTTCCTCTTACCTATGAGGTACGATTGGCCATAAATTTGCTTATTTGAGAACATAATAATGAACAGGTAATTTCGGCGGCAAAATATCCAATGACGTATCGTGTGCAAGGATCTTTTTAAATGCAAAAAATAAGTGGAAACGAAAGACTGTATAGTTAAAGGCCGATTATCTTCCAATTTAAATTAATTTAAAAATGACGAAGTTTCTTGTAAAAGCAAAATCATTAAGTTTTAAAATTTAAAAAATCAGATTTCGGAATTTTCTTTCTAAACTTGGTAGAATTTGTATATTTGCTAGCAAAATTTGATACAAATACAGAATGTCTCACTCTTTTAGATTTTGGAATCTATGCGACCATCTCACTTTAATTTTCACAATCAACTAGATTTTGCTAGAAGTGCTAATAGTTCTAAGGTAAGGTACACATAGTAACAGATTTCTATGCAGAGGCATACTTTTATGGTAAGTCGAGTTCTAATCGTTCATTACATCGACATTTTCTTAACTACCAACGAACTGTGAAATTACTAACTAAATATGTCTAATTTACCAAAATAAACTGAAATTAAGTCATGCATGGAATTATCATACATTTGTAAATGTTACTAGGTCACGGCAATTTAATCTACCGGCCAATGTAAAATTCGTAATTACCAGAAGCTCGTTTTAAATTTAAAGTCTTAAGTTATTAATTGATAATATTTTCATTATGTAACATTTTTACACAAATAAAAACTAATTAACTATCCATGGCGCCTATCAGTAATTAACTATCGTATACATAATCGAAATTTCAAATAGATTACAAATAAATGCAAATGAATTAATGATACGCGTTTAGCATCTGCTACACATATAACACCTAATTAATGTAAATGAATATTTGCACTTAGATAATCAGATCGAAAAAACACAATTCTTCCATTAGCCACATTATGTTAGATGCCAAATATTAACGAAAAATCAGCATAACGCACCCTAATTTCGATTTAGTTTTATTACAAACGCCACAAAGTGTACAACTTCGCATTGAAAATAGTCTAAAAGCGAAATGTGGTTAATACTGGTGCCAATGACCTGTATTACAATACTGATATCGATTGGATACTATTTCGTTCGACAACGTTACGCATTTTTTCGTGATCGTGGCATACTCCATGAAACGCCAACATTTCTATTCGGCAATATGAGCGGTATTGGCAAAAAATACCATCACCTTGAAATTACGAAACGTATCTACGATAAATTCTATGGCAAAGATGTAGTAGCTGGACTTTTTTCATTTTTTGAACCAAGCTACATAGCTCTCGACACAAATTTCATCAAAAATATTCTAATGCGTGATTTCACCTCGTTCCATGATCATGGCATTTATTATAATGAGAAAAAAGATCCGCTGTCAGTGAATTTATTTGTGCTCGAAGGTGAACGGTGGAAACATTTACGCGCTAAGCTATCACCGATATTTACAGCGGGTAAAATTAAAATGTTATTCGATGTGGTTGTGAATTGTGCCCAGGCAATGGAACATTATTTGGATGAAATGATTGCGGTGGGAAAAAATGAAATTGAAGCTTATGATTTGGTGGCCCTGTATGCAACCGATGTAATTGGAACATGTGCTTTTGGTATCGAATCTAACAGTTTTAAGAATCCGAATGCAATATTTAGTCGGATGGCACAAAAAATGTTTACGGTAACGATACTAAGTCAAATGAAATTTTTACTTGTGACATTCGCTCCAAGTGTAGCAAATCTAATTGGAGTGCACGCATTCGAAAATGATGTAACACAATTTTTTGCGACAATTATTCGTGAAACAATCGATTATCGGAAACGGAATAATTTTCGTTGTAAGGATATATTGCAGCTGTTGCTCGATGTGGAGATTGAATATGAAAAATTGACGTTGAATGAGATTGCGGCACAGTGTTTGCTGTTTTTTTTGGCCGGTTACCAAACCACATCCACTACAATGTCGTTTGCATTGTACGAGTTAAGTAAGCGGCAAGATATACAAGATCGTGTGCGAGCCGAAATTGAAATGGTGGTGGCAAAAAATTGTGACACAATCAATTATGATAGTTTGCAAGAGATGAGTTATTTGGATCAGGTGATAAATGGTTAGTATTGTATGGATGCGCTTAATCAATTCAACCGACTAAATATGTTTATATTTCAGAAACACTGCGCTTATATCCACCGATAGATGGTCTAATGCGAAAGACAACAATGGAGTATAAAGTACCAGATTCAAAGCACGTAATCGAGAAAGACATGTTAGTGATTATTCCTGTGTATGCGATTCACCGTAATCCGAATATTTATGAAGAGCCGGACAAATTTGATCCCGATCGATTTAGTTTCAAAAATAAACAAAATCAATCACTTTATTTGCCGTTCGGTGATGGTCCGCGGAATTGTATCGGCTATCGTTTCGGGATGCTTAAAATCCGGTTAGGGTTGATTCATATTTTGCGCAAGTATCGTGTGCTAAAATCACATCGAACCACCGAAACGGTTGAAATGTCACCAAGTGCTAAAATGATGGCAGCTAAAAATGGAAATTTGTTGGTTTTTGAGAAATTGTAAATCTCAAAAATTGGGATTTTGAACCAAATATGTAGAAATAAAAAAATAAAGAATAATTCCTTAAGTTTGTGTATTGTCAATATTTGAGAAATAACCTTGATTCATGACATCATACAAATATTGTATCATATACAAACAATGTACGTAAGTGCGGTGATGCAATAAACTTTATTCAGTAATAACAACAACAACAATCACATTTGTATAATTTATATTTTTTCACAATTAAGCCACACCCCTCCATCTATCAGTAAATTGAAATCAGTTACATCCAGTTTGAGCGGCAATTTCGTTTTCGCGTTGATTGTGAACAAGAATGAATGGATCATTTCGGCAATACCAAGACGGGCCTCGACCAATGCAAATCTCATTCCGATGCAATTGCGTGGTCCATCACCGAACGGTAGAAAACTGTAATTGTGACGTTTTGCAACATTTTCCGGTGTGAAACGATCCGGGTCAAATTTATTTGGTTGTTCGTATATATCTGGATCGTAATGTATTTGGTAGACGGGTATTAATACTTCGATACCCTTGGCCAATACGAAATCACTGTCGGGGACTTGATAATCGGCCGTTGCTTTACGGAACAGTGTGTGGACAGGTGGATACATTCGAAGGGTTTCTGAAAATTAAAAAAGTTACAAACTTTATATTTAGGCAATTTATTGTTTGCCTAACATACCATCAATGATTTGTCCAATATAATCCATCGCCATCACAGATTCGTACGTGAATTTGCCGTCGTGTTTCGCCAAGACGCGTGTAACTTCAGCACGAGCTTTTTTCTGTATCTCAGGATTGCTAGCCAATTGGTACATGGCGTACGACATGGTGGTTGCCGTTGTTTCAAACCCGGCGAAGAAAAACACAAACGCTTGCGCCGCCATTTCATTGAACGTAATTTTTCCAACTTTTACATCACCACCTTCCTCTTTGATGATACCATTCTTATAGATTTGCATTAATAAATTCATAAAATCATTTCGCGTCACTTGAGATTTTTCGCGATAATCGACTGTGTCACGGATAATCTTCATAAAATATTTTTCACTTTTCTCCGAGAACAAGCGTAATTTCAGAAGTCGTGCCAACCGCGGAAATGAATTTTGCACAAAAAAGCTGGTCCGTTTTGAAGTCGATCGAAAATCAAAAACATCATTTCCAATTTCGAGCAACTCAGAATAATCACTTTTCAAGCAATGACACTCGAGCCCGAATGCACACGATCCAATCACGTCGGCCGAATAACGGATACAAAGATTTTTAACATCAAACGCTGCCTTAGTCTCAGCCAAATTTGTTAAATATTTTTTTAAATCCTCTGTTGTCTCTGCTATAATCGGAAACATTGATTTGATTTTGCCCGATGTAAATGTTGGACTTAATTTTGTGCGCATATCTTTCCACATCTCACCCTCCAAATTAAACAAGTGGCCGGACATTGGATCAATATCCGTGTTTGTAAAAAATCCACGATCATGAAATTTACTAAATTCCTTGACGAGCACATCGCGCACTATATCCAAATCGATGGGTACAAATCGGGGCGTCAACATAAAATAAAATCCAGCGAATCGATCACTTTTTTTGTATTTCTCATATACGTTGGTAAGACGATCGGTCCAGTGCACTGTTTTGCCGACGTCATTTAAATTACCAAATGGTATGGTGGGCACCAAAGTTGGTACACCGCGATCACTCCAATAACTTAATTCACGTTTTGCATAGTAATAAAGTAGTGCGACGATCGTTAGAATACCGATGACAAATAAGATTGCCATTTAAAGTAACACAAAAAAAAAATAAAAAATCCCACACTATACAGTAGAAGAAACACACCGATCAACAGTTCAAAATATACTGTTCAAATAATGAACGCAGAGAAATAGAGAGCGCGCACATAAAAGAATTGTTTGAGCGACGATCAATGACCGTGAATTAATTAAAATTTATGCGATCGCGATATAAAACTGTGTTTGTATTAACATATGTTTGGTAGTAGTGTGGTGGCCAAAGTCACATTGACGTCAAATATCGATCGGTATTTTGTTTATCTTTCTACTTTTGGTTTTGTTAATTAAATTGATTTTTGTAGGTGGATAAGAAAATATTAAGCATAAATATAATATGAACTCACCTACAAAGTTAAGATAAGATTATTTTGAAATGACTTGCAAAATTTGTATCACATTAAGACTTTGAGGCTTAAAATAAACCTCGATTTAAATTTCATGAGAAATATTTTTGGAAACTATAACCAAACAGCGCATTTTTAAGTTACTATATATTGCAACTGAGGCCAGGAGATAGATCGCGATCGCCAATCTGTGATCATTAAATCAACAGCCTGATATAAAGGGTTATTATTCCAAACTTTAGAAATTGTTTGATTTTTACAGATATAAAATCTATATTGGAACTATATCGTTATTAAGGTAAAGCAATTGGGTGGAGTGGATCATTTTAAAATTCGATGAAACTTTGTTAGCGAATTTTAAAAACCTCAAGAACTCATATTGAAATTTTGCATTATATCGAAACTGTTAAGCTTAAATTAAAAAAACTCATCTTGCAACAGACACTTATCATTCCCTGTTATCAAACATACCCAATCCATAATAATCATACAAGAAAAGCTGCGAACCGCAACCTTGAAGATATTTTTCACGACAAAAAATATCTAATGACAATGTGCCGGTGCAGCAGAACGGTATTCTCTATTATACTAAATAGCTCGAATTTCAGAGATTGGCAATATCTGATCCCTACGAATCCTAACAAAGTGGCACCTGTGTTGTGCGTTTACGCCTGTTTTGAGATTGTCTACACGAAAGTGTCAACAATAACGTAAACAATAGTTTTCGACGTAGACAATGTAGACAATCTGTAGACAATGTAAAAAATTCGTAGACAAAGCAATTAATATTTTTATTGTTATTTTTCCTTTTGTTTGGAATTCATAACTTCTGCGAAAAAGTATTATGCACATCTTTGAAGTACCCAAATAATCCATAGGGTTATAGAATCGTTAGCCTAAAGCATGGAGTCCCGAAATCAAAGATATTTTAGGTTGCAGTTAATAAAAGAAATAATGACCTCATTTCTCAGGTGTACAAAGAAAGGCTAAAATAACTTTTAGATTGCTCCATGAAATGGTACCCAGTTTCATAACCTTATAAACACACATCAGAAATAATTTGAAACTTTTATGGAACTTGGTCAATCTCTTTGTTTTGAGTTTGACTTAAAGCCAAATTTTACACCAATCGTCAATCTCTAAAATACTTATCTATTTATATATAGCAACATCTATACTTCGAAAAAATGGTCAGTAGAAAAACTATCAACAAATTCAAATTCTTACCAATCTTACAAACAAAATTAAAATAAAAAGTGGAACAGCAAAACTATGTATGTACATATGTATATACATACATAGTTCACTTTTGTTGTCCTTAAGCTGCTTTTTCAAACTGTCCATTGGTCACTAGATGTGAGGTTATATACCTATTCGACGTATGTTATGAGATTTTTCCAAAACTAAAAATATGTAGTACAATATACTAATTGTTTAATGTAAAATCTTGAGTTGTAACAACCCCAGACAACTGTTTCTTATAGGGCAAATTATGGGGCTCATGAAAAACCTGGATTGATCTTAAAAATGACTTATTTGACTTACGAAGTTCTGTATTTTACTTAAAGATATTTATTATTATTTTCCACAATTGAAGACATGAGTGGATGAAGGTGATATGTAACATTTCCATAATTTGACAGAAACGAGCTCCAAAGTTTCTACGATTCTTTTTAAAATACTTGTTCTTAGTTTAGCTTAGTCTTCATTCGCTTTAAATTTCTCTAGGTAACCTAATTTTGCGAAGATTTATTGGGACAGAATGAATATACGGACATCATTCATGTAAAAAAAATCAAAATTAAAGAAAATGTTAAATATCACCTTCATCCACTCAAGTCTTCAATTATCGAAAACATAGTTAAGTAAATGCAATTTAGTTCGAATAAATCACAATTTTAATTAGTTTTGGTGATCGACTTCAGATGTCACACGAATCATCATCATCATCATCATTATTTTAATAGACAAACATGAATTTTGTCCCTCCTTTTACGCCAAAACTATCCAACCGATTTTCATAAAAATTACACCATTCAAAAGGTATTCTTTTGTAGGTGTGCACAATCTGTGTCGGATCTGTAAATCGGATATCAGATGGCTGAGTTATAACGGTTTAAAAATAACACATTACAACAACAACATTTGTATATTTTCATATAGGAATCAAATCAAATAGGAATCATATTAAATCCGTTTTGATTTTTATATTGTCAGCTCTTTCATTGTTTTGATGATATTACATGTAAAAGCAAGAAGCTTATAGAGAAATGCATTAATATTTTGTTTAAATAGAAAGAGTTAAACGTAATTCAATTACAACAACAATGTGTGTATTTTTTCATTATTTTTGTTTTGTTTGACATAAGTAAATAGAAAGAGAGAAGCTGTGTTTTTCGGTTGCTAATTAGGCTTTCATTTTTCATATTCTTTTGTGAATTCAAATTGTTCAGAAGTCAATTAAAAAAACGATTTGTGAATTTTGTATTTAAATTACGCTTTTAGTTTTCAAAGTGTTCGGGAGTGAGTGAGTTTATATTCAATTGTGATCAATTGTTTTTCTTCTGTATGGCGGTAAATTTTTTTAAAATTTAAAAATGCCTCGCCTTACTACTATTTATTTATTATTGGTAGAGTGGAGCGGCGTCGTGACCGAATTCGTAAGAGATTACAAAGAAGTGCATTAAACGACAATGGTACAACTAATAATCCTATAGATAATTTAGATGGTTCTTTTAAATGTGCTTCAAATTCAATCCTGCGTAATTTTAATTCTTATAGTTGTGGTTCAATGAGTTTGCGTTGTACGGTGCTTTTGAACGGTGTATACCATTTTAAGATTCATAATATTTTGTATCATCGAGCTGGGGCTTGAACATCTGAATATGGTCGTCAATCGTGCTATGCACAATTATACTTTTATGATGTTGATACTGCTAATCAGTATAGAATGCGTGAGAGAGCAAATGTTGACTCTAATGTTGATTTAATGCGTGCATTGGCTGTAGAATTAGATCGCGTGAATGAACGAAAAATTCCTATTTTAGAGAGTTATACATGATGTTTGTGTTTGAAGAAACTCGATATGCAGACTATTTCCAGGGAACAAAAAAAATATGCTATAAGCGGTGGGTCAAAACTAATTTTGAGCAAGTTTCCGATTCTTTTTCATAGAAGTTTTAAATGGCTGGCATATTCACCGGATTTATTTAAATTCCTATGATATTTTCCTAATGTTCTATTTAACACTCAATCCATCAAAGAGGGTCGTTTTCGAACTGGCCAAAATTACTATTTGTAATTTTGCGGTCACATGAGACTCTAGCGCCATCTAGGTCTTTTTTTCCGGGCAAAAAACTGTTCTTTCTTGAATAAGGATGCGTAAAGATAAGCCATAAAATATTTAAGATTTTTTTGTTGATTGTTGATTTTATAGCGCAAAGACGGATACGACCTTGGTTCATGGAATTAAAGTGCCTTTAAAATACCTTCATGGATTGAGAGTTAAAAGATAGGATGCAATTTGCCAATCCACGAAATTCGAAAGTGCTTTTAATTTACTGAAAATAGGTATAGTCGCGATTTAACACAAACAAGTTCCTGACACAAACAAGTTCCCTAGCAATTGTAATCTGTTGTCGAAACTTATAACTCGAAATATACAAGAGGTATACATGATCAACGGGTAGGGTGACCAGACGTCCTGGTTTCGTCGGATATGTTCTGGGTTTTCAAACTTTCACGGGCGTTCAGAAAAATATTTTACTTTGTCCTAGTTTTAGATAATATTTATTGGGGTGGCCAGAGGGCCCAGAAGAACTTTAAAAATTGCCGGAATATTTCAGAAAACCGCAAACAATTGAACGTTGATCTGAACTTTAAAAATATGTCAATATATTATTGCCCTTTTGAACATATGGTAAGGCGAAAGTGAACGAATATTATCATTAATATCGATCCAGTGAAGCAAAGAAAGGAATTTTTTCAATTATATACATACACTATACCTATAAGTAAACTTTTATAATTCCCTTTAAGTAATTAACAAGTATATCACAAATATTTTATTTAGAAAAACAAACTCCACCCCAAATAATATGGAACAAAAATATTCTTTAGGGGGTGATTTAGTCTACTTTTGATTAGCAACTATTTCAACCACAGTAGTTGGGTTATATTTAAAAAATCTGATCCACACCTTATGGCCGACAAATTCTTCATATATCAAAGAAAGTAAATTATCCTTCATCTGAATCAAGCACCTCATTGATATCGGATGTTTTATAAACAATTTTACATGGTTGTCGGGTTCTAAAAATAATGGCAAAAAATGCTGGTTTATTGTCATCATTTCCAGGGCACAGGTTCAAGCAGTAATGAGGTACCACCGGCATATGGTTTTTGTTTAAGCTCTTCTTAATACAAAAGTGTCGACTGACCGCTGAAACAAAATAGCGAAGATTCATCTGGTCTTACGTTAATATATGATTTATGACCGAATCCTTCATAATGTTTGGTTTGTTGCTCCTAATGAGTATGTTACAAATTAATGTGGTTTTCTTTCTTTGTAGCAATTGTTCCGACAATTTGCAACTTGTGAAGATATTGCCCATGATTAAGCATTGACGGCATTATTCTTCCAGTTACCACCAGCTGCTCATCGATGCCATATACGCTCATGGTTTATAAGAAAAACAATTGTTTTCCATAACTATGCCATTTTATTGGTATTCAAATGTTCTTGTCTCACCCAATGTTGCAATAAGCTGCGTCATTGCAGCTCGAAATAACTGAAGGCTGCCTCTGCTATAAATTTCACCACAATTCAATAAATCAATGTTACAAAAAATTTCGATTAAATTCGTGCCATGCGAAATTGTGGATTTTGGTTCACATTCTCAACGGCCTTTCTGTGTGTCTCAGGGGCCACAACTTTTACCAATTCTGGTAAAAAAAATGTTTATGATTTTGTTTTGTGACGCTTGCAGTTTTCTACTTACAAAATATATGAAAAAATGTTGGAGTCACCCTAACAATAAACATTCATGCCGTAATAAATATACCCTAAACACAACCGTTTTTCATCCGGTTTTTATTTTGAACATTTAAAACATTCATTTTTTGGAATATCAGCCACGTTCATTTGTACAAAAGTTTTTAATTCAACATGAAACACGCCTGGGGTTAGCCTAACCCCTGTACACCGACAGCAAGTTGAAAAACTCCAATGCATATCTTAACACGAAACGTAATATTTTTAATTTGTCTGTCGGAGAAACTAATATGAATTGTCGACTGGGTAATACAAAATATTGAATACACAATACTTTGACAAAAAGAATACTTTTAAGATTGTGTGGAGAATACAATTCTTATACAATTTTACTAATCGAAATGGATGATTACGCGTTATTAGAGGGACAGCAGTCAGTGCTTTAATTAAATATAATTCTTCAGAATTGTATTCTCTCCCTAAATACAACACGTGATCTAATTAGCAATCGCTAATTTGTCACTTGTTAAAACCATCGTTGATAATTCAACTCGTGCTGCGCACTGGTTGAATTCGCAGCGCGTTTTTAACTCAAAATTATCGATAATAACTAATCACTAGTTTATGACGGTTAATATAAAAGTTTAGAAGTCTTCTTTGGTATAACCAAATAATGACTCAAGCGCATAATAAAAAACGCAGACTATTACCACGGGTCATGTAATGGGCTAGGACTATTTTAAATTGGGGTTTCCACTGAAATTTTGAGATGTTTTCATCAAGATAACGAAGGCTGCTTGCCTTGCAAATCGTCGACGCATTGTCTATACTGTCGACTTTGTCTACATTGTTGACATCATTTTTTGAATTGTCTACATACATGAATGCATGACAATGAATGCATGTCTTTGCCCAGTAATCAACATCAACATCGATGCCAGGCCAAAAAAATTTGGCTCCTACTAATTTTCGTGTTGCTCGAATCCTAGGGTGCCTTAGATTATGAATGAGTTCGAATACTGAATGTCACAATTGTAGTAAAATTATGGGCGTTTTGTTGATGTTGAAACTTCGCACCATATATAAATTTTATGATCAGGCATATAAATTCTATCGAGAATTTTACTTGAGTTTCCCTGGTCTTTAGTGAGAGGGGGTTCTTTCTCTCTCCTTTCTGTTTTAGTTAATAATGCTGACGTCATTGGCTTGTGGTCAGTGAAAACTGTAAAATTTCTTCCTTTCACAAAAAAAGGAAGTGTTTTATTGACAAATATATAGCCAAAAGCTCTCTGTCAAATGCGGAATATTTCCGCTCGGTTTGACTTAGCTTCTTCGAGTAAAATGCGAGAGGTTCACAAATTCCACTACTTAGTTACTCTAAAACTACTCCTATATCAGTACTTGATGCATCTGTAGTTAAACTAAATGTTGCATTCCCTAGTCTAGTGGATAAACTTAAAGGGTTGAAGCAGGAAAATACTTTCTTGCTTTTTCTTTTCTTGTAGAATCGTGCCAGATGTTGGTGAATGGCTTAAAATTATTCAGTCAATTTTAAGATAAACCTGCGATAATAGTTTACCATCCATATAAATTTCTGTATCTGGCGAATGGAAGTTTGTGTTGGAAAATTGGATATAGCTAAAACTCTACCTTTAGATGGAAGAATACCCTGAAAACTGTGTGGGACAGGAGTTCTAGTTCCGGAACTCCAAAAACATATTTTGAAACCTTAATATTTAGACCGAATTAAGACAATCTTTTGAAAAGAAGCTTGAGGTGTTCTTTATGTTCTTTTTCAGATACGAATTTTACATATCTTACAACTTCGTCTATGAAGCGCTGGAACGTATTACCCGCTCCTCTCAGACCGTATGGGTTTCTCAAAAATTCGAACAACCCGGAAGGAGTTGTTATTGCTATTTTGTATACATCATCAGGCGCGACTGGAATTTGATTATAGGCTCTCGCCAAGTCGATTTTTGAGAGGATCTTACAACCGGGTAGGTTCATTGAGAAACTTTGAATGTGTGGTATTGGGTATCGGTCTGGGACCGTCACAGTGTTAAGCCTTCGATGGTCTCCACAATGGTATCCAATTAATAGAATCATTTTTTGGTACAAGATGTAGACGAGATGATGCTTGTGAAGAAGAAAGACGACATATGCCCAATTGACACCATATGCTCAAATTTTGATCTAGCTATACGAAGTTTTGTTGTATATCGGGTCTACGTGGTCTCGTGGTTACTTTTCTGTGGTGCATTAACGACGGATAAATTTGGTTGGTTTACTTATAGGCAGACCCTGAAACCAAAGTTTTTTTTACGAGATCTTTATTTTGAATATTGCTTTGTATAGTCTGCGGAAATAGTCTGAAGGTTTTTAATTACCGATTCGGTTTTTCTCCATGTACAGACAGTTTCTGAAGGCTAAATTTAGGAAATCAAATTTTACGATCCTTATTAACTAATTAATATAAGCATGAAAACATAATAAAACTAACACAAGGAACGTAGTAAAGGTGATGGTAAATTTAGACGGAAAAAACCCAGAACTTTAAGTTATAAGTCAACAGTTTCTACTCAAGTAGTATCTTCATAAATTAGTTCCTTTAATAAATCCCATCCTGTAGAAATAGAAACCCTCATAGGTTCAGGATACCTAGTCAGTTCGGTCACAAAATCGTGTCTTTAAGTTGTGGCATATTTCTTTGAATAGCAAGGTGTTAATCGAGTGCAGTAGATAGAGTGCATGTCCTCAAGTTATTCAGTTGCTGCATTGTTTAAGTGAAATGTGAGACAGATAGACATGGACATACTACAGTACGTGGGGTATATTATTTATCATCGGAGTTAAATTCATTTGGAAAATGAATTCATTTCGCCGATTATTTGAATTTATTTCGCGTCAATTTAATATTTTTTCAATATGAATTAAATCCGCGTGAAATTTTCCCATTTTAAGAAAAGTTAGATGACGCAGATTTAAGTCATATTGAAAATGAGAATAATTGTACCGTATAAATATTTACGGTCCTTAGTTGTGTTCATTACCATCACCTATCATAATCAAATGATTCAAAATCCCTTTTGAATACCGCTCCTAACGGGGGCAGATTGTACAAGTCATTCAAAAACTATTGGATTAAGTTAATCATAAATTTAACAAATCTTCATTTCGTTTCCAAATCCCACAGTTATTTAAAACGTTATTAGCAACTTGAACTATTCGTGCCGCACTAAATAGCTGATGGTTGTAAAAAGATAGACTTTATCTATAATTTTTGCACCTTAACCTTTGCCAAAAACTTGTGTAGTGAGTTTTTCAAGTATTACGAAGCCCTTTTTGCTATAAAGTATAAAGTCCATAAAGAAATTAATCGATTAGTGGTTAATAGAATTATTTGTCCGCTCATGTTTAGTTAATGGGCCAGCCCTATATAGTTTGTGTTCCAAAAGAGTATATGGAGAGGTCCGTATTTGTTGTGATTTTAGAGTGTCTGTTAATAAAGTTCAACAGATCAATATCCATTACCAAAAATGGAGAATATTTTTAGCAAAAATTTTAGGATCAACAATTTTTTTGTGCGCTAGATCTCAGTGGGGCATATCAATAAGTTAGTAAAAGTTTCAAAAAAATCAAGAAAGTTTTATTTCGACCACCGAATGGGGATTATTTCAATTTAATCGTCTATCTTTTGGTATAGCTTCGGCTCCAGCAATTTTCCAACATTTAATGGAATGCATTCTGAAAAATCTTCCAGGTGTATCATATTAACTTGATTATGTGTTAATTGGAGCGCCTAATTTTGATTCATGTGCGAAAATGTTAGAAAAAGTTTGCTTATGTCTTTCAGATTTCATTTTAAAAATAAATCCAGATAAGTGTGTCTATTCTAGAAAATCTGTGTCATTTTTGGTTAATGTACCATCTGAAAAAGAGATCAGTCCCAATCCTGACAAAATCAAAGCCGAAAAGCAAAGTTTTTTTTACAATCACTTGTTATTTTTAGTTAAGGATTCAACTTATCTCTTTTCGCTTTTGTTCAGAAGATTTCTCTGCGCACAGTCGATACCTCAACTAATCATATCGGATGAGAAAACATAAAGTTTTGTAACTAAAATGGCCGGCAGCCTTGAAGACTGATCCAGTTTCGTCCTGATGTTTCCCGTGTGAGCGCATGACCAAAATTGCGTTGTACCAAACAAAAATCAAGAAATCTTCCTACATTGAGCAGCTAGGTATAAAAAAATAATTGTTGGATTATAAATTTGCCAAAATAAATCAGAAAAATCTATTCACTGAAATGATTGAGAAATTCCGTTAGTTCTAAGCTACAATTACTTGATTACGATGTCAATTCCTTCAATATTATATGCAAGTATTATTTTTGGCCAAAGAAGCAATGACTCAAAAATCTGATATCGTAAATTTATGTGGTTTTGACAGAGAAAAAGAAAATCAAGAGTTTGTTATAAACACTTTTGTCTTACCAGAATCATTAAAAAAACGAACTTAAATGTTACCCAAGCTGCATCGAAAGAGGCACCTTTACAACAAGAAATGTTGTATTTTGCTAGAAGCTTCTTGTTTTACCGATTGGTTTACTGGAAGTTAAAAGTTATCCATTGAAGACAATCTAGCGAAGGTCTACATAGATCTAAAATTGAAATAAATCGGGCCTACGAGCCTTCACTCAAAATACACCTTTAGGTCTAAAATTAAAAATGGTCTAACGATCTCAAATTTAAATGAGCCTACCATTTCTTCCCCCAGACTTGTTATGACTGATTGGATAAATTACAAAGAATACAAGCAATAACCTTACAAAGAAGTTTTCCCATTGTACTGATGAGTAAGTTATTGAAGATTTTAAATATGTAATAACGAATTGAATGACATAGGCTGCTTTCAAGTCTCTAAACATACTGACTGTGTTTAAATGATATTAAATCATATTAATTATAACCAAACAAACTATACGTAAGTGTAGTCGTAGTGACGCAATAAATTTTATTTGATAATAACAACAACAACAACAATGACATTTGTATAATTTATATTTTTTCACAATTAAGCCACACCCCGCCATCAACCACCAAATTCAAATCAGTCACATCTAATTTGAGCGGCAATTTTGTTTTCGCGTTGACTGTGAACAAGAACGTATGGATCATTTCGGCGATTCCAAGACGGGCCTCAAGCAATGCAAATCTCATTCCGATACAATTGCGTGGTCCATCACCGAACGGTAGAAAACTGTAATTGTGACGTTTTGCAATATTTTCCGCTGTGAAACGATCCGGGTCAAATTTATCTGGTTGTTCGTATATATCCGGATCGTGATGTATTTGGTAGACGGGTACCAGTACTTCGATACCCTTGGCTAATATAAAATCACTACCAGGGACATGATAATCGTCCGTTGCTTTACGGAATAGTGTGTGGACGGGTGGATACGTTCGAAGGGTTTCTGAAAATTAGAAAAGTTAATAACTTTATATTTAGGTAACTTGCTGCCTAACATACCATCAATGATTTGTCCAATATAATCCATCTCCATGACAGAATCGTACGTGAATTTGCCGTCGTGTTTTGCCAAAACGAGTATCACTTCAGCACGAGCTTTTTTCTGTATCTCAGGATTACTAGCCAATTGGTACATGGCGTACGACAAGGTGGTCGCAGTTGTTTCAAACCCAGCGAAGAAAAATACAAACGCTTGCGCCGCCATTTGATTGAACGTAATTTTTCCAACTTTTACATCACCACCCTCCTCTTTGATGATACCATTCTTATAGATTTGCATTAATAAATTCATAAAATCATTTCGCGTCACTTGAGATTTTTCACGATAATCGACTGTGTCTTGGATAATTTTCATAAAATATTTTTCACTTTTCTCCGTAAAGAAACGTAATTTTAGAAATCGTGCCAACTTCGGAAATGAATTTTGCACAAAAAAGCTGGTCCGTTTCGAAGTCGATCGAAAATCAAAAACATCATTTTTAATCTCGAGTAACTCAGAATGATCACTCTTCAAGCAATGACACTCGAGCCCGAATGCACACGACCCAATCACATCAGCCGCATAACGATTACAAAGATCTTTTACATCGAACGATGCCTTAGTCTCAGCCAAATTTGTTAAATATTTTTTTAAATCCTCTGTTGTCTCTGCTATAATCGGAAACATTGATTTGATTTTGCCCGATGTAAATGTTGGACTTAATTTTGTGCGCATATCTTTCCAAATCTCACCCTCCAAATTAAACAAGTGTCCGGATAGCGGATCAACATCCGTATTCGTATAAAATCCACGATCACGAAATTTATTAAATTCTTTGACGAGCACATCGCGAACTATATCCAAATCGATGAGTACCAATCGGGGCGTCAACATAAAATAGAATCCAGCGAATCGATCACTTTTTTTGTATTTCTCATATACGTTGGTAAGACGATCGGTCCAGTGCACTGTTGTGCCGACGCCATTTAAATTACCAAAAGGTATTGTGGGTGCCAATGTTGGTACACCGCGATCACTCCAATAGCTTAATTCACGTTTTGCGTAGTAATAAAGTAGTGCGACAATCGTTAGAACGCCGATGACAAATAAGATTACCATTTTAGGTAATACCAAAAAAAGAAATCCTACACTTTTCAATACAAGAACCACTCTGATCAATAGTTTAAAATATACTGTAGAAACAACAGACGCAAAGAAATAGAGAGCGCCTAATTATTAGAATTGTTTGAGCGACGATCAACGACCGTGAATTAATCAAAATGTATGCGATCGCGATGAAAATCTATTTTAGTAATAACATAACATATGTTTGGTAGTAGTTTGGTGGCCAATGTCACATTGACTTCAAATATTGATCGGTATTTTGTTTATCTTTCTCTATGTTTTGTTAATAATTGGTTTTTGTATAGGTGGATAAGAAAATATTAGGCATAAATATAATATGAACTCACCTACAAAGTTAAGATAAGATTATTTTGAAATGACTTGCAAATTTGTATCACATTAAGACTTTGAGGCTTAAAATAAACCTCGGTTTAAATTTCATAAGAAATATTTTTGGAAGCTATAACCAAACAGCGCATTTTTAAGTTACTATATATTGCAACTGAGGCCAGAAGATAGATCGCAATCACCGCAATCTATGATCATCAAATCAACAGCCTGATATAGAAGGTTATTATTCAAACATTGCCAAACTTTAGAAATTCTTCGATTTTTAGAGATATAAAATCTTTATTGGAGTTATTAAGTTAAAGCAATTGGGTTGAGTGGGAAACTTTGTTAGCGAATTTTAAAAACATCGATAACCAATATTTAAAACATTGCATATTATCGAAATTGTTAAGGTTAAATTAAAAAAACTCAGTGTCATCTTGTAACAGGCACTTGTCATTCCCTGTTACCAAACATACCCAATCCATAATAATCATACAAGAAAAGCTGCAACCCGCTACCTTAAAGATATTTTTGATCACGGTGCAGCACTGAGCTGCAGGAAGCATGCAGCAAGAGGTATCTGAAACAAATAAGTTATAGATTTCGATGTAATAAGTGGAAGCGGACTTTCAGTCTAACTTCACATAATAAAATCTTTGGTCTGAAAAATCTCAACATCTCGATTTCTAATCTGGAACATTCCCAACCATGTTCAACAATCTGAAAAAAAGCTCCAACGAAATTTCGATTATAACTCCTTCCTTTATAGTATGTAGCTCAAGGCTTTGCAAAACCATAATATCCAAATTTCGAATACCTAACCTGGAATTTTTTTAGAAATACATATTTAAAATTCACGATTATTATTGATTTGCATAGTTCATGAAATTTCTGTACATCTTTTAACGTATTTTCTCTATAAGGAAGATCTGTTCTTGGGGGAGAAACCAAAACCAGCTACATTAAACTTTATTAAGGTGATCCTTCCCATAATCAGCCTTACTCTTGTAAGTATACTGCATATAAGTAGTATACTCGACCAACTTAAAGAAATGTTTGGTTTGCCAAATTCGTAATTTCTCGGATTTCGTGGTAAAACTTCAAATAATAGTGTTTCCAAATCTCAACAGTAAGCATTACATTAAATTTAAAAATATGATTGCATAGGTTGGTCCTTAGACTTCATGCCAGGCGGCGAGAAAAACCGCTCCTGGACAGTGGCGGATTAAGGTCGGTTGGGGCCCCGGGCGCAGAAGAAAAAATTAGGTCCTTTAAAAAATCGAGAGAGGCAGGAAAATAAAAAGACAGGTTCACGTATTTAAGCATCCTGGGTGTTGATTCTCTAAAAAATAAGGTCGCACGTGACAAAGAATAGTGACACAACTCAAAATTTCAAATTTTTCAGGAGAGCAAAAGAAAAAATGCCAATTTCGATTTTACCTACTATCATAGGATATTGCCCATGGGCGTCAAAAAAAAAAAAGAGATCAGAAAATCAAGCCGTCGCTCGCTTTGTAAAATAAATATGAAAACGCCACTATGTCAGGTTATGAAATCGATTATTGCGCATCTTTCTGACGAATTATCTCAAAAACTCAATTTTTGAGTTGTGTCACTTTTCTAAGACATGTGCGTAAACGTGAAAACTTGTAAAAGGCAAAGCTTACTTTTATGAGTTTGAAATTTTTCGAGAGGATTACCATTAAAATAATATCGAAAAGTTGCAACTCATAAAAGAAAGCTTTGCTTTTTACAAGTTTTCACATTTACACATTATCTTTAGAGAATCAGGGCACAGTTAGGAAATTCCTTATTTTGTGTAACGAGTGGGATATTTGCGAAACGAGTGAAGCGAAGCGCCCCCGTACAGCTAGTTTTATTATAAACAGTAAATTATTGAATTTTGAGAAAGTCTTTGGATGGTTAAATTCCAAATGAATTTTAAAATTTTTTGGAAATCAAGTAGGCACAAACTGGTATGATAGATTTTCTCAAAATCGATTTTAGTTCATTTGTCCCCACGCTTGGGCAGCGCTGATTACATTTTTTTTTTACATGCAAAAACTAATAAAATCATGTTTACAAATAGAAGTTCCTTGTCTAAATTAGTGGATGTCCCCGTACTTTTTTTTTATGATTAATAAAATTGAGTATGTTGCGATTAATAATAAATATCAAATTTTAAAATTAATTTAGTCGAAATTAATAATTTAATGAAACATTCAAACACATGTTTTACCATATAAAACTACATACGAAATATTTTAGCCGCCAGTCAGCAAGCGTTGGAATTCTATTTGGGAAAATCCCTAATTGAAATGAAATATTCCCCATTTCCTAACTAAGTAGTTATGAAAAATATGCCGTTTCACAACCTACTACGATTTTGAAAAGTCATATTTTTGTAACAAAACTGAAAAATAGCCGCATTTCTTGACGCATTAGTGATCCGGATCAGATCAAAGTTTACATTGAAAACAACATCAAAAATTAAATTTTTATTGTTGTTTTAGCAATTAAGTGCTTTTCATACCGGCTGCGTTGACTTCGGACTTCAAAAATTTACGTTTTATTTTAATTATCACTTAAAAATAATTTATTTTATAACAGTTTGAAAACATTTCTATTAAAAGTGATACTGTTAATCAAATAAAACAAAATTACAAAACTTCAAAGTTACAAAACGAAAACGACTGTACATTTTTAAAGTCCAAAGTCAACGCAGCCGGTATGAAAAGCACTTTATATTTGCATGCGGAGTGAAGCGCAGCGTAGCCGAGCAAGTGCAAACAATGCGAGTCAAAAAACAAAGCCGCTTTTAATTTATTTTTATTTTTTTATTTATTTAATTATTATAAGTTTAACAACAATTAATACCACAATAGATGCCTTGTGGATAATAATCCAGTAGCAGGCATTGCTTCTTTTAACAACATTTAAAGCAAAAAAAAAAAAAAAAATATTCAATCCAACGCCAAATACCAATCAGTTATGTAACAGAAAAAACAGAATGTTATTAATACAGGTTAATTTAAATCGTAGCTCTGAAGAATAATTAAAAAAATAAAAAATCAAATAATGACGCAAAATAAATGAGAGACGTCTGGTGTATCGAGTAGCCAAATTTTAACGCTATGGTAAAAATTGTTTAGAATAAACATGACGTCTATGTCTAATGTGTTCGGGTAATGCATTAAAAAACGTCGGAGCAGAAACAACAATATAGCGGCGGAAGTGCTCATTATTGAATTTGGGAACAATATAAAGAAGACGATGATTAGCGCGAAAGTAGTATCGAGCATCACTTCTTATTACCTGCTGACCACTACCCATAAAAAATACTCTTAAAACCTTATAAATATACAAATGTTGTAAAGGTAGAATATTGGTCGATTAGAATAAAGGCCAAGATGATTCCAACCTACTTTTCCTCAAAATTGTTCGCAAAATCACTTTCTGTTGTATGTACAATGGTTTTAAAGTAGTTGGATAACAGCCACCCCAGCAATCCGAATAACGCACGTACTATTTTTTCCCCACCGAAGAAAATACATTGCGTACCCTAATTATAAGTACAAATTACACGCATTTAGAATTTCTAGATTGAAAATTTGATGAAATATCTAGCTAAGAAGGAGGTCTTCACTTTTTTTCGTTTGGGCAGTTTACCAAGTTATGACATGTCAAATACTTTTAATATTGAAAACAGTATTAAAGAACATACATCTTTAAACAATTATGTATATTAAATTATTAACCCATTTTTCTTTTCTTCTACACACAACGTAAACACGAAAATTACTTTAGATACTTAGCCATTTGAAAAACTGGAAAGTTGGAGTTTTGCGGGGCCTCCCAGAAGTCGGGGCCCCGGGCGCGCGCCCGGTGCGCACGCCGTTAAATCCGCCACTGAGTCCATGGCGTGCCATCATGATTTTATATTCATAAATTAATCTAGAATTAGATAAAATGTCAATATTAAAATAACCAAGAATTAATCAATTTTTAGATTTAAGAACGTTAAGTATTGAATTGAATTCGTCAACAAACTGAAGTATATTAACAAAATGAAATCTATAAACACATATTATTGAACATTTAAAGCAACCAATATTACAATCAATTAACAAGATATCAGCACTTTTTAAAGAATAGTTAGTATTTACTACGGCATTAAAATAATTAGGAATAAAAACTGCAACTCCGCCAGCACGATATTTATTATTACAGTTCGCATGCAGATTGTATCCATCGATTCCATAAAGAGATAATTCTTGATCAGATATCCAAATTTCAGACAAAAAAATTAAATTTGGCAAAGGCTTTAAAGATTGAAAATGACATAAGAGTGTGTCAAAATTCTGCCGCATACTACGGATGTTTTGATGCATCACCAACAATTCAGAAACAATAACACTGTTACTTTTACAATTAGAAAGAACGCAATTAGAAGTAAAACTAGTACTAGAAGAAGTCAGATCATCAAGAACCTTAAAACCCCGATTAGATTGCATCATAAAAACTGCAAAAAAAAAAATCATAATGCTTCAAGGTCAGATAAGTTATTGATGAATGATGATCTTGACTTTATCCCCTTCAACTTGTTGTTTACACTTTTTAACTTCTTTTGCTTTTTTGAATAAGTTATATTTAGTTTTAGTCATACACTCATTTACAAAAATTGGAATATTACTGTTCATATTTAAACACCCGGTTGATAAATTTTTTATTTTACGTTTGGCTTGTAAAACACTGTTACGGACGGAACTGTTAGTAAATTCAACAATTACTCTACCAGATTTATTAACATCAGTCGATTTAAGTTGAAAAACAGGTTCAATATCAGCTTCGTTGACAGCTACATTTAAACCAGATGTAAATAAAAGCAAGGTTGTATTTAATAATTCATTGTTGTTACGTATAGCACCGGTAATCCAATAATATCCACTGATTTATTTTTTGCAAGTTGCTCAAGGTTATCGATTTTTGATTCCAATTGCACAATTTTAGATTTTAAATTGGCATTTTCTTGTTGTATAAACTATCAAATATGCGGATGACATCATCAACTCTCGAATTAAAAGTTGATGAGCATACATTTATTTTGTTACATATGAATTTAAAAGAACCAGGAATATCATTAAAATCGCACTCGTCGATAATTGCAGCAGGAATAGAATTTGAAGAACCACCCTTCTTTTTCTTTTCGACGCAATTGCTGCAGGACCATGCTTTTTTATCTTTGTGTAATAAGGCGATTTCACTGAGCGACATATTGACACAAGATGCATGAACAAATAAACTGCATTGTACACATTTTATTTTGAGATCATCACGACTGGCTTTCGAATTGCAAGCAATACACGACATAATTATTAGAATAATTGTAATTAACAAATTGGAGTTCATTTGTACGGTTATAAGCAGTTAAACATCATTGCTGTTAGCAATAGAAACATGAAATTGATAATTTTATTTTATGAGATTGCAAAATTTATTAATATTTTATTATATTTGTATTTCGACCATCCTCTTCAACAGACAAAACAGAATGAATATAATATGTATATAGGGGACATTTCACGTCAACCGGGCCACATCTATGCCCAAAATTTAAAGCATCCAAAAATTTTTTTAAGGGCACTAATATTTTCCTTGAAACGTCTACTTTCGAATGCCGAGTGTCGTTTTTGAAAAAAAGAAAATGGCGGCTCAATATGGTGGCTAAACTAAAATCTATATAATCGTTGGTTCGTCTCTTAGTGATCGTGTAACTTCTGAACGACTTAACCGATTGAGGTCATATTCACACCATATATTTGTTTGGTCGAAGCGATGGTTTTCCTAACTATGCTATTATCCAATAGGTGGCCCTGTAGTCAAATTATTAACAAATTCTATTATTATGAACCGAAATGACTCATATTCACAATAATATATGTTGGTTTAGTGCCGAAAAAGAAAATCACAAAATATAGACCAAAATAATATGGTGGCACTGTTGTTGAGTTATTAAAGAATTTTATTTTTATAATCCGAAATGATCCATATTTACACAATAAGTTCCCGTGGTCAACAAAATTGTTTTAGTATATGCTACCGTCAAATAGATGGCACTATTTTTCGGTAGAACTCAATTTTGATATATGAACATCATTTCTCTTCGGATTTCGACATACAAGCATCACTGTGTTATTGCGTTTATCAATCCAATATTTTGATTATTTATTGCTAAAAAAAGTAATTTAATATCAATCAATTCAATTTGGCTATCGATGCACCAAACACCCTGTATATAGTGAATATGAGACATTTCGGTCCATAGCAATAGAATTTGTTAATAATTTGACTAAATCGCCACCTATGGGATAATAGCATAGTTAGGAATCATCGCTTCGACAAAACAAATATATGATGTGAATATGACCTCAATCGGTTAATTCGTCCAGAAGTTACACGATCACTAGGAGACGAACCAACAATTATGTAGATCTTAGCCACCATATTGAGCCGCCATCTTTTTTTTTCAAAAACGGCACCCGGCATTCGAAAGTAGACGTTTCAACAAAAATATTAATGCCCTTAAAACATTTTTTGGATGCTTTAAATTTTGGGTTTAGAGGTGGCCCGGTTGACGTGAAACGTCCCATATGTATGACATTTCAGTTAAAGTTCATTTGAAGATATTACATTCATTTCGCTTTCGATGACAATATTAAGTATTTCAACCTTCCGTTTCTGTAGCGGAATTATTTCATATTTATCATCGGAGTTAAAATCATTTAGAAAATGAAGATCATTTAGAAATTTGAATTTATTCCGTGTCAATTTAGTACTTTTTCAATATGAATTAAATTCGCAACATTTAGCTTTTAAAAACTAAATTAAATCCGCGCGAAATTTTTTCATTTTAAAAAATTAGAAGTCATATTGAAAATGGGAATAATTGTACAGTGTAACTAATTCTATGACCCTTGAAAAATCTGCTATCGTAAATGACAGAGAAAATGAAAATCAAGAGATTGTTATAATTCAATAGAAACGGACTTAAATAATACCCAAGCTGCATCGAAAAAGGAACAACCTAATAAACCCTTTACAACATGAAATATTGTATTTTATTAGAAGCTCCTTGTTTTACCAATTGGTTTGCTGGAAATTAAAAGTTATCCATTGAAGATAATCTAACGGAGGTCTACAGATCTAAAATTAAAACAGTTCTAAATGTCCTAAACAAAAATATGTCGGGTCTACGGACCTAAACTCAACATAAGCCGATATTAAATCATAAACAAGTAAATACGTAAGTGTGGTGACGTAATAAAATTTATTTAGTACCAACAACAATGACATTAGTAATTTATATTTTTTCACAATTAAGCCACACCCCTCCATCAACCACCAAATTCAAATCAGTCACATCTAATTTGAGCGGCAATTTCGTTTTCGCGTTGACTGTGAACAAGAATGAATGGATCATTTCGGCAATACCAAGACGGGCCTCGAGCAATGCAAATCTCATTCCGATACAATTGCGTGGTCCATCACCGAATGGTAGAAAACTGTAATTGTGACGTTTTGCAATATTTTCCGCTGTGAAACGATCCGGGTCAAATTTATCTGGTTGCTCGTATATATCCGAATCGTGATGTATTTGGTAGACGGGTATTAATACTTCGATACCCTTGGCCAATACAAAATCACTACCGGGGACTTGATAATCAACATTTGCTTTACGGAATAGTGTGTGGGCGGGTGGATACATTCGAAGAGTTTCTGTAAATTACAAAAGTTAATAACTTTATATTTAGTCAACCTAGTCTAACATACCGTCAATGATTTGTCCAATATAATCCATCTCCATGACAGAATCGTAAGTGAATTTGCCGTCGTGCTTTGCTAAAATTCGTTTCACTTCAGCACGAGCTTTTTTCTGTATCTCAGGATTGCTAGCCAATTGGTACACGGCGTACGATATGGTGGTCGCAGTTGTTTCAAACCCGGCAAAGAAAAATACAAACGCTTGCGCCGCCATTTGATTGAACGTAATTTTTCCAACTTTTACATCACCTCCCTCCTCTTTGATGATACCGTTCTTATCTATTTGCATTAATAAATTCATAAAATCATTTCGCGTCACTTGAGATTTTTCACGATAATCGACTGTGTCTTGGATAATTTTCATAAAATATTTTTCCGTTTTCTCCGTGAAGAATCGTAATTTCAGAAGTCGTGCCAACCGCGGAAATGAATTTTGCACAAAAAAGCTGGTCCGTTTCGAAGTCGATCGAAAATCAAAAACATCATTTTTCATCTCGAGTAACTCAGAATAATCACTCTTCAAACAATGACATTCGAGTCCAAATGCACACGATCCAATTACATCAGCCGAATAACGATTACAGAGATCTTTTACATCGAACGATGCGTTAGTCTCAGCCAAATTTGTTAAATAAATTTTTAAATCCTCTGTCGTCTCTGCTATAATCGAAAACATGGATTTTATTTTGCCCGATGTAAATGTTGGACTTAATTTTGTGCGCATATCTTTCCACATCTCACCCTCCAAATTAAACAAGTGTCCGGATAGTGGATCAATATCCGTGTTCGTATAAAATCCATGATCACGAAATTTATTAAATTCTTTGACGAGCACATCGCGCACTATATCCAAATCGATCAATACAAATCGGGGCGTCAACATGAAATAGAATCCAACGAATCGATCACTTTTTTTGAATTTCTCATATATATTGGTAAGACGTTCGGTCCAGTGCATTGTTGTGCCGACCCCATTTAAATTACCAAAAGGTATGGTGGGCACCAAAGTTGGTACACCACGATCACTCCAATAACTTAATTCACGTTTTGCATAGTAATAAAGTAGGGCGACAATCGTTAGAACGCCGATGACAAATAAGATTACCATTTTAAGTAGCACAACAAAAAAAAATGCAACACTTTGCAATATAAGAACCAGTCTGATCAATAGTTTAAAAAATACTGTAGAAACAACGAGAGCGCCCAAATATAAGAGTTGTTTGAGCGACGATCAATGACCGCGAATTAATCAAAATGTATGCGATCGCGATATAAAACTGTGTTTGTATTAACATATGTTTGGTAGTACTTTGGCGGCCAAAGTCACATTGACCTCAATATCGATCGGTATTTTCTCTATCTTTCTACTTGTTTTTGCAGAGTATTCTTAAGCATCAATAAACGCATGAATAAAAGTTAAGAGAAGATTATTTTGAAATAACTCGCAAATTTGCATTAATTAAGATATGCAGCCTTAAAATAAACTTTTATTTAAAGGTTACGAGAAATATTATTGGGAATTTTAATAATTAATGCCGTATTGACCAAGTGATAGAGTGCGATCGCCAATTTGTGATCATCAAATGAACGTGATCATACAATAGCCCGGTATAAAAGTTTTTCCTTCAAAGCTCTTTTTGGTGTAATGTAACCAACATGTTCTAAAATTCGGTGAAACTTTGTTAGCGAATTTTAAAAACCTCGAGTACCCATATTGAAAACTTAAATTAAAAAAAACTCAGCGTCGTCTACCCAACCGATTAATTTCGTAAAATATCGAAACTGAATATCTTGAATAATCTGAAAGCGGTGCTACTGCACAATGGAAGTAAATATGCCACTGTCCCAATAGTACACTCAATCTCTATGGGAGAAGAGAATTATGAAGATCTAGGATATATTTGGAAAAAATCAAGTACTCGGAGCACAATTGGTAAACTGCTATGGTAGCAGCCGTGTTTTGTGGAGTATCATTGTTTTACATGTCTCTGGAATATTAGAGACCGAGCAAACCATTACGTTAAAAAATAGTGGCCGCTAAAAGACTGTCTTCAGCCAAGAAAACCTAATGTAATTGAAGAACCTTTATTAGATCTCTCAAAAATTCTCTTACCTCCACTACACATAAAACTTGGGCCGATGAATCAATATGTGAAGGAATTATATAAAGAATGTCAATGTTTCCAATACATAGCACAACAATTTCCAAAACAAAAAAATGAGAAACTGTCTGGCTCAGGTTTAAAGAAGTTTGTAAAAACTGCTTAGGAAACACCAGAAGTGAGCATTACAAAGACAGTGTTCAAAGTTGATAGAAAATTACAGGCAATGTCACAGGATGTCTTATGTAGTTAAAGTTCCATTTTTTGGATTCCCATCTTGATTACTTTTCTAACAATTTTGGCGACTATAGTGAAGAGCAAGGGGAGCGCTTCCACTGGATTTTAAAATGCGGGATTTCCAATAACGCTATTTTGGCGGCCTAATTTGATTTAAAGTAAACATCAAGTTCATCATTGTATTTCAAACAAATTAACTTTTCCGTATCGAATCGACTCTTATGATTCTAAGCTTCTTGCTAAGATTTAGAACTACCCCCCGCCACTCAATTCCCCGAATGGTACGTTATACATACTGTATTGAAAGGGCCCCTATTGGAATGAAAACTGGTAGTGACACTGTTAATTGAGAGAATACTAATATTAACCAAAGAACGACAAGTCATTCATCAACTGATGAATATCAAGTTTTAATTTGATATTCATCAGTTGGCGGTCGCCGCGCCATCTCGAATCCATGATTCATACAAAGTGTATTGACCCAAACAATTAAAACCCTTCTTGAGTTTTCTATAAGGTAGCTTGGTTTCGTACTGAAAAATTCGCACGAACAAAAAAGTTCGGTGTATTCCTTAGGTAGTCTCGAACAAACTACAAAAATACAATTTTAACTTATTTAATATAACGCAAGAACGTACTGACTTAGCGAATTATATTCACTAAATCAAAAACTCAATACAGACAAACTTCTCCTTCTATTATTTGTGTGGGCATAAAACACACAGAAATCAGGGTTTTCCTTGAATTTTTGATTTAGTGATTATAATTCGCTAAGTCAGTACGTTCTTATTTCATACTTAACGTATGAAGTTAGCTACTCGTTCGTAGCTACCTGAGGAGTAGGCCGAACTTTTGTTCGTGCAAACTTGTAAGTACGAAACCAAACTACCACATAGAAGAAAATTCAAGGAGGGTTGTCATTTTTTGGGTCGATACACTTTGTATGCCTCTTGGGTTAAAGTACGGGGGGATTTTGATATTTTTGCTTTTTTGGTAGATATATTATAAATGATTGGCCTCTGATTAACAAGCCGAAAAATATTGTGGATATTATTATTGTTAATATATTTTGTTTATAAAAGCCAAAAGAATCTTATTGATTTTAATACAGACAAACTTTTCTTTCGTTTAAAAATATGTGCGTTGGTCTTAAATCTTGTGCTTCTTAGGTACATACAAATTTTAAGCTGGTGTAGAGTTTGAGAATAACCAAAACCTTATCAAGAAGCTCAGTAGGGTTTCGAAACGTTGTTCGTAAGTGAATTAATATACAAAACATAATACGATTAAAATGTCACCACCCAAAATCAAATTTTGGTTACCTCACCATTTATTTACCACCATTGTTTAAAAGTTAAAACAATTAATCCAATATTTTATAAATACACAATATAATTATGGTAATAAGATTTTATGTACTGCTAGATCCAATATTGTACTGTCATAAACCTGTTGACATCATTATACACATATACCTATACTATACACGAACAATAGCAATAAATTACATAAATTTTCATGAAAACTTTAAAAAAAATAATTTTGTACAATAAAATAAAATAATTTATTTATAATTTATGGGAAAATTATTTTTAAATCGATTTGTCTGTTAGTATGTGTGCTATATATTATTGTCTGGATTCAATTGTTCCCAATTTTAAAGTCAGTTGGGAGGCTCGAATGGGGTTGGGAGGTATTCATAATTACCTATATACAAATCGAAATAATAATTGCATGACAATTAAAATAATTACTACTATTTATCAAGGTTTGGTGATGGGTTTAATATTTTCCGGTTTGAAATTTCATAAACTATTAATCTAGATGTACATAGATGAAAAATTATATAATTTGGGTGTTTTGTTTTGAAAATATTTTACACCTGAAAATATGTATAAGTATGAGGTAACTAACTAGTATTTAATGAAAGTAAAGGAATTCAGTAATAGCCGGAAATTATTTTGGTTAGATATCTTTTTGTGTAAAATAAAAAAAAATCACTTTTTACTTAATTTATAGATAATGTCAAATAAAATTAGATTTAAATTTGAAGCCAAATTCAATTTGTTTGATAAGCTCGATTAATTGTAAAATTTGACACATTAATTTTTTAAATGTTGCTAACCAAATAAAACAAATATTCAATATGTACATACATATATAGCACATAGTTTTAAACTTTAAAATATTGAAGTGTGCCGCCTTTATGCCGCTAATATTTAAAACAGTTTGTCTGAGAAGTGCAATTCGTCGAATGTGATTGCTTATACTGTCGAAAATATTATTAGCAATAAGATTCTTTCGGCTTTTTATAGTTAAAATATATTAAAAAAATGGCATTCACAACATTTTTCGACTTGTTAATCAGAAAAAATTAAGAGGCCAATGATTTATAATATATCTACCAAAAAATCCCCTCGTACTTTAACCCAAGAGTCATACAAAATCTATCGACCTGAATAACAAAAAATGAGAAAACTCCTTGTGGTAGTTTGGTTCGTACTGAGAAGTTCGTACGAACAAAAGTTCGGTCTACTCTTCAGGTAGCAACGACCAAACTACAAAATACAATTCTAACTTCATACATTAAGTATGAGGCAAGAACGTACTGACTTAGCGAATTATATTCACTAAATCAAAAACTCACTTAAAAATTGTGAATATTGTTAATATATTTTGTCTATAAAAAGCCCAAATAATCTTATTGATTTAAATACAGACAAACTTTCCTTTCGAAAATAACATTGAAATTATTGAATAGCTTATTGCCCAGACCAACACAGCTGCTGCTGACCTATATTGGAAACTGGTATTCCTCATGATTTCAGTGAATAACAAGCCATTTTTGTATGTCAGCCTCCTTCATCCCAGTACCGGTTCTATGAACTGAAGAAATCTTATCTGTGCCAGAAGTCACGTATCCCTGAAACTGACTGTTTTTAAAAACCGCGTCATAAATATCATTCAATTCATATCATTTAAAGTTGCTGAATCTTGATTCGGCCATTCATTAATACTTAAAAAAAGGAGCGAAACTTCCCAGCAACTGTAGCATTAATAACGTTACTAATAGCACATGTAACATACGCATTATAACGAACAAAAACAACGGGTTTAAAAACTAACGCTACAGCAATTTCTTCATCACTTTAGTGTACAACGATTATGATATTGTACTTCTGTCAAAGACATGGTTAAACACAATTTTAGTTCAGAAGAATATTTTCGACCAGTCTTACACGGTAAACATCACACGACGACTTTTATGGATCAACTTCGGATTACTTTTCCAACCAGCAGGTGTCAGCTAATTTTGGAAATTTTGAAACTCGTCAGTTCAACACCATTTTTAACTTTTATTGACGTATTTTGGATCTAGTTTTTTATTTTTAGATGACGTCGAAAGTGAGCCATGCCTTGATATAGCTCGTCATTCTAGTGTATATCATACAGCACTTCGATTAATTTTTATTTTGTCCATTTTAATTCATATAATTTTAAAGCAATGTGCCCTTCAATCAGCTTTCTTGTAAACCTTTTCCATAATTTGTTTATCTCTCGGATAATGTATACTGGTTTTGATTTATTTTTACTTAAATTTCCGTTTGAATAAATTGAATTGCTAATCATAATTCTAAGAATTGTAGAACTAAACGCTTAAAATAATCGAAAGTACCTTGATTTGTGTAAAGATTTAAATTTTAAATTATATCCTATATAAAATTGTTCTTCTATACAGATAGAGAAAAAAATTTGTTCCAATCCGAAACGATTTTTATAATTCAGAAATACGAAGAGGGCTATCAGCATTTAATGACCTATAATATTATGATTCACTAGTTCTCAATCAATTTGTGACACCTTTACAAATGTTTTCCATAGCTCATTGGTTGATGAAAACACGAATAATAATTGCAGGTCGTTAGTTTGCATCCTTCTGCCATTATTATATTGATAACTTGATAAGGGTGGAGGTCTCGAAGGTATTACACCATTTATTAACGACGATATACGCCTATGCAGATATGTCAGTCAGTGCTTCATTTATTTAACTTAAGTCTTTCTACTGCTTCCTTTAATGAGGTTTGGAATTTTTGTTAGACCATTATTTAAATCAAACAGGAGAAGTGACATGATTCCCAAGCCGTTTCGAATCGTTAGTTAAATCGAGGTTTGATTTTAATTTAAAAAATAAAATTAGTGATTTAGACATGTTACATTCCAACCTTCCAAGTGGATATTAGTTGCTTGAATGTTACCTTTAACATTTATTCGTTTCTCATTTGAACAAGACTAAAGTGCATCGTTGTGCTAAAAAATAATCTGTTCCTGAAGTGTGTTTCTCTCATTAGCATCTAGTCTGTATTTTACTCGATGAGAAAGGTACGTACATACATATATTGTGCTGCGAAATATCGTTCATCTTCTAAACAGTAATTTTTAGAACACTTCTTAACAATGTCCATCAGATCTTACTAAGGAAGTTCACTTACCCCTGGACCAGGTATCCTCAAATATGGCGACTCATTTCAAAGGCTTTCTAGAGAAGTGGATCTTCCGAGCATTCTCGCTTTCAAATTTCCAGCTTATCGAAGAACTACAGGTCTAAATGAATGAATAACGAGCTTTTATGAAATTTAAATTGGTTTAAAGCTACTTTTTCTTCAAACTGCAACAATTTTTACCACCGAACATTAATATGACTAAAGCAGACATGTTGAACATTTTTCACAGAATTTCCACCCAAGACCCTTTGAACATAAGCCGGTATTTGCGGAAATTGCAAGAGAAATGAAAACATCTTTGCCTCGATGCACACTCCAGTTCCATTGCATAACCTATACGTGAATTGATATTAGGAAGTATCATAATTACAGCTTCAACTTTTAAAATCAAATTATGTGAAAGATTTCAAACGATGCCAGAGAATTGTGTTAACATTTTTGAATGTGAAAAATTGCATGGTTCAGCAAACCTGAAGTTATTTTACAAAAATTAATTGGAAAGGTATATCTGAATATTAGAAATTTTTATTTTCCAGTCTAGTAGGTTCTAGAATTGGAAAACGTAAATATAAAATTTTTAAAGATTTAGCATTTTGATTTTGGTTTTCGAATCAACGAAAGAATCATTCGAAGACATAATTTTATTCCTTACACAATTCCAGATTTGCTTTATGAAGTCGAATAGGAGTCAAAAAATGAAAATTTGTTCAGATTATTATTATACCAAGAAGAAGATTCGGATGCATGAGGCTGATCCACAACAGTTTAATAAAATATGTTGTTGCCTCCAAAATTAAATTATGTGAGGGTGAGCTCCAAATATGGAAGAGTGGCTTTTCCCAGCGAAGTTACTCGCTATTTGGAATATAAGAGTTTGACAATTACTTCACCATTTTGATCAATTACCTTATAAATGGCTGCTCCGACGACAATTGAATTTGAGCAGACATACCTGTTGCAGAAAAAGGTTTCTTGGTAACTGAATATGTTACATTAAGAGGTCATCTACCCGAGATTGCTACTACATGTCTATTGTTTTGACGTATTCAACGATCATCGAGTTTAAGAAAATGTTTACTAGTTGGAGCACCATATTCGAAAGGTCATCTCAGCCGTATGTACCTAAATTATGGAAGTGTAACTCTTGATTTTTATTTTTTGAAGCACTGGTATAGAATGTAGTTCAAATAGAAGATGAACTACCTACAATATGTATATCTCTATTTCTCTGATTACTCATTTACACTGTAGACATCCTAATCGTTTCAATTGTAGTTTTTCTCGTTATAGATTACTCCAAAGCGGATGATGAACGTTTCAAAGTGGAAAGAAATCTTTACAATAAACCTACCTTGATTAACCTACTTTGTACCTAAACATTTTTCTCCGGTTAATCCTTTTTGTTTAAAATATTTCTATGAACGTATATTAATATTATTGATGATGTTTGATGAAACGGATTACCGGATGGTGAGGTAAACTCAGGTTGTTTCTTAATCAACTTTGGCGGGCAAATTGATACACTAGCGCTATACAACGATTTTTCTAAATCCTCCAATAAACTAAATGTACCAGCTATCCAGTGTATGAGGTGAGTGAACAAAACATAGGCAACATACAATGTGTCGTAAAATATGAGATGAAATACATCGGGCAATTGTCAAGAGATTTTGAAAAACGGCTCCAAGAACACTCACTGACGATGAAAAACTAATAAGGAGCACAAATAAGCGTTGCAAAATCTATGCTGAATAACCGGGACCATAACATTAACGAAGTTATTTCTAATAAAATTCTATAAAAATCAATTTATGAGAAACGGAAACTGGACTTAAAAAAAGCAAATTTTCCCGGTAATTTAACATTAACCAAGCTTGAAAATTTTGCTTAAATTGGTTATTTATTAATTAAATATCTGCACTAATTACGTTGTAGCGCAACTACACGGAAAAAAATTAACTGGTCCTCAGCTAAGAAAACGGACTTTTTATTCAAGAAAATGTACTTTTTCTTGATTTAAATGCTAATTTTCTTATTTCTATTGAGTTTTTCTTCATGTAAGAATTGTGTTTCTTGAAATGAAGAAAAAATCGAAAGAAATAAGAAAATTAGCTTTTAAATCAAGAAAAAGTACATTTTCTTGAATTAAAAGTCCGTTTTCTTAGCTGAGGACCAGTTTATTTTATTCCGTGTATAACCAAGCCGTAATACTCATATTCGATTACGTTTAACCGATGTTTTTTAATTGAAATATTATTGATATCATTCTAATCATCTAGAAAACATCGGATACTCTAATCGATGTTGAATACTGTTTCTACACTTATGTAACTAAACGCTTTGCTGTGAATTTGAAAAATATATAAAAAATATCAAAGTTTCAAAGTATTTCCAAAATTCTATAAAATTTTCAAAAATATCGAAATAAGTCTCGAAAAATCTGGATATTTTCAAAGAATTCCGAATAAACTCGAAATATGCAAAATTTAAAAAAAATAAAAAATCGAAAATATTTCAAAATTTATAAAATTCACGAATATATGTATGAAATAATTTTAATTAACCTCTTATGATCTCGAAAAAATTCAATAATCTAGATATAAACAAATAATTTCAGAAAGTTTGAAAAATATCGAATCATTAAGCATGTAACAAAAATCTATAAAACTTAAACTTAAAAGTCCTTGTAATTATACGAAACAAACAAGACGAGCCTCTAAATAGCAATCAGAATAAATTTTGTGCATTGTTGAAAAATCAGCCGCAGTCACCGGCAAGATTTTATAAACCAGTTTTCTTTATTAAATGAGCGGTTTAGCTCACTGGAAGATAATTTATCAAAAATAATGGAATGTTTAATAAAGGAAAATCAAGAACTTCGGGGAGAGAATCACCAATTACAAATTCGGTTGTCTAATGCTGACCAATCTCACTACACAAACAGCATTTATATCATTGGATTATGGATTGCCACGTATTAATGATAATGAATTGTTGTTTTCAGTAACAAATATGTTGAATGTCTGTTTTGAAAGTGAATATTGCGGCAAATAAAATTGGCTCCATTTATAAAGTTAAGTCATCAGCATCATCAAGTATAAACCTCGGGAGAGTATTCACGTTAAGTTTGTTCGTAAATATGTCAAAGATAGCAAAATGTAAATTTGTATACTGCGACTGCCCTTCGTGGATCATCACCTAGTAACCTGATATATGTATATCAATCATGTGTGCTGGGAAAAGGAAAATATTTACTGAAGCCTGGAAATTAAAAAAAAACTAATAAGTGTTATCAAGTTTGGAACAGCAATGATCGTAAGGTGATGATGTACGTAATATTGATATTTTTAGTGACCTTGATTTTGTAAAGTAATTTTTATTTTTGTTTTATTTCTTATGATTGATCCATTTAATTTAAATCAAGGTCATATTGTATAATATTGGAGTCAGTAATTCATCTTCACCATCATTTTTTACCAACACTTCAAATTGTAAATTTTCTAATTTCAACATTTCTAGTTCCTTCTATAATTTTTTTGTCGGAAACATGGATTTATGAATCAGAATTCAAATTTTACAATATTCCTAATTTTATTAGTGTAGGTTGTTGTAATAACAATTACAGCTGATATAACTAATTAAATTATCGGTAATAATATCATAGATTGCAATTTATTCCAGTTTCTGCCTCAGTTTCAGATTTTACTGATTTTATTGCTGACATCATAAATTAGCATGTAATTATTTTGGTTGATATGAATATTGATATTTTCAATTTACCGCCGCTTAGTGATCGACGTCCTTTGGGTTTCAATCGTTAATTAATTCACCAACTATAGGATTACAAGTAAAACTGCTACATGTATTGATCGTTGTTTTGCTTGGGCCAGTAATGTTAATAATTTGAAAGCCTCTCTGCTTAATTTTTGCATTTCTGGCCATCATTTAATTAAAATTGATATCACCGTTCGTTCTAAACTTTCTTAGAGTAAAATTGTAATTTATAGTAAATTTAATAAAAGACAATTCATTTCAGATATTGCTTCCTATGATGTCTCTTATATACATCCGGCTTTAATTTTAGCAGAAACTAGTGCAATTTTCAATCTTATATCTGAATCCTGTATTAGTCAGATTACTAAATGCAGTTTGAAAATTAAACTTAAGCCCTGGATTTCAGATAATTTATTGAGTTTAATGAATAAAAAGATAATTATTGAAAGAAACCATAAAAATCAGCCGGATAATAGTAAACTCCATAATTATTTTGTTAAACTTTTCAGAAAGGTTGAGTAAAAGGATCTGGTATCTCGTTAATGCTATTTTAGGGACTAGTTCGAGTCATAGTATTGATAAACTTGTATCTAACGATTCTGTTCTATTGTCTGATTCGGAAGCTATTGCTAATAAATTTGGTAATTATTTTTCTCGAATTATGTATATATGACTTGTGAAGATCTTTCAACCTTTCGTCAAACCATAATTATTTCTGTTCTAATGAGGTCATGGAAAGTTTTTTTTATAAATCCTGTGGTGGATACCGAATTATTAACATAATAAACAATCTAAAATGCAGTAATAGCTCTGATTGAATTAGTATTTTATGATTGGAAATATCCCTGATTCTCTAAAAACGGCAATTACACTTCCTTTATTTAAAAAAAGGGAGAAGGTTATGATGGATAATTAAAGGCCAATTGCTGTTCAACCTACGATTTTGAAAATTATGTAAAAGGCAATGAATATACAGATGGAGTCGTTCATGGATTTACCACCGGGAAAAGTACTGAAACAGCACTTTCTAATAGCTGCCCTATATATTTATTGATATTAAGAGAGCATTCGATACGGTAGATCATAAGCTATTATTGATTAAACTCGAATCACTGGGGTTTAGGGGCGTATCGCTAAAGTTTGAATCCTATCTCAGTAATATTATACTTTATGGTTAAAATAGGAAACTCTTACCGTGGCCCTGTTAGCATTAAGTTTGGGGTTTTACAGGGTTCAGTGCTTTGTCCTAAACTATTTTTAATTTATATTACATCCTTGTTTTCAATAAAGTTAAATGGTAGATTAACAGCATTTGCCGATTTGATTTCATCTTCAGTAACAAATTTGATTAATTCGGATATGAAAGTTCTTAGCTCTTGGTTTGACGCTCACTCATTGTTATTAAGTGAGAAAATTAAGGTATTGTTTTTTAAAATTCTGGGGGATCCGTATCGAAGTTATATCCCTGAAATATTTTATCATAAATAAGATTGTTATTTAAGTAATTGTACCAGCTATTGTCTTAAGATTGAATATGTGATGTCATTTAATTAAGTATCTAGGCTTGAATCTTAATACCAATTTAGAAATGCAGAAAGAATTATAGAACAATATAGTGATGTGTTTACTGGCTACGGTGTATTGCGCGGTGAAGTAGAAATGGAGATAGATCAATCTGCGTACAACCAGTTGTCCAATCAGCTCGACGGGTTCCGATGGCCTTAGGAAATCGATTAAAAACGGAACTAGGCACATTAGAGAAGGATGGAAATATAATAAAAGAAGAAATGCATTTAGAATCTGCGTTGATCCGATTCCATTAAATGCATGAAGGTATTGAGATTGTTGTGGATGATATTCTGAATTTCTGATAAACGGTTGTGGTGAAATAACGTCTGATGCTTTAATGGACAATAATAAAAATCTCGAAGGTAAACAAGTATAAAATTGTATGGACATATTTTAACCGATCAAGGTTTCATGGCAGATGAAACTAAAATATTAACAATAAAGAAAATGCCATCTCCAAAGGACAAGCAGGACTTACAACGCATTATGGGTATGCTTAATTACCTAAGTAGATATACCAAGCATTTGAGTACAGTGCTGAACTTAAGAAATTAATCTTAGAAAAACCTGAGTGGAAATTATTATAGAAAGTGATGCTACTAGCACAGGACTTGGTGTAGCTGTTTGTAAGATGATATAAGATTATCGGCTATATGCATCGCAAACTTTTAATCAGCTAAAAAAAATTATGCGATGATTGAAAAATAACTATTAGTAATAGTTTTTGCCTGCGTTCGTTTTGATCAGATGATAATAGGAAACGTGAAAACAATAATCAAAACAGATCACAAACCATTGGTATTAATCTTCAAGAAGATCCAAAGAGACTACAGCTCATTTTAATGATTTTGCAGAGATATTAACATGAATATTCAATATGTTGAAAGTAAAGCAAACATTATGAGAAAATCAATCGTGCAAATATGTTCAAAATATCTTCGGAAGAACAAGTATTCGAAAATATTCGAGATTTAAATTTAATAAAGTGTTTAGATGTTTCCAATGAACGAGTAGAAAATATACAATTAGAAACTTCAAGTGACCCGTCTCTACAAACATTGGTTAAATTTATTGCAAATGAATGGCCGAAGAATATTCGTGATGTTCCTGAAAACATTAAAATGTATTTTAAATATAAAGATGAGTTATCTGCGCAACAAGGATTGATATTTCGTAATAATAAAATTTTAATTCCGTATACTTTGAGAAAACTAATGATAGAAAAAGTTCATGTTTCTCACCTAGGAATTAAAAATACAAGAGAAAATGCAATCCACCGATGCACAATTCCAACGTATGCTTTTCAATTTGTTTCAATTTGTTTGATAAATATTCCGATTTTTTCGAACTGGATAAACAGCTTATTGGCAACAGTACTTATTGAAATTTGTAAACGAAATTTTAGCCGCCACAGAATACCTCATCGTGTTTGTTCTGACAATGGAACAAATTATTTTAACAAGCATTTTGAGGAATTTTCTCGAAAATGGGAATTCGAACATGATACTTCATCTCCTCATCAGCAGAGGAGAAACGGTAAAGCGGAATCAGGAGTCCAAATTGCTAAAGATTTGATACAGAAAACTGAAGAATCTAACGAAGATTTATGATTTAGTCTACTACATCTACGCAATTCTCCGAACAAAATGAATGTGAGTCCAGTACAAAGAATTTTCTCTAGAAAAACTCGAACTTCTATACTTACAGCTAACAGGAGTACAGTTCGAAAATTGTGGAATGTGTACCGGAACAAATGGTACCATTATGTTGTGATAGTAAATTCTATTTTGATAAAAAAACAAATCAGTTACCTTTGGCTGTTGAACAGAATTATACAACAAAAGCTTAAAGATAGATCCTATTTGGTGAATGTTAAAGGGAATTTATATCGACGAAATATTGTACACATCAAACCTCGTATTTCGGAAGACGAGATAGTCGAACATAATACGGTAAACCCGTAAAAAATATCAACACAGTATAATTCTCAGAATACTGCCAACGATTTTGATGAAACTCAAATGTTGACTCAAAATATCAACACAAACAATGTTTTAGAAGCCAATCAACCACCAACAAGTCGTCCGAAACGAAATATAAAACTTATATGTATGTCACTTCAGGCAGATGGATATAGAATGCCATATATAATATTCTAACTATAGTGTTTATTATTATTAATTAAATTAGCAACCAAACATAACACTTACTCACTAAATTGTAAAGTTAACTCGGACGAATAATTAAATTTTACCTTGAAATAGCCTTGAAGATAACCCCCACCCCTACCTAAACACTAATGTTATTTTTTCCATAAGAAAATAGCTAATTCCATTTAAAACTTGGCTGCACTTTTCCAATAACAATTTAGAAAAAGTCTATAACTTTACATTCTTGTTCCAGATGAGACTGCGGAGAATACAAACGAATTTATTTTTGCAAACGAAATATGGTGAAAGATGAACTTTTAAGACTACTATTAATTCGGAAGCAAAGTTTAATTTCTTGTGATGACCTATAAATAAACTCGCATGCTATATAGAACCCTATGGGTGCCGGTTTGATTAGTATGGAATAGTATTAAGTTGGTGTAGTATTAAGTTAAAGTGGAATAAAATCCGCAAGCAGATCTGACACTACAACTAAGATTTTTTAATTCTATTTAGTATTAAAAATGAAATAATTTTGTAGGTTTGGTGCCTATTTTAAGACTCCATCACAAACTCTTTACATAACAGGCTATTGATAAATTCAACTCGGCATACATTATGAAAGAAAATATTCACCATAAAATTAACACCAACCTAGGGTTATGAAAAATAATTTTTTATATGCTTATATAATCAACATTGCGGCGAACTATTCACAAAAACGCAATTGTCTCAAATAAATATGAATGTAGTTTTAAGTTACAGACGAAAAATATATGTACTTGAACCAATTACTAAGTTTCATCATAATATGTCTGCGATTTTTTTTTAATATTCATAGTAATAAGAAGCTATAAACAATTTTTAAATTTAATAATTTTTTTAGGATGACGTAAAACAATTTTTTTATTGTTACGTCCGATTTAACTGGATGTCACTTTATACACAAATCAATCATGAAGAAAATCGTAAAATTTTTATTGCATTACCTTTTAGAGTTAATATTACATCTTCCATGAAATATAACATAATTGCATACCTGTAAATAAAAAAAAAAAATTGAATTAGCATATAAATTAAAAGTTATTATTACGTATTTAGCGTCTGAAATAATAAAATTCCCAAATGCGAAATATACATACAGACAAATTTCTTCAAGTCATCTCTTATGTAATTTTATATCTTTTTTCGTATATATGTACCTTAATCAAACAATTACATCAGTGGCCATTTGGCAAGAGATGTAAAAGTAAATATGTAAATATGTGTAAAAGTGCGAACTTCTATTAAAATGTGTGCAAATAGTAACAAAAGGTAACAACAAAATAAGAAAAAAAAACAAAAAATGTGAAAACGATTTTTATTACTTCCCACAGGTCAGGTAATTACGTAGTTTTATCGTATTTTGGTAAAGTTCCACCTCATGTGGTACAAAGTGAATTAAGCGAGATAATTGTGCCGTTGCAATGATATGAATCGTAACGATTTTGTGTTTCTAAGAAGCAATAGTAATAAGAAATGATTTATTTGAAAAGTTTCGTGGAATTAATTTTTCTTGAAATTATTCAACCGTCACCATAGTGGAGTAAATTTCCGTTGAAAGGTTTATCTTATCATATAATTAAAATCATTTTTGTTTAACGATAGTTAGCTGCATAACGTAATCATTCAACATTAAACATTTTGTTCTTGTAACATTTGCAACATCAAAATATATTAAAGTGGTATTCAATGCGTCATTAACGTGAGCACACATACCGTGCCCAATGAAATACAATCATACTCTTTTAAATAATTCTTGTTTTATTCAGAGCAAGTGTGCGTTCAATTAACTTTAGTAGGTACAGAAAATACTCTCTCTAACGTTGTATTTCTATCGCTTTTTATGTCCAAAATATCTTCTGTACCACAAATACACAAACAAATAATTATCTTTACAATTAACCCTGCGTGTGTACACTATATTTTTTGAGACACTGGGTCTTTTAGGGAACAGTTGGGTTTTCAAAGTTTTCTAAGCTTTCAAAAAATCTGAATAAATTTTGGGTTACATCTTGTTAGTGTCTACTATATGGCCCAGTAGTTTCCAAAATTCAAAGTTTAAAACCGTTGGAAATAAAAAATGAAGAATAGTCGCAAAAGCGGAAAAAATCGAATTGTGTTACAAAATTCGTAACTAAACTAAACAAATATTGACAAAACAGGAATTTACAGTGCGCAATTGTGGTAAAAGTGCGTTCGATGATTATCGCAAACCAGCGTTTCGAATGATGCACAAGAATACATTGTTTTTTGTTTTCTTTCCAACTGCAAACAGAATTAGTTTTTGTAAATTAATTTAATGTGTACCGGATGACACCGGATGCACCCAATACGCGGCGAGCTCATGTTGGCGCTGGAGGAATATTATGAATGAATATTGTAGTGGTTCATTGGGTGAACCGCCACAAGTCCGTAAAAAATAGCCAAAACAATATCAAATTACATATAACATTTATTTTAGCCATGAAAAAACTGAAAAACTACGAGAAACGCAAAAAAAACTGCTTTCAGTTAACTTCGAAAAAACCGACGATGTGTGTAAACTGACCCTTTTAGGGAATGGGCATGACTTGCACTGGCTGGCGTTTGTAAGTAAATTGCCAGACCCCGGCGTCATTTGGGCCTTAACTGCCCACTACTAGCCAGATTTTTTAGAGGAGGTAGCCGAAGCCCACCCTCTATTCATGAGAGGTGTTCCTTAAAAGACCCAGTGTACACACGCAGGGTTAATAATATTGAAATCAATGGCAAGTCAATTACACAAGTATGGGCAAAATAATGTCAATGAAGGGATGGCTGCAAAAATATGAAAGTTGTTTGTGCCAAACAGATTCATGCGACATTTGAAGGAGTCAGTTCTAGATTTTACAAGCTGCACCTAACCGAGGTAACGTTAAGATGCGAGTTTTTGACGAAGTTCAACTTACAAAACTGTCTTTTACCTAAAAAAAATTTGGATGCATTTGGGCATTCCTTAACATGTAATTGAAAATAAATTGTATCCGTCCTAGGACGGGCTGTACTCCCTAGTTTAATAGAGCTTAATAGATGACGAATTCTGTAATTATAATTATGTTAATATTTTTATTTTAGGTGATCCGGCTACTCTGGATTTTGATGTTTTCTAGCTATTCAACATACTCCCCCCTTTGAACGGGATGGTTCAAAATGACAATATTTACATATAGATGGAAAGGGGAATATTTGAATTTTATATGTTATGGTGGCGGTGTCCTGTATGTTTTGTTGCTTGTAGAATTACTTTTTGTAGATTTTGTTTTGTAATGTTTATGCAAATCCGGATGATCATGGTGAAGTTTAGTGTTGAACTTCATCTGACTTCTCTGACGAAATCGGCATAATGCAGAATTTATATGCCAGACGTCTGAATTTGTTGTTTCCGGATTTTAAAATAACCTCTCTGACCAAACCATCAGAACCGGGATGAATCTCTATGACTCTTGCAAGCGGCAAGTGGTTGAACTGGATAAATTGCCAACATGTTCCAAATGGACAGCTTTTGTATTCAAGCATATAAAAAGGCATATGCTTTATAGATTTTCTGTCCTCGTCCTTTCGCAAGATGAATTGGGATCGGTCCAGCTTAATTTACTCCAGTTTTCCAAAATGGGCGTATTACTTCCACTCGTGATCTCGGCAGGCTACCCAATAATTGTTCTTTTGCTTTAGTTATTCCGTTTGGTATCCAGTACTCTTGTCGGCTGAAAGATAGACGAAGCGTTGGGTCAACGTGTTTGTTGTTTAGATGGAAATTTTGAACAATTAAAGTGGCAATTCTGGATCGTGAATTGACAATTATAGGGTGTATAGTAGAATATGGAGCTATTATATATATGGAGCCTACCCCCGATACCAATTAACCTGAAATCATTCAGGAACTGATCTAAAGACCTTAGATTACTGGTTTTGCTGAATATTTCTTTAGATTGCAATGCTGCTAGTTCATCTTTATAAACTTTTGATTGTAAATATTTACAATTTCTGGAAAAGTTAGGTTTTGCTGCGTTGCCGATAAAACTGAAGATGTAGCACATCACCCTTTGTAGTTTAAGGAACGATGAATATTTGTTAAACATTTCGTCGAACCATCCATTCATTTGTATTTGATCGGATAAAAGTGAATGTACATATTTTATTGGATGTTTCCTCTTAGTGTCTGTAGTTTTTAATTTGAGGTGGCCAAGATTCGGTTGATTGATACACCATAGGGACTGTGATTTGGTTCGCTGGATTTTCCTCTGATGGAACGAGTCGCCAATGTTCCCTTCAAAGTGGTGAAATAATTTCAGAAGTGCGATTGCCTAGGAATGTGCTCCAACGTCTTGGGTGAATTAGTCCAGGCGTATGTGTTGTTGATTTCTAAGCTGGACTCCTTCTTAACTAAATTTATGAGATTAGTCAATAATACTGCCGTACATAGTTCAAGGCGAGGAAGCGTTTGCTCGCTGGGCGCTACTTTTGTTTTAGCGGAAATTAGTTGCAAATTTATGTTGCCATCGACACATTTCGACCTGTAAAATACCACAGCTGCTTGCGCCAATTGACTTGTATCACAGAAGCCGTGCGATCTATGATAGAACTAAGAGCCGCGTTTATTAATCTGCGGATACAAATGTTTTTAATCATTTTTAAATTGTTTCTTATATTTGACCATATAATCTGCTTGTCATTTGGGAGTGGATCGTCCCAAGCCAAGTTGTTTGCCCAAAGCGTCTGCAAAAATATTTTGAATGTTGTGACAATGAGAGCCAGCTAACCTAAAGGATCAAACAGCCGACATGCTGCAGAAAGGACTGTTCTTTTTGTAAAATTTGTTGAATCTGCCAGTTGAGACGTGAAGTCCCAAAACTTTCACGAATTCTGCATATTGTCTCGCGTACTCTTGGATGTTTTTATTATTTGTTAGTTGTTGTTCGCCAGAAATTTTGCTTAATAAGTTCTCACTGATACATTTCCACTTCCTTAGATCGAAACCGTATTTGGAGTATTTCCTTGGCTTCTTCTATTAAATTTATTGCGTGGTCCTCATCATCTGCTCCGGTCATTAGATCGTCTACGTTTAAATCATTGGTGATAATATCTGCGGCATGTGGTGAGGAATTTTGGTTATCTTCTGGTGACCGTCAATAAATGGAAATGTAGCATCGGTTTCGAAGGATCAGAGTGATAAATAATTTTTTGAAAGTTGGTGTCATTTGGAGATACACACACCTGGTGGTTCATCTTTTCCACATCAGCAGAAAACGCTACCTTGTGCTCCCTGAACCGCAAAATGATTGCATACAAACTTAATTGAATACGACTGTCATTTTACTGGTTGAGCTAGAAGATTTAATCACGCCATGATGTGGTAAATAAAAGTCGTTTTCCGATGACTTTGGCGGAGAAGTCTCAATCATGTGATTGAGTTCTTTGTATATTCGGTCATGAAATCGTGGTATAATTTTGTGAAAATTGAAACTTTTGTATTGCCGACACTAACGAGTTGCCTGATTGAGTGGGTGACTCGAATTCATTTTTTGTAAAAAATTGTGATGAATTATTTTCCTATTTCCATAATCCATAATAAATCCATCCATAATAAAGTTTTATTTTAAAATTAATTTTTAATTTTTTAAATTTATTTTGATTCACAACCTTCGAATTAAAAGGATAACAGCATCAATTTAAATCATCTCGGAAGTCTATTAACTTGAAACACTTAATCCCTCGGGGTTGTTTTAAACTTTCCGATTCGGGAAGTGGGTCGTGGTGCTGCCAGGGGTGAATCCTCTAGTTGATCCATAAACTCAACGCTCAACGCAATCCCTAAATCAACACTGCTCGTGTAACCTAACCTTCAATTCAACCAACAACTCAACTCCTAAACAAATTACCAACTGAACCACTCGCTCAACTCTGACTCATTCCTAACCCAACGACAGACTCTACCACAACTCAACATTCAACTCAACCTTAAGGTTCAGCACACAACTCAATCCTCTCAATAACACAATTCAACTCGACACCCAAATAATAAATTTCATCGGAACGATTGAATACAAACTAAACGCCCAACTCAAACCCAAACTCAGCCCTCAACTCAACTAAAAAATCAGCATGGTCTGAAAAAAAATTTGCCTACATGAACTCAGCTCAAACTAACTTCCAGCTTCCAGCCTTTACTAAACCCAAACTTAACCCTTATTGAACTACCAACTAAACCCTCAACTCATTCCAAATAAAACCTTGCCTTAAGCCTTCACTCAACATACCCTTAACTCTAATTAAATAACCAACTCTATCCAAAACTCAACCCAATCCCTTCAGCTCGACTCCTAATTTAAACGACAGCTTAACGTCAAACTCAATGTGCAACTCAATCGTCAAATCAACGTGGACCGAAACAGCCCAATCAACCTTAAATGCAACCAAAATATATTTGCCACTGAAATGCTGATTCAATCATTTAACCGCTGAGTTGCGGTTGAATGGTTTCCTACCCCAACTCAACCCCAGGTCTTAAAAATTTGAAACGTGTTTATAAACTCTACTCAAATCAACTAAAGATATTTTTAACTCAACATTTAAGTCAACCTCGAAATCGACCTCCAACTTAATCCTCAACTCAACCTTAACTATCAACTCAATCATCAAACCAGCATATTTTTAAAAAAATTGGTCAACATTTTGACATTCCAACATTCAGACGGACATTTTTGTTTTTGCTTGAAAACATCGAGCAAAATGATTTGAACAAACAAAATATTTGATCATTTTTAACTGGATTTCAATAACTTTGGACCTTTCGTTAGAAATAAATCCAAAGGTAGCTATCTGTTTTTGTTATTCGAATTATTATTTCTGTTTTCTAAAACTACACAGTCTCTCCGAAGATAGATTAAGTCTCCGAAGACTAATTGCTTGATTTTAGAACAAGATTTTTAGAAGTGCGCATTTGATACCCAATCTTATTTTTCATAAATGTTGAATAGGAGCCGATGAAAGAAGTTGAACGATTACATGCAAACTAAATGCTGGTTGAATTGGACGAAAAGGATTGACACACGCGAACTCAAATCAGAAATAGGAAACGTGATGGAGGGAGATAATCCGTCATACTTGGATCAGGTGCTCAACGATCGCGATATATTTCCAAATCCCGTAAAATTTGATCCCGAACGGCTAACAGCACACAAATGGTAAAAAAAACAAACACAAGGCCATCAATTTGAGTCTAGTTGCTTAAGTTATCAAACGTTTGCTATTTAAACTTTGACAACAACAAAACACAACTACGGTCACGCAACTTAGCAATATCAATATTTGTGTTAAGCTTCCTATAGTTATATCATTGCATGGTGCGACCTAATCTTTTTCGCTGTTTTTTTGACTCAAACGTTACGAAATCACTTGGCAAATCCATTTTTTTATAACTTAATTTTAAGCCTAAATGCAAGAAATTAATTTATTTTGACACACTTAAATTAACAATTTTAGAGGCCGCCAGCAAGAACAATAAAAAACGTTTTTATTAGGTAATCGTAAATTTGGTATAAAGACACAAAACGACCAATGTTTGCGTTAAGTTTTTGGAATTGGAAATTTTAATTAATTAAATTATAAAAATGAATCGACCTAGAGACTAAAGTTTTCATCTAATATTAGGTACAAATCGCATATACGAAAGATTTTCTATCACAAATTAGAGTATAATAAAACGCGGTTGTTAATCGTTTTAATGTCATTCATAGATCAAAATAATTCTGTGGTAAAGATTTAAAAGGTAATATGTACCTCTAAATTCGCAATTTTCATGAAAAAAATTTTTAAACTTAAATTACTCAAAATCGTATGAGTAAAGGTATGTGGTTACATCTAATGGTATCAAACCAGAGGAGAATACAACTTTAATTGAAGAAAATTTTCCAATACCACAAAATACAACCGAAATTACCTAATTCATTCTTAGGTTGGTAGGCTATTACCGTAGATTTATTTCAAGTTTTGCCGGTTTAGAAAAGCCACTTACTATAAAGCAGAATTTCGTGTGGGACGCGGTGTCAAGACTTTTAACAAACTTAAAACAGTAATTATTAGCCCTCCTATACTACAAAAGCAACAATTTTCCAAACCTTTCGTTCTAACTTGTGGCGCTAGTAATGTTGCTGTCGAGTCCGTGTTGTCACAATTCGCATGATTTCACTATTGCTTACGCAAGTCGTACACCGAATAAAGCCGAACCAAATTATGCGAGTGTGTGTGCGTGTGTGTGTGTTTGTGTGTGTATATGTGTACTAAAGATATTAAACAATAGAGAATTATATATTGAACTTTTGGGACCCTTTATACATATGTATTACTCTTTGATTGTACGTAGAGTTTTATTGTTTCATAAATTCTTGAATTTGGAAGAAAAGTTCATTTCCATTTTAATTCCAGGATTCTCCAGAATTTACGGGAACGATACGAAATCCCGTATTATAAAATCTCGCATTACAAAATCTCGCATTTAGAAATTTAAAAATCTCGCATTACAAAAAATAGCGAATGAGGTAAAATCTATGAGAGAATTGCATGAAATAGTAAATAATCGAAATCGAACATTTCAATGGCGCACGGTGTACTTTTTCCGCGCCTTTGCTAAAATACTTTCTTTACCCAAATCTCCTAATAATTTGTATATGCCGGCGTGTCGTTTTCCGACTATTACTTTGAGGCGTCGGTGCCATGCTTCTACGCTATTTTGCGTACATGGGAATGTCTCTGAACCAATAATATTTTCACCGATAGCACAAAATTCGGGCTTATGGCCCGTTGCACATTTCAGCTAAGCTAAGCGAGAAACGTAGTTTATATTTGCATAGTTTAGCCCGCTTAGCTCACTCCGTTGCACATTTTAGCTAATTACATCGCTCACACATACATTGATGTTTTTGCATTATTCATTTAATATGATTTATAACACGATACCTAATATAACTAAGTAGCCTACGAGTTATTAACAAAATATACAGAAACTCCAGAGTATATGTGAGCGATGTTAGCTGAAATAGCAAGGCGAAGACAACTCGAGCTAAGATAGTTTGCATCGCTCAAAACAAAAAACATAGCTCGCGTAGTTTAGCTCAAGTGTGCAACGTTCTATTAAAACTCTTTATTTACAACCGAAAGCTATGCACGTAGCCTACATCGCATAGCTTAGCTTAGCTGAAATGTGCAACGGGCCTAAATCTTGGCCGTTAACTGTATTCACCAATAGATTTTTTTTAAACCAATATAAAATTTGTTTAGCGTCTTCGTCATCAAAGTTTCTGCACATGCTCTGGTAATAATTCAAGACTTCATTTGGTGGAACAAAGGCTATACTTTTAATCATCCTGATTTGAATTGAAAAATTTTCCTCGTTGCCATATTTAGCCACTATAGTTCTTCTTTTTGAATTTTGCGCCATATTATTTGGCCGAAGTGAAATAGGCATCCTATTAACGAAGCTTTTGGGAGAAAAACTTTGGCCGACGATACAATTGTCTTTTCGAAGGCACAAACTATGCCTTCCAGATTAATATTTATTGCACAAGCTAAGCAAATTTTTCGTAAATTATAAAATAATTGATCATAAACTTTTTTGAATTTTTTACTCATCAAGCAAAAAACCAACGGAACTATTTCTCCCTCAATACTGCCATGTATTAAAAAAAGTTGTCGCATTATAGATGGAACTACATCGAAAGTTCCATCCATAATCCAACAACTTGATTCACCATGGAGTCTTAAAGAAGAAACAGTTCCCATCAAAATAATCTTCTCTCCATCAAAATAATCTTCGTTCAATATAAATATTTCTCCTCAACGTAACGGAGATTTTCCGGAATTTTAATATTTTCGAGATTTTCAGGTTCCTTAAGTTAATTTTTACGGCCCCAGTGAATTTTTATTTTTTGTGCCGTTTTTGTTGGCAGGTAAACACGTGAGTGGCTCATGAGAATGGTTCGCAGTATATTTTAGAATTTTGTGTTCTTCTCCTTGAATCTTTTAAATTGAATACCTTTATTTCCTTTGCGTTGAACAGCAATTGATGTATTGTGTTTTTCGGTCTATATCTTAGTCGTAGTTGCTGGATTACGCTGGTCCATGTTCTTTGATTTTCTGGAATCTCCATGATTGTGTTTCTCGCATTCCCAATTATCTTGTTGTTAATTAATTTTCTCAAGCAGTATTGCTTTAATTCTTCATTATTTTGGCCACACAGACTTTCCGTGTCCAAAATACATTTTAAGAATGACTTTAGTTTATATGTGTCATCCCTTGAGAATGGTGGTATTTCGTTGAAGTTTCGAATGATCTGATCTGGACTCAGATCGAACCTCGTTGTTTTCATTCCTTGGATCATCGCTGTTTGTTCAGCTAATTGTTTTTGTAGAACGTTAACTTGTTCTAGTAATTGCTGTTGGTTTTGTTGCTGTTCCGCCAACTGATTTTTTAAATGTTCTTCCATTTTTTTTTCTTATTTTTGGCTCCAACACTATTTCACTTTTTAGCACTGTTTAACTTAGGTACTCTCTTTTTTCGGAACGAAAAATATGTCAGCTTTCTTTTAAAACTTTTTACCACTTTACTATTAAACACTGTTAAAAAAAATTTTTCGATTTTCACTCAGTTTATTAAAAAAAAATTCTACTTTTCTACGGGTTTTCTGTTTTTAGTGAAACAACTTTTTGTTTCTTCGAAAAAACTAATGTTAAGCTTTTCTATGTTTACTTGTTTGTTTCACGGCACTTAAAATATTTTTATACTTTTACGTAAGTTTGTATCACTTAGATATCTATCTTTAGATGGATATCCTATCAACTGCGCCACTTTTGTTCTTGAATCTTTTTAAAAAGAAAAAAAAACTTTTATTTTTGCACTTTATTATTTAATTTAATTAATTACAAAAATGTTATTACAATATTCTCTTAAGAGATATATTTTTATTTATTAATTTGACTGATCTCTTTAGAGTCAGTTTTTATTAGTTTGGAATCGCTTAGGTGTGATCTCTTAAGAGTCAACACAACAATTAACAATTTATTAATTTACTTTTTCATGATTTAATTTTTTATTAATCAGCATAAAAATTTTAATATATTTAATTTTACTTAAAAATCATGTTTATGACATGTTTCGAAATTTTATATCGTTTTCCGTTCTACATTTATATTTTCAGAACTTGATATTTAATTAGAATAGAATTGTATCATGTACATTTTTCTTATCATAGTGTACAGGTTCTTGACATGTAACTCGCGCGCGATTTTGCGAGATTTTGAAATGCGAGATTTTGAAATGCGAGATTTTGTAAGGCGAGATTTTGAAATGCGAGATTACATACCCAACCCGAATTTACAACAAATAACTCATACATTTATCTGTTGTTACCTTTTCGGTCACAATTTTGTGTACTGTTAAACTAAGATCGTGCAAAGCTGCCATTCATTTGTCAGGAAACCTATTCGGAATTTAGTTCTATAAACTTTCATAAATGTACTTCATTATTTTAAAATATTTGAAATTCAAAATATTATGTTTCATATTTAGTAAATTCTGACCTAGGGCCAGCAAAATTCAAAATTCCCTTGCATCTGCAGAAATTCAAATTCTAATTTAACAAAAACATTTTTTTCAGAGAAGTAATTTTTTGATCTTCTAGTAAAGATTTTTTTTGATCAATCTAGTAAATATATGATACATAGTGTTTTATAAAAGCAGTTTGGAAACATTCTGATCTGTAATACCGTAAAATTTGTAGTTATTGCAAAATTTTTTCTAGATAGATAGATTTTCTAAATTAATTCTGAAACTTAGAATATTATTTAAATTTAAAGATCCCAATTTCGGAATTTTGAAAAATTCGATTCTTTGCCAATTTCTTAATTTGAGTAAGTTAGCAAGATTCATTTGAAATTTTGAATTAAACGGTTTGATTTTACGATATATCAGATTAGTAAAATGTATCAGTCAGAAGAATCTTAATTAAATTTTGAGAATTTTTCATTTAGAAAGTTTTGGGTAACAGGTTGAAATACTGATACACTTATGTTCCACAAAATACGAGGATTCTGATTTAAAAATTATTCAGATTTACTAACGATTCAATCAACGAAGATTACCACAAAGTTTCTTGGAATTTTGGGAATGTATCAAAATTCTGTTATTCTGAGAAACTTTGAATTATCCATAAATATTCATTGTTTTTAAATTGTACATAACATTTCTCAAACGATCAGTTATGAAAATTCTGTTTTTTGCTTGAATTCCCAAAATAATATTTTCGCAATAAATTCTGGAAAGCTTATCCAGCGATTTAAAAATGTTTTAATTTTCTGAAATTTTAAAAACTGTGCTCATTATTAACATAAACAAAATAAGAAATAAAATATTTGCCGATTTTTAAATCAAGAATTTTGACTTCCACCCTATTTGAAACAATTTCTAGCATTATATTGCTTTTGTTAGACATCCAGAGACACACCAAATTGCTTTTGCTAGACATCGAAATTTTTCAAATTTTTGACAAAATTTTATAATTTTCCAAATAAATTTTGAAAGATTTGGGATTTTTCGAAATTCTGGAATTTCATCAGCTTTTTTCAAATTATGCAACTCTCTAGAACTGACTAGAAGTAACTCTAATTTTTTGTAAAAATTTTGTTATTAAATTTTGAATTTCAATTGTAAGGAAACCTATTCGGAATTAAGGTGTATTCTATTACCTTTGGTACAGGTACTACGATATTTTGAAAAATTTCTGAAAGCCCAGCAAAATTTTAACTTGATGTAAGTTTAAAACTATTTCTACGTAAAATCTTTAGTTAATTTTTCTTTTAGTATGTACATCCGCAATTGTTTTTCCCGAAGCAGTTTACTAATATTACAAAACTCGAAAATTTGTAAAATATATCAAATAAATTCTGAAACCTAGAATATTGCTTAAATGTCAGGGTTCCTTTAAATACGCAAACAGTTTCTGGATATTCTGGCAATTTTTTAATGAAGTTTGCAAGATATAAAACTGAAATTTTCAATCGAAAGATTTGATTTTACATCAGATTAGTAAGTCAGAAGAATCTTAGTTAAATTTTAAAAATTTTCCATTCTAATAGTTTCTGGCAGCAGGGTTTTTTTGAAATATTAATAGACCTGGAAATTAGTAAAGTTTCAGCAGCAACATTGTAATTTTTTTAATACTTAAGAACAGAAGCGTTACAGAAAATTCTGTAATATTCTTGATCCTCTAAAGTTTTCCAAGACGGAATCAACAGTCAAAGATTATCAGTAAGCTCTCTGGGGATGTAGAAATACTCGTATATGAAAATTTTGTAATTCTGATTTTGAATTATCTATAAATATTCTTTATTTTGTGATTGGTTAATTTTGGCAAACTTCAATTTTATGTAAATTTATCAAAATTTACTTGGAAATTTCCTAAAATTAATTTTTTGAAAACTAAGCCTTAGTGATTTAAAAATTTAATAATAGTTTTGTCAAATTTTTAAAATTATGGTGAAATCTTAGTCACCTTATAAAATAAGCCAATAGCCAACTTATAAATTCTAATAAAGTTCGATCAATGTGAAATCTCAAACATTAAAAATTACAAAATTTTGGAAAATCCTAGATACCAAATACTTTTAAAATTTACGTATGATAGATATCATTGCTTGTTTAAATTTTTAGAAATTGAAATTTTGAGAAATTCTGAATTTTAGTTAGTCTTTTAGTGCTTGGTTTACAAAATTAGGTTTTTCCCCTAACGTTACTCGAGTTTTTTTTTAATTATAAAATGTTGCGCATATTAGCGTGCATTAGGTTAGCTATTGAGGCTTGTTTTTAGATTTTCAATGAGGTGGTTTGTGCTACAGCAAAAATATTATTTAGTGCCTACCAAATCGCTAGCACAACAAAATCTTGGTCAATGTCATTAAGGTTCGCATGATAGTTGATGCCAGCGTTAACAAAAGAAAGCTCATCCGCGAACGCAGTAATGGTTCCACAAAAATTCTGGTTATATATTCCATTTATGTACACTAGAAAGAGCAACGGCCCTAATACTGAATCTTGAGGAACACCAACCCTAATATACAGCTCGTTGCTAAATAGAATATTGACGCGGATTACTTAGGTTCGATCACTTAGATAATCACATAGCCATTTATGCATCATTCCACGGAAACCGCAACGGTAAAGTTTTAAGTAGAAAATTGTATGATCAACTGTGTCAAAAGCTTTGGATAAGTCAAAAAACATTGCTGAGGCCTTAAAACCTTGATCAATGCTATCGCTTATCTGCTTCAGAAATTCTAAAATCGCTTGTTCCGTATTTTTTTTGAAACGAAAACCAAATTGGTTCGGAGATAAAAATTCCTTTTTGGTCCAAAAAAATCAACCACATTGTTCTTCATAGCCTTCTTAAAGATTTTGGAGAAGATAGAAAGAAGAGAGAGATGACAAATTGAATTTCTAAAGAATGTACGGAGGGGAGGGCCCGTTGTCATCCGACACACATCTAAATCTTAATAAGTTCACTTCTGTCGCTTATATTTCTAGTGACTGAACGCTTTTTTGGTTTTTCAATAAAGATTACTATTTACTGAACGTTTCCTTTAAGTTCGTAATAGCCGCCAATATTTAATTGGCAGTTATTTACAGTTTGTGATGTTACACGAGGAAGAACTATGCAACACACTTGTTTTGTATTTCGACTGTTCGTAGGATAAAATATGTTGTTGTATTGCCAGGAAAATGCTTGTTGATTTTTTCCGAATATAAAATTTGCTACACTACACGACAGTCACAGAATTTAGTTTCGATATTGTTTTTTTGTTTTTTTTTTCGAATCATTTCCTGCCTAAAAAAGTTTCACTTCAATAGATCCACATTGCATTTTCCGGTTTGCATTATTTATTAACAATTTTAACCTTATCCGTTAACCGATAAATTATCTAATTAATTCCCAAAAAATGTAAATGTGTACAAAAAAAAAAACGGCTAGTAGACAGTAGACATATACCAACAAAAGAATTGAAATTGTCATAATTTACAAAACCAAAAACATCAGCTGCACAGAATAATTCCAAAATTAAACTCACACGATTTTTAGAGTTACGGCGACTCATCGGTTAGGTGAGAACCATAATAGGGGTATAAAGATTTCAAAAACGAATTCAAATACTTTTCTGTGTGCGCTTTTTTCTTTGTGCAAATTTCGTGTGCGACTTTGTATAGCGGATCTCGGTCAGTTGAAAATTATGCGTTCTTAGATGATGGTTAATCATTAATGTTATATTAGACAACGATGACTGTGCATGAATTTGACGTGGACGGTCTAAGCGGTTGCTAATTACACATAAAATTGACTGGAAATAATTGAAGAGTCGAGGAGAATTTTAAATATTCGAAAGTCTAAATTTCTGGTTTCGTCAATAAATTCTGAAAAAAATGTGCTTACAGTGACAGCATAGTATTTGCCAGAGCAAACCCTATAGTAAAAAAACAAACATTCGCAAGATATTCGGCACCATCAAAACACACCGTTCCTATTGTCGAAAAATTAATGCGAAGTCAATAGTTTATCCAATTTTACCTTCAGGTCAATTCTTGCTATATTTGAAATTGCCGAACAGTGTGTTACCATTGATACAGTTGTGCTTATTTTGTGACGTCAACGAGAGGGCATATTCTATCGTGGTATATTTCACCTGTCAGATGATTATAATTTGTTACGAATTAAAGCGACGAACGTGGTTTTTTGCGGGAACTTCTGAAAACAATGCGCATCTACTGTCGGAAGTTCATGTCAAAGTTGTACACGGCTTAATGGTCCGTACAGCTTGTTTGTATATACGAGGAATGTTGTGCTTTGCGTAATCTTTCATACAATTTTAAAACATATAATGAAATAAAACAATCTAGTATTCGCTCTTATCATACTTAAATGCCCTTAATGTCAAAAATCAAGTTTCTTTGAAATACATCTTAAATAAATTGCTGAAAAATTTAATTGAAACTGTCGAATTTAAGTCAACCAGAATTTGTCAACTTGACTATTCCCATTTTGATCGGGTTCCGACAGAAATTGTTGTGCCACCAACATTATTTTAAAGAACGACCGCTAAATTTAATTTGTATCCTTCATCAAATGATTAACCCGGAACTTACAGTTTTACCCAGTAAAATAATAATGCCAAAGTATCAACGAGAAACATTTTCAGATGAATTGCAAAAAAATAAAATTTTCAAGGTTTATGTCGAATTACAAAATATATTACGAAGAAGGTGCTTTTTATGCATAAGTCTCTATAAATATAATCGATTAACCAACACAGACGTGATAGACGTACGAACATTTTTCTATTCCATAAGACAAATATTAAGTAGTCGAGACCTCGAATTTATTAGTTGTTTGTGCAACATTTAAAAGCATGCAAGAAAAAAATAAGACCGTCAAAAATTGTACAACATTTATTCAATATTCTCAAACTTTAAATAAATCACCTGTTGTGACGCCAAAACCTGCGTAGTCTTTTTCAACACAATCGTCTTTGGCGTATCATGACACTGCAACACACGATATTTCAACAAAATTGGTATTATACCCAAACGAAATTGCATCACAGCAAATCGTTGGCCAATACAAATTCGTGGTCCTTCGCCAAATGGTACAAACGTGAACGGATGCCGTTTCTCCTTATTTTCTTCCGTAAAACGATCGGGATCGAATTTCGATGGATTTGGAAATATATCGGGATCATAATGATAACCATAAATTGGTATAAATATTTTTGCACCCTTCTCAAGTACGTGATTTGTGTTCGGCACTTTATATTCACGATTTGCAATCCGAATTAATATCTCCGCTGGTGGATATAATCGTAAAATTTCGTTCATCACTTGATCCAAATAAGTCATCTCACCGATTGCTTCGTACGTTACATTCTCATCATGTTTTTGCAAAATATTTTGTATATATTGTCGCAGCTTATCTTGAACCTCCATATTTTTAGCCAATTCATACAACGTAAATGTTAACAGGGTGCTAACAGGTTCGAAACCGGCGATTAAAAATAAAAATGCTTGTGCCGCAATTCGTATCTCCGAAATTGTTTTCGAGTTTTTCTCCTTTTCCTCTAATTCCACCAACAATTGTATAAAATCTTTACGACTTGATGTTTGTGATTTGCGAAATTTCATTGTCTCCCTGACAACATTTATGAAAAATGTGCTAATATGTTTGGGCACAAAACGCACCCCTAAAAATCGAGCCAATCTTGGAAAAGCTTGCCCAAAAAATATACGATAAGTTTGTGTAATGGGTGGATCAAAAAATTCACGTCCATTACGACGAAATTCAGAATCCGGATTTTGTATGCTATTACAGTCGATGCCAAATGCACAACTACCGATCACATCGGTCGTATACCGTGCCATCAAATCTTTTATGTCAACTTGGTCGCCGCTCGTTGCATACGATTTTATATAAGATTGCATTTCTAGTCCAATGTCGTGAACAATGTCAAACATTGCTTTCATTTTACCGGACGTAAATGTTGGTGACAATTTGGTGCGCAACTCTTTCCATTCGTTATTTTCGAGTGCAAATAAATGGGCTGACAGTGGATCATCTCGCTCATTGTAATAAAATCCACGATTAGGGAACGTATCAAATTCGCGTATGAGTATATTTTTAATCAGCTCTGGGTCCATTATGAAGGCGGCCGGTTCAATAAATACGTATATTCCGCACACAGGTCCTTTGCCCTTACACTTTTCGTACAGCTCTAACATAATATCAGCGTTATGACGTTTGTATCCGAGCCCACTTAAATTGCCCATTGGTAATGATGGGGTGGGATTATAAATTCCCTTATTTTGCCAGTACATGAATTTCCATTTTACATATAGATATAACACTATCACTATTGATATCACTGTTAATATTGTTGAGTTTGTGTCCATATTTATCATCGATTGTCTACTTACTAACTGCGCTAGCTAATAAAATTTTTTTTCTATATACACAAATATGATCTTGTAAACAAACTAATAAATTTTTAAAGTGAATGATTGCATGACTTATCGCTTTATAGAATGGTCCGTATCTTACTTTTTCGTACGATTGTGCGATGATATGAAAGGTTTTCATATTTCAATTGCCAAGACGCGACTCTGTGATCATTAAAAAACAAATTTAATCTTAATAAAACGAATAGTTCAAAGCAGCATCACTTAATATAAATGACAGTAAGTAGCATACATACAGTTGAATTTAAATAATACCCATTTCGTTTGGTTGTAATGAAATACCCGGAAGTTAGTCTGTTAATTGATTGAAATACTGAACTGGACAAACCACATTTAAATTCAGCCTTAACTAACTATTGAAAACAAATCATTTACTTTTAATATTTGAACGATGTTTACAGTTTTGCAGCAGCAAAACTTAGCGAACTTTAATTCTTAAATTGGTATGACTTAACCAAACTGACTGAAACGGGAGGTATAGTTCATCCCACAGTGCCAGTTTTGATTACCAAAATTAGAATTTCAATTTGATATTTTGAGAAATCGCAACAGATAACGTGATTAATCCGGAAGTATTCAATTAGTTGACAAAAACAAATCGATATTTCATCAACTTTTGATTTTGGTGTCAATAGAATTTAACAAATGTTGCAAAACAGTATAATTAGCTAATGGAAGAAGTCCATAATTCAGACTTTTAATATCCCGACAGAACAAAATCCCGACTTTTCTTAAAAATACACGGCTCGACAATTTCGAGACAGGATAAACTACTGACATCACAAAGCTCAGACAAAACAAAATACGGGCAAAACGAAATTTCGACAGGGCCAAATTCAGATGTAAAAAATTTTATTAATCGAGTGTACCACGAAATCCCGAAAGACAGAATCTCGATTGACAAAATCGCGAAAGTCATAATCCAGACACGATGAAATCTGTACAAGACAAAATGCAGACAAGACAAAATTCAGACAAAACAAAATTTAGACTGGGGAAAATCAAGACCAACCTTTGACGTATGCGCCCTGTCTTTCGGGATTTTGTGGTACATCCTACTAAATCATACTTTCCATAAATTCTGGAAAATGGGGATTTTTCATTTTAAAACGAAAATACATAATTAAAAATTAGGGGTGGGCTATCTTATCTAGAAAAAAAAAAAAAAATACAGAAACTGAAAATCCCGAAAGAAAATCAGAAACAAAAAAATTCAGAAATACAAAAATCCAGAAAACTAAATTCCAGGCAAAATTAAAATTAAAATTTATAAAACGTTTTTCGAATTTTACTTTTTCCGTAAAGTTTTTAATATTTACGATAATGGAAATTGCTTCGTCAACGTTTCAGGCACAGATAAATTGAATCGTATCGCTCACATCGCTTCTACTGGTAGTTCTACAACAAATGTTTCAAGTTATGTTGTGATTAGCTTAATTCCTTGGGTTAGTATGGCATCGACGAATGTATTGGAGCGAACTGCGGATTTAATGCTTCGTCAACCTTGCAGGCACAGATCAAAGGAATTGTATCGCTCGTATCGCTTCTACTGATAGATGTACCACAAGTTCACAAATGTTTCAAGTGAGTCTAAAAATGCCGATAAAATTAACTTATTTTCATTTATTTTAAACAAAAATTTTTCTGGATTTTTTTCTGGATTGCTTTTCTGATTATTTCTAGATTTTTTTCGAGATTTTATTTTTCTGGATTATTACTTGTCAACTATTCTAGATTTTAAAACTGCTGATTTTTTTTCCAGACAAATGTAGTGATCCCGAAAAAATTCAAGTTTATAATTAAGTATTTTTAAACTTTTGACATCATTTGAAACATTTGTGGTACATCATCTATTAATAGAAACGATACGATTCTATCTGCAAAGTTCACGAAGCATTTACGAAGCATTAAATCCGCAATTTGCTCCAATATATTCGTCGATGCCATCCATACTAATCCAATGAATTAAGCCAACCACAAAATAACTTGAAACATTTGTTGTAGAACTATCAGTAGAAACGATGTGAGGATACGATTCCTTTGATCTGTGCCTGAAAGGTTGACGAAGCAATTTTCATTATCATAACCATTAAGTACTTTTCGGATAAAGTAATATTCAATAGACATTTTACAAATTTTAATTTTAATTTTATCCGCACTTTGATAATTGCGTTTCTGGGTTTTATTTTTCTGGATTTTTTTTCGGTATTTTCAGTTTCAGTACGCGCACGCCAAAGGTTGGTCTGGATTTTCTGTCTGGATTTTGCCCAGCCTAAATTTTGTCTTGTCTGGATTTTGTCTTGTGTAGATTTCATCGTATCTGAGTTATGACTTTCGGGATTTTGTCAATCGAGATTCTGTCTTTCGGGATTTCGTGGTACACACGATTCATAAATTTTTTTATATCTGGATTTTGCCCTGTCGGAATTTCGTCTTGTCCGTATTTTATTTTGGCTGAACTTTGTGATGTCAGTATTTTATCTTAAATCAAAATTTTACTTTTTGACGAATCGTTCTTTCTTGCAATCATATTTTCGTATTAAAATGAAAATTTTCCCCATTTTCCAGAATTTATGAAAAGTAAGATTTAGTAGGATGTACCATGAAATCTCGAAAGACAGGACGCGTACGTCAAAGGTTTGCCTGCTTGTTGTCGAGTCTAAATTTTGTCTTGTCTGGATTTTGTCTTGTCTGGATTTTGCCTTGTCCAGGTTTGATCGTGGCTGGATTATGACATTCGGGATTTTGTCAATCGAGATTCTGTCTTTCGGTATTTCCTGGTACACCCTCAGCAAATATCTTGCTTCCTAAACAAACTGTAAATTCAAAACAGTTGTAATTATTTTCGATAATTCCTAAAGCCAAAGCCTAAGAAAACCCCTTTGGAATGGTTTTTTGTAGAATGATAGTTTTGTAAATTATGAGCGTACGTAATTCCGTTTGTTATAATTCACGAAGCTCAAGCAGTATAATGTAGTCCTCTAATGAATGAATGTAAACTAAGAACTGAGTCCCTGAAGTGCTAAAACGTATATCCTGAAAACATTTGGTACAAAAAACTTCTTTTGTTTTTATAGCGATGGCCTAGATTTGAAGCGTGCTGAATTTCCTCAGCTCAATGTACAAAAATTTGTTTTGAGCCACCTATGTCCTACCCCATGCGACATATACCTGAGCTCAAGGGTGGTATGGGTATATCACATAGTTGTATTTTTTTATTAGTATAGAATTTGCGGGCCAAAAGTACCAGACTTTTGTTGAAGGATTGTCTTTGGGAAATTTAAGATACACATTTTTGGACCCATAAATTGGAATCCGCTTGAAAGATTTTTCTCGACGGTAGTCGAGTGGCAAGCTTAAGGGCCCAATACACGAAAAATGCAAAAATGCTTGAAGAAAGTGTACCTTTTCTAAAGAATTACTGATCCTATAAGCGCAAACCATGTATTAAAATATTCTTTGAGGTTTTATCTAGTTAATCACGGTAGCTTTTCCGAATTTTCCACTTAGTTTTCCTGCTATTTTATTTTAATTATGATCAGTTTTGGCCAAATTAAGCAACGAAAATGAACCTTTTCTCAAACACCAGCCGAAGAAAGTAAGAGTTTTTTATATCAAAATGCGCAGGAGATAAAACTGAATTTATTCACGTTGGCTTTTTTCGAATTTTATTAATCCAAAAAATTGCAAAAAATTAATAAAATCGTTTATTTTGATTATTAATGACAATTGCGTCTAAGATAAAATTTCACCTCATCTCTTTTTGTTTAGTTCTTTAAACTGGCAGTTTATTTTGTATATGTAGTAAAAACGAAAAATCAATATTTGGTTTGCTAAACCATTTTTAGGTCTATCCCATGTTTCAATAAAACCAAGGTTAGCTCGAAATATGTAAACAAATGGCCATCTTTTGGTTTTGACGTCACTCAATTCTCAATACGTATATAAATTACAACAACAAATAAAAAAACGAAAAGTAAAAAAGGATTGCCTTACGTCACGAACACGTGCTTTCAAAAATCGAGCTAACCTGGGATTTATAGAATCATGGGTCTATTCAATATAATTGTTGTTGTACTCTTCTTGCTCACTTCAACGAGATACTATTATTTTACTCTTCTAACTCACAGTTTTTATATTTATTAATTTTATTGTATTTACTACACAAAAATAGATATTTTTTTGTTGTTTTGAAACATAAATAAATAAATCATAAAATCTACATTTTTTGTAAAACAGTCGAGACATACAAAAAAATTAGATCGTTTATGAAAAATGGTTGGAAAGTGAAAAATATTGTGTTTCGAAGTTTTATTGTGTTTTCATAATTTTTATGCAATTTGAGATCGGTCGATCAAGAAATCGGTAGACTGAACTTCGGTTATTCTGTTATAGGGCTTTTTTTTTTTAGTTTTAGTGGTCATGTGCTATAGATGTGGTTTCTGAAAGCCGAAATTGTTTTTCAGCTGGTACTATTTTAGAAAGGCCTTAGAAATACTAAATTAATCAATTAGGAGTTTTATCTAAGTAAATGGAATCACGCGATTTCATGTATTTACGGGAAAAAGTTTAGGCGAGATTTTGTAATGCGAGATTTTGTAGTGCGAAATTTTGTAATGTAAGATTTTATATTGCGAGATTTTCTAAAAAAGACGTAAAATATATTTTAAAATGCGAGATATTGTGGCCAACCCATACAAATGTGGTTTGGCCGTTGGCCCGTTAGAAAAGGAGTTTCAACTAAATAAATATACCACCATTTGGAAGGGGGTTAAAACTTGCCAGTGAACATACCTTTGTGGATATGTAAAGCCTAGTTCGGCCAGCATGTTTGGTTGAATTAAAAAACTGTATTTTTATACTATAAATATGTGATTATCTGAGATTTTATTAGGTAATGGATAGTGAACTAGCTAATCTAAAAAATTACTAATAATTGTTTTACCAAGAAAATTTTAATTTCAAACTTAATTTATTTTTCGACATTTCTGGAATATATTTTCTCGATACGAGTATGTATACTGAAATAGTTTGCAACATCGTTTTTAATAATTTTTGTGTATTTAACCTAATTACCGATCTCTAAGAATTATGTTGCAAATTATTTTACTATTTACGCAAGATTCTATATTGGAAGATATTGAATTGCGAGATTTTGTAGATGCGACATTTTATAATGCGAGACTTTGTAGGGATCTCCATTTGTTGTCCGTGACTAAAACAGAATTAAAATGCAAAGACAATTCCACCTTCAATGCCGCATAATAGGACAACTGAAGGTTAGAACGCTTAAAATATATGTGTCCGATTTCTTTGTATAAGGAACACGATAAAAATTAAAAATGAATACGCCAATTATATTTTCTGAAAATTCCGATAATAATTAAACACATAAACCATCATTCTTTTGACTTATTTGCAGTGGGCGTTTTGCTATCAAACCTATTGAATTTAAAACGCAACATATCAGGGAACTGGATGAAAATCAGTGCTTGTTTTATCTGATCAAAATAAAAAGGAATGTCATGATTTATCAGATGTAAATTTAACATCTGAACATTTACCTAAAAAAAAACATCGAGCGAGTTCACCCCCAACTCGCAAAATATTTATGTGAAAACTTTTCTGTATAAATATCTATTGAATTATTTCAAGCCATTTCGATGAGGCTGAAAAAACCCTGCATAAAGGCGGCTGTTATTCGGTCAGTATTTAAACTAAGTTACATTTTTGGTTCAAAAAGTCAATAAGTTATTCTATTTTGAGTTTTAAGGATGAACCTTACTTACATTAATTGAGCATGAACAAAGTACAGTTCTGTTAACTCAATCAAAAGCAACAACGAATAAAGCAAAATCGCATCGCTTTGTCACTGATCAGTTTAAAATAAATTAAATAGGGCGGCTCTATTTGGGCGCAATATTAACCGTAAAATCATTGCAAATGGAAAGACAGTAGCTCGAAACCCCCCTTAACCAAACTCACAAACAGCATGAGCATTAAGCAATACTAATAGAATTAGAAGAATTAGTGTTGTAGGGCTATGTGGGCGTTTGGCCCCCCCTCCCCCTCCAATAGACGCCAAACCAAGCAATACTAATAAGAAAGCATACCGATTAAACAATTTTAAAATTATAATTTTACTATGTATTAATGTATATGTGCAATTTTCACAGCTCGCTATTTCCATTTAATTTGTTTACAAGCAAAATTTGTGGTCCTTTTGCTCGTATGTCATTTTCATTTTCAAAAACACTTGCTCCTGCAGCCATATATAGATAGCAGATATTTTCACAACAAAATAAATTAATACTTTTTAAAATAAATTAAAGTAGGCGGTTTTTTTAGATTTTTTTTTGTATTCGGCTCACGATGTTTCTAAATGCCGGATGATGTTGTATATTGCATGTGTATGCGCAGATTTTGCATTGATTTTACGTTTTATTTATTTTTTGTTCTTGTCGCGATATTCACACATACCAGCAATATTTTTAGTTCGGCACTTTTGTTTCCGTAACCCGATTTCTATACAATATTTTACTTACTCCTGCCACTAAAGATGTTTTCACATCAAAACTGATTTGAATGACAGACATTTCATTATTGAAGTTGAGACAGCTGAAAAAAATGTTCAAGAGGAAAACGTACGCAAATATGGCACAATATGGCTGTCGAATGCTCCCTACAGAATTTAGAATTTATAAGCGATTAAATTCGGATTAAATTCCAAATTTTATTTTAAATGTAACATGTTCAATATAATTCAAAATATTTCGCATAAAGATTCCAACGAAAGAAACCACATCAAAACTCAATAAACTATCAAAGTGTTTTAGTTGGCATTTCAATCGGTATTGGATACCGACACATACAAGAATTCTGTGGTGTCATTGACATACCATATTTGGCACCAAATACATTCAACAAATTACAAAACAAGTTCAACGTGACATTCAAAAAGGAAGGTTGCGACCAAGAAATGTTTAAAGCTGCGATGGAAGCAAAACAAATAGCAATTGAAGAAAAGCGTAGATTTCGATGGTAGAGGGATATAGTTTGCGTTTAAATAGATGGGTGCGTTATTCTAAGCGAACATACAGACACAATAGTAATCATTCCTCACTTTCTGGTGTCGGAACAATTATTGCTCAATCTACAAAGAAGGTCATATAGAGTTCCGAATAGAATGGGATGCTTTAGTAGAGTAGAAGGTTTTAGAAAAAGCGAAGAACTGTATGATACGCGCTACAATAAAATAATTGCAAATGGCGATGTCAGCGTATACGTAAAAATTTTAGAGGCTAAACCATACGCAAATACACACATAGAGAAAATTGAATGACTAAGCATTTACTTCATAATTTTCGGAAACACCCCAAGAACTATGTACTAATCGCACCTACCCTATAATTGAACGGAAACTATTAGAAAATCATTCATCGATGTTCCAAAGACATAACCTGCGCAATTAAAAAAAGGAAGCTTTCCAGAAACTCTCTTCCAGAAAATATTGAGGAACTTGCGCTTGATATTGGAAATATCCCATTACACGTTTTTCAAGACCACAGGAAATGTGCCTCATATTTCTGTAACCGTCAACGTTACGAAATACCTGAGATATATCAAAGATTTATGGAAAATCAATTATTCAAAGCATTTAGTGGATTATTTAAGCGATTAAAACACCACGCCTTGTGTACGATGTCGACTCAAATACCGTAGAAGGTTTGAACGCAATTGTCGCAAAATCTGTTGGTGGCAAAAGAATTTACTTTTCCCGTGAGTAATCATACACATCACGAGCCAATTTCGCAGTATTACAATACAACAGTCAAAGGGGATACTATAATCCAGCAAAGTATTCATCAAATTACAGTCCAAAATCGAGAATAGCATGAAAAACGACGATTAATACTAAATAAAAGAGCCACCACAAATCAACCAAAACGACAAAAAAGAAAATTAAAGTTTTCTGGAGAAGACTCTGAATATGGAAATCAAACCTGTCAAAATTTGGATAAATTACCTGAAGAGTATACCGAACTTAGAAATGATTTTTTGAAAAAATTGAAAACGGAAGCTGCTGAGCATGATAGAATTGAAAGATCAACCATAAACCAGTCCAATGAAGCGAAATGGTTTCAAGTGCGTATGAGTCGTTTAACTGCTTCAAAATTTGGAGAAATATGCCGCAATAAAAATATCAAATTTCTGAAAAATAAGGTTTCAAATAACTTATATACTACATCAAATAAAAATAATATTCAAAATTTTTCATTTCCGTAGAGTGAATTCCTTTTCTAATTTTCCAAAAATTTCACTAAAAACAGTATTAGATGACTGGCTTCATGAATATAAAAATTATACACATAACCAAAATAGCCCGTAAGAAAACTTAAAATTTGTCAGATCTGCGATACTCTAACCCGTCTCTAATGAGACAGCTTTCTGACTGGCTGATCGGTCTTGACAGTGATTTTCGGGATATTTTATACAAAATTTGGTGGCGCGAAAATCCCAAAATTTAACGCACCATTCTATATTATTATAAAATTATATGCCATGCTTAATTTACGATTTTCCTCTACATTTTTTTAATAATTAACAATTTTTTTTACTCTAAAAACAAAATACAAATGCCCTAACTGCAAAACTGTATATAATTACTTAGGCGCCTAAAAGACGTAAAGAAGACAAAAAATTGCTGTGTGATTGGTATAAAAGCTATAAATCCTGAAGATTGAAAAATGGTTTAGAACGAGATTTTGAACTTTTACTGAATACGTACGAGTAATTTGTATGGGAAAGTAACGAATGCCTTTTGGTGTTCGTTACCCGATCCAGCAGAATATAAACTGGTTAAAGGAAAAAATGGAACATCAAAAGTTCGGCCTCTATACTACATATGAGATTTTTGCATTGAACGAATTATATCTCATAACAACTATTGCATAGCTAAAGAACAAATAGGCTATAACCTTGATAGGCTATCCTTCAAATTTAGGAGAAAATGAGCATTGCAACTATTAACATAAATATTTGCAAATACGTAATATAATACCTACGCAACAAGTACAGAATTACCTAATTTACAAAAGTTTATTCAGGATTCAAGAACAATAGAGGTACAGTAGCAGCGGCTTCGATTCATTTTCTATCAGTATCACCCGTAAAATTTTTATTAACTATTTTTACTAATGGAACATCACAAAAATTTATATACAAAATAAAACGGGACGGTTTGCTAAACATGGCAAAATCGAGAATAGAATTAAATGAACCGATTTTGATTCCAATTCCATCAGTATTAGGGCTTGCCCATTCCCGGACCTTTTACATTCCCGGGAAACGGGATTGTGATTTTCTGATTCCCTGGAATTCCCTGGATTCGGGACAAGATAAGGTTTTTTATCGATTACCTAATAAAATATTAAAACTCAAACAATTTTAGCCCTTAACGAACGAGAGCTTTAATTTTTATACCAATTATGTATTCTAATAAATAAATAAATAAATTCTAAGCGAGGCCTTTTGTCTGTTAAGGGTGAACATTTAGGTCGAGAAATGGAAAGGAAAACAAGCTAAGATTTAAAATAATTTAAAAATATGTTATGTACTGATTAATTCACTCAATCGGTAGATTCCGTTTGTCCGCAACTCTGGATCTTGGACGAATTTTATTAACGAGGCAATAGCTTCAATTTTCCTAATGGCCAATTTTTCTTTTGAAAGTTTAAACGTCTGCAATCAATAATACTTGCCTTGTTCTTTTAAATTTGTTAACAATAAAGTTAAAATCTCTACAGCTTTGGCTATCTGAAGGTATCTGAAGATCTATTCAACGGTAAACACATTTTGTTCACAGCTACGGCACAATTGCGCAATATTCGTTTATCCCACATTTCGTAAATTTTCAGTTTCCAATAATGTTCAATTCTTTACACTCTCTCTAACTCTATAAGGTGTCTTTATTTTTTATAGCGTTGCACCCATCACGGACGACTTTGTGATTAATTCTCTATGAAGTCAAAAAGTGTCAAAAGTCTTGAAATTGGATTTTGTATTCCCGGGAAATTTTCGCAACATTCCCGGGAAACGGGAATACTTTTAATTTCTGAAATTCCCGGGAATTCTGTCCCGGGAATTCTGTCCCGGGAATTCTGTCCCGGGAATTCCCGGGACGCAAGCCCTAATCAGTATCACCCGGAAATTAAAATTACAACAATTCAAACTCATACGCCGTAACCAAAATCAGTTCACACAAAATTTATAAAGTACCTTGCCACATATAAAGGTGGGAGCCAGATGTAGAGTGTTTTTGGCTGGGTTTTTGGTCGTGGCTGTTGTTGCGTCTATGGCAATAAATCGCCGCAGAAAATTTTGTACCTTAAATAATTATATTTTATTAAAAATTACAAATTTGAATTAATAATAATATTTAGTATTAAATTACACAAATTTATGCTAATTGAATTCACATCTATTAAATTTAATTTACGTTAATATTATTAATTTTCACCACCGCACTAATTTTGTTTATTTTGTCGCGAGAGATTATTCGAAGTGGACACGCTTCAAAATAAAAAATGCCGACTGTCGACTATCTAGAATAAAGCCTCAATTCCATTGTGAAACAAAGTTTGTCAGTCAAAATAACTTGAGATAAAAATATAAAATCGGTGGTTGTATGAACGAAATGCCCAACGGAGTCAAAATTTAAAAAAAGTTCAAATCGAGAACATTTTATCGCGTCCAACTAATACAAGCACATAAATATTGTGTGCCGATAAAAAATATTTCTCGCACACATTATTAATTTTAGTAGTATGGCACTTTTATGGAAAGATTTTTTTAATTTTGTATTTTAAGACAGAAAATATTCGAAAAAAAAAAAAAATTCTGATATGAGTAATAATAATAATTAATTTTTTAGATTATTTTGAAACGTGAAAATAATCGAATTAACACTAATACCTAATTTTGTAACAATAACAAAATACTTTGTCTTTGTTACTCTGATGGATTCTTTTTTTTTTTTTTGTCTTTTTCCAACTTCAAGTCAGCTCAGTCAATTTTTCACAATGGAATTGAGGCATAAGGACAGCAAAACCAAAAACGAAATTGTCGTTTGTTTCGAAATTGTTTCGTTTTTGTTTTCTGGTTTTGTTCCGCAAAAAAAAATTAATTTGTTTTTGATAGTGCTCGCTGGTGAAGCGGTTGCGGTTGTATTGCGAGTGTGAGATTTGAACACATGGGCGCTGATATACATATGAATATGTAAATATATTTATATCGCGGTGATGAATGTTGTAGGAATTTTGATGCCTTATATTTGATTGATATATTGTGGTGCCAAACGAATGTAAATATTTATATGTATAAATATGAGACAGGCAGTGGCGGATTTAACGGCGGGCGCACTTGGCGCGCGCCCGGGGCCCCGACTTCTGGGGGGCCCCGCAAAACTCCAACTTTCCAGTTTTTCAAATGGCTAAGTATCTAAAGTAATTTTCGTGTTTACGTTGTGTGTAGAAGAAAAGAAAAATGGGTTAATAATTTAATATACATAATTGTTTAAAGATGTATGTTCTTTAATACTGTTTTCAATATTAAAAGTATTTGACATGTCATAACTTGGTAAAATGCCCAAACGAAAAAAAGTGAAGACTTCCTTCTTAGCTAGATATTTCATCAAATTTTCAATCTAGAAATTCTAAATGCGTGTAATTTGTACTTATAATTAGGGTACGCAATGTATTTTCTTCGGTGGGGAAAAAATAGTACGTGCGTTATTCGGATTGCTGGGGTGGCTGTTATCCAACTACTTTAAAACCATTGTACATACAACAGAAAGTGATTTTGCGAACAATTTTGAGGAAAAGTAGGTTGGAATCATCTTGGCCTTTATTCTAATCGACCAATATTCTACCTTTACAACATTTGTATATTTATAAGGTTTTAAGAGTATTTTTTATGGGTAGTGGTCAGCAGGTAATAAGAAGTGATGCTCGATACTACTTTCGCGCTAATCATCGTTTCTTTATATTGTTCCCAAATTCAATAATGAGCACTTCCGCCGCTATATTGTTGTTTCTGCTCCGACGTTTTTTAATGCATTACCCGAACACATTAGACATAGACGTCATGTTTATTCTAAACAATTTTTACCATAGCGTTAAAATTTGGCTACTCGATACACCAGACGTCTCTCATTTATTTTGCGTCATTATTTGATTTTTTATTTTTTTAATTATTCTTCAGAGCTACGATTTAAATTAACCTGTATTAATAACATTCTGTTTTTTCTGTTACATAACTGATTGGTATTTGGCGTTGGATTGAATATTTTTTTTTTTTTTTTGCTTTAAATGTTGTTAAAAGAAGCAATGCCTGCTACTGGATTATTATCCACAAGGCATCTATTGTGTTATTAATTATTGTTAAACTTATAATAATTAAATAAATAAAAAAATTAAAATAAATTAAAAGCGGCTTTGTTTTTTGACTAGCATTGTTTGCACTTGCTCGGCTACGCTGCGCTTCACTCCGCATGCAAATATAAAGTGCTTTTCATACCGGCTGCGTTGACTTTGGACTTTAAAAATGTACAGTCATTTTCGTTTTGTAACTTTGAAGTTTTGTAATTTTGTTTTATTTGATTAACAGTATCACTTTTAATAGAAATGTTTTCAAACTGTTATAAAATAAATTATTTTTAAGTGATAATTAAAATAAAACGTAAATTTTTGAAGTCCGAAGTCAACGCAGCCGGTATGAAAAGCACTTAATTGCTATTATTAGCCGCATTTCTTGACGCATTTCTTGACGTAGTGATCCGGATCACTAATGCGTCAAGAAATGCGGCTATTTTTCAGTTTTGTTACAAAAATATGACTTTTCAAAATCGTAGTAGGTTGTGAAACGGCATATTTTTCATAACTAGTTAGGAAATGGGGAATATTTCATAGCTAGCTAGTGAGGAAATATTCATTTCAATTAGGGATTTTCCCAAATAGAATTCCAACGCTTGCTGACTGGCGGCTAAAATATTTCGTATGTAGTTTTATATGGTAAAACATGTGTTTGAATGTTGCATTAAATTATTAATTTCGACTAAATTAATTTTAAAATTTGATATTTATTATTAATCGCAACATACTCATTTTTATTAATCATAAAAAAAAAGTACGGGGACATCCACTAATTTAGACAAGGAACTTCTATTTGTAAACATGATTTTATTATCATAGTTTTTGCATGTAAAAAAAAAAAATGTAATCAGCGCTGCCCAAGCGTGGGGACAAATGAACTAAAATCGATTTTGAGAAAATCCCTCATACCAGTTTGTGCCTACTTGATTTCCAAAAAATTTTAAAATTAATTTGGAATTTAACCATCCAAAGACTTTCTCAAAATTCAATAATTTACTGTTTATAATAAAACTAGCTGTACGGGGGCGCTTCGCTTCACTCGTTTCGCAAATATCCCACTCGTTACACAAAATGAGGAATTTCCTAACTGTGCCCTGATTCTCTAAAGATAATGTGTAAATGTGAAAACTTGTAAAAAGCACAGCTTTCTTTTATGAGTTGCAATTTTTCGATATTATTTTAATGGTAATCCTCTCGAAAAATTTCAAACTCATAAAAAGTAGGTAAAATCGAAATTGGCATTTTTTCTTTTGCTCTCCTGAAAAATTTGAAATTTTGAGTTGTGTCACTATTCTTTGTCACGTGCGACCTTATTTTTTAAAGAATCAACACCCAGGATGCTTAAATACGTGAACCTGTATTTTTATTTTCCTGCCTCTCCCGATTTTTTAAAGGACCTAATTTTTTCTTCTCCGCCCGGGGCCCCAACCGACCTTAATCCGCCACTGGAGACAGGCGCTACAAATTATAACATAAAACGAAATAGGATGTGCCAAACCCCGTAAAATCAACAATAGAGGCATTAACAAATTCAAACAACGGCATAATTGGCATATTATAAAAATTGGCTATTTCTTAGCCGATTATGATGTAATTTGACAAAGGAAAAAAAACAATGCAAATCTAAATTTAAAAGATAACGAAAATAAAATAAAAATAAACGGTTGATGATATCATGTATATATGTACATATTATTGTGTTTCTTGTTATAGGAAATAAAGTTGAAAAATAAACAAATTTATTGCTCTTAGACTCCGGTACGATGAGATGTTTACTGGGAAAAATGCAAACCATCAGGACGCGTGGCGGTAAACATTTTAATTGTTGTAAATACTCGTATTTATTGAATATGTATAAACAAATTTTTATTTTCTTATAGAAAGATTAGCAAACAAATGCATAAAACACCAGTATTGTGCCGCCAACAATGGTAAGCTTTAATCTATTTATTTATTTATTTATTTATACTGAGAAAAGTCTACAAATATGACTTGAATTTATAACATACTACACAAAAGCAAAGTGGTCCCGGAAAGAGTGATGAAGCACCTGAGGGAATATTGGTGTGCCTAACAGCTGGCCCTACTTCAACGTAATACGCACCTACTTCCGATTCGTCAGATGACGAACTACTATGAAATGAACCAATGGAAAATTCAATGTCGGGGCCGTCAAATGACTTTTCCAATCAATAGCATTAAGTTCATACAGTAGTCGCTTGCTCACGAGCTTCCCCAGGATCTCCCATTTTCCGTTCACGAGCAACACCGCGAAGTAAATTAACAATCGAAGAAGCCCTTTTAAAAGAAAGACGTAAACTAGGCAATAAAGTAAGTTCAGCTTTGGCAATATTTGACCAAATCGTACAGAAACAATTTCCTGAAATAGATGTAAGCAGTTTACTGATTTCCGAATCAGAAGACTCAGCATAAATACACTTATAATTAAAAATCAATTTTGTATTTCAATCTCTATTCTTCTGTATATCAATTTTATTTAAATAAATGAATTTCGTTTTATTAATGATTCTATGAAGATAAACGTAATTGTTCTAACAACGAGTTTCGGAAAATAGTGCCCTCAGCTGAATTTTATGTAAAATGCAAGCAACAGTTACAATTTTGAAGCAAGTTTTAATATTTTGTTCTAGGGCTTGAGCCCTACATTTCTCGCCCGACTATGGATTGTGTCAAATAGGTTTTGCTCTTCGGTTGGGTTTTTATAAGGTGTTACAATGGCACACGGTTTCAACTTACATGGGTATCCATCATCCCCTAATAAATAATAATATGTTGGTGGAAAATTCAGGTATCGATATAAGGGGCTGTTTTGAAAAATACGAGTGTTGTGAAATGAGCCTGGATACCCAATAAAATAGTTCCGAAATGCTCCTTTGCTGTCAACAACTGCCTGAAATACGATCGTGTAGAACAGCTTATAATTAATGTACTCATCATGCTTTTTAACGGGATATTTTACACGTATATGGCACCCATCAACTGCCCCAACCGCGTATCTGAATATTGATGGTTTGGCCCTTGAACAAAACTTTTCACCAATAGCACTAAATTTATCTGCTTTTGGAAGCAGAACAACATGTCTCATGTTTATAATAAAATAATCGAGCATTTTGTATATTATATTCCGGCAAGTTGATTGGCTTAGTCCGGAAAAGTTTCCCACAACTCTGTAACTATAGTCCGACGGTAGAGAAATATAATTAGTTCATATTCAACTGTCCACCAAACATGCTTCTTAGGTATACTTTTCAAAATTAATTTAAACGTTCTGCTTGTTACTCTTAAAGACCTCTTGGTTTCTGTTTCATCTCCATTCAAAATATCCTCAAAAGTGGTCGATACCACACCAATTTGTAAATATTTTGTGCGATATAATAAATGTATTTGTTTTAAATATGTGCGATTATGGGTGGTTTGGCGTCTATTGGAGGGGGGGGGGGCAAACTTGGTACATTAATCTACCAGCTCCGTAACCTTCCAATAGGCGCAAGTGTACGTACTGACCAATTACGAACCATTAGGCAAAATGTGGCCTTTTGAGCACTGGGTGACCTACAGGCGACTTTCTTTCCCAGCAACTCGCAAGAGTAAAATCAAAACGGTAGACGAGGGACGGGTAGGAATATACGGGAGTGGGATTGCCCTAAATGATCGTGTCGTGTCTTGAGCCACGTTATTATTCTCTGAATTCGATTTATCCAGTTTTGATTTTAATAGTGCAGAGTCTAGACCGACAGATAGCATATCCTCTAGCTCGATTCGCCTCTCTTCCGCACGAATTTCTAGTCGGCCGCTATTATGGGTTACAGACCTGGGTGGGAGTAAAAATTGTGGTTTTATCGTTTGTAAGAAATGTTGGCACCATATGTTTTCAAATTCAACTAACCCCCCATTTTATTATTTTTATTATTAGCTCAACGATTTTTTCACCATGAGAAACAAAGTTTTCTAATTTTTCGCTATGCGGAAGGTCAAGTAAATAAGTAAAGAATGGCTCGGAGATCTCATCGTTAGGGTAAATCTGCCTGATTACATCACGTAGTTCCTCTCTTCGGTTTTCTTGAATATTATCTTTTGAATTAAGTAAAGCTCGCGCCGGTGAATGGATTTTCTTTATATTTGGTATCTCGATGTCCTTAAGTTGATTATCCTCAATGTGTAACGAACACGGAAACCACTCGTGTTACTGGTCTGATGGCACTGGATACACAAGCACGATTTGCACTAGAATAAAAAGTCTCAATCTGAGCATCGAATACGGCAATATTTATCCAGCTCAACATTTAATAGACTCGAACTTAAATTTGGTAGTCCACCGTGTTTAAATCCAGTGAGCTGTGTAACATAACGCAAATCTATACCGTGCTAGCTACACATACTCGGTAATCTTTGGCCAAGTAAGCTGCATCATCATAAGGTGGTACGCCCACCTTAATAATATTATTGTCTTCAATGATTTCTTTTAATTCCGGTGGAATTCTCTTCAAGTGGCACAATCGAATTAAAGCACATAATCTTTTATGTGTAGCCAATTGAATTAGTGCTACTGGACGACTTGAACCACCAACTGTCAACCATTCACTATCGTATCCAATTACATTGTACTCTTTACAATCGCTAGAAGTGCACAAAAGTACGATAAATTCACAGAATTCTTATCAACCACAGAGTTACTATTCAGTAAAATATTCCTATGGAATAGCACCATTAATGTTTTGATTTTTTAATTAATTCGACTTCTTATGTAGTGGTATGTTATAAAGCCTTTAAATTGAGTCATATAATTGCATTTCAAAATATTCTCTCGTATTCCCATCAAGTCAGTACCAAATATTGTTGCAATCGAAATTTAATCAATCCAAGGTAACTAACTACTTTATGGATCCAACATAGATTTCAACTGACGAATTGCGAGTATTTTCAAGCAGAATTAATTTTTGAATGCAAAGCTGAGTCGACTGAATTGAGCCTATTTGTACTGATTTTTTTCCTTTTTTTTTATCTGTCTCAAGTATTTCGCCACAGTTAACAAAAGTTGTGCTCTCGGATCACCAATGTTATTCTTTTCTTCTTTCCTTGGAAGCTTTCACAATATTTTGGGATAATTATATAATGACACATGTAACATATTGACGATTCGAGGTTGAAAGTTGAATCACTTATATTTAAAACTAAAATGCTAAGCCTAATAATTAATAAATAACTGGAGGTTTCATCATTTTTAATTTATAGATATTTAAATATTTTGTCGTCAAATCATAAAGTATCTACATACAATTATTGATTTACAAATGATTTTAAAAGGTCGATCATTGTGCAATGTAAAATTAAATTGCCGCAAGTTACACGATCAAATAATTAATTTACACAATGATTATTTGTATTATTGATTAGCGACAGCAACATAATGTTACGAACATAATTGTAATCCAACATGTAACATTGGTACATAGTAAAAAAAAATCGAGTGAGGCAATTCATATATGACGATAACTCAAAATTTCCGGTGAAGCGTAAAATTTTTATTAAACCCACTTAGCTGATCGAGGGTTACAGTTAAAAAAATAAAAATAAAAAATTAACAAAAATATGTTACATTATTACTTAAAGAAAGCAACAAGACGAAACCAGAAATGTATGTAGATATATGTATATCGTAAAAGAAAAGAAAACTTGTTAAATTTTAAATCTTGTTTTTATTGTTAGTTAACATTTATCCGTCTTACAGTGATGTCTTGTTGTTGTTAAATATAATAGTCAGTGATAAAATGGAATTTAATTTAATTGTTTTGTTGTTAATAGTGCTATTGTTTATAATATTTTATTTATATTTAAAATATAAATATTCCTACTGGGAAGATAAGTGCATTGAAAATGTTCCGGCTTCATTATTCTTCGGCAACATGGATGGTGTTGGCCGGACCACCCATTTTGTTCACAAACTTCAACAAATCTACACGAAATTCACTGAAAATCATAATTCACAATATTGTGGCATGTTTATATTAACAAAACCATATCTCATGTGTCTCGACTTGAATTTGGTCGATGAGGTGTTAAATAAAAATTTCCAAACTTTCGAAAATCGTGGATTGTACGCAAATATTAATTGTGATCCGCTCGCAACAAATTTATATCATGCTAAGGATGAACAATGGTTTAATTTAAAAATGAAATTGGCACCTGTATTTAGTCGTGACAAAATGATTAAAATGTTTGAATCGGTACGATACGTGGGTGATGAGTTAAACGATTGTCTTCATAAATTGCCTAAGGCACAAAGTGTTGATATGCAAAATATTGCTTTTTGTTACACGGCTGACATTATTGGTGCATACGCTTTGGGTATAACGGGTCATGCACTAACACACGGTGATTCAAATTTACTGTTGATTTCGAATAAAATTTTAAACTGTTCAAATCGTTTTAATTTATGGAAATATTTTGTGAAAAATGCATATCCAAAGGTAGCGGAAATTTTACGGCTACGGAATTATGATCGTGATATTTATGAATATTTTAAACGGGCTATCGAAAAAACAATGAAATATCGGGTGATTAATAATAATGTGGATCGATCCGATTTCTTATCACTATTGCTACAAATTAAACAAAGTGGAAAGCTTACAGATGATGAAAATGCCCATGAATTGGGTACTTTCACCGAAGATGAACTAATAACTCAAGTGTTTATGTTGTTCGTCGATGGAATGGATACGATTTCGTCAACCTTGCTGTACACCATGTACGAGTTGGCACAAAATCAGAAAATTCAGGATGCGGTCCGAAATGAAGTGAAACAAATTGTAACGAAGCATAATGGAACTCTAACGTATGAAGCGATTAATGAAATGGATTACTTAAAGCGTGTAGTACATGGTAAGTTTTATTTATGATTTATTTTATTAAATTAATTTTCCACGGAACTCATTAAAATTGTTTTTTACGTTATACATTGAACGTCAATTATTAATAATTAATTGCAGTAGTTACGTACAAATACGTTGTTAAACTTTATTTGGTAATCAACAAGTTATAAGATTTACATTTTGTAATAACAAATTGATAATTTACGTTTTTGCTTTAAAGAGGGTATGAAAAGTTCAATTTATTGGAAATTTCCACAATCACATGTTTTGATTCAGTGAATATCAACTCGCTGAACTTTGACTGATTTTGTAATTCTTGTCAATTTTAATGGTATGTGCCTGAATAATGCCTGAGTTTTTGGTCTAAACTATTGACTTTTCTAATTTGTTGATTATTTCAAACCGCAGTCTTTCATCTGTGGCAGTCAGGTTTGACAAACTTAATGTGTCTTCTATTTGTGATTCTTATTTGCACGTTTCACATGATAGTGCGAAATCACTAAATTTTGTTGCTAAATTTTGTGTAAATAAGCTTGCTTTTTATAAAAAATTTTCACGCTTGATGAAATTTGTTGAACCTTAAGGCAATGTCGAATGACAAATTATAATATTCTCTAATGTAACTGCATACATATTGGGCAAAGGTGAACAACAACAAGTGGATCCCAAGAAAGAGTTAGGGAAAATAATTTTATGGGCTCAATAGTCGCAGATATATTTTTAATAGACCTATTAGTAAATAACTATCTGTCTGCCCCATACAGATATTTTTATTTGGTGTAGTTCAATTCAAGATTTTATTCAGAAATACATTTTTACCGATAATTTGTATCTTTACCATTTTATAAATTGGAAATTCATCGAAATTCGAGGTTAAGAGAAAGCACGGATATGTACTGTGATTTTTAAATAAAATTCTGTTCAGGTTAAAGGTGGTAAAGAAATTGTCTTCTAATAGATGTTTGAAAATTTTAAATATTTAGCAACGTAGAATCGTATTAATTCAACAAATTTAGAAACTGTACTTAGCCAGAAGGATATAGAAAAAATTAAAGACTATGGAGAGCTTTAATAAATTTAAATCAAAATTTTTAAATCGAATTATTTTATTTAAATTTTTTTTTTATAAATTCACAGTTTTAATTAAAAATTTAAAAATTTAATTTAAGAGAAATTTTGAAAATTGACCAACTCAACAATTGTATAATATTGAATTTAATTTTTAAAGATGTTGTAATGTTGAGAATTGGGTTTAAAATGTTTATTTGAACCAAGACAACTCAACACAGGTTCAAGGGTCGATCGAAATTCCACTGCGAGGGAGCTTAAATTATTTGGTTATTTCAGAAACGTAGCACTACTAAACCTTGGAACGACAAACTTTTCTCGGGTTTTAACAGAGCCTTCTAGTGTATAGAGCCATAATAATCATGACGTATTTTTTAGAAGCTTTTTTAGTGGTATAACTTTTCATTGATTTCCATAGGAATCCATAGTAAAAATGTTGTTTCTTAGCTTCAAGTTTTTCAATAAAAAAAGCAAAAATATTACAAAATGTTTATATAAAAGTGTCCTCCATAATATCTTTAACAGCAAATTCCAAGAAGGCTATTTTGGTATTAAGTAAATATTAATCGCAGAAATATTAAAATTAAATTATGTCTAAAATATATTTTTGAACTTTCATTTTGAAAAATACACAAAAGTTGGCTCTGACGAATTAAAGTTATACTTGCTAAATTTATCTTTAGTTTTACTACTGCACGTCAAATGTCTAAGATGTTTACAGAAAATACAAAAAACAATTATTTAATCCCAAAATTGTGAAACGTTCTTAATATTTTGTGAATTTGTTTTGCTTTTCCTACAATTTTTGAACTTGAAATTTCCCCAGGTGGTAATTTTTGGCTCGTTTTTTCCAAATGTTTAATGCCATCACTGCCATCTATGTAATTTATATTGACTTAATGGCCATACGAATTGTAATAAGCTTTTATTTCTATTTGACCAGAATGATTGTTATGAATTTTTTTTAAATAAATCAATTATTTCAAGAAACAGAAAACGGTTTTCTTAAACGATATTCATATACATAATGTTGAAATTCAAATATTTATGAAAATATTTCAGAAATCATAATTGAGAATTTGTAATGTTTTACTATGGAAAGTTTGGTTTTTTGCTTTTTTCTAATTCCCTTATAAAAACTTTGTTTTCTAGACTATGGCTTTATATAATCAAGGTTGTTTTAGTTTTAAGCTTTAATTGAATTTATGGTATTTTAATTAACAAAAGGAATCTACGCCGCTTTATAGATTTACCAATTTAAAATCCCTTTATCAAATTTCACTTAAAACTCCACACTTAAATCTCAAAACGTATTCGAAATTGTTAAACTGAAATTCTAATTCAGTAAAATTTAATAATTAAGAAAATTTAAGAAGAATTGAAAATTTTGAAAAGTTATGGCTCTTAATAATTGTGTGGCTTCATTGACCTTTATTACATCTACATATGTGGTTTTCAATAATGAGATTTTGAGTGATTTCTAAAGTTTGCGTTATCAGAATATTGGTATACATGTTTGCGATGCCAAATGACCCAAGTTTGGCACCAGTTGGAATGAATCGGATTTTATCAATTAATTCCAAGTTGTTTTTTATAGAAAAGTTGTTCTTTAAACTAATGTGATGGTTTAGCCAGTTATTCAATATTTTTGCTGTTTTGAACGTAGGTGATGTGGTGAAGTTGATAAGCAGTCTAACTAGAATTCTTGCTTTATGCAATTTTGGTAATCCGGTTAACATAAATAATCTAATAAATAATAAATTATATATTTAATTTAGACAAAACAAAATATTTGTTTTTATTGAATTATTACGTAATTCATTGTGATATAAGCCACAGCAACAGAAAAAAATAAAATGGTTAGGTACCATTTTTGCAGTTCTTTTAAATTTATTACTAAGGTAAACTGATTGCAAACAATGACATAACCATGTGTTTTTGTATTTTACCCAAAATCAACAAAAAAATGTGTGTAGATACCAACAAATATTAGGCCATTAAAACTTTCAAAAAATAGGGGCTTTAATTCACAATCAAAGTGTATTAGCCTCCGAAATCTTTTTTCGGGTATTTTAAGCTTTATAACTAAGTTATAAGAATTTTGGAATAATATGGAAGACGAAGATTTAATTTAAAAATTGTAATGGAATATTCCATTTCCCAGAATGTTAAATTAATTCTAATTATTTTTATTTAAGATTAATTTTAAATTTTAAAACATTCTAGAAAATGGAAATTTCTGTTGTATATTTAAAATTAGAGAATATTTTAAAATTAAATCTTATTTTGTCAGAATTTCAAGAAAAAAAGCTTTAATTTCAAAATATTCTGGAAAAGAGAGATTTAATTTTAAAGCATTCTGGGAGGTTTAATTTTAAAATTAGAATAAAAACCTCCATTTTACAGAATATTTTAAAATTAAAGCTTTCTGTTCCAGACATTCTGAAAAAAGCAAATTTAATTTTAAAATATTCTGGGAAATGGAAATTTCTGTTCTAATTTTTCAATTTAATTTCCATTTTCCAGACTATTTTATAATGTCGATTTAATTTTAAAATAATTAGAATTAATTTCAAAACCTGCATTTCGCATAATGTTTTAAAACTAATTTTAATTAATTTTAAAATTAAATCTCCATTTTAAATAATTCGGCAATATGGTGATTTCCATTCTAATTTTAAAATTATATTTTCATTTTCCAGAATATTTTAAAATTAGTTCTCTGTATTAAATTATTTTGGAAATTGGAGGTTTACATTCTAATTTTAAAATGAAATCTTCCTAAAAAAGGATGCTTTAAAATTTAACCTTCTCTTCCAGAATTTTTACAGAAGAAAGCTTTAATTTCAAAATATTCGGGCAAATATTGACTTAATTTTAAAAATAGAATGAAAAGCTCATTTTCCAGAATATTTTAAAATTAAATCTTCTTTTTCCTCAATTTCTGGAACAAAAAGCTTTAATTTTAAAGTTTTTTTAAAAATGGAGATTTAGTGTGAAAATTATTCTGAAAATCGCCATTTTTTAGAATAATTTTAAAAGGAGATTAAATTTTAAAATTAGTTAGAACTAATTTTAAAACTACAATATCTAGAATGTTTTAAAATTAATTCAAATTAATTTTAAAATATTCCGGAAAATTAAAATTTTCAATATTTTAAAATTAAAGCTTTCGGTTCTAGAAATTCTGAAAAAAGACAATTTAATTTTAAAATATTCTGGGAAATGGAAATTTTTATTCTAAATATTAAATTTAATTTCCATTTTCCAGATTATTTTATAATGGCGAATTAATTGAGAAACCTCCATTTACCAGAATATTTTAAAACGGAGATTTAATTTTTAAATTAGTTGGAATTAATTTCAAAACCTTCAGGTCGCAGATTGTTTAAAAACTAATTTTAATTAATTTTAAAATTAAATCTCCATTTTAAACTATTCGGCAAAATGGTGATTTCTATTTTAATTTTAAAATTAAATTTTAATTTTCCAGAATATTTTAAAATTAAAACTTTCTCTTCTAGAAATTCTGGAAAGAAAATTTAATTTTAAAATATTCCACAAAATGAAGATTTCCGTTCTAATTTTTAAATTAAATCTCCGTTTTCAAGAATATTTTAAAATTAAAGCTTTCTTTTATAGAAATTCTGGAAAAAGAAGATTTAATTTTAAAATGTTCTGGAAAATGGAGATTTCTGTTCTAATTTTTCAATTAAATTTCCATTTTCCAGAATATTTTATAATGGCGATGTCATTTTAAAACTATTTACATTTTTAAAAATGTTTTCAAACGAAGATTAAATTTTAAAATTAGTTAGAAATAATTTTAAAACCTTCAATATCTAAAATGTGTTGAAACTAATTCTAATTAATTTTAAAAAATTCCGGGAAATTAAAATTTTCAAATTAAAACTCCAGAAAGAAGATTTAATTTTAAACCGTTCCGGAAAAAGAAGATTTCTATTCTAATTTCAAAATTAAATCTCCATTTCCAGAATATTTTAAAATTAAAGATTTGTTTTGCAGAAATTTTAAAAAAAGAAAAATTAATTTTAAAATATTCTGGAAAATGGAAATTTCTGTTGTAATTTTTAAATTAAATTTCCGTTTTCCATAATATTTTATAATGCGGATTAATTTTAAAATTATTCTGGAAACCTTCATTTACCAGAATATTTTAAAACGGAGATTTAATTTGTTAGAATTAGTTGTAATATTTATTAATGTTTCCCTTCTAATGCATTCTGTGAAATGTATGTTATTAATTCCCTAAGTTTCCCTTCTAAACTTACGATTAAATCTCAATTTTCCAGAATATTTTAAATTTAAATCTTCTTTTAAATTAGAATGGAAACCCCCGTTTTCCAGAATATTTTAAAACTAATTTTTTCTCTTCTAGGAATTTCGGAAAGATGATTTAATTTTAAACCGTTCAGGAAAATGAAGATTTCTATTCTAATTTCAAAATTAAATCGCCATTTTCCAGAATAGTTTAAAATTAAAGATTTGTTTTGCAGAAATTTAAAAAAAATAAAATTTGATTTTAAAATATTCTGGGAAATGGAGATTTCTGTTCTAATTTTTCAATTAAATTTCCATTTTCCAGAATATTTTATAATGCCGATTTAATTTTAAAATTAGTTAGAATTAATTTCAAAACCTTCATTTCGCAGAATGTTTTAAAACTAATTTTAATTAATTTTAAAATTAAATCTCCATTTTAAAGAATTCGGCAAAAAGGTGATTTCCATTCTACTTTTAAAATTAAATTTTCATTTCCCAGAATATTTTAAAATTAATTCTAACTAATTTGAAAATTAATTCTCTGTATTAAATTATTTTGGAAATTGGAGTTTTATTCTATCAAGAATACTTCAAAATTATAAAAGAGAAGATAGAGGAGAGGTTTCCATTTCAATTTTAAATATAAACCTTCCTTTTGCAGAATACTTTATAATAAAATATTCTTTTCCCAAAATTTCTACAAAAAAATGCTTAAATTCCAAAATATTCTGGAGACTAGTAATTTAATTTTAAAATTAGAATGAAACCTCATTTTCCAAAATATTTTAAAATTAAATCTTCTTTTCCACAATTTCTGGAACAGAAAGCTTTAATTTTAATGTAAAATGGAGATTTAGTATTAAAATTATTCTGGAAATCTCCATTTTCCTGAATATTTTAAAATGGAGATTTAACTTTAAAATTTGAATAGAAATCTCCATTTTTCAGGAACAGAGTGATTTTATTTTAAAATTATTCTGGAAACCACCATTTTTCAAGGAGTTTTAATTAGTTAAAATTAGTTAAAAATTATTTAAATACATTCTGGGAAATTTAGGTTTCCCTTCAAGTTTAAAGATTAAATCTCGTTTATTCAGAATATTTTAAAATCAAATCTTATTTCCGGAATTTCTACCAGAGGAAGAATTACATTTAAAATATTCGGATAAATGGAGAATCATAAAATTGGAAAATAAAATAAATTTCCCAGAATGTTTTAAAATTAATTCTAGGTACTTAATAATTTAATTCTGGAAATTGGAGGTTTCCATTTTAATTTTAAAATAAAGTCTCTCTTTTCCAGAAATTCTACAAAAAGAAGGTTTAATTTTAAAATTATTCTTAAAAATGGAGATTTATTTTCTAATTTTAAAATTATATCTCCATTTCCAGAATAATTCAAAATTAAAGCTTTCTGTTTAAGAAATTCTGAAATAAGAAAATTTTATTTTCAAATATTCTCGAAAATGGAAATTTCTGTTGTGGTTTTTAAATTAAATTTACGTTTTCTTTAATATTTTATAACGGCGGATTAATTTTAAAATTATTATGGAAACCTTCATTTACCAGAATATTTTAAAATTTGTTAGAATTCGGCAAAATGGTGAATTCTATTCTAATTTTAAAATGAAATCTTCCTTTCCCAGAATGCTTTGAAATTAAATCTTCTTTTTCTACTGAATATTTTAAAATGGAGATTTAACTTTAAAATTTGAATAGAAATCTCCGCTTTCCAGAATAATTTTAAAATTAAATCTTTTTTTTTCTAAAATTTCTGGGGTAAATTTAAAAGCCTTAATTTACAAATATTTTGGAATGCGAAGATTTTCAAATTAGAATTGAAATCTCTATTTTCCAGGAAGAGAGTGATTCTATTTTAAAATTATTCTGGAAACCACGATTTTTCAGAATATCTTAAAATGGAGTTTTAATTTTAAAATTAGTTAAAAATAATTTTAATACATTCTGGAAAATTTAGGTTTCCTTTCTAGTTTAAAGATTAAATCTCCCTTTTCCAGAATATTTTAAAATAAAATCTTCATTCCGGAATTTTTAGGGGAGAAAGAATTATATTTAAAATATTCTGGTTAAATCGTAAAATTGGAAAATTAATGTTGGAAATTTCAAAGAATGTTTTAAAATTAATTCTCGGTACTTTACACTTTAATTCTGAAAATTGGAGGTTTCCATCTTAATTGTAAAACTAAATCTTCATTTTCAAGAATATTTTAAAATTAAAGCTTTCTGTTCCAGAAATTCTGGAAAAAAGCATTAAAATTAAATCTTTCTTTTCAGAATTTCTGAAATTCATTTTTATATTTATTCGTTTTATAGCAGGTTTATAACCCCAGGCTATTTTTTTTAATTCATGGTCTAAAATGAATTTGATATTTCTCGATGTTTTGTGGCAATAAAGATTAAGCAAATTATGCTTAGAAATTAACTGGAGTAGCATAATTGAATCGTTTTTTAATGAATTAATTGATTAATTAAGAAGTCGTAAACCAGAAATTCAATTCAATCTGAAATCTGTATTAAACAGTTATTAAACTGTCACTTTTACATATAAAAATATGTAGATTTGGTGTCAACATAATAATTTAAACATGAATAACAATTCACATAGTTAATTTATGTTATATGAATATTTGGGCATCATTAATTATGCAAATGACATGGTTATTGCTTTTACTATTTTATATTCAAATTTTTTACAGATTTTTCTGTTTGGATTGGAAATTAAAAAATAAACCGCAAACATTTATTATTGTCGTATTAAATTTGATCATAAAAATCATAATATTTAAATTACAGCAAAATGCTTAAAAGCTTGGTCACTCTATAAACTATAACTAAAGCGAAAGAAGGGAATTTACGATTATTCCATGAGATATTGTGGGGCTAACTGGCAAATCCATTAGTGAACTAAACACTCCATTCCATAATTTGTTATCCAACATTACAACTAAATTTGAATCCACATTAGTAAACAACGAAACTACATCTAACGAGTTTCATGTATAATTTGGTGACTAGACAAATAATTTTGACATAATTTATTGCCGATAATTTACGATCTTAGACAAGCTGGTCTAAATCAAAGATCTCTAAGAATTACAACATGAACGAAATTTGTTTATTGTGCCGAAATATCAACTTTTCGTATCTCGTAGGTTGGGGATATATTAAAAGTTTATTAGGTCCGTATAATACCCCAGCCAGGCTGCGGTTTAATAAATCCGATTTATCTTAACTGGTTCAAGTACCACAATCAAAAAAAAAACGCGTTTCGGTAAAATCGAGAGCGACATACTAGGATGAACTAAAAAATTCATCAAATACAATTTATTAAATCGCAGTATGGCTACCTAGGGCATAAATTTGAACGATTAACTAAACTCGTTCGTTTTAACGCTACATACAAAAAAAAACGACGATTACCTAAAATCGAGGCCTGATTTCGAAAAAATTCATTGAATTCGTTTTTTTTTTAAATACTAGTAGTGTGTCAAGGGCATCAATAAGTCTTTAAAAAAATTTGGAATATTTTTGATCATTTATGCAAATTTTGTAAGAACTCAGCTTTCTGTACATTTCTGTATGCTACGATTTGTTAAAAGGTTTTAATTAAAAATGTTGTAATTTTGGATCATCGATGGTAATTAAAATCTTATTAGTAATGATTAGAAGAAGATTTCTTAATCAAGACTATCAAGACTACATAAAATATTGTTACTTAATATTTTTTTTTCGTTCGTTGTGTCGTATGCAAAAAAGTTAACGCTTAGTTATACGAAAACTTCATGGTCAAGTTTTTTTTTTTTCAAGCAATTCATTAAACACAATCATGGTTTTTTGTATTTTATTTATTTATGAGATGATGCTGCAGAAAAAAAAACTGAAAATTGGCAACATGTATTTTTATAACCTTGAAGTTATTATTATCCGCAATTTTTAGAAGTTCATTACCTGCGGGTCAAACGAACTACACAATTCAAATCGAATCCAATTCATCGAATACTCGAATTATTATTTGCATTAGACGTTATATGAAAACCAAGAGTATCACAAAATATAAATCTTAACATTTTTTTTGTACCGTTGATTTATTTAGGTAAATGTTACGATTTTTGTTTTTATACAGTTTTGTATATTTCCAATTGCACAACCGTTTTTTTTTTGTTTAGTTATTTAAAAAAAAAATTTAAAGCAAAATTAAACATAACTGACAAACGCGCATAACACATACGTTCATATTTATTAATCTTATGTGGAAGAGAAAGTTGATTTATGTTAGTTATTATAGATTGATTACACTACTATACACAATATATTTTGGCTGGAATATTTACATATTAAAAATTTTTTATTTTGTCTTCTTCTTATTATTACAGAAACCATCCGAAAATACTCACCCGTCCATACAATATACCGTAAGGCCAGTAAACGATTCCAGGTACCAGAAACGGAATACACAATACGTGAGGATACTGATTTCATTATACCAGTGTATGCAATTCATAATGATCCAAATATTTATCCGAAACCGGAGCAATTCGATCCCGATCGTTTTACACCGGAAAATATAAGCAAACGTCACAAATTAAGTTTTTTGGGATTTGGAAGCGGTCAGCGACAATGTATTGGCCAAGAATTTGGCATATTAAATATAAAACTTGGCTTGTGCATGTTATTGCGAGAGCATAGATACCAGCTGAGCGATAAAACTCCAACAACAATGGAATTTAATCCAAGAAATTTGTTACTCAAACCAAAGGATAAAATTTGGTTGAATATTGAACGGGTTTAAAGGCTTTAAGTGATTTAGATTAGTTATGCGTAACAAAGTGCTAAATGTATACGACGCTAGATTTTATTCGTTTTGTGTAATAAACTAAACTTTGACTATTGCACAACTTTGTTAATTCGAATTAAATTATTTTATTTTATTTTTTTATTTTTGAACTGACCTGTAATAAAAAATTAACGAATAATAAAAATGTTGGTTACAATAAAATAAAACTAAAAGATGAAATTACAAAGTATGTTGTTAATGGTTAAGAAAAAAAAAAATTAATTATATAGGGAGGTGGTATTGGAGACAAGTTAGTGTATTTGTTACAAGTAAAATGTAACATAACGGAAGCAACCTCGGTTTACTGAATTTACTTAATTCAGTGTTTAACATAATCACAATCTTGTTTAACTCTTAACTAACTATAAGAGGTCATATTTTAATATTTTTTGAATTTTTTTTGAGTCAGAGCAGTTGATGAAACTTGTTGTTTGGTAAACATTTGGTAATACCTATAAAAACAGGTAATTTTAGTTTTGCATATTATAAGAAGTTAATGTGCTCTTGTTTTGTGTTGACAAGGGTAAAAGTTTAATTAAAAGAGTAGAGGGTAAAAGAGCTTATAAGTGGTTTATGGGGGAAGGAGTTAGAGTTGGAACTGAAAGCAGCTGGATAGGTTTGTTAGAAATAACCGCAAAATGGAAAAGATTGGAAATTGGAAGGTTTGTACTTGCAAGGTGAGTATATATGTACGTATATGGCGTTCCAAATAATATTGCTGATTTGTGTTTCAAATAGGAAATCTGTGTCAAAGGCAGACTTTTAGACAATTCTAAAAGGAGAAAAACTGAACTTTCGTCCATTTATAAATTTGTTTATTTTGTGCACCATTGAATTCTGTGTGTACAATGATAGCGAAAATCTGTTTTTGGATTTTAATTAGTCTACTTTGTTTACACTGAAAACCTAATGACATTGTAGGGACGCAAAGTGCTTCTACAGTGTACAGGTGGAACGTACCAGAGAGGAGAAGGACAGTATAAAGCCTGAAACTCAAGGCGCGCGGCGTGTTGTTGGCAGAATTTAATTTATATTGATATGCTTATATTTAATAAGAAGTTGTAGTGTAAAAGGAATATATAAGTGATATCGACGTGAAGTTTCTGACAAAAAATAACAAATAACAAAAAATATGTATGTATTAGAAATGCTCAAAACCAAATTCTTATTGGAATGAACCGAGTGAATTCTTTCCGTTAGGCTTTTAACAAAAAATTAAAACCTACTCAATATTTTAAGTAGAAAACTGGAATTGACAAGATATCAAAACATCCGGTTGGAAATAACTTTTTCTGGATAATGTACTTCATACCTTGGCTTATATGACCTACGATTTGGATTCTTGCTAGTGGCAGCTTCCACTTAAAATATTGAGTATTTTATGTTGAGGACCCATTAACAAGGACTCCCAGAGATTTGGGCAAGGTTCAGCCGTATAGGTCATATAAGCCAAGGTATGGAGCACATTATCCAGAAGAAGTTGTTTCCAAACTAAGGATTTGGATTCTCGCTAGTGGCAGTTTACAATAATCCAAATCCTCTGTTTGGCAACAACTTTTTCTGGATAATGAGCTCCAGACCTTGGCTTATATGACCTATATAGCCGAACCTTGCCCAAATATCTGAGAATCCCTGTTATTGGACCCTCAATAGAAAATACCCAATATTTTAAGTAGAAAACTGGAATTAATAAGAACCTAGATCCCCCGTTTGGAAGCAACTTCTTCTGAATAATGTGCTCCATACCTTGGCTTATATAATCTATATAGTCGAACCTTGCCGAAATTTCTGAGAGTCCTTGAAAATCACGTGTCACGATGTTCCTATCCGCTAATCTCTGAAAGCGCCCAACAGATTTCAATGAAATTATGTGAATGTATATGGTTAATTCAAGCTTAAAAGTTAGGATAGTTTTGGATCCGATAGGTGGCGCTGTTGTCGAAATTTAAAAAAAAAATTTACCTATTCCCTCCCCCCCATACATATTTTTTAATGAGATTTTAAAAAATAGGAAAAAAGCGCGACGCCAACGCAATGCAACAGGACGTACGCACAAACTGCGCAAATAATTGAACAACACAGAATCAGCGCAGTAGAGAGACGGACGCAAGAATCTCAAGCAAATCGCAACGAACGTTTACGGCAAAATGTATTAAGAGCGAGAGAGGCGCGTCAAAACAATATAGACATATTCAGAGCACACGATCGACAAAGACAGCAAACGAGCCGTGCATTAACACGTGCATCATTCGTTCGAATATGCACCAGACATCGATTATTCAGCGCATTCCAAAATTTCCATCGTTGTACCTCTTACCACTCCGCCGGAACCTTTACAATTACTTATAGCTGGCACATCAGACGATTAAAAAAATGTTTTTGCGCAAGATTTTCAAATTCAATTGTTGCTTCAAAATGACGTCACTTGCAGCAACAAAAAATCACGACCACAGATCCTAGGGACGCAACTTTCAGTTTACATTAAAAATACAAGGCCAGATGTACCATAAAATTGGTTCATTGATGCCAATGCCTATACTGAGGACCAATGCCTATAAGAGGACTTTTGCACATCCTCCCAGCGTTTAACTGCTGCCCTAAGGTGCCCCTTAGAGACGCCGCAGAAGGGCTCTGGTCCAATTAATGGAAAGGCAGATCCCGCTCATACCTATTAAATTGGTTATTCTTGAAATTGCCGTGTTTTAATTACTATAAGTGCTTGTGACAAAGTAATACCATACAGTATTAAGCATAAATAGTAACAATGATTCATAATTTCTAGTGATTTTTGGATTCGCAATCCAGACATGACAATGACACACTGACTGACAAAGCAAAAACAGAACAAATTGAGGTTTATTTGCATGTTAAAATCCATATCCTTCCCTTCCCACTTTCAACGATTCGAATTTGAATATTTTTTTAAAATATTTGTACAAAAAGTTAAAGGTTATTGATTGCCCTAACACACAAAATAAATAACAAAAACAAACGACAAAAATTATCAATCATGGGAACATTCATAAAACACTCAGCTTGACTTTAAAATTCGCCTTGTTCCATTAAACTGCTTAACACAAAAATTATTCTTCCATTTAAGATTTAAGTTAAGTTCAGCAGAAAGAATACAAATTTCCGTATATGTGTGCACAAAACATGTAACATAATTTCCCGCCGAACAAAGAAAACGAACAATAATAAATCAAAATTTCCTCAACCCATACATATATACTCAACTCGTATCATAAACAACTCGAAAACCCAAATACAGTTTTAGATATATGTCGCGGCAACATTTTCCTTCTTTTGTTTTTCCATTTCCTAAATAAATACCCAAACCAAGAAAATATTGACATTATACAAATTTACCCTCATCTCTCGGATCTCGTTCGGTATCGAATATATAAAGCCATACCAAATACACAATCGAAATATGAAAATCGAATTCACACAAAAATAAATAAAAATTTATTTGTTGTATTGTTGATCAATAATTTTTTCATGTTGGTCGATTTTCGTTTTCCATTTCATTGTCACGTTTCAGTTCTCTAACTCCTGGGCCAGCAATTAATACGAAAAAAAAAATGAAATGAAAATGTGGGAGCAATAAATCAAACATCATAAATTTTTCAACCTATCGAAAAATATTTGTCATCACAAAATAAAATTTGGATACGTATGAATTTGATAATACAGTCATCAAACGTCGTCTTTTGATCTTAACATGCCACTTCATTTGAAATTGTCTGTGCTCATTGTGATTGAGAGCTAAATTAATGTATTTCAAAGAAAATTTTATACAAAGAATGAATTTTTGTATAACACCTTAATAATTATTTTGAAGTAGCATGCATTCAGGCGAAATTTTCATAACAAAATAATTTTCGAAAACAAATTTCTGGCGAATCATTTTGGCTTTGAATTTATGCTTTTATAAGCTGATTTGTTTAATATATGTAATATGATGTGAAAAATGTTTAATGTAATTAGCATTAGACATGCATCACCAGTTGTTGACATCACTATGGTTGATGGTTCAAAGAATCAAAGACAAAGTAAATGTGCTGCAAATTCAACATTTGTGTATAACCAACTTTTAGGCGAATCATTTTTTTTAAACTCGAATATGTGTTTCTGTATATAAATACAGGCGCGATACAGTGAATAAAAAAAATGCGATTTATAAGCGAACTTGTGTGGAAGTATTAGGAATGAATTTCAGAGATTTTATAAATTGTTGTCTTTGGAATACAAATTTAGGGTTGATTTTTGTTGTGCTAATTTTTGAGTTGTCTAAATAAATTAATTGCTGCTATAATTCAAACCTTGGTTGGCAAGGCGAAAATTTAACAATAATTTGTGGCAAGTATAAATTTTATTTTGGAAAATAAGTCGATGTCAATTATTATCTATATTATATAAAAGTGATTATTTGTATGTATGTGTGTGTGATTGTTATACAAAGCCACATGCGTTGACCAATTTGAACCAAACTGCTTGACGGTCACTGTCAACATCTCATGTCTCAACCCCTTTCTTGTGGGGTTTGGCTCTTTTAAGTGTTTAAATTTACATAAATCCGATAAAAAGAAGTAACATTGGTCCTTCGAGCCATTAAAAACAAGTGGCATCTATTAGAAATACGCCAAGCAACAACCGGCAAATCCAAGTAAAATACCAAACAACAACCATAGAAGCTGCGCCACGAAACACTAGTTCGCATTAGAAATTGTTCCTGCCACTTGCCACCTAATAAGCTTTCTGAAGTACAACCATAAATATGGAAGAACTGCTAAGAAAACAAAAACAAAAAGCAGAAGAGGTACAGCAAATCATCTCAAATTACAAGAAAGATGGAGCGCAGCGAAATACAAAACCCTATCTTGAGAGGAAAATCGCAGCGTTGAACAAGTCTTACATCGAGTATATTGATGAAGACAACAAGATTAGAGACTTTCAAATCCCATTAGATTCAACACATTAATACTTCAACCATTGAGGATATTCGCCAACGACTTAACACACCGAGTTCGCCATCCACACCATTTCGAACATCAGATGAAGCAGCAACAAATAAAAAATTTAGCTTCATCTCATCTGAGGAGGGCAACAACAATACAACAGAGCATGGGGCATCCACAAGTAAAGTTAATCACAGCCAACTACCCAAGGCGACGACCATTTAGTCAAACGTTGCTTTTAGCTAATTGGCAAAATTCAGGCAATAGTTGAAGCAGCAAGATATACGAATGCGAGGATTATATCGAGAAATTCGATTAACTGAGGACATACTAGCTAGTAACAACAGATCCAGACCAGCTTTAAAAATCAAATTCAAAAACACGGAGAGGATGATGATACAGATCAGGGACCTTCATGAACAAATATCCATGGAGACTTTCGAAGAACAGGAAGTAAATTCAAAATTATTCGTAGACCAACACTACGAAAATTTAAACAATGAATTCGGTAAGATTGTAATACGATTAACAACATTGTTGGAAGAAGAGGAATTAGGCAAGATAAAACCATTAGAAATCCTATATTTTCACGGGGACTACACGAAGTGGGTAGCTTTCTCTGACACATTCAAACGTTTAGTTCACAACAATAATCAGCTAACCACAACACATAAAATGAACTACCTTAAAAGTCACGTAGAAGGGTCAGCTGGAAAATTATTGAGTCATTTGGAATCTACTGGAGACAATTACAATGCAGCTTGGGAGATTTTAGAGAATCGATTCACCAACAGGAGATTACTCGTATCTATTTTGCTGAACACCTTATTGAATCAGGATACGAGCAACACAGAGTCGGCTACTGCGATGAAATACTTACATGACACAACAACCGAGTGCCTACATGACATAAGGAATACAGGAATAAATATTGAAACATATGGAGTTCTTTCATCATCTTCAGCTTGTTAAAAAAGTTGGACAACGAGTCACGACGGCTCTACGAGACCTCTCTAAAAAACCTAAGAGAATTTCAAGAAACAAACCAATTCTTGAAATTTCTAGAAAGACGTTTCCAATCTTTAGAAGCAATCGGTAACAACAAGATCCACCAAGTCAACCACGTTTGCGTATGCTGTCAGAAAAACCACAGGACCGAATCATGCCAACATTTCAAAGATTGAAGCATTTCTGAAAGAAATCAGATGGTCATGCTGCACAATTTGTGCAGGAATTGTCTCAGCCAAAGCCATTCGACAACAAGAAGCCATTCGGCCTGACCCTATTGATCTTTTAATTAAAGGTCCTAACATATATGGAAAAATCATGTTTGAAGGCATAAAAAGGGATCCGCATCATAAGTGCATAGCGCAAAGAAATGATGCATGTAGATCCAACATTACAAGACAACTTACCGGCAATATTGATCAGATGGAAAAAAAATCCTTACGTGATTGCAGCGGATATTGAGAAAATGTTCAGGCAGCTCAGAATAGCCCGCGAAGATCAAAATTTTCAACAAACCCTCTGGCGATCTGCGACAAATAAGCCAATGAGCAGTTATAGATTAAAAACTATCACATACGGAACAGCGTCTGCAACTTATTTGGCTACAAAAACGTTACAACAATTAGCCATTGATGAAGCGTCAAGATATCATCCAATTGGTTCAAAGATTGTTCAAAACGATTTCGATGTGTATGATCTTCTAACTGAAGCAATCGCTGCGAAAAGGGAACTACTAAATCTGCTTCCGGTGCAGGTTTCAACCTCATAAAATGGTCCAGTAATGAAAAGGCGTTATTAGAAGAGCTTCCAGAAAATCTGAACGAAACAGGACTCCTTACTATAGAATTTAGTGATACAGTGAAAACACTTGGACTCCTGTGGAACTGTTCAACAGACCCCGTTCAATTCAAAGTTTTTTTGCTAGGATCCAAAACAACAATATCCAAACAAACAATCTTATCAGAGGCATCAATGCTTTTCGATCCGCTAGGATGGATAGCACCAGTAGTGATCCAGGCAAACATTCTACTTCAAGATTTATGAGCTTCTGGTGTAGGATGGGACGAAAAACTCCAATTAAATCTTGAAAACAGATGGTTAAACTACAAAATGGAATTACCATGTTTAGAGGAAATCAGAATTCGCCGTTGGATAAATTATAACAGTAACGGCAAAATTGAACTACATGGTTTCTGTGACGCCTGGAATCAAGCATATGCTGCCGTGGTATACGGTAAAATAAGCAACCAAATCACAATAATTGCTGCTAAAACAAAGGTTGCACCGTTAAACCAAACAATATCACTACCAAGATTAGAGCTGAACGCCGCATCCGCATTGCTACTTTCTAAATTGCTCAAAAATATCAAACATGCGTTTAACATCAACAACAATATATCAACATTTTGCAGGAGCGATTCCACAGCAGTTTTGGGCTGGATAAAAGAATACCCACAATACCATAAAACTTTTGTGGCCAACAAAATAACAAAGATACAAGCCATCACCGACCCAGTTCAATTATCAATCCACATAATTTGGTGGGAAGGGCCAACATGGCTAAAGAATTTGAGCTATCCAATAACAAAAATCAATAATGAAGAAATGGAACAACAGTGAAAAAACCTGTGATTGAATTCTATAGATTCTCTTCATTACAACGGCTTGTTCATAGCATTGCATACTGTCTACGATTTCCATCAAATGCAAAATCAAAAGCTAAAAACAGCTCCCATTTTAAAGCAGAAGAAGTGAACGCATCACTGAGGGCAATAATCAAAGTCACACAGCAGGAAGTTTTTGAACCAGAATTAAAGAAGTTAAAAGCGTATCAAAACCTACCAAAGAATGGTACAATCATAACGCTAACTCCATTACTGGACGGAAATGACCTACTCAGAGTCGGAGCTAGAATAACAAATTTTAATCTCCCATTTGAAGAAAAACATCCGATAATAATGCCCAGAGGTCATAATTTGTCAAGTTTGCTTATCAAAGAAGCTCCACACCTGAGAACTCAGTATTGGGTAATGAACGCCAAAAATATGATTCGTCACACTATACATGAATTTATAGTCTGTACGAGAGCAAGGAAATTAGCGTCACACCAACTAATGGGTATGTTACCAAAAGAACAAGTAACACCAGCACCACCGTTCACTAACAGATTAATATAAAATTGTGGAAAGGCCGCTGTAACAAAACAATGAAGGGATACATTGCCATTTTCATATACCTAGCCATGAAGGCAATTCATCTAGAACTTGTAAGTTTGGCTGGTTACACCACCCAATCCACTTCTTTCATATGTTTCTAAAAATTCCGTAGAGTCAAAGCACTTCTTACAGAACATAAGAAGGTATAACCAATGTTTCCAAATAACATCTTTGCAAACACTGTCAATAAAGAGGCTTTGACATCATTTGGCTGGTTGTATTCGATCGAAAATGGACAAAAAATGGACTTCCACATGCGCATATATTGGTTTGGTTGAAAGAAAAAATTCATCCAAATCAGATAGATAGTGTTATATCAGCAGAAATTTCAAATAAAAAAGAAGATCCTTTGCTATATAATTGAAAAATATTTGAATTGTTAAGAAAAATATGGTGCATGGTCCCTGTGGGCCATTCAATTATAATCTGCATTCCATGAAGGATGGAAAGTGTAAATGGCAATATCCTAAACAACGTAGACTGGAAACACGGATTGGTGACAATGACTTTACCGAAGGCGAAACCAATGACAGATGGTCAAATTATAGGCCTTTCGAAGTGGACAATAGTTGGATTGTTTCTTATTGGCTTTTCTTTCAGAAATGTTCCAAGCCCATATTAATGTAGATTTGTAAATATATGAATAAATGAAGCGATATGGCAGTTTTTGGTTTGGCGAACCAAAATTCACTAACCGATGAAATTATGCAATATCATATGGCTCGTTATATAAGCAGCATCGAAACAGTTTGGAGCATGCCTTTTGAATTTAAAAGGCTCCAGTTTCCTGTTCGACTCGTTTTTGTGATTACCACTAATAAGGCTCAAGGACAGCCTTAAAAAGTGGCCGGAATTAATTTAAAAAATCCCTGCTTTTTCCATGGGCAAAACTGTACGTTACATGTTCCAGGGTTGATTCTCCTAATAATTGATAAGTTTTTGCGCCAAATGGGGAAACAACCTTGTTGTTCACATCGGCAACTCTGTTTCTTAACATCCTAAAAACCAATATAATATTACTCGCAATGGAAAGACCAGAAACAATGACTTAAATGAGTAAATAAATGTTCGCCCGCTATAGTTTATATTTTGGTGATCCCATAAATATTTAATAATATTTTACCGGGTAAAACTGGGTTTACTAGCTGGTTTGGGTATAATTAAAAAAATTATTTTGTAATATTGTAATAAATGAAAACGATGGAATTATACAATAAAATCGAAATGCCCAATGTTACGAATTTTGCAATATGGAATATTCGGATGAAATTATTGTTGGATGCTAAATGGCTGTTTGAAGATATGATAGTAAATGATAAACCAAAGAACGTGAAAAATAAACCTGCCAGCAAAGAAATTCACAATAATTAATGTAAAACAAATAAAAAATCATTTAATCTTAATTAATTTTAGTTTAGTACTAGACCATGTGCTAGCATTCGTAATAGAACAAACAACCCATACGAACTGAACTAGATTTCATCATAAACTATATTATGATCAGCTACAATATGTCCTATAAAATAAAATAAAAACTTTACCAATAAAAGCATTTTTGGCTGAATATTTTCATCACGTAATTGTACCAAAAAAAAAAACAACGCAACGCAAAAAGAAACATCGAAGGGATGAACAACTTTTTCTTGTTCAATCAACAAAACCAAATCCTTTTTAGCTTTTTCGTATACCCTTTATATTTACGTGTGTCTCAGTTTGCTATAATTATAATTAACCTTGACACAGTTTCGCGCGTTCTAACGCACGTTGTATATAAAAAGGAAACGGAACACGTACCGTACATACATAATTCGTTCTTGATTATGTAAACACGTTCGAGGGTGGGTTTTTAGTGGTATGCACGAGGGTAGAATGGTTTTTGTTTATTTGAATTGAAATTTAAAGTTTTATTAATACGTGTGCGGCTTCAGTTGATATACGACCTATGTCTCCAGCGTAACAGATTTCCTTCTACCCGTTCTTCATATTTTTTTTGTTCACCGATTTATATAAAGGTAAATATGAAAATTATTATTTTGTATTAGTAAACCTACCATACACATTATTTATTATTTATTTGGGTAAATATATTTGTATTTGTATATAGAAATTTCAAAATATATCTATTTACCGTGAAAAATGATTCTTCGTGACTCGTATTTGCGTACTCATCTGTATTTATAACGCGCAAAAGAAAGAAATCATCATCATTGAGGAGATTGAAATATTTTTTTGTAACCATGGAAATAGGAATCGGAAAATTTTGTGTGTACGCAGAAAAATGTTACTGTTGCTTTTCCATTTTAAAAGTATGATTGTATTATAGCGAAAAAGCTTTTTTTTTGTACATTTTTAGATTTTTCCACCCACAACATCATTTTTTGAAAACATATTTTCCCTATTTACTTATTTTCTATGTTTCGTTGAAAATTGAGAAATTTTGTGAAGCAATAAAATCTTATGTAGAGAGGTACGAGAATGTCTTTTAAAAAATTAAAGTTTAATCAATTAAATGAATGTGCTTTTGTGGGTGCGGATTACTTTAAGTGTGAGGATTAAAGTAAATTTTGTTTAATTTAACCCTATTCAAGGTGTTAATGAGGTGTTAAGGTGTTAGAAAAAAGTATTTTTTTTTTTAGGTTAGGGGAATCTCCTCAATTTTGTGTTTTTAACGACCTCCACGCATTTTAGTATGGATGGGTTTATCACTTTAATTCGTCATGTTTCTGTATTATAACCACCATTAATTTATAGTCGATATTTTTATTCGTTGCTATTCTGAATATTTCCAGGCAACGTATTTTATCTTATTTAACTAACATAAAATTGGCAAAGAAATATTTGTATCCCTCCCTCTGTTGTAATTTCTTATAATAGAATTAAATGTTGTTGTAACAACTACTGCTCAATCACAGATTTAAACATAAATTACGCTTATCATGCAAACCAAATACATTCCACTAATCAAGGCACAACAACACTAAACCTTCCAAGATCACGTCATTGGTTACCTTAACAGACATCGACCAGCAATTAAAGAAATTCTGGGAAGTAGAAGAGATGCAACCCAAGACACTCTATGTGAAAACCATTATCATCAGAAATATTGTCGAGATACGGACGGCCGTTACACGGTACGAATTCCTTTTATTCAAAATTTACCATCTCTTGGACCATTTAAACAAAGGGCCGTAACCAGATTCATTCAATTGGAACGACGTTTTTCAGTGGCAAAGGAATTTTTCACGCAGCATCAGGAGTGTATAGAAGGGTACTATAATAAAGGAAATATGATTGAGAGTAAGGAATATAATCACAACGAATATTATATTCCTCATCACGCGGTGCTCAAATCAACCAGTACCACAACAAAATTAAGGGTCGTATTTAACGCATCAGCTAAGACAAGCAACAATATCAGTTTGAATCAAATACAACTCGTGGGACCCAAGTTACAAGAGGACCTGATGTCAATTCTACTACGTTGGAGAAAATACAAAGTAGCATACACAGCGGACATAGAGCAAATGTATCGACAAATAAGAATACATCCGGAGGATCAAAAATATCCGAAAATATTATGGCGAACATCATCCGACAAAATGATAAAGTCGTACAAGCTGATAACCGTGACATTTAGAATGGCTTCGGCACCATATTTGGCCATCAAGACACTACAACAGCTAGCGACCGATGAGGAGAAAAACTACCCAATAGCGGCAAGGATAATTAAGAAAGATTTCTACGTCGATGATTTATTATCAGGAAGTAACAATATATAAAGGAAGCCCAGACAGCACAAACCGAACTGATAAAATTGCTACAATCTGGAGGATTTAACCTGTTTCCAACTTTTAGAAGGTGTAAATCCGGACTTGAGAGCCTTCGAGCCTATCATATTTCACAAAAACGACCAATCAGAGTCAGTAAAAACATTGGGTTTAATTTGGAATCCAGGCACCGATACGTTTGAATTTAAGGTGAATATCAACGTCAAAATTGGAGAAATGACCAAACGCAAAATGTTATCTGAGTCGTAAAATTATTTGATCCACTAGGCTGGCTATCTCCAACTACGATAAAAGCCAAGGTGTTAATGCAAACGCAATGGATCTCTGGCGTGACTTGGGACCAAAAACTACCTAGAAACATCGAAAACACATGTCAGCAATATTACAAATCCCTCCCAAGGTTGGAGGAGATAAAAATTCCGAGGTGGATTAAATTCGATCAATCTCTACAAAGAGAATTGCATGGATTTTGTGATGTTTCCGAAGTGGCTTATGCAGCAGTGGTATACTTCTATGACAGGGCATCAAATAAAGCAGCTTTATTAACATCAAAAACACGGGTAGCACCAATAGCAACCAAGCTAACATTGCCAAAGCTAGAGTTATGCGGAGCAAGTTTGCTTGCAAATTTAATGAATAGGGTGCAGCAAGACATGCAGTTTGGCCATACAACAACATACTTTTGGACGGATTCAATGATCGTGTTAGGGTGGGTGAAAAATAAGCCTCACAAATTTAAAACATTCGTGGCAAATAAAATATCGGAAATCCAGGACTTAAGTTCTCCGTCTCAGTGGTTTTATGTCAAAACAACCAACAACCCAGCGGATTGTGCATCCAGAGGTATCGAAGCAACAGAATTAATAACACATAATTTATGGTGGAACGGGCCTGAAGTTATCTTTGAGAAAGCAATCCAGCTGACGCCAATGATAATAGAGGAAATACCAGACCAATTGGAACTTAAACAACGAGTATTGAGTACAGCTACGGTAACATCAGACAACGTTATCGATCCATTATATCTAAAATACTCCAACTTCAATATTATAAAAAGGACTATGGCGTATGTTGCGGGATTCATCAACAAATGCCGAAAAAAGGTAGTAACCAACCAAGAAGCTCCTACTGGTGATCAAAATATCGCAAAGACAACATTTCAAAACTGAAATTCACGACCTTATGAACCAAAAAGGAATATCAAATAAAAGTAAGGTAAAATCTTTGTCTCCATTCCTAGACCAAGATATATTACGAGTCGGCGGTCAAGTTGAAAATACAACAACTTGGAGCTATAATGAGAAACATCCAGTTATCAATCCAAAGAACCATCCAATAGCTAAACTACTAATTCAAGAAGCCCATGCACAAACATTGCATGGAGGAACATAATTGACATTAGCTCATCTTCGAATAAAATACTGGATCATACACGGTCGAAATCTAACACGAAATTTAACATCCATCCAAATGTGTGAAGTGTCACCAGTTTAATGCTAAATCCGGATCACAGTTAATGGGAAGTTTACCAGAAGTACGTATCACACCCGGAAGATCATTCTTGAGAACCGGAGTCGATTATGCAGGACCACTACTTATTCGTACAACAAAGGGAAAAGGTCATAAAGCACACAAGGGTTATTTATCAAGCTTTGTTTGCATGACAACTGCATGCATACATATTGAGCCAGTCAGTGATTTAACCACTGAAGCATTCATCGCAGCTTACAAACGATTCACTGCACGGAGAGGATTGTGCAGTGATTTATATAGCGATAACGGATCTAATTTTGTCGGGGCAAAAAACCAGCTTGAACGAGAAATGGCTACATTACTTCGCAAGTCATCTAAAGAAATCGCTCAACTATTGATAAACGATGGGACAACATGGCATTTCATACCACCAGCTTCACCATATTTTGGTGGACTTTGGGAGGCTGCTGTAAAATCAGTAAAAAAAAACCCTAATTAAGGTCATATGAGAAGCAACACTTACATTTGAAGAACTATCAACGGTCACTTCACAAGTAGAGGCTTGTCTTAATTCAAGACCACTTTCATCTATGACAGCCGATCCCACAGACATAACCTTTTTAACTCCTGGACACTTCGTAATTGGTGCACCATTGCTATCAGTTCCACATGATGCTATGGCAGATACAAATATTCACGGGATATCACGATGGAAACTGGTAGAAAAAATCAAACAAGATTTTTGGAAAAGATGGTATTCGGTGGCATTATTTAAGAATCGAGATACGAAAGTTATTGGACGATTTGCGCCAATCTCTCGCTGCAAGAGTACTGCTCCGATTATATATGGTTTTTGAAGTCAGGAAATATGAATAAATTTGCTGCTAGTAATTCTTTTGAATGTTGAAAATCTTTTAACTCATTGTCGTTCAACTCTATATTTGTTTTCCTTGATTTATTTGATTTTACTTGAGCGTTTTCACCCCTTGTTAGATTTGTTAGGAGCATTGCGATTTTTTACTAGCAAATACCTTTTCTGGGTCTGCTTTTAGTCCTGAATTTGTTATAATTGTTCGGTTTAATCCAATTTAGCACGAAAATAGGATTATGATGACCAAACACGATCATGTCGTCAATGTATGTATACGTAGCAGATTTTTCCTATGACTTCTTTTAATACATCGTCGATCATCCGTCGAAAGAACGCGGAAACCATCAGAAATGCGACGTCATCGACGCCATTTTGTTTGACAGTAATGTTCATATTCACCCTATTGTTCCTGAGTCAGTACCTTAATCGACGTTAGCGCCCCAAACGAACATCTTGAAGACTTTAAAACTATCACTACTACAAGATCCGAAAATTAGCAGTCGATATCAAAAGCTCTGTCACTATCCTTTGGGCAAACCATTTCACATGCCAGTAACATCAATCTGTGGCCATTAATCAGTGACTGCATTAAAACTGCATCCCAACAGGTGCTAACTGTTAAAACTAAACTGACCCTACATGCAGACGAGCATTAGCGCTCTTTAAAATCGCGAAATATTATACCGACTCCCGTCCCCGCGATCTGGCGGCTCGAGAGCGGCTACAAACCGTCAGGAAGCGGTTGACTGACGCTTATTCTAGTCACTGATTTTTTTTAAAATTCAAACAAGGCACAACTCATTCTGTGGTAATTACCTTTCAATCTCTTCTTGGTTTAACGAACTCCGCAAATTTGAGGGGGATTGGCCAAACACCTTGGAGGAAAACGATTATTGTCCCTAGACTCTCCGCCAACCATAGCAGAAATTCAGTCCATCACTAAATATCTCCGCTCAGGAACGGCATCCGTTTCAGAAGGAATTCCCATGGAGCTATTGAAACATGCACCCGATAATATTATTATGCTCTGCACAAAGTCATCGAAGCGGCTTGGATAAAAATGACATCAAGTGAGTGGGACGACACCATTCAAGTTCCGATTCCCAAGATTAAAAATACAAGGTAAATCAATGACTACTGGCACATAACCCTATGCAACACGGGATTCAAAATTTATTCCAAGTTTCTTTTTGACAAGTTGGATGCACACCGCAGTCATATCAGGCAGCATTTTTAACCAACCGCTCAGCTGATGATCGTATGTTTGCAGTATGTAGGATCCTTGATGAGGAATGGCGCACAGGCAATCAAACATTCACTTTATCAATTAACTTTATTCTGATCAACCACATAATTAAAGAAGAAAACACTTCGGTCAAATGGTTTAACACAGTGATGGTAAAGAAAACTAGGGCGACCTTGCTTTACCTGGCATGATTCGTTGAAACAAGAATTAGGGAATTATGGCAGACCGCCAAATGATTAGGCGTCGCTTCTATCATCTCGCACTGGGCTACAGAAAGCTGCTAAAGACGTTTATCTTTGCTAGGAATCGGACTCCAGTGATCTTCTTGAAGAGGAAATCCCGGAAGAAATAACACCTAATTAGAAAGAAGAACTAGGAACTCCAACATCCGGCGAAGCATTTTTCAATGATACACCAATTAAATATGAATAATAAATAAATGTAAACCTAAATAAACTAACTGAATCTTCATTATTTATAACGGCATTTGCCCTGAAAACGGCGTGAGAGAAGTTAGACTAGTCATTGGTCATATCATCATATACCGTTGGTATATGCGTAATCTCCTACTAGGATATATCTTATTAAATTAATGTTTGAGGGGCTTAACTGGTTCAAAATTAATAAGGTAAAGTTAACTAAATTGTGGAATAATTGTGAGAAATGGACAAATTGCTTGGTGATTAGGAGCTGCAGGGAGTTTTAAGTAATTATGTATAGTATCAGTGTCACGTGTCATTAGGTTAGTTAATTGACATACAAAACTACTAGGAATTTGGTATTTTTGTAACACCTATATAGTTCTAAATTTATCGTAGCACGCAATAGTAATTTTAGTTAGGTAGTAGTGGATTTGGGGCGCAAAAGCAGCGACCTATTCCAAGAAATTATGCAGACGATGTCCATTTACCTATGAGAACGTATGAATTAAGAAATCAGAAATCCAAGTAGGGATGTTAGAGATTATCGTACTAAGCAATATATTCATGATACGTTGTTGAAGCAAGTTAGTGGTAGGTAATATATTGATATTCAGGAGGATAAACATTGTGGAAGGTGGTGGCTGATTAAATTGTTTATAGGGGGGTTTTTTAATTGAGAAGCGAGGCAGCGGAGGTGGACACCGCTATCTCATTGAGATATGCAGGGATACGGCCACAGTAGCCAAAACGAGAGTCGTGCCGACGAAATTAAAAGTAACATTACTAAAGCTAGAATAAAGTGGAACTCTTCTGTTGCCCAATTTCCTTAAAATAGTAAAACAGGCATTGGAAATACACTAAGCCCAATTATCGCATGGGCCGATTCAACAATAGTGCAGTCAAAAATTAAATAGGATATTCAGAAAAAGCTTACGATTAGGAATCTGACTGAACCATGTCATTGCGGCTCAAATCGCGGAGGATAACCCAGCTGGATCTCATTAGCTCAAACCCAATCATGATGTTCACTTAGTAAATAAAATATCGAGTTTGGTTGGTCAGAATTGTAATAAATTTTGCAAAAAAGTGTAGAAATAAGGCGGTCACAGTCACAGCGTGAAAATAAATATATTTGAGTGTTGGAAAATAATTGAGTAGATAATAAAAGGGATTTAAAGGGGTGAATTGTTAATAAATCAATTTCTGGATCCAGTGGTAATTCTATGAGCAGGAGGCAGATTGTAAACAGGAGTGGAATAAGCAAGTCCCGCGCAAATAAAAACAAGCAAAGGAAGAGGAAGCAAAACCTGTGAAGGCAACCATGGCAATTTTTGTTTGCCTAATAACCAAAGCAGCCCATGTAGAAGCCGTAATCAATCTCACTACAGAAGATTTTTATTTTTTTTTTAATGTAATGCTACTCTTCCAGTGAATTATTTAATGTCCTTTAATTTAAATGAAAAGCTAGTAACAACACTACATGCACATACACAACACCCAATTGCGACAAATCAAATTTCTTCTAATTACCACCGACGGGAATCGAGGGGCAGAGCGCGATAAATAGTACGCTTGTTTTTAAAAGTATTTATTGCGGTCCTTAAAAGGTTCACGTCTAGGCGTGGTTTATCCACTGACATTTACAGTGGCAATGGCACGATTTTTGTTGGAGCGAATAATCAGGTAATAGGATGCAAACAACTATCTTCAACGATATTGTTGCGCAATAATTGGCAACAGAGCGAAAAACCTGGCATATCTAATCACCTGAGTTCATCAAATTTTGGAGCCGCAAGGGACAGATCAGTGTGGTATGGTCGCAGACCGAAAGGGAGCACACAAGCTACAATGGAGACGAGTAACCATTTAATCAAATTTCTTGCTTCACACTCTCTCAATGATGGCATCAGGCACCTCTTTTAATCAAATTGACCAAAGCAACTAGGACAATGGCGAATGAAAACTAATAACATACTTTAATTGAGCAAAGATAGATAATCTCGAAGAATTCATCCGACAGTCCATAAAATAAGCTCAAATATAACGATTAATTTCATCTCAAACGCCGAACCTCTACCTTGAATTGAAAGAGCAAAATAAAATATTCCTTCAAAAAATATCATCACTTGGCCAATGTGCCAGAAACTTTATGATTATGAAAAAATTAATCTTCTCATCAGGCCGGGGCGACTGAACTGATTGTACCACCATTTACATTCTATATTTACAAAATGTACTGTGCAGGTTATATTGGCGAATTATACAGCCAAACTCTCTTACACATTTTTCTTCGTCACATTCACACAGCTCTATTCCTGTGTAAGCAAATTATTTTGTCAATTAACAATTGTTTTTTACTCTAATTTGAATAAATTAATCAATTTATAAAATTAATTATTTCGTTCATTTTCTTACACCAATACCAATTTTAATAGACAGCAGAATTGAAATAATGCCTTTCAGAGATGAGCTATAGCTAGCTACAAATTTGTAAAAATAAAAATAAATTTACATTCCCTTTTTGGACATTGGTAACCACAGGATAGTTGTAATCAGTAAGATGTAATTAGTCATTCGGCCTTAACATTATGATCCTTTAAATTCGGGGGTTATCAAGCATACATTGCGCAAAAAGGTAATTGCCTTTTACAATGAAATGCAAGAATTTTGTAGAGAAGAAAAAGTTTCGTTTCAATCACGTTCAAATTATATGTGGCCATTGAAGCGTGATAACTACAACTATGGGCCTCTAATTTATTACGCAGTAGATATGTTTTTGGAATAACTCTGCATTAAACAAAATACATGCAGAAAATATTAAATAATATAGCAAGTATATGATCGATTATCGCTAAAATAGGAAAAAAAACATAATGGAAAGGTCTAACTGCGAACCTTTCAATTGTAAAATTTGTTTCAATAAAGCGAACGCAACACTAGACCATAACTATTGCGAAAAATGTAAGAGAATTACTCACATTCCTTGCTCTATGTGAATTCTCATTGTACATTGCCTGCGCCGCTATGAAAATTTGCAGCCGCATTGTTGCAGGTACATTGCCAACTATTCACATGGTGGGGGCACGAATAACTACGAAAAGTAAAGTCCAATAACTTTCTTGGTATTTAGGTTTTTACCATTGCTACATTTTTATTATTTACTAGTTCTACATTTTTAAAATGCGAATAACTAAATGAGAATAAGAATTATTCAATTATATTTTGAGCCGACAAGTGATCTTAGTTCTGCGAGTAATAATGAGAGAAAATAATAGTCATGCACTAAGTATAACTGCTATAAGATGGTGCCAAAGAACCGAACCAATCAACCGATTTCCTTATAATCGGAATCCACTAACAAGTATCACAGAAGAACAACCGAACACTTATCAAAGAGCACTATCTGCACAAACTAGAATCAGCAGAAGATCAATTTAAGAGATTTAAAGTTATTTCCATATAAAATTCAACTGACCAACATGCTGCACCAACTTTGCAGGAGACTTTTTCAAATAGCAGAACAAAGTGAGTAAGGGTAAATAAGCAGGATTGTTGTATCGTGGAGCGACGAAAATCGAAGAGTAATCCACCAAAAGCAACTTTACCCGGAGCGTGTAACTGTTTGGTGTGCAGTTTCAGTGATTATTCGTCCTCATTTTTTTGAAGGAGATGGTCGTGCGTTATTTGAAAATGCTAGAGTTTTTTTTACCGTGCTATGACGAAAACGTATTGCACTTAAACACAGTTGGTTTCAACAAGATAGATTAACATACCACAACAAATGTGATGAGTTTGCCTAAAGAAAAATTTAGTGAAATGATAATTTCAAGGAATAGCGGATTTCGATGGCCTCAGAGATCCCCAAACCTAACAGTTCTGATTTTAATTTACATAAGCAGGAAGTTTACAAATTTAAAACAACCACAATACGGGATCTAAAACAGAGGATTACAAACATCATTAGAAAAATTCGACCACACACTTTCAGCGCCGTTACGAGGAATGTCAATAAATGGCGAAGAGCTTGCATTGATGAAGATAGAGGAAGGCATCTGCAGTAGTCTATTTTTAAGAATGAGTTGAAAGGAAGGTGTAGAGAAAATTTGAAATAAAATGTTTATTGGGGAAAAAGCTATTCGATTATAATTTTCGTATTTATTCGTGCCCCCCCCCCCCCCTCAAATCACATGAATCTATTTTTCAAAAATCGGTGTGTGCAGTTTTTTCAAATGAATTTCAAAAATTAGTACTAAAAATTAATTATCACACGTTTCGGATACAGTCTTAGAGTAGCCAGATTTAGCTGAACTCTTAGCGAAACTGATGGCCGTCATTTGGTTATGGTTTAGTTAAAAAACGCTAATGATTTAATTTTATTTTTCGTACTAAGTCCATCGAGCTTTTTAGTTTTTAATACTAAGGGTAGTAAAGTTCAACAGAACTTTCTAAATTGTTGCAAATGTGGTCTTTGACAAGTAAATAAATTTTAATTAAATATTTAAATTGATATTTCGGTCTTAATAGTTAAAAATAACTCTGCTGACCAACTTAATTTCCCTAAATGTCATAATTTGAGTAGCGATATGTTTGATTTTAGTATTGCTTTAGTTAAATATTCATCCCGTTGTGCGCCCAAGTGAAGAATTTACTAAAATCGAACTAAAACAATTTTAGTGAAATATAGTTTAAATAAATTAAACTTCATAGGCATAAAAGAAATCAGTCATCTAATTATGTTTAAACTACATATTTTGTACCTGACCTACCCGTTCACATCTTTCCAATTAACTCTCTACGGGTCTATCTATGCCTGATTTAGCCATAAACGGAATATTTACATATTTTTCGGGAAAATAAAAATTTTGTTTTGAGAGTTTATATTTTAAAATAATTAAAATTTATAAAAGCACACCGATGTTGAATCGTGATAACAAAATATGCAAATAAGCACAAACACATTCGAAAACCTAAAGATATTTAACATAATTTTCCACAACCGGTTGTGTTATACATACTCTCGTATCCTTTTCTGTATATACTTTACACATATTTACAGAAAGCACAAAAGTGGGTGTGGTTTTTCCGTTTTTTGTCGTGTTATCAAAATATTTTTATTTTGCTTTAAGAGTATGTTGATTACCTTCAGCCAGTTTTTCCTTTTTTATATTTTAGCAGTTTTCAAATTTAAAATAATATAATTGCATGCTTATCAGACTTACCTTAAATTCTTTACTTTCTTTAATCCTTAGTTGTGCTCTAATTATATCGCCAGCCTTTGGCCGTCCCAACAATGCTAATTTATCTTCTTCTGTTAAATCTTCGGGTGCTTTTGCTTCGGCCGCCGTTATAAGCGTTGCTAATTCATCATCTAAGCAAATAGAAAAATAAGAAAAAAATAAATTTAACGACTTGCAAAGTCTTGTACAACGTAATACACAATTAGGAAATAAACACAACAAAAACAATTCATTATCTAATCAATTTTCCCATAATTGTTTTTTGTTTTGAGAAAATTTATATAGAAAGAAAAATTAAATTTTATAAACATAAAAACAAAAACACAATTTTTATAATTTATTCGTTTTCATTTTGAGCTTTTGAGTTTGAGAATAAAGCACACTTACATTATTATATACGCACACATTCACTACAGTAGAATGAAAATGGAAAACTTTTTTTGCGTCTCGTTTCGTTTTTTATTTTTAGGAAAATCATCAAACCATAAACTAAAGTTTTGAATTTTTTGTTAAGAATTATTTCTTCATCTTCAAAAATACACTTTAAGTCTTATTTTATACTTTTTCAATTGTCTTCAGGTTTTTGCTAAATAAAATGTTGGCAAACAGAACCGTCTTTTTGTGTTTGCTTAATAAAATTTCCAACTTTTCTGAATTTATGAGCGTGCATAGCAAAATTAAAAATAATGAGCGAGGAGGTTGACTAATTTTTTGGAAATTCGAATTTGTCACTTTTGTCATTGGTATAACTAATAGTTTTCAGTGCAATAAGCCTTTAAAATAATTGTTGGGGTGTTGTTTCATATCCGATATTTGGGGAACACTTCAATAATGAAATAAGTTCCCAATTGAGCATACGTTATTATAAAGCCACAAAGCTTTTAGATTAGTTTCATTTTAGTACATATTTAATTTCCAGAGTCCATTTATGGTTTTTTATGGTCATTCTAATTTTAAAAATTGAATCTCCATTTTCCAGAATATTTCAAAATTAAATTTGCGTTTGCCCGAATATAACTTTTTGGAGTGGATGATCATATTTAAATCATGTTGGTTGACGAGTAAAGACGTGCTAGCGATCGGTGATAAAACTTGTTTATTTAAATTTTAGTTATAAATTTATGGGAGATATTGCTCATGAAAGAAAAATTGTGGAGTGTTTTAAATGTAACAAAACCAGAACCAACGAAAGATAATGCCAATTCGGAAGCAATCAACAATTGGCAAATTCGTGATGATCAGGCTCGTGCGTGGATTGGTTTGTCGGTCGAAGACAACCAATTGTGCTACATTCGAAATTAAACCACGGCGAAAGATGCATGGATGGCATTAAAAACATTTTATAAAAAAGACTCTATGATAAATAAAATGAGCATAATTCGCCGTATTTGTGGTTTAAAAATGAGTGAAGGTGGAAACGTTGAAGAGCATTTGAATGATCTCACGAATTTGTTCCAGAAATTAAGTAATTTGGGCGAAGAGCAATTATCAAATACATGGCATGTTGGTGTTATAGTAAGCAGTTTACCGCGTAGTTACGATAATTTAATTGTTGCACTCGAGGCACGACCAGAGGGAGATGTCACATTGTCGTTGGTTCAATCGAAATTAATTACTGAGCTGTTTAGCTTAAATCGTGGAAAGAAAACACACAATAAAGGAAAGTGCATCGACCAGTTACAAAATAAATAAAGTCAAAGAAAATGACAGTTTATTATTTATGGTTTCATCGAAAAATTATTGTGATGAATGGATTCTCGATTCGGGTGCTACGAAACACATTTCGAGCAACAAAGGTTGTTCATTTCACTAGATCAAGCGGAATGCAAGAGTTTAAAAGTCGCAAACGGTGAAAGCGTAGGTGCGGTCAATGCAAATGGTGTATCAACCGTGGCAACGGTCACAGATGTTTTGTACGTGCCGAATATTCAAGGAAATTTGTTGTCGGTGAAAAAGTTGCTTGAAAAGGGCTATGCAGTAAATTTCATTCCGAATTCTGAAACATGTGAAATTAAATTCGGAGACAAACAAGTGGCAGTAGCAGACACGCAATCGGATTTGTTCAAATTGCGTCAGCCGAACAAAGTATATGCTGTAAGGGAACACAAAGAAAATTGTATTCATCACTGGCATCGCATTTTTGGCCATCGCGATCCAGATGCAATCAAGCAAATGTATTCGAAAGGATTAATTGACGGCATGAAAATTGTCGGTTGCGGTATCAAGGTTAAATGCGAAGTGTGTCTCAAGGGAAAAACAACACGTTTGCTGTTTCCAAATCAATCATTGACAAAATCTACAGCTCAACTTGACGTTATACACACTGACGTATGCTGATCAATGCAAACAGTTTCGCCGAGTGGTAAGCGGTACATACTCGTATTCGTAGATGATTTTTCGCACTATACGGTGATTTATTTGCTAAAACATAAATCAGAAGTCGACGAGAAAATAAAGGAGTACGTGGCATTGGTGAAAAATAAATTTTCTAAGAAACCAAAAGTTATACGGTTGGATCGAGGAGGAGAGTACACCGGAAAGAAGGTCGTCAATTTTTTGAAACAAGAAGGAATTCAAATCCAGTACACAACACAATACACGCCGCAGCAGAATGGTGTTGCTGAGAGAGTATCGAATGTCGAATTCGAGTCTTTCGCTGAAGGCTTACATCGTATTTTCAATGAAGAAAACAATAGAGACATTCCGATTCATGATGCATCAGTGCGTAGTATTTTACAGCGAAAAACAAAAATGCGTGCCACCACAACGATTGATCAACGGAATCGATATGGTTTATAAAATCGTCGAGCCGAAAAGTCTATCGGAGGCAGAGCCGAAAAGTCTATCGGAGGCAATGTCCAGTGAGCACAAAGAACAATGGATTCGCGCAATGAAAAATGAAATGGATTCATTAAAGAAAAATGATACTTGATAATTGTGCGAATTACCAAACGACAGAAAAGCGATTGGCTGCAAATGGGTATATAAAGTAAAAACCGATGTGGAAGGAAAAAATGATCGATATAAAGAGCGTTTAGTTGCACAGGGTTTCTCACAAAAATATGGAACTGATTATGATCAAGTGTTTGCTCCTGTTGCTCGACAAACAACGTTCAGAACGCCTTTATCGATTGCATCAAAAGAAAAACTCTTTGTGCGACATATTGATGCCAAAACGGCGTTTTTAAATGGGAAATTGAATGAAACGATCTACATGAAATAGCCGCCGGGATTTGAGAAAAATAGTGAACTCAAGATCAAGTACTGAGCGATGCAGGTTTTCAACAAAGCAAAGCAGATTAATTCTTGTATTCACGGCAGAAAAACGGCGAATGGTCATTTATTCTGATTTATGTCGACGATATGATCGTGGCAGCGAAATCAATCAAAACAGGTAACGAAATAAAGGAAGTCATCGCAACGAAATTCGAAGTGCAAGATCTGGGTGAAATTAAATTTTACCTCGGAATTGAGATCATCAAGGACGCGAAAAATATTTATCATTTGTGTCAATCAAAATATATTCAAAGAATTGCTGTGGATTTCGGTCTCAGTGATGCGATAGTTTCAAACGTTCCGATGAACGTGAACTACGATAAATCCGATGCGGATTATAATTTTTTGCTGACAAACACAGATTATGAGAAATTCATCGGGTGTTTGCTTTACATATCTGTGAATACACGACCGGATACTTCGGCGAGAGTTTCAATAGTAGCCCAACGAGTGCAATAACCACGTCAACAAGATTGGAATGAATTGAAACGGGTGTTGAAATATCATAAAGGGTACTGCAAATTTAAAATTGGCATTAAATAGTGATGACAATTCGGACAAATTTTTCTGCAGAAATGCTGACGGAAATTGGGCCGAAAATAAAAATGACCGAAAATCAAACACTGGTTATGTTTTTGTTGTTAATGGTGGCATCGTAAGTTGAGCATGTCGAAAGCAGAATTGCGTCGCATTGTCTATAGAAGCAGAGTTCATCGCATTGTCCGAAGCGTGTCAAGAGGCATCGATGGCCGATTTACTAACAAAACCATTGCCGGCAAAGCGTCATATCATGCTACGCGAGCGATGCGGATTAAATTGAGTTAAACAAGTAATTAGAATGAGGAGGAGTGTTGAGATAAATTAAATGGACATTGAAATTATTTGGTGACAATTCATAATCAATTGAATTGAAGTAGGCGCTTTGTTTTGTTATTTTTATTTATTATGTTTATGGAATCTTTTATTTTATTTTATTCATTCTGTAAAAATTAAAGATTGCGGTTCTTCGCAAAATAAAAGCTTCGGTTGTTTTATTTAATTCAATTACGGGTGTTTGCTTTGTTCCACACATAAGGACTTTCGTGAAAGCCAACAGTAAGGGGTGCTAGGGATGACGGAAGGGTCAAATGTACTTTTCGTTGTCATTTTCGGTTCCAGCGCCCTAAAAAATATAGAAATGTACATCCATCTCAATTTTGCAGGAAAATTGAAACTACCCCTTTCGGGGGGTAGGAAGGAGGCGGAAGGGCCAAATTTATTTTGTGTTATCATTTTCGGGTTTAGCAAGCCAATAAACGTAGGAATGCACATCCATTTAAACTTTGCATGAAAATTGAAATTCCGACCCCCAAAGGGGTAGTAACGGCAAAATGCGCAATTTAAACGTAGAAATATCGGGGTCTCTGCCCTCTGAGTCACGACTTTTTTTTTGTCTGCCTGTGTAATGGATTTTATTTTAAAAATGTTGATCAATTGACAATCGCTAAAACTCTATCGACAATTCCATCTACAGCTTTAGGATCTGACGTTATTCTGCTACAAATAATCAGCATGTTAAGTCCAAATATGATTAATCACCTCACATATATACTATATATACACTACTACATAAATTATGTATACTACAATATAATATCGCTCATTTCGTGTAATAAAATGATAACTCAAAATGTTTTCCGGAGAAAGCTTTCCGGAGAAAACCCTAATCAGCATGGGTTGAGTCTCGCAGACAAAAATCAAAAGTTAACCGACATTTTTTTTATGAAAATTGAGCTTTATGTATTCTAATAATTATTATTTACGATCTAGAATCACCTACTAGCAATTTTTTACTTGTACCGATTAGGTTATAAACCACGAAGAATCACATAAAATATCGATGTACCTGCAAGTCAGCAACATTTCGAATAATCCCTATTAGGACAATTGCAATGTATGTACAATCCCTCGCTTAACAAAATTGATTCGCTCACGAAAAGCTGTTCGTAAATATATAAATAGCCGCAATAAAGCGCCGCAATCCGACTCCAATGTTCAATCTAACTTTCAACTACTAGAAATCAAATTTTCAATAATATCGCCAGGAACATTAATATTTACTGATGATGTCGAAGAAACTGGTTGAAAGAAAGAGTGCAACGTTTGTTGCTTAACCGCCTTTAGTTTTACTCGGTAAAGCTGTTTGTAGCAATCAATAGCTTCACTGATGCCTCGAGAAACATTTGAACCTCGTTCATCTATCGGACCTTTTCACCTGGTCCTCGACCTCGGGTGGCCGATTTTTTTCCAGGTGAAGTAAAACTTTATCAGAAAGACTTCTTGTTCTTCTTCCGCTACATCCCATGAAGGGATTTGGCCGCCTCAAGGCCGCATCAGAAAGACTACTGTCATGATTATTAAGTCTAAAACATCGGAATCTTTGAAAGCATCAACACCAAGTTGATTAGTAAATAGCATAAGACTCTCAATGTTTTAAAGAATTTCTTGTAGAACTTCAGCAGTTGCGTCGACTGTGGCAAGCAGCTATTAATTGGTTAACTGTTTTTCGTAAATAATACGCTTTGAACATTGAAATCGGTCCCTGATCGATCGTCTGAATATGAACTGTACTATTTTTGGGCAAATACTCGATTCTTACAATACCAGATGAATCTAATAAGTTCATTGTCCAGTAATAATAATGCTTTATTGCTAAGGTGTTTGCTTTCCAAATATGATTTTACCGACGGGCAAAAATCTTAAACCACTCCTCGAATATGGACAAGATCATTCACACTTTTATATTTGATCTTCAACTAACTGACAAGCGGGATTTATTTAATCCTTTCAGTGCTTTCGGGTTTTCAGAGAGATATATTAGAAGAGGTTAAATTTTAAAATCCACAGTAGCATTGCTCCCAAGAAGAAGAGTTAAACGCTGCAGAAGATCTGCTCTGGATGATAATTTCCATCCTCTGCAATTTTTTTTAAGTATATTTGGATATTTCTTGGCAGCTATAATTTCAGCACAGCTATGATTTCAGCACTAGAGGCTTCACCCTTTATCCTCACGTTGCGAGGATTCTGACGGTTTTTAAGATTCTCGAAAGCAAAGGGTGGTGCTTGCACTGAAAGATTCATCTTGAAACGTTCCACCAGCATTTTTTTTTTTTACATTTCTTAAAAGAGACTTGGTCTTTTCTTAAATCGTCATTGTACTCATAGGGATATTATGCTGGTTGTTGTCTTCGATCCATAAGGCTAAAAGATTTTAATTTTTTTCATAATCGTACTTCTGTTGCGTGTTAATTTTGCTTAATTTTTGATTTATTTTCAAAGAAATTAATTCAAAACAATAAAATTCTTTCGTAAATCGAAATTTTATTACGTAAACCGAGACTTTGGTTTTATTTTGAAATTACGTTATAGCGAAATTTCGTAAAATTTTTTTTCGCTAAGCGAGGGATTGCATTCCATCCTTTAAGCATTCCTCCCTTTATGCGTCCCTATTTAATCTAGACTAAAAATGTACAAATCTTATGAAAGTTCCATCCTCTATGGCTTCTACAAGAAAAGTTACTGCAATTTAAAATACGCGACAAGGTACAATTGTGTCTATACCGCCTGACGAGGGTTGACTTCGAGAAAGACTTCTTCCCAGCAACACATTTCATCTAAACTTGACAAATACGAAATCAAAATTTGGTATATTTGCGATAGTTCAACAACAACTACAGAAGTTTAGTACTTTCGAACTTGTACAGAGTGTTGAATATGGGATTTCACATATTTTAGTAGATTTCGAAAAATTGAAAGGTCTTTAGGATTTACTTCTCAAGCATGGAAGCCTAATGAATAAAATTTTTTCGGTTTTTCAAAAATTTAGGCTTGCTCAAGAAGTAAATCGAGCCAACATTTTATTTCATCGATTTTTTCGGTGACACATTTTTTCTCCAAAAAAAACGAAACCTAATTAATGACCCCTGGCCTTACTTTATAAAATATATATGGGAGTATAGCCCTTATAAATTAGCCCCGGGATCCCGGTCAAATCCGTTTAGGAAATTTAGGGATTATCAAACGAAATTCTGGGATCTTGTTTTCTGTATCCAAAGTGTGACCATAAAGGCTTTCGATTTATTTATTTTATAATATATCCTGTAAAACCTCAATTTAAGAGACTAATTGGGGATGGGCCTGTCTCTTATTTCCGACTATTGCTTAAATCCGAATGCAGACAATTTGAATATCTCATATAGAAATTTATCCATATGCAGAATTTCTAGTCTAATTCAGGCCAATTAGAAAGGAACTAAGCTATTTCTTAACCGATTGTGGTGAAATTTAGCATGCACGATGAAAATTCTGAAATGATTTTTATACATAAAGTTCTGGAAAATGACCAATTAGGAAAGAATTTGGTGATTTCTTTACCGAGTTTGATAAAATTCAGGATATTGGTTTCAGGCATAATACAAATGGGATTCTATATAGGTGATAAGTTTTAGTAATGTTCTGGAATATGGTCAATTAAAGAGGAACTTAGCCGTTTCATAACCGATTATGATGAAATTCAGAACGTTCGACAGAAATGGGATTTTAAAATGCTGTTCTGGAAATTAGATCTTAATTGGTCATTAATTAGAAAAAACTTGGTGATTCCTTTGCCGATTATGATGAATTTCAGCATGTAATTCGAATTGTACGATGTAAATGGGATTCTAAAATGGTATTTAGAAGAAGTACTGGAATAAGGTCAGTTAGGAAGGAACTTTGCTATTTATTAATAGAGTATGCTCAACTGCTACAAACCTCGTTGAATTTGTACATTTTGGGATAAATTCAATTGAGATTGGCTCGCAAGTTGATGTAGTTTTCACAGACTTGAAAAAGGAATTTGATAGAATCTCTCATAAGGTTATGTTATCGAAATTGCAGAAAGTTGGTATTCATTCATACTTGTTGTTGTGGTTAAAATCTTACCTCTGCGACCGTAGACTGTTTGTCAAATTTAATGATTGTCTTTCAAGCGAGTCTAAACCAACGTCTGGAGTTCTTCAAGGCTGTTGTTTTTATTGTTTATCAATGATGTTGTTATCTGCATTCATTCATCAACATTTCTGTTGTATGCGGATGATATGAAAATATTCATTAAAATTAATAGTGTACGCGACTGCGAACGTCTTCAGCAAAATTTGGATAGATTTTTCATCTGGGGCGGACTCAATAGATTGGAACTAAATATTGGAAAATGTCGAATTATGAGCTTCCATAGAAAGAAAAATCCAATTGTGTTTAACTACACATTGAACAATATTGTCATTGATCGTGTTACTGAGTTTATGAATCTTGGCATCATTCTCGATGATGGCCTGACTTTTATCTAACACACCGAGAAGATAATACATAAAAGCAACGCAATGATTGGATTTATGTTTAGAACTTGTAAGTATTTTAAAGATTTGTCTATGTTTAAAACTGTTTATACAACTTTAGTAAGATGACAAGTTGAATATTTGCCAATTATCTGGGACCCTCAATATTCAACGACAATTCTTGACTAGAAAAAATTCAACGACGTCGCACGAGTCGTCCTTCTAAGAAGTCAGTTTCATATTTCTTCAATAAGATTCTTTCGGCTTTTTATAGACACAATATATTAACAATAATGGCATTCACAACATTTTTCGATTTGTTAATTAGAAAAAATGAAGAGGCCAGTCATTTAATATATCTACCAAAAAATTAGAAATATCAAAATCCCCCCGTACTTTAACCCGAGAGTCAATACAAAATGTATCGACTTTAAAATCGAAAACTTTCCTTGAATTTTCTATGTGGTAGCTTGGTTTCGTACAGATAATTTCACACAAACAAAAAGTTTTGTCTACTCATCAGGTAGCTACGACTAAACTACAAATACAATTCCAACTTCATACATTAAGTATGAAGCAAGAACGTAGTGACTTAGCGAATTATAAATTCACTAAATCAAAAAAACTCTAGGGAAACTTTCATTTCTGTGTGTTTTATGCCCACACAAATAATAGAAAGAGAAGTTTGTTGTCTGTATTAAATCAATAAGATTCTTAAAATTACTTTTTGTCAAATTTTCAAAAAAAATATAGAAACTGTAATGCTTACAAAATCGGCCACCAGGCTTCTTGTTTCCCAAGTATTGCGCCCAAATGTTACCGAATTTTAGGTGTATGGGAATTTTGGATATTTTATGTGAAATGTTGAGGGTTGGATAATATTTTATACTTGTGTTGATTTTACGAGATTAATCAAAATCATCGAGCTTGATTGGATAGAATTGAGTCAAGTGTGTGTCAAAATTATCATTTTGGAGGAGAACTAAGTTTTTTCTTGCTTTTCAATCGCTTAACATTTAGCTTTTTGAACACTTTTCTACGATGCTAAAATTTATTCCAGATTTTCGAGAATATTCGAATTTTTTTGAAACTATTTTAAAATTTCAAGATAATTCAAGATTATTCGAAATTTTGAGTTCATTCGAGCCTATTCGAGTTTCTCGATGTTACTCTAAATATTCATAAACCTACGCCAACGCCACTTTACAAATGTTTTCGATATTTTTAAGCTTGATGTTGAGTATTATGTAATAGTAATTGTTTGAAATTATTGGAGATTTTCGGTATCACTAGAGTTTAGCTTGGATTTAAATTAAGCAGTTATCTGATCGGAAGAAAGATGTGAAATTCTCGAAATTCGAAAATTTTGGATTAATTTACATTTCTGAAATTAAACGTTGACATCTTAGTTCTGGTACGCAGTTATTCGAGATTCTTAGTGATTTCTTTTAGATTTTTTAAGATTATTGTCTAATACGAATTTTGAATTAAATTTTGCGATTTTCCGAATATAAAATTTATTAAGCATCAGTCATTCCACAATTAGAAAACAGTTAATAAAAATAAGCCACTTACAGAGCGTCATCTCGAAAGCAACCGGCTTAATTAAATTCAGAAAAGAACCCGAATATCTTAAACAAAAAGTCAATCAGCTAAATTAAGCGATAAAGGAAATTGATGAGCTGTACAAAGAGATCCTCCTAGAAACAACAGAAGAGGATCTAGAAAATCAGGAATATTTTAAAGACAGCTACTATTTTGAGATTAGCAGCCTTGTTGAAGATTATACTGCTAAAGGTTACAACAGGCAGTACATAAGAAACTTGAAATTAGTGGAATCAACAACAACCAGCAGCCAAAAGAATACAGTTTAAAACGAATTGAGATACCAAAGTTTAATGGGGACTATCGAAAGTGGGTTGGTTTTCATAAGCTGTTCTAAAAATTAGTGGATAAAAACGTCAGTTTAACTGATGATGTACCTGAAAATATTTGCAGCCAACAGGAAACAACTATGAAAGCGATATTAAAACATTGCATGACATCGTCAGAGAAAACTTATATGCAATAAATAATTTAGGAGTCGACATTACGACCTGGGGTGCTATGGTTAGATAACGAATCTCTCAAATCATATCAGATGTTGTTTAAAAATCCAAAGGAGCTTCAAACCACCAACGTATAGAAACCTTGCGATTGCCAAAATTTACACCAACAAATGATAGTCGTTGCCACAGCGACTATAAAAAGCATGCATTTAGCGCAATGGCAACAAAAAATCAGTCATGTACCTTGTATTCGGACAATCATAATTTGGAATGTTGCCATAAGTTTAACAAAATGAGTCACATAGAACGTATGCAACTTAACAACATGCATGATCTTTGCAGAAGATGCTTAACTACTGGACATAGTTTGCAATAATGCTCTAATCTAAAGCAGCCTCCAATTACTACCTGAAGAAACATTTCACCAACAGTTTGATGACAACTCATGAGACAACATTTTTAGCAACCACTCGTGTCAAAACCACAAGGTTCGGTAGAAGGGAAGAGCTTTTAAGATTGCTAATATTGATACCGGCTCACAAACGTCATTCATAGCAATAGAAGCCAAACAACGTTTAAATCTTATAGGATGTGGAATCAGTGCGGAGGTTCATGGTGTAGGCGGACAAATTGCTGGCAAGGTTAACAGTATCGTAAATATCAACCTACAACCAAGATATCCGTCAGCATATTCAATTGAAATTGAGGCCAAGATAAATAAATATCTACCAGAAATACCAATCATTTTTAAAGAATGGAACCATTTGAACTATTGGCTGATCCAAATTACAAAATTCCAGCACCGATTGACATACTATTGGGAGCAGACCGACTATTACACTCAGATCATGAAGCTGCAGTTCATAAAAGGAAATAAAAACGAACCAGCAGTGCAGCTCACTGCAGAATATGGATAGATGACCCATATGAAGTAGCAACACCCAGAGAGACGACAAAGATAAAATGTAACTCGTCCGTCTAATCAACTGAGTTAGATGGATAACTAAAAAAAAATTCTGAATTAGAAGAATTGCATGCCCTCGCATTCTCACAAAGCCAGAGATGGAGTGTGATGAATTTTTTCACAAAACGCGGCTGAAACAAGAAGAAACACTAGAAGCCCAGTCATAGCTCATACAACTGCTAAAAGCAGGCGGTTTTAATTTAAGAAAATGGGCAAGTAACAACATAAAATTGAGGATGGGCGTTGCCCCATTAAAATCGAGGATACAATAAAGTCGCTCGGAATTACCTGGAACCCCGTTTTAGACACTTTTGAGTTCAAGATTTCATAGTCTGAAAATATGCGAGAGCCGAGAAAAAGGAGCATATTGGTAGAAGTTGCCAAATTATTCGATGCGCTAGGATGGTTTGCACCGATAATCATCTAAGCAAAATTATTAATCCAGAACGTATGGATGACTGGTGTTGAATGGGATCAAACATAAGGTGTTGAACTAAAACAACAATGGATTCAATCCAAAGAAAGTTTGATTCCATATGTAGATGGATAGAACACAGCCAACAAGAAGAAATGAACTCCATGGATTCAGCGATGCATTAACAGAGTTAATAGAGTTTTCACGATTCTCATCAGCTCTTAAAATAAGTTATTACTACTCTTAAAAATCAAATTTATCAAGTTCCTGGAGAAATATCAAGTTTTTAACAGTAGATGAACTGACCGAATACAAGAATCGGAATTCGCCTCAGACATTAAATCCCTGAAAACAACGAAGAAAGCTAAAAACAACAGCAAACTATCATCACTAAATCCATTTATTAACGAAAATGGCTTGTTGAGGATCGGTTGATTATGAAGCACATCATCTCGTATTACATGGGAGCATACAAGCAACCCTAGCATAAGTACGTACAAAATATTGGATTCTGAATGGTAAACGTCTGTAGTACGCACAACAATCCACAATTGTGTAAGACGCTTTCGATTTAGGAAACAAACATGAGAACAATAATTAATGGGTATGTTACCAGAAGCTAGAGTGGCTCCATCTGCCCCTTTCTTCAATACGGGCATCGATTACGCGGGTCCATTTGCAATCCATGTATCCAAAGGAAGAGGAAACAAGTCCTACAAGGGGTACATCGCATTGTTCATTTGTTTCTCTATTAAAGCAATTCACCTGGTACTGGTGAGTAAGCTAACAACAGCAGCCTTCCTGACAGCATTTAAACGATTCACCTCCAGAAGAGGAAAGCCTCTAAACATATACAGTAACAACTGTACCAATTTTGTTGGAATTCGGAATGCGTTAAGTAAAGAGTTGCAGCTGGCTATACAGCAAGCAAACAACAATGCAGGTCAGGAAGCAACTAACTATGGAATAAACTGGAATTTTATCTCGCCCGGTAGACCCCACTTCGAGGGCATTTGGTAATCTGGTGTGAAATCAACGAAAAACTACTTAACAATTGTTATCGGTGAAGCAACACTAACTTATGAAGAACTCAGCACGGTGCTAACACAAATTTAAGCGTGCTTAAGACAGACAAAACCAACATAAGCGCAACACAGAGATGGATTTTGGAAAAGGATTAATCTTATTTAGATTAAAAACCAGGTAAATTTGAATACAATGAAGTTATAACGAAAAGTTCGTCTATACAGTTGCCAAACTTAAAAATTATATCCCAAACGAAAATAAAAAGATTTCATTCCACTAATCGATTACTTGCCATGAATAATTAATTTTCGTAGTTGAAAAATCAATGGTCCAATATCGATTTTTTTTTATCGTTCGGTAATCCGTCAAATGAATGTTTTTTCATCCAACATACAAAAACAATTTCTCTTAACCTTCTCTCTGTGTATTGGGGTCAAATTGACCCCAATTGATTTTAAAATAAAATAAAAACGTTTCTTATTATTTAAATGGCCCATGACCTATAAGAATGCCTCAACTAACATGTTATACCCGCAATACAATGAAAATAGGGCCCAAATTACTTGTAAATTTGGTAATTACGATAGTCTGAAATAAACCAAGCACATTTCTGTGTATTGGGGTCAAAATGACCCCAAGTTATTTTCATGTGCTATTTTCTATATAAATCACAAAATGACTTACTTTCTGTATGTTTATGCAAATGTATTGTTTATGTATGTGATGTTTAGTGCAATTTTTCTGCTAATTAGTAAGTGAGACTGAGAGAGAAACTGCTCCGAACGATTAATGAACGATATATCCGGTTTAGTTTGAGTTTGTAATTCATTGTGCTTACCAGTAAAAATAGTTAGTCCTGGTTGTAAATATGTATAGTTATTATAGCGCAAAAAAGACAGAGCAGCCAAGAGCTTCGTACACTTTTCGATAGAGTTTCTATTTTCTATTCCTGAGGTGTCAGATGAAGAGGAAATGGCGAACGACAATATTGATGTGAATTTTTCCGATTGCGACAAGGGTGAACAACCTGAGACGATAAACGTTTGTGATTCCGATGAGGATGAGCATATTGAGCCGATAAATTTTGATGTTGATGAAAAATTTGAACCTGGCGCTGACGATCGAGGAAATGAATAAGAAAATGTTGGAACACGCGTTCTACTACTACGAGAAAGAGAAGGCTTGAAGGTGCAAACAGCAAAAAATCTAACCATTCAGTTACTAGCTTTCCAAAAAATCATCACAGAAACATTGGTGAATATTTCGTGGCTGACACCAATAGAAAAGCGCGGCAGTTTTATACAATGAATAGTAAATAACAGAAAAAACCGTGCTTGGTATGATACTAATTCGGTGGAAATGTTTACTCTGATTGCCATTTTAATTTACGCTGGCGCTCATAAGCACGGTCTTGATGACCGTAAATTTTATCGAGCTATGATATCTAGCTATGAGAACCTTATAAACTATCATCAAATTGAACCATTGATAAAGAATTGGTTCTAACTCGAGGAAGATATTCTTCCCGACAGAATATACCCACCAGGGAAGTATGGAATTAAAATATTCTGGCAACGCGACGCAAAGAACTCTTACTCATTGAACACAGAAGCGTATGTTTATAGGCAACCAAGGAGGCCTCATTCGGTTGATTACACCTTGAATTTAGTAAATCGGATATCCGCACCGTACATCAACAAAGAAAGAACAATTAGCATGGACAACTTTCTCGATATTTGTACTTTAGCCGATCAATTTTTACAGAAAACACTACACTAATTGGAACAATTAGATAAAATAAACCCGATTTGCCCAAAGAGTTTACTGGTAAGGTGGAATTAAAAAGTGGAAAACTAAAATCTTTAAAATTTTGTTTTGATAGCGTCTAACACTTGACAGTTTTATCCTAAAGAAAATCGTTTCAAAAATAATTTTTTATGCACCTGGAGCAAGCTAGCTCATCCTCGAAAGTTAAAAAAAAATGTAAAAACAGCAAAAAGTTATAAAATGGGGTTATAAATAGGTTAATAAGACGGGAATCAACAGGCGAACAAGTGACGGGTAAGACCGTTAGCAAACAGCCAATATGTTACTTGCGCCCTCGATCATCTGATATGACAAGATGTCATTTTTGTAATGAGCCATCTTGTCCAAACCACACCAAAATCCTATGTATAGCACGCATCAAAGAATAGGAAATGGTTTCAAATTAAGATTAAGTGGTATCAGATGACACATATGGTTAAAACACAAATTTGACTAATTAAAATGTGATTTTCTTGTGAATGTAATTACTTATTCAAGAAAAATATAAAATTGTAATAAGAAAATAACCAATTTTTAATTACTTCCCCTTTGAAATATATGAAGATATCCATGGGGTCAGATTGACCCCTATACACAGACAACGTGATAGAAAGCTATACACAGAGTGAAGGTTAAAAAACATTCACTTTCCTCATTATGCTAACAAGAATTTAAATGATTTTCCTAATCAAACATATTACATATACAATGGATACAAGAGACTGAGGGAGGAAGATGTGTTAAACCAAAAATAAAGCGATCATTTTGTAAAGTTTTTGCACGTACGCACCTTATAACATTACAGCACAATATTGTACTAAACTTTATCAACTTTGGGTAATTTTCATTTATTTTAAGCTCAAATCAATATTTGGTCATCGAGATATTTTATTTTGTCTGGGTTCATTCGTCTGCGCCCAAATTTTTATTTTTTTTTCCACCCAAATCACGAAAGCCATTTAAATTGGCGACTAGAGACTATCACGGATACAATACCAATATTATTTTGGATAAGTCCATCGAGACCAAAAACAAACCACGACACATAACACATTATACGAAAGAAAAAAAGGACCGACATCTCTTAAATTTGAAATTGAAAATAAGAAAAATCCGGAAGAGAACTAATTTAACAAAAAAACAAACAAAGAACGGAATAAACCATCAACCATAAAAATTTTCCAATTTAAACCGAAAATAAATTTTCCTATTTTCGCAAAATAGAGGAAAACAATTTTGTTTATGGTAGAAATAAATTATTTTTACTCCTCTGGCGTGAAACAAATTATAATTTGAATTTTTTGCGATTCGACTTCGGTGGAAATCACTTTGATGTATACACACATACATAATACGTACTTTCGTCTTTCATGTGTGAAAATTATTTCGATGATTCACACCAATTTTCAAAAATCGAAGTAACTTTTGATAACTTAAGTTTTAAAAATAAATTGGAAACTGAATTTTAATACGGTTTGGAAATTTAACTAGTCACCCACAAACATATCCAACCAATTCAATTCAGTTTGAATTGAACCGAAGGGCAGGATCGAATGATTTCTCTCTAATACAAACATCTTCTAAAATTAAGTATCGAAGGTGGCTTGTGAAATAGGTACATTAGGGTATAGGTTGAAACTCAAACAGCAAAAACCTTTCAGAGAGTATTAGAAATAACGATCTTTAAAACAAAACGTATAAATTGTTACATCACCTACCAGTAAAACGTAAGCCATTAGTCCTGACTCGTACGGGGTTCTCAAAATAACAATTACCGATTCTTTTCTTGGCCGTTAGAGTATGATTCGCCAAAACCAGCGAACTTTTGAGGTGATATTTTTGCTGACTTTCGAACGGGTTATTGAGCTGACTTTAAAGTCTAGTTTTCAGAGCTAGTTTTCCCGCTGACAAGAGCCGACTGTTTGAGATGAAATTTGAGCTAACTTTTGGATTGACATTTGACAAGACTTTAAAACGGTCCTCTGAGCCGTCATTTGAGATGAGTTTTGATTTGGCTTTTTGGCTGACTTTTCAAATGTGTATTGAGCAGACCTTTAATAAACTTTCGAGCTTAGTTTTTAAATTGAATTTTTAGAATTGACTTTTGAGCGATAAGAGATGATTTTTATACTGAATATTACGGATGGCTTTTGAGCTGCCTTTCTAGCTATATTTCAGCTGCTTGTGTTTTTTTAGCTGGCTTTTGGGTTAACTATTCTGATACTTTTTGAGTGACATTTCAGCTGATTTTTGAAATGTTTGTTTGTTAAGCTGATTTTGCAGTATTGAAATTTATGTGGCTTTTGAACTGAATGTAAGGTGGCCTTTTGAAGTAATTTTTGGCTCACTGTTAAGCTAACTTTTGAGGTACTTATTGAATTGACTTTTGATCTAATTTTGAAATTGAATTTTTATGTAGCTGCCTTTCAAGCTGAAATTTTCAGTGAGTATTGAGGAGGCGTTTGAGCAGGCGTTTGAGCTGTGCCTTGAGCTGACTTTTAAGTTTAATTTTTGAGCTACTTTTGAAGCTGAATTTTTTCTCTGAATTTTGGGCTTACTTTTGAATTAACTGTTGACTTTTCAGGCTGATTATTGATGTTTCTTTTTGATCTAACTTTTAAGCTGCCTTTCGAGATGATCCTTTGAGCTAATTTTTGAACTTTTGGGATTTTAGCCTATGCTTTGACTAGGCATTATTGCTGTGTATTGAGCTGAGTTTTAGGCTAAGTTTTGAATTAACTTTTTTGCTGAATTTTGGGTTAACTTTTATGATACCTTGTAAACTGGTTTTTGAGGAGACTTTTCAGCTAACTTTTGAGCAGTTTTCTGAGATGTAGTTCGAAGTTTCTTTTGAGTGTAGCTTTTGAGCTAATTGTTAACCTCTCTTCTCTCCTGAATACCAAGGTGATTTGTGAGCGGATTTTGAAGCTAAACTTTAGGCTGACCTTTGATCCTACTTTTCAGAGCTAGCTTTCGTGCTGACGACCTTTTTGAGATGAAAGTTGACCTGAATTTTTACATTTTTTTTTGAGCCCACTTTTGGGCTTGACTATGGTGTTACTTTTTTGGATGACTTTTGGATGCATTTTTAAATTGAATTTCAAATTTGACTTTTCTGCTGATTTTTGATCTGACCAGAGAGGATTTTTAAAACGAATATTGTGATTGACTTTTGATTTTTGGCTCACTTTTGGGCTGACTTCTAAATCGGGTTTTGATCTGACTTTTGAGCTGTCGCTTTTAGCTCGTTGAATAGGCTTGTGAGCAGTATTTTAAGCTGACTTTTGGGTTGATTATCCTGCTGCATTTTTGTATGGCATTTGAGCTGATTTTTTAATTATTTGTGTGTTAACACTAAACTAGAGGATGTCTTTTGAAGTAATTTTTGGCTCAATTTTCGACTGACTTATAAATCGAAAATTGAGCTGGCTTTCAAGCTGATATATTCAGTTGACTTTTGAGGTACCCTTGAATATATTTTGAACAGTTGTTTATGCCGACTTTTAAGTTTATTTTTTAAGCTAATTGTTCAACCGATTTTTGGGTCGAGTTTGGAATTGACTTTTTGTCTGAATTAACTTCGCGACATTTTGAACGTCCCTGAGTCCCAAAAAGCAAAAAAATGTCTGTCTGGATGTCTGCCTGAACCCACGGTATCTCGAAAAAGGCTTGACAGAATTGGATTTTCCCGCCAATATGTTTCTATGGTCAAGGCGGAAAATTGAAAAGGTTTTGGAAGCTATGCGTCAAAAGGATCGAATATCTGCCAAACGAATTGACCTAAAACTAAGTGGTGATATAACCAAGCTGACCAATTTTTTATAAATGCTGGTTTGAGAATTGAGTTGTCGTTGAGTTTGCGATTCAATTGAGGATTGCAGGTTGAGTTAAGGGCGAGATGCACAAGGGTTGAGTTGGGATTGAACTGAATATGAGCCAGCGGGGTTGTTTGGAGTTATTAAGAGTTGTGTTGAGGGTTGAACGTTTAATGGGAAGTTAGCTTAAGTTGTTTTGTAATTGAGTTCATGTATGAATGTTGCTTTTCGAGTCGTATTGATTTGAGGATTAATTTGAACATTGAGTTGGAGGTAAAGTTGGGGTTTGAGTTTCGAGTAGAGTTGGAGGTTGAATTAGGATTGAATTGAATTCATAGATAAATACAGTTTTTGAATGGAGTTAGTTTATGGGTTAAGTTTGGGGTTGAGTTGAGGGTTGAATTTGGAATTGAGTTGAGGTTAAATGAGGAGTTCAGTTGCCAATTTATTTGGGGAGAGTTGGAAGTTGAGTTCATGCACACGTGTATTTTTCAGAACATGTTGATTTGGAGATTGAGTAGGACGGTAAGTTTGGGGTTGTAGTTAAGGGCTGAATTTATATCGAGTTGGTGTTGATTGTTGAGTTGAGGTACATTAAGCCGTTAAGTTGGGGATTTATTTAGAGGTTGAGTTAAGGTTAGAGTTGGAGGTTAGCTCGACTTGGAGTCAGTTGGACATTTATTTGAGGGGTTGAGGTGAAAATTAGATTAAGTTTAGTTCATGTATGTACAATAACTTTCGAAACGTGCTGATTTATGGTTATTGAGTTTGGCGTCGAGATGAGGATATAGTGGGAGGTTAGAGTTAGATTGAGTTGATTTGACTTGATTTATACAATCATAGAGAGCGGAGTTGAGTTGAGTGTTGATATTTGGTTCGGGCTAAGTTGAATTGAAGTGGAGTTGCTGTTAAGTTAGCTTCCATTCGGGTTGAGTGACGGTTTCGGTTAGGCGTAGAGCTTGGTTTAGGTTAAGGGTTTATTTGATAGATGGTTTGGGGCTTAAGTGGTAGAGTTGAAGGTTAGATTGGCTGGCAGTTGATTTGTATGCTATCCGTTGGAATTGCGTTACGATTGAATTGGAGGTGGTGTTGTAAATTAAGTTGGAGGTTTAGATTATTAAGTTAAGAGGTTCAGTTTTGGATTGATTTGGGAGTAGAGTTAATTTTCAGGACTGAAGTTCTAAACACCTCCTGAGGTTACAGCCATTTTGGGCAGATTTTCGATGTGTTTTTAGTTGATGTTTATATAACTGTTAAGGTACCTTTTAAGCCGATTTTGAGCTGCCTTTCTAGATGACATATTGCACTAAATTTTCGGAAGTTTTTTGGCTAAATTTTGAGCAGGCGTTACAGCTGTGTATTGAGCTGAGTTGTGAATTTACTTTTTGGCTACATTTTTTTAGCTTTCTTTTGAACTGATTTTTGAGATGACTTTGAAGTATTTTCGGCTAACTTTTGGGTAGTAAGTGAGCTAATTTTTAGACTGACTTCTATTCTAAATTTTCTGTCGATATTTGAGCTGACTTTTGGACTTAGTTTAGAGCTGACTTTAAAATTATCTTTTGAATTGACGTTTATGTAAACTTTTCAGAACTGGCAGAAATTCCAAAATTTCAAATGTATCCTCGTTTTAGACTGAGGTAAGTTTTCAACTGTCTTTTGAAAGCCGATTTTCTAGCGGACTTCTGTACTGATTGAGCCAATTTTTAAGCATATTTTTTTGAAGACATTTGCACAGTCTCTACAGTTTTGTTTTTAGGTGACTGATGTGTTGATTTTGGGGTTAAGTTTGGCTTTTCACTATTAACTTTAACTAACTTTTTTGCTGACTTTTAGGCTAACTTATCAGAACAGGCTTTGAGCTGAATTCTGAGTTGACTGTTGTACTATTAAACTGATTAACTGTGCTTACTTTTGGGCTAGCATTCTGGTTGATGTCTGAGTAGGTTTTCGGTTGACGTTTTAGTATTGTATCAGAGACGTGCTGAAAGCTGACTTTTGAGCTGGCATTTTAAGGAGAGTTATCAGCTCACATTAAACTTTTATCAGCTTTGTAAAGCTTTTTAAAACATCGACGCAGACACTAAACTGAGGTAAGTCTTACATACATCTTAACAAAATGCTGACCGGTAATATGGTATTTATAGAAAAATTTGCATAAGCTTGAACATCAAACCACCCATGAACGGTTCAGATATTTAAATTATTCTGGTTAATTATTAGGTAGAGACTGAATTGACAGAAAATAATTTTGCTAAATCCTCCAATTTTAGTCAAATCCTTATAGAATCTGTAATATCATTTAATATTGAAAAGATGAGAGTCCGATATTTTCCTATATAAAAAAATGAAATTAAAGATCTAAATCAAAACCATCTGTTAAGCTTATATATTATTTAAGGATTGTTCTTCACTTCATTAGGTAACAAGTTGATTAATTGAATGTAATTTGTAGCACATTTTTCCACATGAACACAATTTCCCTTGGACATACATCGTATATATGTGTCCGATTATCTGGAACATAACATCCATCATTTTCTACCTGGTAAAATATTATTATTTCATTGAAACATGAATCGGTGTATCAGCTAATTTAATGTATTCGCAATAAATCAAAGTTGTATACTAAACAAATAAAATCAGTAATTTATTATTGATCCACCCACAACCCATTATCCTCATTATTACGTTACGAGTATAATTAATTGGTATGTGGTCAAACCTTTTTATATTTAACTGTTATGTAGTTTCCTTTTTTATACTCGTACATATATGCGGTATAATTTTTAATTTGAACCAAATCTGATCAACCGGTAACTAAATTGTACGAATACTAAATTTTATCACACAAACACATACAAAATAAATTTAAGAAAATTCTCTGAAAAAATAAAATAAAATGTCTTATAACCCATCACCAAAATCTTGAATCAGCAGATAGGTAGATAGATAATGAACGAAAAATAAAAGCGTTGATGAATTTAGTTTCACCACAATGGAAAAGTAACATTTTGACAGACACAACATGATTTACGATAGAGTATATAGATTTAGAAGGTAGGTAGAGATTTAACACCTTTTTTTGATTAATACAAGCAATTTATTATGGTTAAACAGTACTTAAGCAATTTATATATAGATAGTTTTGAAGGCACCATTTGTAATACATATTTTAAAATCTCCATAGCCGAATACAATTTTGAAGCGAACACCGAATTAACAAAAAACCAAAATTTACTTACAATTTAAACTTTTTTCAGAACCCGAGTTAAACGAAGAGCTAATCCAATTGGAACGAGTCGCCGTAATAAGATTGGTTATGAATGAGGGTTTATCTTCAGTATTCGATGGAAATTCTGGAAATTAAATTATTTTTTTATTTTATTAAATTTTCAACAATTTTTTTAATTTTTAAATAATTTTAAGCGATACTTCACAAAATGAGAATTTGGAATCAATAATATTCCAAAATGTATACATAGTTGTTAAGCGTTTTATGTTTTTAAAGCGTTATTATTTTTTATAATAATTTTGAAAACAATACCAATTTAGCAGAGTAGTAAATTTAATAATGATAATCCTGGAAAGCCTATTTGTTTATTTTATTACGTTTGATATTATTATTTTTTATTCAAAGCAGTTGTAGTTGTAACCCCTAAATTAAAATAACAAAGACTTGTGTAAGGAGCTTCGTGTAATCTTTAATTAAGCTGTAAGATTACAATTTACTGTGGCAGAATGCCAAATGTTGGAAGAAGCAAATTCAATTACCTAAAACTTTACATATGCACTACCATATGTATATTTAAGGGTAGAGTAAACAATTATTTTACAGTCTTTTTGTCGTTGGTTTTCAATTAGTGAACTTTTTCTAGACCCTGAACAAAATGTCTCTAGTCGCAAATTTCGAAATTGGAATAAGGAAAATTTTATTTTATTGAGAGTTCGAATATTGTACATGGTATCTGATTTTGGGCATGTGGTACTCCCAACACTCTCGCAGATTAATTTGTATGCAGCAGCCAAACCGAAGACCTACATGTTCGTTTTACGTGGGCCAGGCCGAAATACTTTTGGAAATTCATCTGCATTTGTTTTGTCTAGGAAGGTTAAATGCTGACAGCAGAAATTGACTTTTAGTTTTATTTTAACATTCTCCTTCTCAGCTAGGTAGGATCTAGATAGGACATAGGAATAGGGTGACTAGACGTCATTGTTTCTCTGGACGTATTCTGGATTTTCAAACTTTTGTAGGCATCCAGGAAAATGTCTTACATTGTCCTAGTTTTTAGATAATACTCCTTCAGATCGCTAAATTTATTAGCGGCAATGCAAGATTCGGTAGGGGCCAGAAAAATAGTAATTTCAACAAAATTTAATTCGAAGTCCTGCCCCAAAAATTGCCAGGTTCCAGTTTAAAAATTCTGATCTCAACCCTACATTATGGCAGACAATTTTTTCAGGCCTTGAAATAACAGGTTTTATAATAGGAACTTAGGAACTATTAATAGAATTTACAAAATATTGCAGATAATAAATTTCACTAAAATCCACCAACAAATATACTTGTTCCATTCATTTTATGCTGGAGACTGAGAAGGTAGGCTGAATTAGCTAATTAGCTAAGTATACAAATAAAGTTGGCGAACATCATATTTGATTTAAAGTTTCAACCCAAAAATATCCTGCATTTCAGCAATGGTTTAATTTAGAAATCTGACGCTAGATAGCCGAAGGAATTTTGCAGAACCGGAATTAATAAATTGTATACAGTTTGTGTAGAAATTGTTACCGACCGATGGTTGGTTTATTATGGAGTAATACAATTTTTAAATCATGATTTTTAGATTAGTTCTAATTTTCTATGAACTTCCATAATTTTAAACTTTTGATATGCTATGTAACACATTTTGATCGATGGATCTAAATATATCCTAAAATATGCCAGCTACAAAAAAAAATGGTTTATCAAGGATAATAGAGGTCATCTATCTGTACTAATTCCCTTGATGTACAGTCAATTTTCAAGGTCAAGGTAATTTTTTTAAATGGAAACCAATATTTTTGACACCGGATTCTCAAAGAGTGGGAAATTCTACGTCCGAACATGTATTTTCCATGGCCTCCCAAGGTCACCTGAAAGAATATGTTTTAGAAAGAGAAGTTTAGTTGTCTGTATTAAATCAATAAGATTCTTTCGGCTTTTTATAGACACAATATATTAATAATAATGGCATTCACAACATTTTCGACTTGTCAATCAGAAAAATGAAGAGGCCAGTCATTTATAATATATCTACCAAAAAAGGTTATTAATATATTGTGTCTATAAAAAGCCGAAAGAATCTTATTGATTTAATACAGACAACTAAACTTCTCTTTCTATTATTCGTGTTGGCATAAAACACACAGAAATGAAAAGTTTTCCTAGTGTTTTTTGATTTGGTGAATTTATTTATAATTCGCTAAGTCAACTACACTCTTGCTTCATACTTAAAGTATGGAGTTGGAATTGTATTTTTGTAGTTTGGTCGTAGCTACCTGATGAGTAGATCGAACTTCTTGTTTTGAGATTATCTGTACGAAACCAAACTACCCACAGAAAACGCAAGGAAAGGTTTTCATTTTAAGAGTCAAAATACATTTTGTATTAACTCTCGGGTTAAAGTACGGGGGGGGGGGGGGGATTTTGATATTTCTACTTTTTTAGTAGATATATTATAAATGACTGACCTCTTCATTTTTCTGATTGACAAGTCGAAAATGTTGTGAATGCCATTATTATTAATATATTGTGTCTATAAAAAGCCGAAAGAATCTTATTGAATATGTTTTAGTTATAATGCTTATGATTTGCTATGAAAATTCATTCTTAATTCTGTTGCGGTCGAATGAGATTCTAAGATGATTTTTAGATCTGGCCAATTAGGATAGAGCTTCACTGATTTTCAGAAAATTGAACAAGTGCGGTGGAGGAGTTCTGAAATGAAATGTGACCAATTAAGAATGAGTTTGGCTAATTCTGAACCGATTAAGTTGGAATTCGACATTTTAAAATCATTTTTTGATGAACTTTTTCTAAACTGATTTGATGAAATTGGGTAAAACTAGTTTCTCATCTTTTGAAATGGAAAACCAAAAATATTGTTTGCAAATAAAATATTTTATGCATAAAATATCACTATCATTCCATGAAGTCGGTAATTTTGCGAATACTAACACTTTCCCGGGAAAAACGAGAATAACTGGCCCAGTACAACTGGCGTTTCTTTCGGCGCTTGCGATTGGTGATAGTCATGAATACGTTGCTTTGACTTTGGAATGCATAATTTTTGGGTCGATACATCTTTCTTATTACGGTATTATAGGCGGGCATGGAGCAATGAAATGTGAAAGTAAAATGTGTAAAATGGACCTATCAATGTGTATGCTTGATTGCGTAAGTTAGGATGTAGAAAGGAAACTATGAACCAGTTGGGAGTGTCTCGGGTCCCAGAATAAATTGCATAAATTCCTTAGACTTAGTTACCGTGATGGTTTCTTATGTATGTTTAAGGGTTGAATTGCGAGAACACAACAGCGCCACCGCAGTCTCAAATAAAACAAAAGATATATTCAAAATCACAGATGATTCACAGAGTGGGTTAGTTAGTTTCTATCTAGCTAGTATTTACTTCCAACATATTGGTAAGTCAGAGAATTATTTACAGAAGCTTGATAATATTATGAATGAATCTCAAAAATCCGCCAGTTATATCTTAACTGGTGACCTTAACGATAATTCCCAACTTAGGCATACAAAATGCGCAACCAGGAAAGGTACTCTTCTTGAAGAGTTTGTCGCTAAAAGTGGCCTCTTTATTATTAAGGTCAGCTAAGCATGTACAGCTAAAAAGAGGGGAATCTTATTTTGACTTAATAATAATGACGAACGATTAAATTCATCATTGTTAAGCTTTGCCAGGAGTGGAGAAAACAAATATTTGACGGTCTTTTCCCCGCTCAAACTTACATATAGGGTTTTAATTAGTGTAATTTGTTAAAAGAAAAATCAACAACATATGGCCACTGTGTAACTATCTTTACATTGAACAAAGATGTTCCAAAAACCTAGAAATATCCTCCGATATCGTGAAATCTCGTTAGTGAAATGGGAAAACTTCAACTATGGCCCCGTTAGGAAACTGTGTTCATACACTAACACCAGTTTTGAATAAAAATGTCTGGAAAGTCACGAGATGTAGAGCAGAAAAAACCAATCCACACAAAGAAAATGCCAACGAATCTCGCTTGACACTTGGTTTCAATTTAACAATGTCAACTGAAATACGACGAAGGTTGTAGCTGATTCATTACCAATGACTAGATTATTTAAAACACATTGTAAATACATACTCCATTGATTCCTCGTTCTGAGCAGACCGTACCTTTGAAAATCGATTTTTCTCCCATACTTTTAACCAATGATATCTACAGGGGAAAGAATCCATTAGCCGTTATTCTACACTTTCTTTTACGAAATCTTTTACGGTCGAACCTATTCATAATTATAATATCCAGCAATTACAAAAATGGCCTGATAAAATCGAAAGGCTTAACGATATTTTAAGATCCCAATTAAGTTTAAATCAGCTTAACAATAAAAAATATGCATAAATTATCTCCATAATACCGGCGTATTATAACTACCGGGCGACACGCTAATAACTACTGATATAGACCGACTGTATCATTAACTATAAATAATAAAAATTGAACATCAGAAACAAGTACATAAATAGTTCATATTGGAAAACAAAATAATAGGAAATAGCAATAATCGTTGGAGCTTCCCATTATTGATGAAGCCAACAAAATTGAACTCCTGTGATAAGTCACCGTTAACTATGTATTTCTACTTCCAAATTTATCGGATATCATTGAAAAGCTTCAGTGCTTTGTAATCTAAAGACCCGACGTTCCGGGTTATGAGCGGGGAAATCTTACTTAATTAACACAATTATGCTATAAAATATAAACCGGGTTCTCAAAACAGAAACGCCAACGTATTGGGCCAAATAAAATATGCTATCTCCGATAAAGTATTAACCGAAATCATCAAACGCAGTGCAATTAATAGATCACAATCTCGAAAATAATATATAGATGTACAGTCACACGGAAATTTGATAGATGTCAACGAGAAAACTGAAAAGCGCCTGATATAATTTTCTCTGAAAATTTAGAATTAGGAAACGAAAGTCAATTTGAAAATCCGATATTTTTTGCAGCAGTCGCTGCAAAAGCTAAATTAATCGGATAGATTTAAGCCTGAATTCCATTGTGAAAAATAGTTTGTCAGTCAAAATAAAGTGAGATAAAAATATATAATCGGTAGTTGTGTAAATGAAACACAAAACGAAGTCAGTCAAAATTTTATTAACAAAAAATGTGTGTCTGTATTAGTGGATCGCTATAATTATGGTTGAAAAGTATCAAACCGAGATCATTTCAACTAACACATCTGCATAAATATTGTGTACGATGAAAAATATTTCTCGCACACACTAATAATTTTAATAGTATGGCGATTTTTTTAAAAATAAAATTCTGATATGAGTATTAATAATAATTAATTTGTTAGATTATTTTGAAACGAGGAAATAATTAAATTAACACTAATATCTAATTTTGTTTAACAATTCTTGGTTATGTTTTTGTTTGCTGTCAAAATGTGTAAATCAAATTTTGCTATAAAAAAACAATCACAAAATATTTTGTCTTTGTCACTCTGATGGATTATTTTTGTTTTGTCTCTTTCTAACTTCCAATCAGTTCATACCATGTTTACATTAGTATGTATAATAAAATTATGTAGCAAACAAGTCTCGCCATGTGAACTCAAATTTAAATATTTTATCGCATACTTTTTTGATATTTCGGTAAAGCATGTATCAAAAAAGTATTAGTATAAAACGTTTTACAAATCGCAAAGTTAAGCCCCAATTCCATTGTGAAAAATTGACTGATACCACATTTACATTAAGCGTGATTTACTCGTTCCAACAATGTTTCCCAACAAAAAATGAAGAGATTGGTATATCGTGAATCTCATTTTACAGACAATAACAAATATAGCAACAAAAACAATTTTGTTGGAGCTTTTTTAAATTTTGTTTCCATAAACAAAAAATGTTGATTATAAAATATACCTACTCGACCCAAGTATATTTTATGGAAACAAACAACACAATATTACGATTCAAAATTAAATTAAAAGTTACGTTCCAAAAGTTTTCATTTTTTGGCTAAAGTCGTAAAATTGATAAATAAAGTAGTATGTATCACCACGGCATTCGTCAAAAATTACATTAACGATTTTATACCGCTAAAAAATTATAGCATGCCCGACATTTTTGTTTTATACTATAGATCATGTTTTCCGAAAGAGGCAGGACCAAAAGAAGAATTTTAGTGTTATATGTTTGCCGAGAGATGTTACTAATTGGCAGTATTTGTAGAATAGTAGGTAATTTTTTTTAACAGACGACAACAGCGTTCTAAATTGAAAATGAAATATGTGTGTATAGGCGTGTTTGTGACCAACTAACACAATTTTAATTTGTTTATTTAAACAACACAAATATTTCAAATTATTCAATTATTAATAACAATTCATATTATAAATATAAATGATCACAAATAAAATGTCTTGTTGCCAACATGCACAAAAATGCTTTTGTTTTAAAAATTTGGGACAGTAAAAGCCAAAGAAGTTGAACATAATAGAGTGGAAACAATTTGTTCCCCTATAATAAACTTTCTACTTCACGTGAAGCCAGTTGGAGAGGGACAATATATAAAAAATGCATATGGTTGGTCTTATTTGTATTATAAAATATTAATATATATATACAGGGTGTTCGGCACATGGACCGACACAATTTTTTGGGGAATTGGTTGGGTCATTAGCTAGTTTTCACCCATACGACCCTACGTCCTAAGTGACACGGTAACTGAGATATGAATTTTTTTCGTTTTTTATTTAAATTACCTGAAATTTCGCATTTAGATCGTCATATTTTTTTTGTTTGTGATTGTAATAGCACGAAATAACTTTTGTTGTATTCTGCAATGAATTTTTATTCTAAATAAATCACTATTTGGTACAAATGGCTTCAAGAAAATAAATTATATGAGCTTCGAAAATCTTGAAAATGTGTAAATGTATGAAAAATTTCTACTTCTAAATTCAATATAAAAAAAAATAAACATTATTTTGAACATAGGTTTGTTTTAAAAAGTTGTCTAGTTTATACTCTTTCCAACGGTATGCTACATGTTGGAGAAATTATTTATAGTATGGTCAAAATAAGAGATAGAAGTTGTTAGGGTCAAGAAAATTTCATTTTATCTTTATTATGTTTTTATTAAATATGAGTTATAATATTTGTTCGAATTGTTCTCCTCTACTCCGTATGCATGCACGACACATTTTCCTTATTTCAAATGTTATTGTGCGAAGTCGCATTTCTCTTTTCATTATTTCAAATGCAGCTGTTTCGCTCTATTAAAATTTCTCGTGAGGGCACCTCTGTTACATAAACCATTTCCTTTGCACGTCCCCAGACGTAAAAATCGAGCGGTGCCAGGGACGTAGGGTCGTATGGGTGAAAACTAGCTAATGACCCAACCAACTACCCAAAAAATTGTGTCGGTCCATGTGCCGAACACCCTGTATTATTGTATTACTGAAATTGTAACCAGATTGTATATACATAAGTATAAAGTTGGTAAATAAATAAATGAATCCTAATTCCCAGAAAATTCCTAAAAATGCCTAAAAATTCCCAAAAAATTCCCAGAAAATGCCCAAGAATTTCCAAAAATTCCAAAGAAATTCCAAAAATTCCCAGAAAATGACCAAGAAATTCCAAAAATTCCCAGAAAATTCTGGGTAGTATTTTTTTGGTATTTTTTGGTTATTTTTTGTTAATTAAAAATTTCCAAAAATACCAAAAATTCCCAAAAGAGCAACAAAATACCACAAAATACCACAAAATTCCCAAAAAATTCCAAAAATTCCCAAAAAATGCCCAAGAAATTCCAAAAATTCCCAGAAAATGCCAAAGAATTTCCAAAAATTCCAAGAAAATGCCCAAGAATTTCCAAAAATTCCCAGAAAATGCCGAAGAAATTCCCAGAAAATGCCCAAGAATTTCCAAAAGTTAGCAGAAAATGCCCAAGAATTTCAAAAATATCCAGAAAACTTCCAAAAAATTTTAAAAATTCCCAGAAAATGCCCAAGAATTTCCAAAAAATTCCTGAACTTCCAAAAATTCCCAGAAAATGGCCTTGAATTTCCAAAAATTCCCAGAAAATGCCCCTGAACTTCCAAAAATTCCCAGAAAACAACCCTGAATTTCTAAAAATGCCCAGAAAATGGCCCTGAACTTCCAAAAGTTCCCAGAAAATGGCCTTGAATTTCCAAAAATTCCCAGAAAATGGCCTTGAACTTCCAAAAATTCCCAGAAAATGGCCCTGAACTTCCAAAAATTCCCAGAAAATGGCCTTGAATTTCAAAAAATTCCCAGAAAATGCCACTGAACTTCCAAAAACTCCCAGAAAATAACCCTGAATTTCTAAAAATGCCCAGAAAATGGCCCTGAACTTCCAAAAATTCCAAGAAAATGGCCCTGAACTTCCAAAAATTCCCAGAAAATAGCCCTGAATTTAAAAAGATTCCCAGAAAATGGCCTTGAACTTCCAAAAATTCCCAGAAAATGGCCTTGAATTTCCAAAAATTCCCAGAAAATAGCCCTGAACTTCCAAAAATTCCAAGAAAATGGCACTGAACTTCCAAAAATTCCTAGAAAATGGCCTTGAATTTCCAAAAATTCCCAGAAAATGGCCTTGAACTTCCAAAAATGCCCAGAAAATGGCCCTGAACTTCCAAAAATTCCCAGAAAATGCCCAAGAACTTCCAAAAATTCCCAGAAAATGGCCTTGAACTTCCAAAAATTCCCAGAAAATGGCCTTGAATTTCCAAAAATTCCCAGAAAATAGCACTGAACTTCCAAAAATTCCCAGAAAATAACACTGACCTTCCAAAAATTCCCAGAAAATGGCCTTGAATTTCCAAAAATTCCCAGAAAATGGGCTTGAACTTCCAAAAATTCCCAGAAAATGGCCCTGAACTTCCAAAAATTCCCAGAAAATGGCCTTGAATTTCCAACAATTCCTAGAAAATGGCCCTGAACTTCCAAAAATTCCCAGAAAATCGCCCTGAACTTCCAAAAATTCCCAGAAAATGCCCAAGAACTTCCAAAAATTCCCAGAAAATAGCCCTGAATTTCCAAAAATTCCCAGAAAATGGCCTTGAACTTCCAAAAATTCCCAGCAAATGGCCTTGAATTTCCAAAAATTCCCAGAAAATAGCCCTGAACTTCCAAAAATTCCCAGAAAATGGCACTGAACTTCCAAAAATTCCCAGAAAATGGCCTTGAATTTCCAAAAATTAACAGAAAATGGCCTTCAACTTCCAAAAATTCCCAGAAAATGGCCCTGAACTTCCAAAAATTCCCAGAAAATGGCCTTGAATTTCCAAAAATTCCCAGAAAATGGCCCTGAACTTCCAAAAATTCCCAGAAAATGCCCAAGAACTTCCAAAAATTCCCAGAAAATAGCCCTGAATTTCCAAAAATTCCTAGGAAATGGCCTTGAACTTCCAAAAATTCCCAGAAAATGGCCTTGAATTTCCAAAAATTCCCAGAAAATGGCCTTGAACTTCCAAAAATTCCCAGAAAATGGCCCTGAACTTCCAAAAATTACCAGATAATGGCCTTGAACTTCCAAAAATTCCTAGAAAATTGCCTTGAATTTCCAAAAATTCCCAGAAAATGGAGAAATTCAACGCCATTTTCTGGGAATTTTTGGAAATTCAAGGCCATTTGCTGGGCATTTTTGGAAGTTCAAGGCCATTTTCTGGGAATATTTGGAAATTCAAGGCCATTTTCTGGGAGTTTTTCCAAATTCAAGGCCATTTTCTGGGAATTTTGGAAGTTCTTGGGCATTTTCTGGGAGTTTTTAAAAATTCTTGGGCATTTTCTGGGAATTTTTGGAAATTCTTGGGCATCTTCTGGGAATTTTGGGATTTTTTTTGGCTTTTTCTGGGAATTTTTGAAATTTCTTTGGACGCCCCTCGATTTTTACGTCTGGGGACGTGCAAAGGAATTGGTTTATGCAACAGAGGTGCCCTCACGAGAAATTTTAATGGAGCGAATTATAGCTGCATTTGAAATAATGAAAAGAGAAATGCGACTTCGCACAATAACATTTGAAATAAGGAAAATGTGTCGTGCATGCATACGGAGTAGAGGAGAACAATTCGAACAAATATTAACTCATATTTAATAAAAACATAATAAAGATAAAATGAAATTTTCTTGACCCTGAGAACTTATTCCAAAATTTATTCTAAATGGAAAATCAGTTTTTAGGAAAACATCTGTATTTGTTACACGGACATCTATTGATAATCCATGTAATGTGAAATGTTCATTTTTTTGTGTGAAGACGGATTTTGCTCGATGTCAAACAAAATTTTTTTAGGCGTTTGTTGCTTTTTTTTACATTTGTTAATATAAACAGCAAAAATTGAACTATAAAATATACTCGACCCGAGTATATTTTATGGAAACAAAACAATCAAAATGGCGATTTGTGAAATTTTTATAGCACTTTAATTTTATTTTTAAAAATTTTAATTCAAAATTAAAATTTACGTTCGAAAAGTTTTCATTTTAGCCAAAAAAAGTGGTAATTTTGATAAATAAAGTAGAATCATCGCCCTATTAGTGAAAAATTTACAACGTCGATTTTATACCGTCAAAAAATTATAGCATGCCCGACATTTTTGTTTTATACTTGTCTCTTTCTATCGCATGAAAATTTTTTCTATTGCGCGTAGCTCTAAGTTTTAACAAAAATTGTTGGGCATCGAGCAAAAATTTTGTTCGATTCGTGTAAATCACGCTATAAAATCGATAATATATTTTTTTATAAATACGGCACTGATACTAGTTTATTTATCAAAATTATTGCTTTTTAGGGTAAAATGAAAAAATTTCGAACGTACATTTTATTTTATTATTCAAATTTTTGTAAAATATAATAAAGCGCTATTAAAATTTCACAAATCGCCGTTTTTATTGTGTTTGTTGCTATAAAATATTATACGTACATTACATATCCAGTAGGAAAGTCATTAGAGACACATTAACGACTCGTCAATGATAGTCATACAAGACATGTATATAGAATTTTATTAAAAAGTGGTACTCGATTTCGTGTGTGACTTGTCTGTTATGCTCATGACATATCATTGAAGAAAGTGTGGCATATCTGAAACGAATACTATTTAACTTATCATTTGTGATTATTTAAATACGGTTAATATGAGAATCATAAGTTACATGTCTGAGAAGATTTAAGAAGTTTAAGGAATAAAGTAGTGCAATAAGTTGAAAATTAAACGTTTAGCCTAACAGAAAAATGTACTTCAATTGTAACAAATATTAGCTGCATTTTTTGTACGCTTAGTGATCCGGATCAGATCAAAGTTTACATTAAAAACAACAACAAGCATTTTACAAATTTCTGTTTTTGGATAAAAATTTTGATCCGGGTAGTGGTTTTTATTGCTTGTCGTTTCATGAAACATGATGTCATCCGGATCAGATCAAACGTCAAGAAAAGCGGCTATTATAGATAATATTCCAGATGGACTGACAAAAAAGTGGTCAATTTAGAGAGCTGTTCAAAATGGGTTACTTTTGAAAGTTTTACTGTGTTGCTTTTTTGGGTTCACCAGGATATGACACCTAATAACCACTGTTTAATTGTAATTTAAAATTCGATTTATGAAAATAATTTTTCGCGATTATAACTTATAGCTTAGTATGTCTATCCTTCCTTTAGCCGATGCATACTGTTTTTTTTTCTTTTTTCGTTGTATTATATTCCACAATAATTATACCCTACATAACCCGGTTAAGAACAATGTAATTAATCGGAAAGGTGTTCATTCCAAATCGGACTCAAATAAACAAATTCAGAAAGTTTCTCGCCGTTATAAATCCGGCATAAATTTTATGAGAACAAAACGCTGATTGCGGGAACGTTGTTTCAACATAAATTGTATGATTTGATCAGTTCTTCAAAAACGAGAAAAATAAACATATCCAAAAGTGTATCTACAAAATTTATTAAAATCATTTTATTGATTTACCGCTACGAAAATTGGTGGTTGCTAGTATTTTGAATTAAATTTGTGACTAGCGAACTAGTCGTATGTAACATCGATTTTCGTTGTGTTTCGAAAAGGACTTTAATTTTGAGATGATTGAAATATCCTCGAGGCCCATTCCTCACCATATTTATGAAAATTAACCATCAATCAGCATCAAGCCTGAAAGAGGATATTTAGCAGGTGGAAATATCGCCACTAAAACTGAAGCCTGCCTAAATGTCACAACCTGCGGTGCATTAAAGAAAAAGGAATTGGTTGTTTCTTGTAAAATTTTGATTTTTCATTTTTAATCAAAGATTATTTAAAAAAACATCTATTCCGGAATTGATTCCAGAATTCCGGAAATTCGAAAATTCTGGAATCATATTTTTGGCAAAAATTGTTTGCCCTAATTATTATTGATACAAATATTAACCTTACGTCGGTGAAATCCTTAGTTATAATAGTATGTTATTTTTACCCAGTTGTGACAGTTTGAAAAAGTTATTGATATGTTTTCTGGCATGCTTAATCATCAAGATTTTATGGCATTCGAGAATTGTCTAGCTAAAAAAAATAATTTTTTTATATTATTATATGATAGGGCTAGCTAGCACTGACAAAGCATCAATAACGGCTGGGATTGTTCAAAGAGTAAAAGCAACATTTTTGTCGATTTTTTTTTGTGGATTGTACGTGCGTGCCACTGTGCTTCTAAAAATATCAAAGGCTCAAAATATTACTCGATTATTCCCAATTTCAAAATGAGTTTAATTTACAAAATTATAAAATTTTGAAGCAATGTAAAACTCGGTGGCTGCCTTTTGAAGAATGAAGCATTTAAGTTATAATTAATATTTTATTTGTCTATATTAAAACAATTAAATGACATCAAAAAAAAATTTCCAATCCGAGAAATCCGAAATTCACAATGTTTCAAAGAAGCTTTAAAACAATTTGATTATTTTGGATAGATTAATCTAAAAGTTGATGTTAGCGATGTAACAAATCATCTTCCAATTATTTCTGTTTTTCTCGCTTAAGTTTTAAGAACTGGACGAACTTTTTTTTCTGGATGATACATCTATAGGTTCAAACGTAAAGAAAAATATTATTTGTTTTTATGTTGAGTTTTGTTTACAAATAAATAAAAGATTTTATGTGAGAGACAATAAACTAGAAATTTTTAAATATTGCAATCTTATTCCCCTTCCTATTCCCCTTTGTTAGTTAAAAATCCCTTTTAGAAACCAAATACATATTGAAATTGAAACTTTAAATTATCAGTGGCGAATTCGACTCTGAAGACAGAGGATTTTTTCCAATTTAGTTCTGTTTCAGTAAAATCTGCAACGTGTTGTTTACTGTCCAAATGAAGAATTTAGTTTAAACTTCATTGGACTGAGGTGAAAAACAGTAGGTAGATTAGCTTCGAATAATAAAAAATTTGCATATTGTTTTACGTTTCGGTACCTTGTTAACGTGTTAAACAATAATACGAGATGGTTCGACAAATTCAATTTCCTCTTGTCTAAACGTGCTTTATTATAAAAAAAATATTATTTTCATCATTGAAACGATTCCCATAAAAATATTTCGCGCGCAAAATTAAAAATGATATACGAGAATTTATAAATACAGCTTACATTTATTTTATGATTTATTGCCGGTTTCTCTTTTCTGCTAAACAGATATTCGTTGAAGAGAAACATAATGTAGGTATATCCGTATATGAACGCCAAGTTTCCAAAATGCAGGGTAAAATATTGAGAATTTTTATTAAAACTGTAAAGTTACTTTGAGAAATTTGTCGCTTAGAAGTGGAATGAAAGGTGGATCATCTAATTATGATTTACCGTTAGTCAATGAATTCAATATTATTTGTAGACATTTAACGAAAATTCTCGTGGATTTTACAATCACTGGGATAATTAAAGTGAAAATTACTAACTTTACATAGTTGAATATCACATAACTTCAAGAAAACATAAAATTAAATGTTGCCAGATAGGCATCAATCTCATTCTGGTTTACCATTACTCAATGAGTACAGGTGGAACTGATCAGGTTTTTGAATTTTCAGAAATTAAATTTTTTGAAAAGTTTCAAATTAATTAAAAAAATCAAATTTATTATACCACAAATCGTTAAATCATTTTACATTTCAGTATTCAACATTAATAAGTAGAAGACAATTAGAAAAATTGAGCCGAAATCTATCAATGATCCAGTAAAAAAATATTAAGAAAATTACCAAGATCTTAAATTTGAATAAAATCCATTACACTTCATTAGAAGTATATTTACATAATTACGGTCGACTTAGTTAAAGTAAAAAAATTTAGACATCATCAACGAGAAGAAGCAAAAGAAGCAGAAAAAATTAATAAAATATTCTTATCGCAGTACAACAACAGTTTTGATTAATTTCCTACTTCATTGATATTCCACATGAAAATTCGATTTAACTTTTCTTCGTTGCTTTATAAATTTTTCTTCAATTTTTTTTTATTTTCGTTGAATTTACTTTCTCATTATGTGTTCACCGATAAAGCTTTTGCCTTAATATATAATCTTGTAAAATGAAAATTATCTGCCAAAATTAAGTTATAAATTCATAATGAAACGGTAAAATAAATAAAGAAATTTGTACTCAGTTTTTGATGCCAAACACAATCCATTTTGTGCACAATGTATGACTGGACGACTAAACATTTCAGATAATCAGTGTTATTGATTTTTATAAATTCGTTTGTAAAATATTATTGGCGACTTGAATATAAAAAGGGTAGAAGAGTTTTAACTATTTTTAAGATTTGTTGCCAGCTAAAATTTGTAAATTACAGATTTTTTCAAGTAACATTTAGTATGAGGATTATCTATTTTGCTTTTAAAGGACGCAACGATTTATTGCGGTTGGTTGAGCACGTTCTTGGTACGTGAAGATATCTAGATATATCGAGATAGACGATATATTGCGACATGGTCGAATATTTGTGTATGTATAGTAGGGTAAAGGTTAAAGCAGACAAATAATTTTTCTTTCAACAGTTCATTGTCGTCCATTTAACTTGAAATAAATATAAATTGTTAGTTCGACAAAATGTTTGGGTCGTCATTATTATACGGGTATTTAAACAAACCTAATGCTTAAAAAAGATTAATGAACAATTTTTAACGATTACTGTTATTTGAGATTTTATTTGATTTTATACGACGTCTCTATACCGTTCATCTTATGTCAACGATACGTACCTTAACCTTTAGATATAATTGGTTGAATTATGCAATCGTTTCGATGTCGATTTTAATTGCAACGTTATTTGAAATAATAAAGCCCAATTTATTAAAAATATTATTTACAATTAAACTTTAGTTAACTGCTTTAATTTCAAATTATAACTAATCGTATACGTAAAAGCTTAAAATTAGTTTCGAGCTTTTACAACTCGCTTTAGGTAAATAGATAAAAGCTATAAATGAAAAGTAATTTGAAATAGTAGACTAAAGCGACGGTAAAAATTTGTGAAAACATGAAAATTAATTTTATAACAAAACTTTCCCCCATGTCACCTTACAATTTGAAATAGTTGTGGGTGTCCTTTTTGTTCCTTTGAGTAAGGACCGACGAAATACATTTTCGCACCACATTACAATTTTTTTTGGGGAGAAAATGAGTTTTGTTTGAAAAAAAAAAATTCAATTAAATTTCGGGGTTTCATGTTGTGTGGTTCTATAAATAGAAAGAAACATAAGCCTTTTATGCCCGAGAAAATGTAAGACTTGATTTTTATTTGTTTTTTATTGAGTTGCTGAAGGTAGGTAAAGTTCCGATGTAGGCATCAAGCTTTTTTTTCTTGAGCTTAGAAAAATTAATCTATGCGGTTTGGTGGCTTAGACGCTTACTTTTAAGGTTCAAGATTAGTTTCCTAATTCATCTTAGAAAAATGCAACTTGTTGCAAGTTGCAATGTTAACCAAAATGTACATTTTGCACAAGTAATCTGGAATATCCTTTTAAGACCCAAGTATACCTCTGTATCGGATTTATATTTAAATGAATTAAGCTACAAATCAGGCAATAACACGACAACCAATCGTTGTCAAAGGATCAGAAGAATAAAACTAAAATCAGATTATTATCAGACAATTAAATTTTATTATTTGGTTTCGTTGTAAATCTTTTAAGCTCATTCTTGTGATTTACAATATCCCATACTACGGTAATTTCATCTCCAAGAGTATTTTAATGAAATTTAATTAAATTAAATCTTAATGAAATTCACAAACAAAATAGGGTGAAAATTAAATAAACAGTTCTGAAGCATCAGATTTAATCGTTAATCTTCAACATCTAACTACTAAACAAATTTATATATTTAAGCTGTTTAATATAAGTTGAGAAGAAAGAATTTGCTTTACTATTGAAAACTAATTCACAATAAAATTTGCATATATAGTATGTCGCATAAAATTAATATGTTAATTATAAAATGACAGCAACTTAACAGGGAGTTGCAGATAAAACTTTTCCATCGTCTCATCCCGTATTTATTCATTTCCGCTTGTTAAAGTGGATTTGAATATTGAAATAATTTAAATATAAATATAAATTTCAGATTAAACTTTTCGTATATAGTACTTTCACAAAAAAAAAAGTTGGTACGGTAGAATGAGATTACAAACGATAGTTTTCACCCAGAATATTTTTTTTTTTTTTGGCATCTCAATCCAACCAACACACAAAAGAAAACTTTACAAACATAACTTTGTATTTGCATTGAGTAAAAAAGGAAAAATGTTAACTAGATTTTCATAAAATCTTTTGTCAGATATGAACAAGATGAAGAAACTAAACAAGTTTACACAAACACATGGGAAAGTAAATAACGGAAATGAGAGTTTTCTTGTTCGCTGTTGTTATGTCGAGTTAGTATGTCTAACAGTGTTCTTGGAAAGATTTATTTTAGTTGCTCTTGTGTATATTGTATACAGACGAGCTTTTAAATATTTAAATTTGCAAAAGATTATTGTTGGAAAATTATTTCTTTTCATTTTTGTATTATTGTTTGTTGTTGTCGAAAGAGGATAATGGAAATTATATTAAAATTAAACTGTTTTTTTGTTTGTAGCATTAATCTAACTATTAAAAGCAATGGATACTTAAAAGTGTAAAGTATTTATGTAAAGATTAACAATTCACTAACTTGAAATCCTTTCGGAAACATTTTTTTGTAATTACACCCATAATCTTTAGTACTTTAATTAATTTTTAGATAATTATGTATATTCTTGTATTAACAAGCAATACAAATGTATCTTAAGTAACAGAAAGGAATAGAGAAAAGTTTTAGATGTACAATTTTTACACATCAACATGAACTTTTTACGCTTCAAATTGAACCTGTTATAATTCAAATTCAACCTTTTGCAAATTATATTAAGAATTATAAAGATCAAAATATTTTTTGATACCAAACGTTTTAGCAACGTACTCGTAGATTTATTAAATAAATCAAATTATTTTATTCATTTCGTCGATTTATGGTATTCAATCGGCATAACTCAAAATTAATTACCTATAAGTCGTTTACTTTTCCACCAAAAAAAAAAAAAAAAAAAGGAATGGATTTTCACAATTTGATTTACCAATCACTTGTGAATCAGATTGTCTAAAATTCATTCTGTTTTTTAAGTAGGTGGGAAACTACATATATAGATTTTCTTGAACACAATCGAAGTGTGAAATATTAGCGAAATGGGCTACAATAAAGAATAGGTCAGAGCGATTTTTCAGGTTATTTTTACTAACTTTCAGGTTATTCACAACCGCAACCAATTCTGATCTGGCTCCTGAATTACTCCCGCATTCTCAACTTTAGATCGTAGTATTGTGCTCACGTTAGACTGTTTGCAATTTCCTCATCACCAGAATTCTCATCAGATAGTAAATCGTATTCAACTCTTCGAATATTATAGCCGTATTTCTTAATCGACAAGGTTTTCGGGTTGCATCAGAGTCGTAAGATTCAATACATTATATCCCATGCACCTCTTTTCGATTTTATAAGCCAAATCAATATTCGCGTCATTTTATTTATATGCTTAACCAAATTTAACAAATTTTGACATTTTGTATATAACTAATATTTTATTAACACAATTATTGTATTTTTGCGTACAATGCAAAATAGGCGTACAAATAATTCTTGTGCCACTTAAAAATGTAACTACTATATGAATGGTATATTTTAGCAGTTACTACTTTGTAACTCGCGACTTATGTTGTGTCAGTAATTTTTTCAGTAATAATTTCAATTTAAACCATTTCAGTTCAGTTTTCGAAGTTTTTTCCAAAACAAATTAAACATCTTTTAAACCAAATAAACATTTTTCGAAACCAACCAAAATGTTTTCAAAATAAAATAAAACTATCAAGTCATAAGAAACTTCACAAAATAGTTTTGTTTCAATGAAGGAGCTACCGATCAAATGTCTGTGAAGTTAGCATGAAAAACAAGCAATGGCAACACCAATGGTTTACATCTTTAATGTTCTACTTTTAGTACAAATCAGCACGAAAATGGTTTAAGAATTAGCTAAATAGTAAAATTTTACATGACATAAAGGAACAACACAAATACATTTTTAAATATAAGTTTAAATATTTGAAAAATAAAACAGAAAAATACTTTTCAATTTTGAAAAACATTTCAGGACCCAGAATGATCCGAACCAAATAATATATTCCTTTAAAAACAGTTTTTTTTTGTTTTAGGTAAAGCCATCCTAATATTCCAACCAGTAATTTTTTCCCATAGATTTGATTTCCTCATAAAGAACATCTATTTATAATATTACAAAGGAATTTTTAGAATTATCTAATGACCCATTCAAAATGGGTTGGCATGGGATACTTCAAATTAAAAAATTTTCAGATAATTAATCAATAATTACTAAGGTCTTTTGAATTAATGAACCGTTAATTTGTCAACCTCAGTTGATATTTCATTGTATAGGCCGATCATTTATCATGTTCCATGGCAAAATTCAGAAATTTCGTATGACCCCTTCAAAAGTTATAAACGGTAACTTCAACTTTCAAACATTTTTTATGAACGTTAAACCACAAGTACTAATTGCTTTTGACTTAATGAACCGTTAATTTGTCAACCTTTTGTTATTTCATTATACAGGACGAACATTTACCATATTCCATGGCAAAATTCAAAAATTTCGTATGACCCCCTCAAAAGTTATAAACAATTTAGTATTATATTCTGCGAAAGAGCCGCGACATATTCTGGAAAAAAATTGAGAGCAGTTCTTTAAAATTATTTTTGAAAAGGGGGAATTTACTGCTCTTTCTAGTAATATATTCTGGAAAAGAGCCGAGACATATTCTGGAAAAAAATTGAGAGAAGTTCTTTAAAAATATTTTGGAAAAGGGGAAATTTACTGCTCTTTCTAGTAATATATTCTGCTAAAGAGCCGAAACATATTCTGGAAAAAAATTGAGAGAAGTTCTTTAAAAATATTTTGGAAAAGGGGAAATTTACTGCTCTTTCTAGTATTATATTCTGGAAAAGAGCCGAGACATATTTTGGAAAAAAATTGAGTGAAGTTCTTTAAAAATATTTTGGAGAAGAAGGAATTTACAGCTCTTTCTAGTAATATATTCTGAAAAAGAGCCGAAACATATTCTGGAAAAAAATTGAGAGAAGTTCTTTAAAAATATTTTGGAAAAGGGAAATTTACTGATCTTTCTAGTAATATATTCTGGAAAAGAGCCGAGACATATTTTGGAAAAAAATTGAGAGAAGTTCTTTACGAATATTTTGGAGAAGGGGGAATTTACTGCTCTTTCTAGTAATATATTCTGCTAAAGAGCCGAAACATATTCTGGAAAAAAATTGAGAGAAGTTCTTTAAAAATATTTTGGAAAAGGGGAAATTTACTGCTCTTTCTAGTATTATATTCTGGAAAAGAGCCGAGACATATTCTGGAAAAAAATTGAGAGAAGTTCTTTACGAATATTTTGGAGAAGGGGGAATTGACTGCTCTTTCTAGTAATATATTCTGCTAAAGAGCCGAGACATATTCTGGAAAAAAATTGAGAGAAGTTCTTTAAAAATATTTTGGAAAATGGGAAATTTACTACTATATCTAGTAATATATTCTGGAAAAGAGCCGAGACATATTCTGGAAAAAATTGAGAGGAGTTCCTTAAAAATATTTTTGAAAAAGGGGAATTTACTGCTCTTTCTAGTAATATATTCTGGAAAAGAGCCGAGACATATTTTGGAAAAAAAATTGAGGGAAGTTCTTTGCAAATATTTTGGAGAAGAAGGAATTTACTGCTCTATCTAGTAATCGAGCCGAGACATATTCTGGAAAAAAATTGAGAGAAGTTCCTTAAAAATATTTTGGAAAAGGGGAAATTTATTGCTCTTTCTAGTATTAGATTCTGAAAAAGATCCGAGACATATTCTGGAAAAAAATTGGAGGAGTTCTTTAAAAATATTTTTGAAAATGGAGAATTTACTGCTCTATCTAGTAATATATTCTGGAAAAGAGCCGAGACATATTCTGGAAAAAAATTGAGAGAAGTTCTTTAAAAATATTTTGGATAAGGGGGAATTTATTGCTCTTTCTAGTAATATATTCTGGAAAAGAGCCGAGACATATTTTGGAAAAAAGTTAAGAGAAGTTCTTTAATAATATTTTGGAAAAGGGGGAATTTTCTGCTCTTTCTAGTATTACATTCTGAAAAAGAGCCGAGACATATTCTAGAAAAAAATTGAGAGGAGTTCTTTAAAAATATTTTGGAAAATGGAGAATTTACTGCTCTTTCTAGTAATATATTCTGGAAAAGAGCCGAGACATATTTTGGAAAAAAATTGAGAGAAGTTCTTTAAATATATTTTGGAGAAGGAGGAATTTACTGCTCTTTCTAGTAATATATTCTGGAAAAGAGCCGAGACATATTTTGGAAAAAAAATTGAGAGAAGTTCTTTACAAATATTTTGGAGAAGGAGGAATTTACTGCTCTTTCTAGTATTATATTCTGAAAAAGAGCCGAGACATATTCTGGAAAAAATTGAGAGGAGTTCTATAAAAATATATTGGCAAAGGGGAATTTACTGCTCTTTCTAGTATTATATTCTGGAAAGAGCCGAGACATATTCTGGAAAAAAATTGAGAGGAGTACTTTAAAAATATTTTGGAAAAGGGGCCATTTACTGCTGTTTCTAGTATTATTTTCTGGAAAAGAGCCGAGACAAATTCTGGGAAAAAATTGAGAGAAGTTCTTTAAAAATATTTTGGAAAAGGGGAAATTTACTGCTCTTTCTACTATATATTCTGGAAAAGAGCCGAGACATATTCTGGAAAAAAATTGAGAGGAAATATTTAAAAATATTTTGAAAAGGGGGAATTTACAGCTCTTTCTAGTAATATATTCTGGAAAAGAGCCCAGACATATTCTGGAAAAAAATTGAGAGAAGTTCTTTAAAAATATTTTGGAAAAGGGGAAATTTACTGCTCTTTCTAGTATTATATTCTGGAAAAGAGCCGAGACATATTCTGGAAAAAAATTGAGAGGAGTTCTTTAAAAATATTTTTGAAAAGGGGGAATTTACTGCTCTTTCTAGTAATATTTTCTGGAAAAGAGCCCAGACATATTCTGGAAAAAAATTGAGAGGAGTACTTTAAAAATATTTTGGAAAAGGGGAAATTTACTGCTCTTTCTAGTAATATATTCTGGAAAAGAGCCGAGACATATTTTGGAAAAAAATTGAGAGAAGTTCTTTAAAAATATTTTGGAAACGGGGAAATTTACTGCTCTTTCTAGTAATATATTCTGGAAAAGAGCCCAGACATATTCTGGAAAAAAATTGAGAGGAGTTCTTTAAAAATATTTTGGAAAGAGGGAAATTTACTGCTCTTTCTAGTAATATATTCTGGAAAAGAGCCGAGACATATTTTGGAAAAAAATTGAGAGAAGTTCTTTAAAAATATTTTGGAAACGGGGAAATTTACTGCTCTTTCTAGTAATATATTCTGGAAAAGAGCCCAGACATATTCTGGAAAAAAATTGAGAGGAGTACTTTAAAAATATTTTGGAAAAGGGGAAATTTACTGCTCTTTCTAGTAATATATTCTGGAAAAGAGCCCAGACATATTCTGGAAAAAAATTGAGAGGAGTACTTTAAAAATATTTTGGAAAAGGGGAAATTTACTGCTCTTTCTAGTAATATATTCTGGAAAAGAGCCGAGACATATTTTGGAAAAAAATTGAGAGAAGTTGTTTAAAAATATTTTGGAAACGGGGAAATTTACTGCTCTTTCTAGTAATATATTCTGGAAAAGAGCCCAGACATATTCTGGAAAAAAATTGAGAGGAGTACTTTAAAAATATTTTGGAAAAGGGGAAATTTACTGCTCTTTCTAGTAATATATTCTGGAAAAGAGCCGAGACATATTTTGGAAAAAAATTGAGAGAAGTTCTTTAAAAATATTTTGGAAACGGGGAAATTTACTGCTCCTTCTAGTAATATATTCTGGAAAAGAGCCGAGACATATTCTGGAAAAAAATTGAGAGGAAATATTTAAAAATATTTTGAAAAGGGGGAATTTACTGCTCTTTCTAGTAATATATTCTGGAAAAGAGCCCAGACATATTCTAGAAAAAAATTGAGAGAAGTTCTTTAAAAATATTTTGGAAAAGGGGAAATTTACTGCTCTTTCTAGTATTATATTCTGGAAAAGAGCCGAGACATATTCTGGAAAAAAATTGAGAGGAAATATTTAAAAATATTTTGAAAAGGGGGAATTTACTGCTCTTTCTAGTAATATATTCTGGAAAAGAGCCCAGACATATTCTGGAAAAAAATTGAGAGAAGTTCTTTAAAAATATTTTGGAAAAGGGGAAATTTACTGCTCTTTCTAGTATTATATTCTGGAAAAGAGCCGAGACATATTCTGGAAAAAAATTGAGAGGAGTTCTTTAAAATTATTTTGGAAAAGGGAAAATTTACTGCTTTTTCTAGTATTATATTCTGGAAAAAAATTGAGAGGAGTTCTTTAAAAATATTTTGAAAAGGGGGAATTTACTGCTCTTTCTAGTATTATATTCTGGAAAAGAGCCGAGACATATTCTGGAAAAAAATTGAGAGGAGTTCTTTAAAAATATTTTTGAAAAGGGGGAATTTACTGCTCTTTCTAGTATTATATTCTGGAAAAGAGCCGAGACATATTCTGGAAAAAAATTGAGAGGAGTACTTTAAAAATATTTTGGAAAAGGGGCCATTTACTGCTCTTTCTAGTATTATTTTCTGGAAAAGAGCCGAGACAAATTCTGGGAAAAAATTGAGAGAAGTTCTTTAAAAATATTTTGGAAAAGGGGAAATTTACTGCTCTTTCTACTATATATTCTGGAAAAGAGCCGAGACATATTCTGGAAAAAAATTGAGAGGAAATATTTAAAAATATTTTGAAAAGGGGGAATTTACAGCTCTTTCTAGTAATATATTCTGGAAAAGAGCCCAGACATATTCTGGAAAAAAATTGAGAGAAGTTCTTTAAAAATATTTTGGAAAAGGGGAAATTTACTGCTCTTTCTAGTATTATATTCTGGAAAAGAGCCGAGACATATTCTGGAAAAAAATTGAGAGGAGTTCTTTAAAAATATTTTTGAAAAGGGGGAATTTACTGCTCTTTCTAGTAATATTTTCTGGAAAAGAGCCCAGACATATTCTGGAAAAAAATTGAGAGGAGTACTTTAAAAATATTTTGGAAAAGGGGAAATTTACTGCTCTTTCTAGTAATATATTCTGGAAAAGAGCCGAGACATATTTTGGAAAAAAATTGAGAGAAGTTCTTTAAAAATATTTTGGAAACGGGGAAATTTACTGCTCTTTCTAGTAATATATTCTGGAAAAGAGCCCAGACATATTCTGGAAAAAAATTGAGAGGAGTTCTTTAAAAATATTTTGGAAAGAGGGAAATTTACTGCTCTTTCTAGTAATATATTCTGGAAAAGAGCCGAGACATATTTTGGAAAAAAATTGAGAGAAGTTCTTTAAAAATATTTTGGAAACGGGGAAATTTACTGCTCTTTCTAGTAATATATTCTGGAAAAGAGCCCAGACATATTCTGGAAAAAAATTGAGAGGAGTACTTTAAAAATATTTTGGAAAAGGGGAAATTTACTGCTCTTTCTAGTAATATATTCTGGAAAAGAGCCCAGACATATTCTGGAAAAAAATTGAGAGGAGTACTTTAAAAATATTTTGGAAAAGGGGAAATTTACTGCTCTTTCTAGTAATATATTCTGGAAAAGAGCCGAGACATATTTTGGAAAAAAATTGAGAGAAGTTCTTTAAAAATATTTTGGAAACGGGGAAATTTACTGCTCTTTCTAGTAATATATTCTGGAAAAGAGCCCAGACATATTCTGGAAAAAAATTGAGAGGAGTACTTTAAAAATATTTTGGAAAAGGGGAAATTTACTGCTCTTTCTAGTAATATATTCTGGAAAAGAGCCGAGACATATTTTGGAAAAAAATTGAGAGAAGTTCTTTAAAAATATTTTGGAAACGGGGAAATTTACTGCTCTTTCTAGTAATATATTCTGGAAAAGAGCCGAGACATATTCTGGAAAAAAATTGAGAGGAAATATTTAAAAATATTTTGAAAAGGGGGAATTTACTGCTCTTTCTAGTAATATATTCTGGAAAAGAGCCCAGACATATTCTAGAAAAAAATTGAGAGAAGTTCTTTAAAAATATTTTGGAAAAGGGGAAATTTACTGCTCTTTCTAGTATTATATTCTGGAAAAGAGCCGAGACATATTCTGGAAAAAAATTGAGAGGAAATATTTAAAAATATTTTGAAAAGGGGGAATTTACTGCTCTTTTTAGTAATATATTCTGGAAAAGAGCCCAGACATATTCTGGAAAAAAATTGAGAGAAGTTCTTTAAAAATATTTTGGAAAAGGGGAAATTTACTGCTCTTTCTAGTATTATATTCTGGAAAAGAGCCGAGACATATTCTGGAAAAAAATTGAGAGGAGTTCTTTAAAATTATTTTGGAAAAGGGAAAATTTACTGCTTTTTCTAGTATTATATTCTGGAAAAAAATTGAGAGGAGTTCTTTAAAAATATTTTGAAAAGGGGGAATTTACTGCTCTTTCTAGTATTATATTCTGGAAAAGAGCCGAGACATATTCTGGAAAAAAATTGAGAGGAGTTCTTTAAAAATATTTTTGAAAAGGGGGAATTTACTGCTCTTTCTAGTAATATATTCTGGAAAAGAGCCCAGACATATTCTGGAAAAAAATTGAGAGAAGTTCTTTAAAAATATTTTGGAAAAGGGGAAATTTACTGCTTTTTCTAGTATTATATTCTGGAAAAAAATTGAGAGGAGTTCTTTAAAAATATTTTGAAAAGGGGGAATTTACTGCTCTTTCTAGTATATATTCTGGAAAAGAGCCGAGACATATTCTGGAAAAAAATTGAGAGGAAATATTTAAAAATATTTTGAAAAGGGGGAATTTACTGCTCTTTCTAGTAATATATTCTGGAAAAGAGCCCAGACATATTCTGGAAAAAAATTGAGAGAAGTTCTTTAAAAATATTTTGGAAAAGGGGAAATTTACTGCTCTTTCTAGTATTATATTCTGGAAAAGAGCCGAGACATATTCTGGAAAAAAATTGAGAGGAGTTCTTTAAAATTATTTTGGAAAAGGGAAAATTTACTGCTTTTTCTAGTATTATATTCTGGAAAAAAATTGAGAGGAGTTCTTTAAAAATATTTTGGAAAAGGGGCCATTTACTGCTCTTTCTAGTATTTTATTCTGGAAAAGAGCCGAGACATATTCTGGAAAAAAATCGAGAGAAGTTCTTTAAAAATATTTTGGAAAAGGAGAAATTTACTGCTCTTTCTAGTAATATATTCTGGAAAAGAGCCGAGACATATTCTGGAAAAAATTGAGAGAAGTTCTTTAAAAATATTTTTGAAAAGGAGAAATTTACTGCTCTTTCTAGTATCACATTCTTAAAAAGAGCAGAGACATATTCTGGAAAAAATTTGAGAGAAGTTCTTTAAAAATATTTTGGAAAAGGGGAAATTTACTGCTCTTCCTAGTATTATATTCCCAGGTTATTATTATCGGGTCTTTTTAAACATCGTTTGAAAAAACAACATTTTAAATTGATAGTAATTTAAGCTAAAATCTATTTCTTTTCGTTTTTATTAATAGTTATTTAAATTTAATGCACTAAAATTTTTAATGGTTTAGTTCCAGGATTAATTTTTAATAAATTTTTTAGTACAGTAGTACCAGATTAAACTTTTTGATAATTTCGTGCTAACTTTTCGTGCTAACTTCCTACCTGTGCCGATCAACTACTTTTCACAGTTACTGTTTGTAGCGCCTCGTTTATCACCTTTGCCATATCCAATGATGTAATATGCAATGATATTATGATGTATTATAGGTTTGGGGCGGCAGCCCCATCCTCTAAGGTATGAAACGAATTAAAATAATATTTCAAAAATTTGTTATATTTAAAAAACTTGATTTTTTGGGATTTTTTGTTTATTGGGGATTTTTTTATTTTGGATAACGATACCAACCCTAAAATAATTATATACGATAAAATCCACCTTTGCAAGCATTCGATAGTATCGATACCATTTTTAATGAAAAGTATTTCATTTTTGGCCTTACTTAACTTTGGAAACATTTTCAAAAACTGTCTGCTGACATTAAATCAGAAACTATCTTACTAATCAAATGAAGATTTAAAGATTCTAAAGCTCTTTCAATTCCTCTAAATCCCATTGTAAGTTAAAAAAAACAAAAATCAAAATGGAAAATAACACATAGGTTAGGCGAGCTCACAAGTCGATCGAACAACAAATCATACCACCAAACAATTCATAACAACAACCATGAACAGTGCGGGCTGCAAAATTATTGAATTATGGTGCCGCAGAGTACTGTGCCAAAGAAAAATGTTGCTGTCCTATGACATTAACCATATGTCAAAAAGAACAACCGCTAAATAGATGCTCAAAGCAGAGAGATCCTCATAAAAAATTCTGAAAAAATGAACATACTCGAGAAAAATATTATAATGTGACGTGGCAATACAACTAAAAAGAAACACTTTATTCCTGCTTCCGAGTAGACAGGCGGCAGTTTTGAAGTGAAACCCTATTAAATTACATACATCTGTGATCAAAATGCGGTGGCTAATTTGTTTTTCTAGCAAAGCATTTTGCCTTTCTTGATAAAGTGAATTTTCCGAACAACGGTGAGACCATCACATACGCCGAACATCGTTGAGAAGAAAATAAAGAAAAAATTGGGAGTAAATTTTGCTTTCTCGATATGTCGCCAAAATCATGTAAGATGTATATTTTTTAAAAAACATTTCTATGTATAGGAAATTTCCAGTTAATTTTCTGGGTAAATTTCAAAATCCGTAAAAATGTGCAATTTGTTCGTAGATTTTAGTGTTAGGATCGTGTATCAATTTCAGGTTCTCTTTGGGTGCAACCAATTTTTCTGGGAAAATTTTGAAATAATTTTTTTTTTTTTTGTGAATAACTAATTAAAATTACAATGAAAAAGTGTCGGTGTGCATACCAATAATTTCGAAAAGGTCACAACTCTTGGAGATGTGCCCTTTTCGAATTTAATGCATTTTATTAATCGGTGCGCCGGCGATATATCTCTATCTCTTGCAGACGTGATTTTGATACCTATAATAAAAATTTCGTAAAGTTTATACGTTGGTTTTTTAATTAGATTTACTTTACATTTTAGGAATTTTGAAGAGGGCACATTTCTCGTATATACTCTAAATTTTCTCGAAAAAAGTGTTCTCTTGACTTACACGTCTTATAATCTAAAGACACAGCCCTAACAACAAAAATCATTAGAAAATATAGGCATATTTTTATTTGAATGTGAAAGAAAAAAATTGGAATAAAATGAACATTTCCGCGGAAATAATATAATTTTCCGTGAAAATTTGGCTTATACCTCCTAAAAACTATCGATACACAATCCTACATTCAAAAAATTGCCATAAATATTCACCTTACTTGATGTCAGCGATTTACTCTGTAAGTAAAATTTCAGTGGTGGTGAAACTGACGGAAAGAAGACGAGGTAAAACAGAATGTTGGAGGTTTTTTGATGTGAAAACATCTTTAGCGGCAGGAGTAAGTAAAAAATTGTATAGAACTCGGGTTACGGAAATAAAAGTGCCGAACAAAAAATATTGCAGGTATGTGTGAATATCGACAAGAACAAACAAAAAATAAAACGCAAAATCAATGCAAAATCTACGCATACACATGCAATATACAACATCATCCGGCATTTCAAAAACATCGTGAGCCGAATACAAAAAAAATTTAAAAAAAAAACCGCCTACTTTAATTAATTTTGTTGTGAAAATATCTGCTATATATGGCCGCAGCAGCAAGTTTTTTTGAAAATGAAAATTACATACGAGCAAAAAGACCACAAATTATGCTTGTGTAGTGTAAAAAAATTAAATGGAAATAGCTAGCTGTGAAAATTGTACATATACATTGATACATAATAAAATAATAATTTTAAAATTGTTTAATCGGTTCGGTATGTTTCTTATTAGTAAAGCTCATGCTGTTCGTAAGTTTGGTTATGGGGGGCTTCGCGCTACTGTCTTTACTCTTTCCAATTGCAATAATTTTACGACCAACAGTGGACCCAAATAGAACCGCTGTATTTAATTTATTTTAAACTGATCAGTGATAAAGCGATGCGATGTATCTTTGTTCAGCGAGTTTGCCGTGACCATTTATTACTATGGAATCTAGAACAAGATTACTTAGTATGAATAATGGTATATTTGAAAGCATACATGGCAGGTTTAGTTGATTAACTTAACAGAACTGTAATTTGCTCAATCTCAATTAATGTTAGTAAGGTTCGTCCTCCAAATTCAAAATAGTAGAATAATTAGACTTTTTAAACCAAAAATGTAACTTAGTTTAAATACTGAGCGAACACATCCGTCTTTATAGAGGAGTTTCTGAGCCTTATCGAAATAGCTTGAAATGATTTAATAGATATTTATACAAAAAAGATTTCACATAAATATTTTGCGAGTTGAGGGTGAACTCGCTCGTTGTTTTTTTTTTCTAGGTAAAGAAGTTTAGTCGGCCTAGCAAAAAAATTCCCAATTTCCCAGCCTATTCGTCGTAAATAAGGCTAATGCTGTGTTTATGAAATAGGTAGATAGGAAGATAGGAAGATTGACACGACTAACCAAATTATTTAAAATGTCACAAGCCCCGCCTATAACTTCCATTATAGTTGAAAAATTTCTTACTTTTGATCAAAGTAAGCTAGCAGGCGCTCGTGTTAATCTTCCTATCTTCCTTTGCCATAAACACAGCTTACAGGATGACGAAATAACAGGATAGAAATTGAGTTGATTGAAATTTTATTATTTTGTAAGTAAAAATTCTTTCACGTAGGTACTCTGATATTACCACATTTGCATGTATATCTAACTGTGCGAGTGGTGTTTTTGACCTTTTATTCAAAATTATTTTCTTATTATTTACCCACTATATTCACTAATTATTCACTCTTTATTTAATGATGAATCATGATTTCACTTAGTATTTACTCAATTAGTATTTTGCCGTTATTCACTCATCAAGCACTTCTTAGTCATTGATGAGCCATTCTTTGTTCAGATATTATCCAATTTCACTAATTGTTTTGTCTTTACTCATTCATCATTTATTTATATTCACTCAGTATTTACTGATGATTGATAAATTCACTCAGCATTCACTCTTATTATTCACTGAACGATAACGGAATAATTCTACTTTTACATTCGTCAATACTCTCTGTTGGCTTTAGATCTGATTTTGGTGTCATTTGATTCGCGCAGACTTTGCCATTCTTATTGTAAGGTGTTCTCATCCTTGGAACCGTGAAAAAGGATAAAATACATTCATCAGCTATTCAATTATTAACGAAATCTTTTATTGATATAGGCATAGAATTCTTGTTCATATCGCCCAATTACACCTAAACTAGAGACGTGTAATACATCAAAAATCGAGAAACTAAAAAAATGATTAAACTCTACACTGTAATTGGCCAATTATATTTGGAAAGAGAATCCGATTATCTGAATCCGTGCTTGTGTAATCACCAAACTTGTTCGAAATCATTTGTGGAAATTATTATTTAGGCATTTTTATGTAGCAACATTTTTACTGTTGAACCCTTGTCAATTAAACTGATATAAATGTTTACTAAGACTGCGAGCAAAAAACTCCGGTAAATACCTAATTTACCTTTTTTAACGGTTTAGGCTTTAAATAAAAGTATTGTACAGAAAAGTAAAAAAATGTTTCAAATTATGAATAAAACAATTTGACAACACACTGTTTGATTCTTTGTATACTTTGAACTTATTCATCTGTATTAAAACAGGTCAAATATTAAGCAACAAACACGACGCCGTCGTGTCGGTGTTTATGATTAAGAAATATTTCGAATTAGGGACGGATTCGGGCCCACCGACCTCTCTACCTCGCGCTTCTTTAAGTGTGCACCAGCATTCGACATGTCAAAATTATAAACACTACAAACTTGAACACAAACAAGTGCACACAATTTTCGCATTTACATTTTCAGTTACCTATCACTTTATCACGAAAAGTTGTTAAGTAAAAGTTATTTTAAATAATTAAAATACTTTAAGCTTGTGTACAATTATAGTTTATTCCGAGTAATGATGTATTTAAAAGTTTAATAAATTTCAAAGTCAATATTTGTATTTGATGCAATTCTTAGTAATAAGCACAGTAAAATTTGTTATTTTAATTTTCGTACTTTAAAGTTTATTTCTTCCTAGAAAAACTGGAAGTACAAAAATGTGTAATTATTCGTTGAACTCTAATATATTTCAAAGCTAAATTTCAATTGACATGTATGTGAAAGTCAATTTTCAATTTTTGTTTGAATTGAATTGAATATTTTACTAAGAGGTTAAAATTCGAGGAATAAAGCCATAAAGCGGCGCTCTCTTATAACTTAAACAATCAACATTAATTATAAACTCTAAAAAAAAATACTTTATTTTATATATGCAGAGGTGTTCATGACACCCATTCTCCCATTTTGGGTATACACGAGTAAATACACACTGGCACAAAAACGCAATAATTATAAATTTTGTATCACTATCCTGTATACTTAAATTCGTAGAAATAGTACCCAAGAACACTAATTCATTGGTGGGGTGGGAAAAATTAATTTTTCATCAAAATGTTTTTATTTTTTTGACAAAAGGAAAAACAAATATTTGTATAAATTAAATATTTCGTTGGAATAAGGGAACAATCACTTCTTTAAGTTTTAAAGATTAAGTTAGCATTTAATAGTGTATGAAGAAATGTTTTCATCAAAAATTTAATATTTGTCTTCGTTTTTTTATGTTCGTCACAATAAAGCTTTTAGTCTGTACATGAAAAACATAAATAGTTTGTAATTAAATAAATAACGAGCTTTTACAACTTTCATATTATTTAAGCAATTAATTTATTAAGCTTATCGTTCAAACGATGTGTACTTATCTTGATTAGATTTGTTACTTAGAAACGAAAGTTTTTAATTAGAAGATGCAATATAAACGAGTATAGTCCATACGGTTTAGTTTGGGTATTCATGAAGGGTATTTTCGATTTTTTCGAATTAAATGGCGACATTGCTAGCATTCCTTACCCCCAAGAGCATTTTAAAGCACAGCCTTCTAGGAGCGTATAGGGCCATGGCCATATGCAGAGCTTTCTGAGACATGAAACGCAAAATTACCAAGAATTTTGCAAGTTCAGTTACGATCTGAATGAGAGTTACTAATAATTTAATTTTTTGCCAGTCAATCTCATTAGGCTATAGCGACTGAATTGCTAATTCTCTATATAGAAAACAGCCATTTAGTTAAGTATTAGCGAATTATATGCAACACATATTAAATTCTCAATAATTTCAATTTTACGATTGCATACGTAGTAACATGTCTGATGTATTTTGTGGAAAATGTAAGAATGAGTGGAACGGTAGAGAAAAGATGGTGCCGTGTAGTGGTACGTGGAGAAATTCTTTTCATCTTAAGTGCGCTAACATAACTATGGCTATGTTTAATAATTTGGCAAAAACTCCACAACTCAGATACTACTGCATCACTTGTTCGGAACTCAACTTGTTGAGTCGTTTGCCACGCTGTCTGAAATGATGAACTCATCTTGGACTATTTCTCATCAACAAAATTACGCTTCTAATAATGTGGGAACTAAAATGACATCTGATCTTCCAAATGAGGTTATTTACGGGCGAGATATTTCTTCGGACGGTCTTAAATCGGTTCAGGAAACTCAAAAAAAAGTTCCTAGAAGTTAGCAGACTTCATCCAAATACACCTTAGGAGGAAATTATAGCGCATGTAATATCAAAAACAGGCATCGCTGCTCCTTCAGAAATTATTATGCTGTAATTCCCAAAAAGCCGGAATATTGAGGATTTATCATTTATGTATTTCCTTTAAAATTGGTGTTAATGAGGATGTATTTCATAAAGTTGCTGATCCCTCTATCTGGCCGGCAGGAATTTTAATACGTAAATTTGAATTTCGACCACGGGCTTTACCTGTATCAAGTGTGATATTGGGCTAGATACTCGATACTCAGATAAGCAGATAAGCAGTTATTTTTTGCGAATTTGCTAGAAATGTTATACACGACAATTTAGCAATCCAAATTGTTTTTGAATTTCTTTACCTATAAACTTTAACGTTTGTGCTGAATACAAAAATATATTTTACTTTGCTAAAATAATCGAGTAATTTAGGCAAGCAAATTTTCGATTAGCAAATCCGCCATATTTGCAAAGTTGCGAATTGCTAGAGTATCGAGTATCTAGCCCATTGTCGCAGCCAAAAAACGATTAGAAACGTCAGCTGTAAATCAAAACTACAAAATCGATAAAACCAGTTATTCATCTGTAATACCTTCATTAGCTGCAGACTCCACCTACCTAAATACGTAACAACTTTAATTTATTTTTAGCGAATGTAGCTGTCCTTGAATCGTTGCCACAAATAATTTTATTGAGTGAGGTTAGGATTAATCAGGATGAGCTGGACAGTTATCCCATTCCAGGATTTAAAATTTACGGTAATTGTAACACTATGTGTAGAGCCGATGAAGTGGTTGTATTAAAGCGAGGTGATTGAATAAATATTCCTTTTTAATTTTGGCTCCTAAAATCTACAATAATCTTCCTGATTAATTCAAAACTTGCTCTAAAAGCATTTCTCTTAGATTACCGAAATGTAATTTTCGTTTTATTGTTCAATGTTAATAATTTCACTTATATTTACAAATATGTATGACAATGAACACTGCCATCTTTGATCCATTGATTGTCAAAATAATAATAATAAATGAATAAAATAAAAATTTCTGTTTGAAATGTAAGGTTCTTCCGCTACATAATCAGATAATTATTTTTAACGAAGAGCGAAATTATCAAGAATTATGCAAGTTCAGTTTCGATCTGATTGAGAATTACGAAAAATTTTATTTTTTACCAGTCAAAGTGTAATTACAATTAGCAATTCAGTTGCTATAGCCCGATGAGATTGACTGGCAATTTGATCAATTACCCCGGGTGATTAGGGGCACGAAATATCTCCTAGGGAATTTCTTTTTCCGCGGAAATCGTATGTATGGCGTAATCCCATTTCCAATATGAATAATTTCGCTCTTATGTAATTTAGTTTTTACTTTTACAAATTTTATCGGCGAAATTAATTCACTTCCAAATGAATTTAACTCCGCCGATAAATATGATATGATTCTGCCACAAAAATTAAAAGGCTGGAATCGAAAGTGAAGGAATGTAATGTCTTGAAATAAATTTGAACTAAAATGTCATACATTTAATGACCTAAATTTTTAACAATATTAAAAAACGAATCAAATGTTGAATGGTTTTTTCAATAATTGTCAAATCAACGGTTAAATTAAATCATATTTAGCATGCACAACAAAATAAAACAAAACAAACAAATAATCCAATGATTTTAATTTAATTGCACAACATAAAAAACAAACAAATATATTCAGATTTTATAAGCATAAATAAAAGCACAAAACAAAAATTTTTCATAAAGTTTACTTACAAAATCACCCATTAAAATAATTTTTATTTTTTATTTAATTTTCAATTAATTTAATTTTATTTACGAATTAAGTAAAACAGATTGTTGTTTTTAATAAATTTTATAATTAGGCATTGAAGATAGTTGTATTATTGATTTAGCCCGCAGACGACACAATTTTTTATTTTGAAGTTTACAGTAGTAGCAGAAGAGCAGTAGTAGTAGGCGCGAGTAGTAGTGGTAGTACAAAATAGTAGAAGCAATATATAAAATAAAAGAAAAAACAAATAAATTTTGATTTGTCATTTTTTACCTATATACAAATAAATTAAATTAATTATAAAAAAAATTATTTTCGATTTTAACTTTTGACAGTTTAAATTTCGATGGAATTTTATATTTTTTGATAATGCTGATGTTGAAAAATTGGATGGGATGAGTTGAGTATTTTGATGATTGTATGTAGTTTGTACAGTAGATTTAAAAATTAAATTATTTTAGAGTCTGTGTTTGCTTGTTGTTGAAAACATTAATAAAGTAAATTTCGCAGACTTATAAAACAGATAATGAATTAGCTTAGCATGATGATTTACATTAAAAGATATTATGTCTCCTTTGAATTCCTTACAAAAAGGTTTCCTCGAAGGAGCACTACACCATTCAAAGTACTTCTTCCGAAGTAAATTACTTGGATACGTGAATTCATAATCTGTTATCTCCTCAAGCATACAACTCCTTTTGGCAAGAGCATATCGGCTCTTTCATTACCTTCAATCTGTAGGTGTGAAAGTATCCATTAAAGAATCAACTCACTCCCACAAGATTGAAGGTACTCATACATCATTTCTACAAACACACTGCCCTGAGTACCCCGTCCCTGTTTTATTAACTTTAAGCCACTAAGGGAATCGGAGAATATAACTACTCCCCTCCTTCCTTCAATCATTGCCAACTTGATTCCTTCCATAAATCCAATCAATTCTGCATTCATTATACAAATGCTACCATTTAATTTGTACATTTTCGGACCCGCTGGTCTAATTTTGGAAAAAATGTACATTCATATTTTCCGCCATTATGTTCGACCGTTGCGTTGATTGGTAATCCGATCCTCCTTACAATCTTAATTTTACCTCATTCACTAATACATTATCTTTGGTTATCATTCGCACAGTCTCTCGCAGAGTGATCCATTCCCACTTATAATTGAGAGGTGAATCACTCAATTCAGACCAAAACCTATGTATTGGGGTAGAATTGATCGCCCCCAATACCTCTAACATATGCATTCTCTGCTTTCCTCAACTTTTCAAACCTGACCTTAGATCCGTCACCATACACAGTCATTCCATACGCAATTTTGGAAGACACTAGCACCTTTCGAATCATATTAGTCACACTAGCGTGAGCCCCCAATTTCGGTTTACTCACTCTTTTGATCAGATTTAATCTGCTCTTATAATTATCGGCTAATTTTTCCATTTGCACTATAAAACTCAAACGATTGTCGATCCAGATTCCCAAATACCTAGTTTTGAATACTCAATTGTCCGATGATATATTCGCACATCAATTCTTCGTTTCGTTCTAAATGCCATACTATTATATTTTCTCGAATTCCCACACAGATTTAAATCATTCAAACATTGTGTTACCTGAATCACATTTCCGACCTCGATTTAGGGCCTCATCAATATTTTTATCGTTGCCGATTAGGACAAAATCATCTGTAAATTGCAAGATAACTTTATCGGGAGAATTATGCCTATATATATATAAAGCTCGTATACAGATTTAAGTGAGTCAGGGAAATGTTGCTTTCTTGTGGAAGCTCAATGTTCACCACACCCTCTAACCGGTAACCCCTTCCACACAAAACAAACTTTCGCTCACTCATAAACTCATACACCCATTTACAGATTTTCCAAGGAAATCCCAGGTTCAAAAGAACCTGATAAAGTTTCCCTGAAACCATATAATCAATCACACGCTCTATCGGTTTCCACACATTCGTTTGCAGAGTGGTTACGTCGCAAACCAATAGTGCAAAATTTTAATAAAAACATTCAACATACATATTCCTCTAGTTTATTGCCAGATTTGTGTCGCAATCCGTTTTGGGAATTGAAACCATTCTACATTCTTTCCATCTTTCCGGTATCTGAACACTCATCCATAGCCCATTGAGAATTCGAAGTAGTTTCCTTTGCTTTAATGCTCAATAGCCCAATCATTTTATAACTTACTCTATTTATTCCTAGGGTCGTAGATTTTGCCGTTTCTAAAACCCTCAGGAACTCATTCCATTCAAATTTTCACCAACAGTTTCAGGTAACACTCAATCGTTACTATTACCTAAATTATTCTGAACATACGTCATCATTTGTAAGAATTGATTTTCCTTTTTGGGATTATCCATTACGGCATTTCTTTCATTCCTCACTTTACATACCTCTCACTCTATTAAATTAATTCCATACATCTTTAGCTGTGGTTCTGACACATAGTTCCACCAACTTCTCATTTTTGCTTATTTTTCAATTTTCCATTTACCCATTCATAAATTCATCAACATTCACGACAAATACACCTGTTAAATTCACGCAAAGCTGTCAGTTTCCTGTCATACCAATACTAAATCTCATTATTCCACCAATCGTTTACTTTAATTTCATTCGCTCTTATTTCAAAACTGCACATTTCATTCACTCTCTCTATTGTGACACTTCAAGTTGGTTTGCATCATTTACTTCATTTGTTATGAGAATCTCATTCATACGTTCAACTCATTTCTTACTATTCAGCAAGACTTTTTTTTAGTATCAACATACCACCTAAACACTAATTGATCATAAAATGATCACTACCCAAATTCTGTTACATTCCAAATGACTTGGGCCGCCAGTCCGCTAGACACTAAAGTGATGTCTCTCGCACTGGCTGTGGCCCAACATATGCCATCCTTGTTGGCCGTCCATCGTTCAAAATCACGAGATCAGAATCCAGAGTGAGGTCAGCTAACTAGTTTCCTCAAACATCATTCCTTTCACACCCCAAACATGCGAATGTGCATTCATATCACCCCCCAGAATGATGTCACTATTTCCACGCACCCAGTCAAATAATTCTTTAAAATCCCTCAGGCCTTTATCTCTATGAATCACAGTTTTAATTGGAGCTACATATACACTTACAATCAACAAATTTCTATACAGATTTCGAGTTTTGCCAGCGATGACCTCGATGTGTTTGAAATCGAGGACCACCACATTCGTCAACATGACATGTCTCACTTAAAAGTACAACATTCATTCAATCGTTGGCCAGATAATTCCGCAGCATGTCGCTTTAATACTTGTTTAATGACACTATTCCTTTCAAAACCATCAAACAGCCAATAAAATATATTTCCGACAAATTTGGTGATGGCAAGTTTTATGGGTTGGGTATCAAATACCGCAGCCCAAAATGCCGTTTAGAAAACCCCGTTTTCTAAACGGCATCATGATAAATGGGCTGGAGGCAGCTCAATCGATTCTATTAAGGCAGTCGACACGAAGCTCCAGCGCAGTAACTGCGAAAATCGGGTGTCTGACGACGTTCGGCAGACCATCAAAAAGTTAATCGATCGCAACGGCTATTCATCTGGATCTGATTCAGACATGGATGAGGACGTGGATTTCAGATACAACTTACCAAAAACCAAGATGGGAGGTAAATTTGAACAACTAAATACGGATGTGCCTACGGAAATTAGTCCGTGCAAAAGGCCGCGAGGCAAAGCAAACCAACACCGATTATCCTTAAAGGATTCGACAGCAACAATATCCAGCAACTAAAAGGAATTACAAACGAACAAAAACAAAGTCTGCTTAAAATTTACCTAGATAGCACTGTGGTTTACACTACAACAAATGAGGACCATAAAAATATTGTGGAGAAGCTGAAGCAAGCTGACTAACGCTTTTATACATTCAACTATAAAAACAATCGGTCTAATCTAAAGTAATGATACTTAAGGGTATTCACCAAGAGACGGCCACTGAAGACATAAAAAATGGCCTCTTGAGCAAACGACTTAGGGTTATTAATGTTTACCCTACATTAAACAAAATCAGGGACAACAACAAAGAAGCAGGTCAAACTCCCATGCTTCACGGTATCATTTGAACGCAACACAAAAAACTCGGACATCTTAGTATTTGGAGGATATTGCGGATACAAAATTATTTGTCAGGCGTTCGGACATGTTGCATCAGCCTCTAACATGGGGTTCCGATGTGTGAAATGTACCGGTAATCATGTTCCTGGCAACTGCCCTATCAAAAAAGAAGCTGAAGTAAACAACAGCACACCTTCAGAGGAAACAATTCCAGTTAAATGTGCGAACTGTGCTGGAGGGCACGTCGCAAGTTTTTCCGGATGTCAGGAGAGAACGCAGCATTTGGTTAACTAAGTAAGAACAAAAACTTAAAATCAAATTTAAAACCGGATAAACGGACTGAAGGCAATTCCTTTAAATCAAATTTTGTTAAACCAGGTCAGATTTTAGTTTTAATAATCCACCTGGATTCTCTCAGCCGAATGACTGCTCGGGTAACGTCACAGATAGACTCGGCGAGTTTTTAGGTCTTGCTCAGCAGCTTTTCGGAGTTAGTTTTTTTCACTAACTGGTCCGTTGTCTGGCTTTCTTTCTAAGTTAAATTTTTTAAAATTTAGCTTGTCTCAACAAAACTAGATTGTCAGCCTGCCACAGTCTAATAGTAGCAAATTTTTCGAAATACAGAACGGGCTCAAAGCCACGGGGTTCCGGAAGCATGGAAGTTTTGGTCCGGAAGGACATATTACATTCAAAACCAAAAGCTCTTATTAACGAAAATTTTACTGAGACCATTGTACACATTGGGACGGGAGAAAACTCATTTCTGCTGGCGGCCATATATTTTCGAAAAATAGTGTGGCTGACATTGCTAGGCTTCTCAGACTTGCAGACAATGTGATGCTCTGTGGGGACTTCAACGCCAAACATTCTCTTTGGAATTGTTATAGTTCAAACACAAACGGTAAGAGGCCCTTTGAGTACTACGAAGCAAACGATATGCGTATTCTTTTTCTCTCTGAGTGTACTCGAGGTGACGCAGTACTAGATATCGTTATATCCAAAAATATTCGTGTAGAGGAAAATATGGAGGTATTAAACGAATTCTGTTCAGACTATTTGCCGATTGTGTTTGACATTCCCGAAAAATTAAATATTTTCCATTAAACGGCTAGGATAAAGGTCCCGGAATTAAACAAATGCGGATTGGGATAGATTTAGGCACTTTGTTTATTATAAAATTGCTCCGTCAAGTTAATGTGAGATACTGTCAACCGAGGACATCGACCAGAGGATCGATTATTTGTGACATAAGTGAATATGCTCTGCCAGACAATATTGTAAGTCTAATTAAACAAAGGAATTACGTTAAAAATAGGCACAGGAAGGTACCCCTCATTTTTACCTCCACCCTGGTCAACCGCATCACGAGGAATGTTCAGAATGCGATTCAGCAGCCTTAGCGGAATGATATTAACAAAAAACTATCCTTTATAAAGCATGATAAGTCAAACTTATACAAGAGGATAAGATGCCTGCAGAAAATAGAACCCTAACAACAAAATAGCTGACTATTATGAATCAGTATTCAGCGGATCTGATCACGTTGCCAGACCTGATATTGTGGGTGAGGTTACGAATTTCGTCTCCTTATACCCTATGTACATACATTTAGTAAATAAAGCTTAGCAGCGATTGAAACCATTTCTGATGAGATAGCCAGTTACGTTAGTAGCAACTATAATTAATGCTATGTTTAGTTTTGAACATTTCCCCGATAGTTGGAAGCTGTCTAAAATAATTTTCATACCCAAACCCGGGAAGCCTTGTAGACCAGAATATACTAGGCCGATTAGTCTGCTCAGCGGACTCTGTAAGATTGCAGAGAACATCATTTACTGTAGGTTATGAGACTCTTGTCGCTACCTGATTCCTGATCAGTTTGCGTTCATTCCTCGTAGATCATCCACAGAGGCTATTATGAGATTGCCAAACCAAGTAAAGATAAAGAAGGCTAAAAGTCGTCGTAAAACAACTACAATAGCCTTGCTGGACATTAGAAAGGTTTTTGACTCGGTGTAGTACATTGGCTTATTATCAAAACTAATTCGAGGAGGAGTATGCCCGGTATTGATCGCTCAGAGCTATTTTGTGAATAAGCTCTCTTAGAGATTACCCACAAAATCGTAAATTTTACGTCAGTACTGACAATAGTTTGGAGATAATGGATCTACTGCTATACGTAATATTTACACACGACATTCCAACTCCTACTTCTAGGGACACGTGGGTCCAGGTATACGCCGATAACATTACCGTTTTCTGTTCAAATTATAGCGCTTACTCAGGGGCTTATATTTTTAATTTAACAAATTTCCCTATATCAAAGAGATTTCTGGCTGGTAATCCGCGATTGTTAAAGTATATTCAGTTAAATTTGGAAATGTAATCTTACTACCCCTACATATTTAGTAGAGAGTGAATTATTTTTATCCAGTTAACCCTCTAATGCATGAATTTTTAATCACTTTCTATCAAAACTTTGACTTCCACTCGTAGATATTGACCAAATGTGCACATTACAACAACAAAATCGAACCGTTTTTGTTGTTGTAATATGTAAATAATAAAAATTAAGACGAGAGAACTTTAAAAGAGAATAACTCATGTTGCTAAGGAAAAAATATTCATGATAAAGTAAAGCTACAACACATAATTTATGAAATCCTACTGAACACCAGGGAGGGCATAGTCAGATCTGCATACCTATGTATATCTCTACGATTACCTGTCAATGGCCATCAATCTCCAGGTACACATTTATTTGATATAGGGCAATTTGTTAAAATAAAAATCTCAGCCCCTGAGGTTCGCGCAAAAATATCGTTTAGCAAAATAATTATGAAATCCTACTGAACAACAAGACGTAGTCAGATCTGCGTACCTATTTCTACGAATACTTGTTAATGGCTATCAAACTTCATCTACACTTTTTAGTGTATATACTCTTCTGTTGTCAGGTTTTGGTTTTTTTTGTCATTTTTTTTGTCAGAAACTTTACTTTTGTGTAGCTACACCGGTTATTATGGTGCGTTCCGGTTTTTTTTTTTTAAGAACTCCTCATAGATTAAATTTCGGATATAAAATTGCTAAGAGGGCCAAAGCTTTCAAATTGCTTAATTACATTGAAAATTGGTAGTTGAAAAAATCTTAAAAAAACTTTTGATAATTCTGATTGATTTTTTTTAAAGTTTCAAGTACTTCCAGAATTTTCAAAGTTCGATAATTCTGAAGAATATATTAAATCCAAATTTGATTTTAACCCTTAAATGACACACTTAAGAAAAATCACATAAATGCCACACTGGGGTCTTTTAGACCCCAGCATGAAAATTGCCTATTATTTCTTGAATTTTTCTATATCTAGCTTTAACAATTTTTTTCAATATAGTTTAAAGCTTACTAAAGGAGATCAAATTATTACATTAATGAAATTTTAATTTTATAAAATGGTTTGTTTTACATAAAATAACCGTATTTTTTTTAATTTTGAATATTTTTAGCTAAAAGTTTAGCAGTATACCCTTGAGATAGTATCTTTTTAGACAAAAATAAGTCCGATACTAAATCATTATAAAAAGGTATTTATTTTGCAATATCAAAGTTGAATTTTTTCTTATCCTCGAAGATGGCCGACCACGGCTCTGGCCAGCCGCTTGACGCTCTCCTACATACAAACGCCGTTGATCCAAAGACCCTCACCCATATCTTCCTGGTCTACTTCCATGGCACTTTCTGGAGCACCGCACATCGGAAAGTCTGAATCATAGTCTTTACTGTCCTCAAACACGTTAGCTTGACCACCTGAAGATGCTTCGTCGATGGGCTCTAGCACTTCTCGGACGGTTTGGCTCTGCAAATAATACGCCATCTAATAATATGTCAAAATCAAAAGAAATATGATAAACTAAATAAATTTTAACAACGAGCGCAGTCTTACCCACGACCAAAAATCAATAAAACAACACAAAAAACGGCAAAAACAACTTTGAAAAAATTATTTCGTATACAATACAAATATTTTCATTCAATTTTGATCAAATCCGATCACCTAGAGATCTTTGTCATATCACATTTTTCTTGTCTGGTCAAGGTCTATTAGTATGTCTCTGTTTCTTGAAAATCGGATAAGTGCCTTTCGAATTACTTTGTTTACAGACAGATACCAGCAGCGGGGACATAAGGCATCTCTCTCGCTCAAGGTCTGCTAGAGTTGAGATGCCTAAAAATTATTCCGATGTTCACACAAATATACGTATATGACACACTGGGGTCCGTTGGACCCCACCGTGATTTTAAACATTTCTACACAGCTGCTAGCAGTCAACCGGCTTGCGCTGAGTACGTAAATAGGTAGTGCAATATCTCAACTTTAGCAAGGGAGGGGTCACGAGATGCATTTCCGGAGGAAACATTTAAATATGAACGATTGAAAACGGTCTGGGGTCCACTGGACCCCATGTGTCATTTAAGGGTTAAATACCTAAGTGAAAATAATTTAACACAAAAATTAAACCAAAATAGGGTCGGGTTTGCGGTCAAATTAAAGCAACGTAAATCAAATTTAGAATAGTTGTTCAATAAATGTTTAGCTTCAACTTTAGTTTAGTCATTACGGTATCTGTCCACTATAGTCCAGCTAAAATAATTAGTTTCGTAAATTTCACAGCTTCATCTAATTTTTAGTTAGTTCCTTATGTAGAATCCTCTCATGCTTTTAAAACCAAGGTTAATAATTTTCTGGAATTCGAAAATTTTTTCGCATAGGAATTTTTTACCTATAAATCGGATGAATCTGAAAGACTATTTCAGCTTGGTAGAAAATTTCGGATATGAGACATCTGAAATATTTGGAATGCCCAAAATGCTTGACTGTAAATTCATTATTATTGAATACAATTTTTAGAAGCCTTGGATTTTATTTTTTTGACTTTGGCGGCCGCAGTATCAAAAAGTTTGTTTAATCTTATTGCAGATTGGCTATTGAATGGAGTTCGGCCTCGCTATGTTAATGTCAAAAATTAAATTTCTACAGTAGATTATTAACGGGAACCAAAAAAAATATGTTAATAGTTTTGTCGAATAAAAGGAACGCAAAATTTACATAACAGGAAGTATTGGTGTTTGGATTTCGAAATAAATTTGAGCTGATTTAGATACCCTCCTATGTATGTACATAAATGATACTTTTAATACTTTTATATTTTTATCGTCATATGTATCCTAATGTAGTAAAAATCATATACATTGTAATGGACAATAATTATCCTCCACGCTATTTATTTATTAGAACTTTTGGTCGCGTGTATTCAACCAATTAAAAATAAAAATGAATAATAAACTAATTAATTATACGTAAGGGTTAATTATTAACCCAAAGGGGTTTTGTTTGTTTTTCATTTTGATTCATTTATTTTGATTGACAAACAAATCAAACATTTTCGTTCGTTTAAAATTTGGCATGGGTGATTTTTTTTTGCTTGTTTGCTCAATTACATACCCAATTAAAACTAAATATACAAATAGATACAAAACCTAAGATACAACATTTTACGCAACAAAACTAAGCGAATAATTTAAATTTTAATAGTCTACTGTACATTACATAAAAATTATATTTAATGTATTTTATATTTAGATGAAATTATGAAACATAAAAAATGTATGTAATAAAAATAAATATAAAAACATAAGTTTAAAAACTTTAATTATTATTTAAAAAGATTAGAAATCCCGTGATTACATGAAAACGTAAAAAACAAACTTTTAAAAACTTAAAAGCGTTCTAAACATTTTTTTATTGTTTTATTTTAAAACACGACATCGATGAAATTATAAAATTAAAAAAATGAATAAAAATGTTGCCTAATTACAAAAGTTCAGCTTTGAACTTTTTTTTTATCACAGTTTGCTAATTATTTAATTAAAAATAGCGCGACTAGAAAATAGTTGGTTCATTTAAATATCATGTGTGGTGTCAAATCAGTGTTAAAAAAAATAAATTTATGAATACAAGCTTATTGAATGAACCAACCATTAAGGGGATGAATTTTTAAATATAATAGTTGAAGAAAATATTTTGTTTTGTTGATCTAATTTGGAGTGTACAAAATGTCATTCTTAAAACTATATAAAGCTACTGGTTTACTGTTTGAATACGTCTCTTCCGTTTGAATAAGTGCCTGGATTGCTCGAAATTGCACTATGTGATAAATAATTTTTTTTTTTTTGGATTCGTAAATATGTTGGTAAACTCTCCTTTTCATTTAGTTTGCCCAACATATTCCATGCAACAAGAATATTTATATACTAAATTTGAGTGCAACTCTACGGGAATTTTATTTCAAATGCAGAAAATTTAAAAAACAAAATCAAATTTTACCTACATACTTGGAGCTTCAGGGTTGATTTACATATGCGACGTGCGACGTGTGACGGGAGCTTCTAGCCAATCAGAGACGAATATTTTGACATTCGTCACACGGCACACGCCACACGTCGAGAGATAATTTAATTTTATCTTTTCCGTCACGGTCGCACAAACACATACAAATTTGTTGTATGTATAAAACAAAATAGTAGGCTTTGACGAAGCTTTTTTGAAGCACAAAAATTAAAATATAAAAAATTTGATAAAGTATGCGTGGCGAACTCGTCACAAATGTAAATTGTTGTGAAAAAAGCGTCACGTTTATTTCCATTTATCACACGTCGCACGTCGCATATGTAAATCAACCTTCATCCAAAAATAATTTTAGAATATCATTTCCAATCCACATGTAGAATTTCATCATAATCGGTTGAGAAATAGGCAAGTTCTATCATACTTGGCCATATTCCAGAACTTCCACTAAAAATAATTTGGGAATCCCACATAAATCGGATAAGATATAGAATCCCTATAAATTTTTTTAAAAAAATCACAAATCCGCAGTTTAACTGCTCACTAAACCATCATCCAACCCCAATTCATCCCTAATTCAACCCGCAAATGGAACTCAACTCAACCATCAACACAACCTCAAACTCTACGCTAAACTCAATCCTCAAACCAGAATATATAAAAATTGGTTAACTGCTAAAACTCAAACTCAAATCCAACTCAAATTCAACTCAACCCGTAAATTGGCCCATAACTTTACCTTCAAATCAACTCCAAATTCAATAATCAAAGCAGCGTATACATATCAAAAAATTGTGAATTTTTATATAACCAGGTGTTTTGGGTCAATTCGTATGGCAGGTACCCCACCCTCTTGACGTACAGTTTTCAAAAGCTTTTGAATTCTCCACCTTGACCATAGAAACAGATTGGCGAAAAAAAAATCTAAATCGGACAAGGCGTTCTCGAGACACCATGAGTACAGACATCCAGACAACCAAACATCCAGACATTCAGACAGCCGGACGGACATTTTTTTTGTGCTTTTTCAGACTCAGGGACTTTCAAAACTTCGAGAAAAATGGTTTTGGACCAATCAAATTTTTCGTCATTTTTGACAGGATTTCAATACTTTGGTCTGTTTAGATCGAATCAACAAATAGCCGTAATAGCAGCATCATATGCTAAATTTGTTTTAAAAGTACACAAATAGAACATTAGCGATGGACATTGAAGCAGCATTTTTACGTCTTTCCAGTAAAGATTCCAAATTAGCAAATTTAAAGTGGACACGATTCGGTGGCAAATTCTGTCACATTGGACTGTTGGGATCAAAAGGTCAATTCAGTTTGTCAAGTTAATAAATAATAAATCCTTTCTGTACTCTTTCAATTCGATCAATATAAATTTTATACGCTGGATGCCAATTAACCGGACGCATATTCCAAGTTAGACAGGACGACAGAACAGTACAAACTTTTAATGAAATGATGATTACGAAAATCTTTAGTGACACGACGAGTGAATTCAAGTAGACAGCTAGCCTTAGCCACTATTAAATTAATATGATCCCGGAAATTCGATTGATGCTCCAAGACAACCCTTAAATCCTTAAATGTCATTACTCGTTCAAGCTGATGATCGCCAATATGATGTGGTTGGAATAACATCTTTTTTCCTGAAGAAACTCATAGTCTTACACTTGTCCAAATTTAAGGGTATAATTTATTTAAACTCGACCATTTATTTAGCAAAGCAAGATCATACATTTTTAAACACTCACATTGGCAGTTCTGGAATAAAGAAGCCATATCGATAATGAATATATTAAACAACACAGGCCCCATGTAAGAACCCTGAGGAACACCAGAATGAACTTCAATCGTCTTAGATGTATCACCGGCAAATTGAACCACCTGCTAACAATTACGCAGATACGATTCAATCCAGTTCAAAAATAATGTATTCACTCCAAATCTGTCCAATTTGGCAAGGATGCGCTCAAACTGCGGAAAGTCCGTGAGAAAAATCCGTGAAAGCAACATCAAGCTGACTTTTGGAGTCAAAGGCCTTAAATACTTGAGACGATAAATTTAACAGGTTTGTAGTGGTAGAACGGTATCTTATGAATCCATGTTGTTCAAGTGCTAATGATGATTTGTCATTCAAATTCGAGTATTCATATTTGACCTGTTCCGTATCGAAGGAAATATGCCACTCTGCAGGGATGCATTGAAAACTAGAGATAATTGTGGTGATTAAGGTGATTAAGTACATTTGCAGGTACACCCACATCTTAATTTCATTTTAGATATATCTTCTTAGGCATTCCTATTAAATTACGCTGATACTCGATATGAAAATCCACAATCCACATCATTGTATTTTTTGTAGACTGACTGGAAAAATTCCGCAAATAATTCACATATTTCCTCAGCATTACAAGCAGTAGCATCAAAACAGACCAAAACAGCTTGGGGTTTATGTTTATTTATTGTCAAGTCGTGGAATATGAGTTCTATGCTAGCCAATGTCGGCAATCATATTCCTGGCGCAGTTGTCGGAAAGAATTAAGACAAAACAAGTTGCCAATAGTAGCTTTGGCAAATTTGTTTGCCTTTTTTTCTGTTCTTTAAATTGAACAAAGTGTTGTCCATGGAAGATGATTATTCTTACGTTTACAGTTCCTAGGCATATGTTTGTCAGAAGTTTCAAACATAACCGAATACAAAGAATCAACTAGAGCATTATCGTCATTCCATATTTAGGCTTAACAATTCCATCCCAGTTCACATTTTTGAAGAAATCCTGAAGTTCAGTAATATTCGCCTTATTAAAATTGAAGCTCAACTTCGGTTGTATAGTGTTGTTGATTGCTCTTGGCAATCAAAGTTGATATCCACTCCACTATAGTGAAGTCTATCAGGAACAAATGGCTAAAATTATTTTGGAACCAATCCTCCGTTAGGGTCATTCAGAAAAACTAGGTCGAGAATTTAGCCATTTAGATTTGCAACTTTACAAATTTGATGCAAGTTTAAAGATAACATAGAATCATTGAAAATTTGTTCTTCGGCACTTGTGACATTGGATGGAAAAACTGAAGAAATAACCTCAAAATCAACATACATACATAGGATAACATTTATGTTAGAATGCGATACAAACTGATAAATACGTTCACAGTGTAAGTTGTAAACCACAGCGGAGCTTTGAAGTGGAACAAACAACGCGTATAAATATAACGATTTAACAGTCCATGGCAATTTCAAAGGAACATATTCAACTTTACATATTATTTTGACAGATTACTTTAACATTATTGAGTGAGTTATGCACGGCTATAAGAACTCCATCAATATCAGATTTATCACTTGTAGGCTGGATCGATCACATATGTTCGTTACATAATTGTAACCGAAAAATACATTACTTGAAACCCTTGGATGACACTTGGTCTCACGAAGAACATATACTGGCAAACAAAGTATTGATAAAGAACGCAAACCACAAACATTTTGAAAGTAGATATTACTAAACCAATTTAATCGTCTACTTCTATCATTAGAGCTGAGCGAGGGAGTAAAAAATGATTCGAAGTTTGTCGACGATAATTAAACAATTTATTAATCAATATATCTGGGGCTAAAATGATGAATCCAATAACTGATTAGGTTTATTTTCGGGAACACCAATTTTACATGATATTATAATCACGACCATCATTACATTTCATTCGAACCAAAACTGGTTTATAAATCTTGAAATTCTTTTTAATGTACTGCAGCATAACATCATCTTGAATGTCCCTGCAAAGACGAGAGAGTAAAATTCATTTTAGCGATTCAAGAGCACGCAAATATCAATTAAGTTCACCACTACCAATAATAATTTTAGGTGAATCATTATTATTGCTTACTGATTGAGTAGATGCAATATTTTCAGATGTAGATCTTATCCTTGGTGACGGCACTTAAGCGGTATTATGAGATTTTTTACACTGTGACTTACCACAGCAAGGGGCTGTGGTGTGGAGAACCTTCCTCAAATCAAGTTTGTAGTAAGTGAACATAACAAACAAAAACCACAGGAGGGCAGAAGAACCGGACCAAAAACCCTGCGAACCAGCTTCTGTGAATAAAATAACAACTGATTGAGAGGGTAGAGTCATTGAGGAGCAAGTACGATGAGTCGCTCGTGCAAAGATGGTTGGAAAATGCATCCACAACTAAAAAGGATCCGAAATTCTGATGTTACCCTTACCTCAAGTGAGAATCTAAGTGAGAATCTATCTAGTCCAATGGCTATATCAAACAAGAATAACTAGCCTCTGAAAAGATTCGAAATTATTTCAATTAATATTTTTTGGAGAAAAGATTTCAGCTATTAAAAATTCGTTCAAAACACATACATACCGCACCGATACGATTGAATCCGATAAAGAGAATATTTATCGGCAAATTGAAACCCGTTATATAATTCACCATGGCTTGCCAGCCAAAAGGACATTACTATACAATTGGCCCAGGATGGGGTATTACGAATGAAGCTAGAGCTAGTCAAAGACTATTAATTTTGGATAATCGTGAATATTATTTGTGGGCTTTAAAATAACGCCGGTAAATGTAGGAGTTGTGTAGTTCAGCAAACTGGAGAATACCGAGCCGAATAAAATAAATGTTTTTTTTTTCTGAACAAAATTTCTAAACAAAAATTTATTTTTTGTTGGCAAAATGATATACAAGATAATTATATTTATTTACCAACATAATAGCTTTCACTGAATGATAAATTATTTTGATCGTAAAATTATGTCTATTCAAAATACGATTAACGGGACCTAAACAATTATCTTATGACATTAACACAGTTGCGGAATGAATACTGGATAAAATTGAAAATTTGTGCTTTAGTTAAAAATGTTCCTGCTGTAGAAAATTTTACCTAAAAAGGCTAGGGAAGGAGGTTGGAACGCCAAGGGCGAAATTTATACATGGTCAGGAAAAAGTATGGAAACCCCTAAAAATCTCGCGGTGTTCGGTCAAAAAAAAAATGAGCAAGGTTTATTCTTAGGTAATTTTCAACATGGAATTTAATGGTGAGCATTTTTGTGCCCTTAACCTTCATCTTAAAGGTCATTTGATCGCTCTTTTCGAATCCGATGTCAAAAATAGGAGTTTCCCTATAAAAAATGACCTTAACCTCAATATGACCTTGAAGATGAAGGTCAAGGTCACAACCAAGCTCACCATTAAATTTCTTGTTGAAAATTACCTAAGACTAACCCTTGTTTATTTTTTTTGACATACTACGCGAGATTTCTAGGGGTTTCCATACTTTGATCTCGCAATGTAAATTCCTTCAGATGACCTTGGGAGCTTATGGAAAATACATACTCGGACGTAAAATTGATCGCTCTTTTCGATTCTGTCATCAAAAATAGGGGTTTTAATTAAAAAAAAAATTAACTTGACCTCCAAATGACCTTGAAAATGAAGGTCAAGGTCATAACCAAGCTCATTATTAAATTCCTTGTTGAAAATTACCTAAGAATAAACCTATTGCTCTTTTTATTTCGACCGAACTCCCTGTATAATTAATTACAATTTTTAGATGGTTCCAGGAAACAACTTTCCAATGAAATAACTTCCCAAACCATAAATGCAATAATACCGTTGTATACTACGGGAAATGAAAGCTTAGTTAAATGAAATTAAGCCCCAACATTTGGGAAACTATTTCATTGCATTTGGAGATTTTGTTCATATCCTGAGTTTTATACTTATGTCTTGTGCAAGTTTTACCCAAATATCCCAAAAATTTATTTTGAAACAAGAAGATTTCCGGAATATCTTTCCGACGCGTTTCAGAAAACTTTTGCTGGAAAAGGAAGATTTCATTTTAAGGGAGTATTTATAATTTATAATTCGGGAATTTATTTTATGACGTATCTGTTGACGTGCAATTGTCTATTTACGTAGATATTCGTCATAATTAATTTGTATTCCAAACAAAAGATTTTTGCTTATAATTTATAATCATTTTAATTAAATTTTTTGTAAATATATTTTCTTCAACTATTATGTATACGCTAAATTATATTTTAATTTATTATTTAATAACAAAACGTATAAACTTAACAAATTATTTATAATTTGATTAATACAAGCAGCAAAAAATTCTATGTATTTATACGATAATAAGCTATCATATTATATATATTTATTTATTTTGTTAAAACAAAAAACCAAGAGTTAAAATAACAAAAACAACACAACACAAAGTAATAAATAATAGCATAATAAATTATTTATTAAAATAATGAGATGTATAATTTAAAAACAAAAACTAAAAAAAAGAAATTTTTATAATAGAGTTATAATGTTTTGGCTATGCTTAAATAATAAATTAAATATTTAATATTCATGAAAATTATAAATGAGCAATTTAATTTTGATTTTTTTTTATGTTTTGTGCGCTTACCTCCAACCATTTGCGGTTCAGCTAGATTTACGTATAGTAGGACGTCTTTTTCATAACTGCCTTCTTCTAGTATGACTATGGGAATTATTTTTCTGGAAAGAGATGAAATATGCAAAGAAATTGTCAGTATTTGGCTTCGGTTGTAAAAAAGGTGTAAATTTAATCAATTTTTTGTATACATGTAGGTCCACTAGAAAATAGTGTCACTTGAATAGACATATTTGAAATCTATAAATTTTATTTTATTGCAGCATTGATTTCAAATGGCTTAAATATCAAACACATTTCAATATAAATTCAAGTTATAAATTTGATAATTAATATTATTTAAACTTTTAAGCCTAAAGAAGTATTACTTTAATATGAAAGTGTATCAAAACAGAGCCATGTTTTTGTTTTAACACATTATAATTATTTTTGCATCTTGAATTATTATTCTTAAATTAATCATATACTTTTCAATTCATTCTTTATTAGTTATAATTATTGTAAGGACGAATCATATAATAGAAGTCGAAGCAGCTGGGGAACTGCAGATTATATTAGCCTATACAAACGGAATGTTAACAATAATAAATTGGTAAGAGTAAGACATTTTGTAAAAAAAAAAATATTTATGAACCTACACATATTGTCGGTCAAAATTTCGAAATCGTTCGATACATTTTCTTTCTTGGTGTGGTGATAGCGTCACTATAACGGGATTTTAATTTTTTTTTTTTTTTTGCAAAATACGAAAATAAAATGAGTGATACGGATGCAAAACCAGAAATTGCGGGACCCCAAGTACATGTGGCTTATCCGTCTTATTGGGCACACATGCCTGACTTATGGTTTACTCAGATGGAGGCTGTTTTTGAAGTGATAAAAATTACTAACGATACTAAAAAGTTCTTAAACACGATTGCGTATGTTTACCGTTAGATGTTATTTCTTCCATTTCCGACATAATTACAAAATCTCCAGATACAAATAAATATAATGCTCTTCGTGAAGGTTTGATTAAACGTAAAACCTTATCCGAAGCGCAACGTGTAGAAAAATTAATTGAGTCTACATTAATAGGAGATAAATCTCCATCTGAATTTTACCGCAGTTTAGAACAAATTGCTGGATCATCCGGTGCCGTAAACACACAATAATTAAAGACTTTGTTATTAAAAAGACTGCCAGATACTATCAAAGCTGTTGTCATGGTTCGAGAATCTGACTCGATCACCGAATTATGCGAATTAGCGGACAAAATATGGCAAATAACTTCACCATCGTCTTCTATCATTAGTGCTACGTCCAGGTCGAATAAAAATATTTCAGAAACAGCCAATTTCACAGTGCAAAGTTTAGTAAAAGCAATTAACGAATTGCGTTCAAGACTTGATCGGTGGGAGAAACATAAATCCGGTTCTCGTTCTAATCATAATAATGTCCGTATAGATAATAATAAAAGTAGTCGTTCAAAAAGTCGAGAGTCTGGTAAATATCTTTGTTGGTACCACCATAAGTATAGGAATAAGGCAGCCAAATGCCAACGTGGTTGTACTTGGAAAGGAAAGTAAATTCCAACTCATCAAGAAATTCGGGAAACTAAACCGTCCCATCGTAAATTCGACGAACGATGGAATTGTAGCAAATCGTCGATTATTTGTAAAATGCCTAAAAACTAAATTAATAGTTTTAGTAGATACTGGAGCTGATGCATGAGTCATACTTCCAAAACATGTTAGCGATTTGCATCCTGATAGAGAACCATTACTTTTCGCAGCAAACGGTACCCCAATAAAAACTTTTGGTACACGACTAGTTGTTGTCGATTTAGGTCTACGTCGAGAATTTAAGCACCCATTTGTAATAGGAAATGTAACGAAACCTATATTAGGTGTTGATTTTTTGATTAAATTCTTTTTAACCATTGATCTAAAAAATCGAATTTTGAAAGATAATATAACAAATCTATCAATTAATACAATTATTAAAAGCGATGAATCATTTTCACCGCGGTTACACATTATTAACAGAGAATATGGTAAACTCCTTCGCCAGTTTCCGACTTTGACTCAGCCACCAAAATATGATGAATCGGTTAAACACAAAGTCGTTCATTAAATCGTTACTTACGGCCACCTTCCATATTCTACTCCTAGAAGGCTGTACTCTGAGCGCCATAAAATAGAACGTTCGGAATTCGAGCAAATGTCTATGTTAGGTTTGTGTAGACCATCTGATTCTTCGGTCTCCTCACTCGAATAGTAATGATTGGCGCTCCTGTGGGGATAACAGGCGACTTAACGCGGTGACGGTGTCAGATCGTTACCGATTGTCACATATCCATAACTTTTCTCTAAATCTCCGTGGTTGTACCATCTTTTCTAAAATAGACTTAGTGCGAGCCTACAACCAAATACCAGTAGCTAAAGAAGATATCTACAAAACAGCAATTACAGTTCCGTTTGGTCTTTTTGAGTTTGTTAGAATGCCCTATGGGTTGCGTAATGCAGTCCAAACATTTCAACGTTTTTTAAACGAAGTGACCAAAGGACTTGATTTTGTTTTTGGATACATTGACGATATTTTGGTGGCTAGCCACTCGTACGAAGAACATTAATTACACCTAGAAAAATTATTTAGCCGATTATCGGAATATGGTATCATATAAACATAAAACCCTCGAAATGTGAATTTGGAGTAAATCGCATCGAATTTCTCAGTCACGAAATAACGAAAGACGGAATTTTACCATCATCTAAACGAATAGCGGCAATTAGGGATTTTCCTCAACCCAGTTCTGTACGGCAGGTACAAAAATTCGTCGGTATGGTAAATTTTTACCACAGGTTTATTCCACACTTGGCAGAGTTACTTGCTCCAATCCATGAGCACATGAAAAACCTGAAACAAGTGAAGAAAAAGATTATTTTCTCCTAGAATCCTGAGTGTGAGGTGGCTTTTAATAAAATTAAGTCAGCCCTCGCCCAGTGTACACTTTTGGCGCATCCAATGGAGAATTGCCGAATAAGCATCACTACAGATGCTTCTAGCGTGGCTCTAGGTGGTGTATTAAAGCAACACAGAAACGGTACTCATGAACCAATCGGATTTCTTTCCAAGAAGCTCTCTCCTGCTGAGAGGAAATTCTCATCATTTGATCGAGAGTTATTAGCGATTTACTGCGCTATTAAACACTTTCGATACTTTGCTATTCACGGTGTTTACTGATCACAAACCTCTGTGTACAGCGATTTCATCTAAGACAGAACGTAGTCCCCGTCAGGCGCGTCAATTAGATTATATATCACAGTTCACCACCGGCATTCGATATATTTAAGGGTGAAAGTAATATTACTTTTTACACTTTCGGCCGTAGGCACTTGGCGAAACACACTTTATACTTACATTTTTAAAATTTTTTTAAAAACACTTGTTAAATATTTCGCAAAATTATAAAAGGTTTAAAAAATCACTCGATCGATTTCGGCTTATTAGGCCATCATCAGGAGTATCTACTAAACTGTCTAGTAGATACTCCTGATGATGGCCTAATAAGCCGAAATCGATCGAGTGATTTTTTAAACCTTTTATAATTTTGCGAAATATTTAACAAGTGTTTTTAAAAAAATTTTAAAAATGTGTGTAGAAAGTAATATTGTGGCTGACACACTTAGTGGACCTGATGTAGACAATATTTTTACAATTCGGCTTGCTAACCTAGATGGCAAGAAATTAATTGCCTTGCAGGCAACCGATAACGAACTTACTGAAACGTGAGCACGAATGGAAACTTGTGAAATTATACGATAACATTTCGGATCGGAATGTTTGGTCGGAAACTTCGACGGGAGTGAATCGACCATATATTCCTGAACAAATGCGTAGATCAATTTTTGATCAATTATATAACTTATAACATCCGGGAGAGCTCTGGCTCCAGCTTTGGCTCAAACTTCGGCTTATCAAAAATGCCCAGCTCCGTTGCGCCTGGTTTGCACTAAGGATTTCTTGTAAATTTTCTTTTTTTTTGCAATATTTATGGCCCCAGCGGGAACAAAATATGCAGATGTTTTCAATTTTGCATTTCTTTTATAACGCGACATGACATTTTTAAAATAATTATTATGTTGGTTATTTATTATGTCAATTTTTTCTAAAAGCTCTTACTGAAAATTAACTTCTGACCGTACGATGACCTTTTAGTAATCATTAGAAAGATTTTGTAACAATTCTGAAGATAATTGAACCGCTGGATTTCATTCACGCAAGTGGAAATCGAATTCATAGAACCTGCTTGAAAACATTCCTGTCCTATACGAGATCTGTCTAGTGTGCAATTATTCGATCAAACTTCTACAACGAGAACTCTTAGTATCCAGTGAAATTCAATGATCCACGTATTTCAGATTACATTTGAGCTTTCTGTGTCATTTACATATACCAACTAAAACAAAGGTGCACTCGATTGGTTATCTCCAACTACAATTAGTATGAACATATTATTCCAGCAAATATGTCGTTTATAATGGATTGGGATGATCAGCTTCCTCAGTAAACTTTTAATCAATGGTTGGTGTTGAGAGAGAAACTTTCATGTTCATACAACTCAAAGGGTATAAGTGAAATACAATTGCATGTGTTTTGTGATGCGCTATAAATGGCTTAAATACCCTAAATAAATGTACTTGAAGTGTTTAAGAAGAATAAGCTGTAAATGCGGGATGGATTCCGAAATTGTCCTGACATGGTTGTCGGACGAACCAAGAAGGTGGAAGACGTTCATTACTAATCGAACATCATAACCCAGCTGATATATTACTGATCCCGGAGGACCACCGACCTTTACCTACCGCAACGGTTACAACAGTGAAAAATGGTTTCATTACATATCCGCTTTTAATCGATCATCTTTCTCATCCGAATTGTTACTCAACTGTTACGATTTCGTAGAAAGATTTATGGAGATGGAATAATATATCTTACATCGACATATTTCGGAATGCAGAACTTAATTGAGAATTTAAGGTGTTTGTACCCACCATTCCTTGTCTGACAAAAAAATCAAACAATCGACAAAACGACTTCATCTTATCAGACACATCGTATGACTGAGCTAGTGCTTAGTGAATTTCATCTGAAAAACTTTTATCCGGGACCTTCATTAATGATCAGTTTCTTGTGCCAGCGTTGGAAAAATATTATATTAAAAAATGTATTCGTTGTTTAGGTTTCAAGCACAACACGGGCAAAGCCTTCTCCGGTTACAAAAGCTTATAGTAATATAATTAAATATTATATCCATAATAATATCCTTACTAACGACTCAAAGCAGCGATGCAATTATGTATCAGATCGTATGCTTCACCGTAAAGGCCATCCATATATAATTGGCCAGCGATATGTCATCTGATATATAATTTCATCGTTGCTTTGAGTCGTTTTATAGTCAGATGGGGAATACCAAGCGAAATTATATCGGACAATAGGACAAATTTTACACGGAGAAAAAATTTTACTAATTTAGTTCCTATATATTTATAGGAATTTAATTATAGCATCCCGTACTATATTTTTCGTAAAACATACTATGTACATAGCTGACTTTCCACTCTGAATAGCATGAAATGCAATATTGGAATCACTACTATAATAAGAGCTAATTTATTATGCCATATAGAAATATTTCCTATATGCATTTCTACAAATCCAATGTATTATAGGAATAATTCCTATAAAATACAATTTCCTTTGTTTTATACGATTCTATTTATTATGAATGTAAAATCATTAAAAATAAATTGAATCCTCCCTTGAGAAAGAGTGTGTGTGTCTAAAATAGGGGCCACTACTATATAAAAAACAATATTTACCACAAAATATAGCTGTTATAATTGCATAAGTATTCTCTGAAACATATTCATGTTATTTTCATTCCATGAATATAATTCGCTAAGTCAGCACGTTCTTCTTGATACTTAAAGTATCAAGCGAGAATTGTATTTTTGTAGTTTTGTTTTATGAAACCACGGGGTAATGACAAATGATATTTCTACTTTTTCCAGTAGATATATTATGATGAAGTGATTGGCATTATTATGATTTGCCAAATCGAAAATACTATGAATGTCATTACTACTAATATATTTCCTATGACTGCACCAACTCCATTAAACATTGCAATCGCTACAAAAATATGCTGGGGAAAATACCAATTTTATGGCAATAAATACTAACTTTGAAATACATATTTTCCTTTCCTAAATAGGAACCGTTTATTACTAAAATAGTAAATTTTACTATTTTTATGGTACATTTTACTATTTTAATGGTAACAATTTGTATTTTCATCTCTTTAAAATAACTATGTGTTATAGTAAAATGCTTTCCTATATTAGGCCACAATCCTGTGGGCTCCTATAAATTATAGAAATATCTTCTATAATTTTTTTTCCGTGTATAGGTGAAAACCTGAATTAGCTGTACTCAAATTATTAGAAAACGAACGGAGTCACTCAAATATCACTTAGTTCCTAGAACATCAAATAACTACATTTTAATTCAACCCCACGAGTGTTTCCCATTTCGGCGGGTTATGGAAGTCAAATATTAAATCGATTAAGTATCATTCCAGAAGAGTGACCTCTGCTGCAATCAAAATATTCGAGGAAATGACGACTCTTCTATGCCAGATCGAGTCATTACTCAATTCACGGCCAATTGGTCCATTGACGTCTGCTGTAGAGAATTTAAACCTTTTGGCAACACTCGACCTGCAACAGGTCGAGTCCCTATTGGAAGAAGCAGCAATTGCACTACCTGAACCTTCGGGGTAAACAATATTCTAATGTCACGACAGTCAAAATTGCAAAATATCCAGCAACGAATGCAGGGTTATTTGCAAAAATGGCCGCTTACGCATTACAACTTGCAACAGCGACCTAAATGGTAAACGAAATTACCAAATCTGTCTATTCTCACACTGGTTAAATAAGACAATATACCAGACAACCTAACTGTTGAATCGCAAGGTGTAGAATTTGAGAATGAATTCTTTGATGTGAAGGCTGATTTGATGAAATTAAAAAAAAAAAGGTTCCCAGTAAACCCACAACAAAAATACACAGATACTGGTTTGGAACCTCTTTTAAATGAAATTTTTCAATGAACAACCGAACTTTCTTGGAAACAACCTTTAACCTAGCGAGTCGTAGTGATGTGAAAAATGGCATTCAACTTCCAAAGGTCACAATCCATAATAAAAAGTCATTATCCAACGTTACAAAATTTAAATTGCTGAAGCGACTGCTACAGGATGGACCAGTAGCAAAATATGACCAAGCGTGGAAAGAACTAATTACACGTTATAGGAAATGAAAACACATCCTAATGTCGTATATAACAACATTTACGGATAAGCTGCCAGCGATCATCCAAATGATATAAGATCTTAAAGAGACAAGTCGGATGAACTTTGTATTGGAATTCGTACTATGGGCCAGGAAGCTGAATACCGTGATACATGGCGAAAATTAGATGCTGAAATTAAGCAAGAGCAAGAGTGGGTGAAGGAATCTGTGAGTGATGAGTTTTCATCGTCAATGTTTGAATTTAAAATGAGATAGTATGGATAAAGGCATCTCTGAAGTTCGTCACCGACAGCCTATTCGCTCTCATAAGCCGCCAATTCAAGAGAACCGGACACCCTTTATATCGGTGTATAAAAATCAGATTGCTAAACGGAAATGTACGCAAAAAGGTTGTATCTCAGTTGCCAGTCTGTCAGAATTATCTCAAATCAGGGCATACATTTCATAATTTTCGAACTCATATACCTGCCGATACTGTAACCAGTTGCACCGTTCTTTGCTGCATCAATTTAATTCAACAATACCATCTATGCAATCAACATATTCAACCAGCCAAGAAGCTAGTGGCATCATCAATAATTTACCACCATGCATACGCGCCATCTCAGAAATTACAATTACATCAACTCAGACCTAGCTAAAGTTTGCCATTCAAGACACCAACAATTAAACTAGGCCATTCAAAATCAGCAGGGATGAGGTGACTGTTATCTGTGGAACGACGATTTCAGAGAGATGCATTTCTTAGTGGTTTACCCTTGGTATTTAGTCACATAAATATCGTATATCACAAAGCAATCGTAAGTAACGCGGAACAGAATTTGATGCGTAATTTCAAACAGACCACCACAGAGCTAATAAAACATTTGATTATGAAACTTCTTAAATTATATCGCAATTAAAGTTAAGTATTTACACAAAAATCAAGATTCCCTCTTTGCTTGTCATGTTCCATTATTTTTCATTAAACTATATTCAACAAACATCTTCTGCTTTTCAATTACAAGAAAAGTTTGAAAACTGTGTTGATGAAACACTAAACAAACTCATATATAAAGCCAATGTTAATTCATCATCAGCTTCATTATCACGATAAAAAACAACAACAAACCTTTCGCCAAGGGTGTTTCGCCATCAATCAGCGGACTTTATGTATCTCTTTTTGCTTTTTTATGTTTCTGTAACACAATTAGTTAGATAAGTAAATATGATAAGAAATTCAGCATAAAAATTATCGTAACATTTACTACCACAACCGCCTAAACGAGTATATGAACCAACCGAGTTTTTTTTTTTTTTTGTTATGTTGCGCGAAAATGGTTTTATACAGAAGCGTGGAAGTGAAACTTCATGACACGGTTTTGATTAATGATGAAACATTTTTTGTTGGTGGTTTATATTTTTGGTTTTTTTGTAACGAAAATCAAATCAAAAGAAAATAAATCATTTTCTTTAACAAACCCACCCAAATTAATCTGCTATGTTGTATATTTAGTATAAGTACATAAATACCAGAAGTTAATTTAAATTAAACAGAAGTAACTACGAAAATTATTAAAGACGTGAGACTGACAAGTTAACCGAATTGATATTCCACGAAAAGGTAAGGTTAGTACAATTTTTGTTTGTTTGACGGCATCAGCAATTGCGTGACGTGAAAATTTCAAAGCCTGAATTTCGAAGATTGATTTTTTGTGACAGCATCAAGATGTGAGTATGTAATTTAAAAATAGGTTTGCAATTTGACGCTATATTATGACAATTTAGTAATAATATTTGGCAAACACTCAAATTACGTGATGCGGAACATTTATGCGAAGGTTAATGAATCCTTGTTAAATGCATGGTGGCGCAAACAAATTTGCTGCCAACAGAGATGTACAGTCACAGTGTGACTAGTGAAAACAAGTTAATATGTCATCAACCTTCGCTAAAGAAATTTGTAATTTATTTTGTTTTAAAATCAAAAATTACGACCACGATTAAATAATAAATTAACGCCTGTGGGCAATGATTTGAAAAGTGGACACTTTGTGGCTAAAATATTTTGAATATTCGTAAGCACGTTCAAGAGCAAACTAGAAAGGACATATGGTATAAAATAATTTTCAAAGTTGTATTATAAAAGCCTAGGGCTCTATCATGTTACAGTTTAATAATTGTATTTGTTTCCGAATTAACTGGTACAGAACTTGAAACAAGAGGCATTTAAGCTGGTTGCACTAGGGGTTGGATCGGAACGCCGTTGGATTCATTAACGTTCTTTCTACCGTTTGTGAGAAATTCGAAAAATGTCAATACACTACCTAGGGATCTTTGGAAGTAATCATTGTGGGAGGCTCGCGAGCACTTATTGCATTACTTCTAAAGGCCATAACTCGAGATAGTGTCATGGAAAATTTTCAAACCTTTTATAAAATTTAAAGAAAACTTTAATGAATTCAACACTATGCAAAAAGCGATCGCGAATATCCCGTATGGATTACTTCTAAGCACCATAGCTCCAGATAGCGTAATGCATTTTTTTTTTCCAAATTCTCACTATCAGTCAGACGGTCATACCTCGATAAAGAGAAACTCTCTGCTACAACATTTCTAACAATATTGAGATGGTGAGTTTTAAATAAAATCATGTACGATTACTAATTAACACGTTTTTCTAGCTTTTCACATGGAAAAATTACAAAATTTGGGTTTTTAAGAGTCGCATAGTCAGTAGTCACGAAAGATTAGAATGTTTTACATTTTGCAAAAATTCATAAAAACGAGAGAATTTATTTATTTAACCAATACATTCTCAGACGTTAAAAAATAGGACAATTTTTGGAGAAACTTCACGTCCGTCAACAAATACGTGAAGTTTATCCTAAATGCGTCCCAAATTTAGAAAAAGTTTGGACAAACTTCACGCGAATTAGGTTAAGAACAACAGTTTATCTTGTTGAATTGTACACCTAGTCAATGCAGATTTAACAAATAAAAAGCTTATTATATCTTACCATCATCGAGAGCGTTTTTTCTACCTGCGATACAAATTGTTGGAAGCGTAATTCGTGTTTACCTTGTTTGAGCTTTACAAAATTTAAACACTTCCATATCGATGGATATCATGGGCTCATGGACAAGTTATTCTACTCAATTATTTGTTTTTGGCAAATCCAAATTATTAAAAATGTTCCACATTTTTATTGCAAATATGCTAGATTTTTTTATTTCCCGAACTGCATAACCCACAAACTCCTTTCCGAAATAATCTAGAAAAATTTCGCAAATATCTGGCATTTGTGATGCTAATTTAATAAAAGTTTCTTTTACATCTCCATCTTTTACAAAAGCAAATGCTGCAATCATTCTGATTTTCTTTGCTAAATTGGCATCTAAATCATAATGGGTCTTATGGGGGAAGGAAAAAGCGGAAAAGGACGCGGTACCAAAACACGTAATTTATAAATATCGTGAAACGCCAAATATGGATTACATGAAAAAAATAGAAAAGTAGGAAATTTGAAATTAGATGGAAGTATTTCCGAAAATTGGTGGCTGTTCGGGCAGAACTTCGAAACATTTTCTAAAGCTCTGGAATTAGACAAAAAATAAGATACCGTTATGATTGTAGTATTTTTAAATTCAAACGGTGCAGAAGCTGTGGAAGTGTTTAAAAGCGTCGGACTACCCAATGCCGAATCGAAAGTTTATAAAAAAGTAATCAAAGCTTTTAAATATTTTTGTGAGCCAAAAACTAACGAAGTATATGAAAGTTTCGTCTTTGATAACAGAAGCCGGGAAAAAAATTAGTCAGAACATATGGAATGTGGATACAACGACCAAGAAAAAAGGATGCTGCGCGATCATATTATCTTTGGAATTCGAGCAGCAGAAATTATCAGACACTAAAGTGAAGAAATGCATCTACTATCTTCATCACTGGATTAGTTAATTCGTTTTAAATTAGATACTGTGGTAGATGTTAACATCTTACCTTTACATTTTTGAATAAACTAAAGAACATTGAAAAATATATTTTAATATTGGAGGCATATGGGGGATCGAGGTTGAGAACGGTTGGCATAATTAATCCAGTTTGTATAGCGAATAATATTATATCATATACGCTACATTTGCAATTATCAATACTGAAATTGTTACTATATTAGGTCTCCAATCATTTGTTGATTTTTGGTTGGTTAAAAGAGTACAGAATATAAATGTTGATTATCAGAATAAGTTTATAGTGAAAATATGCATGTGTTTGAAGGATTAGGCTGTTTCGTATAAAATATAATATTGAATTAAAAGATAATGTTGCACCATCGGTAAAATCGGCCGGGCTAGCTAACTAAGAGTTAGATGAATTACAAACGATGGATATTATCGAGAAGGTAGATGAAAATTAAGTAATGCAAGCCAATCTCTGAGATACGTGTTATTTAGCTTACGGTAGGATCTTATTCCTCATATATAATAATTATTTCTTGAATTACAATATTAAACAAATAATCGCATAAAATGTGTTAATATTTGTATTAAACAAAATGTGCCAAAAAATACGATAAAAACTTCACACAGCGGTTCAAATAATTCAGATACTGAAGTAATTTATGGTAAACACCATTTTATAATTTACGCATTTACGATGACGGTTTGCCGATAAATATTCGATTCCACCCCAAAATGTCCTCTATCACAACTCCAACACAATATCTTCAGTGCCGCACATCATGTGGGTAACTGCAGCAGGGAATCTTTCGAATTTAAGCTTGAAATTCCTCGTACCGTTAGACCCGAATTTATGCTAATTAGTGCTCATTGGAAAAAATTAGTGCTAGTCCAGGAGCCGAAGAAAATGGCTAAGGAATTTTCATATTTCGCCTGAAAGATGGTAAAAAAAATACAATAAAGAAACCTGATTTTCAGCGGAAACCAGAAAAGATTAACCAATTAACGAAATATTTTTAGTTAGTAAATACAATGAAGAAATTTGTGCTTATCAGAAAAATATAAATTTAGACAATTTTCATTCATTAAATTGTGGAAAATGAAAATCAATTCATATCCCTAAATGATACTATACAGAAACATCTAAGACACATTTTGCGTTCAATAATTTTCAAATTGACCAACAAAAATAATTGATTTAAAATATTTCCGACATAATATATTTTACAAAGCAATACAATAATGTTCTTTATTTATTTTATTTCATTTTATATTTATCAACGATCTAGCACATAAGATTTTTTATAGTTTTAAAAACAATTAGAAAAAAAAGAATAATGTTATGTCTGATTACATGTTCCGTTGCGATACTTTAAAAAAATGCAAGTGCGAAACCTGATTATCAGAGGAAACCGGGAAAGTTTAACAAATAAACTTTATAATTTCCATTGGTGAATACATTGAAGAAATTTGTGATTATCACAAAAATATAAATTTCGAATATTTTCATTAATAAATTAAGGAAATATGAAAATTGATCAACACATTTTCAATCATCCAAGATTGCGTGTTCAATAAACTTTCGAATTTAAGCTTGAAACTTCTCATACCATTAGAACCGAATTTGAGCTAATTATTCCTCATTGGAAAAATTAGTGCTAGAAATTTCATATTTCGACTGAAAGATGGTAAGAAATGGGGAGCCCCACTTTATCCATCATTTCATAATCCACTGTTGTTAAAATTAATCTTTTTAGAAGAAAACCGCTTTTGTGCAAATCCATCATTGTCAAAATCCATCTTTCCCAAAATCCGTACCCAATTTTGGCAAAATCCACTATTGACAAAATCAATTATTTACGAAATTCACCATTAAAAATTTCAAAAATTCAAAATATTCTTGATATTCCAAAGTTAATAAAATTTATTTGAAACACAAGGTTCACAGATTCATAAAATTCACGAGATTCTTAAGATTCGTAAGACACACAAGATTCAGAAGATTCATAAGATTAGTGAGATCCATAAGATATTCATGAGATTCATAAAATTAATCAAATTAATAAAATTAGTAAGTTCACTAGAATCAAACGGCTCTTAAAATTCATAAGGTTCATAAGATGCATAAAATTAATAAGATTCATAGGATCAATACGATTCATAAAAGTTTTATAAGATTCGCATAAGATTTGTATGTTTGATAAGATTGGAAAGATTCATAAAATTCACAAGATTCCTATGTTTCATAAGATTCGTTTAAGTTCATAAAATTTAAAAATTCATAACATTGAAAATATAGTATTCTTGAGATTCCAAAGATTCATAAAATTTAGTTGATCCACAAGGTTCTTAGGATTCGTAAGATTAATGTGGTATATGACATTCATTAGTTCATAAGATTCATAGGATGCACAAGATTCATAATATACAAGAGATTCATAGGATTCATAAGATTTATATGACTCAAAAGATTCATAAGGTTTATTTGATTCATAAAATCAATCAAGTTAATAAAAATAATAAATTCACTTGGTTCAAACGACTCATAAGATTCATAAGGTTTGTAAGATTGATAGGATTGGCAAGATTCATGAGCTTAATAAGATTCATAAGATTTTAAGGATACATAGGACTTATAAAATTCGTTGGACTTACAAGATTCATAAGATTTGAAGATAAATAGGTTTCATAAGATTCGTTAAGACTCACGTTATTCAATAGATTTATAAAATTCGTTTAAATTCATGGAATTCAAAAATCGTAAGATTAATAAGATTGATGAGATTCATAAGATTCTTCAAACTTATGAGATTCATAAGACTCATAAGGTTCATAACATTCGAAAGATTCATAAATAAGAACAACAAGATACATTACATTCACAACTGAATCGATAGTGATGGATACTTTGGAAAATTTAGAATAATTTTCTGAGAAATTCGTTTTAAATTCAGAAAGTTTTGTGAACCAATTCAGTATGTGGCACTAATGCCAATTTCTGTGAAATTTATTAGATAAAACACTGGATTATACGATGTTCTGGAATATGTCTAAGTAGGATGTAACTTGGGGTTATTTCTTCACTGATTTTCGATCTACCTCACAGTAGATAAACCTCAACAACTACCTGGTTTACAGAAACTTCATCAGACTATAGTATTTATAATATTGCCTGTTGAAATTTTTATGAATCTGGTACCGGTTAAGGTTTCTAATATGGGCATTCTCGCAAATTTAATCACAATCAAAGAAATATAAGAAAAAGTGGGTGATAGCACGCGCAGCTTGAGCGAAACTTCTAATGGTATAGGTCCCAGTAGTAGAAAAATCATTTTAAAATCTCATTTCCGTAGTGCATGTCGAGTTTCATCATAATCATTTAAATAATAGCCTATGTAGTGCTTTATCCTAACCAGCCATATTCCAGAACTTAATCAAACAATAATTTTAGGGTCCCATTTCCACCGCAAATGTCAAATTTCACTAAAATCGGTTCAAAAATACATAAGTTCAATCCTAATCCCCTATCTCCATGCCCTACTTCACATGTCCTATAATTGAGGCATTTCGTTTTCTTTGGCATAATTGTTATGTCCCCTTAGAGAGGCCTTTCGTTAGTTAAGGGTTAGTAATGCTAATCCATTTAGTCGCTCCTCACCGATTATGTTTTGTAAGTGATTCTTAAGGTACCTGAGCGTCTTGGAATTCTTCAATTGGAGGGATTATCCGGGTTAAGAATCCTTCTAAGAGTCTGACAAATATTTTGTACTAATTTTGTTATTATAGGTTGAACGTTCAAAATCTACCTGTGGCACTATTCCGGTTTTCCCGGGGAATTGGGAATTGGAATTTTATTATTGTGATTTTTTGTTATATTTTGGTATTATTTTTTTCAAAGCACACTGTGGCAATTTGTATTTTTTCAAATTTTAGGAAAAAATAATTCCATTTTAACATTACTGCCTACTAAACAATTCCTAACAAAATATTTAGGGAAAAATAAACAAAAAATTTGCTTTGAAATGAAGTTATTTCCTCCCAAAATTTGAAAAAATACAAATCGCCATAGTATGCTTTGGAAAAAATAATACCAAAATACACTAAAAAATCACAATAATATAATTCCAATTCCTAATTCCCCGGGAAAACCGGAATAGTGCCACTGGCCGTCTTTTTAAACATTTTAATTAACTTCGGTTAGGTGAACTAATTTCGACTTAACGTGGTTAAAACAATTAAACAGTGGTGGCATGTTGTAAGATCACTTTCGACTCGAATAGACTTTATGTCTCTTGTTTCACGAATAAAATTGTATGTATGTTTCACTTTTTGATTACGCTTTTTCTATTGCGATATCAGTTTGTTGCGTACTTTCCCTTTCTCTCACATCGATAAAGTATCACAAATAAAAATTTGAGCGGTAAAGAATCATGAATAGATAGCTAAGTATGTAGAAGAAATAGAATAAAGCTGGGATAGCAGGAAAAACAGCATAATTGAAAAGCGAGATAGAGTACAATTTTATTCTTGAAACAAGAGATGAAACTCTATTGAAATCGAATCAAAAGTGATGTTACAACATCCCACCTCAGTTCTATAAAAAACATGGCTAATTTTATGCAATTTTGTTTACTTTTCTTTTAAGTGAAGAATCAAATATAGGTTACATGTACAGGGTGCGTTTGATGTTGCAGGTCGATGTTTTTTTTTTAATAACTGTTTTTAAAACTATAAAAATCCTATGTGCTGGATCGTTGATAAATATGAAATGAAATAAAATAAATAAAGAACATTTGTATTGCTTTGTAAAATATATTATGTCGGAAATATTTTAAATCAATTATTTTTGTTGTTCAATTTGGAAATTATTGAACGCAAAATGTGTTTTGGATATTTCCGTATAGTATCTTTTAGGGGTATGGATTGATTTTCATTTTCCACAATTTATTGAATGAAAATTGTCAAAATTTATATTTTTCTGATAAGCACAAATTTCTTCATTGTATTTACTAACTAAAAATATTTCGTTGCTTGGTTAATCTTTTCTGGTTTCCGCTGAAAAACAGGTTTCGTTGTTGTATTTTTTTACCGTCTTTCAGGCGAAATATGAAAATTCTTTAGCCATTTTCTAGGCTCCTGGACTAGCACTAATTTTTTCCAATGAGCACTAATTAGCAAAAATTCAGTTCTAACGATATAAGAAATTTCAAGCTTAAATTCGAAAGTTTCCCTGATGCAGTTACCCATATCCGGACATCTTGTAATAAAATTAGTGTTTTTGAAATTCCCGAGATAAACACACTATTTCTCGAGAAACTAACATTCCCGAAAGTAGTGAAATTAAATTTTTCGGGAAATGACATTTAAAAATGCCTAGAAGACAGTATTTCCCGATCGCAATCTCTATGTTGAGATGTCACAATATAAAAAAAATTCTGAAATTCGTGTTAATTGCACAGTAATTCCATTCATACTTTCGTATGAAGTTGATTATTTTCCAAATTTTGTCCCCGAAATCCAACCCTTTTTTTTTTTAATAATATAACATAAGCCTCATTTGTACTTTAAACATCTTATATAGCCACTCATGTTCGGTCTGTTTGGCCACGTATTTGTGTAAACGTTATTTTTGAGTTAATTTGTATAGCTACACTATACTGTTAACGTGAAGGTTTGGCCAATTCAGCTCTATAAATTTGAACAATAAACTGGCCAACGTCTAGTTAACCAAATAAGTCGGTAAGCAATATTTGCCTACTCGTTGCTACTCATTCAAAAGAAGGACGACTTGTGTTGGTCATTGCAAATAAAGTATAGCACGTAAGACTATGGGTATCGGGCGATAACACCAAACAACAGATGTTGCAATGTTGTCATCAACTACTCGGTGTACATACCCAAATAAACGAATTATTTCAGCAAATTGGTAAAAGCAAATAAGAAATGAATAAATCATGTTTCATGAGCAAGAACAAACACTACACATCAAGAAAACAAGAAAAACAATGTTGCATTATGTGTTTTATTTAAAACATCCACTGATTGAAAACATGTCGCCCATAAATCGTAATATAAATATGAGCATACATACATTAATTATTTAATAATAATAATAAACAAATTAATTTAAAGTTAAACAACGATTGTTAATTAAAATTTAACGTGACAAAATTATCGATTCCAATATAAAACCTAATCAACTGAAAATGTTATAATACTTTGAAAATTTTACAAGTTTCCAACTTTTCGCATCAATTTAATGCCATCGATGGGGATAAACAAGATTTGATAAGAAATGTATCAATAATAAACGAACGATAAGAAGCACAACAAAATATAAATCTGGGATATGTTTTTTTTACGGTAACAAAATTCAATTAAGATATTGAACACTGGAATATAGTTTCTCTATTCACTATGGTATAAAACTTAATGATAAACGAACGATGAGGTTGTATCTTATGGTATCAACATTATATATCTTGAGATAGAAATGAAATTGGCGAATGTGTATCTTTAGATAAATACTATTGTGTATACTTGGTATATCGTCGCTTTTCTATTCGTTGTTTGTGTAAACTGTACGTGAATAAATATTGATTTGTCTAGTTAGTGTTAATATTAACCCAATAAAAAGTGCAGATTTTTTAATTTAATTAAATAGTAGCTGCTTCGATAAAATATATGGCGGGATGTAAACAAAATATATCTATATATACAAACGTATATGTATTGTATACGTATTCCCTAGGTTTAGAATTTAATTAATTATAGTTTACAAACGAAACCATTTTGGGCACCCAATCAAAAAAATTAAATTAATATTATGTATTATAAATAGCATATAGGAGACTAAATTGTTTATAAAACACCAAAAATCTGTCTGACTTCACCACATTAAATAATCTATAATTAGATGACTAAATAGTTTTCTTTCACAAAACAGTTTATTTATAAATTTTATAAATAAACACACAATATTCATAATATAATTGATCGCGTGGGGTGCCTATTATTTAATTCAATCACACAGTACTAATGTAATAGTTCGTACGTGTATAGTAAACACATTCCATAAACTTAAAAAAATAAAAAATCGGAATACCTGTTGAATAATGTTACTTTGTCTTCCAAAGCTATCGTATAACCGATTAGATGTGTACACATAAAACAAACATTAATTCTATATAATTATATCCATATTTTCCTTTTAATTAAATTCTAAAATATCCTCTCGTATATACCTAATATAATCCAAAAGTAAATTAAAACATAAATTTAATCACAAGACTAAAAGTAAACACACAAAAAATTCCTTGTTACGAGTATAGCAACACGCACCATACCATATAGTACAGACAAAAATTTAATAATTTAATTGCTCATCTCAGCTCATCTCATGAAAAATGCTTTAATCGCATAAAATGTAGGATCCACATTTTATTCCTTACTACTGTTGTGTTGTACAATACTTATAGTGTAGTATACACATTTTCTTTTTTTGATAGTAGATTGTGCTTATTATCATATTATTCATTTTGAGTACCAAAAAAAAGAATCCAACAAAGGATTTCCATTGTATTCATTATAACTCTAATATTACATACCTTAGATTATGTAACAAAAAAATATTGAGGAAGACGGTTTGGTAGATTTTTAATATTTAATCCATTTAAAAAATCCGAAGAACTATACATAAGTTCCTATTTTCAATATTATGACATTGAATGCAGTGAGATTGTCGAACTATCAAATGTAGAACATGACAAAAACAAAATCCCAAATAATAAAGTTTGTGAATCATTAATATGGAGGAGAGATTCGCTTCAAACGAACCTCATTTAGGGCTGACCGCTATATTTCTAATAACACATATTTTACCAAATATATTTTTGGGTAATAAGAATAAAACCAATCGGCGATATAATTTAATTAAAAGTTTTCGTAGAGACACAGTTACCACGAATTCACACAATATATTCGAACTTCATCTTAACTACAAACGATGTTGCCATATTCATGAAAACGTTCCGGTAGTTTGAAAGTTCTTTAAAAATTGCTGGTGTTATAATCTGCGATTTCGCTGGACATATTAAATGTTCCCAACAAAATGCAACATAAATAGCTCATTACGGGCAGATACCAACCAATTATCACCGAAGATCGCTGTATCGATGGCAGTTGCAGGCTTGGCTTATCTCGATTTAATTTTAAAAAAAATTATCAGTAACAGAGCAAAAAGTAGACGTTATAACGGTGATCCGTTATAAGGTGGTTCCAGTGAAGAACTTGCAAATTGTAAGGAGAGATGCTACAGGAAATTGTAAGATAGTAGTTTAACTGAAAAAATTAATTTAAGTTTAAATCTCATGAATGTGAGGCATCGAGAAAAAAAATTTCCCATACCTTAAAGTAGGAAGTGGGTGGTTGAGATTATGTGTGTTTTCGCTGCTTATTTATGGTTGAACTATCCTTTTTGTTTAATTCTTGATGTTCTTTTAGGTCTTTCAATTTTTTGAAGTTCTTTATACTCGAAAAATTCTGTTACTTCCTTAAATCCTTTAAATTATAAAATTTAAGAAATTTAAATTACCTAAAGAATTTATTGAATTTAAGGAATCACCTAAAAGATTTAAAGAATTTGAAGAATTTAAAGAATTTGAAAAAAATTAACTGTCAAAGAATTAATAAATTTAAAGCATTAAAGAATTCTAAGAATATATATTCAAGAAGTTTAATTTTTAAATTTTTTTTATTAATTAGAGCATTCGAATAATTCAAGGAACCTAAAGAAATTAATTATAATTTTTCTAGATTATTTTTAACTATAAATTTTTAAATTCATTAAATCCTTTAAATTTCACGAATTCTTTTTTCTTTGAATTCTTTAATTTTCACAGATATCATTATATTCTTAAAACTCCTCAAACTGCTTCAATCCATTTCAATCTATATGTCCTTTAAATTACATATTTAACAACTTTAAATCCCTCAAATGCTATAAAATCATTAAATGAACAAAAATTCTTGAAATTTCTTGAAATTATTTAAATACTATAAATTCCTCAAATTTTTTAAATTATTCAAATTTAGTTTAGTTCCTAAAAATTTTATATTTTATAAAAATTCCTTAAATTCTTAAAATTTGTATATTCATTAAATTTCTTAAATTCTTACCAATGTTTAAATCCTGCAGATGAAATACTTTAAATTCTTTAGGTTGAAATTCCTGGAATAAGTCCTTAAATGCTTTGAAATTTCAAAATTGTTTAATTCTTCGTGCCTTAAATTTATTTCATTTCTGAAATTTATTAAATTTGTTGAATTCTTCAATTTTTATAGGATCTAGAAATTCCTATAATACTTTGAAAATCATAAATACGCCAATTTGTCTAAATTCATTCAAATTCCTTAAAATCTTTAATTTTTTAATTCTTCAAAATTCTAGAATTTCTTAAATATTTTAACTTCTCAAATTTTTTAGCACCTTTGAAATTTTTTAATCTTTCCCAATTCCAAAAATATTTTAAATTCATTAAAATCTCTAAATATTTTAATTCTTCCATTCCCTGAATATTTTAGTTTCATAAAATTCTTACATTTATTCCTAAAAGACTAACTTTAAAAACCGTTTTTAAATGCTTTAAATGCTCTAAATTCTTCAAATTTGTTAGATTCTAAATTTATTTAATTTCACAAAATAACACATTTAATTCTTCTTAGTTCTCTAAATTATTTAAATTCCTTATATTTCTTCAAAATCTCTAAATTTTTTAAATTCTACGATCCCTTAAATTTTTTAATTTCATGAAATTTCTTAAATTTGTGGAATTCGTCAAATTTCATGGATTGATAAAATTTCTAAAATAATTTTAAACGCTGAATTTCAAAAATTTTTTAACTGCATAAACTCCTAAAAATTCCTTAAATTTTTTGAATTACTCAAATATATTTTAATTCTTAAAAATTTTATATTTTATAAATTTTTAATTCTTAAAATTTGTATATATATATTCATTCAATTTTTTAAATTCTCACCAAACTTTAAATCTTGCAGATGAAATATTTTAATCTTTGAATTCTTATAAATTTTTAAATTCTTGAAATTCCTGGAATTTCTCAAATATTATAATTCTTCAAAAACAATAAATTTATTATTATTATTTTAAATCTTTTAAATTCTCTAAAGTCCTTAAATTCCTTGAAATCTCAATTTTTTTTAATTCTTTTAATTTCTTAAATTGTTGAATTCTTTAATTTATATAGGTTCTAGAAATTTTTTAAATACTTTGAAAACCAGAAATTCGCCAAATTTTCTAAATTTCTTAAATTCTATGAATTCTTCAAATTCCTTAAAATCTTTAATTTGTTAAATTCTTCAAATTTCTGGGATTTCTTAAATATTATAATTTCTTAAATTTGTTAGCACCTTTGAACTTTCTTCAATCCTTCTAAATTCCTAAAATATCTTAAATTCTTTAAAATTTATTTTTTCTTTTCCGAACATATTTTAACTTCAAAAAACTTTTACATTTATTGCTAAAAGATAAGTTCTAAAAATTCCTAAAATACTTTAAAACCCGTTTTTAAATAAATTCTCTAAATTCTTCAAAATTTCTATATTTTTTAAATTCTTCGATCTCTTAAATTTTTTAGTTTCTTGAAATTTCCTAAATTTGTGGAATTCTTCAAATTTCATGGGTTGTCAAAATTTCTAACATAATTTTAAACCCTGAAAATCACCAAATTTTGTAGATCCTGTAAATTCTATTAATTCTTTAAATTTCTTTAAAATTTAAATTCTCCAATTTTTTTGATTTTCTTAAATATTATCATCTTTCAAATTTTTTAAATTCTTTAAATTCGCTGAATTTCATAAATTTTTAAAAGCATTAAATTATCTAAACTCTTTAAACTCCATAAATTTGATAAATTCTTTAAAATCTTATTTTTTTTTTAATGTTTCGATTCCCTAAATTTGTTTAATGCATTAAATTTTTTAAATTTATTGAAACCTTCAAATTTTATAGGTCCTACAAATTCTTAAACTACTTTAAAACCCTAGATTTCCTAAATTCGACAAATTTTCTAAATTCTTTATATTCTCTAAATTCTTAAAATTTCTTGAATTTTTCAAATATTATAATTCTAAACGATTTATTGATTCTTCAAATTCGCTTAATTTCGTGGAATTTTTAAATCCACATAGTTCTCTTAATGCTCTTTCATTTCATTAAATTTATTGAATTCTTCAAACTTTATTGGTTCTAAAAATTATGATTCTTCAAATTTTTTAAATTCTTTAAATCTGTGTAATTTCAAAAAAAATTTAAATTCTCTTAATTCTCTAAATTCTTTAAATTCCTCGTATTTTATAGATGCTCAATATCTTAAATTCTTAAAATCTTAAGAAAAAATTAATTTTGCGTTTCTCTAAATTTTTGTAATTCATTAAATTTCTTAATTGAATTCTTCAAATTTTATAAATTCTAAAAATTTCAAAAATACATTAAAAACCTTAAACTTTTTAAACTTTCCAGAGCGGTCGCAATATTACATGTAAGTGCAAAGGGTAGTATAACGATACCGTGAAACAGTATAATATGATAGAAGAGCAGGATCGGAGAAAAGCAGATTAATCGAGGCTTTCGCCTGTAATGAACCGGGTAACAATATGGATTAAATTCGAAAATACCCGCACATTGCCCTAAATTAATTAAGAAATATCATGTGGACTGGCCACACTTTACAATGTAGTATTCGATAATTCTCCATCCTGCTGGATAAATAAATATTCGATAATTCTCCATCCTGCTGGATAAATGAATCTTAAATGGGGGGGGGGGAGGGTCATTAATTGAACAGTTTTTGCTAATGCATGATAACGCCAGTTCTGACGTTGCTTACACATCTAAATTTGAATCGTAGTTTTACCAGATTTTGAAGATTTTTCGAAGTTATTCGACATTTTCAAAGAGTTTTCTAGAATTTTCAAAATTCGACATTCTGGACATTACTTCGAAAATCTTGAAACTTTTCAAATTATTTTCGAAGTTTGTGATTGAGACGATTTTTGAGACGACTAACGAAATTTCAAAATTAGAGATGAAAAACAATTTATTTCTTATTTTGATAAAACTTGACATTATTAACGTATATGTCAGTCACAGATTAAATGTTTTGATTTACATCAAATATTGTATAAAGAATATTTGGAAAATTGTAAATTTGACTGGTTAAGAATTTGATTGAATTTAACAAACAGAAAAAAACATTTTTGGAAAGAATTTTAAACAACATCCCTACTTATTTCGACGAATATAAATTTGTTGAATATTTCCGCTAAAATTGATGAATTCTGGGAAATATATTTCAACAATAAAATGAGTTCTCTTCAATCTCTCGAAATAAATGTGAAAGATGTAACTAAAAGATAAAAAGGATCTATTTGGTTGCCGTATACATAACTATAAATTTTATAAATTTCAACAGAGAGTTTTTTTTATCAAAGATGTGAAATTGTTATGAAATATGCTTTCGTTGAATTCATTTCCGTTATGTTTGTTCGTATATATGATGTAATGTATTCCACAAAGGGTATACGATTTTTTTATTTGCCTGATTTCGTATATTTGTACAAGATAAAATTGCGATATATGATATTATCGTATATAACACTTTGGAAAACATTTTTCATTTCCATTTACCAGTATGATGTAATTCGCTAGTCCTTAAGTAATGTGCTATATACATAGACACAAAATTTTGTTCCATCTGATTGATTACGGATTGTATATTTTCTTACCTTTGTTTGTACATCCAGCACAGTATTTAAGTTTTATTCTATGTAAAGCTCAATAATAATTTTTTTCGTTTTGACAAACAAAAAGGAATTGATTTTATTGGTTTTATTATATTGATTGTATGTGAAATCCTTTTTATGTACTCGACTACATTTCGGGTTTAGGAAATTCGATGGTTAATTTTGCCTTAAATTCTCATACTGATTTGAAGGATATAAGCAATTAGATTATAAGGGTGTGTGTAAAACACAGTATTTTTGTTAGGTATTTCGCTTAATAAAATGTCTTGACCTTATTTTATTTATACTGAATTAGAATTTTAAAGTTGGAGCTAAATTGAATTTGGTATATTTAATCAATAGTGTAAACTATATTCAATAAACTAGAATAAGGAGGCTTATTTAAAACGATTTACAATTTTAAATAAACGAATTATTGTAATATATCAATACCAGCATGTATACAAGAGACACCTCAAGTCGTCTTTGCTCATTCCTTTTTGGAATATTAGTATTATTGTCAAATGAACTCTTCCAGTGATCATAGTTTAATGAGGAAAGAGTTTTAATGAGACAAAAAAAAAATGTGCAACGGTTTCAATTAAAATTTGTTTCAAGTACAGCATAATTATGTCAATTCACAGACACACAATTGTAATTAAAAAACAAATCACTCGAAAGTGCTAACTTTTAATTACTTTGTTAAATATAAAACACAATTTTTTATTTTATTTTACTCTGGTAAAAAGTATAACTTTGTCAACGAATAATAAACAACCAACAATATATTGAAGACATACTCGTATATAATAGACAGACCACGGCAAAAAAAAACTTTATCAGTTAAAAAAATTGATAAGCAGTTTTCTATCAGTACAGTCTAGCACTCGAACAGCAACCACGTTACATGGCAGTGTTATCCAACGGTGCTTTTGCGAGGCTACAATAAAATAAGATTTAATGCTGTTAATTTACATAATTTGAGTTTGGAGAGCAGTTTTGAAGAACTTGCTCAACCTTACAAGATTTATTTGCCTTTCGCGAATAGTACTGCGATTCTTGTACTACCAAACTTATATTGTTGTACTGCAACTATATTTATATATTTTATGTTATGTAATTTTCTACTTATTCTTGCTTAATATAAATAACATTTCTTATCGAGTTTAAATACATTTTGTTGGTTTTGTTTCTCTTGAAGAGGAACAATTTTTTTTGTATACGTAATATAATTGAAATAATGAAATGTAATCTTCGGTTGCCATAGTGTGGTAGTGTTGTTGGATTATGCTTTTCTTCTTGTTTTGGGAGTTACAAAGACATAACTTCTGGATGGATGGGAAAATATTTGTGTTCTGTGTATTTTCTAGAGTTTATTAAATTTCAAAGCTACATTGAATGAGTTAAAAACTTAAAATTGTATCATACAAATGAATTGTATATTTTTACATTTTAGTGGGTAATTCAAAACTATGTATCTACTAAAAATTTCGTTTGAATTCTAGGGTGTTAGAAATCACCCTTTATATGGTTTTTGGTATAGATAAGAACAACATTTTATTTGAGAAGACAAATTAGGTCCTTAATAATACCGTCTTCGTATTTTGCTTCATTTGAATTTAAAACATAATTTTGATGAATTATTGCTTTTAGTTGGCTGCTCAAAGATACGTACATATATACGAATATTCGCTCTGTAAATATTTTGTGTCTGGATGTAAAATTTGTCCACCATAATTAAATTCCAGAAGTTATTATTATTGTTAAAGGGCCAGTTGGGCGTTCAGCCACCTCGCACTGCGACCTAAAAATCTTTTGTACTTGGACGCTTAATTATCCATCCAGTCGATATTACTATCTGGGCTCATTGCTCAAGGACTTCGAGGGGGCAGTCCTACTCATGTATATTCTTACCCGTGCCCCGTCTACCATTTTGATTTTACTCTTGCGAGTTGCTGGGAATAGAAAGTCGCCTGTAGGTCACCCAACTCTTTTAGATTTTTAAAAATCGCTGTAATCTATGTAACTGCTTTTGATACTCAAAAATTTATTCATTTACTTGTAGTAGAATTTTTAACTAAATGGACGCAACTTTTGAAATCAAATTGTTTGTGAATGGAACGAAAATTTAAAATCCTCGTCTTATGCCATTCTCTTAGACTTTGGAAATATTTTTTATGTATTAATTACATTAAACTTGTAGCAGTTTTGGTGTATTGCCTACACCAACAAACAAACAAAAAATGACAAAATGCTTATTATTGTTTGTCAGCAGTGAAAAGTGAATGTTTGATGACAAAACAAAAAGCTTAATAGAAACCCAATTAGCGTGTCTAGTTTATTTAGATTAGGAGTGTGCGGGCTTACAAACTCCGGTTTTCATTTAATTAAAAATTTACAAACATTATAAAAGCCAAGTTTGAAAACAATTTGTTTGAATTAACACAGTCGAAATTGTCCAAATAGATAATCATTGTGTCAATCAAACTAGCACTCAAATTCTTGACAAACTGAATTTTGTAAGTTTTTCAAATACTTAATAAGAATCAGGTCAATTTCTTTTTTTTTTTCAAAATATTACCAATCTTTGTTTCAAATTTCATTCAAATTTTCCTAAATTTGTAATCATTCAAATTTGATATTTTGAGTTCAATAATTTGTTAGTTGGTTAACAATCAAATTTTATGTACATAAATAAATGTTGAAACAATTTGAAACAGCTTGTAAGTGTTTTCAAACTCAAAATAGTTTCAATTTCAATTCGTTTTGCAATAGGTTTGAGTATTTGCAAAATTTAATTCAATTTATTACCACAAACAATATTTTCATGTACGGCAAGGTAAAAGGAAATCCAGAAAAGGTTAAAAGTCGGTTCAAACTTCATTTCAAACTAGACAGAAATTGCCGTCAAATTATTTTGTTCAATTCTATTTTGAAGTAAACGCTATGTTTTCTAATAATATTATCTTCAAAATTAGCATAAAATTCTATCAAAAAACGAATCGATTTATTGAATTTGGCAATCTATTGAAATTAAATTTGCTGTATGCTCAAACCTATCACATTGCAACCCATCGAACTACAGTTTAAACCAACTCAATATAAAAAATTAGGACCTGTGAAATTCACCAGCCTAACGAATCACGTGCAATCAAAGTCGCCAATTTATCGAATTTACCAATCTTTTGAATTTCGATTAATTGAATTCATTAATCTGTTGATAAAATTTTCAAATTTCAACCAATATAATTTATTCTCAATAAATCGAATTTTAATCAAGGACATTGTAATATCTATCGGATCTAGCAAAATATCAATCTAGTAAATTTCACCACTTTATTGAACTGCAATCTGTTCAATTCACCAATCTATCGAATATCACTGGCACACATAATTTGCCAATCTATCGAATTTACCATTTTTCGAATTTATCAGTCTAACAATTTTAATATATCGAATCATCCAACGTTCTGTATTTCAATCTATAGAATACACCAATCTATCGAATTCCAATATGTCGAAATCGCGAATCTAACCTCTAAAATACTGTCTTATGATTTATCAAATTCACAAATCTATCGACCGAAATCACAAATTTACAAATTTCATTGAATCGGATTCACCGAATATACGATCTCACTAACCCACCACATTTCAACATTTCGTAATCGCCTAAAATTCGATATTTTGATAAATTCGATAGATTTGATTTACATAGATATTTTCGTGAATTACGATAACTTGGTGAATTCGACGTATTTCTGACATAATATATCGAATTCTGACATGATATACAGCAAATTCTGACATGATTTATCAAATTCTGATTTATATCATCACAAACATCATTAGTATATGGAATTCTGATATGATCTGTTACAATTATAAATCTGATAATTATCTTAGCCAGGGAAGCTCGGTCGCTAGAAACTACTCTATTAAATGAGTATGCGAGGGTTAGCGTTAGATTAACTGCCCAACTTGTAAAACTTTATTTTTACGAAGTAACAGGGATGTAAGAAATTAATAAAGAGGGGAATTTTGACAATTTTCAACATAAATACATTATATCGAATTATGACACAATATACAGAATTCTGAAATGAATTATTGAATTCTAACTGCAAATACCGACTTTTAAAGCTAATTCTGAGATGATAATCAAGTTTTCTTACAGATATATCGAATTTTTACTTGTAAAGACTTCATCACGCAACGTCAACGCAAAGCTTTCTTTTAATAGCTTGCAATTTTTCGATTTTATTTGAAGTAATAAACAAATCGAAAAATTGTGAATTCATTACAGTAGGCTTAGCTTTTTGTAAGTTTACGCGTTCACCCATTATCTTATTTTTTAGAGAATCAGGGCCCAGGGTGCAGATGTGATATGTAAAATTCAAAGATGATATATCAATTGCTGATATTATAGGTAGGTCGAATTCTGACGGTATATGGAGGATTTTGAGATGATATAACAAATTCTTACATGATATATTTTTACACGATTCTTACATGAGAATTCAGATATGATATGTCGAAATCTGAGATAATATATCGAATTATGTCATTTACAGAAATCTGACATGTTATATCAAATTTTGACAGATATTTAGAATTATGACACTATACTACTGAGACAATTCGAATGTGATTTGTCGAATTCTGTAAAATATCTCACGATGCACTACAATTTTTCATGGTCCACGTTCATTGGGTCTAATTTAGACCAGAGATGATGGGCAAGCATGATAATTACTCGCTATAAACGTAGCACTTTGTTCTTAGTGATTTTTCAATACTTCAACGCGTATTGTAGTGTTATTGAAGTGTACATCGTTTTATATTGAGAGACTTGTTGTCATAGGTTTAATTAAACGTTTAATAAATTTAACTTAGACAAATTAAATTTAGTTTAGCCTTATTGATTTAAATTAATTTGGGTTCAACATACATATTATGCTTTTAAAAAAAACACAAAATTGTGAGGAAGCCTACGATTTTAACTTTGTACACTATCTGGATGCTTTCAAAAAGGTATTTTGCCAACTTGCATTAACTGAAATCATATTTAGGTAGTTATGAAATTGAAAACCAAGGCGGCTCGAGGCTATAAAAAATTGTATTCGAAAATATACTTACATGCGGTAATACCACAAGCAGAATAGGGATTAGCTAAATGCGATTCAAGAATAGCTTTAGTGTGTCATATTTAATATTAGCTAACCGCTTTTTATTTCAAGATTAGTGACTAAGCGCGACTAGTGATCTAAAGCCTCAATTCCATTGTGAAACAAAGTTTGTCAGTCAAAATAACTTGAGATAAAAATATAAAATCGATGGTTGCGTGAACGAGATGCCCAACGGAGTCAGTCAAAATTTTACTTACAAAAAAGATGTGTCTGTGTTAGTGGACTGATATCAAAATTTAAAAAAAGTTCAAATCGAGAACTATTTATGGCAGTCCAACTAATACAAGGACATAAATATTGTGAACCGAGGAGAAATATTTCTCGCACACATTATTAATTTTAATAGTATGGCACCTTTATGGGAATGATTTTTTTTAATTTTGTATTTTAAGACAGAAAATATTCGAAAATAATAATTCTGATCTGAGTAATAATAATAATTAATTTTTTAGATAATTTTGAAACTTAAAATAATTGAATTAACACATAATACTTAATTTGTTAATTAATTGTAGGTTATGTGTTTGTTTGCTGTCAAAATACTAATAAACAATAGTGTGGCATTGTTACGGGAAAGATTTTTTTATTTTTGTATTTTATGACGGATAATCTTCGAAAACAATAATTTTGATGTGGGTAATAATGATAATTAATTTTTTAGATTATTTTGAAACGTGAAATAATAGAATTTACACTAATACCTAATTTTGTTTAATAATTTTTGGTTATGTTTTTGCTTGCTGTCAAAATGTGTCAAACAAATTTTGCTATAAAAAAAACAATAACAATATACTTTGTCTTTGTCACTCTGCTGGATTATTTTTTTTTTGTCTTTTTCCAACTGAAGTCAGCTCAGTCAATTTTTCACAATGGAATTGAGGCATAATCTTTCGATATACTGAGGTTTATTTATTTTTATTGAGTTTAATGGAAGTAGAAGTGGCGCCATTATATGTACGTTAAAATAAAATTGCAAATATGTACAAGTAGCGCTATTTTAATATGGATGGAAATATCCAAAAAATTAAAATTAGAAACAGTTTGTGATAGATATAAATAAAAAAATAAAAAATTCAAAATTATGATTAATAATTAAAGTACATATTTAAATTATAATTTTTTTGAATATTTATATTGCTTTAATTTTGATTTATTTAAAAAACAATCCAAAAAAAATCAGCTAAATATGTACGATAATGTATGATTACATTTGAATTAATAATAAGATTAGTGGTAGATTAGCTAATCGAGCTTAGCTAAACCCTAGTCTATCAGTGCTGTATCAGACTCTAGGGTAGTGGTATAAAAATCGTGTAATGCTTTATATTTATTTCAAGAAGATTTGCTGTTTTCAGTGATACGTTCCTCAAAATCTTCTGCTTTTACTGGGAAAATTTGAATTATCGGAAAATTCAAGTAATTGAATTAAGCGATTACATTGCAATGAATGCGACATTGAATTTCTTGTCCACGGCGTAAGAAGAGTGTTTATTGCTAGTAAGCACCACACGATCTGATTCGAAAACACGAAAAATGTATTTCCCATTTTTAGCGAATTTTTTGTAAATTTAAAATCATGTGACTTAAACCATTTGTTTACGACGAATAAAATAATTAGATCTAGCTGTAAAAACTACGCAACTAAAAATTTAAACGTATTAAAAGTGAAGCAGAACAGGTAACGAGATGACGAACCAATATTAAACTTCGACAGCAACACAACTTACAATGTAATTTTAAATTAATGAATTAGGAAAATTTGCTACGTTTGTAATTTTAATCCTTATTATTTTATTGAAACCTTAAATTTGGTAGAATTTTTCTTTTAGATATATCAAAAGTTGAAAATTATAATATATCATCGAAAATAAGGAACAGAAAAACAAATTTGTTATTCAGATTAGAGTTTCGAAAATCTGTTAAATTTGGTAATGCTGGAAATTTTAATATTTTATATTTTAATATCAACCGCATTAAAAGTAAAATGAACGATATTGAATATCTAATATATAAAAATCTTGTGTCACGGTGTTTATGGTCGCACTCCTCCGAAACGGCTCCACCGATTTTTATGAAATTTTTTATGTATATTTGGTAAAGTATATTTCATACCGCTAGGTGATTAGGGTGTCCCTATCCAGAAATTTTTTTTTATTCCTATTTTTTTGACAAACATTTTTTTTCGTATTTTTTTTTGATTTGGCATCAAAAAATACCTATAACCCCAAATTTTCACCCTCCTACCACCACCCTCCCATTTTCTAATCGCGATTTTAATATTTTTGTATGAACAATATCCAAATAATTTAACCGTCGTTCGTATTTCAAATATAACGAAATTTATGCGGCTACAATAACCTCAATTCGCCTAATGCCAGGCGCATCGTCGGCTTTAAATTACACATGCACAAATTGCATAGTGACAATCACGCTATTGTCATCAATCCTGATAAAACAGCAGCTGCACAGCACGTGCGTAGATTCAATGCGCCTGTTGTTGACGACGTTGCTATGGAATCATGGTTGGCGACCGCACATCGACGCGAGAAATCGTGATTCGAAGAAACAATAATCTGGAGTTCATCGCCACACACACAGATCATACGATGCTCACCAATATCCGCTAATTTTCTGGAAGGGACAAGACGGATATTGCATAAACATTAAATAACGAGATCCCGCCACAGGTAATTCATACATTATGAACATCATTACTCATTTTGAATTAATATTTATGAATATGTTGTTACAGGAGCCAAAACAAACAAGAAAGTGAGCTCGATGGATTTTTATGCGTATCGATGATCCGACGCGGTCAGGACAACGACATTCTGCGATGTCATGAGCTGTGGCAACAATTCATGGTCGACATATACGCGAAGGTAGAGAGCGAACGACTGCGATTCCTACGACACAATCAACAGAAGATGCGTGTTGCAAAATATATTCACTTGCGAGACGCTATCATGAGGACGCCGATACCGCCGAAATTGGTAACTATATTGTTCTACCATCATCGTATGTAGGCAGTCTACGTAATATGCAAGAATACATACAGGATGCTATGACTTTCGTGCGCGAGTACGGATGACCGTTTATATTTATCACGTTTAGATGTAATCCAAATTGGCTTGCTATTGCCAAGCCAAAATGCAATACATCGTCATGACAATACAGTACGTGTGTTCAAACAAAAATTGAAGTCTTTAAGAGCTTCATTACAACGTATTCGGTCTCACACGTTGCTGGATGTATTCGGTTGAATGGCAAAAACGAGGATTACCTCATGCACACATTTTGATTTGCTTAGTCGACAAAATACGCCCTGAGGAAATCGATAGTGTAATTTCCGCGGAAACTCCAGCAGATTCATCTAATGATCAACTACTGTTCGATATTGTTACCAGAAACATGATTCATGGCCCATGCGGTGATCTGAATCGTTTATCGCCTTGCATGGTTAATGGAAAATGTACAAAGCGTTTTCCTAAAGATTTTACAAACGACATGATCACAAATGTCGATGGATATCCAATATATGGATGCCCCGCAAGCAAGGCACACCAATTGGTGCATGCCTCGGCCTATTCAAACTTTGTGCCGAGTATATACAATCACTCCAAGGCAGATTGAGTGCTTCCATCTGCGACTGTTGTTGGTTAATATCACCGGCCCATTGTCGTTTCAAGATATACGCAAAGTGAATGGACAATGCAATCCAACACATAAAGATCCATGTATTGCTCTCGGCTTGCTCGAAGACGACAAACACTGGGACGATATGCTTGCTAAGGCAGCATTGGGCTGTACAGCAACACAAATTCGTCTATTATTCGCTATAGTATTGACTACATGTTTCCCGGGACGAGCAGACACGTTTTGGTATAAGCACATAGATTCAATGACTGACGATATATTGCATCGAATTCGTACACGGTGCAACGATCTAACGATTACATTCAGAGACGCTATGTCCAATGAAGCATTGATTGCTATCGAGGATCTTTGCGTTTTCATTTTCAATTTACCACTCAGTCCATTTCAGTATGAGTTCGCCAAATCGAAGTGCATCTGATTTAATGGACACCGAAATGAATTTTGAACTGCAGTACGATACTGCAGAAATGGAAGTGATTGTTACTCACAATGATCCACTACTGACTCATGAGCAAAAAATCATTTACGACCGCATTATGCTGGCAGTTTCGGTGGGACAAGGTTGATTCTTTCTTTTTGGATGCACTAGGTGGAACTGGCAAAACATTTCTCATTTCGCTAATTCTCGCCGAAATACGATCAAATAATGCCATCGCATTGGCGGTTGCATCATCTGGTATTGCAGCAACTTTATTGGATGGAGGGAATACAGCTCATTTATGTAGAATTTAAGCTGCCACTGAATATTCAAAATAACCCAGACGCAGTGTGCAACATAAAAAATCAATCGTCCATGGCCACAGTGCTGAAACAATGCAAAATTATAATCTGGGATGAATGCACTATGGCACACAAACATTCTCTTGAGGCATTAGACAGAACACTCAAAGATATAAAAAACAACGAAAAACTATTCGGCGGCACTTTGTTACTTCTTTCAGGTGATTTCAGACAAACACTTCCCGTCATTCCACGTTCAAAAAGTCCAGCTAAAAATAAACATGCGCGTCCAAATGTTACAAGATTCATCCGCTGACACATTCTCGAACCAATTGTTAGATATCGGCGATGGAAAAGTTGCTGTCTATGAAAATACTGGATGCATAAAATTGCCCACTAATTTCTGCAAAATCGTTAATTCGCAAAATGCTCTCATTGACCGCATATTTTCCGAGGTACGCACACAATACATAAATCATGCGTGGCTGGTAGAAAGAACCATTTTGACAGCAAAAAATGTAGACGTCGGCGATTTGAACTTCAAGATACAGCAGTCGTTGCCAGGCGACTTGGAATCAAACAAATCGATCTATACAGTTCGCGATGCCAAGGAAGCTGTAAACTATCCAACAAAGTTTTTGAACTCACTGCGGATTTGCCAGGCATGCCACCACACCTTCTACGACTGAAAGTAGGATCGCCGGTTATTTTACTTCGGAATTTGAACCCACTACGGCTGTGCAATGTCATGTTGAAAATTGATGAAAAAAACATTATCGAAACCACCATTTTGAATGACAAATTCCGAGCCGAAAATGTTTTGCTGACAGAAAAGAAATCCACATTAAAAGAAGAATTATTAATCAAATGAAGTACTAAATCACATAACCAATCAAAAGAAATTATGGTCAATCCTAAATGAAATTCTTTATAAAAGATCTTATAATTACATGAATACCTTATTCTGCTAAAATAAAACAATGTCATCATATCCAACCAATTAGATGTAGCTAACAAGCACAATAAATTCTATAACAGTGTTGGTGATTCGGTATCTAATTTTAATTCTAATTAATTTTCTTTGTATGAACCCCTTATCTCAGTTCCAAGATTAACAACTTTTGGTTTAGCTATTTAGGATGTAGTTCAATCAATCATTGATAATTTAAATGATGAATCTGCGAAAGGCTATGACTGTTTATCTACCTCAGTTGTAAAATACGCATGCCCTAGAATTATTACCAGCATAGTCTTTGAAATAAATAAAAGTATTTAGGAAGGTAAATTTCATTGTTATCTCAAAATTGCTAGAATTGTTCCCATATTTAAATCCGGTCCAATACTAGACCTATCTCGGTATTACCAGTCCTGTCTAAAGTTTCTGAACGTTTTTTGTTAAATAGAATTTTAAACCATCTAAATAAATATAATTTAATTCATCCAAAACAATTTGGATGTCAAATACAAACTAGCACTCTTTCAGCAACGCTTAACCTAACTAAATATATTTATTCCAGTATAAATAATAAGAAAAAAACGTCCTGCATATTTCTTGACTTATGCAAGGCTTTTGATTGTGTCAATATTCGGGTTTTTGCTGCAAAGTTACGTAATTTTGGGTTTGACGGTAAGGCGGTAAGTTAATACATGACTATTTAAAAGCACTTCCTTGTGTTATCGCCCCTTTCCATATAAATTTAATATTGCCTTGGATTTTGTATTTTACAGATGGGTGTTACTATACAATGGTTTAACAAAACTTATCGATAAAACCACTAAACCGCAACTTTTCTGTAAAATATAGTTAAAAATAAATTATTTCTTGAATACTGTGAGCAGTACGATATTTTACACGGATTGATTCATGTTTAGGATTCCGCAGTGCTTCTCTGGTAAACTGTTTTTACCTAATTACATTTACTTTCATTTTTTAGAGGTACCTGATATTTTTTTTATTTTTCTTATTGTTCCGTGTCTTATTTCGTTAATGACATTCAAAAAAGTAAATATTCTAAAATGTTTTTGTCGTCATTATAATTTGTATTACTCATTGTAATGTTTTCATTGATGAATATTTTGTATATTTTTTGGAAAATAAATATATTAAAAACAAAAAAAAAACTCCACAAAAGTCAACCACCCATCCGTACATCGGATACCGCGGGAATGTTGATTTATTAGATTAGGTTTTGGGATCTGGGATCCCATTCTTGTTCATTGTAGAGTAAGAACTAATAATCAAAAATCCTCATGAATAGAGAATTCTAACACGTTCATTTATTACAAAACCATTATGCATAATTTGGGATACATATTGGTAAATTACTTAGCTGAAAAAATAATGTCGATCAATTGCCAAGCCGCAGAGTTATACGGGCACCCCAAAATCAGAGTGTACCTTAACGTTAACAAAGTAAACGCGCTTAAACCGCTAAACCCACTGAAAAAAATTTAACAAACTCAAAAAAATATTTAATTGGCTGAGGAAATGAAAATTTTATTTGTCCGGTTCTAAATATTTCTGTGCCCAAAAGCAAAAACCACTTAAGTGAAAACAACCAACTTTTCAGGAGAAGCAAATAAAGATTTAAATTGGTTTCTGAAAAAACTGGATTCAGTGTTTCTTTACAAATGTATGACTTATACATAAGTGGCTTTCCAAATTTGACAGTGTAATGCAGACATAAAATTATATTAATTGAGCTAAAAATAATAAAATCGCTTAAGTGTACTTAAGTGGTTTTCGCTTTTGGACACAGATTTTCTTCATAAAATCAAGCAATCATTTTGGAATTATATCGAAAAACTAAATCCGATTTTTCTTATGGGTTGGTATTTTGCTGGTGGATTTTATGATTAACAGAGCATAATTTACGTTTATAGAGCCGCCGAGTTATATTTTGTGAGTACAATTTTAGCAATAAACGGAAATAATATGGTTATAGAGCGAATAAACATTTGCTTCCTTCCCTTTAATCTGGCAAACTACAAATAAGTATGTATAGGTACTTGTGTGTAGATGACAAATGAAAGGCACAAAACGTGTCACGAATGTAAAATTTATTTATTAATTTGAAAATCAAACAGGTTCTAATACTAATAAGATAGATATTAATTGTATTAAAGGTGCGTGTGCCATGCCCTTATGGCGTTTTAATCTGAAAGTATCGAATTTAAACCTCGATAGTATTCCTCGTCGATACAAAGATGGTCCTTTACATAAACTCAACTATACGGATGGTGGCCGGGACAGAAACTATCTGATATATGGTTTTAAAGTCTATAGTAATAGTAAATATATATGAAAAGTATCGGAGTTATGTACTTGCAAATACCCTCAAGCAAAAGGGGTGCAGGGTAATCATCAAGCGCGTTGCCATATTCCAGTGTGACATTTAGACTGTGTCCCAAACCAGTGATACATATTTTTGAGTATTAATTTTTGAGGCACACACCCAAAATATCACAGTCAAAAAATAAATTCGTTTATTGATGTATCGTCTTAGCGTTTTACTTAGATCACAATAAACAGTGACTCTCATAATTGATCACGATTTCATAAGATGCTAATATTTTATTTCACCAAAATAAAATAAAATTTTTTAGTTTTTCCTTTTTAAATTCAACAGTTTATTAAATATATATTTAACAAATTAAAAAAAAATTCATTTTCAATATCACAAATATCAATAATAAATTAACAGAAAAATTATTAGGTGTGATCAATTATGAGAGTCACTGTAAAACAGCCATGAAGCCTACTTTACGTCAATGCTCAAAAATTTTCATTTACTATTGAAAAATCTCCGTATTTCTCGGAAATTATGATATTTGAAGTGAGACAACAAATATATCATACAAGGTGGAGAAATTTGCCCTAAAATGTTTACACAATTCGGACAGCATAATAAAAAATTGTGAATGTAGAGAAAACAATTTCAAATAAATGTCAAAACTCAGTACTAAAAATATTTATCACCGGTTTCGATCTTAGACATTAATCTATGGTTTCAAAAGGTAACTCAATAACAATATTTAAGAGACCAGTGATATGGGTGATTCAATGTTTTGTTACTATATATTATTAGCACAATTATGGTGTCATTTTGTTGACAAGTTGGGTCAGCAAACAAAGATTGTTGACTACTCTACTCAATGAGTGAAATTAATGAAATCAAGTACAAGGTTTCACTTAATTTTTTTTTCAAGAATTTTACTTTACACTCAGGTGGCGTATGACAAAATTTTCCTTCACCGCAATGTATCACGGACTGAATACGTGGAATTTCGACATTCGTGTGCCACCCTATAATTAATAAAATTCGGAAACAAATAGCGGAGATACAAAAGTAAAAAAGAAATACAACAATATGTCAAACTTCCCTTTTATTATTTTATTTATTTTCCATTTTATAAGGATGTTATTCTCTGTTTAAATAAACTACTCTTTTGAAAAGGCAACTAAAGGCGTATCAGTACGATCTGTAGGGCTCTTAGGAACGAGCCCTTTATACCCATTCCAAATTCCGTCCAGTTTGGCCTGTGTAAAACATGTCACAATCATCACATTTTAGTTTGTATACCCCTGACTGATGCTCATTGTATGTTTCGCTAGTGTTAGTGAGGTGTTCCAGTTTATTCGATGTTTTGTACGCCCGAAAATTCTGTGTGTTGCATTATATATGGTTGTGTCATGTACTTTAATTATGTTTATGGCTTGAATTGTTTCTGTTTTGTGAATCTTTTCAAGTGTCAATAACTGTATGTTGCCCATAATTGTTTGAAATATTAAACGAAGCTAGTTTTCCATTGTTTCTGATGCTGATGTGTCTGATATTGTCTATTAGTTCAGTGTTATTTTTTATGGACGTTGCGCTTTCTATGTTTAGCTTGTTGTTTGAACAATTTAAACTTATTTAATAGTTTAAACTTTAAAGTGTTCATGTTCACATAGAGGTTTCGTATGAATTATTTTAATAATAATCTTACTGCCTGTCGTTGCACGTATTTTGCTGTAGCCGATTTGCATCTGATTATCACTTTAGCGACATGTTTTACATAGCCCATAGAACATATGAAACAAATATAAAAACCGAACATAACTTCTAATTTAGCGCCACATCTGACACTAAAACACCACAATTGTTCCAGCTTCGAGAACAATGTGGAAATTTTACACAGAATGTCCAAAGGGAAAAAATTGAATAGAGCCAAAGACTTGGAGATTTACAAACACAGGTGTAATCCACAACTACTCAATGACCGAGCGCCATTCAATACAATATATGAGCTGATTATAAATAGCGCAAATCTTCAACATTTAAATTAAAATGTAAAAATAAAATCTTAAAATTATCACTATAAGATATAAACAATATTTAGTGTTTTATTTTCCAAGGGCCAATCGTATAAAATGTTTTTGGAAATTTGATTAATAGTAACGGGTTACACCTTTAAAAAAATGTCTTATATGCACTTAGACATTTTAGGTTCTTTTACGTTAGTAAAACAAAGTTTGGTAATCATGAAAATTTTCAACCTTAAGATTCTTAGAGATTTATCTGTTTTAGGGTCCACCCAAAACTATTTATAAAAAATCAATTATCTCGCGGTGCTCTATCAACGGTTATAGTGTTGTTGACATATAGTTATAGTGAAATAAATAACTTAAATTTCAGCAGGTTTTATATAGTCTTCTAAAAGTATAAAACGTTAACTGTTGTTATATTTTCTCAACAAAATAAATTATTCACTCATAAATGTTGCTACTTACAATTTAAAAATTCCGGTATAGTGAAATACAGGTGTGCAAATTGAAAGATTAATTTCACTTACCTAGAAAATAAAATAAATAAAAACCAAAATTAGATATTTATTAAGACATTCGAATTAAAATTAGTTAAATTTGATAATCGATTACAACTTATCAAGTCATAAAATATCTGTTAAACCCCCATCAATTTAAATTTGTATTGCCTAAAATATTTTTTAATATTACTTCATTATTTCTTATTAGTTAATTACACTTTAAATTTTTAGAGATTTTCCACCAACAAAAAGAAAAATTTAATCGATTATAATAAATTTAATTTCTTTTTTTTTTAATTACATGACCTTTCTATCGAAAAGCAAAAATAGACTAAGAATTTATGATAAATCTAATAAAAATATCATCAATCATAATTTTAGTGTATGCTATTTCCAGGGGGTGGTGCGCGCTAATGGTGCTACTAAAATTCAATTTTCTATTTACATTTTTCGTTATTTAATGTGAATATAAATATGTATATACACAGTCAAGAGTAATCTGAATAATAAAAGCTGATCCATTCATTATATTGTTGGAATAAAACACACACACACATGGATGATTAACAGAAAATTTGGTAAAATGGAAAAGTTGATGCGAGTGAAATGTGAATTTTTTTTTATAGGCTTGATTTTGTATCTGGTTTTATTTTTGGCACGTACAAATCATTGTTGCTCCTATTTTGCTATAATTTATTTTCATTAACGACATGTTACATTTTCTAGAAGCTGTATGTAAAATAATTAAATTATCCATAATATTTAGTTCATAGTACGTTTGCATGTCGCGGTTGGAGAGAGGACATAGGCTGATAGACCGATCAACATACCGATAGACAGAGGTCACCATAAGAAGCATTAAGATGTAAACTTCTTAAGGGAATCATACAATGTTTTGTGATAATGGTACAAAATGTTGCAAATTTAAATTTACATACCTTTATTAGGTAATACATTTTTGTTGTCGCCTATACCAATTGGTTTGGCACAAAATTTATGTATTGCGGTTAATTAATCACAGGAAAACGTAGAAATATATTAGTTCCGGTAATTAAATTCAATAATTGGTTTATTCCCAAAAATGTTATTTTTATATGTTTTTTCAATTTTCCACAAGATGAATTAACGTCTTGCTGGTATATTTCACCTATTAGGCACCACCTAACCTAGCACATCAACAATTTTCGATTCATTATTATACCAGCTAACGATTATTGTGTACTCGTATAAACGATATACAATTCCAACTTGAAAAAACAAAAAAAAAAAACTTAATTACATTTCCAGATAGTAAAAAACTTTTGTTTAGTTTTTCAAAATTCATAATTATATTTCATAAACAAAAATTAATTACATTTTTGTTATTGTTGTTCTGTGTTCATTAATTGAAGGATGTAATTTTCATTAATTTGGAAAATTAGAAAATATACTCACAGCACAAAAAAATATTAAAGTGTTTTTGTGGTTTTTAATTTGATTCCCAAAAAGAAATGCGAACTGAAATGATTTTAACTATGTACTCCTCTACTATATTACATAAAAGAAAACGTGTAGATTTTTAATTTTCTTTTACTTAATAAAAATTAGTTTTTAACAAAATAATTGTAGTAATAATAATTTGGGAAATGAGTCTAATTAAGTTAATTTTGTATTTTGGTTTTAAAAATTATTTATCTTAATTAAAAAGTTGTTATTCAGAATTTTGAAATATTTGATGGTGGGTATTACCTACTCTGAAAACTCATCAAATATTAAAGCTGAATTCTCAACCTCCTTGAATTGTATAATAATAATAAACAAAAAAAAATGTTTAGTTCTTAATAAACTCAGAATTATCCTAAATACAAATTGCTTAATTATAAAATCTATAAATATTGCATTTTATTGTAATCTAGTTTCATTGCTATTGAAGCCATTCAAGTACATACATCGAACGAAGTCTATATAATTTATGTGGTAAGGTAGTACGGGGCAGTTTGTACATTTTTCATATTGTGTTATTTACTATTAATTAGGTTCTGGGTATAGGATTTCCCAAGAACTAAGTATTTTTTACATTTTTTCGGTACAAATCTATTTTATTTTATGTACATACGAAAGGTAGGTATGTATGTATATCGATTAATTAGGGTTGTGTTTCTTTTTATATACATTTCCCAAAGTACTATCTTATTACTATTCCGAGGGTAAGTTATTTACGGTTAAAGAATTTTCTTTTTTAATATAATACCATATATTGTCCTGGTCAATGTTATATGATATGACATTATTATTGATCAACAGGTATAAAGATGGACGAGTGTATTGTTTATATTTTTCCTGGACAAATATTGTTGCTTGTATAAATATGTATATGAAATACAAGCTAACTCACATTTTAAACCTTTAATCCCAAATTCTAGATAATTTTTTGCTTTAGCATCATGATCTGGAAATTTTTTGTCATAATAATTTATATATCATGATGTAAAATCTCTTTACAGATAAAAATCAAAAATTTTGTATTCTCACTTTGCATATTACATACATATAGATAGATGGTGATGATGATGATACCAGCACAATTTGTATAAAAAACAAAAAAAAAAAATTGTATGTAACACAAAATCAAAATTTTAATGTGGATTTTTTTGCTTTCTATCAAGTGTACGATTAGGATTTGGTAAAAGTTCAAGGACAACATTTCAATTCTGTTCAAATGAAAATTTTCGACACATTTCAATTTATCTTTCCCAGTTAAGTAACATTTATTATGTTTTTTTTTGTGGTTTTGTTTGAAAAATTGGCAATTTGTAATTTTTGATGGCCAATAAAATTTCATTTTAGAAAACCCAATTGGAAAATTTAATATTCTTTTGTTGAAAGTTTTTTTTTTTATGAATGGATTAGTTTTTTGGTTTGGTTGTTTTCTTCGGTTAACAGTTTCAACATGAAATTTAGGTTAAAAAGAAAAATGAATTTATATAGAGCTATTCGTATTTTATGAAATTTTCCATTTCCACTCAACTATACAAAAAATTCGTTAGCACAAAATATATTTTCAAATATGCTTTTTTCGTAAATTAAAATGTAAAACGACTCAGAGTATCTCTGTTACAAATATCATTTTTGTCTGCTGGATATTTTTTTGTTATGGTTGGCGAGTCACCAAGTTGATTTCATAAATTAGATTAGTACATAAGAAGTCGTTTTTTAAAAATAAGATAAAGAGATATTACGCAATACAATGAACGGAATTGCTTCAAGTCTGCCTCATGATACTGTTGCCTTCACCCTTTACTCTAAATATTATATAGTTTTTTGTGTTGTATCCAATATTAGCGAAAATTAATAAAATATTTCGTGTGATACTAAGCCGTTACTCCATTAACGTAAGCGTTTAAGGGCACAATTCTAGGGGTAATATAAAATGAATGTGCAACATGTTACATGATTTAATTTAATGAAAAGAAGTTCCTTTCTCTCAGTTGTGCTTATATCACTTCGATAACCTAACAATATTTAACATTGCATATAAGTATATGAGAGAAACATTAATCAAAATGTATTAAATTACGTTGGATACATTCAAAAACAAGTGATACAATTCAAAACTGTTCAAAATTAACTCCCAATCGATAAACATCTTCTGTTATCGAACTATATTGTTTATATACCTAAAACACTTTCTACGTTTTGAATTTCTTTTGGGAACATTTTGTATTTAAATTTATTATCTTCGGTATAAATTCGATATAATTTCGATTATGTAATTTCTATGGAAGTTGTTACTTCTCATTGGCAAATTTTCACTGGGACTAGAGATGGAAAAAACTGTTATTTTTCAATCACTGTTCCCACCTGTTCCTGTTATTTTTCAGTAACAGTGAAAAATACCTGTTACTAAAATAACAGTTGTGATTTTAGAATTTAAGTAAGTCTTTCTTGAACTGTGATTTGAAATCACAGTTGATTTGTATTGGAGAACAATAACAATAATTTTTTATCTATAAATAAAATGAAACAGGAATAAAAACGGAATTAATATTATTTCTGCTGTTTTATTCATTTTATAAAGAGTTAATTATAAAAAAAATCAATTTTTTTCAGTAAAAATGTAATTAATTCTTTAAACAAAAACAATATTTGATAAGTACGAGTTATTTATGCTTATTAAGATTTCATGTTGTTTGATTTTGATTTAAAAATAAAATTTGTTCCACTGTCTTAGATTTCAAACGGGTGCGACGGTCTGTTAAAATATTTCCAGCTTTGGAAAATAGGCGTATAATATGTACTGATAAAACGATCAAATTATATTTTTGTTTTTCTCAAAACAAAAAATAAATAAATATTTCGTTGCACGCACACGTTGCACAGTGATTAGTGAAACCTCTAACTACTAAACCTATTAGAAAATTAACTGAAACAATACTAGAAATAGCAAAACAACTTTGAAATGATGAACTTCAACTATATTTCATATTATTTTTCAACTTTGTAACCACTAACCATACAAACACAACACATACACAAACACAATGAATAAATATAACTCTCTCTCTGTTTATATGAGAATAGTTATCAGTATATAATGAAGGAATACAAGAAAAAGAGATTGATATGTTATTTTATATTTACACTGTTCCTGTTCTTTTGATTGCGAGAGAATATCGAAATGCAAAAGTAATAACAGTTCATAAAACAAGAATAGCAATAGCAAAAGTGAAATAACAGGAACTGTTCTTCAAATTTTTTAGTAACAGGTTGTTCCTGTTATTTTGTAGGAACAGTGAAAAAATCACTGTTCTGTTATTTTTATACCATCTCTAACTGGGACCTCCCAAAGCTTAAATCTGAAGTTTCAGTTCGATTTGTTAAACCATCTGGGCTGTAGGGAGGACACAGATTGACAGAAAGACAACACTTCGAAACCTAATTTTTGAGACCCAGGGGACCTCAAAACGGTTAAATCTTCAAAAATCTCAAGGTCGACAATTTGCGTGATTACTAAACTTTATTTTATTAATGTAAAAGAAAGCGGTTAAGAAAGATGAATTTTGTTTACTGAACAAATATTTTGTGTTTTTAGTCTTGTTTTTCTAGTGGAATCATTTTCCCAACAAAAATCAATAAACGTTGAATTTTCCTTCACTTAATAAAATAAAATACACAAATATGCCGTAGCGCGCCTTATGCCATACTGAAATATGCCTAGCGACCATGACCATTAAAAATTAAAAAAGAAAATGGAAAAGCGAAAAGCTGATAATGAAAAGTACAAAATGAGAAATTGAAAACGAATTTTAACTTTTAAATTTTCATATTTCATTTAACATTTTTCATTTTTCAGTATCAATTAAAAATTAAAAATGAATAACGAAAAATTAAAAATGAAAAACAAATAATTAAAAAGTAAAAAATTAAAAATTGAAAATTATAAATTAAAAAGTCAAAATTCAAAATTCAAAATTAAAATGAAAATGAATAACTAAAAATTAAAAAGTAAAAATGAAAAATTAGAAATAAATAACGAAAAATTACAAAGTAAAAATTAAAAAATTAAAATTAAAAATTGAAAATTAAAAATTAAAAATTTAAATCGAAAATGAATAACTAAAAATTAAAATGTAAACAATAAAAAGTAAAAATTAAAAATGAATATCAAAAAATTAAAAAGCAAAAAACATAACTAAAAATTAAAAAATTAAAATTAAAAATTAAAATTGAAAATTAAAAATTAAAAATTAAAAATTCAAAATTAAAAATTTAAATTAAAAATGAATAAGGAAAAATTAATACATAAGTAAACATTAAAAAAATAAAATTTAAAATTAAAATTTGAAAATTAAATAATATAAAGTAAAAATTAAAAATGAATAACGAATAATTAAAAATTGAAAATTGCAAATTATAAATTATAAAGTAAAAATTCAAAATTCAAAATTAAAATGAATACCGAAAAAGTAAAAATGAAAAATTAGAAATGAATAACAAAAAATTACACAGTAAAAATTAAAAAATTAAAAAATGAGACGCAAAAATTAAAAATTTAAAAGAAAAAAGTAAAAATTCAAAATTTAAATTGAAAATGAATAACTAAAAATTAAAAAGTAAAAATTAAAAATTAAAAAGAAAAAATTAAAAATGAATACCGAAAAATTAAAAATTGAAAATTAAAAAGTAAAAATTCAAAATTAAAATGAAAATGAATAACTAAAAATTAAAAAGTAAAAATTAAAAATTAGAAATAAATAACTAAAAATTGAAAATTAAAAATTTAAAAGTGTAAATTAAAAATTAAACAGTGAAATGTAAAAATGAATAACGAAAAATTAAAAAGTAAAAGTTAAAAATTAAAAATTCAAAAATAAAAATTCAAAATTAAATTGAAAATAACTAAATAACTAAAGAAGAATAACTAAAAATTAAAAAGCAAAAATTAAAAAGTAAAAATTAAAAAATTTAAATTAAAAATTGAAATTTGAAAAATAAAAATTAAAAAGAAAAATTAAAAAATTAAAATTAAAAATTAAAAAGTAAAAATTAAATATTGAAATTTAAAAATTAAAATGAAAATGAATAACTAAAAATTACAAAGCAAACATTAAAATTTGAAAAGTAAAAAATAAAAACAGTCAAAAATAAAAATCCAAAATTTAAAATTTAAATCGAAAAAGAATAACTAAAAATTAAAATGTAAACAATAAAAAGTAAAAATTAAAAATGAATATCAAAAAATTAAAAAGCAAAAAATGTAACTAAAAATTGAAAAAATAAAATTAAAAATTAAAATTGAAAATTAAATATTAAAAAGTAAAAATTAAAAATTAAAAATTAAAATTAAAATGAATAACCAAAAATTAAAAAGTGAAAATGAAAAATTAGAATTGAACAACGAAAAATTACAAAGTAACAATTAAAAAATGTAAATTAAAAATTGCAAATTAAAAATTAAAAAGTGAAAATTAAAAATTAAAATTTAAAAAAATAAAAAGTAAAAATAAAAAATTGGAAATGAATACCTAACTAAAAATTAAAAAGTAAAACTTAAAAAATTAAAATTAAAAATTGAAATTTGAAAAATAAAAATTAAAAAGAAAAATTAAAAAATTAAAATTAAAAATTAAATATTCAAAATTAAAAATTAAAATGAAAATGAACAACTAAAAATTACAAAGTAAAAATTAAAAATTGAAAAGTAAAAAATAAAAATTAAACAGTAAAAAATAAAAATCCAAAATTTAAAATTTAAATCGAAAAAGAATAACTAAAAATTAAAAAGTAAGCAATAAAAAGTAAAAATTAAAAATGAATATCAAAAAATTAAAAAGCAAAAAACATAACTAAAAATTAAAAAAATAAAATTAAAAATTAAAATTGAAAATTAAATATTAAAAAGTAAAAATTAAAAATAAATAACGAATAATTAAAAAGTAAAAATTAAAGATTGAAAAGTAAAAATTAAAAAGTAAAAATTAAAAATTCAAAATTAAAATTAAAATGAATAACCAAAAATTAAAAAGTGAAAATGAAAAATTAGAAATGAACAACGAAAAATTACAAAGTAACAATTAAAAAATGTAAATTAAAAATTGCAAATTAAAAATTAAAAAGTGAAAATTAAAAATTAAAAATTAAAAAAATAAAAAGTAAAAATAAAAAATTGGAAATGAATACCTAACTAAAAATTAAAAAGTAAAAATGAAAAATTGCAAATTAAAATTAAAAATTGCAAATTAAAAATTAAAAGTGAAAATTAAAAATTTAAAAATGAAAAGTGGAATAAAAAATTGAAAATTGGAAATGAATAACTAAAAATTAATAAGTAAAAATTAAAATTCAAAATTAAAATTAAAATGAATAACCAAAAATTAAAAAGTAAAAATTAAAAATTGAAAATTAAAAATTAACAAGTAAAAATTCCAAATTAAATTGAAAATAACTAAAATAACTAAAGAAGAATAACTAAAAATTAAAAAGCAAAAATTAAAAATTAAAAAGTAAAAATTAAAAAATTAAAATTATAAATTTAAATTTGAAAATTAAAAATTAAAAAGTAAAAATTAAAAAATTAAAATTAAAAAGTAAAAATTAAAATGAAAATGAATAACTAAAAATTAAAAATGAATAACGAATAATTAGAAAGTAAAACTAACAAGTAAAAATTAAAAATTCAAACTTAAAATGAAAATAAATAACTAAAAATTAAAATGTAAAAATTGGTAATGAATAACCAAAAATTACAAAGTAAAAATTAAAAAATCAAAATTAAAAATTGAAAATTTGAAATTAAAAAGTAAAAATTCAAAATTTAAAATTTAAATTAAAAAATTAAAAATGAATAACTAAAAATTAAAAAGTAAAAATTAAAAATGAATAACGAAAAATTAATACATAAGTAAACATTAAAAAATTAAAATTTAAAATTAAAATTTGAAAATTAAATATTAAAATGTAAAAATTAAAAATGAATAACGAATAATTAAAAATTAAAAATTGAAAATTGCAAATTAAAAAGTAAAAATTAAAAAATTAAACTTGAAAATTGAAAATTAAAAATTAAAAAGTAAAAATTAAAAATTAAAAAATGAAAAGTAAAAATTAAAAATTGAAAATGAATAACTAAAAATTAAAAAGGAAAAATTAAAAATTTAAAAGCAAAAATTAAAAATTAAAAAGTAAAAATTAAAAAATTAAAATTAAAATTTGAAAATTAAATATTAAAATGTAAAACCTTACACATATACGTATAGTTCGTGCAATATTTCAGTGAAAGCAATTAGGTTTCTCGTCAGTTTAAATTAACAATAATTGAACAAATAAATTTTTCACTAACGACGAAATACTACAAATTCGACCGGTTCACAAAGTTAAACGACTTTTATGTGACAATCCCGATATGTACTTGTTTAAGGCTGACCAGGGTCATTTTGGTTTAAATGGAGACTTTCTGCAAGTTCTCGTCAGAGATTCTGATTTGGTAAAAGTATACAGAATCAAGCGGGACTCTTTATTTATGCAAATATCGAACGTGAGTTAAAAGGATGAAATTTATCTGTTATGATAAACTCGCCTGATATTATAAAGTTTTTACTATTATTTACTTTAAAATTGTAAGTTAAAAAAAACTACTTTATTTGTACTAATTGAGCTTGAATTCATTCCAATTCTTACATAAATTTTACGGCTGGTGTGCCATATACAAAAGCAAGCAATACCCGATTCTTCATTTCACGTAATTTCATGAAAATATCTTTATTAAACCGCTTTATAGCTTCATTCATAAAAACTTGGTTAAGCCCAGAGTAAGCAGGATTACTTCATGTATGGTTTTTACAACTTTCCTCGCTTTGATATAATTCGAAGTTCGTGAGTAAATTCAGACTGCGCTATTAATAGCTTACGGTTTTTCTTTTAATACTAAACGGGTTTTAGTCTTAACATAATAAAAATAACGCTTAGACCTATTAATATAGGTATTAAATAAGTAAAGCTTCAACGCTGAAATAAGGGTTTCTGGCTTAAGTGAGTACTACTTACAAATCTGTTAAGAAATTTATTGATTAATTTACATTTAATATGGGCAAGCATTCAACTGCTGGTGAAGTTCCAATACAGTGGTAGCTGGACCTCCATTTCTATAAATTACGTCAAATGCCTAAAATTAGTAAAATGTTGAAATAACTTGTCAAAATCATAGAATTCATTATAATTTATTTTCGAAATGACGCGATGACTATCTAAAACGAAGCCATTGTTAACGCAAACAAAACACCAATACATAATTGTTTGTAACTCTTTATTTAATTTTTTTTTTTTTTTTTTTTTTTTCAAATTAAATTTTATTCAAAGAAAACCCATTTTATATTCTTCATAGAACAGAGTATCATTTTCCTTTAGAAAAAAGGAAAATCTTAACAAAACATAACAAAAGCAAACTGAAAATGGTTCTTTTCACACCCAAAAAAAAAAAAAAAAAAAATCTTTTGTTTGTGAACAAGAAAACCAAGCGAGAACTTAATATTAGAAAAAATATGATTAATGAGGTGAAAGGGACCCAGCGCTGATGAGCCAGAGAGATATCACAAAAGATTAAAAGACGACGACTAGGACAATCTTAAGCATAAAAAGTAGAATCAAAAATTAATAGAAACTCAAACAATAGGTCGTCTGCTGATTATGTCTTTTTTGTATATACAAAATGTGACAGATTATTGAGGATGACCCAAGATTTTTTTTAGTTTTTTATACGTTATCTTAAGGGAATAAAATCATATAATGAATATTTTTCTGGATTCTGACCTCAAACCTGTAATAAAATTTGATTATATAGATAGATAGATAGATAGATAGATAGGACGAATATCCTATTCACAAAGGAGTTAAATATTTTGTAACACAAAACATAAAAGTATTTTCTAGGACAATTTTATAGTTTTCTTATATAAGTTTGTTATAAATGTACAAAACAAAAATATTTTAAATGCTATTAAAAGTTTCTTGTTGCTTTTGTTAAACAAAAGTTAATTAACTATTTACTAAAGCTTTAAGCTATGAAAAGTTTAAGTAGAATTTTTTTAAACTTAATAAAAACAAAAATATTACGTGCGAGTAGAAAACAGCACGATAAAGTTTTATTATTTTCATAAAGTTCTACAGTTTTAATTGACGGTGATATATTGAAATGTTTATGTACGCCATCAGCGTATTATAGTAGCTAGTCGATTATTTTTACGTGCGACAATAAAAACGTTACATTTATTTATGTCCAATTACTAAAATACATAAGGTAATTAAAAATAATTATTGAACTAGTTTCTTCATGTATCGAGAGCGCAAAGTTGTATACTTGTCGCGAGGGAAAGCGAACTGTTTTTCTACAATTTTTCGACCGTGACGAAAATCAGTCCTTTAAGAGACGAGCTACTTGGTTGCATCAACAACAGAAAACAGACAAAAAATATTTTATTAATTTGACGATTGGAACCCTAGGGTTCCGTGAAATCCACGTTGAAGAAAACTGAATAGTGGATGGAATATATAATGGAATGATGGTATGAAGGAGCAATAGTGTACTGGAATGATAATGCAACAATTGGAGATAAGCGGTTTTCAAACAGTGTTAGTTTAGGAATTGGGGGGGTTCAAACAGTAAACAATAAGTGAAAAACATTCAGATGCATTTTCTATTTGTTTTCTCCCGTGTATTTAAAACACAAAACCAACGCGTATGAAATTTTAAAAAAATGGTTAGCTAGCTAAAAACTGTAAATTGTAACTAATTATGTATACTTTGCCAAATGATAACTATTTTTTGTTTACACGGGAAAACATTTATGTTGGCACATTGCCGACAATGTTATATTCAAAAAACATTGTATATAAAAAATAAATGCAACACAGTGTTTAACGAAAACTGCAATGTCTTGTGTGCAGAACAAATAACAATTTTATGTATCTTCTACAGGTAACAAGTATTGCATGGTTTTAGTAATTTAATAACAATTAACTGGAGTTTTATTTATTATTTTATCGTTTAAGAATAAGACAAATATTTATTGAACTACACTGGGCTCCGATTAGAATATGGGAATAAAAAAGTATTGGCAGTTTTAAAACTGTCAGGAATAAGTAGTAATCGTAATATTTAATAAAAATAATTAAACAATTATTTATATAATTTTTGAATAACTATTCATGCGATAGTATACCTAAATGCTTATATTGTTAAATATTTGTTTTTTCAAAAATTTTTATGCGAGCCCCTCGACCCCGCGATCCGATCAGTTTGAAATTTAAATGGAAAATACTAGCACCAAAGTTAACAGGATGTGCAAATTTTCAGGTTCCTGGCTTCAACCTAAGTTGATGTATTTTTGGTTTTTAATTGTTAGGCATTTTCACGTAAAAGATACATTTTAAATGTATAAAAATGTCGTTAAAATAATTATAAACAATTTTTTCTGTACTGTTTATTTAGATATTTGAATTTTATTCATCCAAAAATTCATCCGAATTGTTTCCCAGAAAAAATTGTTTATGCGGAAGGCGCTTTCGAGGTCTGATCATTTTTTTATTTTTTTATAGAAAACTCTAACAACTGTGATAATATGATACGCGAAATTTTAGGCTCATAACTATATTCTAAAACCAACACTTCACCTGCCACTATTAACTAGTTATACCATTAGTAAGTACACAAATGAATACACGTCTCAGACAGGATTCCATTGGATACCAAGAATTTTTATTATATCAGTATCGTCGTCGAACCTCAACATGGAAGTCTCCTTTAGTGCGTTAGGAATGTTTGCCAATAACTCTGATGAATTGGATTTCCATTCCCGTAAGTAGAACCCTGCTTTCTCCAAAATTTGACGAATCATTCCAACATACTTGATTGCAATACTGGGGTCCTAAAAGTCCTGATTTTATTATGATTTTCGCGATTATTTGTTTTCATAGCTTCGTTGACATTATCTCCCCAAATTATTCTTTCGAAATCTGTATCAGGTGACGACACACATACCAGTCGATACATTTTCTCGATATAGACGATTGAGTGTTGGCGGAAAAGGATTATAATCGTAACTTAGTCGTTTTGTAGTGTTGGTCCTGCTATAGAAAACATAAGACTAAAGTCAACAGTGTCAGGTACTTATTCATAATTTTTTTATATTCGACTGCCAGTTGATTATTGGTTTTGAAACGACATTCCATATGAAGTAGTCGACGAATAGCAGCAGATCTTCAATGACCTAATAGCGTGTAGAATGATGAAGAGTAATCGAACTGTGTATCAGATTAATTTCGTATAACTGACTGAGAATTATGCAACTTGTACAGCCTATCTTACTGGAGGGAGTTCAGTTGATGTGAGTGCCTCTTCAAGTTCCCAGAATCGTTCAAGCGTGTGGTTTACATCATCCCCAGTGACGGATGCGGATAATAATGTAGAGGCCTCTAGATCGTCCTTGTCTTGCGGCGCTAAAAGAACCCATTCAAATACTGTTAATTGGGCATATGTTTGTCCTGAGTTGAAACATCGATCGACACTTTGTATTAGCTGTGAATGAGTTAGCCAAGCCAATAACTGCACAAGATGAGTGATTACGTGCAAGTTGAAGACGTTGAATTAACCGTTCAGTTGCAATGTGAGCCTGAGTCAAGCAAAGCATTGGGCAATTTGTCTAATTCCGTCGTGATCATTTGTATAAGTGCAGTCCGAAGTAATGCACTACGGGGGCTGGTAAATTTGCGCGAATGTGGTTTGAATTTGCAGTGCGGGTATGGTCTAGCGATCCTTGATTTTGGTCATCAAATTCTAGGCGTATACATGCTCTTTACATGTGAACGAAGCAAAAATTGAAAAAAATCGCCGAATCCGTGCAATTCTGGGCCGTACACTGTTCAGAATTTTTACTGTGTGACATTATTATATGTGAATCTAAAACCTTAGAGATATTGGGCTAGATACTCGATACTCTAGCAATTCGCAACTCGGTAAATATGGCGGATTTGCTAATCGAAAATTTTTTTGCGTAAACTACTCGATTATTTTAGCAAAGTAAAATATATTTTTGTATTCAGCACAAACGTTAAAGTGCGTTAAAGTATCCCATTTTCTGAAATTTAGAAATAAATTGATTTTTATCGTACATTTCATTGCGCGTCGTAATAAATTATTTCGAAATTTTTTTACGATTTTTGCAAAAGAGTGCACTACAAGATAGACATATATTTGCCTTTACGCGAAAGTCCAAAATAAATTCTAAAATAAAAAAAAGTGTTACCAAGGCAAACTTGCGCACTACAAGATGAGACGCAGACCTGTCATACTGTCCACTACTAGATAGAGACAATTTTTTTTTTTTGTGTACTTTACAAGATAGGCACAAAAAACCTGATAAATTAGAAGATTGACTTTTATTAAGGCAAATGAGCAAAACAGAAATATTGAAGAGGATTTAGTAGAAATTGACTCAATGCAAGAAATGGATCAAGTGATACAATCATTAAATGCGATTAATGAACAACTCCAAAAAGTTAATCAAAAACAGGTTGAACATGACCAAGTATTGGCATATCTCAACCAAAAAGTGGAACAGCCACACCAGGAACAAATCCCTGAGGTTGTCAATAAGGGGAATGTACTGGATTTATTCAGAATTTCCGACCCAATTAAATCGATTCCCTCATTTGATGGGAATAGAAAACAATTAACCGCATGGCTAAAAACGGTGGAGGATACACTCAGTGTATTTGAACCATTGGTATCAGAGCAACAATTCAGTCTGTATCAGCAGGCGGTTAATAATAAAATAGAAGGGAAAGCCAAAGACACATTATGTCTAGCAGGCTACCCCAAAACATTCACGGAAATTAAAGAAATCCTAATGGAATCCTTAGGGGATCGGCAGAAATTATCATTTTATAAGTCCCAGCTTTGGGCGACTAAACAAAATGAAACTATGAATATTCATAACTATTTTAATAAAAGGAAATAAATAGTGCAGAATATCAAATCATTGTCAAAGCAAAATAAATTCTATAATGATTCATGGCCTGCAATTAACGCATTTATAGATGAAGATGCGTTAGCCGCCTTTATTTCAGGCTTGAGAAAACCATACTTTGGTTATGCTCAAGCTGCGAAACCTAAAGGAATAGAGGAAGCTTATGCTTTCTTATGCAAGTTTAATTGCAACGAGTTGATTTCCAACAACTCAAAAAAGCAACCTAACCAACTTAATCCCCAATTTGGGTAACAACAACAAATTACTGGTAATGGAAATTAACCAAGAAACAGTCAGTTCAATCCAACGAACGAAAGAAAAACTTACTCAGTGAAAGAAAAACCCATCCAATAACCATGAGATTGCACAAGATGCGGAGGAACCTTCGCCATCACTTCTGGATAATGATTACTCACAGGAGCATCATGTTGTCTAAACGAAAGAGAAAAAAACATTTTAATCGACACAATTTTCAAAAATCAAGCAGTATTGTTGAGACAGAATGAGAAACTGTCATCAACCACAATTGTTAAACACAAAATTATAACACAGGACGAAAACCCTGTATACACCAAAACAAATCGTTACCCGCATCACTTCAAAACAGATGTGGAGGAACAGATACAGGAGATGTTAGAAAGCGGCATAATCTGCAACTCTAAAAGTCCTTATTCTTCCCCAATTTGGGTTGTCCCAAAAAAGTCAGATGCCTCCGGAAAAAGGAAAGTCAGAGTCGTAATTGACTACCGGAAGCTGAACGAAAAAACGGTAGACGACAAGTATCCAATTCCGCAAATAGAGGAAATCCTAGACAACTTGGGAAAATCAGTATACTTCACAACCTTAGATTTGAAATCTGGGTTTCATCAAATCCCAATGGACGAAAAGTCACAAGAAAAAACAGCATTCTCAACCGGAAAAGGTCATTTCGAATTTAACAGAATGCCTTTTGGCCTGAAAAATGGCCTTGCCACGTTCCAACATGCGATGAATAATGTCCTACAAGATCTAATTGGGGATATTTGTCACGTATACTTAGATGATATAATTGTGGTAGGACATAACTTGGATAACCACATACAGAATCTTAATAAAGTACTCACCAGATTGTCACATTTCAATCTGAAAATCCAACTAGATAAATGCGAATTTCTAAAACGGGAAACAGAATTTCTCGGACATAGAATGACACAGGACGGCGTTAAACCAAATACAGACAAGATACAAAAAATTTTGGACTGACCATTACCAAAAAATCCCAAAGAAATTAAACAATTCTTGGGACTTGCAGGCTATTATAGAAGATTTATTAAAGATTATTCTAAAATAGCCAAACCAATGTCCAAATACCTAAAAAAAGATACGACTATCAATATTAAGGACGGCTACGGATCAGATATTAGCATACCCAGACTTCACCAAACAGTTCATTTTGACAACGGATACATCAGCTTTTGTTCTAGGTGCAGTCCTATCTCAGATTCAAAATAACATTGAAAAACCTATCGCGTTTGCTTTTTGCACCTTAAACTCCACAGAAATAAACTACGCGACTAATGAAAAGGAAGCATTAGCCATAATATGGGCTGTAAAAAAATTTCAACCTTACCTGTACGGTAATAAGTTTACGCTGGTAACGGATCATAAGCCGTTAACTTTCATCAAATCATCTGAAAAAAATTCCGAGATTCTAAGATGGTGATTGGAGTTAGAAAATTATGATTACGATGTCATTTATCGGGAAGGTAAGTCGAATGTAGTAGCAGACGCGTTGAGTAGATTCCCGACGACAAATGTCACAAAAGAAATAAACTCCAATGAAGCAAATAATGACACTTCACGTGTAGAAACAAAACAAAACCCAGATAACGAACAGCAAATTACGGACACGGACTCAAGCAACGGTGAAACAGGTCACTCAGACGTCATCAGATGACTATTTCATTCACATTTCGGAACGCCCAATTAATTATTTCAGAAATCATGTCATTTTTCAAATTAGGAGATCAAATTTCTTCGCAAACATGGCCAGAAAAATCAGGGATTTTATCAACATCTGGCATATTTGCAACACACATAATTATGATAGAAAGCCCTATAACATCAAGATATCTCCTAGACCTATCACAAAAAAACTATTTAGCATGAACAAAGCCAGCTTCTTTTCTATAATAGACTCATTTTCTAAACACTTACAGGTGATACCAATCATTTCTAAAAACCTGGTGGACACAACAGGAGCCCTAACTAAATATTTTACACTGTTCGGAATACCAAATATAATTGTCTCAGATCATGAGACCACATTTCAATCGACCCAATTCAGAGAATATTTAGCCAAACTTAATGTTAAATTAGAATACGCATCGTCGTCCGAATCAAATGGGCAAATAGAAAAAAAACCCATACACATCTTAGAAATATTTAATACAAATAAACTCAAATTCCCAAATTCCGATATGAATACGGCAATAGAATTATGTGTTGCATTGTACAATAATTCAATCCACTCAGCTACGGGCTTCACGCCGAATGAGATCATATTCAACCAAAATAATATCATAAATCCAGACCAAATTCAAGAACATGCCCACAAAATATTCCAAAGTGTAAACGCCCAGCTGGAAAAAACCAAAAATAAAATGTTAAAACAAAATAATGAAAAAGAAAATCCACCAAATTTGGCAGAAAACCAACTGGTCTTTCTGAAACCAAATATTAGGACCAAAACACAACCAAGAGGGGTCGAAACAGAAATTCAAAATTGGATGTGGTCACTTTCGGGCGGCGTGTCACTGTCATGAATTTTCACAATAATAGGAATCCTGTATATTGGTATACGCAAACAAGGAACAACAGTAAACGTTGATCTAGCAAAAAATCAGGTGGCCAACAGAAGACTGCGTATTCAAACTTATAAGAAAAAACTGGAATTAAACGGAAGGACGAGGATGCCTTTTCTCCACCCCCGGGAGGAGTTATATTCCGATAAGTAGCTGAATAGACATTTCCCACACAACATCATACGACATTCCATTAGATACAAACAAGGTGTCAAATAATAAAGCTGACAAACAGAATACATAAATAAATAACTGGTAACGCGATCACACCAGCATGTTGCACTATATGGGAAACGCATCGTTGCAAGTCTAACAACAACAACAAAAACTTATTTGGTTTTAGAAAATAATTTAAAGATTTAGTTTTTAAGTAGACTCTATTATGAAAAGTAATAATTAATAAAACTTAAAATATATAATTTTTTTTATGTTCTTATTATTGTGAAACCTATGTATAACTATATATTTTAAATCGGAATTAAGTACAGATCATTACAAATCAGAAATTTGGAAGTAAAATTAAAACGGTATTTCATTGGAAAGAAAAATCCTTTCGCCTTCTTCTTCCCAACATGAAAACTAATCCCTTTTTTGACATATATTGTTTGTAGCTCTTGCATTACCACCCGGCAATTCATCTGGCCTCCATAAATTTTTGCAACCCATTTAATCCTTCATAAAATAATTCTAGTATAGAAATTAAAAACTTCCGAATACGATAATCAAAACTGATTTTCTTGTATAAAAGCTTTTACAAATAATCAAATATAAAACTTTTTTAATTGCTTCCACTAAATATAAAATTCAAAAAGCATAATTCTATAGAATTTTCTTTGATTACCGTTCATTAAACGAAATGCACTCTATTTTAGATTAAGACTCTAACAACTAAAGAACTTAAATCATAACGAGCGGCACAATAAAAATTGTGTGAAATAATAAAAAAAAAGAAGTCAGATTATTGATTAAACCGCACAGTTATATCTAGAGATATGAATCAAAAATAAATATGTAGGTTAATTTCAAAACTATAACATAAATTAGGCTATCAAAAATAGTAAAATACTATAATGATTTTTCGTTTTATTTACAAAACATCACAACAGTGGTTTGGTTCGTGCGGTTTAACCTCGACCTAGAAACTTTTATTATATGCCTACACGACAAACTGGGTATAAATTTAGAAATTTTCATTTCGTGTTTGTTTTCTTTTGAAAATTCGATGACTTTGTGTTCGATCAATGTACAAACATATGTCTAATGTACATAATATACAATACATGAATACAAACACAAAGAGTAAACAATGCGTACAAATGTATGAGGGAACATAATTCTTCTTTTTGTGTAAAGTCACGCATTTCGGAAGTAGTATATTGTAATAGAAGAGCAGAAAGCGCTCCATTAAACAATGCGTATGATATTTACAAACGAGTACCAGTGATGCAATAGCTCTTTCCCTTTGAAAACGGCTTTAATATGCAGAAAATATTTAAAATTTTTAGCTAAAGTTATTGTTAGTTTTACTATGTAGTATACCACGGGATTGTCTTATGCTAACATCTCATGAATAATAGAGTTTTATTTTTCCTCGTTCCTAACTTCTTTATAAAGGCTCGTTTTTTTTACATTTCGGTTCCATAAATTACAGGTTGCTCTGGTTTTATAATCTACAAAATAGGGAAAACGTTATCGAATTTATAACAATTAGACTAACATCCATTTAATTTATCGAAATTATCATTTGACGTTGGGGTTGATGCATGTTTAATTATATACTTACTTGACTTTATTCGTATAGATTAGGTGATAAATGATTATACAGCTGAAAATAGTTTTATTGTGATAGTTACATGGTACAGGTATCATGAAATATTATGCAACTCTACAAATTTTACTTATACTAAAAATTAGATAATTTCTTTATATTCTATAAATTTTCTAAATTCTATAAATGTACCGTATAATTGTACAACTAAAAATTTGAGTTATTTTCTAATTCCACAACCATGTCAACTATGGCACGGTTAATACCCAAATAGTTGCCCTAACTAAATCTATTTAGAATTTGTTGGTTTGGGTCTTGATTAGTATACGAGTGTCGTTTATCTACCGCTAAATGTTGTGCATTATTTGTTTATAATTATTCCGCGACTATTTAAGTTCGTCTCTGTTTTTAAAATGTATGTAACGGAATATGACAGGAAAAGTGTTAATAATATGTAGAAGTTAAGAAATGACCCCACTATCAAATATGATATTAATGCTGCTATCAATAAGTCGTTACATGTCTTAAAAAATGTCAAATATCTCGTAATAAAATGGTGAACTCCAAAGCGCGTTGAATCACAGGACTTCCAAAATTCCATAAGCCTAACCCAAACCACCGCTCATAAATTTTATATCCGCAGCTGCATATCAAATAGTTAAATATTTAAATCTATGCAGTTGAGCACCAAAAATTCAGCCAGTATTGATACCAAAAACAAATACATAAACAGCATTATATATTAACATCAATACTTGAATGATACTTTGCTTCTATTCGATGGAACGCAAACATTAAATCTACAATAATTATTATCATCGACATTTTGTCAATTTTTTACACACTTTATCACACTTTAAATAAATATTTTCAAATTTTATTTATAAAATAAAAATCCAAAATATAGTTTTAGAAAAACTTTCTATAATTGTGATAACGATTAAAATTTATTTAGACGTAGACTAGTTTCGAGCATTACCGCTCATCAAGTACATATTTAAAACTCCTGTGTTCCTGTCCTTTTCTAAAACTTTATTTTGGATTTTTATTTTATAAATAAAATTTGAAAATATTTATTAAATCTACATTATACATTCTATAAATTCTATAAATTTTGTAGATTCTATGAGTTCTATAAATTGTTTAAACTTTGTTCTACAAACTCAAATATTTCTTATTCTAAAAATTCTACCGTTTTAATAAATTTAAAAAAATTTTATTTTATAAATTCAATGAACTGATAAGTTCTATAAATTCTGATAATAATTCATGGATTTGTACAAATTTTATAAATTCTATAAATCCTATAAGTTCTGTAAATTGCATAAATTCTATAAATTCAATAAATTCTATTTTGCTTAAATTTTGCTGATTCTGTTAATTCAATAAATTATATTTTTTTAAAATTCACATTAGATTCGCCAAATTCTGAAATCTCATAATTTCTATAAATTTTAAAAATTTTGTGGATTTAAAAGGATTATATTTTAAATTCTGTAATTTGTGTGAAGTCTCAAAATTCTGTAAGATCTAAAACTTTATTCTACGAATTCAATAAATTCTATAAATTATGAATTATATTCTGAAAATGCATCAAATTTGATAAATTGTGTTAGTCCTACTCTATAAATTCAATAAACGCAACATAGTTGTGTCATAAATTCTATAACAAATTTCGTAATTTTTGCGACTTGTACTTTATCCTAAAAATTACATAATTTATTTAAATTTAACATTTTTTTAAATTCATTGAATTCTATAAATTTAATAAACTACATAAATTCGACAATTTTTCTAAAGTTTTATAATTTTTTAAATTTTTTGAATTTTACAAAATTTATAACTTCAATAAATTAGATAAATCCTATAAATTTCAAAATTTCTATGAATTCTATAAATCCTATAAATTCTGTAAGTCTAAAAACTCTATAAATTCCATAAATTTTATAAATTCTATTCTACAAATTTTTTCAATTCTACAAATTCTATAAATTTTAGGAATTTTATAAATTTGGTAGATTCTATTAGCTAGTTCTATAAATCGTTTCAACTTTGACAGTCCTAAAAATTCTACAAACTAAAATTTTATTTATTCTAAAAATCCTAAAAATTTGGTAAATTATTTGAATTTTATAAATATCAATAAATTAATTAAATTCTATAAATTTTAATAATTCTATTGATCCTATAAATTTTGATAAATCATATTAATTCCTAAATTTTGCTAATGCTGTTAAATCAATAAATTATATTTGTTTTAAAATTCATATCAGAATCTCCAAATTCTGAAATTTCATAATTTCTATAAATTTTAAAAATTCTGTAGATTCTATAAACCCTTTCAATTCTGTAAATTCTATAATTTGTGAAAAGTCTAAAAACTCTGTAAGATCCGAAACTTTATTCCACGAATTCAATAAATTTTAATTCCGAAGTTAATTAGACGATAGCCTGCTTTACAAAACCGGATCTCAGATGCCACTTGAACTAGACCCCGAGTGAACCTCGATAATGCGTCCTAAGATCCACTTTTGTGGTGGCACCCATCTTCAGCAATTAAAACTAGCGCGTTGACGGTGACGTTGCTCCACGATGTTCTCCATTCTTGCTGCTGTAGTTTTCACATGTACTCTTCCTGTCAACGTTGCCAAAAGTGTTGATAGGGCTGGCAAAGTTTTTGATAACTTGTAGATGGATCCGACGAGAGCGGCGTCAGCGGCCGTGAATTTAGAGACGCCTTGATTTATACGGTGACAGCGTTCAGCTCCTCATATGTTAGTGCTGCAGCTGATAATATTCGATACAGGTGATGCTTTGCAGATTTCACTGCAGGTTCCCACAGGCCACTGAAATGCGGTGATCGCGGCGGTATATGAACAAATTGAATTTTTACCTCAGCACGGTCATCTAATTTTTGATCGAAAAATAATTCAAGAAGATCTTTTAGCTCCCGACTACCTCCAACGAAATTCGTTCCGTTATCGCAGTAAAGGTAACGACACAATCTTGTGCGACTAATGAAACGATCGAGTGCATTGGCTTCGATGTGAACTGCTTTCGTCGCAAAGCATACGAACACAGCAATGAACGCTGTATCCGACCGATGGCCATGACCTTTGTAATGAACCCATACTGGTCCACAAAAAACAACACCAGCATGCAAAAATGGTCTCGCAAGTTCAACTCGATGTAGCAGTATATTTTCCATAATTTTGTTAACATTGGTTACATTTGTGTACCACTTTCTTTACTACATCGCGACCACGAATGATCCAGAATTGTTGTCTCATAGCAACGAGTAATGCTTGAGGGCCAGCATGACAATTCCTGACATGAAAATGGCTACAAATAGAAAAAAATAAATACGCGAGAATTCGAGTTTAGATTCGAATGATAAATCTGATTGCTATCATCGGCCTCCCATTGGAATGATAGCATCTTCGTCGAGATACGGACTTAAATTCTTAATTGAACTCTTCACTCGAATTTCTTTCTTGGCCTTCTAGCCTTGGCGTTGTAAGTGCGCTATTGTTTACAAATCAGGCCTCATACCCAAACACTCGACGAGTGGCGCAGAAGTTGTTAACAAATTTGATCTTTTGATCTTCTGAGTTGTTAACAAATTTGCGATTATGACGATTTCATTGTTCTTTCGTTTTTCAACCATCAAGGCTGGATCGAATGATTTGTTAAATGTCGGCTAGCCAGATGACAAACCTGACAAAAATTCAGGTCCGAAAACCATTATTTGTTGATAAGTAATTTTTCAGGTAACACTGGGGGAAACCAGATCTGCAGAGTTATCCTTCGAACTGACATGATTCCAGACCGAATATGATGTCAGATTCTGTATGATGGCAACACGATTTGCAGCGAAAGTGGTCCACGAGTTTAGCACGATTTCGGAATCGGTCCTGCAATACGATTTGGTTTGATTGTTTTAAGGTTTGATCTGATGCGATCCATTAACTTGGTAAGCAGGACTGCAGCACAGAGTTCCAATCTCGGAAGCAAAACTGGTTTGATTGGAACAACACGAGACTTGGCGCATAACATTCTGGTCGAAACATCCGATTGTATACGATTGAACGAATGTAGATGCAGCATCCATACGCGATTAGGCGGTGATTGATGCATCTAAAAATCCATGTATCTCAACAATATCATAACTTGGTGATAAAACGAACGAGAAATTTTGATGTGATTGATCAGTGGTAATTGACTTCGAAATTTGGCCCATTGTGTAACGTATAATGCTTCGGTAAAGACACATCACACTCTATCTTCAGTCTCCACAGGTGTTGCAAATATATTTTTGCAAGGCCAATAATTGGATTGATTATTCCCAGTAGATTAAACAAACTGGCGATATCGGATAAGACTTCGCGTTTTGTAATTTTCGCGTCGAGCTGCTTTTGCGTGAAAATAAACTGGAATTCGACCTTTGTCGATATGTATTAACTTTCGCGATGCATTTCCGGAACGTTTCTCAGCAAACGTTCATCGTTTCATGGCCATTTACGTAATTCAAAACAGCAGGGTGACTCGATGATTTATCTTGATCCATTTGATACAGATAACGAGTTGCGAGAAACGGGATGGCGGCCGTACCATTTGTAACGGTGTTAAGGCGCATAGCTTGGATTCTCTCGTTTGGATTGTCACGCCACAACATACACTGTAACTAAGAATCTCCCTCCTCGACTTGTATTTGGCGGTACATTTCGGTGACGTCAACAGTTATCGCAAATCGATTGAACTGAAAACGAAGTAGTATCGAGTATAAATCATTTTGTATTTTTGTCCGACCTTCATGATTTCATTCAGCGATTTTCCAGAAGACGTCTTGCACGAAGCATCAAACACAACGCACAATTTCATTGTCAAGCTTTGCGGCTTAATAACGCAGTAGTGTGGCATGAAATAGTTGCGTTTTAATAACCTCGCTGCAGACACGGCTGCAATGTGGCCCAACGATTCATACTCATGAATGAAGTATTTATATTTGCGTTCAGGATTCAAAAAACGATGTTTAGTGGCCACAGTACGAATCTTTGAGTAACGAAATATCTTCTTTGAGCGGCAGTTTTACGACGAATCTTTCAGAGTCTTATCGAGCGGAGTCATGCCGATCTAAAATTAAATGTTGGATTTGGGAATTCAGTGTTAATTTGGAGGTTTTGCAGCATTCAGAAATGGTTTCTATATTAAAATTTGAAATCTATTGATTACGGTGTAAATAAAATTCAAAGTTGGTATCAAAAACCATTTTAACATCCTCAAGATCTTCAAAATGGCAAATCCAACAATAAAACAACTGAACTTTCTTGTTACACCCCGACACTCAGCTTAACATTTATGGTTCAGTATTTTGAATGGACGAATTTTAAGTCTGAAATATTTAGACCAAACTTACAAAACAAAAAATGTTTATGTGCTCTTCAAACCTTCAAATTTGGTATTAAATTTACCCCTAAAATAGGAATTTGTTATTTATAACTCTGCAAATGAATTATTTTTTTGTACCCTAAGGAAGACAAATAGCTTCCAACGTCCTACAAATAAACAAATATAAAATTTAGCATTCATTGAATTAAATTTATGTAATATTTCAAAGAAGCAATTTAAATTTTGAACCGTTTATTCCACATGTCATCTAGTCAAAAGTCATTTTATTATGTTTTTACATTTATACAACAATAGCTATAAAATAGAAGCTTTGAAGTATATGATAACATGTTTTTTTGTTTCTTTTGTGCTCTGTAGCCCTAATGCTTGCTCTCCGAAATATAACAACGGATAAAAGAAAATTAAATTGGGAAAAATATAAAAATACACATCCATACACACTTATACACAAGATACAAGTAGGACGTGACGATATTTATTCTTAAAATATTAGCATAAATATAAGAAGGCATTACGTGTATTTAGTTTAAAGAATTCAATTTGAATGTCACACATAGCGCCTTAACAACAAGAATCTGGGACAAGAATATATTCCTTTTTGTGCAAATATCCTGTACATATAATTATTAATGGTACTTCATTAAATTTTGTGTATGTGTATGCTGTAATCACACACGTCCATATATAAAAAGAAACGGTATCAGTGAAAACATTATAAACACATGCAATATGATTGACGAAGGTGTGACATTTTTAATGTGCATATTAAAATTTTAAACTTGATTTATGTATACATGTGTACATGACCCATAAAAAATTTCATCAATTTCCCCGTCTGAATTCATAACTGACGTACTAGTTTTGGGTGTGGTCACGAAAATGTAGTGCCCAGCATCTCAACAGGTTTTACGATTTGTTTACCTTAAAAATGTTTGTAAACAAGTTCATTTCGATAATTTATCATTTTATTGAAATATCATACATTATTCAATGTAATAAACACATTAATTATGAATGTACAATTATTTGCTATATCATGTCCTTGTTACGATACGGCTTCATTATTATATCATCGCAAACATAATAATTACGCTATATTCATCTATTTAGTTCGTGAACAACGATTTCATCATTTTCTTGAAGCTCTGAGAATATAATTTTTCCTCTATACAATGCAAATACATATTTATATTTATTTAGCCTTCAAGACCTTCATATTATCATGTACATAAAGCAAAACGATGACAACAACAAACGGCGATGAATTAAAAATGACCGTTTCATATCGTCGATAAATTTTATTATGTGTATGTCATTGGGTGTGTATATTTTCTGCTTCCGATAGAAATTCGTTTACAAAAAACGAGCAGTCGCTATACATAGTACAAAAGAAAATGTGTTAGACTGTTTTTGTGTTATAAATATTATTACGAATAATACTTTTTTTTTAATATACTCGCCCTCAAATATATTAGTTATGCTGTGGGGATAAATCGTCTCTAAAATTTTACAAATCATATATTGTGCTACAATGGAGTGGTTTCAACCTAATTAAGCTATCTAAGATAAATCTTGAGATAAGCCTTGAATTTGGGTGGAATTTAGACTCCGCGATCTACATCATTGGAGAAGTGTAATTAAAATTTGAATTCGAGTTTGTATGATCCGGCCTCAAGTTTGGTTGTTCTATCCAAATTGATCATTTCTGGAAAGGTCGATATGTATGTGTGAATGGCTATGTGTTCTTTATCTGAAAAACTAATTCATTTTTCGCTTTGCATTTTTTAATTTCTCATATTTGCTTTTCATTTTTCACCTTTCACTTTTCGTTTTCCAATTTTAATTCTTTTCAATTTTTAATATTAATTGTTTATTTTCAATTTTTAATTTTTAGTTATTCATTTTCAATTTATAATTTTTACTTTTCACGTTTTAATTTCTACTTTTTAATTTTGAATTTTCAATTTTTAATTTTAATTTTTTAATTTTTACTGTGTAATTTTTCTGTTCTAAATTTTAATTTGTACTTTTTAATTTTTAATTATTCATTTTCATTTTTAATTTGAATTTTTAATTTTAACTTTTTAATTTTTACTTTTTAATTATTCGTTATTGACTTTTAATTTTTACTTTGCAATTTTTAGTTATTAATTTCTAATTTTTAATTTTTACTTTATAATTTTTAGTTATTCATTTGACTTTTAATTTTGATTTTGAATTTTGCGTTATTCATTTTTGATTTTAATTTTTCAAGTTTTACTTTTTAATTTTCAAATTTTAATTATTAATGTTAATTTTTCACTTTTTACTTTTTAGTTATTTATTTTCATTTAAAATTATTCATGTTGAATTTTTAATTATTACTTTTTATTATTCGGTTTTCATTTTTAATTTTCAATTTTTAATTTTTACTGTTTAATTATTCGTTATTCATTTTTAACTTTCACTTTTTAATTTTCAAATTTTAATTTTTACTTTTTACTTTTCCGTTCTTCATTTTTAATCGTTAATCTTTACTTTTTAATTTTTAATTATTCATTTTTAATTTTTAATTTTGACTTTTTAATTTTAGTTATTCATTTTCAATTTAAATTTTAAATTTTGAATTTTTACCTTTTACTTTTTAATTTTTAATTATTGCTTTTAAATTTTTAACTTTCAATTTTTAATTTTTAATTTTTAATTTCTAATTTTTAATTTTAGATTTTAATTTTAATTTTTTAGTTTTCAATTTTTCAATATTTAGTTTTTACTTTTTAATTTTTAGTTATTCATTTTCATTATAATTTTTCATTTTACTTTTTAATTTTTGGTTATTCATTTCTAATTTTTAATTATTCATTTGACTTTTAATTTTGAATTTTTCGTTATTCATTTTTAATTTTTACTTTTTAATTTTTAATTTTAATTTTTTAGGTTTTACTTTTTAGTTTTTAATTTTCAAATTTTAATTTTTAATGTTAAATTTTTAATTTTTACTTTTTATATTTTGCCTTTTAATTTTTAGTTATTTATTTTCATTTAAAGTTTTACATGTTCAATTTTTAATTTTTACTTTTTATTATTCGGTTTTCATTTTTAATTTTCAATTTTGAATTTTGAATTTTTACTTTTTAATTTTCAAATTTTAATTTTTAATTTTAATTTTTTAATTTTTTCTTTTTAAATTTTCGTTCTTCATTTTTAATCGTTCATCTTTACTTTTTAATTTTTAATTATTCATTTTAAATTTTTACTTTTGACTTTTTAATTTTTGTTATTCATTTTCAATTTAAATTTTAAATTTTGAATTTTTACTTTTTAATTTTTGCTTTTAAATTTTTAATTTCTAATTTTTAATTTCTAATTTGTAATTTTACATTTTAATTTTAATTTTTTAGTTTTCAATTTTTAATTTTCAATATTTAGGTTTTCCTTTTTAATTTTTCGTTATTCATTTTTACTTTTTAATTTTTACTTTTTAATTTTTAATTTTCAACTTTCAAGCTTAATTTCTTCATTTTTCCTTTGTGATTTCTCGTTATTCATTTCTAATTTTTCATTTTTACTTTTAATTTTTGGTTATTCATTTTATTTTGAATTTTGAATTTTTACTTTTTAATTTTCAATTTTTAATTTTTAATTTTTAATTATTCGTTTTTCATTTTTAATTTTTACATTTTAATATTTAATTTTCAAATTTTAATTTTAATTTTTTAATGTTTACTAATGTATTAATTTTTCGTTAGTCATTTTAAATTTTTACTTTTCGATTTTTAGTTATTCATTTTTAATGTTTACTTTTTAATTTTTAGTTATTCATTTCTAATTTTTACTTTTTAATTTTCAAATTTTAATTTTTAATTTTAATTTTTTAATTTTTGCTTTTTAATTTTTCGTTCTTCATTTTTAATCGTTAATCTTTACTTTTTAATTTTTAATTATACATTTTTAATTTCTGCTTTTTAATTTTTAGGTATTCTTCTTTAGTTATTTTCAATTTAATTTTGAATTTTGAATTTTTACTTTTTAATTTTTAACTTTTACTTTTTAATTTTTCGTTATTCATTTTTACTTTACACTTTATAATTTTTAATTTACACTTTTAAATTTTTAATTTTCAATTTTTAATTCTAATTTTTTAATTTTTACTTTGTAATTTTTCGTTGTTTATTTCTAATTTTTAATTTTTACTTTTTAATTTCTAGTTATTCATTTTCATTTTAATTTTTAATTTTTACTTTTTAATTTTCAAATTTTAATTTTTAATTTTTAACTTTTTAATTTTTCGTTATTCATTTTTAATTTTTTCTTTTTAATTTTTAATTTTTACTTTTTAATTTTTAGTTATTCATTTTCAATTTAAATTTTGAATTTTTACTTTTTCCTATTAAACTTTTAATTTTTGCTTTTAAATTTTTAATTTTTAATTTTAAATTTTTAATTATTCATTTGAGTTTTAATTTTGAATTTTTCGTTATTCATTTTTAATTTTTACTTTTTAATTTTAATTTTTTAAGTTTTACTTTTTAGTTTTTAATTTTAAATTTTTAATTTTTACTTTTTAATTTTTAGTTATTCATTTCAATTTTCATTTTTTAATTTTTAATTTTCAATTTTTAATTTTAATTTTTTAATTTTTACTTTGTAATTTTTCGTTATTCCTTTCTAATTTTTCATTTTTACTTTTTTTAACTTTTTAGTATTTGTTATTTATTTTCAATTTAAATTTCAAATTTTGAATTTTTAATTTTTAATTTTCAACTTTCAAGCTTAATTTCTTCATTTTTCCTTTGTGATTTCTCGTTATCCATTTCTAATTTTTCATTTTTACTTTTAATTTTTGGTTATTCATTTTAATTTTAATTTTGAATTTTGAATTTTTATTTTTTAATTTTCAAATTTTAATTATTAATTTTTAACTTTCTAATTTTTCGTTATGCATTTTAAATTTTTTCTTTTTAATTTTTAATTTTTAATTTTTAATTTTTAGTTATTCATTTCAATTTAAATTTTGAATTTTTACATTTTCCTTTTAAATTTTTAATTTTGAATTTTTCGTTATTCATTTTTAATTTTTAATTTTAATTTTTTAAGTTTTACTTTTTAGTTTTTAATTTTAAATTTTTAATTTTTACTTTTTAATTTTTAGTTATTCATTTTCAATTTTCATTTTTTAATTTTTAATTTTCAATTTTTAATTTTAATTTTTTAATTTTTACTTTGTAATTTTTCGTTATTCATTTCTAATTTTTCATTTTTACTTTTTTTTACTTTTTAATTTTTGTTATTTATTTTCAATTTAAATTTTGAATTTTTACTTTTTAATTTTTGCTTTTAAATTTTAAATTTTCAATTTTTAATTTTTAATTTTTAATTTTTAATTTTTAATTTTTAATTTTTAATTTTTAATTTTTAATTTTTAATTTTTAATTTTTAATTTTTAATTTTTAATTTTTAATTTTTAATTTTTAATTTTTAATTTTTAATTTTTAATTTTTAATTTTTAATTTTTAATTTTTAATTTTTAATTTTTAATTTTTAATTTTTAATTTTTAATTTTTAATTTTTAATTTTTAATTTTTAATTTTTAATTTTTAATTTTTAATTTTTAATTTTTAATTTTTAATTTTTAATTTTTAATTTTTAATTTTTAATTTTTAATTTTTAATTTTTAATTTTTAATTTTTAATTTTTAATTTTTAATTTTTAATTTTTAATTTTTAATTTTTAATTTTTAATTTTTAATTTTTAATTTTTAATTTTTAATTTTTAATTTTTAATTTTTAATTTTTAATTTTTAATTTTAATTTTTTAGTTTTCAATTTTTAATTTTTACTCTTTAATCAACATGGCTTCCTTCCTGGCAGATCAACTGTTTCAAATTTGTTTTTACTGACCAATCAACTGCTTTCGAATTGGGGAAGGATGTACATGTACAGGTTGTTTATTTAGATTTTAGCAAGGCCATCCACAAATGGCCTTTGACAAACTTGATCACAAACTACTATTGGATTAATTAGAGTAATTGAATTGTAATAGTTTACCTATTAGGTGGATTAAGTCATACTTAGATTGACTGTATTAAGTATTCTGAAATTCTCATATATGAGTATGCTGCCGATATTAAATTTTTTTAAACTATTTCGAATATTCGGGATGCAGAGGATTTGAAATCTGATTTATCGGATTTTATAAATTGATGTACTTGTCATTATTAATTATTGAATTCTAGGAAGTGTAAAACAATGCGATTTTTCCGTAGAAAAATGATTTGAACTTTAACTACGAATTTCTTCTTAAAGGCCATAGAATTGAGAAAGGGGACACTTTCAAAGATTTGGGTATCACATTCGCTTCTAATTTATCTAAAGCGTATTCCATGTTAGGGTTTGATAAAAGATTCTCTAAAGACTTTTGGGTTCCTTATGCCATTAGAATCTTGTATATTACGTTAGTGCGCTCGCAATTAGATTATGACATAGTTTTTTGGGACCCATTTTATAAAGAATTTTCGAATCTTATCGATAGGGGACAATAATCTTCCCAATTATATTCTTCCTCCTAATATGGGAAGATGTAAACAATCGAGATTGGAACCTCTCTCTATTCGTAGAATTGCGACGTGTGTCACTTATCTTCATAAACTCCTCGTTTGTAGGATTGATTGTAGGGGTCGTAACAATATCCCGCAATTCAAAAGCCCGCTTTATCAAAATCCCACTCAAGAAAAAAATTCCGCTTTTTAAAATCCCGATTCTGCAAAAATAAAAATCCCGGTCTTCAGAAAATCCCGGTTTTAATTTTTATTTTACTTTAAATTAAAATTCTCCTTCACCAGGAAGGACGGCTCGAATTAAAAAAAATACTTGATATAAATACATGATACTTTCCCCTTGATTGTAGTGAGATTCTCGATTTGTTTTCTATTTACGTTCCAACGCGTATGTCACGATCGACCGGGGATTTTGTTCTTAAATTACCAATACGGAGGAGTAATTTAGCTGGGAATGAACCTGTTTATATTGTCTCGGTTACTTTTAATAAAGTACGATCGATTTTTGATTTTAATTTGCCAACAGAATCGTGTAAGGTTTTAATGTCTGATTTGCTTTATGATTTTTGGTAAACTGTTTATTTTTTGTATTTTTAACTTGTAATGTAATTCAGAATATTTTAAATTGTAATCAGATATTTTGTGTTTAAAGTTGGTAAATAATAAATAAATAAAAATAAATATTTTGACAATAGAAAACTCAAGAAATCGTTGGTAAATCAAGTTATTTTCTCCCCTCCGCAGCTTCAAATTCTAGATCTTAATATAAAATGTATTATTTCATGGCTTGAACGATTTTCCCGGCCTTGGGTTATGCCCAACGGTAAGAAATATTTTTGAGCACTAATGGTATTATGGTCGATACCATAAATAGTTCAAAATTTAGTCTTGAAGAATTTTTGGGTCATATCATTTGGGCTACAGTTCGATATCTTAAATAAAATATTTAAATTACATATGGAAGTTATTATTCCTCTGAGTATTCAGAACATTTTCCCGGACGTCCCCAAAAGTTTAAAAACCAAAACATGTCCGGATAAACCAAGACGTCTCATCACTCTATGTAACAGAGATAGTTCAGAAGTATAAATTAGATCCAGTTTTAATCCTACCTAAGTTTATTTAAACATGCCAAAATATGATTTAACAATCTTTCAAACAAAAATTACAACAATAAATCTGCGGATTCATTTAAACTTGAATCGGTACAAATAGGAAACTGATGAGAAACAATTAAAATGGTACGCATGAAATATTTAGCCGGAGGATGAGTGGCATACAAGGTTAAATACTCGTAAACAAAGAGCCGTAAATAATCCCATTTATAATACTACGATAATTGATTTTTTTGCTATTCTCCTATACAAAACGAAAAACACTGGCAAAACCATGTGGAAAATAAATATTAAAACAAACAAACAAATGCAATAAAGCTAAAAACTGAATCGATTTTACAGTATTTTTTTTATAGGGGGGAAACTTGAGAACTACATAGGAAAATATAAAATATTTAAATATATTTCCAGTTCTATATACGTAACCATATATAGATTTATCACTGTACAAAAACAATTTTAATGGGATAAACCGATTTAAACGATTTTAAATGAAAAAAAAAAATAATTAAATGAGATTTTCCATGACGATTCGTATTTGCATGCATTTGGAATTGAAGTTTTGGTAAAAATTTATCGTTTTAGTTTCACACACGATTCAATTTCAGATTATGTATTAATTTCCGGCATCACCCGTCTATATATATTCAAATATAATATCGAGTTCATACATATATATACATAGCGTCTAGACTAATATGTTTTCGAATTTTTATCACGCGTAAATCATTAAAATGTCGAGCTTTAATCGAGAAACTTTATTTTAATTAGAAAAAAAAATTGAATCCAAAATTTGTTTGCTGTTGTTGTATTCGTGTACCAATCCAAATTATAAACATTAATTATTTATGTTATTTAAATAATTTGTATTCCAATTTTTCCCAAAAACTTTTTTATTGCTTTTGATGATGTGGCGGCTTCATTCGTTTTGAAGATGGAATTTTTAGTTTTGTTTTTGTTTTATGGTGGCATGGAATTGTGACCGCACAATTTTGGGGTGATGTTGTGGTATTTTTCAATTTTATAAATATTTTTTACCAAAATAACATGCAATTTTAACTTCATAATAATTAATTAATTATGGTATTTTTGTAATCGTTTAAACGAGTTTTTGGCTCGCTTAAATTATGTACATGTGTTTGGGTAAATTCTACTGGATTTCTATTCTCAATTAAACTGATAGGCGCAGTATTTACACCACTGTATAATATCATGATAAGCAAATCAAAATGTAACAAGGGCAATTAATGGTAAAATGATAGAGAAATGCCAAATTAATGCAGAAAAATTATAACAGATGTAAATTAGCAACTATAATATAACAAATTAGTAAAGATCAAATTCAAGTCGCCAAACAGCTTTCCACCAACAATTTCAGATTTTAGGAAAAAATCAGGGGGAGAGATCGATTGTTTGGCGAGACGTGCGGGATATCGATACGATACTCTTGATGGATATATCTGTTATTATGCCTCTGGACAAGCAAATGTATTGATTTAGAATTTCGTTCGAAATCAAGCGAATGCAGGCTGGCCAGAAATACGAGAAGCACTATTGACATGGTTTAGACCTCCGGAAGAAGAAACTGAGTTTCGGTTCCAAATTTGCAAAGAGGCTAGTAGCTTTATCCTAAATATTCAGATTTTAAACAATCGACTGAATCATGCAGGTTTTAAAAAGCGGAATATATTGGGCATAATTAAAATGGACCTGCACCCCGCGTTTAGACGTAAACTAGTATCAGCAAATATTAAAACCTTAGAAGATTTGCCCCCTAATTTGCCAGAAAAGACAGCATTCAAAGTTCCCGGGCGGCCAATTTGTCAGTTTAGGGTGATGCCGTTCGGGCTCTGTAATGCTGGTGAAGCAATGTGTAGATTAATGGACATAATAGTCCCAGCGGAATTACAAAATTTTCATGCAGCTTGGTGTGAAAATCCCGCACAATGGGCAAAACATGACTTTTGTGGACAAAAATCTTAATCTTCTCAATAATTTTTTTTTAATCACTTTGGAAAGGGTTATAAGGCTTTTCCGTTAATCTGTAACTTAACCCTTCTCTATCTATCCCTTATCTGGAACTATCTAGCTATGTAGATGTATTTCTATCTTTATACATATATCTAGATACATATTGTCGTTCCAGTTCTATCTTGGTGTAAATACCAATATCTTACATTTTATTTTATTTTAATGGAATCTAACTTTACATTTTTTGCTCTCAATTTTCCTTCTTTTTGGCACAATTCAGTATAAATGAAATAACCGCAATAAGTGATTGGGTCGAAAGTAACTTGGAATCGGCTTTAATCACATTGATCATTTTAAAATTCATGGAGAAACATTCACTTAGTCCTGGCTTGGAAAAAAGTGTTTTGAGACACACCCAACTATAGGATATAAATGCGATAAAAAGTTGAAAACTATTTGCGGAGATTAGAAATTTCAAGACGTAATAGCTTGGGAGTGTATGCCTCAAGTGACATGCTATTGACTACCAGATAGCTAATGAAAAATCTCTTCTCGAGAATGCTTTTGATTTTAGTTGTCATTTTTGTTGAGAGTATTGGGATTATACAATTTTTATTAACAAAAATTTTAATTTGGGCTACAAGAGTGAAATGCTAGTGCAGCTTCACATTATGTAATTTTAATGATTTTATCGTAATTGATATACCTCGTAATAAAACCTCGTATTATAAACTTTATAAAATCCAACCATATATCACCCGTCTGAAAAGTTGTGTCCACTCTAGTTTCTGGGAAAATTGATGCTTTATTGTGCATGAGAGTCTTAGCGAAATGGTTGTGAAAGCTTCAATCGTTTTGCCTATTTGGGAGAAGATTTTGCCTATAAGGAAACAGCTTTTTAGTACCCAGATCGATCAAATCGATTAGATCGGAAATAAAGAAACACAGCTTTAGAATAATGAAAAGTCAGACCTTATTGACCCTGATATCGTCTATGAACGACTGGTACGAATTGGTTTACAAGAGTTAACGATTAAGTCGAAAAAATAGACAAGAGGCACCCTACGTAAGGAATGGAATCATATAAAAAAGTTACAATATATACACGTAATGTTATAAAAAAGTATTAAACGATTTTGTGAGTTTAAGGCCGTGTGGGTGGGTTTCTTGAAATATTTTTAGATCCATTTAAATTTGTTTAAATTTGGTTTTCTTGTCACCATCTATATGGTTTGAAGGAAATTCGATATGAATTTCAATATTAGATAAGGCTTACTTTCGGCCTCAACTCATAAAATTACAATCAACTCTATTACGAAGAACAATGATCAATAAAGTTTACAGTCAAACACGTTCGGTCGAATACTTCCAAATTCAGGTTTATTTGTTTGTTTGTACAGTAAGGAACATAGTTTTGTTTATCGCCATCACCGATCGTAATCAAATGAGTAAAAATCCTTTTTGCATGGCGCCTCTATCAGGATTCGAATCTGATCTAAACGCCGCAAATTTCACCACCGGTGCAAGGACCACCCGTAGGTTATCTATAATTCAAATTTTTACACACACGGTATACCGCTCGAGTAAAGGTTTTGCTTGATGATTTTGCTTAGTTACCTTCAAAGCCTTTAAAAGCAACCGATGGGGAGTTTAGGGATAACGTACTTGTAGAACAACAGCAAAATTGTGATTCGACACTGATTATGGAAGCTGGCCCAATTCAAAAAAAAAAAAAAAATGTTCTCCATATTTTTACATATCTCGACGAATTAGGTTACCAGAAGGTAGATTGTGATCTAGTGACACTTACATTATTTCTTATTGACGCTGTACTTAATTGGAGCATAAAACAAATTTCATCATAATTTGACAAATTTTTTGAAAGAATAAATTAATGATCATAATTTGACTTTTAGTGCTACAATTAATTATAACGTTAAGACAAATCAATATATAATTGTGAGTACTAGAAATTGATTCTGATCCAAACAATAATGTGACAAATTAAATAAAATTGCCACTTGATTTTAAGTTTTGTTTTGTATGTTGTTTAAATGAAATATTGTGTCAGTAAAAATTAATTTGGAAATAATTTCGTACAATATGAAGTAATACTTAGCAAATCTATCCCTAAGACTCCAAAATATCAATTTAAAAAATGTCGTGTCCGCCCTTCAGTCCTTCCAGTGTTACATTTTTTTCCTCCCATTCTCACAAATATTCATCGCGTCATTGCTAAAAAACCTTGGGTTGGTTATACAACACTGAAAGAAACCTAAGATCTCGCTCTCTTTTAGAAACCCACTTGCATAGAACTAATTATGGAGGCAAATAATTTTTGAGTTTGATATATAAATCGGAACGGAATAATTTAAAGTCTTAAAGATTTACCACAGAGCCAGACATGTAAAATATGAAAATTTCTGAAAAACTTCTTAAAGATCAAAGAAAAAAGGTGGCGAATGGGAGATTTACATATTTAGTTTGTGATTTGGCGGCTTGTGGATAGCGTATTTATATTGTCGTGACCAATGATGGAAGGGATGTCCAAATTAAAGGTAGCCCGCCACATTATTTAAAGACTTACCTGCTTAAAATAACGGGAATTATTGGAAAATGTAAATAGTTGGTTTGGCGACGAATAAAGAATTTTCTATAAGATGACGATTTTTGGGAAAAGTGCCGTCAGCCGAGGAGTACAGTTCTAACTTGGTTAACCTCTATGCAGCATATCTCTAAAACGTGATGCAAACTCCAAATATATGGATAAACGCTGCTAATACTGAAAAAATCCTAGCATAAAACTCAAATTTATAGCCATCCCAAATCATAAGAAGGAGCGTCCTTGAATGGCAACAAGATAATCGGGTGTATTTACCTAATTTGCAAGCCCAAAAACAAAAAACCTTGAGAGCAAGATCCAGAACAATTAAAGAACAGGACAATTTATTCAATATAGCTATACCGGAACAGTTAAAATTTCTGGAAAGAGAACAGTTTGTTCTATCAGAAAAAATATTTAATAACCAGAAAAATATTCTTCTTGGGACTCCTACCAGTTTAAAGCTCTTGGCCGAGGCTGAATGCTGGCTAATGGACGGCACATTTGAGGTCCTACCATCCTTTATGCGCCAACTTTTTACCATTCCTGGTCAAATTGGGCATGACATTGTATACCATTGGTGTATTGTATAATGAGTTCAAAAAGTAGATCGGCATATTTTGAACTATTTTATGACATTTGTGAATGGGCTTGCAAATGGAAAATTAATTTAAAACCGAAGCGAATTATTACAGATTTTGAAAAAGCCAGTGTTTCAGCTTGTAAAGAATTTTCCCAGGATGCCGCCTACAAGGGCAGTTTGTTTCATTTCGGGTAAATAATCTGGCGGCGAGTACAGGCCCAAGGCTGTTCATCTAAATATGGCAACGATGAAACTTTTAGGTTCGAAAAGAAAAATTAAAATTAAAAAAAATTTTTACATAAAAAATTCGAAATTACCAGCAAAAAAATCCAAATTATTCACCTAATTTCTGGTCAGTGGCGGATGCTGATTATTTTCCAAGGACTCGAAACACAGTTGATGACAGGCATAGGCGGTTGAAAGTTATAGTTGGTAAGATCCATATTGGAGTGTGTCAACTGGAGCTTTACCCTCAGTAAACAAAAAAACAAATTTTAAAAATAAAAAGATTTCAAATGTTGGCAGACAGCGAAACAATTTGGATAAAATTTCATTTTGTAAAAATATCGTATTGTAAAAAAACCAAGATTTTTCAAAACCGTGATTATGGAAACCAGTCATTTGAAAATCAGTCATTTAAAACCGAGATTTTATAAACCGAGATTTATAAACTAATATTTCGAGATACTCCCTATGAAATTTGGTTAATTAGTTTTCTGAATTTAATTCACAAACGAAATCTGAAGGTATTAATTAATTAATCAATTTTTTTTAATTTCGTTGATAAATCTAAATTACAAGAAATTGGCTAGAAACTTTCAATAAATTATTTGAATCGCGAAATTGGAACAGCTTAAATACATTTATCAATTTTACAAAATCCGCTGTTTTGATTCAAGCTTCATCCAAAGCTTTACAAAATCCGCTGTTTATTCAAGCTTTATCCAAATAGTAAAAAATTTCTGTATATTTCTATGTATGGTTATTTGTTTATTGAATGTTCTAAATTCGGAACTTTATTTTTGAAATCCTGGAATTTTGTGGAACTTCCTTCTTATCAATATAGATAACATTTCGGAGGGAAATTCAAATGATTCAACTACGTTTTGAAGAACGTTTTTAATGTGTATAACCTAAATGCAAAAAATAAAACTTTTACTCTCGATGTTTGTTACTTTTCAAGTTTAGGAGAAAAATGGAAAATTGACACCTTTATGAAATTAAAAATTAAACTGTTCAGAATATTTCTTCTGCTTTCAATTAATTCAAGCTAAATTAAATATAAATTATGTAATATTTAATTAAAACAAAATTGTTTGTCAACAAAATCATTAAATTCCAATATAATTTGTATAAAAAAAATTAAAATCTAATTAAAAAGGCAAATCACCCTTAGAGACACTTTATACAGACGTACATTTTAAAGACAAGAATAATTAATTAGAACGTATTTACAATGAGCACAACAAAAATATCCATTCGCCAATTAATTTTCCATCAAATAAAGAAAATATCCATTTTATATCATATTGTATATTATTTGGATAGCTGCAGAAGATAACAACAGCGCATAGCTAATAATAACAAAACAAATCGTCTTTTCTATATTCTATTTTATAGTCGACTAATCCCCCTATATAAGACCGATCAATTCCCATCGAGAATGGAATGAACGAAAAAATAAAAATTTCAAATTAAATTAGTTTTGTTAAAATTCAATAAAATTTGCTTTTAAAAAATAATAACAATAATGATGATAATATAAAATTCATTTTGGATTATATTCTTGCGCAATCTCTGGGTAAGATGACAACAATTGTCTTGTCATCGACTTATGGTTTTATACAGCTCTAATCGTTTTAATAAAAAAAAATTTAAAGTGAATCTCTGGTTGGGTGGAACTTGAGACCAAAATGGTATTGTGCGCGGTTCATGATTGATTTATGGACTAAAAAATAAATTTGGTAAATTAGTTTGGAAGTTTTTTTTTTTTTACTAATATTTTAATACTGAAAAGAAAGTACTTAAAAGATTTGAGATTTTTTTGTCGACATTTTTTGTTCAACACAAACAAGATTGTGTACGCATAGTGTGAGATTTAAAAATATAAATGAGAAAAACTTGAAAATTTTGGAGTAGCTACCTATGTAGTTAGGTATGTTTTTTATAGACGTTAAATTTAATTGGAAATTATATTTGATTGCCTAAAGCTTTGTACTTACGGTCATTTTACTAATGAACATTAAACAGACTTACCTGAAAATAGAAAAAATAATATTAAAGTTAATATAAAATTTAATGTAGAGAATTATTTGAGAATAGGTGGGATCAGTATAATTTTTGTTGCCCGAATTATTAGACTAAATTTATTATATTTTTGTAAATCAAATTTTTCGAGTAGATTGTTCAATCTTGGGAAATTTTTTATATGGTGGAATTGTGAGCTTATAAAAATTCATCAAACCAGTTGGATTTTATTGCATTTTCTGTGCAATTTTACTATTTCAAATTATGAGTTACGATTAGAACAATGGTTTAAACAAAAATTTTCTTATTTTTGTGAAAACTTAAAAAATTGTATCATGAATATTATCGATGGATACAGATTTCCGGAGAAACCTTCGTACTTTACATTTTATTTTATTAGAAAGGCACAGAAAGGCAGGACCGCCACCTAAACCTAACCTAGGAACATTTAGGAAAGCGCTGGGTTCTGCATTTAACATTCACCATACAGCAATAACTTTATATTCAATCCAAATTTTTAGTAGGAAGACCCAATAATTATTTTGCAAATGACCAGATTATTGGCAATGGCCTAGCCCTAGGCCAATATAAAATAGTGACTAAACAGATGCTCATTGAGGTTATTAGCATTTGAGGAAGCAGTTAATCTATATTCAATGTTCAGAAACGATTTTATATTCAATCCTAATTTTAAGCATGAAGGCTCTAATATTAGTGTTTGAAGATAGGAAAACGATTATTTCTCCCATAGAAAATCATCAATGTCTTCAATAAATAGTAAGAGTACTGTAGAGTTGGTAACGGTTAGATGTGACCTTTCCAACAAAATATGGCGCCCCCCTCCCCCCTTATAAATTAAATATGGTGTCAATAGTTTTAAAATAAATTGTCGTGAGATAAATTTCATTAATTATGAACCACCTTTGGTAATTCAAATGCCAATTGAATGTAGCAAACCAACTTTGACGGTAATAAGTTACAAAATGTTCAATATGCATTTGAAGAATAAAAGTTAAGGTCTATTCCTATATCCCCTACGCGTATTGGGGACTCCTCGAATGATACTTAGCCTACAAACATAGATCACAATTTACGACGCCTTTCCGTTATTTTGAGCAAGGTTTAAGGGCTTTGAGATGTCACGAGTTTTCTTATTGGATTATTTGGAGACAACTTCCCAAAATCACAATTGGTAAAAACAATACAAATATTCTACTACAAATCCGCCAGAACACAGACTCACAATTAATGTTAGATTATTTAGAATTGAAACTTGTTGAACAGCAATTAAACAAGCATTCGCCATTTTTCATCTTCTACCTTGTTTTTGACGTCGTTTCTGTGCGTTTTTGCTATTGTGGATTGCAATTGTTCGTAGAACTCATCTTTCGTTATTTCATCTGCATCTTCGATTGGGGCATAGCACTGAATGATAGTTGTGTTTCTTATTTGCGAATGGAATCTTACTATTATTATTCTGCTGTTAATTGGTTTCCATTCCATCAATGCTTTCTATGCTTTATTTGTTATTAATATACCCGTCGTCTTTATCTGAGAAGATCATATAATTTCCATAACTTGTATTAATTTCACCACTATTTTTCCATCTGACTTCATTGAGGCCTAGGATCTCGATGTGATAGTGTTTCATTTCTTTCTCCAGTTGTGCTAGAGGGGCATAGACACAAAAATGGTCCGTAGCCATACCACATACAATTTTCCTCGGCTCTACTCATAGAACCATCCGAGAGCTTACGCCAGATTGCTGAGAAGACGAGGTCCTAATCCTAAAAATGTTCATCTATACTTAATGCTAGACGGAGATAAGAACAGAATACTTCGAGGTAGGTGGAGTACTTTCAGTAAGTAGAGCACAGATTTTTCCTCCTATACATCTTCGCAGCTTCTAAATTAATTATTCGAGGAGACTCATAGTCTCCGCGCATTCTCACCTATGAGACAGTGCCCTGTAACAACCCCCACAACTATACTAATATGGCGACGCTGAAGTGTTAACAGTTGTCCAGTTCTTGCCTGATCTAGTTTCAGCCAAATCTGCCTAGTTATAACACACGAGGTACCATTGGACAATCTATAGTTCGCTGCTCTCCTAGCTTCTTCCTGAAGCAAGAGTTTGCATGTAGCAAGCGGAATTTCAACATCTACCTTATTTGGTAAAGTGGAGCGATTTGTACCCTGCCGAGGGACTTCATCTTCCTTTTCATTACACGCAACACTGAGGTGCCCTGGCACCCACGTTAAGTGGATGTTGAACAGATCTTCCATCTCGTTAAGAGAAGAAAGACAGCTCTGGGCTACCATCGACGTAAGTAAATCAGCTCGTAGCGCTCGCAGCGGCCCCCATTATCGCAATTAATTAAGTCTAAAAATGCTGCAATAGTCGGTGAGAGGCTCTCATTTAATTTCTCACAGAAAACACCACAACCAACCGTACCATCCATTTTTGAACCATCCGTGAAGAAGTTCAAACCTTCCGGGGGATCAACATCTCTTAACAGGGTTCAACAGCCATTCACTCAGCCAGTCCTCTCCGGAGGAAATATCAGTACGAAACCTTTTCTCAAAAAATGGCAATGGATTCATTTAATCGGTGGTATCAAGGAGGTCTTTGTTACACAAAATAGATGAGTGTCCCTTATTACTATAGATCCACATAGAAATGAATTTCAGCCTTATGGCTTTGCTCGCTGCCATTTGAGTTCCCAGAATATTAAGGGGTATGAGACGAAAATGAACATCCAATGCGTGAGTGGGTGTAGTCTTAAGTGCGCCACTAATACACAAAGTGGAAGTTCTCTGAATTTCCATCAGCAAGTTTTGGTGGGCCATATACTGTTTAAGGCTAGCCACCAAACAACAATCCCATAGAGAAGAGGATCACCTCAGTTTTACGGAGATTAATATTTAGTCCACAACTATTGGCCCATTTAGAAAGAAGGGGCCTTTACAGTAGGCATGTTGAGATTTCGACTACCTAGCCGACTCAATAGAGCCTCTAATGTGAGCTCCTATTTATCCTACCAATATTACGTTTACCTCAGTTCATTCCCTGCAGCAAAGAAAGTTCCAGGCGGCCTTTGATTATCACTTCCAGACAGATTAGAGCCAAGTCAATGGCTTGCTGAATATCCGCAGAAATAATTCCATCAAGTCGAGCTGTCTTCTTATATGGCTTAAAGCTGTTAAATGCGCATACTAACTTTCTTCTGCTTATTATTTGGCTTTCAAGACCGAACCCGTAAAAGAGCACCCCGGAAAGAGGCTTGTCAGTATTATCTACAAATATTCAGGACTAGTTGTGGTCCAAGAACCATCAGGTCGCTAGAGATAACTCGGGACGATGGGATTTTCCGAGGACACCTGTATTTTACCATAGTAGAACCTCCAGGCACTTATTTCGTCACTTCTTATTTCATACTTGTTTGTTCTGAGGACTTCTTTATAGCAGTTCCAATCCGCAGTAGTTCTTGTTTTCTTGGCTTTTGGAGAGAGCTTTGGAGTGTTTCGACCACCGAGGTGGCCTTTGTTTACCCAAAACTCTACTCAGAGGAGATGTTCCCAACATAGCTACATAAAAAGCATCTGATATCTTGTCTACTAAGCCATCCAGCTCCTGTGTAGATACAGGGGATATTGGAACCGGTACTGGCAATGAATTACCTAGATTGGTTCTGAAGAACCCTTTCACCATAACCCCTCCTGTTTCTTAACATAGCTCGATTTGTGGCTTCTGTAACCAATTCATACTGAAAATAGCAGTGATCAGAAGAGGAATAGTCATCGGACACATTCCAATTCACACTTTGAGCTAAGCGTAATATCTTGCACCCCTTGTCGGTTTCTAGTTATAAAAGTAGGCTTACATCCAAAATTACATATTTGAAGTTAGTACTAAGAATAAAATCTAGGAGTAACTCATCCTGAGATTAAAATGCAACAACCTTTAGATGAACTTTAAACTCATTTTATTAAAAGTTAAACTTTTCTTGATATTAACCGAATATTTCTGGTTTAACATTTTAAAATCTTCTGTTTCATTTTTTTGAATTCATCCGTTTGCCGTTGGTGGAACTCAATCGCCACTCTATATGCCAGATCGAAGTAAAACTTTTTCTATTTTGCCTTGCCGATGATGTGCACCGATACTTGGTAGCTTGGTAGATAAATTGAAGTAAGAGAAGAACGTCCCCTTCACTTGTAAGATCACCGATGTTTAGGAAGGAAAGTTTTAAATTTAATCAACCTCCGCCAAGGTATTGTGAATTTAAATAATTTAAGCATAAAATTGAATGAGCTTGATTATAGTATGTAAATTAAATGAGTTTTGCTTTCAAAATGGAGTACTGCGTTTAGGGAACCGTTTTGTGTCCATTTTTTTTTTGTGGAAAGATACTATGCCATCATCATTTTAGTAAAATATTACGAGGCAAATCCATTAGCCAAATTGTTATGAATTTAGCTAGAATCTGCTATTATAAAGCTCATTCCGTATATTATAAATATTTGATAAACACTCAGCTATGAGTGCCTCATCATAATTTTTATATTTTTAAATTATGAAGGTTTATGAACACAAAATACATTTTAACAATTTATGAGCCATTATCTAGTAAAAAAAACTAAAGGCTATTATCCTTATATGTATTCATTTTCTATATCATCCCATATCAAGTTTATTTATTTAAGAAAATTTTGCTCTCAAACCAGACTCTCGTACACAAACATTTGTCCTGAAGACAAAAAAAAAATATTTACAAAAACGAGAACTTGTTGCATACAACATCTATATAAACATGAATGAATGACTGTAATAAACAAAATCGATTTTTGTAGAAGGATGATTTCCATTTTAGTTTCCTTAAAATATTTATTAAATTGTTAAACCTGTTGAGACTGTTATAAAATATTTCCAGTAAACCATTAGCCACATTATACGTTATAAAGATAAAAAAACTTGAAAAAGTCTTGCAAGAATTTGAATCATTAATTTTTTGATGTTGGATAGATAGATAAACACTTGAGAGGTATACAAATTTGTTCATGTCCACAAACAGAACAAAAAAATTAAGCAAATTAATCATATTGATGCAATTATGAAAGCCATTTAAACACCGTAAACGCGGTCGGTCTTAATTTGTTTAAGAGCGGAATAATTTATGAACGATGTTAATTTACAGCCACAACTGTGCGCTTTGCTAAATCCTCCACGAATTTACCTTCTCACATTTTTTTGTGTTCTCGTGTGACGAATTAACAGATGAATACCTGTTATTGTGGTTTTATATCGTTATAGAAATGGTTTCATTTATCATGTGTTTTATGGGTTATGTATATTTCAAGCGCATATAATAACAATGGAAATACATAAATTTATGACATTTATGCTGCTGGAGTAATAAAACCGAATTAAATTAATATTTCAAATGAAATTGTGTTGCTGTTTGGGAAGAGTTACCATTATTTTCCAGATTATTTTGGGTTTAAGGATTTTATAGGGATATAAATTTTGTATGGAATATAGCTCAAGATTTTGATTGAAAAATGGGTTTAGACTTGATTGTAAAAATCAATTTTTAATGGATATATTCCTGAATTGTATGCTGGAATTGTGGTTGAAAAAAGCAGGTTATACGAAACATCGGTACGCTCGATGTGAAATTTCTAGCAAAAAATTGTTTTGGTATTAGTAAAACCCAAACTTGTACCTATAACATTAACGAGACCTTTTCAAAATTTTCAGTAATGCTTATTATTGGACGACAACACGACAAATTTGAAACTCCTAACCAAAAAAAACTCAATAGAAACAACAACTTTCATTTGGAATATTATTCTTCCAAGCAAAAATACGTCACTCAAATATTTAGCCCTTAAAGTGCCAACAACAACTTCTGCTTGGAATATCCATTATAGCTGTATGTTATTTAGGCCTAGCTTGGAAAATTCCAAAATGTCTACAATGGCTTTCACGCGGCATAAAGGATTCTGCGGGGATGCGCTTATATAAAACATAGGTAAGAGTCGCCTACCCCCACATATGCCACCATTTCATAGTAGTCTCACGTGTGTTCCACTTTTAGTCATCAAAATCATCCAAGATCCGACTCGCCAAGCGGCAGACCATCAGGAAAGTTATAGTTTAGGAACTCGGATGGGGGATGGATCCAAGGTACCGTATCACTGAAGAGAATGAGCACATGGACTAAATGTTCACGCACCCTAAATATACGCTGGCAGTAGAATCCTTTGGGCACCAGCGCTACTTAAATCAGACAGAACATATGCCTGGTATATTTTGCTTCTACAGTGTGTTGATATTAATTTGATACGCACCATCAGTGGATTTTAGACGTTGAGGTTAAATTGCCTGAAGTCATTTGTAGTTGTAAACCTGTCTTCTATTCCGAATTTGAATCTCATAACCGGATTAACAGTACATATGGTCACTATAGTAAGTGGCTCACAGTTATTCGTACGGTGATCTTTCAAGATTTGACGTGTAAATTGCGGTATGCTAAGGTTGTTGGCCGCAAACGCCGACAAAGCAGATCTGGCAAGTTCAATGTAGTATCGTGTATAACGCAACTGCTCTTAGTTGGGTGAACCCAGCATACGAGTATGTCAGGTATAGACACAAGATAGTATCTCGATTTGTGATTGGCCTCGGTGTCAATTACATTGCATTGTCTATAGCTCTTTGAATTGATCTAGATCTTAACCAGTGAAGACTCTCAATGGTTTCGAATCCATCGATTTGAAATTGAGGTTATTCTGAGGCTGTGACACCAATAATAGCATATCTTCAACCTGTTAAACCTTGAATTCATTTCCATCGAGCTTTACTGGGCTTTTATCGAGCTGCTAAGCTGGTCTAGCTTGAACAGACTATACCATCCAACCATCCAAGTTGTGGGAACCGCCATGAGCTATTTTAACGTTGAAGATCTTATTAAGTCTGAGAACTTGAATACGACCTGAAAAATTAACTCGAACCTAACTTGAAGTTACAACTGCCGTGATAACTGAACGTGAATTTCTAGTTGAGAGATATAGAGTTACGGTCAAAAGACATTGGTTCCTAGTCATCACATCTTCTAACTCTGGGTGCGTTGGTATAAAATTCTTTGTAGTAATTCAAACCCTTTTTAAATGGAGCTTATTTTCTTTGCTTCTTACCGACCGAGCAAACTATAAGATTAGCCTCAGTACAGGAAATACGTAAAACCACCACTAAGCGATGAGTACAAGAGTGATGTTACGAAAATGGGAATTTTCTCGAGGCGTGGAAGAAGCTCGAGATAAAATCAATTTACGTCCGATTCATTTTTTGTAAATTCGAGATTTCTCTCAACCCAACCAGATCCAGTTATTTAATTAAACCGAATGGTTTTTGGACAATTTCTAGTTCAGAATCCTTCAAGCTTTTTATCGAAGCTGACTTCCTAGGGTGCTCGGACTACTTTACGGAGCTTAGTCATCAAGAAACGCATTTACTGGAAGTAAAAAACAGATCCTATGAAAAGTTTCAACCCTTATAAATGGGCCGGCTGGACTAGTGGTAATCTTCAAAGGATGTTTAAAGCTGGTTTATATTAATAGGAAATAGACGTAGGTCAAGGTGGATATTATCCCGAAAGCAGAAAAATCTCACATGACTACCCAAAATACCTAAGACCTATAACAATTTCAACCTTTCCATTTAAAACCTTAGAAAAGCTGTTGGATGTTTATATTTTTGGTCAAAAATAAAAGCCAGAAAGTGGGCGCTGTCTCAACATGCAATCTGTGGAGGTGCAGCTATGCATGCTCTGATACGTACGATTAAGAAATCGATTGTAGGAAAGGATTGTCATTCCCGGAGGTGGACTATCCTGTAAACAGGTTAATTAATCTTAAGCGTACAATCAAAATTGTAAACTCGGAGCTGGAGGAGTCTACCATTAGGAGGCGGGTAGTTAGAGAAACCCCGCAGTAGGGTTTTTCTGGAACATAGTGAAAATGGGCCATTTCAGGAGCTGGAGAGAGAGAGAGAGAAAGAATATAGAAGTGATTGCTTATGCAGATATAGTGCCTTAAATGGTATTCCCTTAAAAGGAAACTAGAGGAACGAGACTGAGGAGACATGAGCTTGGTTAAGGGGTAATCAGAGGAGGCAGTAATCAGGTCACTGGAATTAGATTCCAGGACCCGACAAGGTACAGCCCTCAATCTTTAACCGGAAAGAACAAGTTTAGGGAGGCCTATCACACCGCTGAAACTATCTATCACTTAGAAAAGAGATGGTAGCATTAGCAGAGGAAAGGTGGACTAACTACCTTAATTGTAGCGTAACAAATCAAGTTTGGTCAAAACTGCACTCTAATACATTTATCTCATTCATGTTTAAGAACGGTCATAGAGATACTCACACTATTTTTTAAGGAACATGCGATAGGGCTGGAGGTCTGAAGGAAAACAAATGACCTCTGTAGAAGCTGTATCGACGAGGAGGAGGCAGAAACTTTTGTTCACTTCATATGCTCATGTTCAATAAAGGCGAAGGCGAAGTAAAATCCTGTGGTAGCATAACGGACCGTTACCGGCCAATTGATAATTTTTGCATTAAGTGCATATTATTTTGATTTGGGTTGAATAAATTTCATCGATGGAGCTTTGTATATTAGACGCAAATATTTTATTTGACTCATTTTTGCGTCCGGGACATATGGTTTACAACATTTTATGTAAAAATTGTTTGTTATTTATATGACCTACCTAAGGGACCAGCCATTTGATAATTTGTACATCAAGTACATTTTACGGACGTTCGGGAAAAAATATTTGACTTCGCGACTTTTAATTTTTGATAATCAAATTTCGTAAGCAGAACTTCGATCAACGTGTGATGCAAAAAAAGTTTGCCATTTATATACTGTCCCTAAGGACCGGCCATTTAATAATTTTTGCATCTATTACATACCACAGACATTCCAGAAAAATAATTTGACTGTGGGACTTTTGGTTTTTGTAAAATTATTTGGCTTCATGACTTTTGATTTTTGTTAAGCAAATTCCATCGAAGGGAATTGTATAATGTTTGAAATGTTAAAAAAAAATAATTGGACTACTAGGTTCCTACCGCACTTCGAGGTAGGTATGAAAGTATTATATGTATCTAGGCAGTTTTACTATTTGTACGCAACAAGTGGTAAGCGACACTGACTTGTCATAACGTACTTGAAGGGGTGGTAAGCGACAATTGTCCTAACATACCTGAAGGAAGCACGCCATACCACGATTCTATTTTTCATGAGCCTTCGAATTCCGGAATAATATAATGTTTCAAATAGAACCTGCAATACAATAAAATTGAAATTTTAAAAGTTTTTAAAGGGGAATTGTAAAATTCGCTAACACTAAAGCATTGAAATCCTGAAAAAAATTACGAAAAATTTTGTTGGTTGGAAACCACTTTTCTTGCAAGTCCCTGAGTCTGAAAAAGCAACAAAAAAACATGTCCGCGTCCGTCGAGAACGGCTTGTCCGATTTGGAATTTCTTTCCTCTAATCTGTTTCCATGGTCGAGGCGGAATTTCAAAAGTCTTCGGAAACTGCGTAAGTCATAAGTCAGCAACCTGCCATATGAATTGACCCAAAACACGTGGTTATATAAATATTTTGGAGTTGATTTGAAGGTTAAGTTAGCGGCAAATTTGCGGGTTGAGTTTAAGTTGAGTTGAAATTAAGTTAAAGTTGAGTTGGGGTTATATTAGGATATAGTGAGCAGTTAACCAATTTTTTAAATATATGCTGATTTGAGGATTGAGTTTAGCGTAGACTTTCGGGTTGAATTAGGTTTGAGTACGGGTTGAGTTCGGGTTGGATTAGGGTTTAATGAGCAGTTAAGCTGAGGGTTTGTAATTTTTTTTATAAAAATTTTATTGGGATTCTGTATCTCATACGATTTTGATTAAATTTAAGATTTTCAATGGAAATGGGATTCTAAAATGATTTTTGTATAAAGTTCTGGAATATGATGGTATGATTATATGACGGTATGATAGTATGATAATATTATGGTATGATGGTATAATGGTATCGTGGTATGATGTTGCGATAATATGATGATGTGATAGTATTACGGCTTGGTGGATTGCATCATGGTTTGATGGTTCGACTTTTCTATGTTACGATGGTATGGTGTATGATTTTTTAATGGTATAGTGTCATGATGGTATATGATGGTATTGTGAAAAAATGATATGATGGAATGATTTGGTTCGAGCTTAGTTGAGTTGAAGTTAGTTAGGATTTAGTTAGTATGGTGAAATGAGTTGTTCGGTTGGGGGATTATTTAAGTGTTGATTTGAAGCTAGGTTAGGGGTTGATTGGAAAGTTGATTTGGGGGTGATTTAAATTGATGTGGTGTAAATTAAGTTGGTGGTTGAGCTGAAGATTGACTTAAGAAGTTCATTCCGGGATTGATTTGGGAGTTGAATTAATCAAGACTGAAGTTCTGATCACCTCATGAGGTTTCAGCCATTTTATATTTTCTATATTGCGGTGTATGTAGTTCGATGAGAACAGCTAGTTAATAATAAATTTCACCCAAAAGAACAAAATTTTGCTAAAATTTGGGTACGTTTTTGCTGCCTAACAGGGCACTGTTGCCTTACGAAAATACAAAAATAATATTTACTAATATAAATTGGCTATTTTTGAAATAAAGGTAGAAATTGATGCCATGGTACCACAACAACAAAATTCAATACGCGGAAAAATTATTTTGTATGATTCCATTCGTTATACATATACATTATACATAGTCATGCACCTACTCGTGGATTGTGAAATCAATCCATAACAAATTTTGATTTCCAATTATAATTTATTTTAGACACAGTAACGAAAACGATGTTGAAATGTTGCTTTTTGAAGAAATGGAAAATTTGTAATTATTTCCAATTTTTTTTTGAGAATGGTAATTTTCCTTCTTACTCTTTTGAATAAATTATTTTTCAACATTTTTCTACATTATAAATAATTAATGGTTGTGTAGTAAATTTGAAAGAAAACACAAGAACAACTCGTCGGCCTTTGGGTTTAATATGTTGAATAAATTGTAGGCAAGTTTATGTTTCCTTTTATATTTTCATGGTTTTACCAATTTACCAATACCAATATGGGATTTGTTATGTTTTTATGGTTTAATTATTTTTAAATTTTTCTTTTGTTTAAAATAAAAACTCTACAAAAAATTTACTTATAATTAGTAATCCCCGTATATTATAATTTTGATTTTCAATTTAATTTTATTACCGTAATTTTTGTTATTTCTAAAAGCCATTGAATAAAATATGTTACAATGAAAATTTGTAATAATAAGAATTTAACGTGTGCTACATTAATTGTAGTTCTTTATAATTGTATTGAAATATTTATTAGAGCTGATCCTTATAGGTGGACATAAACTGGGACTAGTACATCTCAAAATCTAATAAATAAATATACCTTTAATGAACGGAAGGTTGTTTATTTGTTGGTTTCTTATTGACATGAAAATCTTATCAAAACCTCCAAAACGGTGAATCCATAAACAGTTTAATGAATAAATGGCCACCAGTGCTTCAGAGAGAAAAAAAAAGACAAACTGAGAGAAAGAGAGAGAGAGAGAGAGAGAGAGAGAGAAGAGATAGAGAAAGGGCAGAGATAGCCGAATAATAGTGTGGCTAGGTCGGGGCGGCAGGTGCGCCCCGCACCGGGTACTAATTGAAAATATATTTTAGAGTACGTGGGCCAAATACCCAAAAGTAATATGCCTCGGGGAATTCAAACATGTAAAATAAAAACGTGGGTTTCAGCAGAGAACAAATAGGCTAAAATGGATGTAGTTCAGAGCATATCTGGATCCAGCTTAAAAAATGATACAAAAACTGATAACAGCAATAGTTCATCCAATGGAACTGATTCTCACGTTGAAGCAACGAATCATTCAGATAATATTAGCTCATCTTCAGGAAGCAATACAGAATTAATAATGATAACCCATGAAAAAGAGGAATTAGAAAAATATATTGAAAATGACAGTGATAATACTGGTAATGCTTCTATTATCGAAGAAAGCATTTATTTTCACTTCACGACTTGAGAAATGTATCACATTGGAGTATACCCGTTCATAAGAATGGTTTCATAAAATGATGCCTCATGGTGACAAAATATTGCGGTCATGGATGGTTTATTCTCCTATAAATAAAAACCTGGGGGGCTATTTCTGAATACGATACGAATACGAAAGTATAACATTCTTATTTGAATTGAATTAGAATTGAATCAGATTTGCTCGTTTCTTATTTAAATCAAATACGAATCTTATACATTCGATTTCGTATCGTATTCAGAAATAGGCCCCCCATACTGCTTGTGCTATCGTTTATTTGCTGTCATCAATAGTACTAATACAAAAGCAACATTTACGACTGGATTTCAGAAGTGGTGGAAACTAAACCCTAAAGTGGCCTACCATGAAACTTCAAGTGAACATTTGGAAAATTTTTAAAAGTGGAAAACCTTAGAAATGAGGTTCAAACTACTGTCAAAGTATGATGTAGTGTTGAAGAACACATCTTGAATTTGGAGCATTTTAAATCACCAAAAGTATCAGATTTGTCGTCAGATACACAAAATGAATCATAAATGTTTTAGCGTACCACGTAAAATTTAAGCTTGTCAACGAAATTAAATCGGCAAAATATTTTGGAATTATGTTTGATAGCACACCTGACACTTCACATGTTGATCAAATATATGAAGTGAACCCAAAGAAGTGCTTCTTGGATTTTTTCCTTTTCAAGGAAATAAAGCTGCTGATTTAAGTGAGGAAATTCTTAAAAAACTTGATGTTATGATGTGTCGTTCCCAAGGTTATGATAATGCAGTTGTTATGAGCGGAATACACGGAGGAGTGCAGGCTATTATTAAAGCAAAAAACAACAAAGCAATTTTTGTTGGATGTATAGATCATTCAATAAATGTATGTGGCCAACACTCATTTGCACAAAATGTAGCTTGTTTTTCGGAAAAGAAGAGACAATTTTTAAATTTTTTTCTGCTTCGACTAGCCGCTGGGAAGTACTTCTTAAACACAATAAAGCATCTGTTAAAAAACTCTCAACGAGGCGTTGGAGTGCTTATTATGCTGCAGTAAGAGCATTGGCTGAAAATTTTGATGGGGTTGTGGCTGCAAATAAGAAATTGTGAGACCAACAGGAAAAATTAGACACCAGAGTGAAACGTTTTGAAATGCCTCAAATATACCACCTGTTGTACACTTATTAAATTTTTCTGCGCTTCAAGCAATTTAATCATTTAATTATGTTATAAAATTATATTCTCGTCATTAAATTTAAGCAAGCATTAAAAACAAGAAAAATAAATAACTTCTATAAAAATTGTTTGTGTCACCATAATGTGAACACTTTCATCCTAAAAAGTACATAAACAAAAACAAAAAAATGTTTATCTCCCATAATAATAATAATTTTCATGAGACACAACAAGTAACCGAATTTCATATAAATTATGTATATCCTTTTATGGTATATTTTATGGTACCACACCACCATAATCTTTAATAACATTCGCATTTCATTTATTTCACACAGTTTATTGTTATAAAATAATAATCAAACAATAAAATAATGTAACAACAGAAATAAAATGAAAATTCTTCAAAAAAACAATTTTCGCGCAACAAACACACTTTATGGACAATTAATATATGTGGGTGGGCTGCTGTTGCTGCTGACAAACCATGTTTTCCGCAAATGTATTTTTTTTATCTCTTTCCCATATTTTAGCGCTGCTTGTTTTTTACACATGATGAAGATTTTTATTCCTTTGATCTTCTTATGTAACAAAAAACAAAATAAGAAATTAACGATGACGATAAAATATAAACATTCTTCCAATTTCTTCCGTTTATTTATTTTCCTTAAAGGTTCCGCGATTTTTTTTTGTCGTTTAATTTATAAAATGAAGAGACGAGAAAAATTTTGTCAAGTGTTCACTTTATGTTGTTAATATTAACTTATTACTTAATTTTGTTGGTAAAGGTTGACATAATTTCAACAAACCGTCAGGTATTCATTTTCTTGGATGCGGTGTTTGAAATATTGAAAATCGTTGATGTGACGAAGCTTAAATATAGTATTTGAGGGAGGTAAGGCTCCTATCGAAAATAGTCACCAAATTAAAATTTTCTCAATTTTGCGAAATACTTTGTTTTTTTCAATTGTTTATATTATATAGAGATTTGTTTAGTTGGTGGCCTAAAAGTAATAAAATTATACTTTCTTTTAAATGGATCTTCAGGGCAAGATAAAGTGCCAATTTTATAAACCTCAACGGGGGACAATTAGTGTTCTGAAATTAAAAGTACTTTTATAACGAAAACAACAGTGAATAACCGAGTTGCAGAAATTAGGTTCTTAGTCAAAAAGCAGGCTTTGAAATCATAAATAAAACTTTTTACTGTAACTCCAAGTAGGCTTTGCAATAATGGAAACAATTCAGTTTTATCGTTTTGGTGAAGTGTGTCAGTTGTTTTATTCAATATCTAGCAACTAAGTAGGGCGTTTAACCAGTAAATTCAGCCAAACAAATGAATTGCGGAAACTTTAAATATTGAGCAAATATGAAATTAATCACAACCAATGGAGTTTTAAATTTGATTTATTACTTCGGTCTAAAAAGACCAAAGTATTGAAATCTTGTCAAAAATGACGAAAAATTTGGTTGGTTAAAACCACTCTTCCCGACGTTTTGAAAGTCCCTGAGTTTGAAAAAGCAACAAAAAAAAATGTCCGTCCGTCTGTCTGGATGTCTGTACCCATGGTAACTAGAGAACGGCTTGTCCGATTTGGAATTTTTTTCGCCGAGATTTGTGTGCGTTACACAATCAACGCCTTACTGTGGGTTTCCACTTGGAATGCCTTTGCGAATAATCGCAATCTGTTTTAAATTTTTTCACACGGATAGTATACATTGAAAAAAATACATATCGGTATATAAATTTGTCTACGCAACCATAGAAAAATTTACAATACGATTTGCAATCAAAAGTAATCATGCCTACATTTTTTTCCATTGCAAATTTTGCATTTACAAAAAAAAATAAAAATTTCCCTTATTTTGTTTAGGAACATTTTCAATCCTGCGATAAACAAAGCAAGCTGAAATATTTTTCCTATGTGAATTCTTTATTGTTTTTATTATGATTTTTTATTGACGTCTAGAAATGTCTAAATTGACAAAATTATTTGGTATACAAATGCAAATTTTTTCTAACACAGCGACACGAAACAAAAAATTTCCCTTTGCGAATATTCGCAAAGCATCCAAGTGGAAACCATAGGTTATATCACAATTATATTTTGAATAAAACTAATTTAGTGGACTGTATTTAAATTTTATTCATTTTTTACAAGCGATTGATTGTGCATGACGTGTGCACATAGCAAAATCTCGTCGTGCAGTGATTGTTTTTTCATTGCTTCAGTCCTATTTTTCCCGTCGAGCGTTCTGATCATTTTTATTTTACTTTATACGTCTACAAATTGAGTTACATTTTTTAGTACAGCTAATCTAGTACTATTTTATTCTAATCATTTGAACAATATGTCAAAACATAAATTGTCAATACAGCTAAGGTAATTATTTACATAAATTTGTACATAAAATTGTTTATAATTAATAATTAATGAATTGAATTAACATTTATCTTACAGGTTACAATCCTTTTAAAGGGGATATAGTATTAAATAAATATTAATCAAATTTTGTTTATATTTTAGGTTATGATTTCATAAATATTGAACTACAGTTTTGCTTCGTATTGCACGAACCTTTGGAATTTTGGCCATCTAATCATCGTGTAAAACCAGTGAATTAGTGATTATAGTTATTATGTATAGTGTATTGAATAGTGTATAGCATAAAAATTGTGTTTAATAAATACGTTGTATGTCGAAGCAAAAATATTTTTATTTTTTTCTTCCTGATTTTCGGTTGCTACCAAACATACTCCCCTCCAAGACAAAATTTGTTTTTTATTTAAATTAATCCTGAATTGGTAAAAGGAATAATTTGATGATTTCGTTTGAATCGTTGCTACTCTTACTAACCCGTCTGTCTCTGGATGTATTCCCTTAAGCGACCTACGCTAAGTACACTTTAGGGCATCTTTGTTATATAATATCATGACATCATTAATTTGTAAAATTCGATCTCTTTGATGTCATTTAGTCCGCTGTTGCAACGTATAAGTAAGCGAATAGCGTTGCTAAAACATTTGCACAATCATTTGTGTTTGCTCCCATTGATTTAGTCTTCACATGTTGATCACACCTTCCATTTGGATCAGGACTGGTTTTTTTTTCAAAGATTCGACGCGTATTCCCAGTTTTAATTAAGTGCTTCTTAAATGACTTCATAGCATGTTCCCCAAGGCCTCCGAAATTAGGTGAAAGTGATGGAGTCAAACTCCAGTTACTCCCTATGTCTCTTGAAAATTCATCTATCTTGATTTCGGATATTTTTGATGATAAAATCGTTTTGGTCCTAGGAAATTTGATCCATTATTCCAATCAACTTCTATTGGCAGTCCCCTCCGTCCAACAGAACGCTCTTCAGCTTTTATGAACGCTTGCTTAGATGGTGATGATGTCACTTTAGTGTGTAAAACTTTGGTCGCGATACAAATAAATTATGCAGAATTCACCTCTACGACCGTCAATTGAATTAGCACTATGACCTTTTGTATCACAACATGAATAACTTTCAAAATATAAGTCCTTATTCCTTCTAATTTTGTAACCCATGACTTCGTTGTTATAGAATTCTTGCCCAGTATCAGTTACAGCTACTTTTAGTGACCAACTTACCTCGGGCTGCGACAACCACCTTAGATCTTTAAACCATAATTCACCCTTAAGCCATTCGTTCGCTGCTACTTCCCTAGCTGATAAATCGGAAGGATTTTCACTTCCTTGCTTCTGGCACCAGATCGCTTCCGGCATTAAAGTATGAATTGCACCGATCCGACTAGGAATACAATTTTTCCATTTGCGAGGGTGGCTCAACCGTTTTACACTAGATAATGAAATTAGACATGCCTGTAATCCTGAACCCAATGATAATATACGAAAACTTGCACGACCGATATGATTCTTTACTGTTAAGATGGCAGTAGAGAGGGTTGTATTTCCAATATTGCACATATGGGTTTCACTTAATTGTTCTACAGGTGGCTTGGGCGATTGCTTCGGTGGCTCTTCTGTTTCAGTAGTATGTAATTTTATTCGCGACAACAACATATGATATCGACGGTTCCATTTTAAACAATTGAACTTATTTTGACAGGCATTTACACGATGACATTCAGATAAGCAGTTAAAACACAATCGAAGTTTAACCGTTAATTCAGGGCCCATGTTCTTACACATGACATAATGCTACAAGCGATGCGACTCTTGGCAATGTACACACTCTGTTAACGCGAAATTTACTGGAGTCACATGATTATATTTAAAGGTCCCTGAATTTGTAGAACATTTTGCCGGAGCACAGGATTCCATTGCATCACATCTACCGCCTATGAATTTTGTCACTTCGCCTGACCCATTGTATAGCTGTCGAAGCTTTTCTGCTGATGGTTGTTGCATAACAGGTTTTTCCATGAATGACTTTTCTAATAAATTCAGTACAGGGTTTTGTTTATCGTATCGTTCACAAAGTTTTTGCCAAGCCTGTTTCTAAGTTGTATCCGATACGGTTATGTGTTTAGTCAATTCTGTCGCCTCACCCACTAACTGACCCTTAAAATATTTAAATTTCTGGAGTTCGCTGAATTCCAACTTGCTTTGTGCCAACGGAGACTCCTCTGTTGTATTTTTAATGGTTTGGCTCTGCGAACTGGTGAAGGATGATGATAACTTTGTCAAAATTTCATTTTGCAGAAAATCGGCGAACACTCGCTCGAGGTACTCTAACCGTGTAGTGATTTCGCTCCGATGAGTCCTTTCGATGATTCTATCTGTAAATATTACTAAACTAATTATGCTACCTTTCGCTAGGCCTCGCTTTGCTGTCAATTCCTTGATTTCCTTGTCGGTCATTATGTCGCACTGTCCTGTGCCCATAAATTGCAACGATCACCAATATTGCAAATTATCCTTACTAAGCTTGAATTGCAACACACAAATATAAAGAATACCCCTTTCACGCTTGGAATGCAACACAACGAAATCAAGAAAGCCCCTTAGACTTAAAATTGGTTAACTCGCTATTTCCCGATTACAAACGTACTATTTAATAACGCGTGATGTTTGCTACGCTATGGACACACTATACTAATTAATATTTAATATTAAGAATAATTAAGAATATTAATTTGCAAGTAATTTGACATGACTACAGTTACACCACTTGAAATGCCAGGCTATAGGAATAGGGGTGATTACGATTTGTAACCTGAAAATGCGGTTTTAATATTTTCTCAAATTTTTGTATTAGGGGGGAATCTAAAAAAAAAACCAATTGATTGATTGATTCTTTGCCATACACGGACAAGCCTTTAGAAAATCTCACGGGGTCGCTGGACCCACCGTGTACCGTTTTTATATACATATGTAACGTTGCATAAGGAAAAGAAAGGTATATGTTAGAATTATAGACTTTATCCGGTTACAGTCACCTAAGTATAGTCAATAATTAGTGTTGTGTTATTAGTGCTACATAACGTGACATTAGTATAAAAGGGTTCGAAATTCAGTCATTGTCATTTTGAAAAAAAAAGCCAATGAAATTGCAAAAATCATTTTGCACTTACAACGATTTGTAAATTTAAACCCTGTTAGTAGAATTTAAAAAGATTGTAAGTGGTCACTTATATCTTTGTTTTACTGTAGATAAGAGGATTGTTAAGCTTCGAATTGATTTGTTTGTTCTTTGAAAGTAAATATAAATATAAAAATAGCCTCCTTGCCAAATAATGGTTATTTGTTTGACTTCTTGCCAAATAATTCTCTTAGCCTTTTGACGTTAATAAGATCTTGTAGTGCACCTGATCTGTCTCGCTCATATATTTAAACATTTTTTTAGATATGCTGTTTAAATAAGTCCGCTATACGGTCTAATAATCCTAGTGGTTTTCGATGTTGATCTTAAATTCTTCGTAATAGTTCTCATTAGAATACGATAAACACTACTTGATTTGAAACATATTTTGAATAAATTGCAACATTTTTAAGGAACGAAACGTGCCATTTTATAACTAAACATACTTGCGAACATGTCTCAAAATTTTTGAAGGCGCATTGCTTAATTTTTAGTGTTTGAAAAGGCCGCTTTCGGTTGATTGATTTTAGCAATCGCATTAGGCCGACTGGCGAAGTAAATTCATTTTTTAAGACCACTTTTTTAATTTTGCTGTTTGTATAAATGAAGAGATAAATGAATTTTTGTTTTCTGGGGCGCAAGAGTCACATTTAGTTATTTCATTTTCAGCGTACACCCATTCCAGTCCATCTTATGGTAGCCTCATTCCATATTATACAATAAAATAAACAGTTTACATGATGAACAAATGTGCCAAATCAAGTTGTAAGCGTTGAGGTTCGGACATGTAATGACCTTCTGCATATCGAAGCAGAGAATAAGCACTCCACTTTCCTTATCATTTCCTTTTATTCTCGCATTGCCAATTTTAAGGCGATATAGTTATCATATTCGTCTCCTTTAATTTAGAATTTGTCGATTACGAACAACTCGCATAGGCCACATTTATCAGACTTTGGTTTGAAAAAATCCAAGTTAAAGCGAGTACTGAAGTGCGCCGTTAGTAACTACTTCTGACAGGTGATTCCAAACATCTTTTGGATTACAAGCCATACATTTTGCAAATGTTTAAATCCGAGGTATATCGTTTTGTTTTTTTCTCTGCAGTAATGCGATTCTACGCAAGGGAAGCTATTAATGTGGCTCAGGATTAAATCTAGCCATAATTTTGACGTTGCATTGTCTTTCTGCAGTAGCGCTAGGAATAAAGAAGTTGTAACTATTTAAAAAATGTAATATCATTGTATATCAGACTAAATGAAAGTAATTTTTGGATAAAATGGTTGCAAGTGAAAATTTAAAGGTAGATAGAATTATTTTTCATAATTAAATAATGTCGAAGAAGTTACTGAAACCCAGCTAATTGAACTTAAGAAGGCTATTTAGCGTAAACGAAGGTGGTATTGAATACGGAAAAAGTAAAATAAAAACCAAATTTATAATTTTGTCAGCTTCAACTCTTTTTCAAAACGATTTTTGTAATTTGTTGTAGTTACTCATCAGCAGGAACAGCCCGACTGGTCAGCTGCTAGTATCCTCTTCGCTCATAATTCCAGAAATTTTACAACTCAGTTTTGGAAACAAATTATTTTTGGAATCAATAGATCCTCTTGAATAGAACTCGATGAGTTTCCTAGTTGGTATATCGACGAAATAATTTAAATTATTTATTAAACAGCTTAATTAATCAAAACTAATAAAATATAAATAATTATAATAAACATACTAGCATTTAAAAATTCAACAACGACTAAACAACAATTTAAAATATTAAGATCAGTTTTCCGGGATCAAATGACCGTCAGAGCAATGACATAAGTTGATGAAACAAAGATTAGTCCGAATAAATTCGTAAAGTAACAAATTAGACAATTCGTGGGTACCTTTTAGTATCTTCACTAATACTAAATAATAAATTTCATATGGATTAAGACATATAGTGCACAATTTTTCATCAACCCTAACCATATCTAAGAAATTAGCGTGATATAATCTTGGTATTTTGAACATACCACCGCCTAACATACAAACCATTTCACGCATATATGACTACAAAATCGGGATAGTAAAATAATTTATATACCCGTACATAGGCTTAACATAAACGTATAACATCGCACCTAAAATGATTCAACGTTAGATGGAACAGAAACCGTAAAAAAATGGAAACATTTTACAAACGTTTATGAACAAATCATGCAAGATATGTACGAGTATAGCATATGCGTGTGTAAGTGGGAGTGTTAATAATCCCACATTCTACCAAAATCCATAAATTTACTACAGAATGATAAGAGTTTACATCTGATATCATATATAGGTTTGAACATTACCACATAAAAAATCTTTCATCGTAACAGGATAAGAAAGACAAAATTGGATAAATCAAATGGGATTATCACAATGTATACAGAGAGGTTACATATTTCACTAAAAAACTATCTGTCTAGTTTTAATATTGACTACACAAAATTTGTGTCAGCACTAAGACGGTCAGTTAATTTTATTAATACTTAATTCACCCCGTTTCCAAGAATTATTAATGGAATTTAGTTTTCTTGCTCCATATACTATCCCCCTTTATAACCATTTTCTTTAATTTATAATAAATTTTCCAAACGTGCATATACATACATACACGCATGCATGAGATATTTGTGTGGTGCTGACGGATAAACCATATTTGCTGGAAAAATATCTAATCAATATTGGAATTAATCGTGATGAATAAAAACATAAAAACATAAAAGCTCTTTTAATTTAGGTTCTGTTTTTTTATTATTATTAGATTTGTTATGTGAAGATGATACGATGCCGAAGATGTTATAGAAAACAATCTTTTTGGAAAATCTATCTCAAAAGAATGTTAAACGTTTTTCAATTTTGATGATTGCTATGCGTTGTTATTCATAGCTTGTAGGCATTTTCATGTCTTAATTTTAATATTTGTGTATACCCGAGATAAATAATTGCTATGCGGTCGGTGGTTGATGAATATGACGGGTGCGGTTTTTGTTTATGGTAAACCATTTTGTTTTCTGCCAATGTTTTCAGAAGTTATTTTATATTCTGCTCATTCTCTTCTAAACCTTCCATATACATATATCATATAGAATCATCAATTATGGTTTCATGAGTTTCAAATTATTTTTCGTATTTATCAATAGAACTTTTTTGTATTTCCTTGCGCTAATTAAATTTTTCGATTCTCGAAATTAAATATTAATAAAACCAGGTATTTGGGGTCAATTCGTATGGTACCCCACCCTCTTGACGTACAGTCTCCAAAAGCTTTTCAAATCTCCGCCTTGACCATAGAAACAGATTGGAGAACAAAAATTCCAAATCGGACAAGCCGTTCTCGAGATACCATGGCCCATGGGCCCAGACATCCAGACATTCGCAGAAATCCAGACGTCCAGACATCCAGACAGATGGACGGACATTTTTTTCTTTTTTTCTTTTTCAGACTCAGGGACTTTCAAAACGGCGAGAAAAATGGTTTTGGACCAACAAAATTTTTCGTCTTTTTTCAAAAGGATTTCAATACTTTGGACTTTTTAGACCGAATTAATTGGACCTATGGTGAAGGTGAAGATGCTCTCAAATTAGAAAATTGTGTCCATAAATGTCCTATACTAATATAAAGCAAAGTGTCTATCCATGTATCTGTCTGTCGATTCGTACCAACCTCAGAAAAAATTAACCGATTTTGATGGAATTTTTACTATTGTTGAATTTGTACTAATTTTACTATTTTCACAGTGGTGGTCAGTTTGTTAAACTCGGTTGCATAGTTTCATGATTTTTTATTGTGTTGTATTCCTATCGTTTGGCGGGTTTTTCAATTTTTGTTATGACATAGGACACATTAAAAATTCAGAAACTATTCGTGCAAAATTTGCAGTCAATAATGCTGTGAGCACAAGGTGGTATAAAAAAGGTTGCAAAAACTGATTTTAGCTGCATTTGTCAATTTGACTTTTGAACATCGAATTACGAATGTTTTGATACAGAAATAATTTTTGAACGGACGAACGAGTGCCGTCTATTATGCGAACACGGTAATGATATGTCGCCCGATATTGCCTGATTAAAGTGATTTTGGCTCCTAAAATATTTTAAAGAATATCGAACGAATTTTTATTGCCCGATATAATATGATTAGATTACTGATTAATACTACGAGTACTCTTGATTTGAAGTATATATGAAAAGCATTTTCAATAATTATTAATCAAATATGGGTTAATGAAAATTCGTTTTATATGCTCCAAAACATTTCAGGGTCCCGTAATCTTTTCTATGAAGCAATATCGGGCAACTTATCATTATCGTAACGTTCATATGAAAAACCGAACTAACGCCACATATTCTTAGTAAAGATCTTGTTGTTATTTTTGGGAAACCTTTAAAACATTATTACATAAATTGGCGGTAAATTATAAGAATGCCGTATTGTCCTCCTTTTTTTTAAATATCCCAAACAAAAAAAAACACCGAAATCACCTAGAATTAAACCCAAAAGTGTTTTAGTGAATTAAGTTAATATCTGCGTGAAGAGTCGTGAAATTTTTGAAAAAGTTTATTTAATTTTCTGATTTTATTTGGATTTTCATTATAAAATATAATCGTAAGTATGATCGTAAATATTGTGGAACACGAATTTCCTAAGCCTTGAAATTATTAACATCCTTAATTTTTACTAAATTCTAAAAGTTTTTATTTTTTAAGAGTTTTAAAACTCTTAAATTTCTTAGAACCTTAAAATCTTTCAAAATGTAGTAAAATTTAAAATAAATTATTTTTTAAATACCTTAAGTCCCGAATTTATAGTCGTGCCTTGTGAATGAATTGTGTCCATAAATAGAGGATATATTTTGTTGGCTTCCATTTCATTATTTGGAATGGGGACGAAGAGTCGAATTTCCCAGGGCCGAATGTTTTTGTTTATTTTTTTTTTCAGACCATTTTATATTCGTTATAGTGAAAGAAAATTCTATTTGTACGAATAAAATAATTTCATTGTGATTTTGTGATGTAAATTATTGAATATATTTCGTTATGTAAAAATTCAGCCCTCCGACCCATTCGGCCCTTCGACCCATTCGGCCATTCGACATTCGGCCCTTTGATATCATCCCCTTTATTTGTGTATAAACATAAGTACATTAAATTCATGGATTCATCATCGTCATCGTCAAAGTCATACGATTTTCAAGAGGAAAAACAAATACAAAACAATGAGAGTTTTAACTAATGGCTAACCGAATAAAAATTCAAAGGATAGCTTGAGAAATTTTCGGATGATGAGTTTAAATGTAGATGTGCGGCGTGCAATAAAGGTCTAAACTATGGCAAATCTGATTTGCAAAAACACAATGACACAAAAAAAACACCAACAAAATATTTCTAAACTAAAAAAATACTCAAATTGTAAACTCATTTTATAAGACGAAATCAAAATGAAATAGTGCTGTGGTTGATAATTTCGTAATTCGAATTAACATGTTTTTTGCTGAGCACAATGTCGCGACCTAAATAGTGGATCATTTGTTACCTTTATTAAAAGAACTCGCTCCTGATTTCAATATAATAAAATAAACTAATTTGGGACCTACCAAATGTGCAGGAATAATTAAAAACGTTTTGGCGCAGGAGGAATTAAATAGTTTGTTGGAAACTTTTAAAACTACACAGTTTTCGGTTATGATGGATGAGAGCACTAATATTGGTACTAAAAGCACATTGTATATTTTGGTACGATACCTTAATCCAGAAAATGGCCAAATATGCGTAAAATCAGTTGGATCGGACTGCACTGTTGCACCGCTTTACGAGAATTTCGAAAGCATCATAAATAATTTTGGTACATATTTACCTCATTACATTTCTTCTGTCCTTTGTATTTTAACAGTACAAAACTTTTAATTGTTTTAGGTATTCCGTTTAAAAATATAATTGGTTTCTGCAGCGACGGAGTGAACATAATGATGGGTGCTAGGAATTCCTTCAGCTCAAGGCTTACAGAGGACAATACTAACGTAATTACAATTAAATGCATTTGTCATAGTGCGGCTATTGTGGCAAGCAAAGCATTTCGTGCTCTACCTAGGGCACCAGAAGATTTGCTGATGCAAATCGGGGTATACATATCCAGCAGCTCTAAACGTTGTTCACAACTGCAAGAAATTCAATCTGTTCTTGGAGAGGAGCAACTTAAAATTACTAAACCGAATATTGGAAAATTGGCACCTCTTAATCAGGCATTTTTTAAAGAGGCAGTTAAAACTGACAAATTAAAATCGACGGAAACAATTTTGCAAGAATTACATAATATGTGCACAAGAGCATATCTCTTATTTTTAAAATACGTCCTAGAATTTTTTAATTTATTAAATGCTATGTCCCAATCCAAAAAAGCTTTAATTCATCAACTTCATTCTGTCTTCACCAAAATTTTATTAAACGGGACCAGCTGAAAACTGATGTAAATGTCAGGTCACCTCATATATTTCTACAATTGAAATCAATTTACCTAGGGCCAGAATGTATTTTGGCCAAAATACATTCTGGCCCTAGGTAAATTTAGGCCAAAAATATGGAATGATATCAAAGGGTCGAATGTATCGAAGGGCCGAATGTGTCGAAGGGCCGAATGTGTCGAAGGGCCGAATGTCAAAGGGCCGAATATCGAAGGGCCGAAAGGGTTGAAGGGCCGAATGTGTCGAAGGGCCGAATGTGTCGAACAGCCGAATGTCAAGGGGCCGAATGTCGAAGGGTCGAAGGGCCAAATGGGTCTAAGGGCCGAATTTTTTTTTTTTAATTTGTTGTTTTAAGGAATATTTTGTAAATTGTTTTATCAAATATAAATTAATTTCTTAAAATTTAAGTATTTTATTATGTTTAATCTTTGGATATTCTATCAACAAAAATATTGCATTAATTACTTCGGTCTAAAAAGACCAAAGTATTGAAATCCTGTCAAAAATGACGAAAAATTTGGTTGGTCCAAAACCACTTTTCTCGACGTTTTGAAAGTCCCTGAGTCTGAAAATGCAAAAAAAAAAAAAAAATGTCCGTCCGTCTGTCTGTGTGTCTGTGTGTCTGGACCCATGGTATCTCGAGAACGGCTTGTCCGATTTGGATTTTTTTTACGCCAATCTGTTTCTATGGTCAAGGCGGAGATTTGAAAAGCTTTTGGAGACTGTACGTCAAAGGGGTGGGGTACTTGCCATACGAATTGACCCAAAATACCTGCTTTTATAAATATTTACGATTTTTTTATACATGCTTATTTGATTATTGAATTGGGCATTGAATTGGGAATTGATTTGAAGGTTAAATTAGGGGTCAATTTGCGCGTTGAGTTGAAGTTGAGTTGGAGTTGAGTTGGAGTTGAGTTGGGGTTGGATTTGGATGTAGTGAATAGTTAACAAACTATTTCTATGATGGAACTTGCCTATTTATCAACCGATTATTATGAAATTCAATGTTTATGTTACAAATGGGATTCCAAAATGAGTTTTGGATGAAGTTCTGGAATATGGCCAAGTATGATGGAACTTGCCCATTTCTCAACCGATTACGATGAAATTCGACATTTGTATTTGAAATGGGATTCTAAAATGTTTTTTGGATGAAGTTCTGGAATTTTAAAACGATTTCTGGATGAAGTTCTGGAATATGGCCAAGTATGATGGAACTTGCCCATTTCTCAACCGATTATTATGAAATTTAATTTGTATGTTAGAAATGGGATTCTAAAATGAGTTTTGGATGAAGTTCTGGAATATGGCCAAGTATGTTGGAACTTGGCTATTTCTCAACCGATTATGATGAAATTCGACATGTGTAATGGAAATGGGATTCTAAAATTAGTTTTGTATCAGGTTCTGGAATATGGCTAAATATGATGGAACTTGCCCATTTCTCAACCGATTATGATAAAATTCGACATTATTCAAATTGGGAATCTGAAATGAGTTTTGGACGAAGTTCAGGAATATGGCCAAGTATGATGGAACTTTCCTATTTCTTAACCGATTATGATGAAATTTGATATGTGTGTTGGAAATGGGATTATAAAATGATTTTTGGATAAAGGTTTGGAATATGGCTTTGTAGGATGGAACTTAGTTATTCCTTACCCGTTTGTTATGAAATTTGACATGCAATTTGTAAATGGGATTCTAAAATGAGTTTTTGGATAAGTTCCTGGAATATAGTCAGTTAAACGGTTAGAAGTATCAGTATAGTTTGTTATACTATTTTCGTTATAAAGTTCTAGAATACGATTTTTCGTTTTAAATTGGATGCCTGTACCCATGTTATTGAAGCTTTTGACCTGTTTGTCTGTTGTTGTATAAGTAAATATAATTTGGTTAAAATAGAAATCAATAATGTCAAAACTGTCATACCAACTTTATGACATTATTGAAGATACCAAAGACCGAAGTTCTGATCACCTCGTGAGGTTTCAGCCCTTTATATTTTTGGCTGTTTATGTCCTGAGTTCCTTTTGTAACTATCAAGTGAAAAAATATTTGTATATAATATACATTTCACCAAAACCAAATCTTATTATATCAATATAAATGGAATATACAGAAGTAGATGTGTGTATGTTTATACATGTTTATTACTTCTGTAGTATTAGATCTGTTATGTCGTGTATAAGAGCTCGTATATAATAACAAAAGGAATAATAATATTAAGATATCTAAGAAAAGCAAAATGTATGAACCATGAACCTATCTTTGTACATACATACGCCTATTATCAGAGGCTGCTGAATTATTGTTGCGTATGACAAAATGTTCCTTCACTAAAATGTATCACTGATTGGATACGTAGAACACAAATTATAAACAACCAAAATTAATAAAATAGTTTTGTCGATAGAATTTACAAAGATTAAACATATTAAAATACATAAATTCATAAGAAATTAATTTATACTTGACAAAAGGTTTACAAAATATTCCTTAAAACAACAAATTAAAACAATTATATTTCTAAAAACAAAAACAAAAAAAATTCGGCCCTTCGACCCATTCGGCCCTTTGACATTCAGCCCTTTGACACATTCGGCCTTCGACATTCGGCCCTTCGACATTCGGCCCTTTGAAATTCGGCCCTTCGTCCCTATCCCAAAAATTCTTCTATAGTAGGTACAGAAGACAAGTTGAACAACGTGATATGTGTCCAAAAGCGAGAACCACTTAAGTGAAACAAGTTACTTTTCAGGAAAAGCAAATAAAGATTTAAATCGATTTCTGAAAAAATGGATTAGTATTTGTCTCGAAATAAATGACTTATAAGCGACTTAAGTTTTTGACAGTGTAATGCAGATTATTTTATCCTAAAAAGTGTTATACAAAGTAAATTCAATTGTTATACATATAAATTATATCGCCATCTAGCATTTCACATAATTAACTGCTGTAATCAATTGGTACTGGTTTAATACCTCGTCTGAAGATAGAGATTCTAAATCTGGATGATCTCACAACGAATGAAGAGGTCAAAACGGCAGTCAAACGTGAAGCTGAAGAGCAGCCCACCGGGGATATTAAGGTCTCTCCTTTCCTTTTGAACAAGCGCGGGCAAAAAAAAGCGGTCGTGGAACTCAACAAACGTGCCGCCTTAAAGTGGCTATAAAACGGAACATTGAAGATAAGTTGGGTTTATGGGAGAGTCAGGAAGAGATTGGAAGTCCTGAAATGCTATAGATATATTGGATAAGGGCATATTAGGCGAAATTGTGTGGGCCTCGATCGCAGTGGTATAGTTGCTGGAAGTGGGTTAACGAAGGGCATAAGGCTATAGATTGTATTTCCCAATCGAAGTATTCGCTATATGCAGGGAGTTCCAGTGACAGACGGATTCTGAACGTAAATCATGTACAGGGGTCAGGGACATGTAGGGCCTTTAGAAAGGCACTGCAGGACAAGTGGAGAGACCTCCGAGAATGAAAGTCCTGCAAGGAAATGTAAACGGATATAGGGCTGCGGATGATTAGTGATCGTTAGCGAGCAGTATCGGGAGAGGAATCCCCTGACTTGGTTTTCAAAAAAAGTTGAACGAACTTGAGGATGCAATTCGCGATACAGCGGGGGAGTTGGTGGTAGCCGGCGACTTCAATGCGCGCGCTCTGAAATGGGGTATGCCGCAGCAGGACATCAGGGGCAAGCTGCTGATGGATATGGCATAGAGACTAGACCTGATCGTATTAAACAGGGGCTCATTTCCGACATATTGAAGGCCTGGCTTCGGAAATTCCGTTCCCGACATATCATTGGTGTCGTCAAGGCTGGCATCCAAGGTGGTGGACTGGAGGGTGATAAAGGACTACACGGGTAATGATCATAATTACACCACCTATATGATATTCGATTATAGACCAGTGCAGCGAACGAGAATCCAGGATTCACGTGGCTGGAAGACGAGTAGATTGGTGGGAGAAGTACTGATTGCGTTATTGCGTTATTATACTGCAGGACAATACATATAACCAGGAGTGATGTCGAGGCTAAGGTTGATGAAATCGTGCAGTTTATCCAGCGAGCCTGCGACGCAGTAATGCCTCGGAGAAAACAAAAGCGAAAGATGGCAGGCCTATTGGTGGACGGACGAAATTGCGGAGCTTAGGAGGAACGCCCTAAAACTCAGGCGAAGGCTCAACTAGCACAAAATGGGAGTGATGCAGTAAGCAGATCAGATCAGTACAGGATGGCAAAGAAAGAGCTCGGTATTGCCATACGAGCTAGTAATATTCGATGGAGGTTGACCCGTGGGGCAAAGGTTACAAGTTGGTCACGGGCAGACTAGATTCCATGAACTTATGCAACTCGATGGATGAACTTATGCAACTTGGTGATGCACAACATCGTCAATACATTGTTCCCAACTCATGCCTTGAGGAGATTGGTATTGTCCAGAGCAGGTTGGTATTGTCCCTGCATTCACGGAGGAGGAGCTGACTTGTGCGGTAGCATCCTTAAAAAAACAAGAAGGCCCTAGGACCCGATGGTATTCCCGGGGAGGTATTGAAGGTTGTGACCGGGGGTTGCCCACACCTACTGCTCAAATTATATAATATTTGCCTGGTAGCGGGAGTATTCCCTGCACGCTGGAAGGCGGGCAGACTCGCGTTGATCGAGAAAGATAAAGGAGGGAATCCTGTCTCTCCGTCGAATTTTAGGCCTCTTTGTATGCTTGACACGATGGGGAAAGTGTTGGAGAAACTGCTGAAGATAAGGCTGGACTCAGCCATAAGAGCTGCGGGTAGTCTTTCTTCAAGGCAGTATGGCTTTCGGAAAGGTCACTCATCCATCAATGCCATTATGGGTGTAACCAGCGCGGTTGCTCGGGCGGAGAGAGCGAGCCACCAGGCGAGACCATTGGTGTTCCTCGTTACTCTTGACGTTAGGAACGCCTTTAACTCAGCGAGATGGGATTATATACTAGGGGCGCTGCGGCGGTCGTTTAAGGTTCCGAATTACCTATTGAGGGTGATGTATGACTACCTGAGGGACAGGAGATTATTGTATGAGGCGGCAAGTGGAGTTGAAAAGAAAAAGAGATTACTGCCGGAGTAGCACAGGGTTCGATTCTTGGTCCAGATCTGTGGAACGTACTGTAAAACGGCTTGCTCTGGCTTGAAATGCCGGACGATGTATCCTTGGTGGGTTATGCGGACGAGCCTTAAGAATGTTGCGACATTTTAATTCAGTTTATGATGTTTTCGATTTTAACATGACAAGAAATTCGTTTAGAAATGAGTTATTTAAATTTTTGTCTTTAGATAATTGTTAATACTTGTTTTTGTATGTTTGCTTACTGATTGTATATTTACTGTAGGTAATAATAAATCAATCAATAATAAGTGTTCAACAAAAAATTTGGCCACATCCATATCACGTTCCCATAATAGATAATTACAGTTTACAATTCATAATCGTTGCATGATTACTATCCCGTAAAATGTCGTCAGTGAAATAATTTTCTATTATAAATAACCTCCCTTTATAAAAACATAACCATGATTTACGGTGAAACAGAAACTGTAAGAAATTAATTTGTATTAACTCTGCTCTAACAGTTTTAATTACAATAATTGAATACTAAATGCTTCAACGCTCCATCGCTCAATGTTCACAACAGCAAAATACAAACCGTTGTTTTGTAAATTTAATTAAATTAAATATTTCATTAAGATTACGAATACACAAGTACAAACGCGTCCAGGGTTAATTATAATTAAATTTATGAATATTTTATGTGCGATGTCGCTTAAAGTCAAAATGGCACACCCTAATTAACACCAATTGTTGGTAGGAGATTTGTATTATACATTTAGACGGATGGTAAGAATAAAAGTGTTGAAAATGTGAACATAAATCTTTAACAAAATTGACAAAAATTTCCAGTGGCATGTACATATGTACCTATGTATTACAGTTTTATAAATACCAATGGCTGTGCTACAAAACGTATATACAAAACTCTTTGTAATCCAATTATTCTATCGATCGATTATGAGTTTTCTTTTTCATTTATTTTATTGTGGTTTTCCAATTTTCCAAAGTTTTTTTTATTTGTTCAAATAAACATAAAAAATAAAAAATTTCACTCTATATTTGATATCCCGTCGAACACAAATCCATTATTACATCGAACAAATACTTAACACAAGTTTTATATAAAAACAACAATTTACTATTTCTTCATCTTCTTCTCGTCTTTAACATTACTCCCTTTTTCGGCATTGTTTTATACGCACTTCTAATTTTATATTGACTATATAGAGCTATAAACTGTGTGTGTGTGCCAGGCTATGTAGCGGAAATAACACCACGTATATATAACAAGAATCAATATCAAGACGTTTGATATTGATATGGTTTGTATATTTTACAGTGAGGGCGGTTTATTTGAATGAGCTGTAGGTCTCCACAAAATTATAAGGAACGATAACAAAAATATTTTGATGTTTATGGTGATAGAAAAAAAAACTTATCTACGAAATTCGTACAGAATTTTAACTAATTATTAAATTCGCCGTACCTATAGCTGAAGTGTCGCCAATTGATAGATTAGTTCTATAGGAACATGCATAGTATAAATACATATATGAAGTACATGCTTCCATGCGAAGTTGATCGGTGAAGTGTTAGATGGCGATACTGATATCGGTTTGAATTTTTCAAAATATTTTTATTTAAATTCGCCCAAATATATGTACGAATAAATTCGCCTAAATGTCATAATTTATTACTAGCCGTTCATTGAATAGCCCCGCTGGGGTGACTTTAGTCTAAAGAATCCCCATCTGCTGAAGAAAAGGGAAATCCGCAGACATAGTGGTTCCAGAAATATGGAGAAGGGTACATTTAAATCTCGGCTAAACCTAAGTAGCCCTAGGTCATATTAGTCGAGCAACATTATCAGTTTCACTATAAGCTTTGTGCCATCCGATAAAAAAATTTCCTAATACCGAAACAATTTCACAAGATTTCCAAATTGTTCCAAATAATTTTTCGTTATACATATATGCTGTAATATTGATTACGACGAAAAGACGGATAAGGTTCTATCTGTAAATAAGTCACACATTCTAATTCCATTTTGTTTATTTTCTACTGGTCAAGAATTTATTAACCCTATTTCGTTAACAATTCCTGGTAGAGTACAAACAATTATTAAATCATTAGTACAAAATAATTTTGATAGAGATTGTTTCTTTCCAGCAAAATAAATTTTTCTCAGGCATTTATTTCATTCGGTTAAGTATTGCAAACACTAATGGGAAACCACACAAATCGGCAAGCTATCAATGAAGTTTGAATTTTTCAAATTCTTGGGTCCACTATTTTTCATCTACCGGGCGTTATATTATCAACTACAAAAACGATATTTTATGAAATTTCTGTGAATCCTAACTCTCGTCCGGCACACAAAAAAAATTATCAACATCCAGAAGCTGTTAAAAATGAAATGAAAAGCCAATTAAATAAAATTTTAAAATGCCAAATCACCGAACCCTGTTCAAGCCACTGTAACTCTCCTTTCTTAATTGCTTCTGAAAAATCTGGAGACAATGGAAAAATGAAGATTAGTAGTGGATTTAAGGAGACTGAACCTAATGACAATAGACAGTATTTATTCATTGCCAAACATAACAGAGATTTTGGGTCAATTATGCAATTGAATTACTTTAGAGCACAAGCCTTATTGACACTAAACTAAAACAGCATTTAACTCACTTAGGGAACCTTGTTTTGGATCAGACTGCCTTGTGGTCTCAAAGGCACTCTTGCAACATGTCAGCGTCTAACGAGACAGGTGCTAAGTGGGCTAAACGAGGTATTAAAAGTTCTCCTTAACATTATGGATATGATTTTGAGGACCACAATAAAAAATTGACTATATCATGGTGCAATGTTTAAAAAATAAAAATCTCAAATTGCATTAGTCATTTGTTACAAATCAAGTTGTCAAACCCGACCCGAGAAAAAATTAGAAAATGTTCATAATTTCCCTATTCTGCGTAATCGAACGGAGATGAAGTCATTCAAGTACTACAAGCTTGCCGAACCTCTTAATCGATTGGTTTTGCGAAATAACGTTTCTTTGCTTTCAGCAATAATTATTTTCGTGAAATGAAGCAACAGCGAATTTTCTCGCCTAATTTACCCGGACTTTAACGAAACATTTATCGTAACCGATGGATGTGATTTTGCTATTGGTGATGTACTACCTGATAAACAGAAAAAAAAAAAACTGATCTGCCTGTAGCTTTTATGAGTCATTCTTTAAATTCAAGTTCTGCTTTAAAACTGTAATTTTTACTGGATATTGAGTAAACTTAACATTTCTCAGGAAATAATTAAATTTAGTTTTAAATTGTAAATGTTCTGATTTTGATCAAAATAGTTTAGAATTACCTCTAGATTACAAATTTCAATAAAAATCTCAGTTCCTTTCAAAATCGAACGAAAATAATTTGTTCCACAATAAATTCAAAAATCGCCAATTATGATTTGATATTAACTCATATTAAGCATGTTCGCCTTTACTAACCGTCCAAAAAGTTAAAGACGTCAAAAATCTACCGATATCCTAAAATATTTTAAGGCCATCACAGCTCATTACACAAAGAACCATGGCAATGCAAGCTGAAAGTAAAACATCGGTAATGCAGATTGTGGTGTCCCATCAGAAAATAAAAAATTAAGTCATAATCAGTCGATAGTTGCATGGATAGCATTGAAGATTGTCAATATTCTTAAGTGGCAAAACCTGCCTCCAGTTCCTCGTGTAAAATTTTGGAAAATTCGCGAAATTCAAAAAAATATTTAAAATTGGCATAAAATCAGCCTCAATAGTCTTTCAATACCTTTGATATGGTTGGATAAATGGATATGAGTCTGAATGATTTTTTATCGTTACATTGTTTGTTTGGCTTTAAGACCATGATTACCTCTGGCACCTTCCAATGCCTTGGAACGTACTTCTTCAAAATTTTCCCTGTAATTCGTTGGATGTTACCCCTTGCAATTTATGCATTTTGCTACCGAGTTCCTATCTAATGTGCACGTGCTCGTAAGTAGGTTAGAAGCGCATTTGATGCGCATCTTACCACACGCTTCCAGTATCTCTCAGTATGATTAAAACTCTGACATTTTTTACACTGAACTGTCAGCAGTGACTTTTACTCACTGATTCAATTCTCTCACGGATTTTTTGAATATTTTCCCCATTACCAAATGATAGCATGAAAAGCTAGCTTGATTCTGCAACTCTGTAATTATGTCGTTACTCTCCTACTTCCTTTGTTTCCGTATGATAGACTTTATGCCTGTTTCTATCTCTCAACAAATAATAATTATTTTTTCTATTTTCCTGGTGAGTTGCAAGTTTAATTAACGTGCATGGAAAAATAATTCAATTCACAATCGGTAGCACTCTAAATAACAACAAGATAATATCGAACAACGATAATTGTTTCAAAAAATAAAAAAACAAAACTTTAACAATATTTGAAAATCTCCAGTATCTACTATATACCCAAAAGTTATCATATTTACAAACTTTTTTATTTTATTTTCAACAACCAACAACAAGTATTACGTAATGAGTTTTACCATCGAATTCAAAATCCTTTCCCTCCAACAAAAACCAGACCGTAACAAAAAAAGTTTTGTGTTATTTTGGTTGAACAAAATATTTATACATGAATTTTCATTTGTTATTGTTATAAGACGGCATTAGGAGAATTTGGGCATTACACATAAATAAATCAGTTTGGAACTTTGAAATCAGTGCAATGTTTTATTGTTGCCGGGCAAAATTGTTATTTTGTTTTTCGAAACAACAAGACTAAGCTCTAAACTCTTTCGTTTCTATATAAAATTCTCGTACCATGCGAAAAGTTTATGTTTATGTTACACATGTTTTTCGGTTAATAAATTAAACAAAAAAACATCAACAAACTTTCTATAGAAAAAACACTGTAATAAAATAAAATTCTATTTTACGGATAATTTGGATTATATTGTTGTATAGTGTTGTTTTCTCGTTGAGGGATTAATAAATATTTAACTGCTTTTTGTTTGGTGTACTGTACCTGCAATTCATTTTTTAATTGCGCGGTGACCGTAAGACACGCGCATGCCTCTATTGGCTACTTAAAACCATAATTGGTTTGAAGTATTTAGAATTTATTATAGCCGTTTGCTTTCCAATAAAAGAATTTATCTGATTTGTTGAAATAGATGTAAAAGGATAAATTAAAGATGAGTGGTTACCGGTAAAATCCCTAATTTTTCGAATTTGGAAAAGAAGGTGTGGAGAGAAGCAGTTCGTACAGCAGCGTACTTACTAAATAGAAGTCCTACCTCAACCATGGATAAAACTCCTGCTCAAGTAAGGTTTAACAAGCTACCTGATTTATCTAGACTAGAAATATTTGGATCAGTGGATCGGATTCACAAATGTATGTTCTTAGGTTATGCCTTGAATTCTTATATACTTTGGGATCTAGTCAAACAGAAAATATTTGTTTCAAGGGATGTAATTTTTGAAAGTCCAGTAAACAAAAATACACCTATACGAATATTCTGAAGATAAAATTGTTGAACCTGTCGAAGAGATTAAACGAGAAGATCAAATCCAGCAAATTGTAACAACAAAGGAAACAGCTGAAATTCGTCGCAGTGAAAGAAATAAAAAATTAGCAGAAAAGTTTAAGGACTATGCAATGGTTAACTTACTAAGAAGCCATCAGTTGTCCTATAATAAGAATGATTGGATAGAAGCAATCAAAGAAGAAAAGAAATCTCTCGATGAAAATAAAACTTGAACTGTCGTTAATCGAGAAGAAGCCGGAACAGATAAAGTAATCAGCAGTCTATGGATATTTAGGGTAAAACATGATGGTAACCATAAAGCTAGGCTGGTTGTCAGAGGTTGTGAACAAAAATACGGAATTAACTATGAGGAAGTTTTTAGTCCGGTAGGAGTCGCTCAGAAGCCAATGCGGTTAAGTCCATTTTTTGAAATTTTCTGATTTTTCAAATTTTAATTGAATAAATTTTATTCAATTAAAATTTACAAAAATCATAAAATTTTAAAAAATGGACTTAACCGCATTGGCTTTTGAGCGACTCAGTTCACGGAAGTTCACTGAGATAACTTTTCGCTTTGGCTACAAAAGAAAACCGAAATATTATTAAATTTGACATAAAATTAGCGTTCCTCTATGGAAATCTTGAAGAAAAGATTTATTCATGCAACCACCGGAAGGATATGACAAGCGCTCTATGATCTCAAACAAGCCCCATTAAACTGGAATAAGACATTTACTACTTTTCTAATTAACAAAGGAATGGAACCCTTAAAATCAGAAAGATATTTGAAATATGTTGACAATGGATTATTAATTGGAGGCAACAGACGGGGGATGGATACACTATTGGATGAATTCAAGGCGAATTTTACCAAAATACCCGGAGAAATAAAGTTAATTCAGCAAATGTAAAATGTTAGAATCTATAAGAGTGACATCGTTCAGTGATATGAAGTAAAACTTAAACCAGATCGTTTTTAAATCTGCTTTAAGCAAATTCTAATCTTGGAAAGAACCAAATTTTTCAACGTCTTAGGCCTTATCGATAACATGGTACTTACAACTTTTAGAAATTTGGGAGTTTTGGTTATTTAGTGAATCTAACCAACATATCACACCTAGCTAAAACCCGATACAACTGCTTAGAAATTCGTTAAATTCGGATATGAGTTTAAGTGCAAGATTTATATCTAAATCGTCACACATTTTATTGGTCTAATTTTATTTACGCTATGACAAAGGTCTCTTCCATTCCAGTATATTCGTTTTTCAACTGTTAAATGGTGTAAATCTTAACACTCGGTGCTAATCGCGATATGGCTTCTTTACAAATGGAAAATGGTATATGCAATTGTAATAAAATTAGTGACCGTTTTGGTACAGATATGTTGTTAAGAGTTTCTGATTAAAATTAAAAAATATATATAAAATATTCGTATGGTAACGCATTAAATTAAGCACAAATTAATAGAAAGAGCTCAATAGTCTCAAACGTTGGTGAATGATTTATTATGGGCCCGATCTGTCTTCCAAAATTTTATGTTATGTTATGTTAATTATGTTTTTTCAATACAAATGCAAATAGGAAGCGAGAAAATGAAATAACATAACTGGATATAATCAGTAAATCGAAAATCCGAAGTCTGAAATGTAAAATCTGACATTTGACTGTCAAGTCTGCCGTCTGAAACCTGAAATTTTAAATATGAAATATCTGCACAAAAAACTCTAAAGTCTGCAGTCTGAAATATAAAATCTGAAATTTGATATGTGAAATTTGAAATTTGTGGCCTTATCGTACCTACTACTAGCATTCATATTGTTCATACTATGACTATCCCAGTATCCTCTAAAAATGGCTTGAAATAACCGAAAATAAATTTTGTGCTTGTATTAATATGATAAGGGCGCTTAAAACCGAATAATGAAATCAGAATATCGTGAGCTCGAATTTAATGAGAAATACTGAAATTATTTTGATTGTCCGGACCACTTTAAAATAAATTTTAGATCTAGATTTTGAGGAATTTCGTAGTAAATGTTTCGTTTTCGAGAGCAAATTTTTTAGCTTTACGCAGCAATGCGATCAGCACTACTCATCCAAATTCAACCAAAAAGTTTGTCACGGCAACTGTTGACGGAACGAAAATCAAACTGCAGCATGACAATGGGTCAGACTTGACGATCATATCTCAAGCGAACTGGATGAAACTCGGCGAACCAAACTTGAGGCGCCACAAAGGAACTGCCGTAAATGCTTCCGGCAAACCTATAAGCATCCTGGGATGTTTTGACGCAACTTTGAAGATAGGCAACCGAGGCTAAAACCCGAGACAAACCCGATCTTCCGCCGTGCACGGCCGGTGCCACATGCAGCCGCGAAACCAATCGAGGACGAACTTTTTCGCCTACAGTGCCAAGGCGTCATCACACTAATCAGCTACGCAGACTATGCAGCACCAATCGTGGTCGTAAAGAAGAAGGATGGCCGTATACGTATCACCGCTGATTACTCCACAGGCCTCAATAACGCACTCGAGCCAAACAAGTACTCACTGCCAACGCAAGAGGGAATTCTGGCTAAACTCACTGGCAATACAGTTTTCACCATCATCGACATGTCGGATGCTTTCTTGCAAGTGGAACTGGATGACGTTTCCAAAAAATTGATGCCGATCAATACACACTGCGGCCTGTTTCAGGTGAACCGGTTGCAACCGGGGGTTAAAACGGCTCCTGGTATTTTCCAACAGTAGATGGACACAATGATAGGCGGTCTAGAGGGCGCATTACCTTGGATCGACGATATTATCATTGGAGGCAAAGACGACAAACAACACCGTGAGCGCCTCTTCAGCGTGATGAGCCGCATGCAAGAATACGGTTTCACTCTCAAGCGATCTAAGTGCTTGTTCAGTCAGAAATCCGTCGAGTTCCTGAGTCATATTATCGATGAAACCGGTATCCGACCAAATCCAGCGAAGCTGCAAGTCATTCAGCAGCGGCCAGCGCCATCCGACATTACTCAACTTCGCGCTTTCTTGGGCGCCGTGAACTGGTATGGAAAGTTTATACCAAACTTCAAGGATATGCGTGGCCCCTTTCCGGCTGAAGCAAGTGCTCGCATCTGACCTGGCCCTCACACACTATGATTGTTTGTTGAATTTTTATTTAATTAAATTTACAAAAAAATGTTTGTTGATTTTATGTGTAATGTAATGTAATTTATTTTAAGTTTTAAATTTTCTCATATAAAAAATGTTTTATTTTTATCACCACTGATCTGACTTATCGCTTAGCTCTATTCTTACAGGATTATGAATTTTGAATGAACAATTTCTATTTCGTATTTTAAAACCTAGTCTAACTACTTTTTTAATACCCCTTACAAACCGTGCCATTCAAAAACGATCAATAATTATTCACTCCGTCTTGCTAGTAATATAGTGACCTCTATATTACAATAGTCATTTAAATATTATTGATTTATTGGAGTGGTGATTATTATGATGATCATTTTTGGGTAACAAAGCTTTGGGCCACAATTGTATGGTTTTCGTTTTAATTTTTAAATAGGTCATTGACATTTAAATTTTAATACATACAAATCAACAAGAAGTTTTAATTACAGAAAAATTGTAAGAGATTCTATGACTTCATTATGATCGGTAAGCCAGTGCAATTTTTAATAAGTTTTAATATCGTGAATATTTACTTTAATTTAATTTTAGGTTTCACCAACAATGATCCAGCCAAGAAAATCATCGTCGCAGCTGATGCGTCCAGCTATGGTTGGGGACGGGTACTCATACACCAGCTCGAGGACGGCACCAGTAAGCCCGTCATGCACGTGGCAGGATCTTTCACGAAGGGGGAAAAAACTACGCACAGGTCCAACGAGAAGCCTTAGCTCTAGTGCGGACGCTAAAGAAATTCCATCGCTTTGTCTACGGTCGCAAGTTTGAGCTCCAGACGGACCATCGGCCGCTGATTTCGATCTTCGGAGCGAAAAGCGGTATTCCAATCTACACAGCAAATCGCCTGCAGCGATACGCAGAGAACCTTCTCGCCTACAACTTCCAAATTAAGTATGTGGACACTAAAGGATTCGCCTATGCCGATTTTATATCCAGACTGATCGCCGCACAACTTCTGCTTGAATCTGAAGACAGGGGCATTGCAACGGTCCGTGACTGCTTCGCAGTTGACACCGCCAAATCGTTGCCAGTCAACTTTAGTGACATTCAAAAGGCAACCACGGAAAGTGACGTACTTCAGAAGGTCGCTGATTACATCATTGATGGCTGGCCACGTCAGCAAAAACAAATTTCCGACCCAGCAGTAGCACAATTTTTCAATCGCAAGTCAGAACTGTCGATGGAGCAAGGATGTCTGTTCCTCGTCGAGCGAATCATCGTTCCAGCAAAATTCCACAGAAAATTGATGGAGGAACTACATGACGGGCATCCAAGCGATGCACGCATGAAACTGCTCGCACGAATCAAGTTTTTCTGGCCAGGTATCGATGGAGAAATCGAGGAAACCGTGCGCCAATGCATCGATTGCGCAACCATTGCAAATACCCCAGCTAAATGCACGCTGCAGGCCTGGCCGATTCCCCGGGAGCCATGGTCGGAGGTCCATGTAGACTATGCGGGGCCAATCGACGATTGCTACTATTTGGTAATGCATCAACTCTCCAACTGGCCAGAGATTTTTAAAATGCGCTGTACTACTTCAGCTAAGACGATTGACAACCGGTGTGAAGCATTTGCGCGCCAAGGTATCTGCGAAACTATTGTCTTCGACAACGGTCCGCAATTTGTCTCAGCCGAGTTCAACCGATTCTGTGAGGCGAATGGGATCAAGCACATGACATCAGCACCATAACATCCGCAATCAAATGGGCGCGCGGAACGGTTCGTTGGCCTGCTTAAAACTGGCCTAAAAAAACTGGAAGGCGAAGGCAATGCGGACCAGATCTTACGCAAATTCCTGATGTGCTACCACTACACACCGTCACCAGCACTCGGGGACAAGTCACCATTCCAATTGATGACCGGCCGAGAGATGCGCATCAAGTTGGATTTGATTAAGCCACCACCAGTTCATAACAATGGAAGAAATGTGTAAATGGAGGAGCGATTCAACACTTACCACGGAGCAAGATACAAAGAGTTTGAAGTTGGCGATGCGATTTTCTTCAAGCTCACGCAAAATAACGGCTGGAGCTGGCAGCCCGGCACGGTAGTTGAACGCCGTGGCAAAGTCGACTACATGGTCTTGGTACACGTCAAGACTGGCGAAAGGAAAGTCAGATGCCACGCCAATCAATTGCGAGTGCGGTTCGCCAATACGCCCGATAAGCCACCATTAGACGACGGCAATGTTTTAATGGACACTTTCGAGTTGAGACCAACGCGACGTATAGTGGAACCGATCATTGTTCCGCAATACCCACAGCTACCGCAGTCAGCCGAAAAGGAGGGGGAACCCGAACCAGCACCAGAATTCGAAACAGCATCAGAACTCGAAACAGCCTCAGAGCCACCAGAACTCCGTCGACCCAGGCGGGCAACAGCTGGAAAGGGGCCTTCGCGGTTTGCAGATTATGAGTTGACGCTGGCGTCCACACTAAATTGGGGAGAACTGTGAGGAATAGTAGGTCATGATAAAATACTGTGATTAGGTCATGAAAGAATAACAAAAAGGGTTAAGAGAGTTGACATGTAGAAAAGGACACGTATGCCTTATTGCTGATCGAGATAATAAACAATTAAATTATATTAAAAGATACTTCTTATTTCCGTACCCGTACCCTAATACCAGGAGCATCTACAGTGTAGTCACAGTTTCCGGCCTTATCTCGGTTAAGTGGATTACTAAAGTTTGCCTCTCTAAGAATTGATCTGCAATTCTTATCGTGCTCCCGTATACTAACTCGGCTGGAGTGACCTGTAGCTCATCATCTAAATGTTGTGCGTAGTTCGAAAAGTAATGCTGGTAGGATTTCCGTCTAGTCAGGCCTATCGTAACACATGATAGCTGCATTTAAAGCTTTGTACCAACGCTCCATCATGCCATTGAACTTTTGATTATAACTGGTGGTTTTCGTTTAAATCCTAAAATTTACGACCATTCCTTAAATAAATGAGACACGAATTAAGCTCCTTGATCCATTACAATAAAATTTGGCACCGCAAAACGTGCTATCCATGATGAGTATATCGCGAATTTAACGCTCGGTGAGTGCATCGATTAATTAGGGTTATACAACTCAGCTGAATTATGCCTAAGTGTTATGTCATAAATAAAACGTGCAGGCGTCTGGTTATGTCACCAACTTTTGACTTCTGCACGACTGTGTTATAACTATGGCATCTTTTTGTATTACCGGCCAAACCACATTGTCTAATTGCCAATTGGTATGATAGACTATGGGTTACCAGAGGATAGGTTGCTTTATATTATTACATTGTCATTAAAAGTTAAAGGTATTTGTTCTATTATTAGTCCCGTATTTTCGTTCTCTATCCAATCCATTAACTCTTCGTCTTCTGCTGGTGACTCCGCTACTTTAGCGTAGCTGATGCTTGTATCAATATTAATTTGCTCTATTTTTGACAAGGCATCTGCAACTACCTTAACAATACCGCACACGTGTTGCAAGTTTGTTGTAGACTGGCCTATGAAATCTAAATGCCCCCTCTGTCGTGGAGAGGCTTTGTCCAAATGTTGTTTAAATGCATAAATTAGTGGCTTATTTATAACGCTATCTATTATAGTTGGAACAGGTCCGATCTGGGCTATTTCCATTAGGAACTCTGTTTTGAATTTACCAACCGCTTCATTGAGGTTTTCTGGGGCTGTAACTGTATCTTCCATTATGACTGACATAGAAACTATATCATTTGAAGCTTCAATGCTCTGAATATGCGCCTATGACATTGTTTCCATAAGGTCGTCTGCTCGTTAAGCTATTTTGGTTAGATTCAAATCCTGCTCGAATGGCGTGAGTACCAACTGTATCTGCTGGGGTTGCCCCTGCATGCATAAGCGTCTAAGCGAATCATTATTTAACATGATTCCTGCGTTAATTTCTAGCTGTTCTAGCATCTGGGATGATTTCATCCACCAGATGGAACATTTCTGCAAGAATGGTCAATACTCTTATTGCCCACAAAGATAATTTGGAAGATTTTTTTTTTAATCTATGAATAATAGATTAATCCAAAAATTGGATTTCCGAGACTACAATAACTGTACAAAAACTCTAATAAATTAATTTATTTTAACTTCATGTTTAAAATCAATACCCAATAGTCGAAGATACAGTGCCGCATAAATATGGTGCGTATTCTTCATAACATTATACGAAATGTTTCGTTCATTTTCTAGTATTCCCTTTTCTACCGGATGTTCACCCGGCAGCTTACTCGCTATTTTCCAATCCTTTGCCGATTTTTCAAAATCTTTTAAAAACAATTTTGTTTTCAAGTGCTCTTCACAAGCCAATACAATACAATTGGCCCCTTCCACAACTTCTGCTACCGTTTTACATTCGACCAATGTTGTTGAATTTAATTTGGTGAAACGTTGGGCTAAATCAAAAAATCGTACTGAAACCGGTTCATTATTTTGCATACATATTATACGAACATTAACACCAATCCGTGGCAATGAACATATCATTGAATTAACATACGAATTAGGACTAGCGATTATACCAACGGTTAGACCTCGTATCTTGTCAAAAGTTTCAAAAAGTGTAAGCGCAAATGAAAATGCATCGATTGGTGAATAAAAACATGAACCAATATTTATAACCGGTACCAGAGAACCATCGGCAATTCCTTCAACAACCGAATGTTCATAACTTGCTACACAAATTACATTATATAATTCGGATATAAATCGGCCGAGTTCCCTTAAATCTTGTTTCGATTGTTTTTTTGTGCACAATGTATTTGAATAAACTGTTATAGTTGATGCACCCATATCGGCACCACCTTTAATTGCCGACAACAAATTTACGATACAACATTGTTCAACAAAGAAATGGATATTAGTTTCTTGTAATAATTTATTTGGCATTCCGACCGCTTTTAAACCGAGTGCCGTTTCGAGTACAGAAATAATTTCGTCACCCGATAATTTTCGTGTAGACGTGAGACTACGATTTTTGAGGTTACAATCGGGTTCGGCACATTTTTTATCGAAATCACTGGAATAAAATCGGGAAAATAATAATTATTTGTGTATAATTTGGCGCGCGTCTATATTTACTAATAAACACAAAACTTCTGACTAGAAATAGAAATTGGAGCAATACGCTTAACAAATTTTAATAAGCTGGCAGTAAATATTGACATTTTGATGTATAATATAAAAATAAACTTTTCGAAGCGCTGTTGTTTCGCCCGAACTACTTAGCTAAATTATTCGTCTAATTTGAATGTAATTCGATTGCAATTTTAATTTGAATTTCAATTTAATTCCAATAAAAAATTAGAGTTAGGGTTTGGATTGGGATTTAATATGAATTTAATGTGCAAACGAATATATAACGTGGGTGGAATGGATGGTGGTATATACTATATACGATATTGATTTGGGAAGAAGGAATAAATTGATATTAAATAGGGTCACTGGCATTTGATATTTTGCGTCGCATTTTCTTTTAAGTGGGAAATCGAGAAAAGCTAATAGAAAATGTACTCGATGTTGTTGTATTTTGTAATGGAAAAAGTTTGTAATGTTTCAAGTTTACGTGACGTGCATAAGAAATTTGCAATATAAAGTTGAATTTAAACGCGGTGTATACAATTTCATAACAGTTTTCAAAACATTACGCGATTTTAATTTGAGATATATTTGTACCTTTGACTTAATTCGATGTGATTAATAACAAAATTCTTGAATTCTTTCGACGAGACTGATGGCGGATGGAAAAACGCTGAAGTTTACTTTAGTAGTGGAACCATTAGTGCAACGTTATTTAACTTCTGGCTTGCTCTGATTTATAGAACTAAACTCGACTCCCTTCCTTATTCCATCGTGCTGTGTTCTCAGCTCTGTTTGAATAATTAGATCTCTATAGTATTGAACAGGAAATTATGCTAAAGACTACTTAATCGAAACTGCTATATTTTATCTTGTTTTCGGTTTCGAATTTATGCCTAAGTATCCGTATAGTCCAAAGCAGGTAAAAGTTTTGTTAAATATGGTTTAATTTAGCTAACAGCTAAGTCTCCTCTTGTTTAGTTGTTTTCAAACACAATTCATACGAACCAGTTAATTTGCAAAAATACCTTTCAATTATACCCCACTCTTACACAATTTTCTTCTAATCGTTCAAAACTAACGAGTTCAAAACATTAAACCCGTAAACCATATAAGTTTTGTTAAATGTTCCTCTTTGTGTGGTTTAATATTTATTTTATGTATATGTTTTATGTTCGAACGTTTTGTGTAATATAAATGTTTCATCTCATGCAAGAAAATATTAGTTTTTCGTTTTTCCATCTTTCAAAAAGCACACAAAATTATAATACTGTCAAAACAACGTAACATCTTGTGGATTAGATTATGTATTGTATATATACACACGTATATATGCTATACTCTACATGTTATAACAACACATGTGTTTGCAACCAACAATGGAGCACAAAACAAAAAAAACGAAAAGCACAAAACTTTTTTTTTTTTGGAGCTTTGTAAAAAATATTTGTTTTTTTTTTTGGTTTCTGGAAAACTTTATTTCTCGTCATCATTATCCTGGGTTCTCTTCGACACCAAACCAAGTTTTCTACCATAGATTTGGCAAATAAAAAATAAAAAGCTTAAGTAGTATTAAGTGATAAAAAGTTATAGTGCCCATGGTAGGAAAATTTATTTTTACATGGTGCTTTTCGTCTTTGGTATTGATTTTGACATTATAGATGAACGATGGGGTACTTATATGTACATACCAGGGACGAGGTGTCCATAGAAGCGAGGGAAGCACTGCTTCCCTTAAAATTTTATATTTTCCAAGAGAAACATTTTTCTTTTTTACGAAATAACAATTTAAAACCATTAGAATAATATAACAGTTGCATTCAACCTTTAGAAATGTAAATACTCAAATTAATCCAACTTGAAATAAAAAATCCTATAAGTATGTTCGTTATTCCAATTAGAAATAATCAGAAGTCTAATCTGTTTATTTGCTGCAAAGGTTTTTGAAACTTTATTTGGATTTTTTCTCCAAATTTTTCATTGCTTGCATTTTGTTTCACACAATTTCCCCTTAAAAAGAATCATTGATTCTTCTGGTGGGGTATATTATTGTACAATAAAACCAAATTGGAAAAACAAAACAAACATAATGAAAAAGAAACGATCGAGAAAAAAAGAGATGACTATATTTTTAATAAAAATAAAACAGGGTTGTAAAGGTAGAAACAAAACAATATTTAAAAATTTTTAAGCAAAATACTCTCATGTTTTGTCTTCTCTTTTTTAAACACACTGTTGAATAGAAAAAGTAAACAAGATATATTCGTCCTACTTAGCCTTGCAATGAAAGTTTTTTTTTTTTTTTTTTGTTATTAACGAAATTATTCATGTTGGATTCATAAGCCGATAGAAGTTTTATTTTGAATTTGAGCGATAACTACACGATACAATACACCGTTTGTTTCTTGGGAATGCAAGGGCTCGAGTTCAGAGGAAATGATGAATGATGAATCTCATGATTCAAATAATCGCGGTAACTATATCGAATTTTTACAATTATTATCGCGGCACAATTCTTCGATATCGAATCAATTAGAAACATCAAAGGGTTTTTTGGGAATGAGCGACATTATAAAAACGATTTGATAGCATGTATCACATCGCTAATTAAAAAGTAAATACAAAAGGAAATCGATTTGTCGAATTTTGCTGGAATTATTTTAGATGACGCCTAGTCACCAGAAAATCTCAGCTCGCGGTAGTTCTACGTTATGTAGATGAAATTGGAAATGTACCAGAGAGATTTTTAGAATTTATAGACGTTTCTTCCGATCGAAGTGCAGATGGTCTCTCAAAATTTGTAATCGAATTTTTAAAAAAACATAAAATCGAGGAAAAGCTGATGATTGTGCGGTAATGTCCGGGAGCTCCAAAGGACTGCAAATAAAAATTACAGAAATTTATCCGTTAGCAATTTATATTCATTGTTTTGCACACAAATTAAATTTGGTTCTCTCTCAGTAGTTTAGTAAAACTATTGAGTGTAAATCATTTTTTTTTCAAGTTTAAGTGGATTAACTGCCTTTTTAATCATTCATCGAAACGGAGTTTTGCTTTTGATGAAATTGTTAAACGAAAACTACCTTCAACTTCACCAACAAGTGGGATTTTAATGGTTCTAATGTTGAAAAAACACTTAGATGATTTACGTGAGCTATTTAATAAAATAGTAGACGAAGATGTTGATAAATGGGAATGTGAGACAATAAATAACTCTCGTGGATATCTCCTTTTATTGGAAGAAGGTGGGGTTGTTATATTTTGTTCAGAAATATTTCCAGAAGTTGACTTAATATTTAGTGTGCTTCAGAAAAAATTAAACGAGATTGCGCATTATTTAGAAAGTCTAGACGATTTTTAGAAAATAACTGAAAAAAATTCAAGTAATTTTGATGCATTTTGGAACAAAGGCAACCAAGAAAAAAGATCGCACAGTAAAATTCATCTAAGACAGTGTAGATCCCGAATTACATGTAAAGCAAAACTACGGTAAAAATCCAGAACGAAATTGAATTTCGGTTTCAGGATTTACAACATATAAAGTTCATAAAATTGCTAGACATTAGTAAATTTCCATCTTTTGAAATTGACTTCCCGCTCGATGCAATTAGTTGTCTGAGAAAAACTTATTCTCATTTATTTGAATTTTAAATTTTAAAAACGGAGCTTAATGTTAATCAACAATTAACTAATATATTTTCCTTATTTTCACAATTTATAATATTGCTTCCCCAATGGAAATTGTCACGCTTCGTCACTGGTACATACATACATACGCAACTTCTAGTTTGATGAGATTTACATCAGTTGGGGTGCGGCAATGAAAAAATCAATAAAAACAAAATTGTTGAGTTGTTCTGTAAAAGGCAAAGGATTTAAATAAAACGTTTATGGTTTTTAAATTTTTATAGATTTAGATAAATGTTGAGTATCGATATTGTGTATACGCTTCATTGTCATTGGTGAATTTGAATAAATATATGTTGATTTACGTTTATATGTTGAAATCGGTTTATTTATGTGGATAATCTTGAAAATTATCTTTAAACCACTTAAGAAGAAGATGTTAGTCTGGTAGAATTCTAGATGGTTGAAATATTTTGCCATAATAATTAAATATTACTCGTAAGTGAAGTGCTATTTTCGCTCGTCTACGAATAAATCCAGATATTTAGAACGTGCAAAAATTTAGTTTATCTATTTTTGTAAAATTTTAGATTAAATAACTTCAAGTTGCAAATTTATATTTAAAACTCCGTAAAATCAAGTGAAATGTGATTTTTATTTAATTTAAAAAACATTTTCCTTTTGTTTTCAAAATCATTTAGGAATTTAAAGATTGTTTTTTTAATTCAAAAATAAAAATTTGAATTTTCGAATCAAACGAAACTTTTTTTATTTCAAAAATCAAAAGGTTTTTGAATTAAGAATCTCAATTTTTGAAATTAAAAATCTAAAATTTTCATTTTAAAAGAATTATATTTGAAATTTAAATTAAAATTTTTGTTTTAAAACGTGAATTTTGTTTTAAAATTAAAGCGACTTTTGAACTAAAAAGTACATTTTTGATTTAAAAGCTTTGATAATATCTCTAAAGATTTTGAATTTTAGAAGTAAATGTCAAACATTTTGAAATCACGACAAGAAATTTAAGGAAAATAAATTAATTGGTGTTAGCTCGGCCGACAGCTGTAAATAGCTTGGAAAAGAAAACATCTCCAAAGGGTTGGAATGGGTGGAGGATCGGGCCCCGTAGGCGGATGAGTATACGCAGTGTCGTTTCTTCGTTTCTTTGTTCACATTGTAATGGGTTTCACATGAGGATGTTTGGTGGGTTGTGGTCGGAGGAAGGCAGTGTTGTTTAGGGTCCCCGAATGGAGTTGGTGAGAACTGGTGTATACATGTGTGCCATGTGTTCTAGAAGAAGTTTGTAGGAGTGGTTGGTGATGGTTGGTTTACTCCGGAGGAGGGTTGCTGCTGTACCGATGGCTGCTAGTTGAGTCTAAATGCATTGAAACATGCACAAAGCAAACCGACGTTTCAGAACGTTAATTAATTAACGTGTAATTTCCGCTATTTGTAGAGGACTTATTAAGATTGATTTAATTCATTTACGGTTGGAATTAGTGCCTTACGGTTAACATCAAAATTTTCAGTGAAGTTAAAAAAAATGTATTTTCATTTAAATTTATTTTCTGGTTTTGTGATATTAAAGGTTATTTATTCTAAATAAAAGAAAATTCAAAATGTATACTAAAATACAATCATAGAAATCTAAAATTCTCCCTCGCACGTCTTAACGCACAAGTGGAAATTAAATTAATTATAATTACGATTTCAGAAGTGACCAGAAAACGTACCCAGCAAACTAATAAAGTTTATTTCAGAGTGCAGTTATTAACATAAAAATACAAAACTAGAATTAGATAATTAGTTAATAATTAGATTTAGGCGGCTTTAAACCAAATTGCAAGAACAAAGGTCGAAAGGCGGGTACTGGAAGCTAAAACAGACAAGTGAAACATACACTAATACGAATTAAGACTGTTCGTACCATCTATTTAATTTAATCTTGGATTTAGGCTTAGTTGGTTAAGAGGGCGACGGGAGATTTAAGAACCAAGCAATCAATTAAAAGGGGCCGCAGGAAGTGGGGTGGCGGGTGATATATAAGGGGAATGGATAACCAATTAATTTTGATTTCAGGACTTATCATATAATTAGTAATTAGTATAAAAATGTAAATACTAACAATTGACCGTCAAGGTCTTTATAACCGGGTCGATCTCAATCCTATACTAAGAATCCTATCCTATCCTTCCAAGTAAATGTAAAAAAGGACGTACGGTGGGCCCGGCAGAAAAAATTCTTAGAATTACCGGGAGATCCTGCTTAATGCTTGGTCGTACATTCAAAATCAATCAATCAATCAAATGTCAAACGAAAGGCCGAATGTGTCGAAAGGCCGTATGTCGAAAGCCCGAATGGGTCGAAAGGCCGAATGTCGAATAGCCGAATGGGTCGGAACACCAAATGTCGAAAGGCCGAATGTGTCGAAAGGCCGAATGTCGAAAGGCCGAATGTGTCGAAAGGCCGAATGTGTCGAAAGGCCGAATGTGTCGAAAGGCCGAATGTGTCGAATGGCCGAATGTGTCGAAAGGCCGAGTGTGTCGAAAGGCCGTTTATGTCGAAATTGATTTCAATTTTTCAACTTTTTATGAATAAAAATTTTCAAAATTTATATTTTTATGAAAAAACAAAATTCATATTTACATCAAAATTTTTGTATAAAAATGTTTAATAATAAATCGCCTTAAATATTAAAATCTTTTTAAGTTTTTTTTGTCATATAAAAATTAATTAATTATAATAAAAAAGAAAAATAAATAAATTTTTTCTCGACAAAATTTGATCACATTAATATGTATGCTAAATACACAGGATTTACATTTTACATTACGAAATAAATTCAATGGTCTTAAATATTGATGTCAATCAATTAAGTGAAGGAAAATTTAATGAAAATTCGGCCTTTCAACCCAATCGGCCTTTCCACGGGCTGGCCACGTATCACTGGTTTTCAAAAGACTGTTTCTAAAATCTTTTCTCCAAAATCTTGTTTTACAAACTCTTCTTTCCTTAAAGGCACTAGTTGCACTATTTTGTTATGCAAGATTTTGTAATTGAAAGATTTTGTAGTTGCAAGATTAATAAAAAAAAAGCAATATTTTGAAATGCAATATTTTATATCGATCCCAGAAAAACTATTTCACTAAATATTTGTTATTTCACTATAAAATAATCAAAATAATTATTTCGGAAACAAAATTTAAAAAAACAAAATTTTGGTAAACCATATTTTATACAGTAAGAATTCAAAATACAAGATCGAACGGCAAAACAAGATTTTGTCTTGCAGGCAAATACCCCAATCCCCCTTTCCACACGTTCGACCTTTGATATTCGGAAGGTGTTACTTGTCATATTACCCATTGGTTACCCATATGAAAATTTAAAAAGTTTTATAAAATAATTAAAGTTTCATATCTATTTCTGTAAATTGTAATTCATTTTTAATATAATAATAAAAGTTGAATTTGAAATAAATTAACTTAATAAATAACTTTTAATAGATAACTTCAACTTAACATTTAATAAAACTTAAAATAATCTTAAAAATTTAAATTATGCACTATTCCGTTTAATTTCGTTTAATGTTGTTCCTTTATTAAATGTTAAATAAAATGAAACACACCCAAATGTTTTTTATTTAAAATGGTGTTCCACCTTCGGTGCCATGATTCGCGCTTATTGGTGGTTCGTGGAATATCGTTCTCAACATGATTAAAAACTGACCAAAAGGCAGGGTGAAAGAGCGGTGGTTTTCTCCGATCAGACATCATAAGTCCTAGTACATAATTGTTTTCGAACCACGAAAAAACTGTATTTAGTTAGTCTGAAACTGTGGATTTCAATTCCAGAAAAGTGTCTTTTATTTCTTCAGAGGGCAAAAATGCCAACGCGAGTAGTTTACGACTCTCCATGTTGATTTGTATGTATATCCGTACCATATCTTGCTGCTAGGCCAACTGACTGGATCCTACGGTATATAGAATAGCTTAGATGAAAAAAGCATGCCTTATTTATGGTAGTTGGAAATGCACGTTTGAAAGCATTTACGGCACTAATTTCAAAATCCGTAAGAATAAACTTTGGATTTAATAATATATGTATTGTTTTGGGCAGCAACTTCTATAATATCCTCCAACATACGATTATCAAATTTTGTTGATTTGGTTGTCATTAGCACATATATTATTGGAAATATTATAGAATTGCAGCCACCAATCGGAACATGTATCGAATACAGCTGCATGAAAAGGTTAGGAACTGTCTTAAATGTTCCATCTGCAATCCAAAAATTGGCTTCGCCATATTCTTGTATTATCTGTACTGGTTTAAAATAAGGGATTTTGGCTGCTGTTTTAGTATTCTCGCGAATTGTCTTTATTACGCCTCTAACCGGCGTCATCGAATGGTTATGTGTAGCATTCTTTTTTTAAGCAATGGCTTCCATCCTTTTTTCCATGTTCTTTCTCTTTACCACGTTGGCTGTGATATCGCCTTTCACATTCCCAATAATAAGTTAAATTCACTTTTTTGTTCAAAGTAAATAAATAACCATCAACGGATAACATGGTTCTTCTTTTGTTCGATTTATACTCAAAAATATCCATGCTAAATTAAAGATAAACTTACGACAATATTCGAATTTAGTTAAAGATGATAAAATTATTTAAAACAAAAGTCTTCTTAGTGTATAGTTACCTGAATATTTTGAAAAACAGCAATCTTTAAAACGAAACTGAATAATAGAAAAATATTTATTAATTTGGAAGAAACACAAAACGTTTGTCAAAATTTAAAGAAAACTTTGTATGAAGAATTTCCAAATTTCAAATACACAAAGTCCAATTCACTTGCAATTTAATATTTTAAAAATTATTTAACTTAAAAACAAATTAGTTGTGTTCACTTGAGAGTCGCACTAAAGAATAAAAATGAATTTACAAATTCCTCAAGACCTGATATTTAAACTGGGTTTTTCCGTTCGGTACATAATATCAATGGAAATTATTGGCTTCTGTTAAACGTATATAGTTTTGAGAATAATTGTATACGGGGTGTGTCCGAACCAAACAAATTAATTTTTTTTTAAATATAGAAAAACAATACATTTTTAATAAGTGATTGTCTATTTTACTCTTAAGTTACGAGTGAAATTCAAAACAATAATTTGCAGCAGAAGTTCGATTACTTCAACCCCTGAAAGGCATGGGAAAAGCCACAAAGGCATTTTCGATTATTTATTTGCATTTTAGCGTTGAGTCAGGAATGAGCTGGCGAATTAAAGTTTGGGGATACCCTGTTTATAAAATAGAAAAATAATGCTGCAATTAAACTATAAAATGCTATCTTCTCGTAAACATACGTGAACGAAAATCTTTAATTATAAATTCACCCCATATTTCGACGGGCAACCCATTATCGTGCCGCGAGATAAATATCTAATAGTACTCCGTTCAAACATAAGATTCGGGAATTTATACCAAAACCGTCCACTCATATTGGTAACGCACCCCAAATTTTACATACTAAATAAAGAATAAAAGAAATTCTGTAACACGTTTAAATTTCGTTCACCCTTAAAAATTACAAAATAAAGAAAAATAAAACAAAAGAAACGCCATTATGATAATATATATGTACAGTACACTGAAACCTCACTACAGTGGACATTGATGCAACCAAACAATTTATATACGAGAACGAAAATATTTTTAAAATTCGGCCTTTCGAAATTCGGCCTTTCGACACATTCGGCCTTTCGATACATTCGGCCTTTCGACACATTCGGCCTTTCGACACATTCGGCCTTTCGACACATCACTCGGCCTTTCGACACATTCGGCCTTTCGACATTCGGCCTTTCGACATTCGGTCTTTCGACACATTCGGCCTTCGACATTCGGCCATTCGACACATTCAGCCTTTCGACACATTCGGCCTTTCGACATTCGGCCTTTCGACACATTCGGCCTTTCGGCGTTCGGCCTTTCGACATTCGGCCTTCCGACATTCGGCCTTTCAACATCAAACGGAATTAAACGCATTCGAAAATCCAAGGCTGTCATTTAATCCTAAATTCCTAAAGTAGACGAGTATACGTTTTCATTATTATATGATAGTAAATGCCATTTTGTTCTAACGATTAAATTCGGCTGAAAAGTTCGTATGTTTTCTAACTTGGATTGTAGAAATTTGGGTATGATTGGGAAGGAATCGTAGATTTCCATTATATAGAATAATAATTGTATTGCCTTAAATATAATGTTTTTAATTTAAAAGTTTCACCATTGACAAAATTGCAGTAGCCGTCTATAGTTTTTTTGCAACAAATCATTTTTTCAAAAAAACTTTTCATTTCAAATTTGAGAGGCATAAATAACCTGTTATATTCTTTTTTTCTAAGATTCACCCAATTGGACTTTCTAACAATTCGTCTTCTTTTAATTTTTTCGAATTTAAATTATGGGTTAATAAAGTAAATTGCTGTTTAAGATTGTCAATAAAACAATTTGGATCTTGAGTTAAAGTCGTAGTGTTAGCAACAAAACTAGTTAAACTTATATTTTCATTTTCTACCAAATTTGGTTCTTCTTGTAATGCAGATTTGCTTTCATTATCGAAACGAAAATTTATTGAATGTTTTGTAAAGTTCTTTAAATTGCCAAATTTCATCTTACAATTACAATAGTTTCAGCGTATTGGTAAGTATCAGGTTCTATTAGCTCATGTATAAATTTTAAATGTTTTATAAAATTTGGAAATAAAATTATATTTTCGTTACATTTAAAACAAAAAACCATTGTTATTTCAATATTTAGATTTATTTGAAAACCGTTAGTTGACACGCTTAAATTATTACTTCATCACATACTGTATCAATGTTGGAAAAGTATTTTGAATAAAAAGCCAAACCGTGTAGCTGGCTAATGGATATTTTAAGTCCAAACACGGAAATGTTTTCAAGCATGCCGACAAGAAAGATATAAAATTGTTGAAGGGGTATTTAAAATTGTTAACATGCAAGTGCAACGCTATTTATAGCCGCATTTCTTGACGCATTTGTGATCCGGATCAGATCAAAGTTTACATTGAAAACAACAACAAAAAATAAATTTTTGTTGTTGTTTTCAATGTATACTTTGATCTGATCCGGATCACTAATGCGTCAAGAAATGCGGCTTATATCACCAATAAAAATTATCATTGGCTGAAGGCAGGTTTTATTATCCCACGCACAATTTTGTCTGGACTTAATTACTTCGTGCAACTCAAATAACGAATTTATGTGGACTACGGGTGAATCCTCTGCTTCATTGATCGCATATTTGACCCCTTACCTTACTTTTGTCCCAAACTCTGTGACGAGGAGGTTAACAGATTTTGAGTCTCCTGACACATTTTTAGCGGTGGACTCGTCTAACAATTGTGGATTAAATTCTAAAGGTATTCAATACATATAAGTTCCAACTATACTATATAAGTTGTGACTTCTCTAAGCTGAATACTATACATTTAATATCATAAATACCATACAAACTCGCCACAACACCAATAACATCAATAACACAATAAATTCGGTTTTTAATATAAAAAAAATGTCTTCAATTTGAAAATAAATCCACATTTTGCACATACATGACTATATATGTACATATCCATAAGCCATTTAAATGGTAATTCCCAATAAATTGCCACCCGCGTATAATTTTTATTTTTATTTTTTTTTTGTTGCCAACCCAATAAAACTGTTTTACCCATATCAAAATATGTGTGCTAACTGTATACATTCGGTATAAGTAAGCAGTATGTATTATTGGTTTTTATATTCAAAAACTTAATAGATTTACATTTACTTCTTGAATGATCCAACATCTTGAACACGATTTACTTTCTATTGTATGTCTTTACAATGCATATCCAATAGAAAATAAACCGAAAACCCAAATAAAATTTTTTCAATGGTATTTTGTATATATATTTTACACCTGTATAAATTTGCATATATTAATTTTTCAAACGAAAGGAAAGAAAATTCTTGGAAAATTTAAAAACCCCGATAGGGGTTAGTACGTCTTCATTGGTTATAACTTATAAGTATTAAAAAATAAAATATGATCATTGGGTTTTATAAATTTTCAATAACCGCAAATGCTGTAAGAAATTGATGGAAACGTGAAAAGGGAGGAAGAGAAATTTTATTGAAACTCAATATCTTATTGTGTTGTTGTAATGCAAAGATGTCTGGTTAGTTAATTTTTTTGTGGTAGAAAGAGCACACCTCATGGAAATGCATCTACAAATTCATCCTTTTCCCAGGGAAACATCATTTTCGCACAAAATGACAAGGCACAACACAGTTAGTGGAGCACGGAAGCCTATATAGTTGTACTCAAAATATGAAAATTGGTTCTTTAAAAAAATTTCCGAACTCAAACGAATACGTCGAAATTAGAGGCTATTTATTAATTTGCTTACTGTAGACATACATTGATATTGTTTTTTTTGTAGGTACTCTTGAAATGAAATGACATTATTGAAACGTTTAATAGCATTAAATTGCTTGAAATTCATGAAATATTTAGTTCTTGATCCTTTAATTATTGAAATTATTTTCATCAGGTTCTCTAAATTTGTAAATTTTTGAAAATTCGACAAATTTTTTGAAGCACTTAAAAACATTCTTTAAATTCTTTAAATTAGTGTAACCTTGAGCTGTTTAAAAAAACGGATTACAAAATCAATATCAAATATCAAATTTCAAATAAGAAAAATCAAAAGTCAAATAGGCTTAAGATATACGCTAGGACTCGCTTAAGGTTGAAGATAACTGAATACACTTCGTTTGTTTGCAATTGTTCGGCTTTCGATAGAGCGTGTCATAAATCTTTATCTTTCGCACTATCGTCTACCTAAAGCTACCGTCCCTTCTTTCGGCTAAACTGATCCAGTTTGACAAAGTAGCATTGCCTTTCTGAGAATTGGGATAGATTAGGATCATGGGTAAACACCACGGGCCCTTCTGGCATTAAGTGCTGAAATTTTATTGGTTCTAAATTGGACTAAACTGATCCAGTTTGCCAAGGTTTGCATTTCAGCGAATTGAAATAGATTGGGATCCTGGGTTTGCACTATGGGTCCAAGTTTTTATGGGTTTAATTAAATAAATAAATATCAAATATCAAATATTCAGTATCAATTACCAAATATAAAATATCAAACATCAAAAATCCAACATGAAATATCAAATATCAAATGTCAAAAGTTGAATGTCAATATCAATATAAATATCAATTACAATATCAATATCTATATCAATATCAATTCAAATGTTAAATGGCAATATCAATATCAAATCTAGAATATCAAATCTCAAATATCAAATGTCAAATATCAAATATCAAAAATCAAACATGGAATATCAAATATCAAAAGTCAAATTTAAATATTAATATCAATATAAATATCAATACCAACTTCAATATCAATATCAATATAAAAAAAAAAATCCTTTCATATGTTAAATGTCCTATGTCAAATGCCAAATGTCAAATGTTAATATCAAAATCAAATATGGAATATCAAATGTCAAATATAAAACATCCAAAATCGAACATGGAATATCAAATATTAAATGTCAAAAGTTAAATGTCAATATCAATATCAATATTAATATCAATTACAATGTCAATAACAATATCAATTTCATATCAAATGTTAAATGCCAATATCAATATCAAATCTAGAATATCAAATCTCAAATATCAAATGTCAAATATCAAATATCAATTATCAAAAATCAAACATGGAATATCAAATATCAAAAGTCAAATTTAAATATTAATATCAATAAAATATCAATACCAACTTCAATATCAATATGTTAAATGTCCTATGTCAAATGCCAAATGTCAAATGTCAATATCAAAATCAAATATGGAATATCAAATGTCAAATATCAAATATCAAACATCCAAAATCGAACATGGAATATCAAATATTAAATGTCAAAAGTTAAATGTCAATATCAATATCAATATTAATATCAATTACAATGTCAATAACAATATCAATTTCATATCAAATGTTAAATGCCAATATCAATATCAAATCTAGAATATCAAATCTCAAATATCAAATGTCAAATATCAAATATCAATTATCATAAATCAAACAAGGAATATCAAATATCAAATGTCAAAAGTCAAATTTCAATATCAATATCAATATAACATCAATGTCAATATCAATATAGCATCAATATCAATATCAACACATATATAAAAAAAAAATCATTTCAAATGTTAAATGTCCTATGTCAAATGTCAATATCAATATCAAATCAGGAATATCAAATGTCAAATATTAAATATCCAAAATCAAACATGGAATATCAAATATGAAATGTTAAAAGCCAAATATGAATATCAATATTAATATCAATTACAATACCAATATCAATATCAATATCTAAATCAATATCAATATCAATATTCATATCAAATATAAAATGCTAAATGTCAAATGTCCAATATCAATATCAAATCTGGAATATCAAATGTTAATATTAAATATCAATTATCAAATACCAAATATCAAATACCAAATTTCAAATATACATATAAGTCAGGTGTCAAAATCAATATCAATATCAATTACAATATCAATATTCATATCAGATGTTAAATGTCAAATATCAATATCAATAGCAATATCAATATTAAATCTGGAATGTCAAATATCAAATATCGAATATCAAACATCACACATTATAAATCAAATGTCAAATAGGCGAGAGCCACCTTCTGCGTTTGAATTATACCCGTTATTAATTCAACTTTGTATGTTAATTGGGAAAAAAAAATCTTCTGATTTTCGTTGTATGCACATTAAAAATAATAAAATCGTTTTCGTGAATTGGCATTTATTTCGGTCCAGTAGAACACAAAATTGGCGCAGTTAAAATTAAATTAATTCGCAATCATCAATTTAGTCGATTGTTAGATGATCAACAAGGACGGAGTAAACAAAAATTTTAAAACGGAAAGTCTTTCACCTCAACAACCGGAAGTACTTTTCCAAGAAGCACAATCATCAGGTGGTACTCTAGTTAACGGGAATTTGGCAGTTGTATCGAATTTGATAAAAAACATTATGTCTCTCACAACCAATCGTATTGAACCGTTCGATATGGCAACAGGACAGTTCCTCGCGCACATTTCCTCGTGCACAATTCCTCGCATACATTTAAAAGAAGCATAATCGACTACAATCCTTGCAGTAAAACCGATCAACAAAAGGAACACACGTAATCGTAACCAATCGAAATAGAAAGTAAACTAAATATTACCGTTGGTTCACTGGAAAAAGTGGACAACCGTTATCATCAACGATAAACCATGTGACCTCGAAGTCGATTCAGGGTCAAACCATACGATCATATATCGTTCAACACCTTTAAATCGATTTGGTCGTCCTCTCATCCTGAGATTTCAAAATGTGAGTTGAACTTAATGAATTTTCAACGAAATCCCATTCCAATTATCGCGGTTATCGATGTAGACATGTCGTACAATCGCAAAATCATCCAGAAACGGCTGATTGTTATTGTGGGAGACACGCGATTCAACGTTTTGGGTTTTAACTGGTTTTTACCGTTATGGATACGTTGTAAAAAATTTCCAGCATCTACTCAGTAATACTGGTCCATCAGTGTCTTTGCGAATCGATACTACGATCTGAATTAAATTGATTAATCGAGCAAGGTATTTTTGAATCTCCCGTCTTGTCAAAGAGCGATGACAACGTACGAATTTGTGGTGAATATAAATCAACGCTGCTCAATATCGCAAATAGACTACGAAACAATTTTTGCTAAATTGTATTTAGCACAGGATTATAAACAATTATCAGTTGATCAGCAATCGTCCTATGCTCGAGACGATAGCGACCCACAAGGGAGCTTTCCGAGTTGCTAAATTACAATTCGAAATCTCATCTAGTCCTGGGATATTCCAGATTTCATCGAGGAATTGCTCAGAGGTGTTGAAGGCGTTCTTTAACTGGCTGAGCGAATAACTGAAATGTTATCCAGAATTGACAAGAATGGCCTTCGTCTTAGGCTAACAAAATGTAAAGGTAGAATACCAACGTTCAATTTTCTCGGGTACAAAATCGACGGACATCGAATTCGTCCAGCCACGGAAGAGGTCCAAAATGACAAGTAACAACTTCAAGTATGTTCTTGGGCCCCTTGAATTTTACTACACTTTTCTACCGTTAAAGGCAACCGTCGCCGAACAATTGCATCGTCTTCTAGATCAGAACCAAAAGTGGGAGTGGATCAAAATGCATCAACATCTATTCTATGACCTTAGAAACATATGGTAGCGTTCGACCAAATTTTGATGCACTTTCTATGTATTGTATCGTATGACTCTGTCACCGTATGACCGAGGAAGCTGAGAACCCGATATCGTTTTATTCGAAAACGCGGTTTAAAGCTCAGCGGAACTAGGTACAGATCGATCAAGAATCTATCGCCATTGTAGAAGTATTTAATGAATTCCATGAATTTTTGTTTGGTTTACATTTCACAACTTTGTAATACAAATCCGAATGGAATATAAAACGTAAAGTTATTTCCACTTGTATTTAATTAAATAGTACTCAATCTAACCCGCCCTAAATTCAAGTACAAACAATAAAATTCAAAATCAATGTGCAATATATTTATAATGTAAACATACAATCAAGCATCAGGTTTACACGCTCACCTAAATAAAAAATAAATAAAAAAATCGTTATCGCGCTAATTACAAAATATGTAATCAAAAAAAAAACAACAACAAATAATTCGGCCAAACGAACGACTTACTAGTCGTTATTACACAAATAGGAAACATTCTTATCGTCTTCGAAGGTCTTCGAACTTATTGATTAACGTAATTCCCTCAATGTTTTTTTTTTTCTTTTTCATTAATTTTATCGCTAATTTAAAATCGCCCGTGCTTATCATCAACATGGATTCTAATCCAAAACGAAAGCGATTTGATGAAATAAAACAAATTTCCCCAATCAAAATATTATACAAACACACATGTAACTCAAAAAATATAAAACATAAAAATAATCGATTTTAGATAATTAATTATTAAGTAATATTTCATTTTGCTAAAAGTAAATTGGAAGAATATGAAATAAAAAAATATCGATTGACGTCAATGTCTCTGATATTGAATAAAAAAAAATAAAAAAAAAATCGAAAAATTGTTGTAAAGATTGACGTCTAATCCTATACAGACGTGGTTACGTAAGGTGTGGAATTTGTGGTTTCGTTTCATTGCGAAAGTCGTTTTGTAAAGTAATTGTTGTTTAGGAAGTTAATAATTATCTAATTCAGTTAAGAAGAATGTATTATTTCAAAAATTGTAACCAGAGGCTGTCTAATTCGCATTAGCCAGAATAAAGAACAAAATCTCAATAAATTTCTAAACTGTCAAAAATAAATTTGAACCACAAATTCTTATCTTGCCGTCAACTATAATTGTCAATTCTATTTTTGTTACAGTAAAAATCTGCATACGACATTACAAATGTGACATATGAGATGTTCACCTTCTAAGTAGGTAATATAACTGAACATAAAACCATTCCACAGTTATAACATTTATTACATATTATGAGTGTATATATGATGTATCTTTGTAAAATCAGAACACATTATTGTCAAATACGAGTGAACAAACAGGCAATCTTCTTAAATTATTAAACTTTTTGGAAAACTTCCAAAAAAGCAAGAAATGAAAAAAGACAATTTGTCATCTTAAAATAATTTTTGTTTTACATATTTCTGATTTGAATTTGCTGGTTTTCCAACCTTCAAATACTTTGCTTTCGTTTCGTGTATTTTAGAAAAATTTGTAAAATATTAGAAGCACAGAAAAAAATTATTTGGTAATTGGTTATACACAAACTGTTCAACAGGTGTGCCTTTCTGTTGTATGATCTAAATTATAAATCCACAACTGATTTAGTGTGGGTACCTTGTACTGGCTGGGTTATAATTGTTCGTTTAATTTTAATTTTGGAGAATTTATTTCTTAATAGAGTATTTTTTTGTATCTGAGTTCTATTGTCTAAAAATGACATTCAACTATTTAGTTAAGCAATCCATTCTTTTAAACAGAGGCTCCAAATTTAAAGAGCAAACTTCAAAAATAAAAGATAATCGCCAATCGAGTGATATCAAAAATATAAGCTACACACAAAAATTGTTGAAAATGTACATCAAGATTTATATATTCGGATAGATTGTTTTGCACTTTAATTACCAGCTTTTGGTATTCAGAGTCATTGAGGGCAGAAGAGTACCTTTTCGATACCAAATTTTAAAATGAAACCCCTGTAGCTTTAACACCCACCTTGCCAGTCTGCCGTTTATGTGGTTTTGGTCAGTGTGTCATTTTAAGCTTGCGTGGTATGGTAAGTGATAATGATGAACGGGTACCCCAAATATATGCCCTAAACTTCTTTACGCTTAACACAGCGACCACGCATTCCTTTCTGTTAGGGAATAGTTCCGATGTGCTGCGTAAGTTTTTAGAACATAGAAACGGTACTCCATCATGACCGATCTGGAAGAATACGAATAACTATTCGTGAAGTAGATGTGGTATAACCCGGTGCATTATCCTACATAATGCTTGGGGAGCGTTGCAAAGTCCGAATGGCATGACTACAAACTGACACAAATAACGATCAGAGGACGAATGACGAACCAACGAGATCTGCTAAAGCACATCCTTCAAATCGATGCTGGAAATTAATTTAGTCTGATCTAGCTAACTCAAAAGTCCGTCGATTATAGGTAATGGGTATGTATCCCTAAAGTCGTCACTTTGTTCGGTCTGCGGGTACAGTCTCTCGGTAAAGTCTACTTACACCTTCAAAACTTTTCATAATCATATCGTGTAGGTACGTATATTACGCCCTACAACGTCCTCAACGTACTTTGTTATCGTTCTACCTATCCAGAACAGGTACTGGCTTACTGATGACGTGTATAGTTTCTTATTTATACACGTTCTTAGAACATGCTGTATAGCATGTATAGCATGCTGTATAGCAAGTTTTCGGATTTCGATACTGTTGAGTTTTTTTTTCATTTTGGAAGGAAAAATCGATCAAAAATCATTATTAATTGCTCGATTGGGATGAAATTTGGTACACAGGCAGCAGATGGGATGCTGAGACTATACACAGAAAAAAAATTCTTTCGAAATGCTCCCCAACAATTTTGGAGCGTTTTTAACCCCAAAAAAGCTCCAAAATTGTTGGGGAGCATTTCGAAAGAAATTATTTTCTGTGTATAGTCTCAGCATCCCATCTGCTACCTGTGTACAAAATTTCATCCCAATCGAGTACAAAGTAAGTTGAGGACGTTTCAGGACAATCGACGTCCCGGATCGCATGTAATAAATTATTGAAGATGATTACAGTTGCCCAAGGATACACCATGAAAAATGCTACAATCGATATTACATGTTCGATTTAATTGAAACTTCGTACATATCCATAGAATGGCCTTAGAAATCGATTGGAAACGCAAAAATTGCATAAAAAGTTCAAACGTCGATTTTCGAATTTCTACCATGGGATACTGCTATGGAGAAGACTTAGCGAGAGGCGATGTGCGAAAATGTCTATAAATCAGAAAGTACAGCCCGTATGGGCAAAACGGTACATGTTCTGAATAGATGAGACGATAACGAATAAAGCTAACTACTTTTCGGGCCGCTAGGCCTCCTAGAAGTATTTTACAAAGAAGCGTGAAGTTGAGGTTCCGGGTAGGTCGAGACAGCATGTTCTAAGAACGTGTATAAATAAAAAACTATACACGTCATCAGTAAGCCAGGACCTGTTCTGGATAGGTAGAACGATAACAAAGTACGTTGAGGACGTTTCAGGACAATCGACTTCCCGGTTCGGATGTAATATACGTACATATACGATATGATTATGAAAAGTTTTGAAGGTGTATGTAGACTTTACCGAGATTTCGGACTGTATGTCTAAACACTTTGAGCTCGTCAAATAGTGCTTTGTGTCTGAAAGGGGATATGTTGTAATGCCGCTGCGCAACAAATTTCGTATCTCATACATCAATGTGATGAGTGGCAGTTTCAGTGCGAGCTAAACCCAATTCCTTAAAAGATAGAAATCCTTTTTTGGTATTGTTTAAAGTATTAGTCTTATTAGAATTTAGGCCATGCTGAAGACACTCATTTTTGTTCGAATATCGTTCGAGAGATTTCGAATTTGGGATCTACAAGGTAGTGGATTTATATGAATTTTGAATTCACTCCAGAAATATATTCCTAAGTAGAGTTGCTGGTTTAAATTTAGGTATATGATCCTTTAGGTATATGACTTTAAAATTATTTTCTAGTCCGTCGAAAGAAGTAAACAAAAGGTTTGACTGAAGTGATTGTTGAAGTTGGATTTTCGGTGGCGGGATAAATTCCGCATCCGTAGTATGCTCTGATTTCATGCTGGGAAGAAGTGAAGTTTGAGGTATCGGACTCAATGGGTTTTCAATTCTAGGCCGCCTACATCCAGCGTGCGGATTCCATTCTGTATTCATTTATAGTCCAAGCAGTTATTTCCTCTACACGAAGTGTATTAACTTCTAAACCTTCTAATGAAATTTCGCCAACATATCTCCGAGAATATAGCTTTTCGGGTTCAGTGCTGCTATGGAGGAAATTTTTTGATCTGCAAGCATATTTTGAAAACCTGTCCTCATATTTCGCCGAACGATGTGAAGGATTTCGAAGTCAGGTAGGGGGTCCCGAAATTGTAATGAGAGTGCTATAATTTCATTATAAAATGATCTAAAACTTTTGCCTCCTGGACTTCAGTTGTCTCTTGATATCATGTTCAGGCAGCCGATCATGAAATCGCTTAACATGTCAAATTTCAATTTTGTTCAATTAATATTTGGGTTACGCTCGATAAGACACCAGTACCAATTCAAAGCGGCTCCTGTTAGCAACACTCCCAATTAGTTTATTAAATATTACTTTGATAAAATTGTGTGTATCAGCATGGTGTTCCACATGAAACTGAAATCATTAAACCGCCAAATCCTGAGAATCAGTTCCAAGTACTCTCTTTCAAAACGTCTCGATGACGAATAGAATTTACGGTATAGATACTAGATAGACAAAACAAAAGCAAATTGCAATTCCATAGTACTGTGTTTTTGTATAATTCCATACCATATCTCGTTCTCCATTTGATACAAACAAAACATGTACGCAGCTGGAATGATTTCTAACCGACAACACACTACAACGGACAACCTTTTTGTTCCCGTCGATTTCCATTGTAGCGAGGTTTCCCTATATGTAGATTGTTTAAGTACTCACTAACCCCTAATCTAACCCCAACTAAACCCTAATTCAACCGGCAGGCGGAACCTAACCCAACCCTCAACATATGTCCAATTTCATCAAAATCTGTTAACGAATACCCAAGTTCCATCATATTTACCAATATTCCAAAACTTTGTCCACAAAACATTTTAGGATCCCCAGTTCCATTGCACATGTCAAATTTTATAATATTCGGTTAAGAAATAGCCAAGTTCCATCCTAGGTGTAAAAATAAGTTTTGAGTTTTTTTTATAACTTCAAAGCTTTATTCAGAGAAATTGGTACAATACATTTTATTCAAAGTATTATCCGTCGTTAGCTACAATTTTACCCCCCATCTGTCAGGCAGAATACGGATTCGGCTCGAAAAAATTCCTCAAATTTAGAGGCGATCCAAGAATCGAGCTAGTTTTTGGCTTCTTCGAAGGCAGTGAAGTGCGGCTCGGCCAGGCCATGAATCATTGACCTGAACAAGTGGTAGTCGGAAGGATTAATGTCTGGTGCTTTCAGTGGATGGGGTAGGGCATCCCATTGAAGCGCCTCCATAGTTTCCTTGACGACTTTTGCAAAATATGGCCGAGCGTTGTCGTGCTAAAAGATCACTTTGTCATATCTATTGGCATATTGCGGGCGTTTGAGCTTCAATGCTCGGCTTAATTACATCAACTCTTGCTAATAACGTTCCCCAGTGATGGTTTCGTTAGGCTGGAGTAGCTCATAGTAGATCACTCCGAACTGATCCCACCACATGCACAACATTAGCTTCTTGCCATGAATATTTGGTTTTGCTGTTAAAGTTGATGCATGACCCGGCTTACCCCACGATTTTCTGCGCTTTGGATTGGCGTAGTGAATCCACTTTTCGCCCCCCGTCACGATTCGAGGCAAAAAACCCTTTCAATTTTGTCTTTGGAGCAGTTGTTCAAACGTGAAAAAACGTCGTTCGACGTCTCTTGGCTTGAGTTCATGCGGAATCCAATTTCCTTGTTTGTGCAACATACCCATGGCCTTGAGACGGTTTGCAATCGCTTGTTGAGTCACTGCTAAAGTTTCAGGGAGCTCCTCTTGAGTTTGGCATAAATCTTGGTTCAATAACTTCTCCAACTCAGCGTCTTTATACTTTACTGGCCTCTAAACCACAAAAATTAGTTAACTGCTCACTACATCCTAATTCAACGCCAACTCAACTTCAACTTAACCCGCAAATTGGCCCCTAATTTAACCCTTAAATCAACTCCAAACTTAATGCTCAATTCAATAATCAAACGAAGCATTAGCTAAAAAAATCAGAAATATTTATATAACTAGTTGTTTTGGGTTAATTCGTGTGGCGGGTACCTGCCCCCCCCCCTCCCTACTACCCCCTCCCTTTGATGTACAGTCTCCAAAAGGTTTTCAAATCTCCGCCTTCTAAATCGCACAAGCCATTCTCGAGATACCATGGGTACAAACATCCAGACATCCAGACATCTAGACAGACGGACGGACATTTTTGTTTTTTGTTTGCTTTTTCAGACTCGATGACTTTCAAAAGTGAAGAAAATCCTTCTGATTTAGCAAAGTGAGGAATAATAGCGAATGGCCTGCTCAACAATGAGTTATGCTTCAAGGATCGTAGATGGTTCAAGAAATTCAGGTTTGAGACTTAAATTTATTTCTGGTAAAACTAGATGGTACATGGAATTAATAATTAAAGCGAAGAGAGTAAAGTGACCCGCCAAGTTTGAAGTTTGGTGGTTTATAGAATGCAAAAGTTTACCCTTTACAATATGAGACATCCGAAAGCGCAACAAAAAGTATTTTCACATTGCACAACAACTGACAAATTTAGAAGTGGTTATAAATTTAACAATTGACTCATTTCTTTAGGCCTTGCAAAAATTCATTTCTTAGGTCTAAAGCGAACATTACAAATTATTGCTCATATCAGACTGTGAGAGTAATCAGTTTTGCAATATTTGCAACAAGCAAGTGGATCAATCGGAATTGCAACAATTTGCACACCAATTTGATGAAATCTGGGAATGGGCTAATTGGAAACTACATCACTTAACGTTAGATGGAAACAGTTAATATTTTTAAAATTCAATTTGCCTCTACCGTTGGTTGAAAAACTGCTTTATATGGATTAAATCAATTTACACCGATTTACTTGTGCGCATGTTATAATATCAAAATACGTCAATACTTAAAATTTTACGATAACGATTTGAGTGTATACATATATGACGTCCACAAGGTCTTAACAGGCAATTAAGATTCGTGACTAAATATGGATTAAATATTTTAGATTGACCTGCGTCACGAAAAGCTCATAAATCTCAAATTTTCCATTTTATTATTGATGATGTCTAAAAATTTAACGAAAATATCAACCTGTACAGTAAAAAACTGAATATAAGCACGGAGACGATAAAATAAAATCTCATAAACATTTTACTGTCTAGGTAGTCCTTATATTCTTTTAAATCGTGTTACATAATTTTATGTCAACGTAATAAATGTTAAGTAAATTTTCAGTTCACATATATGTCTTTAAAAGAGCAACATAATTTTTAATTTAATTTATTTTTTTATTAAAAAAAATGTGATGTTGGTTTAGCTTAAGTGCACTTAATAGTATAGAATAATCTACTGTCTGTATAATGTGAATTTAAAAGGATATTCTAGCATAAATTATTTTTTACCTTTGGTTTTGTATAAACATGAACCCATCGTCAAATTTTTATAAGCTGATTATTTAAATTTACTCACCTGGAAAGAAAAATAGAAAAATGCAAATTGTTAGTGAAAATAATTCAGATTTTCTGTATATTATATGTACACTAAATTAATTTATGTTGTAAGCAGAACCACCTGTGTTTATATATGTAAAAGTTTTTTTAAGCGCAATAAGAACCAATGAAAATTTGACAATTTTCAAACTTATTTTTATGATGCAGAAACTATGACTAAACATAAATGTCGATTTATTTATGTATGAAAGTCAGAAATATTAAAAAACTGAAGCATATAGCCATAGGTAAGGATCAACTGGTAATACAACGAAACAGCTAACACCCATCCGCCATCGGTGCGGAAAGTAAAAATTGTCATGCAGAAGTTGAAGAACAACAAAGCCATATAATCTTAGCTAGTGGCTATTTGACTGGTGGTTAAGCTTAGGTTTACCGGTAATCTTATTCCTCTTATAAATAGTTGGTTAACTTTAGCTCTGATGCCAAAGTCAGTCAATGTCGAACTAAAAAGTATACTATTGTGAGCAGTAATGGTCGTGAATTTAGCACTGATTCAATTTTTGTCAGGAAGATAAATAATTCCTAGTAAATTAGTACAACGGCGACAATGACTGGTCGATAATTAAACTTGGTCTATTTCATAGGCCCCTTTTCCATAGGTTGAACATGCCAAGTGAAGCGTTTTGTAAGCACTCCTTGGCTCTCAAAACTTGGAATCTCTCTCTGATATGGGACAACAATTGGGTTGGTTCAGCATGTAGTAATTTCGAAAATTAATCAAGACTACATTACGCTATTCACCACCAGGCAGCTAGCGAAAAGTTTCATCGCGAAGTTAGTATGTTAATAACAAAACGGATTATAAGACGTGTTATATAACATTAAAAGCACTGGTTGTTCGTGTTTTGGCTGATGATTAGCACCCATCACCACTACCTTGTTATTTTGCTGTTAATAGGAAGCAATTTGATTGATATTCTTCAGATATTAAGTATCATTTGAATACTTTAATTTAACCCACATTTCTATAATGCCTCTGTAATCTGATATCAATAGCTGACTATAATAATTAACACATGACTATTATAATTTAAATAAATTGACACTTATCACGCATTCAACCGAATTTTCCACTCTACATATCCCACATAAACATAATAACATTCCTATATCGATAAAAAAGGGTAACAACGATAAAATTTTATCCAAAAAATTTAACAAATAAATCCGAGTCATTAAAAGATTAACATTTCTTTATAGTTTTAATGTTTTTTTTTATAGTTGTTCACTGAACGAAATAAAAACATGCGGTATACTTATATGCTTATCTTGTATAAAGATGCAGCCCCATTAAACATAAATTAATTTGTAAAGTTGATTCAACTATATTCTCAATGTCTTTCACATATTAAATTGGATTTTCTTATTATTTAGATTTCGATCGTTTAAAATGGTAACTAGGCCAAGCAAATCTTGCTAAAAGATATCTTGCTTCAACGTTTTATTTGAACTCTCAAATTTGGTTCAAAACGATAAATTAATTTATGACAAAAGGTACGATGACATCGCGATATTATGTATGTAAAAGTATTTCGATTATCCACAACTGTCTTCTATATATTCTCGACTGTTGTCAATTAGGGAGTATTTGTATAATTATGTATAAATTGAATAGAATATTATAAAAGTTTGAAATATTCACAAAAAGGAACAACAAAAAAAAAAACTTTTCGATAACTTTTCAATTTCCGTTGAAGATTTTTTTTTTTTTTGCTTTTAAAATGAAGCGTCAACGACCGCGATGAAAATTTTTCAAAATTATTATTATTTTTAATTACATTATAAATAAATTATTTATTTGTTAGCTAAAGCTAGCGGTGCAGTTATGGGAAAATTGTAAAAAAAAATTTAACGCAGTATTAATTTATGCGTTCGAATTTCGAAATAAAATAAACGAGACGGTATCCGTACTTAAATAACATTTTTCTAATTTTGTTATAGAAAGAAAAAAAATGGCTCAAACCCAACGATTCCGTTCCGTTCCGTTGGTTTTTTATTTACCCAGCAACGACCGTTTTCGTTCTTAGTATTGAAGTTTCCCCAATTTCATTCAGAATTATAACACGTTTCAAAATTTTATATAAATGAACGACTCTTAATTCGAAGCTTCATTTTGAGTCAGGAGCAAGTGGCTAAGGCCACTATGAACAAAGCACAAACAAACAAAGCATAAACATGTATTAACCTACACCAAAAATAGTAAAACAGAAACGTATTTATACTTGCTTTATTTGGTCTGTTCAGACAGTCTTGAAAATGAGTGAAAGAACCATAATCCCGATAGTCATCGTTCATATGCTGACTGTTTACTATTATTTGTTGGGCAAATTGTTTAGTCTCTTCGGTGTCCAATATTCGCAGATTCACTGTATTTGACTAAGAATCAAAATTTTTAAAAAGTATTTCCAGAACGTTTAAGGAACTTAACTGGCCTGTACCAGAAATTTAATATTAGAAGGTAAATAGGGGAATATAGTGCTGTAAGAAGTTCAAGATCTAACGTCATTCGTTTCAATACAATTTCCAGCAAAAAAAATTTACTAAGGTTCAGAAATCATTTAAAATAGTCCGTTGAGTTTGTGACTTTCACAAAACTACCATAAATCAAATATAATGTTTAGATTAGGCTTTAATGGCCACGAGGGGTAGTTTTTGTGAAACCCTTGGTTTTGTGGAAGACTAATAGGTCGCTTGGCTCTTTGGGAAAGTGCTGTCTACATACTAAACGAGGGAACACAAAATCTCCATTTTAGCGTTGCTTTGAAGACCATGATAAATCTGAGTAGAGTAAGATATTTTACTGCTTGGACTTCGTTAAGTTAAAATACCAGACAAAATTCTGTATCCCCGTAATTTACCACCAACTAGCTAGTTGTGGAATCACCAAAATGTAAACTTTAGCGTGTAAAGGTGGATTCATAGCTGTCTTCGCTCTTTCGTTCATTCGTTCTGATAATTTTTTTTATTAAATCAAACGGACACAAACGAAAAATCACGTCATTTTCAAGGAATATGATGTTTAAAAAAAATTCAGAACGAATGAACGAACGAACGAAGGCAACTATGAATCTGCCTTAAAAGTTTATGGACGAAAAAGATATTTCAGCAAATATAAAAGACCGTATTCCGGAATTTAAACGGCCAAGGTGATTAAAAATAAGGGTGCCCACTCTCATCCAGAATTTTTAAGTTAATACTTAATGAAGTTCTCATGATAGTTGCCGATTGGCTTCCTGAACTAAACCTGGAACAGCGCGAGAATCTGCAGCTGCAGCTCATCCTTGCTTATGCTGATGATATCTTTCTCAACACCCGCAATCTCACAAAAAATAAGCCCGTTCTTAAGGAAATAGTTGAAGCCCTGCGATGTGCTGGCTTAAAAATCAACCGCTACAAATGTAACACCCTCATCAGAGATCCACTTTCGAATTCCATCCCATCCTCTAGTGTGATCCTATCTGGTATTAATTTTATCCAATACCACATCTGAAATTAGGTTTAACTGGGCCTTACTTATACCATCTGAACTCGGAGTCGTCTGACAATCGGCTTCGCTCGTCAGATGCGACTTTTCATTAAGAAATTGAAAGTGCCTTTCAAGACAATTATTACCATGTACAACACAATAAATGTATCCATGATTACTTATGATTGGAAAACGGCCGAAGTCACTCATGTAAACCGTCGTCGATCGATGTAGCATTAGCATTTTGTTCTACAAATGCTAGTTTATTTCAACACAAATAAGCCCAGTACCCAACGCAAATTACGTAGTAGAACCATTACCAAAAGGAGCAAAGTACACAAAATAAATTACTGGGGACACATCCACCATCGTGGCCTAAACCATATTCTGATTACCGCGTTGAGGTACACCGCAGGACCAAAGAAACCAGGACGTCCGCCTTTCAGCTGGAATGACTCGCTTAATCAGGACTTAATAGGACCGGCAATGAATGCGAAAATCTTCTGTCTCATCGAAGTAAACTTAAGAATGCAGCTGAAGAACTTAATACTCTTTCGAATCCGATTTCAGTGACCTATTCGAAAACTATTACGGAGAAAAAGTAACCACAACATAATTCGGATAAAATAAACTCAACCACATTTACTTCATTTGCATTCTCTAGTAATGATATTAAGATAATGTACTACATATATACTTGCATGTTGCATCCTTTTTCATTTTCCTATAATTTTCTTGGAGACAGTATTTTATACTTAAATCAATCAAATGATCAATTTTTGGACTATAAAGTTTAATAAAATCCCAAAATCATTTTGTTCAATGAAAAGCCTCGAACAAAATCGGCAAACTGAATCATTCATTGACTATTTGTGGCCTCAAACGATTTATTAAGCCATATCACCGCCACAGCATCACACCCCGCAATTCCCAAAATAACGGGTCTTACTTTCTTTGTCGTATATAGTGTAGCTTCGGAGCTATATAACTTTTAAATTCTTGGAAATTAATATTACTTCAACATTTTACTCCATTAAACTTAAACGTAACTTCATCAAACCGGAATTCTGGGACGGCGATCATATTGCAATGATTGGTACCTATCCCCTTGGAAACTCATTTCAAAGCCCCACTTAAAATTAAAAAAGAAAAGAAAAAGGGGGAACAACTTTTTATACGAACTTCGATCCAGTTTTGATTTTTGTAGAAAGATAACTATTAAAATAAATTCTTTGACGAAGATGTTCTGCAATATATCAACATTTGTAAAATTCCATTTACTTCAAAAAGAGAAGTTGTCGAAATATCTATGGTGTTTAATGCAGAGTTTTAAACCGAATGTGAACCTAAACTTGATCCTGCATTCTGGGAATTTATCGTAAGTAGAGTTATACCCTTTTACATTTGTATGTCATAACATGATTTCATATCATGTTAATTTTTTGTCATATTTCATGAATTTCACATTATGTCATAAATCATACGATTTCAAGTGCACATTTTAGACTTGTGGCTGCTGATATATCTTCCCCCCCGATCGCCAATAACAGTTGAGTTTAAGTAAATGACCAATATTTTATGCACTTGAAATACCAATAAATTTTAAAATATAAAATCAGAAATTCAGAGAAACATCCTTTGTATCGCACCCCTGTCGAGATTCGAACTCCAATCTACCACGAAGCATCTACGAAATCAAACTACCAGCAGCTTAAGGAAAGCTCTCGTTTTTCGTAAGGGTATAGACATCGTATAAACCCTTAGCGGAATTACGTGGGGGAGCAAATTTCTAATTTTTGTGGTAGATGTGTAGCATAAACTAAACTACTAACTTTTGACCGCCAAGGTGTCTGTAACTGTGTAAATCTCAATCTTATTCTAACCATCCTATCCAATTATTCCAAGTTAATGTAAAAAAGGGGGTATCGTGGGCATATTTAATTACTGGGAGATCCTGCTTAATGCCTGGTCGTCCGCTCAAAATCAATCAATCAAAAAAGCCGAAAGAATTCGGTGATATTCGGTTGAGGTTTATTAAAAAGGTACAACTTAGAAAAATGAAAAGTGAAGCGCACCATGTCTAATTGAACCTAATGCCATCTATGAATGACTGGAATGAACCTACCAACAATTTAGAAATTCAAACATTTAGCCAAAAAAAATCTCATATTAGGCCAATTTTAAAATAAATGATATTATCAATAACAGTATCAAATCTGCTACCTAGATTTTTTGGCTCCAGCTTTATCAAGCTGAATAATTGAAGAACTATTTTGGAGGCAAATACGGCACAGGCTATTTCACGTCTATGATCCAAAGCTTGCAGCACGATTGGAAGATGGCAGAAGTCGTAGTGCAAAGATCAAAAATTCTTTCTGAATGATTATTAATTATTTAATTATGTTAACATTATCTGCATAATATTTCGTTTTAATTTTTTTTTATTGAATTACACTGTAAGCAAAATATAGATGTGAACTTGCACCGGTTTTAATGTCTTTATACTTCGCAACAAGAGGCCAACCAGTAACAACAGATTAAAGTTCTTAGAGAATTAATTCGGCAGCAAACGATAACGTGGGACTAAAAACAGCATTGATTTTGAACGCCTACCTGCTAAAGTGGCCTTACATACATACATGTATAACAAATAAAGTTTTCAGTGTATATGATCTTGAAATTCTCTGCTATGTCATACGGTCCTTATTACGGAATTCAATCATAAAAATTATTTAACTCCATTTGAATATAGGTTTAAGATAAGACATAGATTTAACCTCTGGATAGATTTTAACATCATCCGCATACAACAACTGTTTACAAAAACTAAAACATTTAACAATATCGTTTATGAAAAATATAAATAAAAATAGCCCAAGACAAGGCGACTCTGTGGAATACCAGAAAAAGACATGCATCAACGCTTAGAAATAACAAACTCGTAAGCTAAATATTGTTTAAATATGGCTGTTGTTAAGAAATGTATTGGTTAGTTTAGAAGTTTTTGTCCAAAATGCATGCCTGGATGTAAAGGCCAAATGTGTTATTGTGTGAAGAATAAATTGTGGTTGTTCCCAGATGATGAACAATATTGATAAAAAAAAAGAAAATAACTCAAATTTGTAGATAAGGTAGGGTAGACACGTTTAGTACGGCTGTATCCTTTGCAGATATTATTTTTTGCAGAATTGTTGTTCTTGCTACGTCGTAAACAGTCTCATAAGTAAAGGAAAGGACAAATATGACAGTATATGACTATCCACAAGAGAGATAATACAATTTGAAAAGTTATCTCCGGGAGGCTCTAATACTAATTTGGGCATCAAAAAGACTCTTTAAATGCAAATATACCAATGCATTATTAAGCCATAAATATTTAAATAAGAATAGAAACGATAATAATTACATAAAGATGTTATTTCCCAGAAAAGCAATTAAATTATAAATTCACATAAGACATCTGGAACAGAAATTTTTTTTTGTGTTTTATTTTTATTTTTCATTCAAGACAATAATTTTTCATTTTGAAATTATCGATTATTTTATTTGTGCTACGTGCCTACACTATAATACAGAGATCCGAAATAAGTCAATACTTGTCTTGCCAACCAACGATTTGGCTACATGCATATAACATTTTAAACGGGTGATAAATGAGAATACATCAAAGCGCTTAAATAATTAATTAATTTTTGTTATTTATTACCGGATATTATGAATAATAATTTCTACTTTAATTGATCTTAAAAAAATATTTTATAGGTTTTCCATTCTGACTAACCGACAACAAAAAAATGCTTGCAAATTGATTAAATTTCAATTAACTCTTATAGGAATAAATTATAGAATAATTGGTATTTTTATGGAAAGTCGTCTTCCAATTGAATTTGAAGAAATGCCACAGTTTGTTTTTTTTTTTAATTTCGCAGTTTTCTGTCGATTTTAAAAAGCTTATTTCTACGTATGTATTTGTACGATTATGCCTGGTTTTTACTTTAAATAGGTTTGCCTTGACAATAGAATGTGAAAAAAGGCTGCACCTGAGTATTGCAACTTGATAAAGAGATTAGTAATACAAAATTCCACATTTGTTACTGTGAAATGACAAAAACTTGAAAGATTTTCTTTCGTTTATACGCATGGTTTAGCTGCGGGTTTAATGCTGTAAAATGTAAAATGTAAAATGTAAAATGTAAAATGTAAAATGTAAAATGTAAAATGTAAAATGTAAAATGTAAAATGTAAAATGTAAAATGTAAAATGTAAAATGTAAAATGTAAAATGTAAAATGTAAAATGTAAAATGTAAAATGTAAAATGTAAAATGTAAAATGTAAAATGTAAAATGTAAAATGTAAAATGTAAAATGTAAAATGTAAAATGTAAAATGTAAAATGTAAAATGTAAAATGTAAAATGTAAAACGTAAAATGTAAAACGTAAAATGTAAAATGTAAAATGTAAAATGTAAAATGTAAAATGTAAAATGTAAAATGTAAAATGTAAAATGTAAAATGTAAAATGTAAAATGTAAAATGTAAAATGTAAAATGTAAAATGTAAAATGTAAAATGTAAAATGTAAAATGTAAAATGTAAAATGTAAAATGTAAAATGTAAAATGTAAAATGTAAAATGTAAAATGTAAAATGTAAAATGTAAAATGTAAAATGTAAAATGTAAAATGTAAAATGTAAAATGTAAAATGTAAAATGTAAAATGTAAAATGTAAAATGTAAAATGTAAAATGTAAAATGTAAAATGTAAAATGTAAAATGTAAAATGTAAAATGTAAAATGTAAAATGTAAAATGTAAAATGTAAAACGTAAAACGTAAAACGTAAAATGTAAAATGTAAAATGTAAAATGTAAAATGTAAAATGTAAAATGTAAAATGTAAAATGTAAAATGTAAAATGTAAAATGTAAAATGTAAAATGTAAAATGTAAAATGTAAAATGTAAAATGTAAAATGTAAAATGTAAAATGTAAAATGTAAAATGTAAAATGTAAAATGTAAAATGTAAAATGTAAAATGTAAAATGTAAAATGTAAAATGTAAAATGTAAAATGTAAAATGTAAAATGTAAAATGTAAAATGTAAAATGTAAAATGTAAAATGTAAAATGTAAAATGTAAAATGTAAAATGTAAAATGTAAAATGTAAAATGTAAAATGTAAAATGTAAAATGTAAAATGTAAAATGTAAAATGTAAAATGTAAAATGTAAAACGTAAAATGTAAAATGTAAAATGTAAAATGTAAAATGTAAAATGTAAAACGTAAAATGTAAAATGTAAAATGTAAAATGTAAAATGTAAAATGTAAAATGTAAAATGTAAAATGTAAAATGTAAAATGTAAAATGTAAAATGTAAAATGTAAAATGTAAAATGTAAAATGTAAAATGTAAAATGTAAAATGTAAAATGTAAAATGTAAAATGTAAAATGTAAAATGTAAAATGTAAAATGTAAAATGTAAAATGTAAAATGTAAAATGTAAAATGTAAAATGTAAAATGTAAAATGTAAAATGTAAAATGTAAAATGTAAAATGTAAAATGTAAAATGTAAAATGTAAAATGTAAAATGTAAAATGTAAAATGTAAAATGTAAAATGTAAAATGTAAAATGTAAAATGTAAAACGTAAAACGTAAAACGTAAAATGTAAAATGTAAAATGTAAAATGTAAAATGTAAAATGTAAAATGTAAAATGTAAAATGTAAAATGTAAAATGTAAAATGTAAAATGTAAAATGTAAAATGTAAAATGTAAAATGTAAAATGTAAAATGTAAAATGTAAAATGTAAAATGTAAAATGTAAAATGTAAAATGTAAAATGTAAAATGTAAAATGTAAAATGTAAAATGTAAAATGTAAAATGTAAAATGTAAAATGTAAAATGTAAAATGTAAAATGTAAAATGTAAAATGTAAAATGTAAAATGTAAAATGTAAAATGTAAAATGTAAAATGTAAAATGTAAAATGTAAAATGTAAAATGTAAAATGTAAAATGTAAAATGTAAAATGTAAAATGTAAAATGTAAAATGTAAAATGTAAAATGTAAAATGTAAAATGTAAAATGTAAAATGTAAAATGTAAAATGTAAAATGTAAAATGTAAAATGTAAAATGTAAAATGTAAAATGTAAAATGTAAAATGTAAAATGTAAAATGTAAAATGTAAAATGTAAAATGTAAAATGTAAAATGTAAAATGTAAAATGTAAAATGTAAAATGTAAAATGTAAAATGTAAAATGTAAAAATGTAAAAATGTAAAATGTAAAATGTAAAATGTAAAATGTAAAATGTAAAATGTAAAATGTAAAATGTAAAATGTAAAATGTAAAATGTAAAATGTAAAATGTAAAATGTAAAATGTAAAATGTAAAATGTAAAATGTAAAATGTAAAATGTAAAATGTAAAATGTAAAATGTAAAATGTAAAATGTAAAATGTAAAATGTAAAATGTAAAATGTAAAATGTAAAATGTAAAATGTAAAATGTAAAATGTAAAATGTAAAATGTAAAATGTAAAATGTAAAATGTAAAATGTAAAATGTAAAATGTAAAATGTAAAATGTAAAATGTAAAATGTAAAATGTAAAATGTAAATTGTAAAATGTAAAATGTAAAATGTAAAATGTGAAAATGTAAATTGTAAAATGTAAAATGTAAAATGTAAAATGTAAAATGTAAAATGTAAAATGTAACATGTGAAAATGTGAAAATGTAAATTGTAAAATGTGAAAATGTAAAATGTAAAATGTAAAATGTAAAATGTAAAATGTAAAATGTAAAATGTAAAATGTAAAATGTAAAATGTAAAATGTAAAATGTAAAATGTAAAATGTAAAATGTAAAATGTAAAATGTAAAATGTAAAATGTAAAATGTAAAATGTAAAATGTAAAATGTAAAATGTAAAATGTAAAATGTAAAATGTAAAATGTAAAATGTAAAATGTAAAATGTAAAATGTAAAATGTAAAATGTAAAATGTAACATGTGAAAATGTGAAAATGTAAATTGTAAAATGTGAAAATGTAAAATGTAAAATGTAAAATGTAAAATGTAAAATGTAAAATGTAAAATGTAAAATGTAAAATGTAAAATGTAAAATGTAAAATGTAAAATGTAAAATGTAAAATGTAAAATGTAAAATGTAAAATGTAAAATGTAAAATGTAAAATGTAAAATGTAAAATGTAAAATGTAAAATGTAAAATGTAAAATGTAAAATGTAAAATGTAAAATGTAAAATGTAAAATGTAAAATGTAAAATGTAAAATGTAAAATGTAAAATGTAAAATGTAAAATGTAAAATGTAAAATGTAAAATGTAAAATGTAAAATGTAAAATGTAAAATGTAAAATGTAAAATGTAAAATGTAAAATGTAAAATGTAAAATGTAAAATGTAAAATGTAAAATGTAAAATGTAAAATGTAAAATGTAAAATGTAAAATGTAAAATGTAAAATGTGAAAATGTAAATTGTAAAATGTGAAAATGTAAAATGTAAAATGTAAAATGTAAAATGTAAAATGTAAAATCATCAAACATAAGAACGTAAGCAGAAGAAGCAAATTCAACATTAGAAGCAAATTCAACCGTAAGAGTACAAGACATACTATTCTATACTTAACTACGATATAACTCTAAACACTATAGAAGTCCCCAAAAAAAAAGAATAAAAATCGAAAATCGAGCTTATACAAGGAGGAACATCACTTTATTCGCCAAATTCGTACTCAAATTGGAAGAGGTCGTACAACTGGTTATGATATTTTGGAAACCTTGGAACCCTCCAAAAGATTGTAAAAATCCTGCATTATATTGTAAACATTTTAAAATATTTCAATACGCGAATCTTAGAGCAGCTTCAAATTCTGGTTTTCGGTTAATAAATGCAGGCTATAATCCTTCAAGTCTTCTTTCAATTTAGACGATAAATTAGGGAAATATTACATTTCAATTATTTTTTATACCCTAAGTGAGATAATAATATTATTACATTGACCACTGGAAATAATTTCAAATTAAAATTCAATTTACTAGTCCATATATACATTATTTACATTAGTACTTTAACCAGTTAATTGCAATTTAATATCTGGGATAATTTATTCTGCTATTTAGGTACAAGTTTCAGTTCTGTTTAATTATTTTTATAAATTTAGGTTAACCGATAAATCAATTTGGTCGATAAAAATAAAATATAATCTAAATCCAATTTAATTTCATTAAATAAACATTTTTTTTTTTTTGCTAATTTAAATAAATATATATTTTAACACTCACACACAGAATAAATGTAAATGTTAGTCCAAACAAAAACAAAAAAAAAACGTTTATAACAAATAATTTAATTACAACATATTTTTAACGATTTTATTGGGTAATTTGAGATTAGATTTAAAAAGCAAAAGCAAAACAATTTTATTTTTAATTTTATTTTTAATCAAAACACGAATCAAAATAAATTATTTTTATTAACTTACTATTTTGTACATACATAGATAGTTAATTAAAAGTCAATTATTTGTAAATCGTGAGGTAAAAATATTGAAAAAAAAATTTAAACAAATCAAATTTGAAAGCTCAGCAAAAATCATAAGCTCGTTTTTATTTATCGATTTAATTATGCATTTACATAAATTCGTTTTTCCAGTTCCAATTGTAAATTGTATCTTTATAATAAAAATAATTATTTTTAACGCGTTTATTTTTTTTTGTGTTAATTTATTTATTATGTGGCAGGATAAACAAAGTTTTATTTTATTTATGTGTTTGTTATTTTAATTTTTATTGCTTTTAACACACTAAATATTTAATGTAGTTATGTATGTAGTATGGATGTCGCATTGGTATGGGTGATTTTTTGATTTCATGTAAATAATTAAGATTTTTGAATTTTAGTTTTAATAAAAGGGTTAGTTTTAATACATTAGTCACAGGTTTGCCTTAAAGTAAAGTTAATGATAAATTTCTGAATACATATTTAAAATTTTCGATATAATATTGAAATTTTAAATTCATACATAAATTTCCAAAATTCGGCTTCATAAATTCAATAAACCAGTTTTGAATTGTGGAAGGCCGAAAAAAATATTGTTCGATTCTTGTTTCATTTTGAGAGGTTTAGAATGTTTGATTTATACATGCTCATAATTCATCATTTCTACCAAATTTACAATTCTTGTAATTCGAATTTTTCGATTAATTTGTGGTCAAACTTAAAATATGTAAATTGAATTAGGGTTGATTGTAGAAATATTAAACTGTATGAAAATTTTGGAAACATCGATTAATTTACTTTGTATTTAATTGTGTATTAGCTTATCAGACTTGAGATTTTTACGAATTTATTATCAATATTTCCAGTCGAATTTCCTTTCCGGAAACATTTCTTTCTTTTGAAGCAAAATTTTTTGCCTAAAGGTAATTTCGTGTCTACGATAAGTTCCGGAAAAAATTATTTCGGCCAAATTTTACTAGAAATGGACGTGTAGGTAATAGAGCAATAGAGCAGGAAACGATTCAGGATGAATAAATTATCTAAATATTTTTTTGTAATTTAAAGAAAGCACATAAAATACACATAAGATTTCAGAGAATAGAATTTAGCAATAAAGAAACAAAAAATGTTGTCAAATTGAACAAAATATTAAAATAATAAATTTTATAGAAATATGTATATCATTAAGAAGCCTAGCTCTTCAAATTTTAGTTGTCTAAATTTTAATTAAAAATTTTCCAAACACTCTAACTAAACTGAAAATTATATTTTGTTTCCAAAATACATAAATTTGTTGACTGACTTCGAAATTTCTCAATAAAATGTTCACATACCTATTTAAGAATATTTTGGATATTTCAAGTATGGACAAATTGAACTGGCTTCGAACTTTTCCAATAAAATGTTCACTTATTTATTACAGAATTTTGGGTATTTCAAATACGGATAACGTTGAGCACCGACCATGGCCAGTTTCAGAAATAAAAACTGACTTCGAAATATTCCAATAAAATGTTCACTCCCTATTTCACAATTTGGATATTTGAAGTATGGATAAATTGGCCTGACTTTGAAATTTTCCAATAAAATATTCATGTTTTCATTATAGAAATTTGAAATTCTTGATATTTGAAGTATGGGAAATATTGGGCATCGACTATGATAAATTTGAGAAACTGACTTCGAAATTTCCCAATAAAATGTTTAATTATTTATTGCAGAATTATGGGTATTTCAAGTATGAATAACGCCGGGCACCGACTATGGTCAATCCGCACTTGGAAGATAACGTTGGACACCGGCTATGATCAATTTCAGAAATAAAAACTGACTTCGAAATATTCCAGTAAAATGTTCACTTCCTATTACACAATTTGGATATTTGAAGTATTAATAAATTGAACTGACTTTGAAATTTTCCAGTAAAATATTCTATTTTTAATTATAGAATTTTGATATTCTTGATATTTCAAGTACCTACGGGAAATATTGAGCATCGACTAACGTATGGGCAAGAAAATTTAGACAAATTTAAACCGTAAAAATTCAATATTACAAATTTAGGAAACTGTATTGCAATTCATTTTAAAAAGTTGGTGACATTTACACATTAATGTAAAAATTGGTTAACGTTGGCTCGTTGAGCCTTTCGCATGTTTAAAGGGACTCTCTCCATTGCCGACTTAAATATCGATGTAACGAGTTCCCTGAGAGTTGCTTTAATTTTAGTGATAAGGCTATTTACGTTTTTTGGTTGATATCCTATCCTTTGCTACACACTTTCCACTTAAGATTTGCCCAAAAATCCTCTATTGGACACAACTGAGGCACATTTGGTGAATTTAACTCTTTTGGTACAAAACAATACCCAATAGCCGCATTTCATATGCGCTTGCTTTGGTGTAATGGGCCGATGCTAAATCCGGCCAAACCTGCGTCTTTTTTTTTACATGGTGGTTTCTTACAAATTTTTCAACTTTTGGTAAACATTCGACCTTGTACCTTTCGCTGTTAATGGCTAGTCCTGCTTTGACAAATGCAGGTTCCCACAATCGTTTTGACTTATTTCCAACCACAGTAAAACTTTGTCTGGAAACTTCTCTTTGGGTATGAACTTCACCTTCTCGTCGATATTGGGCCAGATACTCGATATTCTAGCAATTTACACCTCTGCAAATATGGCGGATTGGCTAATCGAAAATTTGATTGCGTAAACTACTCGATTATTTTAGCAAAGTAAAATATATTTTTGTATTCAGCACAAACGTTAAAGTGCGTTAAAGTAGCCCATTTTCTGAAATTCAGAAACAAATTGGATTGCTAAATTATCGTGTATAACATTTCTAGCAAATTCGCAAAAAATAACTGCTTATCTGCTTATCTGAGTTTCAAGTATTTAGCCCATTATGTGTGCCATTGTCAAAGTTCGTTATCATTTAAAGTAAAATAGGTCTCGTCATCTTGAATCACAATCACATTAACTTTTGCTCGCAAAGAATTTTGTACAAGTTTTTTTAAACGCTGTTTCTGAATTTTTATTTGTTTTTCGGGCACTTTAGGAACAATTTTTCTTTTCCTTATCGTAATGTTCATTTCGTTTACGCATTTTTGAACAGTATTTGTGTGTCACTGGAGTTGAATTCCTAAAGAACTACACCCTGCGCCATTGAAATGTTCGATTTCGATTATTTACTATTTCATGCAATTCTCTTATAGATTTTACCTCATTCGCTATTTTTTTTGTGTTTTTTTATTTTTCAGCATATTTCATGCATTATTAGGTATTTAAAACCAAACTAAGGATGAAATATTCGTTCGGTTTCAATTAAGTAGTCAAAGAGTTAATTTTACAAAGTGTCGCTCTAAATTAAATGCTAACGAAAAAGCCAAAATTTTTCAAGCAAAGGCAAAAAGTACACACATTCACAAAATGCAAGAGTAATTTAGTGTAGCCAAACACCAATTAGAAAGTTTTTAAGGCACTATTCCGAAAATCAAACGATAATTTGGCTCTGATGCAAAGAGGAGAACTTCTGTTTCAATAAATCGAATTTCAGATATTTAGATCTTAAGCAAAGGTTTGCTACGGCTTTGGTGCTGAGAAGTTAGCTTCTAATAGCAACAACCAACACTATTTCAGTTCATACTATTAAAAGGAACTTGGTTGATATGCTTGTCGATCTGCGAGAAAATCATTACTGACAGCAAAAATGGCAGCTGCAAGCCTCAAATTCGCAATAGAATGAAAAAACTGAATGCCCAGGGACTAGCGTTGGTTCATATTCTCGGATAAATCCAAATTCAATATCTTTGGACCCGATGTAAGGACAAGGGTTCCGCGACGAAAAGGCAAACGGTATTTAACAGAATGTATTTCGCCGACAGTGAAAAATTCACCATATGTTATGGCCTGGAGAGCCATAACAGCCTTTGGAGTTTGATCACTATGCCTTCTGGATAGTTCAGAAAACGGAGGAAAATATAAAAAAATTATCGAAACCTGAATCGTGACTATTGAGGACCCGACTCAATACAGCGGTATTCCACTCTTCCAGGACGATTACTCTCCGTGGGTTATTGATGTTATTTGTGAAGTAAGAATGCTTAATTTTAATGTCTATTTTGTTTAGGTAGCCGAATTTAAAATAGCTTGGTGATTGAGTCGTTACCCTGGACAGGAAATAGTCCTGACCTCAATATTGTTGAAAATATTTGATCCTTCATGGGAAAGAAGATTACAAATTACAAGCTGAAAAGAGCCAAAGAACGGAAAAAACTTATAGAAAAAGTCTGGTTTGAAGAAATAACAATATATTATTTAATCAAACTTTAGAATTCAATGCTGATCGGATTTAAGGCCATCATAAAAGCCAAGGGCTGGGTTATTAATCATTGATTTTAAAAAGTTCAATTTCTCTCAAAATATTTTGGTTGAGATGAATTATTTTATTTCCGTTAATTCTTATTTTGAATAAAAATTACCATTGTCAACAAAAAACTATTTTTCAATTGAAAAAACTTTGTTAAAAACACTGTAAAGACCTACCAAATTGTTACGAGGTAGGGCGGAAATATTCCTTATCCGACGTTATGTAGGTCTAAAATGTCGAATTACCGTTCTTTTTATTTGAATATATTCGGAATAGTGTAAAATTGTTTTGATAATCCGAATCTATCATTTTTGCTATCTACTTTTGAAGCAAACGGTGGTATTTCCAAAATTTACTTTAAAAATTCAAACCGAACATTTCAATGGCGCAGGGTGTATATGATTTTGCCACTTGGCCAACTGTAATTCGCTTCAATGTCCTTCGTGCTTTGTTTAATGATAGCGACGACAACGAACTGCTTCTCGCATTTCTTTAAACTGAATTTTTATTCTTAGATGTTTTAATTAAATTATAAATTGTGGATCTTTTATAATTTAATTTTAAAAAGTATTTTACAACATCAGAAGTTGCTACATCTGGAATTTTTTCTAAAAAATTACACACGACTTTTCGCCGCTCAAATTCGTTTTGAGACATATTTTCGTGGCTAATGATTCGAATCGACTAATTTTTTCACAGTTTGTTATATACACAATATAAAACCAAATAACATTTTTGGAATCCCCTAAATAAAGAAAATGAGTTACGTTTTTACTATCGCATTTTGTCTAAATTTTCTTGCCCATACGTTATGGTCAATCTCTGAAATAAAAACTTACTTCAAAATTTATTATCCAATTTTGAATATTTCAAGTAAGTAGGTACTTTGTACTTATAATGTTGGGCATCGACAATGGTCAATTTCAAAAATTAAAACTGACTTTTGGGTATTTCAAGTACGGATTTAAAATTTGAAATAAATTTTATTCTTCAAATAACAAATTTATCAAAATTACAGATTTTAAAACTAAATAACAGTGTTTGGATTCAATTTAGAATTTGAAGTCTGTCATTTTTATTGCACAGTCATAGACAGACATTTATCTTCAAGATTTCTAAATTTCATTGAAATGGACCCTGATTGTCAGAGAATTTAAAACCAAATTATTACCATAGATCACTGACATGTGATAGCTGAGGATTTATTATTAATTGGTTTTACGTGTTCACTCCAATTTAAATCGAAAAAATGTTAATTGCAAGCTTTTAAATTAGTGCTTGCAATCTTTCAGTTTATAGTAGATATTATAGTTTGTTTCTAAAAGTGAAATTTGATTAATTTTATCATTGACTAAATTGTTTTTAAAAATTTAAGCATTTTTTCAGATTCACAGCCATTTCAAATTTTATCTAATAAATCAATTTAAAGTTTTAAGTTAGATTTAAATTTACGATAATTCTCAGTGACCGATTTTTAAATAAAATAATCGTTACCACCAAAGATCTCTGACATATAAAAGTTGAGGCGTTCGTGTTTCATCACGTCAACAAGTAGAACTTTGTCGATCTAAAGTTTTCAAAATTTTGTTTTGATTGCGTTGAATCATTTTGCTTTTTATTAAATTTAAATTTAAGATTTTGCACGGCCAATCCTCCTATATATTATGTATTTCACAATAAAGGTGATTTATTTTGCTTTATTTCAGATATCTGTTAAAGTTCTTGAATGAGAAATTGGTAAAACATATTCACGAAATAATTTTATTTTTTAAAGTAATAGCAAGAAGCTTGGTAGTCTTCAATATTCTGATTTTATTATATTATCCCCTTAACAAATTATAAGAAATTGCAATACTTATATTCGTACCGCTATAAAGTATAATTTAAACTAAAAGCATTATTAAATTTTATCTATTCGAAAATTTTATATATCGCGCGTTGAAAACTAGAATTTATAACGTTTTGACGTGATAACGTCTTACACCGCATGTTCAGAAAATTGATACGAAATTTTGCCCTTGGTCGCGTGGGCTATTACTCATCAACTATAAGCATTATAACTATTCATGTTATTTATGCCAAACAAGTGCTGATTCCTAAGGAAGCAGTAAGATTCAATTATCGGAATTTGCTAATCCTTAAAAGGTATGTCAAAATTCCAAAAGCCGGTTTTAATCTATCAATTGATATGGATAAATTTTTATTGTTTTTTAGAATAACAAAATGTTTACTGAATTGACGTATTACATTGTAAGGACCGTCATAAGGAGGACTAAGACCAGTTCAACCTTTCTTGACTCTCACAAAAACAAATTTGCAGTTCTTCAGATTTTTTGGAATGAAAAAATTGTTTTGCTTACAAAGTCGAGTATCGGTTAGACGTTCAATGAAGCTGTCTGAATTGCCACAATTGCTAAATCAGTACTCCAGTTCATGGTATTTCGTTTGGCCTTTACTGATGTCTTCAAATGACGATGAAACCGTTCGATCATTCCGTTGGCCTGATATGGCGAGTCCGAATGCTATGAGCTCCAATTAATTTAGTCAGCTCCACAAAAAGTTTCGATTCAAACTGACTTCCCTGGCCATTAGTAATATTGCAAGGAACTCCGAATCTTGACCCGTTCTGTTCAACGAAAGTTCTGGCTATTGTTAATGCTGTGACTCGGGCCAACGAGTATATCTATCAATGATAGTAAGAATATATGAATTGTTTCTCGATATTGGCAAAGCACATATAAAATCCATTTAAATCGACCAAATGTGGATCGTGGGTGCTTATGCACCTTATATCTCTGACATAGTAGGCACGATTTTGGCCATAAACCAACAGCCTTGTTAAAATTTGGCCAGAAATAACGAGATGATATTAATTTTCGAGAACCTCTGATTCCTGAGGTTCGTAAGGGCGATGGGTTCCATTGGAAATATCACAATACATTTCGATGTCGGGTAATTTAATTTTTTCCAGCTTATACAAAGAGTTTGTGTTATTATATTTAACAAAAGAGATTTCAATTGATCGTCTGATGTCTGAAAATCGGCTAATGTTTTAAAATCAACCAATTTACTATTCACGCGGCACATAATCGTGTTTCAATTATTCTGGATAAAGCATCCACGACAGAGTTTTATTTACCCGAACGTATTGTATATTAGAGGTAAATTATGGCTGATGTAATCCAAATGCCTTGCTCGTCTAGGAGAACGGCCAGTTTTTGATGATAAAGCATGTGTCAATGGTTTGTGGCACGGTAAAATTTCGACCCTCTAAGAAAAATCTGAAATGTTTCACAGCTTGATACACTGCCAACAACTCCCTGTCAAAAGCGGAATATTAAATTTCCGCTGGAGAAGCTTTTTGGAGTAAAATCCTAAAGGTTCCCATGCTTTATTATTTAATTGGTGAAGAACCGCACCTACAGCAATGTTCGAAGGATTAGTTGTCAAACTTACTATAGCGTCTTCAATTGGGTGAGCTAATAAAATAACATTGCATAGCGCAGTTTTCACTCTTTTAAACGCATCCTCGCAGTCCAAATTCCATGAGAAGTTTTTTTCATTCTTTGGTAGCCTTTGCTAGCGCTTTTAAAAATAAAAATTTTTGATTCCGATAAATCTTTGTATTTGTCTAATCAAATTGGGTGAAGGAAAATCTCTAATAGCCTCGATTCGCTGATCAGAAGGAAAACTTTCATTTGGTGTTATTTTATGACCGAGGAACTCAAGCGTTTGTGTACCAACTACGCATTTCGTGATGTTAATAATGACACTGTATTCAGATAACTGAAAATGCCGCCCCGGTGGCACAGCTGTTAGCATGCTTGCTTTAAGCTCCGGAGGTCCCGGGTTCGATTCCCGGCGGGTGATGAAAAAATCACGGCTGGTTAATGTAGGATCAATGAATTGATCACTCATTATCCGTTAAAAAAAAAAAAAAAAAATGATTACGAAACTTCAATATGAAGCGGCCAAATCCCTCTATGGGATGTAGCGCCAGCGAAAAAAAAAAAAAAAAATTCAGATAACTGGTAAATAATAAACGTAAATGCTGCTTATGTTGAATTTCATCTTTGTTTGCTTTAAATCATCTATTACCTTATTTATAAAACGTTGAAACGTTTAAAAGGGTATTATTATGGCTGTCTTAAAAACATCATCTGGGGCTACCGGTATAAGATGGTAAGCCCTTACGAGATCAAGAACGCCAGTCAGAGCTTTGTTTTTTTTTGCAACCATGTGCAATGGTGATGAGACCGATTAGCTAGAGGGCCTACAAATACCCAACTCAACCATGTGTCTAAATTCAATTAAAGCAGCTTTATGCTTGGTTGTAAATTTGGGAATTCTTTCAAAATTTCAGAAAACTTATTGTTTACTACAGAACTAAATGGAGTTGGTGTGGTATTATCGACTGTAAATGCTCTAACCGACAGAGTGGTCTCAGAGTCAATTAAACGTTTCTTTTCAATATCAACCAGCAATCTAAACTTGTTTAAAAAGTCTGCTCTAATTATAGGCTTAGTAACTTGAGCCATTACAAACGGATGCATGAAATTACGACGCAATCCTAAATTAACGTTAAATTATCTCGTACCATACGTATTAATGACCGAACCATTAGCTGCTGTTAAAACTAAATTGTCATCTCGAGGAGAACTATTACGAAAAGATTTTTAAACGGAATGATCGATAGATCGGCACCTGTATCCATGAGAAACGATAAGTTGTTATTAGTGTCTTGAATTATTAAGCGACTACTAAAATTAAATCGGCTGTCCGTCGCTGCGACAATCGATTGAATTATTTTGGGTTATTTGTCGATTGCAAATTTTGTCTCGAACTAGAATTTCTACAATAGCATCTCTGAGCACGATCACCAAATTTTCTATAGTACCAACACACAACATTATTTGGATCCCTACTTCGAGATCTATAACGTTTGCGATACGGGTCTGGTGACCGTGATCAAAATGGACATTAATGTTCCCGTGCAGTCATTTGTTATATCATCGATTCAATGTTAGCTAACTGCTTTTCAAAATCTGTTACGTGTGATGAGCCAGATGTTTGATTTTGTGTATTAAGGTTGGATTGGCCAACTTCAGAAATATTATTCTTATTGCAAAGTGACACTTCATATATTTTGTCAGCTAACGATAATAGTTCATTAATTGTAGAGAGAGAATTATTCATCTGACCAGAGCAATTCTGGTGTCAATTTGTGCGTAAAGAAACTGTGGTAGATAATTTATATTAAATTAAAATAATTAATCTCAACATCATAAATTTTAATTAAACTTAAACTATAAAATAATACTTTCATTTCATTAATAAATAAATGCATTTTAACAAAACCATACTTCGTACCATTTCTATCACCGGTTATAAACTGCACGCAAAACACCTACGGCCGTGTAGACGACACAGCCCACCCCGAATTTTTTTTCTGTACTTTACATCATTTTGCACCTTTACTATATCAAGCACTTGATGAGCTCATTAAAATAAGAAATATAATTCCAAGACAAAGAGTAAACCTTTAAAAGCGGAAACAATAAGCCGTAGTTTTATTAAGATCCACACCAAAGTACTATTTTGCTATAGTTATGCTCCACTGTTATAAATTTAATTTTATCGTTTCGTTTTATGCTCTTTAATTCTTATCTGGTAATTGTTTTTTCTTCTACAGTTGTTCTGTTTGTGCACGCTGTTATTATCTTTATCAATTTGGGGGTTGGTTTTTAAGTGGAAGAAAATTTATACAATTATAAAATTGTGAAATAAGGTTAAGTGAGTTAGATGAATATATTACATAAATGTTTTTAATTAATTATAAGCAGAAGTGCCAATTGGTGTTGGGTTTTAAATATATGTTTAATTAGATAATAGAAAGGGGTGTGGATACACTTAAAGAAAAGTGATCTGCTCTATTTACAAATACTGACATGTAAAGTTAAAAATGTTAGTTTGTCCCACTTTTTTGTTAAACAAGCGTAAGCATTGTGGATATTTCATAAGTAAAATTGACCATTGGCATGCTAATATTTAGATAAAGTTGCTTTTACAAGTTTATATTAAATCTATCACGAGATCAGAAAATTAAACTATTTCAGAAAAACTAACCAGTTGGGTGGCCAAATATTATTGGAGCATTTTATGTTCAAACTACACAGGATCATAAAACATCAGAAGCAACAGTGATCGCACTATTTCCCAATAATCGGTATATACATATTTCAAATTTTACTGCCTAATCTTAATAATATTTTAGGATTCGATATCCGAAACAAGTACTACGATTCTGAAACTTTACACAAGTGAGTTGACGATTTGAGTAATCCTTATTCTGAAACAAATTAATGTAAATTTGAATTATTTTTCTATTTAGAATAATAAACAGCATAATCAGTATATATCAATATTTATTTTGCAAATTTTTCGACAATACGATAAGTAGATTAAGAGCACATTTAAAATTACACCACAAATGTAAACCAAATGGCGCGTGTTTATGTAAATAGGAAAATTGTTTTCAAAATTTTTAAAATATCAATTCATTCAAGAGCCATTTGACTCATTAACACAACTCCCTTTTAAAGCAGAGGTCATTTATAATTTAGAGAATATAACTGGATTACCAAATTATGATTCTATAAATGTAACCGAATATTCTGAAACAACTCCCTTTAGCGGAAACAATACCCAATAAAATTTTAAGCCATCAAATAATAAACCAACTGTGTTTAATAAAAACGATTTCTGTATGTTTGATAATTCAGGATACTCGGATAATAACCTTTCTGGATTATTTAGCACGATTGCAAACCAATGTACAATAATAATCGATTATCCGGGGCACAAGATTCAAGCACATATTCAAACAACTGTACCTAATTCAAAATTCGCGAATCTCGATTTCTCAAGTAACTCATTTATTAAATTTTAATAGAAAAGACGTTACTAACATTCAGAAAGAAATTAAAAAAATTTTAATTAACCCATATAAATTTCATTTAGAAAAAATAATTGAAAACTTTACAGCTGAAGTAACATAGATGATCGGGTAACCGAAGTATATCAAAGGGGCACACATATTATAGATGAATGGAATTGTAAGGGAACATTGTTTCCTCTTGTTCCATTTTTTGAACTGGATGGTGTATTCGATTTTGCAACCAAATATATAAATAATATATTCCTATAAAATCAAAAATCATCAATATCCCATTTTGTTCAAGGAGACCTCTGGACAGAGAAACGTAGATTGTACCCTGATAAAATATTGATTCCATTTTTTCTATATATGGATGACTTCGAAATAAATAATTCATTAGGATCGCATGCAATGACTCATACCATTACTGGTATTTATTACAATTTTCCAGAGCTTAATTCAATGTCAAAATTAAAAGACATAGGTATTTACATATTGCTGCATTAATAAGAGCGTTATTTATTAAAAAATTTGCTAACGACATTTCGTTATTTACTATAATCACAAATTAAAAAGTAATCAGATGCGCAAACCCGAACAAATTTCTTCGATCGCACCAATTTTCGATTATAGTGAATTAGACTTCAGCTCATCTGTTATTAAAAAAAAATAAAGCTTAGTTAAAATGCAAACCAATAAAGATCGAGCGCCTCTACAAAATTTAATTCGAACTATAAAAATATTAAGTAGTACTAGACACACACATTCATACATATAAAAAGCAAAACCGCAAAAAACGTAAACAGAATGAAATGTTTTATTGGTGTGTATATACCGGTGTGTATTGGTGTGAAATATTTTATTGGTGTAGAAGCTATAGATCATGTTTAAATGTCAAATTTTCAACAACCGCAAGAGCACCGCATCTTTCGAAAAACTGCGATAACACAAACAACTTTCACATAATGCCACTAGGTGTCATTACAACAATTTATTATTTGTTGTAATCCTATTTTGAACTATCGGTAAATTACGAAATTGTCCTTTGCGTAAAAGTTTATTAAACGTATTTCTTACATGGTGAATGATATATTTGCCAATTAATTAAAAATGTGTGATTCTCAAGCCAACATTAGTGTAAAAATTAATACATTGATCATTAAATTGGAGAATAAAGGTAAAAGTTTATCGGAAATTTCAAAAATAACTAAACGACCAAAAAACCAAATCCCTTGAGAAGGTTACGGGTGTGCTCACAACCAAATGCTGAACAAATGTCAATTACGTCTAATAGAGAGTGAAATAAAACAAAGTCGAAAGCTTAGTGCTCCAACGATCGCTGCCAAAGTTTATCAACGCGAGAAAATAGAGATAAAACCCCAGACAATACGCAATATTTGGCATAAACTAGTGAATCGTGGATGTGCGGGCACGTAAGAAATGTATTTGTCGAAAAAAAAAATATTAAAAAGTGCTTGGAACATGCATTGGGATTAGAGGGTTGTTCCCGGGAATAAACCCGACTCCCGGGACTTCATCATAAATCCCGGGAATTTTTAATTTATAATCTTCTTTATTTTTTCTCAACATTGGGTGTTTTGCTGAATAATCTCTAAATATGTACATATTTCAAAATTTTGATTTAATAATTTTAAAATTTTTTTTTGATGAACTTTAATCTCAAAATTCACCTTTACCAAATGAAAAGCTCCTTACGATGATCGAAAAGTGTATGTATCAAAAGCGTAATAACTTATTTAGAATTCGGTTTCGTGTGTCTCTAAATAGGCGCTGAAGAAAGATCTCCAAACATATCAAAGCATTGTCATTGAGTTTTCTTTCATTGCATTTAGTGAAATATCTCGCTGGTTAACGGAATAGGTAAACTTTCGAGCCTTAGTTTACCTTTAAGTCCTTTTTGATTCCTCCTGAAAATACAATTCTTACATTTTTCATTTTTCTATGGATTGGCAAGTCAAAAGTTTACTGAATTGAGCGTTTGCTGAGTTGCTTGAAACTTTTAACGCCGTTGAGCACTGTCTTCCAATGATCATTTCTTTACTCTCAAGGAAAAGTGACTTATTTCAACTTTGCTAATTTTTAGGAGATTTGTTTAATATTCTTTTAATGATGGGATAAAAGTTACAAGAGATATCTCTTAATAATTGCATCTAGCTTGCACATTTTTTATTAAAGATTGACGCGTCGGAGTCGGGTAATATTTAAAGAAGTGAAATATACTTTAATTGAATAATAATAATAATTCTGTATTTATTAAACAATAACGGTCATATTATTCACTTGGTTTAAAAAATGTACACCAAAATGTTTAAACCAATTGGCCGATAAACCACGCTGATTTTAAACTGCACTCCGACGGCCGGTTTATGAACATTTTTGTTGGTTTAATCCATGTTTTCATATTATTCACAAATTAAATTTATTTTAATTGAAGGTAAGTTCATCGTTTGATTTCGTCATTTTCTTGCCCTTTTGCTGTTCATGGACACAATGAGTGAAAAGAAATCTATCACTTTATTCTGTCATAATTCAGAAATGGATGTATTACGTGAAATTGACGACATTTTGATGTCCTCCACGTCATCATCAGAGGGACAAGTGCGACACGCGGTACAACGTCCTTACCGCACCTATACAAGCGCTCCAAGGTCGACAACTATACGAAACAAGGACGCTTTTGGTTGTGATTATGGTTCGCAACAGCATAGATGGCGATCTGCGTCGGTATGGCATTCATTTTTTCGGTGTTTCAATTTATTAAATAAAAATGCATAAAAATGCACAGAAAATGTTCTTACTTTACATTACACGAATGACACAAAATTACTATGGAAAGTGAAATAACAAATGGCTGTTAAATGGTTGTCAAATCAAGGAAATCTCACATTTCGTGGCCGCTAAACTGGTTTACAAAATAAACCAATAGCGAAATAGATAAAAATAAACTAAACAGTTTTAAACCAGAAAAGCATAGTGAATAATGGATATGTTTTAAAATTTTCTGGTTTAAAATCGGGTGGTTTATTCTGGTTTATTTTTTGTGGTTTAAAAGCGTTCAAACCACGTAAAATTTAAAACAAAATTATGTGCTTAGTACATTTTATTGATTCCCGGCTCCTGGCAAATTGGGTTTTGTCGCTCCCGGCTCCCGGGATTTTAAAAACGGTTGGGTAAGCAACATTCTAATTGGGATAGGTGGGTGAGCCCGAAGAGTTCTGGGAAAATATTATTGCCTCGGACGAAAGTAAATTTAACGTTTTTGGTTCAAATGAGCGAATTATGGTGTGGCGGAAACCTAACACTGAACTTGAGTAAAGCATGGTGGCGGAAGTATAATGGTTTGGGAAACTTCTAGCTGAAGAGGTGAAGGACATTTGACCTTCACTGAAACCATAATGAGCCGATATTGTATAACAAGTGAAGAAAACGAGTAATTGCAATACGAAAGTGAAATTTGCAGCCTGAGCGATAGCGAGGGCTGCACTCACTTGAGTATTGCAATGACTCCTTTTCACACGAGTTATACACGCTATTTTTTCTACGATAGAAAAAAAAAATTATTCGCAACAAAAAATGAAATTGAAACGTTTGGATTTTCAGAAATCGTGTGGCAATATTAAGAAATTTGTGTAATGAATATTTCCACACGATTTTAGTAGACGACGCAAAGGCTCCTTTTCTTATATAATTTAAATTCAAAATGCTATTTATAATGGCTTGATAGATGGCGTTGTATGGCATTTTGTCGTTCAAAATACACGGATTTTGTCTGTCTTTTTATATTTGAATTTCCTCCGCACGATCTAATTTGTCCCCTTTCGGCTTTCTATGTAGAATTTCAACGTTGTTGTCAAAACTCGTGTCTGGTAATATTTTTTCCCGTGAGTTCTTTCTACAGAATCCAAGCATTAATTCCAGCTATGTCGAGGATATTAAAAAACTTGTAAAGGCCATCTACGAGATCCCGACTTAACAGTGTATTTTTTAGCCATTTGGTCCATTATCCACACCAAATTTGGTGCTGTTGTAGAATAAAATGGTTTCAGGAAGCTTTTTTCGGTTTTGTTCAATTTTTGGAGAATTATGCTTAGAGCTAAGTAGAAGTACTTTCTTAGTTGACTTAGCTTTGTATACCGTTAGTGTCCAATTATTAGATTTGTAAATTAAACTTGAAAATTTAGGCAATTTATCTTTTTTTGTTTGGCAATTTTCGGTAATTAGTTTTTATTTGAACGAATAGTTTCAACTAAAGTCGTATTATTTTCTAAAAGTTTTGAAGCCAGTGATTTGCTTGTGAAAAAATTTTCCGTTGTCACATTCCTACCGCAACCAGTAAATGGCTTAGAGAAGAAACTCTCCGAACTGAAATAATATGCTAGGAGTATTACAAGCAGAAAGAATATAACATTGAGTTTAGCCATTAAGTGTCAGTTAAAATTCGCAAATTTAACTAGTACAAGTCGATGAAACTAAATCAGTTGTATGTAAATGAATTTTTAGCACAAATATTTCAAAGTTATCATTTAAATTTAGAAAAACTCAAACTTTACTCGTCTATTATTTGTAAAGGAACTAACTTTAAACTTGGTTATTTTATTATTAAATCTAGCAGGTCACTAGTTGAATTCTACAAAATTCTGCAATTTATGTGAAGCATTATGCTTCATATAAACTTTTGCCCAAAGGTGAAAATTGTATAATTTTTCCACTTATATATTTTAGTAGCCCTCCTTTGACTACATCTATTTTATATTTACTTGCGAAACTAGCCCACACCAATAACTATCCTTTACATTTAAATTACCAATAGAAACAAATAACCTGAATATAATTTAACAAATCCCGAAAGTCAAATACATATTTTAAAATATTGGTCATTGTGATGCTGCGACACAGGAGTTAAACTCATCTAATTTTATAATATTGGAAAATGTTGTACTTGGCTAGAACAATGCAAATATCGATAATGCATCAAATGTACCAGGAAATATTTTGCAAAATGGTCAGCCACTGGATGAAGAGCCATTCCACATGAATAATAATACACCAACAGACATCGAACATTTCCGACCATCAGTTTCATGAAGAAACAGATAAATGTAATAGTTTAGAAAATCAGCAAAATGAATTTACAGATTTATTGGAGTCATAGGGGATGGGATGTTTACGCACAACATTTGAAAGTAAGTACACTTTTATTAATAAATATGTATGTTGTAGTGTTGGAAAAATCGCAAGCGAGTTCTAAAAATCGCGTAAACTTAATTATATAAAATAATGACTCATCACTTGTTCATATATTTGAAGAATGGCCGCTTTACTAATATTCGTTTGGACCAGATTTGGTATGATTAAAATGTGTGGTAGTTTATTTAAATTTTAATTGATATATTCTTACAGATAAATATTGACTATTTAACAATGTTCCCAAATCATCAAATAATTTATTCAAAATGGAAGGTTTTTTCAAAAAAAAAAAAAAATCCATCAATAATCTTAACCAATGTAAAGCAGCAAGAATATATGAGATCGTTTGTGGAAATGTCTATAGAAAATTGAAAACACATAAGCACACACGCAATAAATACACACCCGAACATACATGTACGCACACTCTAATACATATTTGAAAAACCGGGATTCATTCATTACAGCATTTCAAACAGAATATGACACTCGGCTTATGCCCGTAAAATATGACATAATGATCGACAAAAATCCCAAATGAAATTAATTTTTTGTTTTAATTCTGTTATTAGATTCATAAAATATGGAAATTTTAAGAGCACTTAGCGCACTTATTAAACCATCAGTGGGATGCAAAAGTAAGATGGTAACAAGAAGATGAAAAAGTTTTCAATGAAGGACAACCGAGACATACTTTCTGATATACCGACCCTGAAACAATAGCTGAGATGCGCATATAGAAATCGACAAACTTCAAAAATGTTGTCAAAACGAATGTAGCAAATTACCGCCATTAATCATATCATGTATTTAGGTAATAAGTTGATAAAATTGCGATTTTGGATTTGTAATTTCTACCAAATCTGTTCAAAATCTACATATAGTATATCTGTTAGCAGGAAAATCCCAATTTTGTTTCTATCGAATTTCATACCCCATGGCCATTTTCATCGCCATATTCCAGAATTTTTCTAAATAATATTTTAGAGTCCCGATTTTATGGTTTTATCATAATCTGTTTAAAAACAGCCAAGTTCCTTCCTAATTTGCCCTATTCCAGAACTTCATCTATGTCATCGTGCATGCTCAATTTCATCATCAGTTAAGAAATAGCAAAATTCCTGCCTAATTGGACTGAATTTGACTAGAAAGGTTGTATTTGGATAATCTTCTATAGGAAATATTCTAATTGCTTGCATTCGGATCTAAAGAATAAACTGAAATAAGACATTGGCCAACCCTCAATTAGTCGCTTAAACCGAAATTTTACAGGATATATTATAAAATAAAAATCGAAAACCGGAATCCCGTTTGAGAAATCCTACTATTGTACATAAGTCCGATCTTTTATTGTTGAAAATTTGTGTAAATGACTTTAGAACATTATTTCGTTCAATTTGTTTAAACCCCTTAACACAATCGTACCACCAATAAAATATTATAATCTTATTTATGATACCAACTGGTATGTATAACAAATCCTTTCTAAAATATTACAATCAATAAGAAAATAAATCCAACCAATTTCCACCCTTAAACATTTTATCTCGCAAAAGAAAGCTTAGAAGTGAAGAAACAAAAAGTTTGATTTTAATCTTCTTATCTCGCTTTGTATGTGTATCAATTTACACGTACAAGGTATATACTCGCATAAAGTGCTATACATAATTTAGTACCTTTTTGGTGTCATGGATCAAATTAAAAGTCAGAATATGTATAGTTGTTTAAAAGTACAAAACAGATGTAATAATATATGAGGATATTATGTATGCGGGTACATTACAGAACGCGCACCCTTTATATCAAAATATAAGTTTTTCAATGTTTTTCTTCGAATTTGAAACAAAAAAAAAAAGTTTGTAAAATATAAAAATCACCCAAAATAGATAACTAACTAAGTTTATTTATATATTATTCAAGTAAAAACTTTTTTTATGACTGTGGTGTATGCTTCGTGTGCGCACTTAGTACTACATAAAATTCATATTATTTATTAACCATCCGTTTTGCACTTATATCATTCGGCTGAATAGCGTGGATAAATTATGGTATTTCAGGATAAGTATATCAATATACCGAGAGTAATTAATCTTTACATATATAGTGCCTGTGTAGAGTAAATTCCAATTCATCTTAAAACATTTCTATATAAATAAGAAGAAATTGAACATAAATATTTTTTACCATCCAACAATAAAACTATAAAACCAAAGATAAATTACAAAGCTAACTAACCGAACATGTACGTACTTAAGTAGTAACATAAAATAAAAAAATAAATTAGTTTTAGTTTGTAGAATTTTGTTGCTTTATTTGAAATTAGAAACTACCGTGTATGCATGTTTGGTTTGAAAGGTTAATGATCAGAAGAACGTGATAAGTATTTCTAAAGTTTTTTGGATTTCCAAATCGTTGTTCTTTTTTTTATACTACTTCAATTCGACTTACAAGTGTAATGAAACAGAAAAGTAATGAAACAGAAAAGTAAGTCAAACGGCGACCACTCTTTACATTGTAAATGTAATGTATACAGTATCCCTATATGAAACAGTTTACAAGCACGAGAAGTATTTTTTAAAGTTTTGGAAAGTTTCAAGGAATTTTGAGAAACCTTGACATATATTGGGGTATGCCACTATCTGTCTATTAGTGTGTCGACTTGTGGCAGTTTTTGTTGAGCTATCCACTTTTGAAAATTAGAACATCATATTTCTTGGAAAGGAGAGCTTTAGTTAGGTTAAGCAATTCTAGCGACTTCTAGCTTAACTTGGTAAATGAGCTCTAAATAAAACTCAAATCTGTTTGACTGTGTTCTTAAAACTTAAATTGATTTATCCACACTTTTAAATTAGAATTCCTTTATTTTAAGCTTCACTTATGATAGCATAATATCATTCGATCGATGTACTTTGTGGTGGTAACACACAATTTTCAATTGTTTCAAAATTTTAAATTTCAAAAAAAAAAAATTGATCAGTCTTCAGCTCAACCTCCAAAAAAAATATTTGTATATAGTTTGGCTTAAATTGGTCAAGGCATGTAGATTCGTTTAAACATCTTTCACATATACAGGTTTTACAATGGCCAATTAGGATAAAACTTATCTATTTCATAACGGATTTTAGTGAAATTTGAAATCCGCCATAGAAATGGGATCGTAAAATGCATTTTGGATAAACTTAATATGGCCAATGGGATGGAATTTGCCTATTTCCCAACCGATTAATTTGAAATTTGGCATGTTCGTTGGAAATGGAATTCTAAAATGGTTTTTGGATGAAGTTCTGGAATATGGCCAATTATGATTGAACTTGTCCATTTCTCATCCGATTATGATGAAATTCGACGTGTGTATTGGAACAGGATTCTAAAATGATTTTTGGATGTAATTCTGGAATATGGCCAATTAGGAAAGAACTTGGCTATTCCTTAATCGATTATGATGAAATTCAAGATTTGCCATGGAAAGGTGATTCTAAAATGATACTGCTAATTCCGAGACTCTACACTACCGTTAGTAGTTAAAATTCTTCAGCGCATGTCCGCCACACACTTCATTGTTTTAAGCATGGCCAAACTTACAGCTCTGACAGTAAATACTCAGGCAACATAATCCCACGGTTAAAATGAAGGATTGGCGAGAACAGTTTCTAGGCGAACTTAAATATTATTTCGAAGATAATCTCGATAGTTAAGCAATTGAAATAGACGTTTACGCTGCCTCAAAGAAACTTCTTCAACAACCTCATCCAAAAATAATGTTTGTGTCACAATTCCTTCTATTAGTTGAAACGGGAAAATTCATCATAATCGGTTAAAAATAGCTAACGTGTATCCTAATTGCTCATATTCCAGAATTTAATCTTAAAATAATTTAAAAATTCAGTTTCCAACCGAATTTGTCGAATTTCCTCCAAATCAGTTAAGAAAAAGGGAAGTTCCATCATAATTGGCCACATTCCAGAACTTTATCCGAAAATTATTTCAGAATCCTATTTTCATCGTGGATGTCATATTTTACTAAAACCGATTAAGAAGAAGTCATATTCCACTTCTACTAGCTATATATCAGAACTTCTTCCAAAAATCATTTTAGGATCCCATTCCCAACGCACATGCGAAATTTCATCATAGTTTGTTAAGAAATAGGCAAGTTCCTTGATATTTTGCTATATTCCAGAACTTTATCGAAAAATCATTTTCGAATCCCATGTCCAACGCACATATCGAATTTCTTCATAATCGGTTGACAAATAGGCTAATTCCATCATGCTTGCCGGTGTGCCAGAATTTCATCCAAAAAACATATTAGAATCCCAATCCCAAGCAACAATTTTGCTCGAGATATGCTTTAAGAGCTCTCTTAGAGCTAGTTTATAAAGCTGTAAACTCTAATTTTGCTTTAGAAGCGCTCTTAGAACTTTTATGAGCTTAATTAAAGCAAAAATAGCGCTCTTAGGGCTGCACTTTTGCTCGATAAGTTTGGTTTTCATCGCCTTTATAACGTATCTACGCTCTACAATGGTGTTCGCAAGTAGTTGGCTATTGGCGTGCCAATAAAAGAATTTCTTTATACAGGGTGTTCGGCACATGGACCGACACAATTTTTTGAGAATTGGTTGGGTCATTAGCTAGTTTTCACCGATACGACCCTACGTCCTAAGTAACACGGTAACTGAGATATGAATTTTTTCGTTTTTTATTTAAATTACCTGAAATTTCGCCTTTAAATCGTCATATTTTTTTTGTTTGTGATTGTAATAGCACGAAATAACTGTTATTGTATTCTGCAATGTATTTTTAGTCTAAATAAATCACTATTTGGTACAAATGGCTTCAAGAAAATAAATTATATGAGCTTCGAAAGTCTTGAAAATGTGTAAATGTATGAAAAATTTCTACTTCTAAATTCAATATAAAAAAAAATAAACATTATTTTGAACATAGGTTTGTTTTAAAAAGTTGTCTAGTTTATACTCTTTCCAGCGGTATGCTACTTGTTGGAGAAATTATTTATAGTATGGTCAACAAAAGAGATAGAAGTTGTCAGAGTCATGAAAATTCTTTTTATCTTTATTATGTTTTTATTAAATATGAGTTATAATATTTGTTCGAATTGTTCTCCTCTACTCCGTATGCATGCACGACACATTTTCCTTATTTCAAATGTTTTTGTGCGAAGTCGCATTTCTCTTTTCATTATTTCAAATGCAGCTATAATTCGCTCCATTCAAATTTCTCGTGAGGGCACCTCTGTTGCATAAACCAATTCCTTTGCACGTCCCCAGACGTAAAAATCGAGGGGTGTCCAAAGAAATTCCAAAAATTCGCAGAAAAAGCCCAAAAAATTCCCAGAAAATGCCTAAAAATTTCCAAAAATTCCCAGAAAATGCCCAAGAATTTCCAAAAATTCCCAGAAAACGCCCAAGAATTTCCAAAAATTCTCAGAAAATGCCTAAGAATTTCCAAAAATTCTCAGAAAATGCCTAGGAATTTCCAAAAATTTCCAGAAAATGCCCAAGAATTTCCAAAAATTCCCAGAAAATGCCCAAGAAATTCCAAAAATTCACAGAAAATGGCCCTGAACTGCCAAAAATTTCCAGAAAATGGCCTTGAATTTCCAAAAATTCCCAGAAAATGGCCTTGAATTTCCAAAAATTCCCAGAAAATGGCCTAGAATTTCCAAAAATTCCCAGAAAATGGCCTTGAATTTCCAAAATGTTCCAGAAAATGGCCTTGAATTTCCAAAAATTCCCAGAAAATGGCCAAGAATTTCCAAAAATTCTCAGAAAATGCCAAATAATTTCCAAAAATTCTCAGAAAATGCCTAAGAATTTCCAAAAATTCCCAGAAAATGCACAAGAATTTCCAAAAATTCCCAGAAAATGCCCAAGAGATTCCAAAAATTCCCAGAAAATGCTCAATACTTTCCAAAAATTCACAGAAAATGGCCTTGAATTTCCAAAATGTTCCAGAAAATGGCCTTGAATTTCCAAAAATTCCCAGAAAATGGACTAGAATTTCCAAAAATTCCCAGAAAATGGCCTTGAATTTCCAAAAATTCCCAGAAAATGCCCAAGAATTTTCAAAAATTCTCAGAAAATGCCAAATAATTTCCAAAAATTCTCAGAATATGCCCAAGAATTTCCAAAAATTCCCAGAAAATGCACAAGAATTTCCAAAAATTCCCAGAAAATGCCCAAGAGATTCCAAAAATTCACAGAAAATGCCCAAGACTTTCCAAAAATTCCCAGAAAATGGCCTTGAATTTCCAAAAATTGCCAGAAAATGGCCTTGAACTTCCAAAAATTCCCAGAAAATGGCCCTGAGCTTCCAAAAATTCCCAGAAAATGGCCATGAACTTCCAAAAATTTCCAGAAAGTGGCCCTGAACTTCCAAAAATTCCCAGAAAATAGCTCTGAATTTCCAAAAATTCCCAGAAAATGGCCTTGAACTTCCAAAAATTCCCAGAAAATGGCCTTGAATTTCCAAAAATTTCAAGAAAATGGCCTTGAACTTACAAAATTCCCAGAAAATGGCCCTGATCTTCCAAAAATTCTCGAATTTCCAAAATTCCCAGAAAATGCCCAAGAATTTTCAAAAATTCCCAGAAAATGCCCAAGAGATTCTAAAAATTCACAGAAAATGCCAAGACTTTCCAAAAATTCCCAGAAAATGGCCTTGAACTTCCAAAAATTCCCAGAAAATGGTCTTGAATTTCCAAAAATTCCAAGAAAATGGCCCTGATCTTCCAAAAATTCCCAGAAAATGGCCTTGAATTTCCAAAAATTCCCAGAAAATGGCTCTGAACTTCCAAAAATTCCCAGAAAATGGCTTTGAATTTCCAAAAATTCCCAGAAAATGGCTTTGAATTTCCAAAAATTCCCAGAAAATGGCCCTGAATTTCTCCATTTTCTGGGAATTTTTGGAAATTCAAGGCCATTTTCTGGGAATTTTTGGAAATTCGAAGCCATTTTCTGGGAATTTTTGGAAGTTCAGGGCCATTTTCTTGGAATTTTTGGAAATTCAAGACCATTTTCTGGGAATTTTTGGAAGTTCAAGGCCATTTTCTGGGAATTTTCGAAATTCAAGACCATTTTCTGGGAATTTTTGGAAATTCAAGGCCATTTTCTGGGAATTTTTGTAAGTTCAAGGCCATTTTCTGGGAATTTTTGGAAGTTCAAGGCCATTTTCTGGAAATTTTTGGAAGTTCAAGGCCATTTTCTGGGACAGTTTGGAAATTCAAGGCCATTTTCTGGAAATTTTTGGAAGTTCAAGGCCATTTTCTGGGAATTTTTGGAAATTCAAGGCCATTTTCTGGGAATTTTTGGAAATTCAGGGCTATTTACTGGGAAATTTTGGAAGTTCAGGGCCATTTTCTGGGAATTTTTTGCGCATTTTCTGGGAATTTTTGGAATTTCTTGGGCTTTTTCTGGGAATTTTTGGGCAAAGTTCTGGGAAAGTTCAAGGCCATTTTCTGGAAATTTTTGGAAAATCTTGGGCATTTTCTGGGAATTTTTGGAAATTCTTGGGCATTTTCTTGGAATTTTTGGAAATTCTTGGGCATTTTCTGGAAATTTTTGGAAATTCTTGGGTATTTTCTGGAAAGTTTTGGAAATTCTTGGTCATTTTCTGGGAATTTTTGGAAATTCTTGGGCATTTTCTTGGAATTTTTAAATTTTTTGGACGTTTTCTGGGAATTTTAGAAATTCTTGGGTATTTTCTGGGAATTTTGGAAATTCTTGGGCATTTTCTGGGGATTTTTTGGGCATTTTTTGGGAATTTTTGGAAATTCTTGGGCATTTTCTTTGAATTTTTGGATTTTTTTGGTAATTTTTGGTATTTTAAGAAATTTTTAATTAACAAAAAATAACCAAAAAATACAAAATAGTACTACCCAGAATTTTCTGGAAATTTTTGGAATTTCTTGGCCATTTTCTGGGAATTTTTGGAATTTCTTGGGAACTTTTGAGAGTTTTTGGCTTTTTCTGGGAATTTTTGGAATTTTTGGGGAATATTTTGAGAATATTTGGGATTTTTTTGGGAATTTTTGGAATTTCTTAGGAATTTTTTGGGAATTTTTGGAATTTTTTGTGAATTTTTGGAATTTCTTTGGAATTTTCTGCGAATTTTTGGAAATTCTTGGGCTTTTTCTGGGAATTTTTTGGGAATTTTCAGGAATTTTTGGGAATTTTCTGGGAATTAGGATTCATTTATTTATTTATTTATTTACCAACTTTATACTTATATACAATCTGGTTACAATTTCAGTAATACAATAATACAGGGTGTTCGGCACATGGACCGACACAATTTTTGGGGGAATTGGTTGGGTCATTAGCTATTTTTCACCCATACGACCCTACGTCCCTGACACCGCTCGATTTTTGCAAAGGAATTGGTTTATGCAACAGAGGTGCCCTCACGAGAAATTTTAATGGAGCGAATTACAGCTGCATTTGAAATAATGAAAAGAGAAATGCGACTTCGCACAATAACATTTGAAATAAGGAAAATGTGTCGTGCATGCATACGGAGTAGAGGAGAACAATTCGAACAAATATTATAACTCATATTTAATAAAAACATAATAAAGATAAAAAGAATTTTCATGACTCTGACAACTTCTATCTCTTTTGTTGACCATACTATAAATAATTTCTCCAACAAGTAGCATACCGTTGGAAAGAGTATAAACTAGACAACTTTTTAAAACAAACCTATGTTCAAAATAATGTTTATTTTTTTTTATATTGAATTTAGAAGTAGAAATTTTTCATACATTTACACATTTTCAAGACTTTCGAAGCTCATATAATTTATTTTCTTGAAGCCATTTGTACCAAATAGTGATTTATTTAGACTAAAAATACATTTCAGAATACAATAAAAGTTATTTCGTGCTATTACAATCACAAACAAAAAAAATATGACGATTTAAAGGCGAAATTTCAGGTAATTTAAATAAAAAACGAAAAAAATTCATATCTCAGTTACCGTGTCACTTAGGACGTAGGGTCGTATGGGTGAAAACTAGCTAATGACCCAACCAATTCCCCAAAAAATTGTGTCGGTCCATGTGCCGAACACCCTGTATAATTGTTTTTTTTGCGTGCAAAACTAACTTCGTAAAATAATTTTTTATTTAAGGGAAATATTAAGATTAGTTAGAATCGGGCTCATATTCGCCAAATTTTTATAGGAAGACGGCAAATAAAATAACATAATATGAATTTTATTTTCTCGGAATTGGGCCCAACATCTTAACCCAAAATAATTGTTTTCGCCGTTCTAATATTCATCTTTGAAAATACAAACTCACAATGATATTTTGCAGGAAAATCTCTTACTTCAGCTATTGTCAGCCGGCACGCTAAAATGTTGTTATACGATGATCTGGCTGCGTCAACTAAATGGTTAAGTAGGTTTCAGTTAAGAAAGTATAAAGATTCTGAATTTTGAGTCTTCATACGAATTTACAGTTCTAAATCGCTTCGCATAACTTAACCTCTCTGTTAATCGCATTTTTGTGGTATTTTGCTTAGAGCTATTGGTTCATCGCTTATTCAATAAATGGAAATATAAATTTAAATGAACAAACTTCTTCCATTTTAGAACAGTGACGACTAGAATGACCACCAGACCAGCTAATCTTTTGGACATGTACTGATTTTTCAATCTTCTGCGGGCGTCCGGAAAAATATATTCCATTATCCTGAAGGCTCAGAGGAGGAACCAAAAAAATAATTTCACTTTTTTCCATCCTCAAACGTCCTACCTAGTACCATTTTGAGCTAGGGACCTAGTAAGCTGGTTCTTGTAAAAAAAAACAATTTTTTGATTAATGATGCCATTAATCACTGAGGCATCAAATTTTAGAAAAATTAATTGGCAAACAATGCCTTATTAACATCGCTCAGAAATTAGAACCGCCGAGCATACAAAAACTGTCTAACCTTTTTGATAGCCAGCAATAAACTAAGCATCGAATTCAAAAATTTCACGATTTTTTTTTATCAAATCGTATATTTGATCACCTAGTAAATTATTTCGAGCTTTCCGTACTTGTTGAAAATATTTGAAATTTATTCCAAAGGAGGTTATAATTATGACCAAATTAATTTCATTGATTCTTATTTTCCAACATTGCGATATTTGGGCTTTAACATATTGTTAGAATAACAACAATAAATTAATAATTCCGTAAAATTGTAAGAGATTTTAATCCAGTTTCGAACTGATGTGGCTTTATGATTATGATAAAATCAATCTTTTCATCAGGCCGCTGCGACTGGATTGATTGTAGCACAATTTTCATTCTATATATACAGAATGAACTGTGCAGGTTGTATTAGCGAATTTTACTAATACAGCCAAATTCTCTTAGAATTTTTGTTTCGTCACATTCACACAGCACTATTCCTGTGTAAGCAAATTTAATAATTTTCTTTTTCTACTGTAACTGGTGATTACACGCAATAAATAATTAATTCAAGTTAAAGTAGGCAAAGAAAATTATTAACTACAATAAAGGCCGATTTCAAAGTTTTTTTTGCATGCCGGACTAATTTTTAAACGTGCTTCGTATTTGAGATGTATGGCAGGTACCCCACCTTCTTGACGTACAGTCTCCAAAACCTTGACCATAGAAACAGATTGGCGAAAAAAAAAATCCAAATCGGACAAGCCATTCTCGAGATACCACGGGTACAGACATCTAGACATCCAGACCTCCAGACAGACGGACGGACATTTTTTTTTTGTTTTGATTTTTCAGACTCAGGGACTTTCAAAACGTTGAGAAAAGTGGTTTTGAACCAACCAAATTTTTCGTTATTTTGAACAGGATTTCAATACTTTGGCCTTTTTAGACCGCAGTAAAACTCAATCGAAATCAAAGGGTTATGTCGTCGATAACTCAATAAGCACAGCAGTTAATCTTAAATTTATATTTTTATAGATGTTGACTCCTGTCATAGTTTTACTAAAAAACACCAACAATCACATAAAACGGAATATTATGAAGAAAGCTAAAAAGATTAAAAAATTAACAGCTGACCAATTTGGATTTAATAACATTAACAAGGTTTTTATGAATGAATGTTTGACCAACGAAAGCAGACAGCTTTATATACAGGCGAAGAAGGTGAAATTAAGGAAAAATTATAATTAATTATAGATAAAAGTGGGAAGAGCAATTGTGATAAATTCTGAAATCGATTTAGAAAAATTAGGAAAGTAGGAGACAAGAAAAGTTAAAAAAAAGTTAACGCGTTAGCGAGTGTTTCAATTTAGAGCATTCCAAAATAACAAAATTAAATCTCAACATGCCGCGTCTCTTAAAAGGTTATGCTTTCAACAACAGTAATTCCATGAATCTTACAAACAAAAAAAAACTATCTTTAATTTTACAAAAATTCATTTTTTAACTGGAAGCATACAAATGTTTGAAATGGGACGCTTATAAATTCCATTTTTGGTGCGCACTTCAACAACTCGAATTTTATTGTCCTTTCCTGGAAAAAGTGACGTAATTCTTCCAAACAACCATCTGATGGATGGTATATTTTCATCAACAAGAGTCACAATATCATTAGTTTTAATGTTCAGAACTTCCTGATTTCATTTATTTCTTACTTGAAGTGTGTGTAAATATTCGACTGAATAACGATTCCAAAAGGAATCCACCATTTTTGATACTCTTTGCCATTTTGAAAGTTAATTGTCGGGTATGTCATTTAATGTTGGTTCATAAAGGTTTGTGTTCGGGCCACCTGTTAAGAAATGGTTTGGAGTTAAAGGTTCTGGGTCATTGGAGTTGTCTGATAACCATATCAATGCTAGAGTGTTAAGTAGTCCCTCAATTTGAATTGTGAGTGACTAAACGATTTCATTGTAGCTTCCCAAAGTCCTCCAAAATTCGGGGCACCGGGTGAATAAAATGCCATGTTATTTGTTCATTTGCACAAAAAGAAATAATTTTATTTTGTTCGTTCTGCGAAAAAAAAATTCACTTTGCAACCTTTTAAATTCCTTGTTCGCACCATTAAAATTCGTTGCATTGTCGGACCATATGCTATCAACTTTTCCACGACGAGCAAGAAATCTTTTGAGGCAGGCTATAAATGATTCACCAGTCAAATTATCTACCACTTCAAAATATGTAGCCTTAATAGACATGCATACAAAAGAGGCAACGTACACCTTATATGGCACCTTTTTCCGTTGAAATCGGTTCCGAATTAAAATAGGGCCACAGAAATATACGCCTGTATGGATGAATTGTTTGGTTTGCGCAACTCGTTGTTCAACCAAATCACTCATTATTTGCTTGAGAATAGCTGGATTTGTTCATGCACAAGTCACGCAATTTCGCACAGATTGCTTTGCTTTATTCTTACCGTGGATGGACCAAAATCTCCGCCGAACCACAACGATAGAGGAAGTTGGGGGCCTGCATGACACTGTTTTTTATGTAACAGCATTTAGTGTTTTGAGTCATAATCTATGTTTGTATTTTTTAATCTCCCTCCGACTCTGAATAGTCCATTTCTGTCTAAGAATGGATTAAGGGATTTGTGATTACTGTTCTTTGGCAAATCTTTAATTGAAATTCACTTTGTTGTACATTTTTTGTCAAGGATTTGAACGCATCATCCAATGCACGGTTAATTCAGAATTTCCCAGTGTTCTCTTTCAACATTTATTTACAAAACTTATACAATATGTCTACACACGAATTAATTTATTAAAAGAGCTGTATCGTTCAAAAATTTTATCATTTGAAAGATTTGCACTACCACCGTTATTTGTAGTTAAACCTGTAACAAAGTCAGATTTTGTTGATTTAAGTTCGAGAACCGTTGAGCCATCTTTGATGTTAAAGATAGGAGTTTCAACGTTAAATATCTGTAGCATACAAAACGTTTGGACCAGACCACCACATTGTTATATCTTTTAGGGATATCCGCAGGATTCAATTGTGATGGTATATGGCGCCACGTAAAATTGATAGTGTGTTGCTGTATATCACTAATTCGATTGGCTACAAAAGTCTTCAGTTTGTGCGGCGGTGTAGCTATCCAATACAACGTTATCGATGCATCGGTCCATAGTACAACATTTTCAAACCTCATGTGTAGTGATCCAATTGTTGACGTGACCAGTTTTGATAAAAGTAAAACTGCACACAACTCTAAATGCGGCAGTGTAATAGTTTTTAAGGGAGCAACCCGAGATTTGGCACAGAGCAAATTGACAGTAACATTGTTGTGAATGTCAATTGTTTTGACATACACACAAGCCCCATATGCTTTCTTGGATGCGTCCGCAAACCCATGAAGTTCTGTTAATCTTATTACTGAGTCCTTCGCTATAACACATCTGGGTAATTGGATTTCAGACATTGCAGGTAAGTTATTACGAAAGGAGACATATAAATGCTCAATTTCATTAGGGATAATTTCGCCCCAATGAAGTTTATTCTGCCGTAAAGCTTGTATTAATAATTTAGCTGTTATTATCACGGGAGACAGTAAACCTAACTGATCGAACCAGTTTTGCTATTTCCGATAGCACCTTCCGCTTTATTATTTTAGTATTTTCGTCTAACTTCGGTATTTGAAACACGAATATATCTTCTTTAGGTTGCCAAAATAGGCCGAGTGCTTTAATGCACTCACCATGATTAAATTAATTAATTTTCAGTGTTTTGCAATTATGTTCTGGAATTTTTTCCAGGATACGTTTGTCGTTTGTACACCACTTATATAGTTCGAAACATCCACTATTCGTTAAATAGCAGACTTGCGATTGAAGTTTAAATGCTTCCTGCAAAGTGTTTGCACCTGTTACAATGTCGTCAAAGTAAGTTTCATTTAAAATTGCTTGCGACGCAATAGGGAATGTTATCCTTTCATCAAGAGCCAGTTGTTTCATACATCGAGTAGCCAGAAACGGAGCCGTTACTGTTCCATATGTGACCGGTTTCAATTTAAATGTCTTCAGGGTATCTTGGAGTTTCTCGCGCCACAAAATACGCTAAAGACCGGTTTGGCTAGAGTCAACATAAATTTGTCTGTACATTTTTTGTATAGCTGATGTCATTGCGTAAATCTGATTGAACAGCTGGTCCAACCATCATCATATCGTTCAATGACTCGCCATTCGAGCTCTTTGCTGAAGCATCGAACACCACTCTTATTTTAGTGGAAGAACTATTAGGACGAAATATTGCATGATGGGGAATATAGTAACTTATGTTATCGTTTTGCTCAGAATCATTAACTTCAGTCATGTGCGCAAATGCTAAGTATTCATTCATAAAAGTGACATATTGTCATATCGTCAATTTACGTTCTAAATATGAAAACCTCCTTGAAGGTATTTATTTTGAATCGTCCAGAACTATACAACGGCAGAAATACGAGGTATCTTCCATTGGGACCTCTATAATACGTTTCTTCGAAATGTTTCTCACACATTTCTTCTTCAGGTGATAAAAACCGTTTTGAAGGAATATTTTCCATTCCCCAAAACTTTGTAAGTAAAGGAGAGATTGTGAACATGAAGTATGTGAACAGTAGGTTTGTTTAGAATTAGTTTCATGTTTGCCAAAAATTATCCAACCAAAATAACTTTCCTGAAGGATAGGCACATTTGGATTTAGAGGAATTTGATTTGGAGGTAAAATATTTGGGAATATTTCAGCGCCAAGCAGAATATTGATCGAACGCGACACGTTAAAATCGGGATCTGCTAAATGAATGTTATCCGGAATCGACCGACGATTTATGTTAAAACTATTTTGTGGCAAATTATTGGCAAATCCACCTTAAATGTTGAATTGCGATATCGTGGTTTCAATTCAGTTGGAATCGTTTCGCTAACGTTCGTTGAAGTATGGCCAATGCCGTTATCAAGAATTTTAGCAAGAGATTTCATGATGAAATTTGATTGATTCCCTGAATCTCGGAGAGCACGACACTCAACATACCTTCCGTTGGGACGTTTTAATAGAACAATTGCTGTTGGTAATGATAGTTCTGTTAATAGGCGTTTTCTGTATACTAAAGTTAAGAGGTTCACCTGTTTGTTCAAAATCTATTGTCGACGTTGACGCTTGTTTATTGATCGGTTCATTCGTTTGAATGTTGTTACAATTTGATTGTTTAATCGGGAGCTTTAAAAAGGCCGAACAGCCGAAAAATACTTGGGATGTGCCGCTACAAATTTTACAATTTGATGATGTTAATTGAATTGAATTTGAATTGTTCATCACTAAAGAAGAAGTTTGAACTCTTGTTTCTCATGTTTTATTATACGAGGGTTTGATTTGGGTTTGTCTGGAATTAGTAGCTGAAGATTTGATGGTTAAATTCTGGCTTGAAATAGAAAGGGATTCTAAGACTCTACACCTCGTTTCTAAAATTTCACGAAATATTTTCCACTTTGGTATGTCTTTTGAAGAATTTGCTTCTTCTCAATTTTTTCTCGATTGTTCATCTAATTTCCGTACAACCAATCGCATGACTACAATTTCGGAACATTCGTCGAATGCTACCTCGTAAGCTTCAAGTACGGTTACATGAGACAAAACAGTATTTATAAATTTCCTCATGCCCGTTGAATTATACTCGGAGGGGGCGAGTAGACAAGAGAGAAGAGACGCAACAACTTCAACAACGATGTCAAGCAACATTTGCTACGGTTAGTACAAATTTGGTTGACCGCTTGGGAACATGACGATGGAACGAAATCTCGCCCCTCTCACCGCACAACCGCCGATGGGAAAAATAGTTTAGACTAATAATTAATTAAAATTAAGGCTTTTCCTTAAGTGCAAGTGCAAGTGCAAGTGCAAGTGCAAGTGCAAGTGCAAGTGCAAGTGCAAGTGCAAGTGCAAGTGCAAGTGCAAGTGCAAGTGCAAGTGCAAGTGCAAGTGCAAGTGCAAGTGCAAGTGCAAGTGCAAGTGCAAGTGCAAGTGCAAGTGCAAGTGCAAGTGCAAGTGCAAGTGCAAGTGCAAGTGCAAGTGCAAGTGCAAGTGCAAGTGCAAGTGCAAGTGCAAGTGCAAGTGCAAGTGCAAGTGCAAGTGCAAGTGCAAGTGCAAGTGCAAGTGCAAGTGCAAGTGCAAGTGCAAGTGCAAGTGCAAGTGCAAGTGCAAGTGCAAGTGCAAGTGCAAGTGCAAGTGCAAGTGCAAGTGCAAGTGCAAGTGCAAGTGCAAGTGCAAGTGCAAGTGCAAGTGCAAGTGCAAGTGCAAGTGCAAGTGCAAGTGCAAGTGCAAGTGCAAGTGCAAGTGCAAGTGCAAGTGCAAGTGCAAGTGCAAGTGCAAGTGCAAGTGCAAGTGCAAGTTCAAGTGCAAGTGCAAGTGCAAGTGCAAGTGCAAGTGCAAGTGCAAGTGCAAGTGCAAGTGCAAGTGCAAGTGCAAGTGCAACTAATACAAAAAATTAAGGTTATACGCTAGAAAGTTGACAATTCAATTTTTATTTCGACCATTTTGCATGTTAAGGCCTTAAATCTGAATTATTATTTAGCAGAAGACACGAGCCTAATTTTAATGTTTGTGGCATTTGCCACTTACCAAGGTCATTTCGAATTCAACAAAGTTTCATTTGGGTTAAAAATATCACCGGCAGTATTTCTAAGATTTATTAATATAGTGTTCATGGAGCTGATAATTAATAATGACCTAGCAGCACAAAACGGACTCAACATTAAGTGGATTAAATGTCAGTTTCTTCAAAACAGGGTAGAATTCTTAGAGCACGTGATTGAATGTGGGTATATGTACGTCTATCAGAACAGAAAATTTTAGCAGTTCAGTGATTTTTAGGACTAATAGGGTTCTTCCGAAAATGTATAAAAGAATATCCAGTTATAGCCAAACCACTTACAGATTTGCTTCGTAAGGAAGTTCCATCTCGTTTTGATCTGAACCAGAGTACAGTGTGTCTAAAATTGAAAGAAATTTTGACGGATTCTCCTGATCTTTAGGCAGAATGTTCCAACAGAGTTGCAAACAGATACAAGTCAGAAATGATTTGGCGCTATACTTATGCAGAAGGCAGAAGATGGAAAACTATATCCAGTATATTAGATGAGCCGAAATAACATCACCAAGCGATGATAAAATTCATAGCTTTTATTTAGAAGGGTGGGCCGTTTTCGTATTTACCTACTAGACAATCATTTTAAGCTCGTGACAGATTGCCAAGCGTTAATAAGTACAATGAAGAAAAATGACTTGCCAGCAGCCGTTGCCAGATGGGTATTATATTTTCGGGAATATAATTTTGATGTATAATATAGCAAAAATGAACGTATTGACTCCCTCAGCAGATGTTTCACGATATTTCCAATCAACGATAATATTTTAGCGTGTACTAAAAAAGCACAACTTGAGGACAAATGGTTGGAATTGGAAGCAATAAGGGAAACCGTAAAAACCCAAAGTTACAAGGATTTTATTATAAAAGCCGATATAATATGCAAGCAGCACGATGGGCCGACTTTGGTGGTAGTACCAAAAAATATAAAAAAACAAATAATTCAAAGTAAACATGATGAAGGTCATTTTGAGTTGAAAAGCTGGATATATTAGTACAGATTTTTACATGCCGAACGCGAAGAAAAAATTCAAAGTGTTTTATAACCAATTGTATAAAATGCATTTTAACCAACAAAAACCAAACCCACTGCAAACTTTCCATGTAGATCATGTAGGACCAATTAATCTTGCCGCAATGCAGTATAAATATATATTTTCAGTTATCGACGGGCGTTCTAAATATATTTGGTTGTATCCAATAAAAACTTTATCATCAGCCGAAGTCATACGAAAACTATCAGATCAGCAACAGATTATGGAACAGCATTCACCTCAGGCGAATACAAAAAATATTGTGAAGATGAAGAAATTCAACATGTGTAAGTTAGTTACCATAGGAGTTCCTCGCGGCATAAACATGTGCCACAAGTGTAACAGACTATAAACAGTAGTTTCTAGCGGGAAATTCTGAAAACGCCGTTCGAAGTTATGTTTGACGTAAAAATAAACAAAAAACAAAACATAAACATACAAGAGCTAATCGAACTAGAATACCTAGATAGATTTGATGAAGAGCGGGACAAATTACGTTCCAAAGCAAACCAACAAATTGAGAAAATTCAGCAGGAAAATAGAAACACCTACAATAAAAAAAGAAAAGCTGTAAATCATACAAGGTTGGTGACTTAGTGCAATAAGGAAAACTCAGTTCGGTGTTTGTCAGAAGCTGTGTCCCAAATACCTAGGACCGTACGAAGTAATAAGAGTTGGCTGTCATATCGGTATACCATCAGAAAAATTACAGATAGCGAAGGTCCTTGGCAAACATTGACAATATGAAATATTGGATGGCCGATTGCAGGAGAAGAAGTTCGTAACCTCTGTTAAAACGGGTAAACATATACTATTAATTGCGTTCTTCCTTTTTCATATAAAATACCATTCGTTATCCAGCTGTGTGCCGTATTAGCCGTCTATTTAAATACATTATGTATTGTAAATTAAAGTTTAAATAAATTAGTTCTTAGTTACGACTCTTTTGAAATCGTTAAATTTTTATTACAGGAAGGTTTACCACACCGGTAATATATCAGAATGCAATTTAAAATACTCTCTAGTTGGTAGCAACGATAAAAATATCAACAAATTTATAATCAAATTAAATTTTAATTTAATTTCCTTTAATATTTGTAATGTCCGCGTCCTGAATTTTTTATTATTCATTATTATTCGACGACCCTTCTATAACATTAAAACAGCATTCCAAAATTACAGTTATAAAAAAAAAAACGCAATAAAAATATATCGGTTTATTCGACTCCTCGAACAACACTTTTCCATGGATGGTATATGTATTTTTAAACAAGTGCAAGGCAAAGGACAGACATGACAATTCAAAAATTAATTTGGTTTCCGACATACTCGGTACTTACCACATTATAACTTCGTTGGAATAGGAAATGTAAAAACTAGTAACAGAACGATAAAACCGGACATACAAGTATTCTCGCATAATGCATATATACATACTACATAATCATAAAAAATCAACATAATAATTAATGAATTATTATAAAACATGAAAAGCATACAACATAAAAGCACTCATCATTTTGATATCTGGCTATGCTTTTTATGTGTGTCACCACAATATGTTTGGTGTATGGTGCGAGATTTATTTTGCTTACATTAATTTTGATTGCTCAATTCCATTTTATATAATAACACAGATATATGTATATATAACAAAAGTGCAGTGGTGGATTTGGACAATTTTAACTAGTATAAACTAAATAAATTGTAAGTTGTATCCAATATTGGTCCGATAGACGTAAATAGTGCATAACATGTCATTGGGGTCTTGTTTGTATTATGTATGAATAGTTGAAAACAAACCACCTTTCAAAAATGTTTATGCATTACGCAATTGGTCACCGTTGGCAACCAAAAAAAAATTGGCCTTGTCCCATTTTAATATGTGACAACTTTTAACCTTAAGGATGCACCAAAAATTATGCCGTCAGTTTGAAGAGGCCCCTGCACAGATGACAAAATTTATAAAGTGTAAAAGTGTTGTGGGTGAGAAATTTAAATGTTATAGTGAAGTGTACAGTAACTGTTCACGTAGCGTGGATTAAAATTACAAATCCCAAGTACTGTGCATATTGCTGAAAGATGCTGATGGAAGCCTTCCATCCTCTATAGAATGGTGAACAATTCAATTTCGACCTGATGACAATCATAGCGACTAAATTACTACAATAAAGTTGAAATTGTTAACAGATTTTAAGGCGTATTGTAAAATTCGCTAATACTATAAGTACATGGTTGATTCCTGTATATAGGAAAAAATCCGGGTAATAAGTTAGCAGTTCATTCGCTATAGCCTGATGAGATGATTGATTTTTCGTAATCTTCGTCAGATCAAAACTGAATTGTTGAACTCTTAACAATTTTCCCCTCTTCGTACAAACAATTGGTTTTCGGAGTTGTAATGAGACAAATTTTAATTTATATTTTTAAGAAGTTCTAAAGTATTAAAGTCTACCTCTTGTGAATCGTATACTAGTATTGATTTGAAACATGATAAACTTATAGCACACAATAACTAATTAAAATTATTAATTTGAGTAGATGGCCGACGATTTTCGATTAAAGTAAGAAAGAATGGTTGCATTTGAGGTTGCGGTAACACTATATATTACCACATATTCAATTTATCGTACATCAAACAACATTTTGTGTCAAAAGTCTGCAAATGAAACGATTAATGGAGAGTGTTATTAACGAACATAATTCGTTCCAGGATCTTACCAGTTACGATTTTTTCCTAAAAAACGAAGCGCACAATCCTGACCTCCTCCCCTCCTCGCCACTCGTTTTGCGAAACGTTGCTCGTTAAGCGGGCTATCACTGTCTCATTCATCGAGAATTTGTTACATTTAACACTGGTTGAATTTTAAAGTGCATATTACGAAATATTTTATTTTTATTCATTCAGTTAGTCAATTAGCTTGAGATTCTGCAACGAAATGACTTTAAAATTTATTAAATAAATATTGATCATACAATCAGAGATAACGATTGTTGGATTTAATCGAAACAAATTTAGAATCTACAATGCTTTATTCAGATTACTTTTCTATTCACTATAACGAGCTGTGTTAACTAGAACAACACTCTTATTTATATATTATTGAGTTGATCTCGTTTATGTAAGTTCTTGTAACTGTGCTTATACATAACACTCTCGCCGGCTTATTGTTGACTTTAGGTCCCAGGTGTAAATCGACCTACTGGTATGCGAGTTCGATTTGACCGTCTTAGCAATGTTCGATATTTCTCTGATATAGATTGGCTCAAACTTGGTTGTTTATTTGTTGAACCATCAACCGTAGACCAATAATTATTTAGTCTATGTGTGGTGTTCATTCTCTCAAGTAATATCTGAGCGAATGAATAGGTATCCTCATTTTCTTCGATACGGGGACGTATTTGATTTGTTGACACAATTTACATCTTATTACTAATTTTCTGAACCACTTTGGACCACGTGCTGAAAAACGAACGGCGAATACCGCCTGATTTATTTTGAATTTCGCCGCGTTCTCCGACTTAGCCGTTGATTGAAGTGGACACATTAACGATAATGCTGTTTTGGGTTAACGCCCGTGTATTCTCTCAGCTGGCGATATTTTACAGGAGGCATCAGGCGAAAACCGATAGGTGCTGATAAATGTCAGTAATGCGTGGTCAGCTGAACCACCTTCATATATCTTCTGTGCCATCGCGCTTTTAAAAGTTTGCACTGAGATATTTGATTCCGTTCTGATGGCAAAATTCAAAGAACATATCCGACGTAAACGCGGTACCGTTATCACTTACGATTACGACCGTGTTCGGCAAACCCTCAATTGCAAAAATCGCTTGCAGAGACCGGACCGCCGATTGGGCAGTAATGTATTACATTTTTATGACATATGGTTATCGAGAGAACGCATCCACATGCTGCCCAGAAACGGCCCCGCAAAATCTAAATGTATTCTCTCCCACGGTTTCACTGGTTTTGGCCAACTTTTGAATTCTCTAAGTGCCGCTGACGACATCTTTTGACAACTGGAGCAACATTTGATCATCGCTTCGATATCTCGATCTATCTGTGGCCACCAACAGTAACGGCGAGCCATCTGCTTGATTCGTACCACACCCCAATTACTCGAGTGTAGTCAGTTTGCAATAGCAAAGCATTATTAAAAATGGAAATAGACTTTTGTCTTACACTTTGCTTTTTGATGGTATCTGGCTAGCCTTCTTTTACGATAATTCTAATCTATGCAAATACTGGGTCTCGAGCCGTAGATGTTGCTACTCTCTCAGTATCGATGAAGAACTGATCAAGCTCTTCGGTATATATTTGGTTCACCTAGAGCATATCTTCGTTCTGTCGAATTGATTATCCGGATCCATGGGTAATCTTGAACAGGCATCAGTATTTGCGTGATTAGTAGTTGGACGGAACGCATTGTGTAGGTATACACCATTACAAAAAGAGCCCATCGTTGAACCGATTTGCTGTCATTGATGGTAAGTGATTATTTGGACAGAAAATTGACATTAACCCAGTATTATTGGTCACTAATTCAAACTGGCGTCCACACAGGTACTGGTAAAATTTCCGGTATCCAAAAATTACTGATAACGCCTCATTTTCTACCTGAATATAAGGCATCTGTTGTTTATCTAGGGTTTTAGACGCGAAGGCTATGGGCTGCTCGGAACCAGCGGGGTACAAATGTGATAGTACGGGCGCAATACCGAACTGTGACGCGTCCGTCACCAACACCAAAGAGTAGTCTAATGCGATAATGCACTGACTTCGTTGCCTTGACGATGTATTGCTTACTTTGTTGAAACGAATCCTTCTGTTCTTTCAACCATCCTGGCAACTCCGAAAGGTCACCGTTTATACTGATATAGACCAAAAGGTGTCGTAATGACCATCAAATGTTTGGATTCGTCATCTAACTCAATTTGCAGGTAAGCATCGCTTAAATCTATTTTGGAAAACTGCTTCCTTGAAGAAGGTGAAACAATTCTTCCACGCGAGGTATCGGGTACTGTTCGATAATTAATTGAGGGTTTAACGTAACCTTCAAATCTTTACATATGCGAACATGCTTGTTTGCCTTTTTTATTACAACAATGGGGGCAACCTATTAACTGAATTTAACAAGCCTGATAACATTCAAGGCCTCCAATCTTTTTATGTCCTTCTTTACAACTGCCATCTGCTCGAATGGAATCGGTCGCGACTTGAAAAACTTAGGCACCGAGTTGGGTTTAATGATCAGGTAGGCCTTGAACACCGAACAACGACCCAAGGTTGGCTCGAAAATTTTCCCGAATTTGTGGCACAGGGAATCTATTTTGCCTTGCTGCTCAACCGCACCAAAAAAACCCTCTTCCAACGGCCAAGTTTGTTTGGAAATTTTGAATCCAAACTGGTTGAACCAAACCATTCCGAAAATGTTCGCCTCATTTGCATCGGTAACCAATATTTTAAAATTTCAACTCCGGTTTTGGTATTTGGCTATGACGTCTAAAGTACCACAAGCTGGAATGTCAACATTTCCGTACGCTTTCACGACTGTATTGACTGGCAAGAGCTCTTGTTTATGAAGCTGATTATAACCGTCCTTTCCAATCATGGACACTGAAGCACCCATATCCACTATAAAAATTGAAAAACTATTCCATTAATTTCTGAAGTTGGGTCACTGCCTCTTGTTCCAAACCAGACATCTGTTCTCGAACACCATCCAAAGAGTCAAATGAACCGTTAGCACACCCTGCATTATCATTCGACTGAATTGAAACAAACTCCAACGATGATGTACTCACATTACACTCCTCGGAGTCTAACGAATAAATATATCCATTCGATTGCCTACCTCGCGCTCGACTTCTTCATCCGAAACTACCTCGTCCTCGCCCTGTCAGACATACCGATGCTATTTGACCGTATTTATGGAATTTTCGATATTCCACCTTCAAAAATCTACACTCGTATCGCTGATGGTTGAATTCATATCTCGGACATGAACGATCTCGACTATATAACGATCGATTCGATTCGAATTTCGACTGGCTCTCGTGATTTGTTTTTCGCTTGAGAATTAAACACATTTGTTTCTGGAATCGACTCATTGTCCCGCTCCACTGCAGCTCGCGCGCTTGAACGCGCATGATTTAGCCGCTTCCCTCAAATCACAACCCATGTAGCATTATGTGTCAATTGGTTGCATTTTCATGTTCATGAATTTGATATGACCAGCTAATACATGTACACTGTACTACTGTAAAACTAAGTTAATTTGGAAATAGTATTGTTTAGATTTTCATTATCCATTTTAGTTTCGCCGTACAGTTTCATCAACACATGGTAAGTCTCGGACCCTATCCATGATAAAAAACATGATTTCCGCTTACCGTCATCTTTCACCTCATTTGCGATGAAATGTTGCTCCATCTGCGCTACATACTCTTCAAATGTTTCTCTCGTTCTATCAAATTTATGAAACAATGGTACACACTGTATTTGTTCAGCTGGCCGTTGCTTCATTTGCTACATAACCGTTTGCAAAAAAACCTGCTGATTTTGCATTATTTGCCGCATGACCTCTTTAATGGGGTATATACACGATACTCTAGCAAGCAGATAAGCAAGCAATTCTTGCTAGATTGCGGCAAATGGTATACTCGAAGCTAATAAGCAAACAAATTTTGCTGAATTGCAAAAAATGATATGCTCGATATCTTTGCTCTAGCTAGCAAGTCAGCAAATAGTTAAAATTTTGCGAACGATTTAATTTATCGGCAAATTATTGTTTTCACACATAACTTCTTGATCCAACGGTAAAAATACCAGGTCGAAAACATTTCCACAATTGTTCTTATCGTCCACACATTGTTTGAGATCAATAGAAAGTAATCCGGTCATGAAGTTATCATAATTCGCATTCAAGTTCAACGAGGTTAAAAAACCATCAACTCGAAGCCAATTAGCATTTGGTAAATTGAAATCACCAAATATACATAAAGGATCCTCTGGTTGCAAAATTGATGCTATGCTGGACCTGATAATATCAATGACTTTATCATACACTCCAAAGTTAGAATCGCATGGAATTATACGTGACACAAACAATTCGTGAAAACGAGTGATATCTGATTCGCACTGCGATTATATCCAAATTGCAATCCGTCAATCATAAAGGTACAGATGACAATTTATCCGCGACGTCAATTAGCAGCACACCTCCCCCTTTCTCATATGTGTCTTCCAGAAGATGCTTATCTGGACGATGGATAATGTATGATGTCGGAAAATATTCTTCAGTCTTAAAATTAGATGTCAGACATGTCTCCGATATACAGACAACTTCATATTCTTCCTCAAGTAAAGATAAATTTGGCTCCTGAGTCAAACCGATTTTAAAAGAAATAAAAGTAAGAGAGCTATCCGCAGCACGATGCTTTGCCAGCAATGATTTATAATCCATCTCCATGCAGTCCGGTGGTTTCGAGTAAATGTAAGTTTGTATTGCTTCCTGTTTCACCGATGGATGGATCCTACTAACACAGAGGTACCTCTTCAGGGCGGTGATGACCTGATTAAAGGAAGGTAACAGCAAACCTGAAGAGCTATTAGTATGGTTCGCATCATTCACATAGGGTGACCCATCATACAATTCCGATACACCGGTAGCTTTTTCTGCACCAATTAACAGCTGTTACAGTAATAGGCAACGTTCGAGTATTTTTGAATTGAGTTGATGGCCGCACGATCTATTCCACTACAATCGTAATGGTATTGATTGCTACAAAAATTACAGCATACTATATCTATAAAAGTAGCGGCAAATGCCTTCGAACAGCTGTTACACGTCATTATGAAATTAACGCATAACTTATTTGTAACTAAAATGTTCGATGTTATGCAGTAGTGAGCTACGACACAGAACGATGCACAGAATGTAAATGATTAAATAAATAAAATTTCGTTGTGGTAGAGAGGTATTGATATATGTACATAATTGATGATATGCCACATTAATACATCTGCTTCAAGGTCCACAGAAAACAGACCGCAATTTTATTTTACAATCACGTTGATTATTACACAACTCAAAACAGGCATTATTTATATTTAGACCACAATTTATAAAAACTAGCAATTTACTGATACTCTTTGAGATTTCACTTCAATTTATGCTTGCACATTAAAGAATTAGCATTTTACAGTTTAGCATATCAAGAAAGTTCCATTCATACACAAAGCAATTATAAACCAAAAACGCATACACTATATTACAGAGCCTTAATAGTTTTAGAATCCAATTATTATCTAATTATTAGATGTTAACTCACAGACGATGTAAATATATATTTTTTAGATTAAAGTTCGCTATTAAATTGTAATTAAACGACCTTAGAACAGAATACAGCAATTAGTGTTTAAATGCTACTAGTATCAGATATACAACCTTCTAATAAATTTGCATTGCTAACCTTTTCCCGATAAAATACTTTTTTTTTTTTTTTCCACTGGCGCTACATCCCATGGAGGGATTTGGCCGCTTCATTTTGAAGTTTCGTAATCAGTTTTACAACAGATAATGAGTGATTAGTTCATTGATCCTTACATTAAACCAGCCGTGATTTTTTCATCACCCGCCGGGAATCGAACCCGGGACCTCCGGAGCTTAAAGCAAGTATGCTAACAACTGTGCCACCGGGGCGGCGATAAAATACTTCCCTGCCACAATTTATCCGCAATAGATGCGAAGAAGCATGTGACATAAATTATAAATATTAATTAGTTTTTATAACCAATCTCCCCAAAACCACCTCAAATAACAAAAAAATATAAAACGTGACATTTTTGTATTTTATCTTGGCAGTAATAATATTGAGTTCAATAAGACTATAGATATTTGCATAATATTATGTTGTAAATAAATTTTATGTAGTTCAATTCGAGTATACTTTTCTATAGTGGAACTTCAACGTACAATATTATTAAACAACCAGTAGCATCACATGATGTATCCCAACATTATAATCAGCAATAATCGGAAAAACATAAAAACGTTATATATGTTGGTAACATTATTTTCCACAATGTATACCTGTCTCATTGTAACATAGTTTTATTATACGAAGCTACCTACACCTAAAATAAACTAAATTCTATATTTATACAAATTTATACAACGTCTCGTTAAAATGAAAAACGTTTTTTTTTGTGTCTAAGATAAATAATGACATCCCATAAAAAATATTTTTGTGGAGTTTCTGGTGAAAAACGAGATTCGATTGAATTCGAAATGATTTATTCACCACATCTAGAATAATACTATATAAACAAAAGACGAGAAAAATCAAATATATTCAATTTAGAAAATTAAAATCGAAAATATGTCTAAACGATGAAATAAATCAAATTGAATGATTTAATGAGATAAATAGTCTACTGATCTTGATGTTATTCACCACCGATTGATTCGGTATGTTGAATGTTTAATAGAAAAAGAGATGCAGCTGTGGTCAGAAGTGAGAATATCGTTTGTTACTTTTCTGTTAAAAATGAAATCATGAATATACGTAGAGCACAAACTATGATGTCACTTCCTGCCAAACAGAATTAACAAAAGTTGACTCTCAGCCAATCACAATTAATCACCAGGGGTTGTGTTTCTGCTTACTCCACAACAACAAATTATTAAACTCAACCAAAAGAATAAGTCATAGGAAAGATAAACTGAAGCAAGGGCCAATTTAGTATGCACTAGAATTTGTCAGATTCTAAAGTAATGAGAACATCTGACAGATAAGCCACACTAAACTCTTCAATAAGCATAAGTATTTAATATTGTTACCAATAAAACTGCACATTCAGCTTCTAATTTGATTGTAATGATCAGAATGTAAACCAACTACCACCCTACCCATCGCACTATGCCTCAGTCAATGCCAGCTTGGTCGAGTTTCTCAGGCGATTCTAAACTAAAATCTAACTATTAATTTAATAATCTTAATATAAATACCAATATCCACATCGATACGAATACCAACATCAACACGAACAATATGACATTAAAGCTTCGATTACATTGGAATATACATTTCAGTAAATTTAATTCAACTTAGTTTTAACAAAAATTAATTTAATTTCATTAAATTCAGTGAAACCGAAAACCCAATTTACTTCACCATAATTTCTTTATTTAAAATCAGCCCTTAATACCGTTAAATAAATTAAATTCAATTCGGCATTTAAATTAAAAGGACAGCAAATTAATCACCACCTAAATAACCTGAAATTCGAGATGCATAAACAATTTGATTTCTAAATTATGAATATTAAATACTAAATATCTTTTTTTTATATGTATATATTTTAGACTAAAATTCTAAAATCAGTAACTAAAAAACCTGAAACCCCATAAAATTTCGTTTCCAAATCTATAGCTATTAACTGTAGAAATTACCTCAAAAATCAAAATTTAAATAAAAAATTGCTTACGACTATTCTACTTAAAATCCCACTGCGAATTAAATTTGAAACTTTATTAACCTTGCCCCAACCAACAATGTTATGAACAAACCATTTGAATCCAAAAACCCTTCACCTTGGACAATTAAAAAAAAAATTCTAAATTTTAAATCTCAAATTCCAAATTTCAAACTTGCAACTCCAAATCCTAAATTCCTAATTCCCAATTCCAAATCAAATTCCTAATTTCAAATTTCAAATTCTAAATTTCAAATTCCAATTTAAAACTTCAAATCTTAAATCTTCAAATTCAAATTCCAAATTTTAATTTTAAATTTCAAATTCCACGCTCCAAATTACAAATTTCAAATTCCAAATTTCAAATTCCAATTTCAAATTCCAAATCCCGAATTTCAAATTAAAAATTAAAAATTTCAAATCTTAAACCCTAAATTTCAAATTTCGAATCCCACACTCAAAATTCATAATTCCCAGAAATTTAATATAATTCATAATTCCCATATAATCCGATATAATAACATAATTCCCAAATGCCAAAATCCAAAATTTCATATTTCAAATTCTGAATTGCAAATTCCAAATTTCAAATCCCAGATGCCAAATTTCAAATCCCTAAATCCAAAATTTTATATTGCAAATTCCAAATTTGAAATTCCAAATTCCAAATTTGAAATTCCAAATTTCAAATAATTTCAAATTCCAAATTTCAAACTTCAAATCCTAAATTCTTAATTCCCAATTCCAAATTTAAAATTCTAAATTCCAAATTTTAAATTTCAAATTCATAATTTCAAATTCCAATTCAAAACTTCAAATCTTTAATCTTAAAATTAAAATTCCAAAGTTTAATTTTAAATTTCAAATTCCAAATCCCCAATTTCAAATTTCTATTTCCAAATTTCAAATTTTAAATCCCAAATTTCAAATTCCACATTCAAAATTTCAAATTTCAAATTTAAAATTCCAAATCCCAAAATCCGAAATTTGATATTCCAAATATAAAATTTAAAATTCAAAATTTTAATTTCAAATTCCAAACTTCAAATTTCAAATTCTAAACTTCAAATTGCAAATTCCAAATCCCATATTCCAAATTTCAAATTTTAAATTCCAAATTTCAAATCCCAAAATCCAAATTTTCATATTCCAAATTCCAAATTTTAAATTTCAAAATCCAAAATTTCAAATTGCAAACTTCAAATTCCAAATTCAAAATTTCAAATCTCAAATTCCATTCCAAACCTCAAACATAAATTTCAAATTCCAAACATCAAACTTTATATTCCAAATTTTAAATTCCAAATTTCATATCCTAAATTTCAAATTCCAAACTTCAAATCTCAAACCCCAAATTCCACATTTCAAATTTCAAAGTCCAAATATTAAATTTTAAACCCCAGATTCCAAATTTCAAATTCCAAATCCCAAAATACAAAATTTGATTTGAAATTTCAAATTTCAAACTTCAAACTCCAAATCCTAAATTCCTAATTCACAATTCCAAATTAAAAATTATAAATTCCAAATTTTAAATTTCAAATTCCAAATTTCAAATTTCAAATTCCCAATTACAAATTTATAATTCCAAATTTCAAATCTTAAATCGAAAATTTCAAATTTCAAATTCCACATTCAAAATTCAAAATTTAAAATTCCAAATCCCAAAATTTCATATTCCAAATATAAAATTTAAAATTCCAAATTTCAAATTCAAAACTGCAAATTTCAAATTCTAAATTCTAAATTTCAAATTTCAAACCCCAGATTCAAAATTTTAAATTTTAAATTCCAAATCCCAAAATCCAAAATTTCATAATCCAAATTGAAGATTTCAAATTTCAAATTTCAAATTACAAATTTCAAATTTCAAACTTCAACTCCTAAGTTTCAAATTCCAAATTTCAAATTGCAAACTTCAAATTCCAAATCCCCAATTTCAAATTTCTAATTCCAAATCTTAAATCCAAAATTTCAAATTTCAAATTCCACATTCAAAATTCAAAATTTAAAATTCCAAATCCCAAATCCCAAAATCCAAAATTTCATATTCCAAATATAAAATTTAAAATTCCAAATTTCAAATTCGAAATTTCAAATCTTAAATCCAAAATTTCAAATTTCACATTCAAAATTCAAAATTTCAAATTTATAATTCCAAATCCCAAAATCCGAAATTTGATATTGCAAATATAAAATTTAAAATTCCAAATTTCAAATTCAAACTTTTAATTTCAAATTTCAAATTCTAAAGTTCAAATTGCAAATTCCAAATCCCAGATTCCAAATTTCAAATTTTTAATTCCAAATTTCAAATCCCAAAATCCCAAATTTCATATTCCAAATTTCAAATTTCAAACTTAAATCCTAAGTTTCAAAATCCAAAATTTCAAATTGCAAACTTCTGATTCCAAATTTAAAATCTCAAATTCCATTCCAAACCTCAAACACAAATTTCAAATTCCAAACATCAAACTTTATATTCCAAATTTTAAATTCCAAATTTCATATCCTAAATTTCAAATTCCAAACTTCAAACCTCTAACCCCAAACTCCACATTTCAAATTCCAAAGTCCAAATTTTAAACCCCAGATTCCAAATATCAAATTCCAAATCCCAAAATCCAAAATTTGATATTCCAAATTCCAAATTTGAAATTTAAATTTCAAATTTCAAACTCCAAATCCTAAATTCCTAATACCCAATTCCAAATTTAAAATTCTAAATTCCAAATTTTTAATTTCAAATTCCATATTTCAAATTCCAAATCCACAATTTCAAATTTCTAATTCCAAATTTCAAATCTTAAATCGAAAATATCAAATTTCAAATTCCACATTCAAAATTCAAAATTTAAAATTCCAAATCCCAAAATTTCATATTCCAAATATAAAATTTAAAATTCCAAATTTAGAATTCGAAATTTTAATTTCAAATTTCTAATTCCAAATTTCAAATCTTAAATCCAAAATTTCAAATTCCACATTCAAAATTCAAAATTTCAAATTTAAAATTCTAAATCCCAAAATCCAAAATATCATATTTCAAATATAAAATTTTAAATTTCAAATTTCAAATTCAAAATTTTAATTTCAAATTCCAAACTTCAAGTTCAAATTTCAAATTCTAAATCCTAAATTTCAAATTGCAAATTCAAAATTTCAAATCCCAGATTCAAAATTTTAAATTTCATATTCTAAATTTCAAATTTCAACTTTAAAACTTCAACTCCTAAGTTTCAAATTTCAAATTGCAAACTTCGAATTCCAAATTTCAAATTCCCTTCCAAACCTCAAACTTCAAACTCCAAACATCAAACTTTATATTCCAATTGTTAAATTCCAAATTTCATATCCTAAATTTCAAATTACAAACTTCAAATCTCAAACCCCAAATTTCAAATTCCAAAGTCCAAATTTTACATTTTAAATCCCAGATTCCAAATTTCAAATTTTAAATTCCAAATTTCAAATTCCAAAACCCAAAATCCAAAATTTCATATTCCAAATTTGAAATTCCAATTTTCAAACTTCAAACTCCAAATCCTAAATTCCTAATTCCCAATTCCAAATTTAAAATTCTAAATTCCAAATTTTAAATTTCAAATTCCAAACTTCAAATTCCAAATCCCCAATTTTAAATTTCAAATCTTAAATCCCAAATTTCAAACTTCAAATTTCAAATTCCAAATTTTAAATTCCAAATTTCAAATTCCAAATCCCAAAATCCAAAATTTCATATTCCAAATTGCAAATTTCAAACTTCAAATTTCAAATTCCAAATTTGAAATTTTTAACTTCAAATCCTAAGTTTCAAATTCCTAATTTTAATTTTAAATTCCAAATTCTAAATTCCAAATCCCCAATTTCAAATTTCTAATTCAAAAATTCAAATCTTAAATCCAAATTTCAAATTTCAAATCCCACATTCAAAATTCCAAATTTCAAATTAAAAATTCCAAATCCCAAAATTTCATATTCCAATCCAAATTTCAAATTCAAAATTTTAATTTAAAATTCCAAATTCCAAATTCCAAATTTCAAATTTTAAATTCCAAATCCCAGCTCCTAAATTTCAAATTTAAAATCCCAAATTTTAAATTCCAAATTCCAAAATTTCATATTCCAAATTCCAAATTTCAAATTCCAAATTTTAAATTTCAAATTTTAAATCCTAAGTTTCAAATTGCAAATTTCAAATTCCATTTTAAATCTCAAACTTCAAATTTCAAATTCCAAATTCCAAACATCAAACTTTATATTTTAAATTCCAAATTTCATATCCTAAATTTCAAATTTCTTACTTAAAATCTCAAACCCCAAACTCCACCTTTCAAATTCCAAAGTCCAAATTTTAAATTTTAAATCCCAGATTCCAAATTTCAAATTTTAAATTCCACATTTCAAATTCCAAATCCCAAAATCTAAAATTTCGTATTCCAAATTCCAAATTTCAAATTGAAAACTTCAAACTTTAAATTCCAAATTTTAAATCCAAAATTCCAAACTTCAAATTCCAAATTTCAAATCTCAAATTCCATTCCAAACCTTTAACTACAAATTCCAAACATCAAACTTTAAATTCCAAATTTCATATCCTAAATTTCAAACTTCAAATTTTATATTCTGTCAACGCATTTCATCACAATTGTTTCCAATCCACGTCCAAACATACTTTTGCTTGTGAGTATTTCGTGTGCGTACTCATCTTATTCAACTACATAGCACTTACAAATATTTGGATAGAGGAGAAACAATAAGAACATGATCGTGGTCGATGCCCTTGTACAGTAAAAAAATAAGCGAATAAACCATGCATACAAAATACGACGTTTAGGTGCAATACAAAATAAACAAAAATTCTTCCTATGAAGAACGGGAAATACATCCAAAATACTAACAAGATTCTTCAACGATATACATAGTTTGAATGGAATTCCGCCATTTCTTATCCGATTGAGATGAAACAAGGTATGTTTGATGAAAATGAGCTAAAATGAGGTACTCATCCAGATCTGGCCCCAAATGATTATTTATTTTTTTACATATTTGAAACAAAAAAAAAATTAAGGGGGCTAAGATTTTCAAATGACAGTAAGGTAATGTCCAGAAATATTTTGAAGAACAGGAGAAATCATTTTGTTTTGATGGTTTGTGCAAATTTATTGACAGGTATAATAGGTGAATTAGCGTGGGTGGAAATTATATTGGACAATAAAAATATTTTTGAATAAAATTTACCGTTATCTCATATAGATTTACCGAACTTATTGAACTCCCCTCGTAACATAAAGAAATAGAAAAATGTTTAACCATATGTATTCAACTTTTAGAGCGGGTTAGGCTTAGAAAAATCGCAACTCATTTAATAAACTGTATAATCCAAGCACTCTCAATAAAACATGACAACTAAAACGAAAAGCATCCTCGCGACGAGACTTTTCGTTAGCCGTCTGGTGGTTAATAGCATAATGTAGCATTATTTAGTTTAACAAGAAATTTAGTAGAAAAAATCGACATGAGGCACACATCATTAAAGTTAATTATACTTTTGATTTACAAAGCATTGATTTCTAACCTAAACGAAATATCGTATTAGGTATAATTAATTCCCATTATCCAAACAATACAAATAAATTAATCTGAAATTGAAAACACTTTGGGGTGCCACTAAATTCCCACAACGATCAAAAAAATTATATGGAAATGTATATACCAACTCATTCCTTGCTGAGATAAGAATAATAGAGCTCTAGTTGTTTGAAGCATTTCTATTTATTTTTACAGCTGAAACCAATTTATCAGTTTTGTTATAGAAGAGTTTTGCAATTTTCATCAAAACTGCGTGTAAATTGGATAAAATTTAATAGATTGTTGGAAAATATTTTGATTTATAGTGGGGTGTCAATTTGTGTTTTATGCGCGGAAGATAAGCACGCTGTCTTATTATGACAGCTACAAATAATTTCCAATATTTTCAATTCCAGCAAAAATACTAATTATTATTTATTATATTACACGATGATACCGATTTTGAAACACTTTTTTATTAGCTTATTGATTTTATTAAAATTTTACCAATTTTTTATCGATCAAATAATAATCCGCTGCTATAGTTTTTCATTTTACTAATTTTAATAGTCATCCCGGATTTTATATAAGCGAGGGTGATTTTGTGTATGTACTGTACGTATACATACATGTACGGTTCTACATGGTTGCATGATTTGCTAAACTGTCAAGAATTTATTTATTGGTATATCAGAACCCTAATTTTATAAATATGTAATGTAAATTTTTGGTATATAGACAACGCTTTATCCGGCTACGTATGTTCAGTTGATCGATTGATTACTTTGGGAATGCTAATTTGAAATTGGTATTAACTATAATTGTTCAACTACTTGTATCGTACAATAATTAATCGAACTTCCGGTTTTAACGATATCAAATAAACTAATATCATAAAAAATTGTAGTTTCTAATACTAAAATTAAAAATCCAATATGTATTTGGGTGAAGACTTGTTTATTTTTATTTGGTTGTTCTTTGCTATTACGTTATGGAACTGTATACATTTAAACATCAGCGCTTCAGAAGACATACATACATATGTATAAAGAAGAAATTAGTAACATAAACACTTTATTAAAATTTTGTTGCACAGAATTTATATGCTGACTCAAGGTTATTTGTATAAAATAATTTCGAATAACATCGAAAATAAATTTGGAAATAATAAATAATCTTAAGAATTATGAATAACCGCTAAATCAACGCTAATTTTATGCCAATTCGATGCAAATCACAAAAAAATCACCCGGACGCTTGGGAAACGATTTTTGTGAAAACTTTAAGCATTTTATTCCTTTACAGGAATTTTAGTATTTGTGGGGCACAGATAATTTGGAAAATAAGTCGATAAGAAATGGAGATATAGAATATTGCTCTTTTCCTTAATTGAATGAATTCAAAAATTAAAGTGTTTATGAACTTTAAATTCCTGTTGCACGTTGATTAATTTTTAACGATCACCAAACAATTCATTTATGAATTTGTCCTTCAAAACACGATATAAACACATATGTAATATACTTTACCCAAATGAAATAACGTAACCAAGCAAAAAATAAAAAAATCTGAAATCTAATAAATTAAATTGGAAAGTCTCATGTGAATTTTCACGCAACAACAGTTATTTTCGGTACGTAGCAGTTGTTGCTATTTTGTATATATGAAAATATTAAAATCTGCACAAATAGAAAGAAGGCATGAAAAAAAAATCAACAAATATTGAAAACCACAACCGCACAGTCCATAACCGTATCCAACAAACCATTACCCAAACCTACCACCAACAACACCAACAAAACCAGGCCAAAATAAAATAATCAAAACACCCAGAACGTGTTGTATATTTAATTTTTCATTTTCCAAGGTTTTCCACACCCAAAATATGATTTAATTTTGGATCTTTTTTAATGTTTTGATTATATCTCACAGTATATGTATATGTACATAGTACAAAGGTGGGTATGTAGGAGGATAAGGCTCATTCCGTAACCCATACATTTTTATATACTGATATAATCATAATCAAGAGTGTAAATTGTTAATTAATTTCTCAATTTGCGATGGGCTAAACATAACCTACATAGATTTAAGATTTTGGTAGTAAAATTGCTTCCAACAAAGGTATTTGGATGGATTAATAAATTAAATAATCGTAAATCTTAAGTACTTTATTAACCTGATAGCGGAATATTGCCTGTTACTAGAAATTGTTGTTGAATAGGCTCTGGAGAGGTTAGTTAAAACCTCTTAGCCCCTCATACTAAAATTTTGAAATGTAACGAGTTCAGAACAAAACCGAAAGTAAATAAAAATTATTACTAAAGATACATGTTAAACCCAAAAGTGATTGACCGAGTTATGACTGAAAGTGATCTGACTGAAACTTTGGGTTGGTGGTTACATGGGATTTTTTATTTGATCTGAATTGACATTTTAAATGTCACTTTGTTCTAAAATTTAAATTATTAAAAAATTATTTAAAAATCACTTAGCAAATGTATAAAACCTTTTGTCTCCTCTTAACAGTATGAAAAAAATCTGTCAGTTCAACTAAATTAAAGTTTACATGTTTAACTCAATATACAAACTGACTCAACCAGCCAAATTTAAGTTAACCGAACTCAGACTACTTTCAGTCAAGTCACCGTTTACATGTTGAATTTAACTTAGACGTTTTCAGTCCGACCACTTTCGGTTTAACATGTATCTTTATGTAATTGTTGCCTAGCAGTTTTCGAGTAAGACTTGTCCGTTCCCAGACCTTTTACATTCCCGGGAAACGGCATTGTGATTTTGTGAATCCTGGGATTGCCCGGGAATTGGAATTCTGAAGACCTTCAAAAATAGGTCTTGAGATTAAATTAATTTTGTATCTAGAAAAAAAATCTTGAAACTGGGTGCGCTAAATATCGAAATTGAGCTAAATTAGTTTAAACCTGAAAAGATTGGCCCTTACTAAATTTAGGTCTCAGGACATTGTTGATATCTAATTTTTAGTTGTTCGACCGATATTTCTATTTTATTCAGAACCAGAAATCATGAAAACACAATAATTTGAGCCTAATTTTTAAACCAACACCTTGAGTTTAATGGGCAAGAAAGGCAATTATACATTTATTTGCTCACTTTTATTAAACTTGATATATTATAATATTTAAAATCATGACATCAAGAAAGATATTTGCTAAATTTTTTTATTAGACTAAACAGTGGAGAATACTCATTCACCAAAAGTCCACAGTTAAAATGCCATTATATCCATTTAGTACCCTATTTTTCAGCTAATTTTTTAAAACTGTTTAAACTGTTGCAACCTAATTAGTTTTGCTCAAAGCTTAAGCAATACCCGAGTAGTGGTAAACTCGTGCTGAATGGTAAGGAATTATTAAATCAAATTAGCTCAATTTTTTTTACTTTTAATTGTACTAAATATAATTAAATCAAGAAAAGTAAAAAAAGCTGTACTTATTATCAGAAATTTACTTTCAAATGTTGCTCATTTATTATGAGTGAAACATTTATTGAGGTTTAGCGACTTTTGCCTTGAATTTGATTAACAACTTTATGATTACTTATTTAGCACACTAATTTTAGAGGCTTATTAATAATTAAAAATATTAAAACTGTAATAACAGTAGCTCAATTTCGTAAACTAAAATTCTACACACATGAAACTTTTTGTATACTAGGCTCCGCTGGACAGATAAAACTCTCTTAATATCATTAAAAATAACACAACAGGTTTCGCTAAGCCAAAGGTCGCCTTAGGACTTGGTGCGTGTTGCTCAATTTTAAGATTTTTGACCCAGACATTGTCGTTACGTATAAACTACATTGTTAAACTGAATAACTATTTTCAATGTAAACTTTAGTGTAGTTTTGCTCAAAGTTAATATTTATATCAGTCGGCATAGTTAACCGCATAATCTGGCCTTTCAAATTTTTATTATTCGCAGAAATTTTGACTAGGTGGTGCGGTGGCATTGCGATTTTATTTTTTTTTTTGACTGATCTGAACACCGATTTTTAATGAAGTATTAAATCAGTAGCTCAATTTTTGAAATTAAAAATTAATACATAGTGGGATTGTTTGGTTTAATTCTGTAGATATACTATGCATATTTAGCTCTTCTTTTGTCTGAATTCTATTTCTTTGTTTGCTTCCAATGGTCCTACCATGAACATGCCATTTCGGATTTCGAGCTCATTTTAAATTCATCATTCATAATTTCCTTTCTCTCCAAAGCCCTAGCTTGCGATTGAGGCTCGCGTGAGCAAAAAAATGTAAAGATAACCGCAAAACATAACATTTTAGGCAAACTGTTCTCTGATCGAAAATATTTTCTATGCACTGAAGTTGCGTTTTAAAAGGGGTTTTAGTCAAAAAATTTGTAAAGAAATAGAACCACTCAAAATTCCTTTCATGGTTTGACTGAAATTGCTCCTTTCGATAAATTTATAAATCTATATATGGGGCATTCTCTGTCAAATCGGTCACTCCCCCCCCCCCTCTGGACATTTCATTTTTTGAAATAAATAAACTTTTTTGGGCTTAAAATTTTGCTTAGAATGCCGTATGGCGTTTTTATGGCATCCTTGAATTTTCAAAATGGCGGACCATATCTACTAAGAAATTCTTTAATTTTTAATAATATTCAACTCTGTTAATTTACTCAAAAGTGTTTTTGGTGTCATAGACACACATTTTTAATTATTTTTTTACAATTACAAGATGGCGGATCCAAGATGGCCGCCAAAATTGGTAAATTTTCCGACGTTCATAAAGATCGTTAGAAAAATGGTCTAGAAGGTGTTCGAGGTCGCTGATCACGAGTTTAAGGTTAGAATTTTAATATTCAAAATGGAGGACACAATATGGTGGTCGAATATGGCCGAAAAAGGCTAATTTTTCGACGTTCATAGAAATCAATAAAAACATGATCTAAGGGGTTTTCGGAATCGCTGATCACGAATCTGAGGTCAAAATTTAAAAATTCTGTCAAAAGGTACAAGATTTCCGATAAGAAGTGTTATTTTTAGATACTTTTGCAAAAAATGTCTAAAAATTACACTTTTGTCGAGAATCTGGTACTTTTTTGTTGACCTCAGATTCGTGATCAGCGGCCCCGAAAACCCCCTAGATCATGATTTTGTTAAAAAACATGATCTAGGGGGCTGTGATCCTTCTGTACGGGGTTAGCGTTCGGTTAACAGCCCGACCTGCAAAACATTTATGTTGCGACACCTCAACATGAGCCTCGGATATTTTTGGATTAACAACAACGACCGTCCTTAACTCTTCGAACAAGCATCTACGTATAAACTCCACCTCATAGCGCTGCAGGAAACAAGACTAATCGGCAATGACATCCATCGATTATATTCGCTACGGATTAACTTTCTGTCGCAGGAGATGTCATCAATTTGTGACTGACTTCATGAACAGGCATGAACTGTCTGTAATCGGATTTGAAGACTGAGATTTCATGGCCGTCACTTTAATATCACATTTGTGAACGTTCATGCCCCCACCGAGGAGAAGCCTGCTCAAATCAAAGACGCTTTCCACGACCAGCTTGAAACCGTCCTGAGAAAAATTCCACAACATGATATTAAAATTGTTTTGGGCGACTTCAATGCTCAAATTGGTAGTATTGGAAGTACTATCGTAGAACGATCACTCCAACCCCCTTGCACCCTACATCAAACAACAACGGGACGCGCACCATTCACTAGCTATATTTCGCTGAAATATAGCTAGTGAATCAGCTAGGCTCATTTTTTAATTCAATATTTCTAAGATTTATACATTAAAACACACTAGATTTTTTTTATAAACATAACCTCAAAATTTATTCAGCAAAAATTGTTAAAAATGTCATTGATTTTACAACTCCGTCTCACTAAACCCAATACAACGAAATAAACTTCAAAATTTCCAAAGATTAGTCTACTAATCTCGATTAGTCACTAATCCTCAAATAAAACGAGATTAGTTAATCTTTAACTTGACACAATACAGCTAATCTCGAAAAAATCACTAATCGCGCTTAGCTAATCCCTAGTCTGTCAAGGGTGTTACTGTATAACTTGATGGTTGCCAGCACATACTTCCCACGTAAGCGTATTCACTAAGTCACATGGAAATCAAACGCCAGGACAACAGTCAACCAAATCGACCACATCCTTTTGTCCAAGAGATTTTTTTCTAGCCTTAAAGACATCAGAACTAAACGTGGAGCTAACATCGATTCAGACCATTTCCTAGTAGTTGCTGAATTAAAATTTTGGTCTATCCACCACATATAATCATCGTTTGGAACACTGCGGTATTGAACAACCAAGTTACCCGGACCACCTGCGGGTATACTGTATCAGATATCTTGGAAAATAAACCAATTCCTTAATCCGTTCAAGAACAGTGGGACATTATCAAAACGGCTGTAACCGATGCCTCAAAGTCGAAAATAGGCCAAAATCTAGCCAGGCCTAAAAATCTCTGGTTTGATGATTGTATTGGTCTGCAAAGAGAATCTCCAATCGGCTATGCAGACGAAGAAACGGCAATGGCATGAATAACAGGCACGCAACATCCAAAATTCTACCACGAATCCGGGCAATTAAAAATGAACACTAAGACCCTCCTCGAAGTATGGCGGAATTATTTCATCTTACTTCTACAATAAACAGGCACCATCCTCCAAGCAACAACCTGTCCTGCAGATATATCGGGCTTTTAAAAATTGTATATGATGTTTGAAGGATTTAGCTTAGTTTATTTGGCACAACACCCGAGGAATTTTATGTATTTAGTTTGGATCGAAATATAACCATTGACATTATAAACATTAACCTGGGTGCGAGATATCTGGTAATAGAAGTTATAGCTGCTTGGCTTGTAATTTATTCGAAATTATTCAATATTTTTCAGATTATTTTCAAAATCTGAATTTATTCGAGATTTTTGGAATAATTCGAGTAAATTCGAGTTTGTCGCTTACATTCGAAATTTTCTACGACGTTGAGCTAGAGTTTTTTGATATTTTGACGGATTTTTCAAGATTTGTTAAGTTTTTTTTTTTTAATTTTACAGACATCCGAGTTTAGCTTGCAGTTGAATTATTTTATAGAGAGGAGTAGCTTAACATTATCGTTACCAAAAGACCAGTCATGTTTGCCAACTGCTGTATAAACTGGAACGTCTGATCGTCTGCTAACGTGATAAATAAGATATTTTAACATGGCTCAAGGTTACTGGTTATTTTAACCGCATTTCACTTCTGAATGTCTTCAATATCTTGTCCAAAATACTTTCGCTAATCAAATCTGCATATTTTGAAGTGATACATAAAATTTATCTATGCAGTTAAGAATAAGGCATTTCCTTTAGTTAGTCTTTGCTTTCTTGAACCTGTAATAAATCTGGGAGAATATACTGTTCTGTGATGATGGTATGCAACAGATTCATCACAGAACAGAATGAGTACAATCGTCGAATCTGTCCACCAGAAATATCTTTAACATTTATGTTTATTTCGTGTTTGACTATATTAGAAGGTGCGGAAAGCTTTGTTTTATTTTTATAGGTGCCATTTTCGTTTTGGAAGAGATCTGATAGCTGTAGGTTTGTCCGTTCTTTGTGATCACCTTAAAATAAATAACAGGATCATAAGCGAGTTAGCTGACATCGCAAAATACATGTAGGTCAACCGTTGAACTACGTGTTATTTGAACAAAGCTTGGAATAGAAATTTCTTGTAATTTAGGAACCGTTACTTGGAGTAGTTTCCATTCTTTTAAAGAGCTGCTGAATAAAGATTTTAATGTTAATGGTTATTGCAGTAACCCAGCCGAACGGATCAAAGTGTACTTACTAGTGTTAATGTCTAAAATGACAACCTAAATTTTCTACTAAAAGCATAATAAGGTACTCAGATTTATTTAAACATCTCTAGGATTTCTTGTAACTTGCCAACGACCGCTACGCGATTAATACAAATTTATTTATTTTATTAAGTGAATGTCTGTAGTCATAGACAAAAATAATTTAAATTTCAAACACCATCTCAATTCTTTTAGATCGGAACCGCTCCATAGCTCTAAGACGGAACGATTTGGGTCGTTTTTTTTTTTCGCTGGCGCTACATCCCATGAGGGATTTGGCCGCTTCATTTTGAAGTTTCGTAATCATTTTGTTAACGGATAATGAGTGCTACCTTTAACCAGCCGTGATTTTTTCATCACCCGCCGGGAATCGAACCCGGGACCTACGGAGCGTAAAGCAAGTATGCTAACTACTGTGCCACCGGGGCGGCCGATTTGGGTCGTTGCCTTACAGAAAAAGCCATTATGGTATTTCTTATTCATCAAATGGTACAATGAAATTTTATCCTGTAAACGAACAGTTCATAAATTAAATCGGTCTAAAGAAAAAGTTTAAACATTAAACAACAAATCAGCGATCCATCAGTGATCCAATTATATAGCGATTTTTTTTTATTTTAGTTCACCATGATCTCCGATTTTCAATAAATTATTTTTCAATTTGGTAATTTCTAAACATCAAATTTCTTTGTTTAGCTATACAAATATCTCGATTATCCAGAAATTATGAAAGTTTGAATTTAAAAATTACCAATAACTTGACATTCCAAATTCTAAATTCCTAGAATATAAAATTAATAAACTCTAAAATAATCATTCCTCCACTTCGAACATATCAATCAATTCGAATCGTAGCTTAGTCATAACAGTTAAAATTCAAGATTATTACGTTTATTCCTCCAATTTAGTAAATTTTAAAGTTTTGAATACTTAAATCCTTTCTAATATCAGATTTACGAATGTAGAATAGCCAAAAGAAATACTTAAGGTATTTATGCTGACTGTAAACTAAACACCCATCAAAAAAAATTAAATCATCCCCATACTTTTAAAGGGCGATCCGCAAAACACTCTGTATAAATCAGAAGCACGATAAAACATATGGAAAATCCGCCCAACGAAGGATATCTTTTCAAATTTATTACTCACATTAAACTCAACGACCATAAAATGTGCAAAATGAACAGGAAAATCACTTACCTGAAACGAGAAAAAAAAGTTAAAAAATTAATTTGTGAATCATTAAATGGAAAATAATTTTTGTGAATAAATTAAATTAAAATACTTGGTATACATTCTCAAACGAACATCTTAAAGTCGACCCCACAAACATAATACATTGTAAATTATTGTTAATTTTGGATCTCGTTAGCAGAGAAATTTGGTAATCTAATAAGCCTGTGGTAATTATGTACCAAATTGGAGAAGAAAAAGGACATTTTCCAAAATTTCATCAACACTAAAAATTTAGTTGTACACAATATACTTGGGAAAATTAAAATAAAATTAAGATTGATAATGTACGTGGTTGTGTAACTGTGATTAATCAGAAAGTCAATTAAGCTTTCTGTTGTACATAATGTAAATTTGTTTGGTAAAAAATTAGGACTTAGTTGTGTTTATTGCTTGCACAACGATTAACTGGGAAACCGATTCTTAGAATCAAGATAAAGACATAAAGATTTTTGACAGTTCCGATAATTTGTTATTTTATTTAAATAAGAGAATTCATATTTACACAGACGGTTAATTTTATGTTGTCATAGTTGTATGCAAGAAAACCACAGATTTAAATATGATTTGTGCTGTGACGAACACCCTCGTAAAATATCGCCCAAACAATTTTTTTATATCATCACACAGCTGAATGAGTTCATCAGATAAATATTATTACGCCAATTTGTGTTTAAATTTAAATAAAAAGTAAATGTTTAAATGAAAAATTAATTTAAAGTTAATATTCACTTATGTATTTCCCATAATTATTTATTTAGATTACGAATAGATCCACTGTGTAATTACAATAAAACTAAAGCAAAATAATTTATATCGTTCTTATGTAAATGAGCATCACGTACACTCACCGCAACATATAATTGTTTAAATTTGAACTTAATAATAATAATAATTTAATAGTTTGTTGTATTGAACAAAATATTAAGTAAAAGGTTCTAGTTAACTATCACATTTCGCATAAACGGTGGTACCTTGTAAAGAATTTCTTGTACAACTGAAATATCACTCAAATTTGTTTCAATTGCATTTTGATTATAGGTAGCCACAGAGACTCAAAATAAATCTTTACAAAACAACGTTATCATTAAATTAGTGAAGTGTACGCAATCAAGTGAAACAGAAAAAATTTCGAATTTTTGCCATAGAATCACAAAACAATTAAAATAGTTTACGGTAGTTGAACTTCACCCTCTGTTTTTATAACAGTTGCTTTCGTAACGAGGTACTCTTTCAATCTGCAAAAAAACAATTGTATATTTAACGGCAAAATCGAAAGATCATAGCAAAATTGTGTTTCAAAAATTGAGTGAACCCAATCGTGTAAAAAAGAGTGTAAGTATGGCCGAATAACGGCGAATTGTTAAGATTTCCTTAACAATTCCGAGATAGCGAGTCGATACGCTTCTATCAACGCGGCATCTCCGAATTGTCACCAAAATCTCTACAATTTGGGGCAATACTAATATTTTTACTTTTTTACTCAGTGTAAATAAAAAGTGAAACAAAACCAAATTGTAAACAAATAATTGATCAATTCTCCATCGTATCAATATTTTTCTTAAAACTCAGTAGCAATTTTTACAATACGTGATGTTATGATGAGCCAAGACGCTACTGCAAGATTGCTACTACCAAGAGCAGGATGCCATTGTTGTGATAAAATCAAGGCGATCATTATTTATAATTAGGATCGACCCATACGTCACTGATGAACAGTTTAAAGAATTCAACAAAAACCAATACCATCTAAAGGATATAAATGCTTTAAGAATGACTCCTAAAGCCAGAAACAGAATCCACTAAAACTACATATTTTTTCGCCTTAGATCATGAAGCTACATTGTTGAAAACAAAATGTAGCCCATCGAGACCAATTCAATAAATTAAATGCCAAATTAGATGTAGATAATAATTCTATCACTGTAATTTTTTTTTTATGATGCTCCTAACCAACTAGTGCACAAATGATACGCTGGTAATTATTTGGGTACTCCGGTTTTTTGATTGATTAATTTATTGATTTGAATTTTCGACCAAGCTTCAAGCAAGACCTTCCGGAGATGGCCGGGCCTCACCGAACACCCTGTTACACACAACATAAAGAGGATTTGGATAGGTTTAGTTATGATAGAAATTGACCCGGTTACAGACACCTAAGTATAGCTAATAGTTAGTAACACAATGACAACACATTTCTAATCTACTTTTATGGGTCATTAAAACTAAAACTGCATGCTGAAATAACATTAATTAATTTGCTGAATCAAATTTCTGGGCACTGCTGAAAATACCAGCCACCAAAATTAAAATTAGAAGACGCTAACTAGTTCCTACGGTATGAAGTCCGCGTTGAAGTGCTTGTAAATTAAGAGACAAAATAAAACCACAATTTCAAACTTTCTGTTCGTATGATACTTGAGATTTCTGGAAGCTGAATCAAATTCCTCAAAAATTTCTGAAATAAACCAAAATTAACCCGATATCACATATTTGCTACTTCATTAATAGGATTTAACTTAACACTTATTAGTTTGCCGGGTCAGATTTGTGTACTCTTCTTAACATTATTAATTTAATTTTCACTTACAAATTACAAGCAATAGCTCAGGAATGTCCTAACATAAACCTAACATCATAAATATAATTAGTATCAACTACTTATTAAAATGATTATCGCCATACTGGTCACTGTCGCAACATAAAACTACAGTTTAGGTCTAACTAGCATTACAAATGAAGCATTTCTGAAAACCTGCCAATAAGATTATAGAAGTATGATTTCTAATGAATGTTGCCCTGTAATGAATTACAGTTAATGTCACCAGTAATCAAAATTAAAATAAAAGCCACTGATTAGTTTCTGAAGTATGAATTTTGAACTGAAGTTCCTGTAACTTAAGAGAACAAAAACCAAGACAATGCAATTTCATTTGAAAATCGCCCATGTCAAATTTCATCATAATCGGACAAGAAACAGCGAAGTTCCACTTGAATAGGCCACATTCCAGAACTTTATCCAAAAATCATTTAAGAATCCCATTTCCACCGCCCATGTCAAATTTCATCATAATCGGTCAGGAAACACCGAAGTTCCACCTTAATTGGCCCCATTACAGAACTTTATCAAAAACCATTTAAGAATGCCATTTCCACCGCCTATGTCAAATTTAATCATAATCGGTCAAGAAACAATGAAGTTCCACCTTAATTGGCCACATTCCAGAACTTTATCCAAAAATCATTTAAGAATGCCATTTCCACCGCCTATGTCAAAATAAATCATAATCGGTCAAGAAACAGCGAAGCTCCACCTAATCTGGCCACATTCCAGAACTTTATCCAAAAATCATTTAAGAATCCCATTTCCATCGCCCATGTCAAATTTAATCATAATCGGTCAAGAAACAGCGAAGTTCCACCATATTTGGCCACATTCCAGAACTTTATCCAAAAATCAATTATGAATGCCATTTCCACCGCCTATGTCAAATTGTATCATAATCGGTCAAGAAACAGTGAAGTTCCACCATATTTGGCCACATTCCAGAACTTTATCCAAAAATCATTTAAGAATCCCATTTCCACCGCATATGTCAAATTAAATCATAATCGGTCAGGAAACAGCGAAGTTCCACCTTATTTGGCCACATTCCAGAACTTTATCCAAAAATCATTTAAGAATGCCATTTCCACCGCCTATGTCAAATTGTATCATAATCGGTCAAGAAACAGCGAAGTTCCACCTAATCTGGCCACATTCCAGAACTTTATCCAAAAATCATTTAAGAATCCCATTTCCATCGCCCATGTCAAATTTAATCATAATCGGTCAAGAAACAGGGAAGTTCCACCTTTATTGGCCACATTCCAGAACTTTGTCCAAAAATCATTTTAGAATCCCATTTCCATCACCCATGTCAAATTTAATCATAATCGGTCAAGAAACAATGAAGTTCCACCTTAATTGGCCACATTCCAGAACTTTATCCAAAAACCATTTAAGAATCCCATTTCCATCGCCCACGTCAAATTTAATCACAATCGGTAAAGAAACAGGGAAGTTCCACCTTTATTGGCCACATTCCATAACTTTGTCCAAAAATCATTTTAGAATCCCATTTCCATCGCCCATGTCAAATTTAATCATAATCGGTCAAGAAACAATGAAGTTCCACCTTAATTGGCCACATTCCAGAACTTTATCCAAAAACCATTTAAGAATCCCATTTCCATCGCCCATGTCAAATGTCATCATAATCGGTCAAGAAACAGCGAAGTTCCACCTTATTTGGCCACATTCCAGAACTTTATCCAAAAATCATTTAAGAATCCCATTTCCACCGCCTATGTCAAATTTTATCATAATCGGTCAAGAAACAATGAAGTTCCACCTTATTTGGCCACATTCCAGAACTTTATCCAAAAATCATTTATGAATGCCATTTCCACCGCCTATGTCAAATTGTATCATAATCGGTCAAGAAACAGCGAAATTCCACCATATTTGGTCACATTCCAGAACTTTATCCAAAAATCATTTAAGAATCCCATTTCCATCACCCATGTCAAATTTAATCATAATCGGTCAAGAAACAATGAAGTTCCACCTTAATTGGCCACATTCCAGAACTTTATCCAAAAATCATTTAAGAATCCAATTTTCACCGCCTATGTCAAATTTAATCATAATCGGTCAAGAAACAGGGAAGTTCCACCTTTATTGACCACATTCCAGAACTTTATCCAATAATCATTTAAGAATCCCATTTCCACTACCCATGTCAAATTTCATCATAATCGGTCAAGAAACAGGGAAGTTCCACCTTATTTGGTCACATTACAGAACTGAATCCAAAAATCATTTAAGAATCCCATTTCCACCGCCCATGTCAAATTTCATCATAATCGGTCAAGAAACAGGGAAGTTCTCCTTTATTGGCCACATTCCAGAACTTTGTCCAAAAATCATTTAAGAATCCCATTTTCATCGCTCATGTCAAATTTAATCATAATCGGTCAAGAAACAGCGAAGTTCCATCTTATTTGGCCACATTCCAGAACTTTATCCAAAATCATTTATGAATGCCATTTCCACCGCCTATGTCAAATTGTATCATAATCGGTTGAGAAACAGCGAAGTTCCACCATATTTGGCCACATTCCAGAACTTTATCCAAAAATCATTTAAGAATCCCATTTCCACCGCCTATGTCAAATTTTATCATAATCGGTCAAGAAACAGCGAAGTTCCACCATATTTGGCCACATTCCAGAACTTTATCCAAAAATCATTTAAGAATCCCATTTCCACCGCCTATGTCAAATTTTATCATAATCGGTCAAGAAACAGCGAAGTTCCACCTTATTTGGCCACATTCCAGAACTTTATCCAAAAATCATTTAAGAATGCTATTTCCACCGCCTATGTCAAATTTTATCATAATCGGTCAAGAAACAGCGAAGTTCCACCATATTTGGCCACATTCCAGAACTTTATCCAAAAATCATTTAAGAATCCCATTTCCACCTCATATGTCAAATTTAATCATAATCGGTCAAGAAACAGCGAAGTTCCACCATATTTTGCCACATTCCAGAACTTTATCCAAAAATCATTTAAGAATGCCATTTCCACCGCCTATGTCAAATTTTATCATAATCGGTCAAGAAACAGCGAAGTTCCACCTTATTTGGCCACATTCCAGAACTTTATCCAAAAATCATTTAAGAATGCCATTTCCACCGCCTATGTCAAATTTTATCATAATCGGTCAAGAAACAGCGAAGTTCCACCTTATTTGGCCACATTCCAGAACTTTATCCAAAAATCATTTAAGAATGCCATTTCCACCGCCTATGTCAAATTTTATCATAATCGGTCAAGAAACAGCGAAGTTCCACCTTATTTGGCCACATTCCAGAACTTTATCCAAAAATCATTTAAGAATGCCATTTCCACCGCCTATGTCAAATTTTATCATAATCGGTGAAGAAACAGCGAAGTTCCACCTTATTTGGCCACATTCCAGAACTTTATCCAAAAATCATTTAAGAATGCCATTTCCACCGCCTATGTCAAATTTTATCATAATCGGTCAAGAAACAGCGAAGTTCCACCTTATTTGGCCACATTCCAAAACTTTATCCAAAAATCATTTAAGAATGCCATTTCCACCGCCTATGTCAAATTTTATCATAATCGGTCAAGAAACAGCGAAGTTCCACCTTATTTGGCCACATTCCAAAACTTTATCCAAAAATCATTTTAGAATGCCATTTCCACCGCCCATGTCAAATTTTATCATAATCGGTCAAGAAACAGCGAAGTTCCACCTTAATTGGCCACATTCCAGAACTTTATCCAAAAATCATTTAAGAATGCCATTTCCACCGCCTATGTCAAATTTTATCATAATCGGTCAAGAAACAGCGAAGTTCCACCTTATTTGGCCACATTCCAAAACTTTATCCAAAAATCATTTAAGAATGCCATTTCCACCGCCTATGTCAAATTTTATCATAATCGGTCAAGAAACAGCGAAGTTCCACCATATTTTGCCACATTCCAGAACTTTATCCAAAAATCATTTAAGAATGCCATTTCCACCGCCTATGTCAAATTTTATCATAATCGGTCAAGAAACAGCGAAGTTCCACCTTATTTGGCCACATTCCAGAACTTTATCCAAAAATCATTTAAGAATCCCATTTCCACCGCCTATGTCAAATTTTATCATAATCGGTCAAGAAACAGCGAAGTTCCACCTTATTTGGCCACATTCCAGAACTTTATCCAAAAATCATTTAAGAATCCCATTTCCACCGCCTATGTCAAATTAAATCATAATCGGTCAAGAAACAGGGAAGTTCCACCTTATTGCCACATTCCAGAACTTTGTCCACAAATCATTTTAGAATCCCATTTACATCGCCCATGTCAAATTAAATCATAATCGGTCAAGAAACAGGGAAGTTCCACCTTATTGCCACATTCCAGAACTTTGTCCACAAATCATTTTAGAATCCCATTTACATCGCCCATGTGAAATTTCATTATAATTGGTCAAGAAACAGGGAAGTTCCACCTTTATTTTCCACATTCCAGAACTTTGTCCAAAAATTATTTTAGAATCCCATTTCCACCGCCCATGTTAAATTTCATCATAATCGGTCAAGAAACAGGGAAGTTCCACCTTTATTGGCCACATTCCAGAACTTTATCCAAAGATCATTTTAGAATCCCATTTACATCGCCCATGTCAAATTTAATCATAATCGGTCAAGAAATAGGGAAGTTCCACCTTATTTGGCCCCATTCCAGAACTTTGTCCAAAAATCATTTAAGAATCCCATTTCCATCGCCCATGTCAAATTTCATCATAATCGGTCACGAAACAATGAAGTTCCACCTTAATTGGCCACATTCCAGAATTTTATCCAAAAATCATTTAAGAATGCCATTTCCACCGCCTATGTCAAATTTCATGATAATCAATTAGGAAATAGCGATCATCATAATTCTTTCATAATTACAGAAAGTACACTAGCATAAATAATAAATAATAAATAATTTATCCACATTTACCAACGTTAAGTGGCAAATGTGTACATTATCCAAATTTAGTAGGTAAATCTACATTTGAACTCACATTACCCAAAGTAGCAGGCGATAATGCACATTTACTGGCGAATGTACACATTCTCCGCTCTCTATGCACATTAACCGTAACATATTCAAAACCAAAATTTCCCATACCGAAACAAATCATATACACCAATACCTTAATACGACAATTCGAGTTGTGACGTCTCGTAATTGCGACGGTAAATTTGTTCTACCACATTTCAGTTTTGCGTCGCTTAAATTCTTTGTTGCATCGCTACTTAAATGTTTTTTCTGGCACAATTTTATGAAACGTATTGCCGTCGCAAAATGAGGTCTTGGTGTAATAAAATATGTATATAAAAACAAAACAAAAAATTCTTGATATGAAATACCTGTGTAACGTTATTTATGTTCAATCCTTTCACTTTTTTTATTATTATTATTTTTATCATAGTTTATTTCACTTTAGTATAATTATAATTGTTTTATAATTATTTATCACTAAACACAACACAACACAACACAAAACTTAAAACAAAAAAACTCTTCGACCATACAATAGAATGGACCGCTAGCGAATAAGCGAACTGACGTTTCCATATAAAATTGTAAAATAGCTTGTCTCTCTAACATCTGCAGCGCAAAGTAGCCTTGTGACCGATAGGGTAACTATAGCAAGTATGTATGTATAATCAAAATTAGTACCCATCAAAATTAATATTACTATACTTGTATAGTTACTCTATCGGCTACTTTGTGCTGCAGATGCTGGAGACAGTTAAAAGCCATTACTGGCGGCCCATTCTATTCTATGGTCTAAGATAAAACTAAATTAAATTAAATTTACGAAGAGGGCGTCAAAAACACGTCTCTTCGAACATCAACGATCGACCAGTAATTATTTGGTCACTCCGGTGTATCAAAATTAGTATTACAGAATATATGTAGCTTTACAAAATACAAAAAAGCCAAACTCTATCTTAACAACTGATAACAATTCATTTCTGTAGTTTATTATGACTTGCACAAAAGCCTATAAAGCCATCTAAATTAATAACATATAAATTATTTTTACTGATCTTAGTGACATCTCTGAACGAATAGCTTAACGTTAGAAATGGAAAAGTTAATTTTAACAAAATCGGAAATTCAGATAAGTTATATAATAATGATAAATTAAATTCTAATGCTATAGTTAATTCTTTTAATATGCGGTATTTTGTTTTAGGTTTGTTTAGATTTCTTTTAATTCAGCCGCTCGAACTCAGTATCAACAGTCACCATAAAAAACGTTGATGAAGCTTGCGGAATGGCGCCTTGTTGTAATTTTCATGCAATGAAAATTTCACCAAGATACCAAAAAATTATTGAACTTCAAGAATTTCAGTATTTCGAATTCCCAGCTGCTGAATAAGTTAGTGTAGTTAGTGTGTACCTTCAAAAGTAACGACTGACTTTGATGGAGTTAAAATAATCAACACAGCCATGGAGGCTTCGTTCATTTTTCATATACCGAAAATTACATCAAGACCTCTAGGCTCATCTTTAAAATCTAAGTTATTACAAAAGAGGGACTCTTTATCGGTGATTACTCTGAAGACCTCTTAAGCGAATAAGACTTTATAAGGCCTGGCAACAGATTGTGTATTCTGGCGGATGTCAATGGAATGGACGTCAGGTGTATTCGACGCTTCGTTTGTAAGCTCTAGATGGTTCAGTGAGTAGAGCCGTGAAAATTGTATATGGTACGCCTACGGGCCATTTTTGTATCTTTGCCGGTACCTTAGGATAGCCACCCTAACCTAACCTAACTACAAAACGAAAGCCTCTTATCTGATAAATATTTGGCCCGTGTATGAAACGGTTTACATTGATGAGTGTATGATGGTACAGACCGTTTAAATATTCAAAAATTTTCCTTCTTGGGGATAAACATCAAATATCGTTTATTGACAGTATATACCATGTTAATCGAGTTTTATGATGCAAATTTATTCTTAACAAACGTTGACCCTTTAAATGTTACATAAAAATGTCCTGTAGATGTTACATTTAGTCTAAAGAAATTGTATCTTAATATCAGCACTAAAAATCCCGTAAAAATCCGACGAACGTCGGAAGGCCGAATGTCGAAAGTCTGAAAGCCGAAAGGATGGATGGTTGCGGAGGCCGAATGCCGAAGAGCCGAATGTCGAAAGGCCGAATGTCGAAAAGCAGAATGGGTCGAAAGGCTAAATGTATCGAAAGGCCGAATGGCGAAAATCCGAATAGGTCAAAAGGCCGACACATATTTGTGGTACACATCAGTAGAAGCGATACGAGCGATATAATTCCTATGACCTGTGTCTGCAAAGTTGACTAAGCATTTACGAAGCATTAAATCCGCAATTCGCTCCAATACATTCGTCGATGCCTTACTAACCCAACGAATTAAGCCAACCACAAAATAACTTGAAACATTTGTGTAAGCGATATAAGCGATGCGAGGACGAAACAATTTCCATTATCGTAAATATTAAGAACTTTACGGAAAAAGTAAAATTCGATAAACATTTTATAAATTTTAATTTTAATTTGGTCTGCACTATAATTGTGTGTCAGGATTTTAGATTTCTGGATTTTTTTTTTTCTGAATTGTTTTGTTTCTGGATTTTATTTTCGGGAATTCAGTTTTTGTATTATTTTTTTCTAGATAAGGTAGCCAACCCCCCAAAAAAACGAAAGGAGATTTTAATATTTAAGGCGATTTACTATTAAACCTTTTTATACAAAATCGGCCCTTTCGGTCTTTCGAGATTCGGTCTTTTGGCCTTAATCCCATGATATAAATCGAATTTTGAGAAAATATCGAATTCTGTCTTGATATCTAATTCTCATATGATAACTATCGAAATCTGAGGTGACATCGTGACATGATATATCAAATTTTAATATCCATATTGAATTATGCCATGTTCTAACGATTTCTGACATAATCTATCATACTCTGATAACGAATATATCGAATTGTGTCACGCATAGTGGATTCTGTACTTCGATTTTATTATATACATGGCCTAATTCGGTTTAATTCAGAGTTTCATATGATACCAATTTGGATTAAATGTGTTTACTGTCAGGATATTAGTAAACATCATAATTATGTATATAAGATTAATAGACATATATTTGATGGATACAACATAATAAAAATATAATCGGCAAAGTGTTTTAACGGCGCATTAAATAAAAGTGTTAGTATTACACGCACACAAGTACCTTCATTTAACATAACTTCATGATGAGATTACCAACTCAATTTTCTGTTTATCTCCTACATAATTAAACAGCACACATATACCCGCCTATACATATTATACCATTATTACTAATAAAACATATTATTGCTATATAGTGCCTACCTGTCTGCAGATATGTAGGTATATCAGTTTAGGCAAAATGTTTCAAACATTTCTAAATCTAAATGTGTTATGTACTTTATGTACGGATTATGTAGGTTACATGTTGGAATAGCTATACGAGTGTATAGTAAATCCGTGTATGTATATTACACACACGTACACACCTTTTGTTCACATTGCCGACAGGAATATCCTTTTGAATAAAATATGGAATTAAATCAGATGTTTATATGAGAGCAAAGGCAAAACGAAAAAATCAAAACACTTTTTTGTTACTATTTTGTGTAATTTTCATTAATTTCCAAACAAAATTTAGTTTTAGGCTTTTTTTTTAAATGTTACTAATAAAATTACAATTTTATTATTTATTAGACCCGTAATTAGATAATTTTATATGTCAGCTATTCATTTTTCTGGATTTCGAGTGGAAATACCAAATTAATGGTTTTGATTTTCTTCTTCAGCATGTTTGTTATATCTGTCCCAATTTCTAATTTAATTTCATTGAATTTGTGATTGGAAATAATTCAAGTAAATATTTAAATTGTCAGGACTAATTAGCTAGATATATTACGATTTTTTTTTTGTGGTTTGTATGAGACAAATAACGCGTGTTTCCAGGTGTAGTTCTCACCTTGCGAATCTTGTATGCTTATTACATCTCACTGATGCCAAAATCGATGTAAATTTCACTTAAAAAAAATATAAGCTAACCTCCAATAAATAGCCAAATTAACTTAATAATAATTAAATACTTAACATTGCAGAATGTAACACAATTATAAAGTTAACTCAGATATTATACCAATCCTGCCATTTTTTTATCAAGATTTTCAATCAATTTTTAGAAATATTGAAGCAACCTACAATTGGAAAATACAATTTTTGATCAATTGAAGATATCTGTTCAAAATCATATAAAATATTTATATCCATCGGTTCCTATGCTATTATTTTTTCGCCTTATAAAAACTAATTTGGATTATGTATCACATGTCTGGAGCCCGTCTTACGATGAGTATTGCAACAGAATTGAAAGTGTTCCCCTATTTTCTAACGTAATTAGTTTGAACGGTGCGTATCGCAAAAGTCAAAACTAACCCTTTATATCATCTTATAACCATATAATCATATCACCATATCATCATGTATCATATAATCATATCATCAAATCATCATATCATCATATCATCTTGTCATCATTTCATCATATCACCATATCATCATATCTTCATATCATCATTTCATCATATCATCATAACATCATATCATCATATCATCATAATTATCATCATATCATCATATCATCATATCATCATTTCATCATATCGTCATATCATCATATCATCATATCATCATATCATCATGTTATAGTTTCATCATATCATCATGCCCACACATCATCAATCACCATATCATCATATCATCATATCATCATATCATCATATCATCATATCATCATATCATCATATCATCATATCATCATATCATCATATCATCATATCATCATATCATCATATCATCATATCATCATATCATCATATCATCATATCATCATATCATCATATCATCATATCATCATATCATCATATCATCATATCATCATATCATCATATCATCATATCATCATATCATCATGTAATCATATCATCATATCATCATATCATCATATCATCATATCATCATATCATCATATCATCATATCATCATATCATCATATCATCATATCATCATATCATCATATCATCATATCATCATATCATCATATCATCATATCATCATATCATCATATCATCATATCATCATATCATCATATCATCACAACATCATATCATCATATCATCATATCATCATATCATCATATCATCATATCATCATATCATCATATCATCATATCATCATATCATCATATCATCATATCATCATATCATCATATCATCATATCATCATATCATCATATCATCATATCATCATATCATCATATCATCATATCATCATATCATCATATCATCATATCATCATATCATCATATCATCATATCATCATATCATCATATATCATCATATCATCATATCATCATATCATCATATCATCATATCATCATATCATCATATCATCATATCATCATATCATCATATCATCATATCATCATATCATCATATCATCATATCATCATATCATCATATCATCATATCATCATATCATCATATCATCATATCATCATATCATCATATCATCATATCATCATATCATCATATCATCATATCATCATATCATCATATCATCATATCATCATATCATCATATCATCATATCATCATATCATCATATCATCATATCATCATATCATCATATCATCATATCATCATATCATCATATCATCATATCATCATATCATCATATCATCATATCATCATATCATCATCTCATCATATCATCATATCGTATTATCATCATATGTCACCAAACCAATAATTCTTAGGCCAAAACTTTATTGGATGCTATTACAAAATTTTAAAATATTCACACTCCATCAATAATAATTCGATCTCGAGAAAATATTATGACACCAAAAATTGAAATAGACACAACAAATAATGTAAATATCGTTTGGGACTATAATCACGAATTTAAAAATATATTTCATCGCTTTTCTTGTTGGCACATTGCTAATTTATAATTATATAAATATTAAGATACTAAAATACAAAACTGAAACACGAATTCAACAGAAAAACATTTGACTAGACACATTTTATTTTTGCAGTTAAACTCATCGTCATCATTGATTTTTGGATGGTTTTTGCACAAGCAAAATGTGAAACAAAATAAACAAACCGTAGAGTTCGTATTGAACGAAGGTACTTGCATCGGTGGTACAAATGCACATAAACATGTATGATTGTAAACGTTTGGCAGCCAATCAAGGAATGCATGACTTCTTGTGACATTTTTTTACGAAAAGGGTCAAGCAAATTAGTTGTATATATAATAAATATTTAAGTTTATTTATAATATTCGAGTGTTTTTTTTTCTCTCTCGAGGTAATTAGCACATACACATTATTTCATAGTTTTGCAATTATGTATATTCGAGACGTGATTTTTAGTGAAATTCAAAATTTTTAATTTTACGATTTGTAGAAATCGTTTAGTGTGTTTATAATAAAATCAATTTTAACTCTTTGTAAACGAATCTGATGTGTGTTTGTATGTCATTTCGTTTATGTGTACACAGGGCAAAATGTTATGACGTGATATGACAAAAACTCAATAAGACAACCAGACATACGAAACCGATTGATTTATTCGTTTTGGCATTATATTGTATTTGTTGCTAGATTATATGTCACAGCATCCATTACGTTATTTTTATGTGTATTCCTGTTGACGTATAAATATGTCGTTCGATACACACGCAGAAATACGAGAATAATCGATATAAGATTCTTATTAAATTTCTTGAGACGATAACAAATTCGAAAACCATATCATTACACGGTTCAACACAATTAATTTTTATATGCGTACGGTTGTATAGTGAATACTGATTCGTTTGGATTAAATTACTGGAAAATTAAAGAATTTTCGTGTTTGTATTCATTTGATGCGCGATTACGGTTATGTAATTAGGAATCGACATTTTATTCATGTACATAGTTGGAGAATTCGATTTCTGGTATGACGAAATTATAAATGTGAATATTTGTTCTTGTTCTATTGGTCTGGATAAATAATAGTTCGTATTATTATCAACTCATCCTTTCCCTTTGGTAAGATGCAAAGTAGATTTTTTCCTCAAGCATAAAGATCACCAACCATGGGCATCGTTTTTGAACTCAAAAAAAAAATTCCTACTATATCATTAAATATAAAAAAGGGAGGGTTTTGGTGGTGCCGGATGCATTGACATGGATGCCATTGGCAGACGAGAGAAATCGTGATGTATACTTTAACTTGATCAAATCATTTCATCTGATGATGATGTTATTCCCATGTCATATGAAGATGTTGCTCGAGAAACAAAGGTATAGGCGTGAATTTGGCAAAAGTATTTGCAAATGTTCGAAACACGTGGCCGTACAATGTTGATGAGGATTTGAAACCTTTTTCATGCGACGTGATGAATTAACAGAGTTGTTATACCTCTTAAACTACAAAACCACATTTTACTTCATGACGGACATCCAGGCATTTCATGTCAGAATTTTATACGTCATGTCAGAATTAGATATACAGTATCAGAATTTGCATTTATGATGTCAGAATTCTTTATCTGATGTCAGAATTCGAAATAAATATAGTGCCAGAATTCGCCATGTCACATATTCGAGATATTATGCCAGAATTCGATATGAAACTTCAAAGTTTGAAATTGTAATGTCAAAATGGGATACATAAAATGAATTATGCTAGAAATCGACATATAATAGTCAGAATTTGAAATTTTATTGCCAAGAATAGATAGCAGCATAACGAATTCGATATGTCTTATCAAAATTTTAATCTTTGATGTCAAAATTCGATATCTCATTATCAGAATTTGAAGTTTTAATGTGTTATCAAGTAGAATTCCATACTTTATGTCAGAATTAGATAATATGCAATATCAGAATTGGTATTTACAATGTCATAATTCTAAATATTACGCCAGAATTCGTTACTTTATGTCAGAATTCGATACGTTATCTCAGAAATTAAATATCAGATGGCAAAATTTGATATATCATGATATAAAGCCAGAATTCAATATATCATATCAGAATTCGAATTTATGTATGTTATCAGAATTCGATTGGTCTTGTCAAAAGTAGAGTTAATGCTGTCTAAATTCGATATGCTTGAAATGAGAATTTTAATTTTTGGTGTCAGAATTCTGCAAATGCCATGTCAGAATATGAATTTTTAATGACAGAGTTTTATATCTTATTTCAAAATTAGATAAATGATGACAGAATTCGAAAATGTCAAGCCAGAATTTGAGTTATTTATGTCCAAATTCAATGCATCAGAATTGGTTATGTCGTTTCAGAATTCGAAAGGTTGTCACAATTTAGTAAATCTGTCATGAAGCCTTCAGAATTCCGCAAATCATCTCAAAATTCGATATGTGTTGTCAGACTTCGAAAGTTCTTATCAGAATTTGATATATTATCTCATGACTTCTGAATTCGATACATCATCTCAAAATTCGGGATGTCATATCAGAATTGGATATATCATCCCAGAATTGGATATATCATCAAAGAATTTCATATCTCATTTCAATTTATTATGGCAGAAATTAATTTTGTGATATCAGGATTTGAGTTATTGATGTCAAAATTTGGTATACCTTGTCTAATTTTCATATTATGTATTCCAGAATTTGTATTTTTATGACAGAATTCTACAACAGTCGATAGATAAATCAAATCCGAATTAGAACTTACGATGTCAGAATTTCACATATTATGCCAAATCTCGATACATTATGTATGAATTCGATATGTCATAATGTCGGTTTTTTTGGGGAAAGGCCGGTGTTTCTAAGAAAATACCCAATATAGCGACCGGAATAACATCTCCTTTCCTCTTAAATTAGATCTCCCCCATTTCTTAAATTTTATAAAGAATCAAGTAGAGCGATAGAGGCAAATGATTATGCTCCCGATCGAGTGGAGATTGAACAAACATTGCGAAACATCGAAGCACATTTCAACCGATTCGTTAAAAATCATTTGAGTTTGGTTGGTGAGGCGCAACCAAATGCAATCGCTGCCCAAGAGGAACTATTTGCCCAAACTGAATCATCATACGACAAGGTTTACATCAAATTACGTCGATTACTTTCAAATCACAAACCTGAGCCGGTGTGTGAGACCGGACGCATTCATGACGTAGACATGCGCATGGATCCATTATCTATTCCTGCTTTTGATGGAACGCTAGAGAACTGGGCGGCATTCAAGAAATGTTGCAATACCTAAGAAGACGATTCTGGATTGTTCATGGTCGTGCATTGGTAAAAATTTTCATCCATCAATGTGTCATCTGCAAACTATAACAGCGAACAATGCAACAACAACAGTTGGCGTCTTTGCGACGTTCACGTGTTCTGGTAGCCCCACCCTTCACAAATCCGTGAGTGGAACAACATGCATGCTCAACAGCATATCGCAGACGCCGGTGTTAGATGGCAATTTATAACGCCTGCCGCACCGCATCATGGCGGCCTAACATGCAAACAGCATTTAGTGCGGATCAGATCAAGTTTACATTGAATACAACAACAAAAATTGAACAAATTTGCTTTTTGATAAAAATTTAAATTCGAGTATATCTTTAATACACCAACACCTCATTTGTCGTCGGTTCACTTAACGTTTTTTTTAACATATCACAACGCAACGCAACATTACTAACTCGTATTTGTTACTGGGCGAATTATTAAGTTCGTTATTGAGCGCACGATGGCAGTCTGTCGATTCTTCTTGTCGTCCCCATATTGGAAGAAATAACCAGTGTTTTAAAACCAGATATTTCATCAGCACATTATTCTGTACGTCGATTATCGTATAAATGTTGTGGTTCTTGCCCTTTAATCGATATAACAAATTTTTGGCTTTTTATGGACTTTCGTAAGGAGTCCTTCGTATAGACCAGCGAGCGATTTCGAGATAAATGTGTCATTTTGTTGAAGTTGTCGGGTGTTGGTGTATAAGAGATTTGGCAAGGAAGTGCGAAATTGGGGAGCATTTTAGATCTTCTTTAATAGTTGCTTGGATTCCACGTAAAACAATTGGTGTCTCTACGAACTCCAATTCACTGTGTTATACCGGTAACACGGAATCTAGATATTTATAATTCAACAAATTTTTAAGCAACGGTTTTTGAAGTGATGTCCTTAATACAGTATGTAACCCCATGTAACGATTTTGTATGTTCTTGGAACTTTGTTTTTTGCAGGATAGAGAAAAGTTGGCCCATCGGGTTACGTATTGATCAATTTTTGTATTGCCAAGTATTCGGTTGCGAAATGTTGTGCAAATTCTCGAAGATGGCTCGAAGTAAGAGCTCTACGTATGAGCAATTGTAGCGTGTTGGTATTTCTCAGTAGATTTTTAGAGCATTTTGTGATGTAATTATTGTATTATAGTCGAGGTGAGTATCGGCTACGGCAGTTTCGTGCATTGTATTTGACTTAAATACATTGAATTTCCATTGTATTGAAAAGTGAATATTTTTTATTCAATACTGCCCTTCACTATACTTTTGCAGAACTACACCTACGGCATTGTTTGATGCGTCAATAGTGAGCTTGAACATCTTGCATTGATTTGTAATGCGACAAAAATGTTGTCGATGTAAATAAAAACGAAGTCTAGCTAGGTTCCTGATAATCTCTGAGTGGCATCCGGATCAATTCGAAAAGACCAAATGGTGTGCGACAGAAATTAAATGATAAGCTCTGGCAAGAAAAAGTGTTGGATATGAGGAATCGGATAACCGGGGTTGTGACCGTGTTCAGTCCATAATGTCCCCACATGGTCTCCAATCTTGATCTTTGTTTCTGACCATGTGTGTCGAACATACAGCACCGGGGATGTCAATGGTTGATAAGTCCCTGTTTCTACAGATGCTGAAATTTTACGATTGCAGCTTTGTGACGCCGTCTTAGTGGTCTTGACAATGGAAAGTTACCTTTAGAGGTATTTGATGCGACATGATAAATTATATAGTGTGGCTTCGCTAATACAGAAGGGAAATTATTTAGTAACGTACCATAGGCATTATCAATCGTGTAATGGATCCGAGTTGCGATTTGTTAACCCGAGCAGTATATTTACGTATTAATGAAAATTGTCGCCTGAGTCCGAAAAATTAAATTCTTAAGCCCAGACGGTTTAACCATAAACAATGATTGATTAAACCATAAACAAGCTCCAAATTGTCTATGGTTTAACCAATCGGACTGAGACTTTATGTTTAAGTTTTTTCATAAATTGGAAGGTCCCAAGGGGAAAATTTGATCTGCAACAAAAACTATTAATGACAAAATGTTTCGAATTATTTGTAAATTAATTTCTCAAAATTCCACTTTCGTAGAAGAAAGTCGTTTGTTCAGCCACACCTCAATTTCTTTTATTTTTAATATTGTATTTGGCTTAAAGTACGTAGTTAAAGTTTTAACGGGTTATCACATTTTCGTCATTTTTTATCGCAGTTGACGTAAAATTTCGTATCTATCAGATTCTCTGTTAATTGGATTTAGTTTAGCCATAAGAAAATTTTTAATTTATCTCGTGAATCCCTTATTACTGAGAGAACAAAATTAGAGTTTGATTTTTTTGTTTGAAAAGGATTATAGATAGTAGTGTAGTTAACGTACATACACAGCTGACTTATGTCCGTGTAATTAAATATAATATGCAACATGAGTTGGCAGTCGCAGGTAAATTGCTTACGTTTAGTTCTTATTTAATAATAGAACATTTCTTTGAAAAATTTGAATTCGATCTTTTGATTAAAAATAACTTTTAAGAATTTTGGCTTATTTACCGTATACATATATTTGAAATAAAATGATCTTGAACTTACATAGAAACACGGTAATTAATAAATTTGTAGAACATTTCTAAAAATAAACGATTTCTAACCTTTCAATTCAGTTTTCTTCGGCATTACACTTGTATTCAGCTTGTTAATACTATAAAACGTTTATAATAAATAAATGAAAATTGTCGTAATTACTATCATTAATATTGTCATTGTTTTATTCCTATAATTGTACACTGTAATTAGTTTGACACAATTTTTTGTTTGTGTGTAGACTTGCCGATGAGATAAATTTCGTATAAATCAGCCATCGAATGAACAATTTTCTGTACCGTATATATGTACATACATATTATATAAATTCTCACGAGCTGATGTAAATTTGGTGATACAAATATATAATGAGATTTTATGTCTGTACGAGTATGCTAACTAGACAACATAATGAATTTATTTGCGAAAAGTTGACTCTACATACTCATTTGCGCGTACTGTGGTTCATATAATACACATTTTCTTGGTATATATGTAATGTACACACATATGTGCAGAAGTCACGTATTCCCATAATAATCCGTCGATTTTTTTTTTATGTTTCATACATACGACTGTCAACTCTGTGTTAAAATTACATATAAATTTTTGTTTACAACTATGCACACGATTTTGGTGAATCATTTCGTTACTCTTATTATCCAAGATTTATGGGGCGAGTATAAAACCTATAAAAATTTTTATTAGAACATAAATCAATGAATTCCATTTTGATATTTATTTTATGGAAGTTTAACGTCACAGATGGATTCTCCCACACAGAACTGATTTTGTTCGGCAATAAATCTTGTTAGTTTAAACTATATAGGTTTAAAAACAGTGCTCGGAGCTGGACTATGTGATGAGTTCCAATAGTTTTTTAATGTTAGCCAGATAAAAGTAACGATTAACTTTTTTATGTATTTAATTTTATTATCTATCATAATTGTTGCCGCTGGATATAGGCTGGCAAAAATTCAAAATCAAAACGATGCTTATATTTTGGCATAAGATGATCAAGGCATTTTTACTCTTTGCTTGCTCCTTATAAATTCCGGCTTTCCGGAATACCGGCCGATATTTTGGTTTCGATTATTTCGGAATTGATGAATTTCTATTTCTCACACTAATTTAAGTAAATTTAACATAATTTTGTGTAATTATAATAGTCTGTCTTGTAGATACTAAAAAAATATATTAGGCAGGGACACTTCTCTAAAGTCACTATTCAGGGGACTCAGAAATGTTGGTCAATATATGGAGGTGGTTAGTTTAAGGAATAAAACAACTTAAAAATTTGAAAATCCAAAGTCAGCCTAAAAAGAAAAATTTCCTTACAATTATACGTAATATTTCAGTGAGTGGCAAAAAGTGGACAATTTAGGGAGCTGATCAAAATATAGAAGGGCTACTTTTGGAAGTTTTGGAGTATTTCTCCTTTCCGTTCACTATGATCTGACACCTAATAAACGGATTACGGAACAATAAATTCTCGTTCCTAAAAATTGCTTGATGCATTTACATATTTATAGTGATGAATTATCTTCTTATAATCTTAACGGCTATACGTTATTTGGTGCTTGTAATGATGCTTATAGGTCAGGTGGGGTCTGTGTTTATTTTGATACTCATTTGTGCTGTTCACTTTTTGCTTTTAACTTAGTTTCGTGTGATATCGTCAGGGTTGATTGGAGTTTAGCTAATGATATTTATGTGATTTTGTGTATTTATAGGTTACACGTGTTTTTGCACGAAATTTCAAGTTTTATTGATAATATTAAGTCTAAGAATCTCTTCATTGTCGGTGATATTAACATTGACATCCTTGATTTTTCATCGCACTTCGATGATTACATGTTCCTTATGTCGTCTTTTGGTCTTGAATCATTGGTTAATGTTCCAACTCGAGTGACATCATCATCATCCACTTGCATTGATCATTTTTTTGCTCGTCTTAGATCAAATGATCTTTCATGTCTCAAGCCATCTGCAATCGACCTTAAGATTTCAGATCATCACTTCATCGAGATATTATTCAATTTTAATACAGCTTTGCCATCCCGTACTAATTTTTATTGTGGTCAGAAAAAAAAAATTAATATGGTATTGTTAATTGAACTTGTCGAGCAGGTTGACTGGACGTCTGTTCTAAAGCTAGATGATTCGTCTCAAGCTCTTGATTCATTTTTTAGCATTATTTCGAACATTTTGAAGCAGTGTTATGTTTACTCTAGGGTCAAAAATATCAAGCTGTTACAGCTATGGATGGAATATCATCTTGCTAATCGAATTAAAAAAAGGAACCAATTTCGCAAAAAGTTAAAGAAACATCCCAATGATATGAATCTAAGCGTAACATATGATCGGATTTGCAGACAAATTAATGTTGATGTTAGGAGAGAAAAGGAAACGTACTATATGAATCGTTCCTCCATTAATAGAGGGGATGTCAAAAAAAATTGGAGCCTTGTTAATGAAATTTTAACAAAAAAGGTTAAATCAACTTCGATTAATAATATTTCATCCGACAGTGGTTCTCTGCTTACAAATGAGGTTGACATTTCTAATGAGTTCAACTATTATTTTACGAGCGTAGCCAATAAGTTAAGGTCTAAATTTTTCGCGAATGTCATACCCATAAATCACAACCTTCCTTATGATTACTGTTCGAAAACATTCTTCATGACTCCGGTTTCTAATAGTGAAATTTTAGCTATTATTGAATCGTTGGAGCCTAAAGAGTCTTTAGATATTGAAGGGTTTAGTAATAATATTTTGAAAGTTATTTCTAAATATATCAGCCATGTTCTTGCCTATATATTCAATCTTTCCTTTGAACAGGGAGTAGTACCTAAGAGGCTTAAATTTGCTACTATTATTCCCATTTTTAAAAGCGGTGAGCATAGTGATAAGGGTAACTATAGGCCCATTGCGCTCCAGCCAGTTATTCTCAAAGTTCTGGAAAAAGCAGCCAAAAATAGAGTTACCATATTTCTTGAACAATAAAACACTAAGCGTTCACCAACATGGGTTCCGCCAAGGTATGAATACTGAATCGGCTTTATTAGATTTTTTGAATATTATTCATAATAGTCTAAATAATGGTAAGATCTGTGCTGGTCTGTTTATTGATGTTTCTAAGGCATTTGATATGGTGGATCATAAACTTTTATTATCTATTCTGTTTGATGTTGGTTTTAGAGGTGTTTCGAACTATTCGCGGACTTTTGGTCTAAAACAATTTATCTAAACCAATTTAACTAAAGCAATTTACCTAAAAACAATTTAACTAAAAACAATTTATCTAAACACAATTTGCCTAAAATCAATTTATCTAAAAACAATTCATCTAAAAACAATTCGTCTAAAGCAATTCGTCTAAAACAGTTTATCTAAAACAATTTACCTAAAAACAATTTATCTAAAACAGTTTATCTAAAAACATTTCGTCTAACTACAATTGATCTAAAATAATTTATCTAAAAACAATTCGTCTAAACTCAATTCAACTAAAAACAATTCATCTAAAATCAATTTGTCTAAAAACAATTCTTCTAAAGCAATTCAACTAAAAACAATTCATCTAATCCCAATTTATCTAGAAACAATTCGTCTAAAAACAATTCGCCTGAAGCAATTTATCTAAAATCAATTCATCTAAAAACAATTCATCTAAGCCCAATTTTATTTAAAAGCAATTGTTAGTAGACAAGTTTTGTCTTTGCTAAATTATCTAGTCATAACAACTTTTGCTATTTTTTCATGAGTTTAAGTAGTCCCGCTCAATTTCGCCGCTATTTATTAATTTCAACCGTTTAGATTATTTAATCAAAGAGAAATACATAGTTTTATTTTTAATAATCACTAAAACTGTTTAAAAAAATTCCCAATAAAACACACGTCTTGTGTGTATCGACATAAAATCAAAAAGAAAATATAATTTTTTGACTGATACATAATATTCAAAAAATAATTCTAGGTTATGTCCAGTTCTACATAGCAAAGACAAAAACCTTACTCTTAGCGAGAACTACCGGTTAAAGCTGATTTACATTCAATCTTTCCGTTCTTTTCCAAAAGATAAAAGATTACAATAAAAAATGCGTTTTAGATTTTAGTATAATTTCCTTGTATTAAAATCAGAAGGAATACTCAAAAAGTAGTATTCAATATTATTTACTGTAACACTAAACTTTTTTTTCGTGAAAAAGAACGGAAAAACCTGAAAAAGATGAACTGGTTTGTTTTTTTTCCTTAAAGTTGCTCAAAATTTATAAAATCAAAGTAACATTTTGAAAGGAAAAATGAAAATTTTGAATATGCCCGTCCTATTTTTATATATGGGTAAAATGTATTTGCACTTTTTTCGTGTTTCTATTCTTTCGCAAAAGAACGAAAAGATTGAATGTAATAAGGCCCTTTTACATTCAATCTTTTCGTTCATTTTCAAAAGAATAGAATCACGAAGAAAAGTGCAAATACATTTTACCCATTTATAAAAAAGAGACGAGCATACGCAATATTTCATTTTTCCCTTTCAAAATGTTACTTGGATTTTATATCTTTTGAGCAACTTTTACGAAAAAAGTCAAACCAGTTCTTCTTTTACAGGTTTTTCCGTTCTTTTTCACCAAAAAAAATTGAGTGTGATAGTAAATAGTATTGAATACTTTTTGAGTATTCTTTCTGATTTTAATACAAGGAAATCATACTAAAACATATTTTTTACTGTAAATCTTTTATCTTTTGGAAAATAACGGAAACAATGAATGTAAATCAGCTTTTAGTCGACTGGAAAGCGCTATGTAGGTTATGTAGGTACCTACATATTTCTAAAATTTAGTAAAGACACATTTTTTGGAATGGCCAAGTTTAATCGGTAATTATTTTTATTTAAATAATTTTACATATTTTGAGACGAATTCATCTAAAGAATTGTTTTTAGTTAAATTGTTTTTAGGTAAATTGTTTTTAGATCAATTGTAGTTAGACGAAATGTTTTTAGATAAACTGTTTTAGATAAATTGCTTTTAGGTAAATTGTTTTAGATAAAAAACCCGTTTTCCAAAAGTGCTTTGCTTCCTACCTAGATGATAGAGCTGTGAGGGTTAGAGTTAATGACACTTTTAGTGAGTTTAGAGCTGTGAACGTGGGGGTGCCGCAAGGATCAGTCCTTGGCCCTTTGCTGTTTTTAATTTATACGAATTCCATTTTCAAACTAAATTTGAATGGTCACAGTACTGGATTTGCTGATGACTTAGCTTTAGCTTATTCTGCGGAATCTGCCAGCGATGTGATTTCTATGACTAATGCTGACCTAATGGTCTTACATAAATGGTTCGATAAGCACTTCCTGATATTAAGTGAAAAAACTAAGTTTATGTGGTTTACAATTTCTCGCATTTCAGCAGCTACTAATCACTCCCTGGTTACATATCATAGTGGTTCTAAATGTACTTCTGTTAGTTGTCATGCGGATTGTCTTAATATTGAGCAAATCAACTCTTTTAAGTATCTTGGTATTCATTTGGACACTAACCTTAATTGGAAAATTCATATATCCAAGTTAAAAAGTTACATGGCATCTGCCTCACGTATTTTTTACCTCCTACGTGATCTTTGCCCAGTTTCTGTGCTGAAAATTACTTTTTGTGCTTTGGTGATGTCTAAATTGGAATACGGTTTGTCATGCTGGGGTGGATGTTATCCAACTACTCTAAGACCATTGTATGTACAACAGAAAATGATTTTGCGAACAATTTTGAGGAAGAATAGATTGGAACCATCTTGGCCCTTATTCAAGCCGACCAATATACTACCTCTACAACATTTATATGTTTATAAGGTTTTAAAAGTATTTTTTAAGCGCAGTGGTCAGCATGTTATTAGAAGTGATGCACGATACAACTTTCGCACTAATAATCGTTTTCTTTATGTTGTTCCCGGGTTCAGTTGTGAGCACTTCCGGCGCTATATTGTTGTTGCCGCTCCAACATTTTTTAATGCACGTCTTATTTGTTCTAAACATTTTTTATCCTGTGTCAGAAATTGGCTATTCGAAACATCAGATGTCTCACATCTATTTTGCGTCGTGATTTGATTTTTTTTCTTGTGTTATTACAATCTATGTATTTCAAAGCTGCGACATAAATTTAATGTATTATTAACACTCCTTTTTGAGATAACTGATTGAATATTTTTGTTTATTTTTAATGTCGTTGTTGATTGTTGTCAATAGAAGCGTTGCCCGCCACTGGATGGATTTTCTTCCACAGGGCATTTTTTTTTTTTTTTTTTTTTTTTGATATTGTATGTAAATTTTGTTAAATAAATAAATAAATAATAAATAATAATAAATAATAAAAAAATAAAAATAAAAATAAAAAATTTAATTTAATTCGCCTCTAAAATACACCAGCCAAGTATTTGTTGTGTCATTTCTTAGTTTATAAACTGAGAAAAAGGTATTTCTCAGCGAGAAAAATTTGCCAGTTCGTGGTCACGAATTTTTGAAATTTCGACATCTTTTTTACCACCTCCAATTTTTTTTTTACTTTTTTTTATGGTTGCTCTTTTGAAAAAGTAAAAAAAAAATTGGAGGGGGTAAAAAAGATGACAAAATTTCAAAAATTCGTGATAACAAGCTAGCAAATTTTTCTCGCTGAATCCACCATTAGTAGTATATCATAGAGAATTATAGAGAATATTGGACAATTTAGCAATAAAATTTATGTTGGTCAATTAGTGCAAAACAGCTACTATTCTCGAACAAAAGGATGGTCAATGCTAAAATTATATTTGTAAGTGGTTTAATTATTAAATTTCGGAATTCTTTAAATATAAAAAAAATCTTTAAATAATATTTTCTCTGTCTCTTTTTTTATGAAATTGCAGTTTGTCTTAAAATACAAATTCAATGTCATTTTTATATAAAGAAACATACATATATCCTTCAGCTAAATATGTAGCTGAGCGAATGTGGGCAGTCAAATATAGCTCTCCAGTTAAAACGTTCATGTAAAACAGAATTAAATTTAGCTTGCTTTAAATTTGCATTATGAAATATTTTGCAATTGCATGAAAGAAGAAAGAGAGGGAATATTATTTGTCTCTTTTCGTGAAACCGGGCACGGTATTAAAAATATATCACTTTTTAATTTTTAATACAAAAGTTTCTAGGTATTATGATTTATTTCTGCATAACTGCATTCAAAAGCCAGAAATTTAATTAATTTAATTAAAATTAAAATTTCTGAATTTTTAAATTCGAATTTATTCAAATTTCCATACTATATTGAGTTTCTAAATTGTTAATCTAATTTGCCTGAAAATCTAAAAATGTATAAATTATCACCCCAAAATGAAAAATTCCCAAACAATCAAATAATCAATTCCCAAATATCCCAAATAATTTATTGTTTTAAGAAGGAAACTGCTCTTCTCAATATTGACCGATAACCCCGCCTTTGATAACCTATCTGCGACTACTCCCAATAAATAAAGATATTCCCCGAACGTCTTAGAAGTGATCAATAGATCATCCAAATACACGAATATGCGTTCGTGAAGTTCATGGGGTATCACCTGATCCATTAACCGGCACATAGTCCGGTCGGTGAATTGGAATAACGGTCGACCAGGTACGGTAAACGCCGTTTTATCTCGGGACTCTTTCTCTAGCGGTATTTGCCAAAAGGCATCCTTTAGGTCCAAACTTGAAATGAATTTGGTATCCTCCAATCAACTTAAGAGTCCGTCGATTATTGGATACGCGTCCTTTTTCGTGACCTCATTTACCCGTCCAGCATAAACATAACCGAATTTTACCATTCGGCTTCTGAACTAATGTCACGGGTGAACTCCATGAACTTCTCGACTCCTTGATAACCCCCAAATTCCGCATCCGGTCTAATTCTGCATACAGGGCCTCTTGCTTTATTGGAGATATGGGATAATGTCTCTGTTTAATTGGTGCAGCTCCTTGTAGATCAATAGTATGAGATACTAAATTGACCATGGTACAATTTCCAAAAATTAATTCCCAGATACAATGACTGCGTTAATCCAGGTATCAAATAAATTTGCATGGTTTTTTCAATACCATTGGTATGCCATTATTACTTATATCAGCATACGGTCGACAATCCATATGTTTTGAAAAGATGGATTCGGCGATTTCCTGTTTCAAATAGTTCTGTTTGTCCCAATAATTACGAACTCGCAATTTAGCCGAGTTAGAAGGCCTTTTGTCTTTAGAAATAACAAAAGAATTTTCACAAAGAAATTTTGAATTAGAATTTATAGGATTTGGGGATTCTCCATCTTGATCGAAATGACAAGTTAATGTCGATTTTTTTATAGGGCTTAAAAGATCTTGTAAAAGTGTGACCTATGTCCCGACAGTTCGAACAAATATAATAATTTGGTTGATTGGTATTATGATCCAATGCGTTAATTTGGTTGGGAGAATTTTGATTCTGACACTGGCCAGAGTTAAATTCGAAAGGAGGTTGGAAATTTTGAAATCCAGAACTGGTCGCCGAAAAATTGTGGACATTTTCTGAATCTAAATTATAATTTGAGGCTGGAATTTGATTAGCTTGACCCTCATTCGAACTTGAAAATTCATTAATTTGCTGAGAAGTCTTATGAAATGTATTGGCAACGTGATTATTCCGTTTCCACATATTTTCCAATGCAACACATCTTCTAACAAATGTACTGATTGAATCGATATCCTGATCAGCAAGATGATTTTGCAAACCAGGATTCATATTATTACGGAGGATTCTCAATATTTCAGAGTCCGATATAAAATTACGTAAACGAAGGGTCAAACCTAAAATTAAATTATAAAATTCTATAAAGGTTTCACTCAATTTTTGTTTTCATGAATCTATTAGTTCGACGATCTTGAAAGCGTTTGATAATAGCTGTTTTTAGTTGCGACCAATTCGTATACGGATTTCGTTCTAGATAGCACCAGTACCAATTTAAAGCGGCCTCCTTTAAAATAACCCCAATCTGATCTATCAAATCCTTTTCGGAAACGTGATAGGTACGTGCAAAATGCTCAACTCTAAACAGAACCTCTCTACGGTTATACCATCAGCCAATTAAAGTGATCTTGGATTTTAATTAAACATTTTTGTATTTCCCGAATGGGGTTTTTAGATGCCGGCTTATGAGTTTTAATGTTTGAACGACTGGATTTTTAACCTCTTCCTCGAAAAATAATTTTAGCCGATCAAACTTTGTTGACGGGCTCCCTTCAATATTTCTAACCATACACTCTACTAGGAATTCATCTGGTTCCAAATGGTTAATCGCTAACTGAAACTAACAACAATACAACTCCTAAAATTAATATCTCAATGATAATTACAATATTTACAAAAATCAACCTAAGCTGAATTTTCTTACTTGCGAGACGCAATAGAAGCTCTTGCGACCCACTACCTTACTTGAATAACTTGAATAGACGGAAACAGAATCGATAATGTTTTTTTTTTTATGATATATATTTAAATCAGTCGGGGTGAAATCAAATGTCGTTCCCACTACCAAAAAGGAACTGCCCCTCCTCAATGGAACCCCATGCTGGAATATCCCAGTGGTATAGCTGCTACGGATGCCAGATAAATGCGACCAATTTTCAGTAGGATGCGTGGGTGCCCTTTGGGACTTGGTGTGGATACCGATCAGTACCTATTATGTACCGATCCCGTCTCAGGTTTTGAAAGGAGTAATCACCGCCGATACTCCTTTCCCAAAATAAATTATAGCACTTTGTGATTTTTCTTGATTTTTTTCTCTCTTTACAATTTTTATTAATGTTTTTTTTATTCAGGTTTACAACCTTTGTACAATTTATCTAATTTTTTTTTTTTTGGTGGTACTTTTATTAAGTCCTCCTAAATTTGGTGGTACATTATTCGCCACAACTCATTGGAAATTGGAACCTCCAAAAAAAACATATATCGAGCTCGTATATGAACCCATCTCAATCAAAAACTCAAAAAGCTCTCTCTATCCAATTTTTCTTTTTTCTTTTTTGTGTTTCTCAAAAACCTTCCTTTTTTTCTTTCTCGCCTACCAAAACATTTTAGTTTTTCCCCAGTCTACTTTCCTAAATATAATTTTGCTACGAAACACTGTGGAACGACGTCCTATTGATGACACCGTTACAGAAATATTCAAAAATTACAGAATTTTAAAAAATTAAAAAATTTAGAAAATTTTAAGGATCTTAAACCTTATAGGTTTAAGATTTTGAAATTTTAAATTGATATTATTTTATTGAATTTTAGGTTTTTAAAATATCTAATGCTTAAAGGAATTTTAAAATTTTAAAAAATCTAAGGAAATTTAAAGAATTTAAATAACTTTAAGAATTTTGAGAGTGTAATGCAATAAAATTACTGAAAGAATTTCGGAATTTAACAGTTTCATATATTCAAAGAATTTAAAAAAATTAGAGACATCAAAGAATATACAATTTTTTAAAAATTATAGAATTTAAAAATTTGAAAAATAACTTCAAAGTTTAAAGGATTTAAACAATTAAATGAATTTAGATATTTACTCTAAATTTAAAGATGTTACAAAGAGTTTTTATAATAAAAGCTCGTATTCCCATTTTATGAAAACTGAGAAGCAAAATACAATTTAACGATTGTTGTACGTTTAGGCATATAAAATATGCAAAAGTAGAATAAGTGAGTTTTGATGCTATACCCCACAAATATTTAATTATAAATTGCTTAACGGATTTAATCAATTTTAAGATTTAAAAAAATTCAATAATTTTAAGACTTTTCAGGATTCAAAGCGTTTTACAAAAATGAATAATGAGTAAACAAATTTAAATAATTTTAAAGTTTAAATCTGCAGACAAATTACAATATTTACAGAATTTAACATATTTAAAGAATTTAAGAAATTTAATTTAAAAATTTAAAAAAATTAGACAGTATCGATTAGAGTACCAAGACACATTAAATGAATTTTTTCCCGATTTCTAGCACTATTTTACCCCCAATTAGTACACCTGCATCAGGATTCCTGTTTGATGGGAAATTTGTCATACGGGTTTTATTCGACTAAAAATTTTTATTGGTATAAAAACCGAGAAATTGCGATTCCCTATGAATGGCAATTGAAAACTCATAACACACCCATTGAAAACTATTTTTTTTGTGAAGGGCTGATGGAATCGAGATTTTTGTGAGAATGGGAAACTAACGGGTCAAAAAAAAGTTCCATAATACATCTCATTATAATTTGTCATAGAACCGGAATCTAGATGCTGATACACAATTAGGTTAACAGTTTACGTATAGTTTACCACTGACGTATAAAAAAAAAATGTTCCTGGTAATTTAATTTAATTTATATTTGCACTTTCCGTGTCAATTAGAAAAATAAAACTTCAATCTGTATCCATCATCGTAATCGGTTGTTTGAGTTAAAATACTATACCAAACAGCAAATGAGTATGAGCTAGTCCACTAATCGGAACTGTACGGTAAACGAATTCGAACAATTTAAGCTGATTTGATGAATACGAATAATTCTAAAATTTATAGAAATTAAAGAATGTTAGGATTTCAAAAAAATTTACCGATTTAAAGCATTTAAATACCTAAAAAAATTAAAAAATTTTGAGATTTTATAAATTTATAAGATTTAAGCAATTAAAGCATTAAATAAATCTAACAAATTTAACAAACTTATAAGAAAATTTTATGTCCGTCAGGTTCTTCTGTTGTGAAATTACCAAAAAGCTACTGATACTACTTAGTTTTGAAGTTGCGGATCAATGATTTTTTTTCTTTCAAATTTTTACTAACATAGCTACCTAGCCAAAATGAAAAAAATCGACAATTGTTTTCCTGTGACATCGCTAAAATCATTTAGTTATTACATACTTATTAGTTTACATACCGCAGTGCACGCGTTTTATTTTTTACATAAAATTTTTAATTTTTTGGTTTAATTTTGAGGATTTATGTAAAACGAAAATGGTTTTTATGCCGTTAATATTCACAACGGGCCTATACCACCAGCTTATGGCTACCAATGAAGCAGAGTTTCGTGAAAATATGGACAAAGTAATCGGACGAATAATCACATATGGAGCATCAGAAAAGACGGATTCCAGCGAACACGGTATTCCTGGGGAGAAAACAAGGACAACCACAACCCCTGCGCCGACTAAAGCCCCATGTGTATATGACTGTCCGCCATGTCAGTGGTATTAACCATGTTCGGGTCCTATCTTTTTTAAATTAACAACCTCGTTGAAATTGTTTGGTTTAATTCATATTATAAAGTTTTTGATGTAAATCTAATGTTTCTGATTAAAATTGTGTGGTAATAAAATGTTTGGGCTATTTCATTAAAGCTGCGTTTTTTTATTAAATCTGGGGTGGCATTTTGTGCCATCACTTTCGATTCGTTTTCGTTAATGCTTTTTCTCTTATAAAGGCCGGTCGGTATTCACGCACAAATAAATTGCGCAATATAATTGTGTGACGTCGATATTGCACTGACGTACTGACATTTTACTAATTTAAAGACTATTAAAGTCTAAATAATAAATTTTAACAATGTAAAACATTATTTCCAAGGATTAAAAATATGAATAGTTATAGGGATGGAGGACTGACTTAATATGACTTAATGAAAATGAAAAATTTAAATATTCGAAAAATTGAAGGAATGTTAAAATTTCAAAAAAGTTTAACAATTTAAAGCAAAAAAGTTTAAAGCGTAGTTATTAAAAATTAAAGGATTTAGAGATTCTATAAATTTTAAAGTTTTTTGGAGCTTTTAAAACAATTTATGCTTTGGCATATAAAATTTAGAGAAATTTTGGGCATTTATATAATTTAAGAAATTTAAATAATTTAAACCAATTTATGAAATTAAAGGATTTAAAAATTTAAAGAACTTAAAGGATTCAACTTAAAGAATTTCAAGGCTTTCATTTAAAAAATTTAAAGAATTTTTGAAATTTAATATGAATATTTTTTAAAAATAAAGAGTTAAATGAATTTAAAGAATTTGATGAAAATGTAAAATTTACAGAATATTTAACTAAATTAAAGAATATTCAGATTTTCATAAATTTTGCGAAATTTTTTAAATTTTGAAGAGCTTTAATCAATTAAAACAATAAACGAATCTAAATAAATTTAACAAATCAAGAAAAAAATACAAAATTAGTGAGTTTAAAGAATTTAAGGGATTTAAAGAATTAAAAAACTTTCAAGTATTTATTCAGCATTTAAAGAATTTAATGATTGTGAAGGATTTAGAAAATTTAAAAATTTTAAGAATTTTAAAATTAAAGAATTTGAAAAATTTAACACTATTTATGAAATATAAAAAATTTGAAGTAATAAAAAAATTAAAACATAAATTTATGAAATTAAAGGAAATTAAAGTAATTAAATAATTTAAAAATTTTAAATAATCTTAAGAATTTATAGAACTAAAGAACTAATTTAGCGAACTTCTTCAACAATTTCTCTTAAAGAATTTAAACAATTTTATAAAATTTCAAACATTTAAGGAATTAGAAAATTTAAAGAATTTAAAAAATTAAAGTTTATGAAAACTCAGAAAAATGAGGCTTTTACAGAATTAAAAAGTTTTAAGATTTTAATGCATTTGAAACTCTAAAACAATTAAATTTAAAGACTATAGAATTTCAAGAGTTCAAATAATCGAAAGATTTAAAAATTCAAAGACTATTTAAGTCTAATTAATAAATTTAAACAAGTTAACAAATTATTTTCAGGAATTAAGACAAATAAAAAATCTTAAAGGAAGGACATAATTTGACTTAATGAAAACTAAAAATTTATATATTTAAAAAATCTCAATGATAAAATTTCAAAAAGTTTAAAGCATAATTCTTCAAAATTAAAGAATTTAGAGATTCTATAAATTTTAAAGGTTTTTGGAGCTTTCAACCATTATATGCTTTATAATATAAAATTTATTGAATTTTAGGGCACTTATATGATAGAATTTAAGAAATTTAAAAAATTTAAACCAATTTATAAAATTAAAGGATTTAAAAATTTGATTTTTTTTTTTTAAATTTGTAGAACTTAAAAGATTCAACTTAAAGAATTTAAAGGCTTTAATTTAACAAATTTAAAGAATTTCTGAAATTTAATATGAATAGTTTTTAAAATAAAGAGCTAAATAAATTTAAAGAGTTTGATGAAAATGTAAAATTTACAGAAAATTTAATTAAATTAAAGAATATTCAGATTCTCATAAATTTTGCGAAATTTTATAAATTTTTAAGAATTTAAGGGATAAGAATTTCAAATATTTTAAGTATGAAAAGAACTTTCAAGTATTTATTTAGCATTTATAGAATTTAATGATTCTAAAGAAGTTGGAAAATTATAAAGAATTTTAAAATTAAAGAATTTAGAAAATTTAAGAGTATTTATGAAATATAAAAAAATTGAAGCAATAAAAAAATTACAACATAAATCTATGAAATTAAAGCAAATTGAAAGAAATTAAAATAATTAAATAATTTGAAAATTTTAAATAACCTTGAGAATTTATAGAACTAAAGAACTAATTTAAAGAATTTAGCGAACTTCTTCAACAATTTCTCTTGAATAATTTAAACAATTTTAAAAAATTTCAAAGCATTTAGGGAATTAGAAAATTAAAAGATTTAAAAATGTAAAGACTTTTAAAGTCTAATTAATAAATTTAAACAATGAATAACAAATTTAAAAAGAAAGAATTTAAACAATTAAAGTTAATGAAAACTCAAAAAACTGAGGCTTTTAAAGAATTAAAAAGTTTTAATATTTTAAAGCATTTAAAACTCTAAAACAATTGAATTTAAAGACTAAAGAATTTCAAGAGTTCAAATAATCAAAAGATTTAAAAATTTAAAGACTATTAAAGCCTAATTAATAAATTTAAACAATTTAAAAACTTGTTTCCATATTTATTGTTTTGTTAATTAGTAAAACGAATAAAAATGGACTTATTGAAAACGAAAAATGATAATATTTTAAATATTCTAAATGTTAAAATTTTAAAACACTTTAACAATTTAAAGCAAAACAGTTTATAGCATAATTCTTCGAAATTAAAGAATTTAGAGATTCTATAAATTTTAAAGGTTTTTGGAGCTTTTAATACATTATATGCTTAAAATTTATATAATTTTGGGCATTTATGGAATTTAAGAAATTTAAACAATTTAAACAAATTTATGAAATTAAAGGATTTAAAATTTTTGAATAATTTTAAAAATTTGTACAATAAAATTACAGAAATTTTAATTTAATTAAAGAATATTCAGATTTTCATAAATTTTGCGAAATTTTTAAATCATTAAACGAATCTAAATAAATCTAACAAATCATGAAAAAAATAAAAAGTTTATGAATTTAAAGAATTTAAGGGATTTAATTAATTAGAAGAACTTTCAAATATTTATTCAGCATTTAAAGAATTTAATGATTGTAAGGAATTTAGAAAATTTAAAAATTTTAAAGAATTTTAAAATTAAAAATTTAGAAAATTTAAGGGTATTTATGAAATATAATAAATTTGAAGCAATAAAAAAATTAAAACATAAATATATGAAATTAAAGAATTGAAAGAAATTAAAATAATTAAATAATTTTAAAATTTTAAATAATCTTAAGAATTTATAGAACTAAACAACTAATTTAAATAAATTTAGAGAACTTCTGCAACAATTTCTCTTGAAGAATTTAAATAATTTGAAAAAAGTTTCAAACCATTTAGGGAATTAGAAAATTAAAAGATTTAAAAATGTCAAGACTACTAAATCCTAATTAATAAATTTAAACAATTTAAAAAAATATTTTCAAGCATTAAAACAAATAAAAATAGTTAAATAGAGGACTTAATGGATTTAATGAAAACGAAAAATTTTAATGTTTAAACAATCTAAAGGTTAAAATTTCAAAAAAAAAATTAAGATGTTAAAGATTCTATAAATTTTAAGATTTTATCTTGGAGCTATTATATGTTTGGAAACATTAAATTTAAAGAATTTGGGCATTTAAAATATTTAAGAAATTAAGAGAATTTTTGACAAATTTATGAAATTAAATGATTTAAAGTACTTTAAAAATAAATTTTTATTTTAATTATAAACTTTTATAGAACTTAAGTGATTCAAATTAAACAATTTAAAGGCTTAAGTAACCAAATTTTAAGAATTAAGGAAATTTAATTGAAAGAATTAAAAAACCGACAGTTAAATGAAACCAAAATTAAGAAGTTATAAATTAAAAATAAATCCGTTAATTATCAATTACCGTCAATTATTAATTAATTTTGCCATCTTTATTCATTAGGCTGTATTAGCCTAAGAGTACCCATTACACATATTTTTTCTTAATTTTTATATTTATTGTTTATACAATACTAAATTTTATATTTTTCAATTCGTTATATCACAATGAAACACACAAGCATTTTCTGTTGGTTTTGCACAGGCATTTTCTTAAATTTGGAGACCTCTTCCACAATATCACAATTGGCCACGACAATATAAATTTTCTACTCTCATGTCGTCAAATCACAGCTTTTGAGTTGTCAAATTCAAAAAATTATAAAAACTCTTCTAAGTTATAGTGTTCTGTGAGACCTTAACAAAACCATTTTTCTTATCGGCAACCAAGCCCAAATAATTACCAATTTGTTTTATAAAAAAAAAAATGGAGTAGAAGTCGAGATATACCTACCGAAAAAAACACTTTTTGAGGTTAATTAAAAGGTTTCATTAATGTCTCAAAGAGAATAACTTAGAACAGTTTTTATAATTTTTTGAATTTGACAGTTCAAAAGGTTCCCTTGTTAGACTACTCAGAACTGAAACATGTTTTCATCTACGACCTGTAACAATTAGATCCAGTTATACATATCTAGTATACTGTTGAAAATCCGACAATATTATGTGAGAAACGTCAGAATTGACCGATATGATTATTCACTCGGTGCTTGGCATCACCGTGGATCATTCAAGAATACAAAATAGTAAAACACAAATAATACAAAATCAGAATTAACGTAATTTTTTTTGGGTACCGAATCCCACCACTCGTCACATAGCATTTCATTTTATGTATCTCCTATCGCTTTTCTCCAAAACTTGCTCCACCGTAATGGCGTCCCATAACAATTTGCTATTAAGTTTTACATACGGCCCTATGCTAAGAGAATTTATTACTCAGAAATAATACCTTTAAACCCGATTTTAATAAAGTAATTAACAAATAATGCATCTATCAATATATCGTTGAAATTTCAATCATTAAAATATCACAAAATGTCAATAAAACGTCACAGAAATGGGAATATCTTGCTATTAACAAAAGCATACTAGATATAATTTATTTTTAAATATTGACGATTCAAATGGCGTATTAATCTAATTAGTTTCCGGTCACTTGGAAACTTTGAAGCCCCATAACTCAAAAACCTAAACATTTTTCGGCCTGATCCTAGCGAATATACATTTTTCTAGGATGGCATAGGTTATACAGCATATAAACTCAAAAAATTAACACAATATTTAACTAATGAAAATAAAAAATTTTTGAACTTTTTTATTTTTATTTTATAGCTTTAAACCAATATGGCATGCGGCATGTTTGATCAAGTTCATCACTATTTAATTAAAATTGAAATTAAAATACATATAAATAATTTATTTTTATAATTTTTTTCAATCCAAATATTTTTATTTGACTTGGTTTGATTTTTACAGTTTTTAAAACCTTACATTTATATGTATCCATTGCTTTAATCAAATAAATTTCCTAAATTCGTCAATTCCGTGACGCGCGTCATCACATTAAAATTTTGGTTTGCAACCCATATATAATGAAAACAAAGATGTAGTCCTACGCCAAAAATTGAAATGTTAAATAAATTTAAATAATTTAAAGAATTTGATGAAACTGTGAGATTTATAGAAAATTTAATTAAATTAAAGAATATTTAAATTTTCATCAATTTTGCGAAATTTTATAAATTTTTAAGAATTTAAAGCAACTAAAACATTAAACGAATCTAAATAAATTTAACAAATCAAGAAAAATTTACAAAGTTAGTGAATATACCGAATTTAAGGGATTTAAAGAATTTTAAGTAAAAAATTTAGAAAATTTAAAAATTTTAATGAATTTTAAAATTAAAGAATTTTCAAAATTTAAGAGCATTTATGAAATATAAATAATTTGAAGCAATCAAAAATTAAAAGATACATTTACGAAATTAAAGAATTGAAAGAAATTAAAACAATTTAATAATTTTAAAATTTTAAATAATCTTAAAAATTTATAGAACTAAAGAACAAATTTAAAGAATTTAGAAAACTTCTTTAACAATTTCTCTTGAAGAATTTGAACAATTTTAAAAAATTCTATAGCAATAAAAGAATTGGAAAAATAATTTAAAAAATTAAAGTTTATGAAAACTCAAAAAACTGAGGATTTTAAAGAACTAAAAGTTTCTAAATTTTAAAGCATTTGAAACTCTAAAACAATTATTTTTAAAGACTAAAGAATTTCAAGAGTTGAAATAATCGAAAGATTTAAAAGTTTAAAGACGATTAAAGTCTAATTAATAAATTTAAATAATTTAAAAAATTATTTCCAGGAATTAAAAGAAATAAAAATAGTAAAAGATAGGACTAAATAGGACTTAATGAAAATAAAAAATTTAAATATTTAAAGAATCTAAATATTAAAATTTCGAAAAAGTTTAATAATTTAAAGCAAAACAGTTGAAAGCATAATAATTCAAAATTAAAGAATTTAGAGATTCTATAAATTTTAAAGGTATTTGGAGCTTTTAAAATATTATATGGATTTAAAATTTTTGAGTAATTTTAAAAGTTTGTAGAACTTAAACGATTTAACTTAAAGAATGTAAAGGCTTTAATTTAACAAATTTGAAAAATTGATGAAATTTACTATGAATATTTTTTAAAAATAAAGAGTTAAAAGAATTTAAGGATTTTGATGAAAATGTAAAATTTACAGAAAATTTAATTAAATTAAAGAATGAACAGATTTTCATATATTTTGCAAAATTTTATAAATTTTTAAGAATTTAAAGCAATTAAAACATTAAACCAAATTTAACAAATCAAGAAAAAATACAAAATTAGTGAGTTTAAATTATTTAAGGGATTTAAAAAATTTTAAGTATTTAAAAAATTAAAAGAACTCTCAAGTATTTATTCAGCATTTAAAGAATTTAGAAAATTTAAGAGTATTTATGAAATATAAAAAATTTGGTGCAATTAAAAAATTAAAGAATTAAAAGAAATTAAAATAATTAAATAATTTTAAAATTTTGAATAATCTTAAGAATTTCTAGAACTAAAGAACTAATTCAAAGAATTTAGAGAACTTCTTCAACAATTTCTCCTGTAAAATTTAAACAATTTTAAAAAATGTCAAAGCATTTAAAGAATTTAGAAAATTAAAGTTTATGAAAACTCAGATAACTCAGGCTTTTAAGAATTAAAAAGTTTTAAGATTTTAAAGCATTTGCAACTCAAAAACAATAAAATTTAAAAACTAAAGAATTTAAGAGTTCAAATAATCAAAAGATTTAAAACGATTAAAGTCTAATTAATTGATTTAAACAATTTTAAAAATTATCTCCAAGGATTAAAACATATAAATATACTTAAAGAGAGTACTTAATAAAAGCGAAAAATTTAAATATTTAAAGAATTTCAATGTTAAAATTTCAAAAATGTTTAACATTTGATAGTAAAAAAGTTTAAAGCGTAATATATTAAATTTAAAGAATTTTGGGCATTTAAAAAATTTAAGAAATTTAGAGAATTTAAACAAATTTATGAAATTAAGGGATTTAAAGTATTTTAATTACTTTAAAAATTTAATTTATTTTTAATTATTCTTGAAGTGATTCAACAACCTTTAAGGCTTTAATTAACCAAATTTAAAGAATTAAGGAAATTTAATTGAAAGAATTCAAAAAAATTTGAAATGTTAAATAAGATTAAATAATTTAAAGAATTGGATGAAACTGTGAGATTTATAGAATATTTAATTAAATTAAAGAATAATAAGATTTTCAAAATTTTTGTCCATTTAAATCATACAAAATTAAAGAATTTAGAGATTGTATACATTTTTAAACATTTACACCAATTAAAACACTAAATGATACTAACAAAAATTTAAAATTTAGAGAGTTTATACAATTTACGGGCATTTCAATAGTTTATTGATTCTAAAGAATTTAAAAAATTTTAAAATGGTATTTAGAGAATTTAAGAGTAATTATGAAGAATTTTAAGCATTTATAAAATTTTAAAAATTAACAGAATTTAAAAATAAATTTATGAAATTAAACGATTAAAAGTGATTAAAATATTTAAATAATTTTAAGGCTTTAAATATTCTTATTATAAATTTCTAGCTTAAGATTTTAAAAAGGTTAAACATTTATAGCATTTAATTTAAACGACTTACAACTTTTACAAAATTCAAAGAATTAAAAATTTTATAGAATTTAAACCAGTTTCAAGATTATAAAGCATTTAGAACAATAAAAAAATTTAAAATTTAAAGAATTTTAAGAATTGAGCGAATTTTAGGATCTGAAAACATGTTAAAAATTTAAAGCATAAACGTTTAAAGCATAATTCTTTAAATTTAAAAAGAACTTTAAAATTTTAAAATTTTTAAGATTTAAAATCTGTTAAAACATTTAAATAAACTTGAAGAATTTAAGCTTTATGAAGTAAAAGGGTTTACAATATTTGAATAATTTTACAAATTTATAGAACTCTAACGGATTCAATATTGTTATTTGATTTTAATATTTAAAAAATTTAATGAACTTAACAAATTTTAACGATTTTAAAGAATCCAAAAAACTTAAAATCTAGAGAATTTAAGTGGTTTAAATAATTAAGCCATTTAACAAATTTAAATTTTAAAACAATTCTTAAAATTATACAAAAATATTTAGAAATTGTATAAACTAATTTAATTTAGAGTATCTATGAATTAAATGTTTAAAGATTTTTTAAAGATAAAAAGAATAATTAAATATAAAGTTATAAAATATTATAAGAATTTAAAAAATTTGAATTTTTAAAAATTTGAAGAATTTAAATATTTTTAAGTATGACAAAACTTAAAGATTTAAAATTTTAAAGATTATCAATCTTTATTACAAGTTTGTATTGTTAATCAAAGATTTTTTTTTGTAATATTTGTATGGTACGTTCCTCAAGTACGATCCCGCCGACCTTAGCTTATGTAATCCTGACATCCAATGACAAATAAATAGGAGTAAAATGTATATTCCAATTTTGTTTTTTGCTTTTCATTAATTTATAAATTAGAATGTTAAACATGTCGCAGCACAAATTTTATTAATACCATAAAAATATTTGCGCTAAAAGCGAAATGCGACAAAGATTTAGGGGAACATTAACTATATTAAGCATCATAAATTATAGAATACCATAAACTCGGATGAAACTCGAAAACAAATTGAAACCCTAAAATGCGAAATGCAAACCCAATACCACCAATATTATGCTTTTGTATATTTTAATATTTTATAAGCCATCACATATGATTTTTACCACAAAAAAAAAACATTTTGTGGTGTATGCTTCCAATGTAAATCGATATACATAAATCATGGTTGTCGCGTTTTCACAAATTAATAGAATTTAGTTTGTTTACATTTTAACTATGACACCATCAATTTGTGACAATGCCGAAAACGATGACAAGAAAACCGAAAACTATGAATGAAATGACTCATAGTGTTGTCAGCTAATGAGGTGTGTAGAGAGAAAAATAAAAATAAATTGGGTTATACGAGAAGGTGTTGTTGTGAGACAATATGTTGGGGAGACAAAAATAGGAAAACTCTTGTATATTTGTTCGCTTTCCTTTTTCCTTGTTTATTTTATTGATTGAACATTTTTCAGAAGGAAACTAAACGAGAAAATGACATTAATCCATTTGATAAAAAAACATTTGTTGTACGTAACACACATCATTTGAGACGAATGTTCTTTTCATTCAATTTTATATGTGTGGCAGCCGGTGTGCTCCACGTAAATACAAAAACAACTTGTTCAAATTAATTTGAAAATTAGTACGTGGTAAGAAAATTGTTTTGTTGTTGTTTGGTTTGGAGGGTGAAAAAATCGCAGCTTTACGAATAAATATCGTAGTCTTGACATTGATACCAACAAAAGTAAAAGCCAATTTCAATGTTAATATGGTAACAACATAATATGTATGTAGTTGATCATTTTCATTTATACGAAATGGTTTACTTTTTTGCTTTCCAAGCATTTTTTTTTTTGCTGCCTCCGTTATATGCTCTAATGTATTCGTTAATATTAAGTACTCGGCATTGTGATTTAGAGGATGGGTTGGTGGTGACTTTATACTCCGTAATACATAAAACGTTTATATGAAAACATGATTTTATGCTTTTATTACCGATTTGTTTTTCTTTTAGCATAAATTGTAACTGTTGTGTCATACACAGACATACATAGTCATACATATGTATACATACATTTAAACAACTCAGTTATTTTTATTTTTGTTATTTCTCTGGGGATTTTATGATATCTTGTTTTTACAAATTTACTTAAATATAAATTATATAATAAATATTTAAAATTATAATAGAAACAAAGTGATATTTAAATGATAAAACCACTTAGAAACGAAATTTAATTTCATTTTAAAAATAGAGAAAGTTCAATTCTAACAAATTGGTTTGACTATTGCACTTTAAAAATTACGCACGAAACGGTGAAACATTAAATCTCAGTAATTAAGATTTTGATTTTTAGGTATATTCGGATTAGCAGTTTTAAAATTCAGCACAACGAATATATTTATAAATAAAAATACAAAATTAAGATGGAATTGCTTAATTATTAATAATAATTACAATACGTTTATTGCAGCAAAAATTAAAATCCCAGAACCCTTTGCGGAAGCTTCGATTAAAACAAGGAAATTTCTAATTTGTGAATTTCTTATAATTGCTTTAAACAGTTATATGTTGTGTCAAGTTTACGTACTTAAGCAATGAGATTTATTAGAGTGAACACGTAACGAAATACTTAGCTAAATTTCAAATACGTTCTCTGGATTCAATTCGAGGAGGTCGAGTACAGTGTCGCGTTCTTTGGGATAGAGGATCTCAAGCAAATTTTATAACCATAAAAATGATTGAAATGCTAGCTTTGAAAGTTAAGTCAACCAACGTTAAAATTTCTGGCATCAATAATAATATTACTACTGTCACAAAACAACTATTAATATCGAATCGCAAAAATCTGATTATAAAATTTCAGTCGATTGTTTAGTAAAACACAAAATAACCGGTTTAATTTCGCACTATCCAGTTAAGATCAACGCAAATATAATTCCCAAAGGTATTGACTGATTCAATTGATCTATTGTTGGGTGCTGAACTGTTTGTAGAAATTATGAAACCCGAAAAAAATAAGATGGTTTGTGGCATTCCGCTTCAAAACTCTGAATTCGGCTACGTCGTCACGTGGACAGAGTTTCGGATAATCCACAAAATACTAATGCTGACAATGATTTATTATCATTATTCCATGTCTCGTTTGAAGAATTAAATGATCAGATAGAAAATTGTTGACGAATCGAAGAAGTGAATTCCCCAAATAAAGTTTCATTAGAACAGAAACTTTGCGAGGAACATTACGTTCAAAATGTTTGAAGAAACAAGAATGGTCGATATATTGTTACTTTGCCATTAAAGCAAAATCTTGAACATTTAGGGGATTCTTCATTTAGTGCCTTACGACAATTGAATTCTCTAGAAAAACGTTTAGTTGCCAACCATGAAATGTATCATCAATACAACCAATTTATGAAAGAATATAAGGAGTTATATTATGGTAGAAGCTGTTAACCCAAACAGTTCAAAGTTGAAAGGTGGATCTTATTTCATGCCACATCACTCGGTAGTTCGGGAAAGCAGTAGTATCACCAAACTATACCACCATTCAGCAAGATCTATATTCGATTATATTGTGTTTCCGAAAGCATATCACAGGGATGTACCGGCAAATTTTGATAAAAGATGATCAGCAAGAATTACAAAAAATCTGGTGGCGTGAAAGCTAAGACGTAGAGCCAAAATGTTACAACCTTCGTACAGTAACATATGGAACAGCTACAAAGCTGCAGACAAAGAAAAGGAATGTACTGAAGCATTTCGTGTTGTGAAATCCTACTTTTACGTTGACGACCTATTAACTGGTTCTAATTCTGTTGAAACTGCTTCTAATTTGAAAAGGAAAATCCTTCGATTACTATCACGTGGGGGTTTCGAACTTCGGAAAATCAACTCATATGATCCGTCATACAATCTGAAGATTGCCAAGAATAATCAAAATCAATTTCAATTCTAGGTATGAATTAGGAAAGACGTATTAAAGTTCATTAACTAGCCCATAATCGAATCGATCTGTATTGTCAGAGATTGCCAAATTATTTGACCCTTTAGGGTTCTGTGGTCCAATCGTGTTTCTTGCAAAATTATTCATGCAATCATTATGGTCTTTGGAACTGGATTGGGATAGCGATCTACCTTTAGACTTACAAGAGTAATGGAAATAGTTTAAACGGAAACTATTGTCAATTGATGAACTATCCATTTCTAGATGTGTTATGATGCCACGTCCAAAGCGAATCGAGCTCTTGCAACGAAACATTCTTGTGCGCTAAAAGTCTAGTCGCTCCTCTGAAATTTCAAACCATTCCTCGGCTTGAACTGTGCGCATCTCTTCTGTTATCACAATTATTGAAATACATTTTTATGCGATTTATTCATGGAAGGACTCGGCAGTAACCTTATATCGAATTAAATCGGTCCCAAATTCAAGATTTGACAAGCTCAGAAAATTGGTACTATGTACCAACCGATGTCAATCCTTACGATAAGATATCTCGTGGTTTAATTCCCAATGATTTTTAAATGCGAAGCCTTCTGTGATTGAAACCGACTCAGAAAAGTTGGAACTTAAAAAAATAAACGTTTGTGTCGCAGAACAATATAATGAATGGGATGCAATTCCTAACTGTTCAAATTATTCTAAATTATTAAGAAAATTCGTGCTTATTCTACGTTTCGTTAACAATGTGAAAAGCGCAATACAAAATCGAAATTTAAATCAATCACAAAAAAAACGTTGGCCTTTCAATCATAGACTATCCACATTGTGTTATAAAATCGAATTATCAGCCCTTGAATTCGAATTGGCGTTGAAGGCAACTGTAACATGCATATACATACAACAATCTGAATTTTCAGCTGAACTGAAGCTTCTTCGGAAAGGTAAAATGCTACTGAAACAAACCAAACTCTTACCTCTGAACCCATTTTTAGGCCAACATAATATTCTGCGTGAAGCCAAAGATACTATCTCAAATTATGGGGCAACTTCACTTTCGAAAGAACGAGTTACTCCATCTCGACCTTTTGAAAATGTTGGGATTGACTATGGTGGTCCCATTATGATAAGATACAAGTTACGTTCTCGAGTTGGAGAAAAAGGTTACGTGGCAATTTTCATCTTCAAAAGCAGTTCACACGGAAATTGTTACTGAATTATCCATGGAAACTTTTTTCGCAGCCTTCCGGAGATTTGTGTCCCGACGTGGGCTATGTTTAAATGTTTACTCCGGCAATGCAACGAATTTCGTATAGGCTCGAAATCCGAATTACAGGAGCTATACAAACTTTTTACATCAGAAATTCATCATGAGAGAATAGTGAAATTTCACTTAAAACGTGTTGTAGGATTCATTGAAGTTTGAGCAACTTAATACGTTAATAATTGAAATAGAAGGTTGTCTTAATTCTATAGGCCCATTGAATTCCTGTCCGACGATCTCAACGATCTAGCATGCTTAACACCTGGGCATGTTTTGATTAGTCAACCAACCACTTCGCTTCCCGATCCATCCGTTCGTCAGTTAAGTTTCAACAAGCTATCGCATTATCAAAAGTTACAATCAATGTTTCAAAATTGTTGGGTTCATTGGTCTCAGGAATATCTATGTAAACTGCAGTATCGACGAAAGTGGAATCAAATTTAGCCAGAGCCAAAATTAAACGATGTGGTCATTCTTAAAGAAGACAATGTGCCTCAATTCAAATGGCCGTTAGCTCGAATCGCAGAGTTACATCGAGGTAAGGATAGAATAACAATCCAATTTGTGAACAAAACATTTAAACTCCTGTAACAATCTTCTGTAAACGAATTAGTAATTAGTAATTAAGAAAACACAATATTTTAAAAATTATGTTGTGATTTTGAAATTTTACAAATTCGAGTTCATATTTTTTTAAATATGAGCATTGTTAATTTATTCATTAAATTTTGTTGGAATCTTAAAAGCCTTAATAAACTGAAAACTGAGAAGGATTGAATCGAAGAACAGAAGATTTAAAAATTAATTGATTTCGAGTTAAATACTTGAGTCACATTGAAAGCCGGACAACTGTACTCATATAAAGCATGCTAGCCCACGTTATTTTAAATACAAAGTAAAATTTGTGACGCTCATGTTGAACCAACCAGTAAATTAATTACGACTTTACGGAAAGTTTAACGCTAACTCTGTGTATAGCTTACTATCACCATTGAGTAAACAGATAGAGAGATACATTTTCATTCATAAAAAATGTTTACCGTTTTTTTATTTTGAAAGTGGTGTAAGTCCATATTTCATTGAAATGAGATAATGAAAGAATTAAGAATCATAAATGAAAAATTATATGGGATTTTGAATTTTCTTGTCTTTTGCATAAATATTTGGGATTTAACTTTTTTTATTTTAACTATAAACTGTTTACCGATAAAAAGATTTTTCTTTTATTTCTCTATTGTTATCATTACTTAATTTTTTTAAAAATTGACTTACACCACTTTCAAAATAAACGGTACATTGTTATGTTGATGAAAATAAAAACTAAACTAATTTACTTTTCCTTAAAAATGCATTACAATTTAAATATTGTCAGGTAGAAGTATATACGGAATGTATTTATAAACAGGGGAATTTAAGCTGTAGGCGGTAACTTCACATTTGAAATTATATTTTATTGCTTGATGTTTTTTTGTGATTTCGAGGTATAAATAGCTTGATTTTTCACTATGACCGTTCATACCGTTTATTTATATTGTATAAACAAGAGGCATCTTAATTTCTGTTGAGTGTTTAAGTGAATTTCTGAAAATTAAAATTGATGTGATAATTAGTGATAACTACAAACAAATTTAGTTAACATGAGGTTTGAATAAATTTTTACCTAAAAAAATAATGGTCCATGCTAAACCTTCAATACCTACTTATGGCACCAAAAACAACAAATATAACAACAAATATCAAATCGGTAACATTCAACGATGAGTATACCGAAACTAGCGGCGCTCCACTAAATAAAAATCTTTAGAGATTTTAAAGGTGCTGATGAAGATACCGAAATATGTATGTAAAACACAATTTCTGTGTCCTGATTACCGTCCAGATTACAAAATTCAAACCAATTCTGATGATGATGATATTGGTCAAAGTAAAATGCCTATAAATGGAATTACTTAAGTCACCAAAGAAGGCATTTACGAAAAGTCAACTGCTTCACAAAAAAATACTAAATGGAGTACAGATGAAAAGGACTTATTTTTAAAGTTCCATTATATGTAAGTCCCCATCATTTTGTAGATATTTGCAAAAAGAAAGCTGTTGGCGTCGCAGTTTTTTTGGAACAAGTGACCAGCATTCAATTTCATTTTCTGGAACACTCAAATTTTCGCACAGATATATTTTCAACTTCTTTGATTCAGTACTGGGATGAAGGCGACTGACGTAGAACCATTTCTTATTCTTCACTAAAACTGTTTGCAAATGGTCGTTGGAAACACCAGTATCCATAGTCTATGGAATGACCCGTTCAACATTATTTCCGGCAATGTCCGCAACCACCTTTGATGAAAAGCCAATAACAGACATTTGTTGATGAACTGCTCCGAACCCAGCTCCGATTTTGTCATTTAAACCCGCAACCGTGCAAAGAATTTGCATTATTTGTTCTTCTAAACTAATCAACTCTGAACTAGATCCAGTCGAATCATGATCGGCTTGGCAATTCTGGCAGACAAAACATATTTTACATATGTTAAAACATAAAACATAAATTAAGTGAAATACCTGAAATTAATAAAAGGTGCATTTTGGTGGTTGACGAGATGAGCATTGCCATTAAAAATGAGCTTGAATATAATTCTAAGGAAGATGACGTGTATGAATTTGAAGATTTAGGAGAATTTAGTCGATTTAAATCATTTGCTAACCATGCTCTTCTTTTTATGCTTCGTGGTTTAAATAAATAACGGAAACAGGTCAGTCTAAAATTATTTTTTGTTTCGAAATTATTAATAAAAAAAAATCTCATGATTTGATTATTTTTGTTAGATTATTGGCTAATACTCTGGAAATGTCAGCGGTGTTAAGCTGGCGGAAATTATTACTTCGAAGACTAAAATATTAATTCGACAAGGTATTGAGCAAGGCGGTGCAAACAGAACTGCGTACAATAGGTTGGAAGTTACAATAAAGAAACGGTCTTTTAAAATGATGGAGCGTACACTTTTGTACATGTATTCAAGAGTGTACGAAATAATTTTTTAGTGTCTAACATTTTTATTGATGATGAAGGCGTTTCCTCTTCAATACTAAAGAAATTATTTTACACCGAAAATCGAGTGAGTCGTTTGATGCATAAGTTGACGGAACGGAGCTCATACCAACCTTTCAAAAAATGAGGGTCAAACTGGCAACTCAATTATTTAGCCACCATGTTTCAACGGCAATTTTTGAAGCTGCGTTAACAAATATGTTCAACGAAGAGGAAAGATTGCTTATGCTTTGTCGACTCACCAAACGGATGTAGAAATGAACCTAAAGGAATCATTAGAATGGATAGGCAAATTGAAGAGAGAATAAATAGGTCACGTATAAAGCTTCAGTGGAGTATGCCAAACGATTAATGGGACCCTACAATTATTGGATACCATAAAAGGAGAAATGCAACAATATCTCATTACAACTCATCTAAATTCGGACTGTTTAGAAAACACAATTTCTGTTGTAAGAAGTAATCGAGGATCTTACGAGAAAAATCCTTATGTATTTCAGCTTCATAAAAACTTGAAACAGATGTATTTTACAACATAATGGCTCCAGATACTACATTCTATGAAATTTCGGATTGTTCAGTTATTTTGAATATGAGAGACAGTGCACTCTGTTTACATTTATATAATCAATTATTAACATTTTCAGATTTCATGACTCCACATGGCACTGACACCAGTTTCAACGACGAATCCAATGTACATGAAGCAATACCGCACACGCCAAGTTTAACATGTAAGAATTAATTAAATGCTATTAAAATAACCACATTACTAAATTAACTATGCATAACTGCTCTTTTTATATATGTAGATAATGTCAATATAGAAGAGGACTCCAATAGGGACTGTGGTGTGGATGATTTTGAAGATCCAAATAAATGAGAGTTTGACGATTCTGATGCAGAAACAGAGGACACTGTGGATGATGAACATGGAATGGGTCCAACTGTAAACGATATGGCAACAATTTGCAGGATACGTTGCACAAATTGTTTTTAGGGTTTAAAAAATTGCTTAAGATAACTTTAAAATTCGTTTCCATTGTTTCATACAACGCATGAATACGAATTATTTCGGATTGAAACTCTAAGTTCATTCTGTTAAGAATTTTTAGGACGTATGTTGTGAATATGTTTTGTTTAATAGATCACCCAAATGTTCCGACAAGCTTCTAACCGTTTTTGTGTCCCTTTGACTTCTAAAATGCAAGAGATGAAGTTTAGTTGCAATGCATCCCATTATTCAGCTGTTTCAGCGCACAATATTCCTGAAATTCTTTTAATTCATGGCGTTTAGAACATTGGGCAAAAAAATAAAAATATTTCCGTCTATAATTGCTCCACTGAAAACGGGAACATTTGGCAAGAATAACTGGCACAAAAGTACAACGAATGACATAGTCAATTTATAAAAAAAAGATTGGGAATTTTTTTGTTTAAATCTTACTTGAACCCTGTTAAATTGATCAGACATAACTGCGACATTATCCGATCCTAGATAGGCATATTCTGTATAAATTTTTTTGTCACGGCTTTTTATGTAGTGGCATTGATGCAACTAGTTACAAATGTTTTATAGACACCATTTTATGACATTCCATACCACCCGAAGCTTAGTTGTATGGTACTGCTCTACTAGAATGATCGAGTAATGTTAATCTGGGGATCTATGATAATTTTTATGTGTTGTTCTAGAGATAATCCTTCATGATTTTGGTATATTTATCAAAAAGCTGTTCATTGTGACGAAAAAGTTTCTCCATCGACAATAGGGTTTCCAAATGTGGTTCCAAATTTTCCGTTATCTGAAGCCATGTGATATCCCTACACTATGTAGAATTTTTTTGTGAATAAATGAATTGATGTATCGAAGGATCCGGTTCGAAGGATCAATGTTTGCCTAACTGATAAAATTATTATACAAATAATTTTGACACAAGATTTTTCAATGTTCTGTGGATTCAAGTTTAGTAGATTTTGCATAATTGTTCAATTTTAATGTTTATTTGCCTATCCTTTCCACGTCAGAGCACCAGAGGGCTTGCAAGCAAATTTCCTTAACATGAAGCAGATGTATCAAGAACGAAAATAAACTTGGAAGAGAATAATTCTTAATTGGTTAATTTCCGATTGCGGCATGTTCAAGCAAAAGTATTTGAAGGAATTATGATTATGGTTGCTGATTAAAACGTTTCAAAAACCGAATCTGAAATAAGAAACACCCAATTGTATGCACCAAAGACATTTCGATCTCGTCGATCTACATTTAAAAATCTTTATTATATTTTAAGAACAAAACTCTTTGCTTTATGTACTATGAAAAATGCAGAAGGAACTCGGTAAGAGCCTATCGTCATATTTGCATGATTTTTCTAACCTCTTTGTAACGAACTCTGGGTTGGAGTTCAAAAATAATTTAAAAAAAATTTATTTGTAAAATTATCGATTTTTAATTAGTTCAAATATAGTTTTTAAACATATAATGGAATGTTGTTCTTCCTTTCGTTATGCGAGCCTTTGCCGCACCAAACTTTAGAAAATTGTACCCCCTGGAGTTTTAAACTCAAACGAGCTAGACGATTTATCTGGGAGGTATTTCATTAACAACTAGCATGGCAAACTAAAACCGTCGGTAATTACGGTGCTCGTTCACCTGCAGTCAATTTATGTGGCATTATCCATCCGAATTCCTTTTCGAATATTATATTAGAACTATCTCACCGGATAAAAATCTCTGTCTAAAATACTGATTTCCAATTTAGAGTATACGGATTACGAACGAAGAACTCTTTAATAGCTTTCACTTTACCAGGAGTGGGGCTAAATATCTTCTCACTCGATCTTTGTCAGTAAAAATGTGTTTACACTTGTGCATACAAGGGTCAGATAATTAAAAATATTAAAGCCATCAGACTTTGGATTACGTCGTCAATTCGGGCCATACAAAAAATCTTGAAAATGCGATTTTTTACAACAATGTCCGAGTGGATGAAGAAAATCCACTAGAAATAATGAAAAACTCGATGCATCCACAGAAAGTGATTGTCTGATGTGGTTTTTGGACTGGTGGAGTAATCGGCAAGTATTTTCTTAAAAACGAAGCTGGGATTGCAGTTACTGCAAAGGGACCTCGATATCGGAATGGATTACGAATTTTTTGTTTGAGCAATTGGAAGGTATGGATGTCCAGAATATGTGGTATTCAAGAAATTGAGCCGCAGTTATGCCAGAATGCTATCAAACATTTCTGTAAAATAATGGTAGCTCGCCGTACATCAGCAGGAGATCACTTAGAAGACATTATTTTTCATTACTAATCCGGAACCTTTGTACTAACATTTGAAATCAAAATTTAGATACTTATCAAAAAATTATTGTATTTTATTAAAAATTTAAAAATTAACCTCGAATTGGAACACCCTTTATAAACTATTACAGTAGCCCAGCTTTTGCGAAACGTTCAGCAACCACAGTTATAAGAGCAAAATATTAATCGAAAGTTGATATTGTTAGTAGGATGGGCGTCTCGGGATTGAAAAGTCTGTTTTCGGAATCAAGGAGTTCCTCAAAAACGACAAAAACGTACCTATAAGGTTTAAACCAGATCTAGTCTACTTAATAGAACATCGATCAATGATTAACAACGGGAGTGTATTGTTTTTAGTCAGCATGTGTTGTAACTTTCTCAATCACATCAAGTGCAATCATTTATATGAGAGAAACTGCATAAATTTGGTGTTTATGGCAGGTAACCTACCCTAATCAATGAGATAATCTAGTAGATGACCAGTCAATATAATCCATATATGGCCATAAATGCATGAATTATTATACAAATTATTCCCAAATTATTAAAATGTGAAACCCAGCATATTCTTATACCCATACAAAATCCACAAATACTTTACTAGCTGATGAAGATTGGCGTGAATACGTGGGGTTGCCGGAATACAACATTTTATGTCTTAATATCGAATTATAATAAATTTTAATGTATAAAAATCAAAATGCAATAAATTTACAAAACGAAACATTTTATTGAGATATATTTGCATATATTATGCAAATTGAATTACATATTCAAATAAAAATGTACAGAATTTTTTTTTATTTTGCTCTCCCAACTGAAAAAATGGTTTTCCGTGAATATTAGAGTACATTATAAATAAAAAATATTAACTTCTTTGCTCACTTCCAAAATCATCGAATTTTACATTCAACACACGTACGTACATATCTCTATAAAATATATTCATAATTAAAATTAATTAGATTTTAATTAAATGACGTCAAATGAAAAATGTTGACAATATATTATGGTGAAAAACTATCATATCACTCAACCATGTTTTATGTATATGAATTTAAAATTCTTAAGACTTAATTCGAGTTGGTATGTACGAGTATGTGATTGTACATAATACAAGCAAAAAATGTGTTAGAGAATTTTAATTTTTGTAACTAATGCACACGATAAATTATTTTCATTTTAAAAATAATATTTAATCAAGCAGATACTAGTTTTGAATATGTATATCGCAGTGTTGATATAATATAGACGTATACTCACATACTGTATACTCTAAATGTGTTTACTAACATTTCTAACATGCAACAACAATACTTACGTATATTATACTAAATGCAGAATTTACTATAGCCGTAAAGTGTTTATTTTAACGATGATTGTATAACCGTCTGTCTGTTCTTTCGTTTTAATTTTAATTAAATTAAAATGTTTAATTCATTTGTAGTTTTGGTTAATTACTAGTTATGTATGTATTTACACGAAAGACAATTAAACATATGGAGGATGTAATTTATATTGAATGTATACAGTGACATCACATGATGTTAAATATTTTTTTTGTTTTTGATTTTCTTTACTACATCCTCAATACGCAACGATAAAATTTGTACTTCAGAATGTGGAACTCTTACTAGAAATAATGATCCCGTAGCACACTATGCCTACTAGTTAAAGTAATTTTTTTGTAAATGTGAGTTATCGACAGTAAGATTAAAACTATTGATATTGTTTTTGGTTACTCTTGGAAGAAGAACAAACTGGAATAGAACCCAAGAAAAATATGTACGAGCATGAGAGCTGAATCGCGAAACGAGACTGTAATTCTACAGTAAGATTCTAATACTTAAACACTATGTAGTTGTCATAAAATCAAAATAATTCGCAGGTCAAACTAATTAACAGAACAATAAATACTCTGTAGTCATAAAGGGAGTAGTTCCCGGGTACATTAAATTTGTATTGCGCGAATTCCATGTGTTGATCGATATCTACCTTAATGACGTCAAGTTAACTATACAAAAGGTTGCAGTTCTGGCATTGACAATCACATTACCAAGAATTTCTTATCAGGTGATTGTAATTTGGTCAGATCTGTATATTTCACGCCTTTGTGATTGTGCAATTTTATGCAAGTAATTAGAAAATTTGTGCATAGCGTACTTTAGGAAACAGGAAGGAGTTTCTCACACGAATTTCATACCAGAAATCCCACATATTCGTTTATGTATTGTAATAAAACATATTTTTCGATTTATGAACATTGTGTATTAATTACTAAACTAACCTTAAAAATAGTTTAAATTGACCAGAATCGATCCTAGAGCATCCACAATTGTGAAGAGGGTGTACAGGCAAATTACACCTCTCACTAAGATGCAATATATACGAAATATTGTTAATAATCTGGCCAAGATTCATGTTTGTGCACAGTACAATCTAGCCAAAATCGGGGAATGGTCAAAATGGGTGAATTCCAGAAACCCATCTTTTACTAAGATGCGAATTGAAACAAAATGAAGTTAATATACTGGCATATTATACTTTAGCAAAAATCGGCCATAGAACATTCACTTATTATCAAAATCGGGGTTTTTCGAAGAAGTAATAAAAGCGGTACACAGTGGTTAGAGGTTCGATTCCCGGCGGGTGATGAAGAAATCAGCGCTGGTTAATGTTGGATCAATGAATTAATCAATCATCCGTAAAACAAATATTACGAAACTTCATCATGAAGCGGCCAAATCCCTCTATGGAATGTAGCGCCAGCGAAAAATAAATAAGAGCGGTTTCTAGAAATCTCACCTTTTACTAAGATTCGAACTAAAACAAAAAGTTAATATATTCACCACTCTTATATTGTTGAAGAATCTTGTTATCGTTCTAAAAGAATTTTAGTTGGTTTTGTGTTGTACCTAAACGTCGTATTTTATATGCATAGTTTGTTCCATTTTTTGCTGTACAAGGGCATCAAGCGCGATCATTTTATTATTGTTTCTCCTCTATCCAAATATTTGTAAGTGCTATGTAATTGAATAAGACGAGTACGCACACGAAATACTCACAAGTAAAAGTATGTTTGGACATGGATTGGAAACAATTTTGATGAAATGCGTTATGACAGAATATAAAATTTGAAGATTGGGATTTGAAATTTGGAATTTGAAATTTGGAGTTTGGAGTTTGTGGTTTGAAATTTGAAGTTTGGAATTTGAATTTTTAGAGTTGAAATTTGAAATTTGGAATTTAAAATTTGAGATTTGAAATTTAAAATTTAGAATATGAAATTTGAAATTCAATTTGAAATTTAAATTTGAAATTTGGAACTTGGAATTTGAAATTTAGAATTTGAAGTTTGGAATTTGAAATGTGAAATTTAAAATTTGTAATTTTAAATTTTAAATATGAAATTTTAGATTTTGGAATTTGGAATTTGGAATTTGGAAATTGTAAATTGGAATTTGAAATTTGGAATTTGGAAATTTGAAGGTTGGAGTGTGAAATTTAAAATTTAAAATTTGGAATTTAAAATTTAAGATTTGAGATTTGAAATAAAAAATTTAGATTTTGAAATTTACAATTTAAAATTTAAAATTGAAATTTGGAATTTGAAATTTAGAATTTGAAGTTTGGAATTTGAAATGTGAAATTTAAAATTTGTAATTTAAAATTTTAAATATGAAATTTTGGATTTTGAAATTTGGAATTTGGGATGTGGGATTTCGGATTTAGAATTTGAAATTTGGAATTTGGAATTTGAAATTTGAAATTTAGAATTTGAAGTTTGGGATTAGAAATTTAAAATTTTTAAATTAAAATTTGAAATCTGAAATTTTGGATATTGGAATTTGGAATTTAAGATTTGGCATTTAGAATTTGAAATTTGGAATTTGAAATTTGGAATTTGGAATTTGAAATTTGGAATTTGAAATTTGGAATTTGGAATTTAAAATTAAAAATTTTAAAATTTGAAATTTGGAATTTAAAATTTGAGATTTGAAAATTTAAATTTTGAAATTAACAATTTGAAATTTAAATTTGAAATTTGGAATTTGGAATTGGAAATTTGAGATTTGAAATTTAAAATTTAGAATATGAAATTTGAAATTCAATTTGAAATTTAAATTTAGAATTTGGAATTTGAAATTTAGAACTTGAAGTTTGGAATTTGAAATTTAAAATTTGTAACTTAAAATTTGAAGTTTGAAATATGAAATTTTGGATATTGGAATTTGAAATTTGGAATTTGAAATTTGGAAATTGAAATTTGGAATTTGGAAATTGATATTTGGAATTTGGAAATTGAAATTTGGAATTTTAAGTTTGGAGTTTGAAATTTAATTAAAAATTTAAAATTTACATTTTAAAATTTAAAATTGAAATTTGGAATTTAGAATTTAACGTTTGGAATTTGAAACGGGAAATTTGAAATTTATAATTTTAAATGTGAAATTTTGGATTTTAGAATTTGGAATTTGGGATTTGGAATTTGAAATTTGAGATTTGGAATTTGAAATTTGGAATTTGAAATTTGGAATTTGGAAATTGATATTTGGAATTTGGAAATGGCAATTTGGAATTTTAAGTTTGGAGTTTGAAATTTGAAATTTAATTAAAAATTTAAAATTTACATTTTAAAATTTAAAATTGAAATTTGGAATTTGAAATTTAGAATTTAACGTTTGGAATTTGAAGTGTGAAATTTAAAATTTGTAATTTTAAATGTGAAATTTTGGATTTTAGAATTTGGAATTTCGGATTTGGAATTTGAAATTTGGAAATTGAAATTTGAAATTTGAAATTTGGAATTTGAAATTTGAAATTTAAAATTAAAATTTAAAATTTGAAATTTAAAATTAAAATTTAAAATTTGAAATTAATTTAAAATTTGGGATTTGAAATTTAAGATTTGTAATTTGAAATTTAAAATTAAGAATTTGAAATTAGAAATTTACAATTTGAAATTTAAATTTGAAATTTGGAATTTAAAATTAGGAATTTGAAGTTTGGAATTTGAAATTTGGAATTTGAAATTTAGAATTTGAAGTTTGAAATATGAAATTTTGGATATTGGAATTTGAAATTTGGGATTTGGAATTTGAAATTTGGAATTTGAAATTTGGAATTTGGAAATTGATATTTGGAATTTGGAAATTGAAATTTGGAATTTTAAGTTTGGAGTTTGAAATTTGAAATTTAATTAAAAATTAAAAATTTACATTTTAAAATTTAAAATTGAAATTTGGAATTTAGAATTTAACGTTTGGAATTTCAAATTGTGAAATTTAAAATTTGTAATTTTAAATGTGAAATTTTGGGTTTTAGAATTTGGAATTTGGGATTTGGAATTTGAAATTTGGAAATTAAAATTTGGAATTTGAAATTTGGAATTTGAAATTTGGAATTTGAAATTTGAAGTTTGGAGTTTGAAATTTGAAATTTAATATTAAAATTTAAAATTTGGAATTTAAAATTAAAGATTTAAGATTTGAAATTAAAAATTTGAAATTTGGAATTTGAAATGTGAAATTTAAAATTTGTAATTTTAAATATGAAATTTTGGATTTTAGAGTTTGGAATTTGGGATTTGGAATTTGAAATTTGGAAATTGAAATTTGGAAATTGAAATTTGAATTTGAAATTTGGAATTTGAAATTTGAAATTTATAATTAAAATTTAAAATTTGAAATTAATTTAAAATTTGGGATTTTAAATTTACGATTTGTAATTTGAAATTTAAAATTTAGAATTTGAAATTAGAAATTTACAATTTGAAATTTAAATTTGAATTTTGGAATTTAAAATTAGGAATTTGAAGTTTGGAATTTGAAATTTTGAATTTGAAATTTAGAATTTGAAGTTTGGAATTTGAAATTTATATTTGTAATTTAAAATTTGAGATTTTATATATGAAATTTTGAATTTTGGAACTTGGGATTTGGAATTTGAAATTTGGAAATTGAAATTTGGAATTTGAAATTTGAAATTTGAAATTTGAAATTTGAAATTTGAAATTTAAAATTAAACTTTAAAATTTGAAATTTAAAATTAAAATTTAAAATTTGAAATTAATTTAAAATTTGGGATTTGAAATTTAAGATTTGTAATTTGAAATTTAAAATTAAGAATTTGAAATTAGAAATTTACAATTTGAAATTTAAATTTGAAATTTAAATTTGAAATTTGGAATTTAAAATTAGAAATTTGAAGTTTGGAATTTGAAATTTGGAATTTGAAATCTAGAATTTGAAGTTTGAAATATGAAATTTTGGATATTGGAATTTGAAATTTGGGATTTGGAATTTGAAATTTGGAATTTGAAATTTGGAATTTGGAAATTGATATTTGGAATTTGGAAATTGAAATTTGGAATTTTAAGTTTGGAGTTTGAAATTTGAAATTTAATTAAAAATTTAAAATTTACATTTTAAAATTTAAAATTGAAATTTGGAATTTAGAATTTAACGTTTGGAATTTGAAATTGTGAAATTTAAAATTTGTAATTTTAAATGTGAAATTTTGGATTTTAGAATTTGGAATTTGGGATTTGGAATTTGAAATTTGGAAATTGAAATTTGGAATTGGAAATTTGGAATTTGAAATTTGAAGTTTGGAGTTTGAAATTTGAAATTTAATATTAAAATTTAAAATTTGGAATTTAAAATTAAAGATTTAAGACTTGAAATTAAAAATTTGAAATTTACATTTTAAAATTTAAAATTGAAATTTGGAATTTGAAATGTGAAATTTAAAATTTGTAATTTTAAATATGAAATTTTGGATTTTAGAGTTTGGAATTTGGGATTTGGAATTTGAAATTTGGAAATTGAAATTTGGAAATTGAAATTTGAATTTGAAATTTGGAGTTTGAAATTTGAAATTTAATATTAAAATTTAAAATTTGGAATTTAAAATTAAAGATTTAAGATTTGAAATTAAAAATTTGAAATTTACATTTTAAAATTTAAAATTGAAATTTGGAATTTGAAATTTAGAATTCAAAGTTTGGAATTTGAAATGTGAAATTTAAAATTTGTAATTTTAAATATGAAATTTTGGATTTTAGAGTTTGGAATTTGGGATTTGGAATTTGAAATTTGGAAATTGAAATTTGGAAATTGAAATTTGAATTTGAAATTTGGAATTTGAAATTTGAAATTTATAATTAAAATTTAAAATTTGAAATTAATTTAAAATTTGGGATTTGAAATTTAAGATTTGTAATTTGAAATTTAAAATTTAGAATTTGAAATTAGAAATTTACAATTTGAAATTTAAATTTGAATTTTGGAATTTAAAATTAGGAATTTGAAGTTTGGAATTTGAAATTTATATTTGTAATTTAAAATTTGAGATTTTATATATGAAATTTTGAATTTTGGAATTTGGGATTTGGAATTTGAAATTTGGAAATTGAAATTTGGAATTTGAAATTTGGAATTTGAAATTTGAAATTTGAAATTTAAAATTAAAATTTAAAATTTGAAATTTAAAATTAAAATTTAAAATTTGAAATTAATTTAAAATTTGGGATTTGAAATTTAAGATTTGTAATTTGAAATTTAAAATTAAGAATTTGAAATTAGAAATTTACAATTTGAAATTTAAATTTGAAATTTGGAATTTAAAATTAGGAATTTGAAGTTTGGAATTTGAAATTTGGAATTTGAAATTTAGAATTTGAAGTTTGAAATATGAAATTTTGGATTTTAGAATTTGGAATTTGGGATTTGGAATTTGAAATTTGGAAATTGAAATTTGGAATTTGAAATTTGGAATTTGAAATTTGGAATTTGAAATTTGAAGTTTGGAGTTTGAAATTTGAAATTTAATATTAAAATTTAAAATTTGGAATTTAAAATTAAAGATTTAAGATTTGAAATTAAAAATTTGAAATTTACATTTTAAAATTTAAAATTGAAATTTGGAATTTGAAATTTAGAATTCAAAGTTTGGAATTTGAAATGTGAAATTTAAAATTTGTATCTTTAAATATGAAATTTTGGATTTTAGAGTTTGGAATTTGGGATTTGGAATTTGAAATTTGGAAATTGAAATTTGGAAATTGAAATTTGAATTTGAAATTTGGAATTTGAAATTTGAAATTTATAATTAAAATTTAAAATTTGAAATTAATTTAAAATTTGAGATTTGAAATTTAAGATTTGTAATTTGAAATTTAAAATTTAGAATTTGAAATTAGAAATTTCCAATTTGAAATTTAAATTTGAATTTTGAAATTTAAAATTAGGAATTTGAAGTTTGGAATTTGAAATTTGGAATTTGAAATTTAGAATTTGAAGTTTGGAATTTGAAATTTGTATTTGTAATTTAAAATTTGAGATTTTATGAAATTTTGAATTTTGGAATTTGTGATTTGGAAATTGAAATTTGGAATTTGGAAATTGAAATTTGGAATTTCAAATTTAGAATTTGGAATTTGAAGTTTTGAGTTTGAAATTTGAAATTTAAAATTAAAATTTAAAATTTGGAATATAAAATTTTGAATTTGAAATTTAAGATGCAAAATTTGGAATTTGGAATTTGTAATTTAAAATTTTGAATTAGATAATAAATATTTAGAATTTATTTTTTAATCGTCCAAGGTGAAGAGTTTTTGGATTCAAATAGTTTGTTCATAACATTGTTGGTTGGGGCGAGGTTAATAAAGTTTCAAATTTCTAAATCAAAATGATTCGGAATTTAAATTTATATATCTTCATCTAGTGGGAATTTTGTTTAGCAGATTGTGCGTTTAAAATTGAAATAAATTTTTTTAACCAAATCATATATTTGTGCTAATTGTTTGTCATATATGGTACTAATAAGAATATACTAATATGGATACTCAAATTATTTTATTTTATTTAGTATGGACAACTAAAAGCTGTTTTATTTATTGAGTTCCAGATCTAATTTAAATTATTTTACAGAGGGATTATAATCAGAAATTTATTTTAATTTTGATTTTGAAAGTAATTTGTAGAGTTAATAGCTATAGATTTGGAAATGAAATTTAATTTTATATTTTATCCCTTTCCTTTCCTTCGGTTTTGTTATGTGTAAAGGATGTACGGGGGCCCGGTGCCATCCTGGAGTTTTGCTTAGGCTTGGTCATACATTCTGATCAATCAATCAATCACCACTATGGCTGTTCAAAGAGTTGAAAAATAATTTGAAAATGTGATCATGAGAACTTGGAGTTGTATACTGTGGAATTCGATATGCTCTCATATCAATGCATATATAGGTGGTATTAAAAGCCGTTCTTACCGAAAATATCTAGGGAGGGGTTCAACGTCCAACAACCATTTTCTATAAAATTTAAAATTCTGTACAAACGTATAGTTTGAATAGAAACTATTTTTGGCAAATCTTTCTGGGGGAAATATTTTTTTCAGAAATGAACTCGTAACTAACACAAATGGGTCAAAATTTGCGAATATCATAACAAATTATATTTTGTGTATTATGGTTTATGCAGCATATTTTATTTTTCCCGTGGTTTGGCTTCTTATACCTTATATTAGGCTTCTTTTATTCAGGCAAGTACTGTAGTTTAAATTCACAGTAATTTGAAAAGTCGAAAGCGTTAATTAACTCACATAATAATTAAGCCGTAATTTATTCGATATGAAGGTGAAGATACCTAAGAATATTAAAATTTTCTCCAGGTCAAATATAACGTCTAACTATAATATGGCCTCTAAATTATTAAGAGGCAAAATCATAAATTTATTATTCAATACGATAATTCCTAATGAATGATTAGTAAAATAATAAACAAACCGCACACATTTTTGAGGCACTCGAAAGTTGATATACATACATACAAACTCACGTTCTGAAGTCTCGTTTCCAATTTATTTGTCTATCACTACTCATTCATAATACTTCAGTATTTTTTTAGTATCTCAGTCGTAAAAATATTTGGCGTACGTATCGTATCGTATTCATCAAGCGGACCAAATTTTATTTTCAAAGCGTGTCCACACTTGACCTTTTTTTTAATACATTTTGGGACCCCAACTACATATATATATATTTATATATATATATATGTATATACCTACTTTACATATTTATTAAGAACATCAAATTTTGTTTGTGTTTTTCTATTCAGTTAAATACTATATTCATAATCTAAAATATTTTTAGATTTAAAATACAAAAATGTGATCACTGATCAGAATTTTAAGTGTAGGTGGATTGTATTCGGGTAAATACAAAATTATAAATTAAAATGCTAAAACAAATTTGTTTCGGTTTTGTTTTTCATTTCACAAAAAAATCTGTTTTTGGCGGTCGTCTCGTTTCATTTAAAAATATCGGCTTACGAATAGCGGAACGCTCTGAGTATAATTAAGATGGAATTTATGATTTATCAAAAATAAATCGAGGAAGGTGAGTTATAGACGCATCGTATTCCCGGTACAAGATATGTATATTTAGGCTGTGTCCGGAACCTGTTATAAAAATTATCTATGATAAATTCTGTCGGCTGATGATTGACCTAATGCAGCGATTTTAATTAAATCGCCTAATTATGCCTTAATAAATTTACTCCGGTACATTTTCTATGCAAATATCTACTCATTTCTCGGAAATTACCCTAATTACAGGCAAGCAAGAAATATGTGTAACGTTATTTGGACAGAATAATAAGAAAATTGAGGTGTAGCCAACGCATAACTTTTACTAACAGGGAATTTTGAGAAACTTCTTTGGCAAACACTAGCTCCACAAAGGGCCTTGCTTTTGACTCAGCCCATGCATCATGTGGTGGCCAAACATTAAAAAATGAGGATCGGATTAAAACTGTGTACGACTTTTTTATTCTTTTTTAGGGTTTATTGAGGCGGTTCGGCAGTTAGTTGATACGTTTAAGAAATAAATTTTATAATCGATCATCTGCTTCCTCCGTGATAAAACATTCCGAAATAAAGTTTAGGTTTTCCGAAAGTTTAATTTCGAATTTATTTAAAACAAGAACTGTAGAATTTCCAGAATTTTAATTTAATTTAAAATCCGAAATATTGGCAAAGTAGCCGATTGGGTCGTCGAATCTAAGTTGCCCGAAGAACACTTTCAACAGAAGTCCATCCTTATTTACCATATTTATTTATTTATTTATTTAATCCAAGTTAACATATTTAAGTTAATTATAACTTTTACAATTATATGTTATTAGAGCACATATACATAGATACAAATTTTGGGCTACAATTACAAAAACAATCCCGTATTACCCTTCCCTCTAAGTAATTAAATAGAAATGAAAGAAAAATTTAACAATATAAACTAAATTTACAAATAGACAGCAATATCCTAAAACTCGAATAAAACCAATGCAGGTCCACTCACAAAAGATCCTTTTCAGAATACAAATTTATACGTTCGATAATATTTCATTTTAAAACTATTCGCCGACGCAGCATTTTTCAAATCATATGGTAGCATATTCCACATATGGACTCCCCGGACAAACAACGAAGAATTGAAAATCCTTGTCATATTTCTAGGTATGCTTAAATTATTCTGTCTGGATGATCGAAGTTGTACCATTTTCTCCGATAGATATGTTGGCTCTCTAAAATTTAGCACATTGAAAATAAATAAACAAACACGATACTCAAGGTAATCAGAAATACTGCATCCCACTATCGATTTAACAAACGGTGATATATGATCATATTTACGTAATCCGTGCACATATCTTACACAAGCGTTAAACATTAGTTCAACTTTCCGGAATTGTGTCTTTTTCATTCCAAATAATGCAGCACCACAATAAGTAATATGGGGTAAAATATAGGAGCGAACCAGCCGTCGCTTTAGCTCAAAAGAACCAAATTTAGTTACCGACCACAGCAAACGCAAAATATTAAATACTTTAGTGCGCATCATATTAATATGCATTTCCCACGACAAAGTCCGATCAATATAAAGACCTAAGTCTCTTACTGTATCAGAATACTCACTGTTTATACCATTTACAACTATATTGGGGAAAGCAGCCACTTTAAGAAATTTATTAGAAATGATAATGGACTGAGTCTTCCTTTCATTCAACAATAGACCATGTTCCCTAGACCACTTCAGAACAGAGCTAATATCTTTATTTAAGGTTTCAACACAAGAGATTCTATTTTCATAATAGTCACTCCAGTACAGCTGTACATCATCAGCGTATAAGTGATACTTTGACTTAGAAATAACTCTAGGTAAATCATTGATAAATACTGAAAACAGAACCGGGCCAAGAACGGAGCCTTGTGGCACCCCTATACCTACATATACTAAGACGTTTGGAAATGTTTGTACCATTAGTGTGTACCTCTTGCGATCTTCCAGTAAGGTACGAAAAAATCAACCGACACGAGGTTGAATCAAAATTAAAATATGCTTTAAGTTTCCAATGGTGAATTGGATGTAACAGATAGACGAGGATTTATTACAGAACAAAAATTGTGTTTCAATCAACAAGGGGCGGTTTGTAAGTCTCGTTTTAGATGTTACACATGCAGAGCAAAGCGCAGCACAACATTACACAAAAATGCAACGGAAAATACTACAAGTGGCAAAGAAGCGGCGTCTAATTCAAACATGCAGCCGTGAAAAATTGAATGCTTCAATATCAAATCTTTTTGGCGCGACCATTTAGGTAATTATCAGAAAGGCAGAATATTGTTGGACTCGGCGGCATAAACATCTTTCATTCCAGAAAGATGTAAGTAACAGTTGCAGCTTCGAAGGAAAAATGCTAATATTTCCATAACATCCTTGAGATCTAATATAAATTAGGAAACTCTTTTCTTATTGCAGAAAGGCATTTTTAGAACTTGGAACGACAATTGAACGCCAATCAAAACCCAAAATGCGAATAAGTCCGATAAATGCGAGAATACAAAGAGCTTGCGCATATGCGTGAAATACCTGATGAAAAAAACTATATCGACAGCAAAACCTGTTGTAGTTTTATCTACCATATCATTAGAAGGAATCCAGCAAAACAATGAAGATTCATTTGGTAGTCGATGAATCTTACAAGTCTAGCAATGGTTTGTCTATAAACGATAACATGCTTGTTGGACCTACAATACAACCACCAATTGGTTGATGTTACCATAGCTGCTGATATTGAGATACAGACAGATGATGGTTGCAGAAGTGGCCTAAACTTAAGGATCGTAAGGCGTGATCAAAACAATGAAGCATTAAAATATTTTGTGCTTACTTCAGTTCCATTTGGATTAGCCAGCTCAGCCTTCTCAGCCATAAAAGCGCTTCATCAATCTGCGTTTGATGTAGAAAACCAATTTCTCAGATATAGCTGAGGTAATTATAAACAGTTTTTGTGTTGTGATCTACTTGTAGGGGCAAGTTCAGTTGAAAAGGCTAAGCAACTTAAACGGGAAATTGAAATCATTTTAGGAAAATCAAAATAAGGTGGATGTCGAATGCAAAGGATTTAGTAGATGTAATGAACACACAAGAAACTGTTATGATTAAGGAAGCTGAAGCAAATTGAAGCATTCTAGGATTTCAATGGAATTCCACAAATGATAAATTTTTATTCAAAGCCAAACTACCTGAACCTACAGTATTACATATATTGCGGACACTCAAATTTGTACTGACTCTAGCACGTGTTGCTTAAAGTTGTTGCGTCTCTGCTGACTCTCCTACTCGCCCCCCATTTGCAGAACGCTGAATTTCATGATGAAATAAGACTAATAAAGGTAAAGAAAGAATTAGTTGGAGGAAGATAAGAAAATCAGAATCATTCTACCAAAATCCTATGTCCTGATCCTGAGTAGAATGATAATTTCCTATGTCCACATGTAAATGTGTGATAGATTATGCTGGACCCATATACTTCCGCGCTGAGAAAAAAAATCACAAACGGCAAAAGTCGAACGTTAGGGGCATATTTGAATTCTGCGAACAAATACTTATTTTTCTGCCTAAATTAATTAAATGCCATAAAATCACGTTATTTAGTAGTCAAGCTTCATACATAGACATAGCAAACAAAAACACAAAATTTGAAATTACTCAAAACTGCAAAAAGGCAAATGTGACGTTTTTCCTTAGCACGGCAGTATGCATAGCTAACAAAAGAGGACGAGGGGCTAAAACTTCAAAAGGTAATATGCTATTGCTGTATTTGTATGCATGGATACATAGGCCATTCATTTGGAAGCTGTAAAAGACTTCACCAACGATGCATTCATTGCAGCAGAAAACCAATTATTGTCATTCAGAAGAGGAGTGCTAGATGAAATATTCAGTGCCAATGGAACAAATTTTATTGGAGCATGGAGACAGCTAAATGAGGTATAAAAAATGTTACAATCTGAATCATTTAGTTATTTAAATGCAGATATTTGGCACAAAATGTGTCCAATGGCATACCGTATCACTCGCATCTGAACAAGGCAATCAACAAATGTAATATGACATTCGAGGAAATTTCGGCACTACTGATTCAAAAAGTGCTTCTATCCTGAATTTCAGGCCGCTGTTCACTTTATCGGAAGATGATTGATGCTCTGATCTTTCCCCAGCACATTTTTAATAGGATCGAGATTGATTTTGAAAATGTACCTATCTCAAGATTGTCCCAATGGCAACAGATACAACAAAGAGTTAAGGGTTTCTGGAAGCGATTTAATGTCGTATATTTGAAGTCCTTCAAAAAAGAAATAAGTGGATGAATAAAATTAAAATGAATGATTTAGTGTTAATTAAAGAATACAATTTGCCATCATTGTGTTTCAAATGGGTTTAAGGCCGCATGTATATGCTGATAATTTGTGGATAAATATTTATCCGCAATTTTAACCAACCAAAATCACTGAAAATGAAAAAGAATTTAACCTCCCAAGTTGGATGCTTGCTAATTAACCAGTTTTATAATAAAATGCGTTCGAATCAGCAAAGCTTTAAGCCGAACTTTAAACCGATTTTGAAAATTCGGTAAACTAAACAATTAAAAAATAAAAAATCGTTCACTGCCCCAGCGAATTTAGAAGCGACCGACTACAAGCGATCTCTTAAGCAACTAAGTAAGTAGTCATAAGACGAAATTATAAATAAATTTATAACTTTTAATTAATAACAATAAGAATTTTTAAAATATAATATATTTGTGAATTTGTACGCTGCTGAAGTGAAATGAAATTTCTCATATAAAATTGACAAAAGCGAAAACGTAAATGAAAATTAGTCAGTTTAGCTAGAGAAATGGGAGTTTTCGTATTAGAATACAGATGTCTCTATTTTATCTCTACACATTTTTCAATTCATTTTTGTCTTCCCGGAAGATAAATGTGAAGATACATTTTGAAAATTTCATTTGAGTTTTTGCGTTTTGACGATAATCAACTATCGAAGTGAATTTTATTGTATGTATTTGACGAAACTCGTCAAACTAAATTTTCACATCAGATTTATCTTCTTATTTTTAGAGATCAGTGAAAATTTCATTTCACTTGCACAGCTAAAATGGGGCTTAATAAAATAAAAACAAAGAATTCTATTTACTTATTGATTTAGAATTCTCCACAAATATCTGCGATCATATATTTTTACATATATTGTAAATCCTCTAAACGGAATTTCAACAAGTACACAGAGTTGCAGTCTAAAGCCGAGGAGGTAGTGTGTCGGTGATTGTTGGAGAAAATCATCTCTTTAAAGACGGGGCTTGATTCATCCATGGGATATTAATCTGTAGCATTTATTTTTGTGGTCAATTTTGCCTATTAATGTACATTCTATTGTGAATAAGCTGTTGCTCAAAATACATCGAATCCGTAGTGGTGACGTTTATTTTATTTGAAAAAATTTAAGAGGACTTTATGACTAATCGTATCTTTTTAATTGTTAGGTTTGTTTTTTTTTTATTTTTCCTTAAAAATATTTTTTTTTTTTTAGTAAAATTATATTTTTATTAAACGTTAACTAAACTTTACTAACTTAACGAGTCCTAATAATAAAATAATTGGAAATGTATCCATGGATTAGAATAGTGGGTACCATAGGGACTATGTTGTGATCTTGGCTTCAATGTGGTAAAACATACAAAACATGCTGTTGCCATATCCTTCACGTTAGCCTACCAGTTGACGGAATAGTTATTGATGGAGAAAGGAAGACGTTCGCTTCGCCGCAATCGTAAAAGAAGAACTCACCTTGTTATGTTACTTTTTGTTATTAAACTCTTTTCGTACTCTCTATTATGAATGAGCTCTTGCTCAAAATAGAGTGTGCGAAATGCAATCCAAATTAATTTGTAAATAAATAAATAAATATTTTTTTTTTTTTTTTTTTAAGTTAAATTTTTTTTTTTGATTTATTTGCTTCCTTTTGTGCTTTTCCTAATTATTGCTACGATTCAAACAAAACTGTGATTTTATTTTGGAAAACAAATTAACCGAATTTTTCGTCGATTTTGAGTTATGAATGGGAATAGCTCAACCATTTTCAAAATTTTCAAAAATTTTAAAACTTGTATGTAACTTTTTCAATTTTCAGTTACCTTATTTAAAAAAAAACATAGAAATAAACAAAAGGTTATTTGTGATTCTTCCAATTGCTTCATAAACGTACAAAACTTTTGCTAACAAGCGGACAATATCATCGATTTCTGGCTGAATTTGCTATAGTCGATTTCGAAAGGTTTAAGTACAAATTTTTGTATAACCCTTTGCTGTTAACAATAAAGCATCCTAGCTGGTTAACGTTTCTATTGATTTATCACCGATTGCAGTCAAGGTCCATAATTGTTCTTGATGTAGTTCTTTTCAATTTTTTGTAATATTTAATTACATTTACGTGCTTAATAGAAAATTGGAATAAATTGCGATTTCTCGAAAATCACGACCCAAATTTATCCACAAAAATTTTTCAAGATTTCGAGACTTAAAAAAGACAACGCTTTTTTGAGAAGAAACCGTAACTTTGACTAATCCGATTTCCAAAGGAATATAAAAATAAAAACAACCAAAAATCCGGGCCGGAGTCAGCCAAATCCGGCTCCGACTCCACAGCCCAGTCAAACTATTCAATAAACACACAATCTTAAATTTTTCTCACCAAATTTCCGTTTTGGGTATCAAAATTATAAACATCTGTTCGGAGAGATAATTTTGGGAAATAAATTTAGGAAATTTTGTAGAGAGTAATGCGAAACCCCATAATAATCTCGCAGAGGCTTTTGAATTTTTCGTTCTGGACGTCAAAATTCGAAACACTTATTCTGAAAACTTTGAGAATTTGTAAAATTTTAGCTCTATTTATATTTTGAAGAAACCTTTTTCCGTCGTGTTTCGCATCACCACGGTAAAATATTTTCTATAATATAAAAAAATAACAAAAAATTTTTAGATAATCAAAGCTTCCAGAATGAGTGATTAGAATAGTATGCTTCCCCTTCTTGACTACAAAATTCTAGAACTTTGAAAATGTTCGTAATGTTATAGTAATTTTCGAATTTTACGCAGACCTTTTAGTGTCGATGCGAAAATTTAATACTCTCGCAAAAGTTTTGGAACAAACAATGATTTTATTGCTTCATATTACATATTTCCAATTTTAAGACAATCATAATTAGATGTACATCCTTAAAAGTTTCCGGAAGCTTCACTCACTTCTAGACCGGCAAACTTGATTACTACTTGGTACAATAATATTGAGCAACAATTTGCACTGTCGTTAGCGTCATTAGACAAGTAGAATCGAATGAGATTGGCACATTATGCAAACTTACATATAGCATTGAAAATATTAATTTGAAACAAACTCAATTGATTAATAAAAATAAAAATAAATTACATGTAATGACACAACACAGAGATTAAAGAAACCAGACAATTTAAGCTCTACTAAACTAATTTGGCTTTTACGATTGTATGTATTAACAAACAAATATAATCATGCTAAATATAAATGTTGAAAAAATCGATTTTCCAACCCATAATTTGTAAATAATGTTCAAAGACAAATAAAACAATATTTTATTTGTACACACACATACACATTATAAAATTAACACATAATTAAATTTAAATCCTAAGTGATACTAATTTTAACAAAATTTAAATCAATCAATCATTTAATTAAAATCATTAATTATCAACACAATATTTACGTGTGTTAACAATTTACACTAAGTTTATACTCAAAATTCGAGTCTCACATATTTGCTTGCGTTTTCATACAAAAAATTTACAAGTAGCTATGTGTGTCTTAAATTTATTTATAAAATGTTTGTTTTACAAAAAAAAAAAAAAAAAATTAATTTAGAAAATTATTGTAGTTCTCGTAATGTACTGAAGCAAAACAAAAGAAAATTCAAAGTGGTGTATAGTGAAATATAATTTTCGAAAGCAACACGAATGATGGCGGTACGCCAATATTTTTTTTGTAAAGAAACCGCATATTTCTGGTTTGTTTTGTTTATAAGAGTTAATAATAAAGATGGTATTAATATTGTGTGATATGGCGCGGATTGAAATGTTCACATTAATGCCTCCAAGTTAACTTCGGTCCAAACGGATCACAAGACAGTAGTACAAAAAAAAAATGTCCATCCGTCTATATGGGTGTACCCTTGAATTTATTCCCTGAATCATATGAAATACTTGAGGATCGAAAGGATCGGGTACCAGTCGGACAAATTGACCCAAAGGCTGAGTTGGGGTTGAGTTGAAGTTGAGTTATGGGATTCAATTGAGTAGGAGTCAGCGGTTAAGTTGGGAATTTATTTGAGGTTGTGTTGAGGGTTGAGTTGGGGGTCGAGTCAGAGGTTGAGCTAGGTTTGAGTTGAGGAAGTTTTGAACCGTATTGGTTTAGGGATTGAGTTTGGGGTTGAGTTGGCAAATGAGTTGGGGACCAGTTGAGGTTTAGTAAGAGGTTGGGAGTTGTGGATAGAGTTGGAAGTTAGCTTGAGTTGAGTTGATTGAGTAGGTGGTTGGGTCTAGGGTTGAGTTGAGGGCTAATTTGGGGTCGAGTTGGAATTCATTAGCTTTAGTTTGGAATTGAGTTGGAGTCCATTCAGCTAATCAGTTGGATATTTATTTGGGAGGTTTAGTCGAGATTTGAGTTGGAAGTTAGCTTGACTTGTTTTGAGACTGCATGTGTGCATGAAGCTTTCGAACAGTGTTGATTTTAAGATTAAGTTCAGCGTTAGGTTCATGCTTGCGTACAGGATGTAAACAGTGGGTGTCGAGTTGGGATTGAGCGATGAGTTCAGTTGGGGATTTATTTGTGGATTGGGGATTAGATTAAGTTGAGTTCATGTACGCTTGGTAATTTTGGAACTGTGCTGATTTTGAATTTGAGTTGAACTTTGAGTTTGGGGTTGAGCTGAAGGTTGAGTTAGGGTTGAGTTATGGTACTTAGCCCAAACTTCAGTTATGCGTTATCAATTGATAAATCAAATATTCTTAGCTTCTAAATCTTATTTCTTATGCCAAATTCTTTGGGATTAAATCAACGGAAAAGAAATAAAAATAAACTTAATCATTTTCCACTATGACGAGTTCCGTTTTTTTATAAAGATCAGTGTTTTTATCCTTAAAGAATTCGACATAAATTTAACATTTTATTGATTGAAATTTCAACAACTTATTAATCGATAAACTATTCGTGAATATATACGCAAACGCCTATCATTTAGGAATATCATCATGCTAGACTGTTGGAGCTAACGTAATCGTTTAGAGCTCTATATTGAATGAAGACGTTGAAAGGATTACGATTTATATATATTAGATTAAATAAATTTTGCAAATTATACTCACTCTATTTCATTATTGTCGAATTCCAAAATACCATCGGCCCGTTCATAATCCTTTCCAGCTTTAGCGGTACCATCTTCCGTCCAATATGGTACCACAACTTTACCGCGTGCTCCCGAAAACCGTTGCACTTTTAATTCGTATACACCAACCGATTCAACTATTTCATGATCACGTGATCCGAAAGCAAATATACCGCCATGATCATCATCCAAGATCATAACGGTAGCTACTTTCGGCATCGCTAATACAGCCGGTTCAGTAACATTATTTAGCCGCACATAAAAATGTTCATCCTGTTCGAATAGTTCATCATCGATAACTTCGATTTTAAAACGTTGCTCATCAACACCCGGTGGAAATACAAGAGTACCCTTTTTACCAATATAATCACTGCCCGCTTCGGCTGATCCATCTTCTGTTTCATATTCGACACTAATTTGTAACGATAAATTGCCGTGACGTACAACACGCACTTCAAATTCACCACAATTCTCCATAACGGTATAGTGGCCCGGTTCAAAATATACTTTACAAATCGATTCATCTTCTATCTCGTCAATATCGAGACGATGTAATTCCGCTTTCACCTCACTCAAATCACTCTGGGCCCGTTCCGATATTTTTCGCATAATATTTCCACTGCCCATCATTTTTCTTGTCGCCTGGATACGATAGAATGCACGTGATTTTGGGCCCTTATTCATCAGCTGCTCATGTGCCATAATCTCTAAGTGTTCCAAATCATTTTGTGGGAATTTTTTTCGTAAATCTTTTAGCGTTGATATGTATTCACGGCGTGCTTCTTCAAAATCGCGTACCTCTTCGGTAATCCCATTCTCTTCATGTAATTTCATATTAAGGTGTCCATCCTCGCGATTATTCATTTCAAGTGCGGTTTCACCTTCGGCCTGTACAATCACACCACGTTTATTCATGCGATAATTTTTTCCAATATATTTATAAATTAGTAGTCTACGTTCGGCTATATAAGCGGTTAATACAGTTGTCGGAAAAAATATAAATGTAAGTACACCCTCCCACACGTCGACGCGGCCCGGCGTAATATAAGCCAATATGAGATACAGCCAGATATAGGCAAATATAGACCATGTTGCCGTAACAAAAAATACGCGTAAATGTTTTATTTTACGATGCTCACCGTTTGGAATCACCAAAATACAAATGGCAATGATAACAAATAGATTATACGCGGCTGAACCGACGATAGTGCCGGGCCCCAATTCACCAGCCTTAAAATTTTTCGCAATAATTTCAATAATTGATAGTAAAATTTCGGGTGCACTCGAACCCAGTGCCATTAGTGTTAAATTTGCTACCGTCTCATTCCACACTCGGACAACAATTATTTGTACTTCACCATTTTTTTTCTTTATTTTAACCTCCTTTTCTTGTGAGGTGATCACCTCGATGCCGGCCATAAAACGGTCGGATACAATTGAAACGCCAATAAATAAATACGACATGGCTAAAAAATAAACTAAACCGCGTGATATTCGATCACCGAGTGATAAACCAGTTTGCGGCAGCCAAACCGGTAACAATAAACCCTCTTGACATTTAGCACTATTATCGTCCGGTGTGTCATCGATTTGTAAATCCGCTTTATTTATTTGATTTGTTAGATTATTATAGAGACCGCTACTATTTGCATCTGTATAACTTAATACTAGGGTCGGTATCAATATGGCAAGTGATAAAAATAATAAGTGTTTTAAACTACTACTTGATGCCGCCATTTTTTTTTTTTAAATATTTAAGTGTTCTAATTTAATTTTAATTAACTTAATTCACAGGATTATCTTAATTCACTTTTAATCTTAAAAATAATTTAAATTAAAAACCCGGCCAATTCCATTCATATTTAAATTAACACTATATCACAACCAAAAAAAAAAAAACAAAAATAACTGAACATAAAAAATATCACTAAAACTTAAAAATACACGAAATTAAATTATAAAATTTAATTTATTTAACACTTCATATTAATAAAAAAAAAAAACTGATTTCATAACACATAAAAAACACTTTATCGTAATTTGGGAGCACTTTTTTTTATTCACTGAAATACTGAAAAGAAAGAAAAAATTTCAAATTAGTTAATCGAAAAAGTAAATTAAAAGTTTATGATAAATATTTATGGTCATATAGCTTTAATTTTGGTTTGAATTTGTTTGTTTGCACTTTCGTTTCACTTTATGCTGTAAATACTTTCTCGTGTTCTTTGTACATATTATTATGTGTTGGTTGGTCATTGATGGAATACTGAAGGGCATTTCTTTTTTGTTATTTCACTAAATATTAATTAATACATTAATTGGAGATACAAATATCTCGTTTAGAGTTGGACTGAAAACTGTTCACCAATTCTCTATCAGAAATATATTTTTGCACTGTACTCTAATTTATTACGCGGCGGATGTATCTTAGTTTTTCAAAAACAGGACTTGACAAAATGTTTTAGAATTGGAAGAACTTCAAATAAAATCTGGGTGCAAGCGCAAATTCTTGTCAATACGTTTCCGAAAATGTATGCTTCAATCTTATACTGTTAGAGTTAGCCGAAAGTTAAAAGTCGATAATGCAGATTGGATTAATCCACTAGTAAAACGATGGTAATGCAGATTGTGTTATCCCAGGCGAAAATAAAAATGCAGTCGATATCAATCGTTAGTATTTAGGCTAAAAATTACTATAATGTCAATATTCTTCTTTGGCAGAACCTGGCTCTAGTTCCCCGTGGAAAATTATGCAAAAATATGCGAAACCCTAAAAAATTGTAAATTGAAATAAAATCAGGCTCTATGTGTAGAGTGTTATGTCTGCACATGGATTGCATTGATGTGTCTTGTCGACAGCTATTGCAGGAAAAAAATTCAGTTGAAGTTTCCCATGGAAAATCTCGGAAAATGCGATTTTCCAACAATCATTAGAAGATTTGTATATAAAATCAGCCTCTACAGTAGTGATTGCAAAAATCCCCAATTTGGCAGGTTTAGAAATTTGTCCGGCGTTATTCTTACAAAAAAATGGTCAAGACGTTTTTACAGTTTTGATAAAGTCCAAATAATGATGTCCAGTTGTTAAAAGTTTTTTTGTTGTATTGATTCACTTGTTCCTAACGTGGGATGCTTTGTTAATTGTTGGATGTCGAAGAGGTTCTCGGCAATTTAATTTTTGGAACAGGAAGAAGTCGCATTTGCCGTCAAGTCGTTTTAGGCCAAAAATTCACGAAGAAGTAGCAAAGTGTAACTTCCAGGTAGTACTCCTTATTATTACTGCCTGGTAGGAAGAACTTTCAGCATACTATGTCATTGAAATCGAAGCTCACCTAGAACGGTTAGGACTTAGTTTCGACGTCACATTCGTACAATCCTATTTTATCACCAGTTAAGACCCGTTCGAGCAGTTCTAGATCGTCGTACACTTCATTTCGCGAATTTTGAGCAATTTCCTTTCGGTACTGCTTTTGGTCGAAATTCAACAATCCGTTGTACACTTCTTTCAGATTCTTTATTCCAGTTTTTTCACAAGTAAAAAATCGCCAAACACACCAAACCACATATAACTTATCGACAACATTAACCTGAGCGAAGTCTGAAAAATTTTGAAAAGGAAGAACTTTTCGACTAAAAACTCAAAACAGTTTTTAAGTCTCGAAATTGGTTGTACATAATAGTTAAATTTACTCGCCGGAAATCTCGGAATATTCGATTTTCCAAAAAAATTAGAAAATTTGTTTAAAATCAGCCTGTAAAGGGTTACGTTTGTAGATGTATATTATTGATGTGATTTGTCAATAGCTATTGCATCGATTCCCCACGGGAAACTTGAGCTGATTTTTTTTTCCTGCGCGGTAGCTATTGACAAGCCACATCATTGTAATCCATCTCCAGACATAACACTCTAGAGACTGATTTTATTCATTCATTTCTTACTTTCGGCTGGAAACTTTTTCAAATTTTTCCAGATTTCCCACGGGAAACTTAAGCTAATTTTTTTTCCTGCTATAGCTATTAACAAGAGTAGTTGTTTTGTGGGGGTTCTGCGGTAATCTCAATCCCCCCCCCCCTCTTTTTGCTATTAAACGATATTACTTTAGTTAAGTTTTTCTTTTTGTTATTCCTTTGATTTGCTCGGAAAATTACTAGTGATCGACGATCTACATATATTAAATAATACCCAGTGTGCAGAGAGACGCTATTAGAGTTTGTAACATAACGCAAATTTGTTTAGCGTATGCGTTGAAAATTTAGCGTTTGCTTATTTTTGTTTTTTGACACATTGAAAAACGTAAAGTGTTTTCTATTTTGAATAACAATGAAAATTTAACTTGAGTATCAATATCGTTTATAAAGTTAAAAAGTTAAAGTTAAAAAATTAATTTAAATAGTTGAAGTTAAAAGTTTGTTAAAAAGTTAAAGTTTAAAATTTTTAAAAGTTAAAGTTAACTAGTTAAAGTTGCAAAGTTAAAGTTATAGTTAAAATGTGAAAGTAAAACTAAAAAGTTAAAGTTAAAAGTTAAAGTTAAAAAATTAAAGTTAAAAAATTAAAGTTAAAAAGTTAAAATTAAAAAGTTTAAGTTAAAAAGTTAATGTTTAAAAGTTCAAAAATGTAAAATGTTTAAAAGTTAAAGTTAAAAATTTTAAGTTAAAATGTTAACAGTTAAAAATTTAAAATTAAAAACGTTAAAGTTAAAAAGTTAAGTTAAAAAGTTAAAGTTATAAAGTTAAAAAATATAATACGTTAAACTTGAAAAGTTTGTTAAAAAGTTAAAGTTAAACAGTTAAAATTAAAATTTAAAAGTTAAAGTTAAAAAGTTAAAGTTGAAAAGATAAAAAATTTAAAAAGGTTAAAAGATAAAGTTAAAATTGAAAAGTTAAATAATTTAAAAAGTTAAAGTTAAAATTTAAAGCTACAGTAAAAAAATAAAGTTAAGTTTAAAAGTTAAAGTTAAAAGGTTAAGTTAAAAAAGTTTAAAAATTAAAATGTTAAAGTTAATAAATTAAAGTTAAAGTTAAAAAGTTAAAGTTAAAAAATTAAGTTAACCAATTATAGTTAAAGTTAAAAAGTTACAGTTTAAAAGTTAAAAAATTTAAAATGTTTAAAAGTTAAAGCTAAAAAATTAACAAATTTAAAAAGTGAAAGTGAAAAAGTTAAAGTTATAAAATTAAAAGAAAAAACGTTCAATTTGAAAATTTTGTTAAAAAGTTAAGTTAAAATGTTTGTTATAAAGTTAAATTTAAAAGGTTAAAGTTAAAAAGTTAAAATTAAAGTTTAAAGGTTACAGGTGAAAAGATAAAGTTGAAAAGTTAAAAAATTTAAAAAGGTTAAAAGATAAAGTTAAAGTTAAAAAGTTAAGCTAAATAATTAAGCTAAACAATTAAAGTTAAAAAGTTAAAGTTAAAACGTTAAAGACAAAAAGTTAACGTTAAAATTAAAAAGTTATATTTAAAAAGTTAAAGTTAAAGTTTCAAAGTTAAAGTTAAAAAGTTAAAAAATTGAAAATGTTAAAAGTTAAACTTAAAATTAAAAAAATTTAAAAAGTTATAGTTAAAAAATTAATTCAAAAGGTTGAAGGTTGAATTTAAAAGTTCGTTAATAAGCTAAAGTTAAAAAGTTAAAGTTAAAAAGTTATTTTTAAAAATTTAAAGTTAATGTTTCAAATTTAAAGTTAGAAAGTTAAAAACTTGAAAAAGGTTAAAAGTTAAAGTTAAAATTTAAAAAATTTAAAAAGTTAAAGTTAAAAAATTAATTTAAAAAGTTGAAGTTAAAAATTTGTTAAAAAGTTAAAATTAAAACGTTAAAGTTAAAGTTAAAATTAAAAAGTGAAAGTTTGAAAGTTAAAAATGTAAAATGTTTAAAAGTTAAAATTAAAAAGTTAAAAAATTTAAAAACTGAAAGTTAAAAAGTAAAGCTCAGTAAGCAGCTGGAGCTAAGAGAAAATTGCCATACAAATTTGGCGTAAAATTTAGCTAGCTAAATAAAATAATTTTGTTTTAGCTGACAATTTCTCTGAGCGGCATGCACCTTTGCGTGAAAAATTTGAAAAAATATCAGTTGGTTCATTCATATCTAGATTGCGCCACTATAAATTCTCCAAACATTTTAGGCGCAATTTATGTCACAAGGACAATAATTTGAAGATAAATTTTGACGGTTTTGAATTTTGATTCATTTTATAATCGAAGTAGGCACAAAGTAAAATTAATTTATTTTTCTATAAAGAAGATAGAAGTCAAAATGGAATTACTGGAATCCATTATTTTGTATACATTTTATAAACTATTTAGCAATTTTGAATAATTCTTTAGAAGTATCAGACACAATAAACTAAAAGAAACTTCATTAAAAAACAAACGAATAAAAGTCAAACAAAATCTACAAAATTTATCACTACACAAATTTTTAGCTTGCCGATTTATCTTTAATTTAATGAAGAGTTGTGGAGACCGCCCTAAAATGTATCTTAGCTCGAGCTGCATACTGAGCTTTAAAGTTAAAAACTTAACAGTTAAAAAGTTAAAGTGGAAATAATTAATTTATTAATAGTAAAATCATTATGCTAATGAGAATAAGGGATATTTCTATGTTCATGGATTTTAGATGACTCAACATCAGTGGCACAATTCTGATTTTCTAAGCGAATTGCGAATGGATGTATATACATATTATGATTTTTAGTGTATTTTGTTTTTTTTTTCAAAGAATACTGAGCGATTGATATTTTGTTCATGTAGGAACAAAAAATGCCCAACAAAATTTTTAGGGAAAAATAAACAACAAAAGTGCTACAAAATTTGGTAAGCTTTGAAAAATAACAATACCAAAATTCACGAAAAATCATAATAAATAAATTCCCAATTTTCAATTTCCTAGGAAAACCAGAATAGTGCCACAGACGTCGGATTTTAGATGACTTATTCAGTATGAATTTATTTTTAGTGTAATTTGTTTGTGGAGAATAAAAATCTAGTTTGGGGCTAAGGAAGTTAAAATTCTAATATCGTACATCCCTATATGGTAATACATAACAATCCATCTACACACTAACAATTCTCAGAGTAAATTTGTATAAATTGTTGCGAACGACCTTCACATTAGTATGTATAAAATTGGATACACAGACATATAGTACTCCCTCTAATATGCTTTAACGAAGAATTGTACAAAATTTAAATTTATAATGTGATCTGACGAAAAACCCAAGACCATATAAGATTACATGCGTTGAAAGTGAGCTGAAGAAGTTAAAGTTAGAAGTTAAATACCTTTGACCTTGGGCACAGAAATTTTTACCTTTGATTTGCTGACGCGGACATTTATACTGATAACGTCACCCTTAATAAAATTTAAAACCTTCAATTTCAAAAATTAGAAACAAAAAAAACAAATAAAATTCGCGCGCGAATTTTATTTTCCATTATGCTTGGAGATTTGTAAGTACCATGATTGGAGATATGTAAGTATATTCCTAACATTTACGTTCTTGTCAGCTTGTGAACAAATATTTTCACTTTCGTTCGAACAATTATCATAATTACACGACTATGATCATTGTTCGAACGAAATATAATTTTTTGCTATGCAAGTTTTTTATTGTCCAAATTACAATGAACTTGAAATTTTTTTGATATCGTAGCGGGGTATAATTATAAGAACAACAACAACGTAAAGTAACAAAATCAAATTTTTTTGATACTGTAGACGGGTGGGTTGTTGTATTAAAATTGTTACAAAGAACTTTTGTCTAAATATCAAATTTTTTTATCTTTCTATGTTTTTTTTGGAGTGGGATTGAAATTATCGTAGAATTCATTCTATGAACAGTGAAACTTCTTCATCGTTGTTGCTTTAAAATGACTTAGAACTAAGAAATATAATCTTTTGTGTGTAATTATGCAACAAAATTGTTAAAATTGTTTATGGATCATGTTCATGAACCATCTAAAATCGGATAAACCATCTAAAATTGTTCTTGGATGATGTTCATGAACCATCTACACGGTCGCCATTTTGATAAAAATGTAACACGTAGACGACTTTGATAATAACATCTTTTTTTTTTACTTTTAATATTTGGCCTTTCTGGATTGTTTTGGCTTTTTTCTTTTTTTTTTTTCTTTTTACCTTGATCGTTGACCTTTTGGCCTTTCATTTTTAATGACGTAGACGACTACGATAAGACAACAAGGCATTTGGGGGGGGGGGATTGGGATTATCGCAGAACCCCCACAAAACAACTACCGACAAGCCACATCAAAGTAATCCATCTCCAGACATAACACTCTAGAGGCTTATTTTTATACAATCATTTTTTACTTTCGAAAATTTTGCGAGATTTCCCACGGGAAACTTGAACTCAATTTTTTTCCTGCAATAGCTATTGACAAATTACATAAAAACTATACAACTTTAGCACTCTAGAGGCTAATTTTATTCCAATTTTGGGGATTCTTCTGAGTTTCCGATATTTCCTACGATTAGGTTAAACAAAGTTTTCCACTATTACTCTTGTTCGTTGGTCTTCTTGTATTTAATTAATTAATTTCCTTCGACTAATTATAGACCAATTTTTAACTTTTTTTAAAATTAAAGTTTTATTTATTTTCCCTAAATAAAAATAAATAAAACTTTAATTTTAAAAAAAGTTAAAAATTGGTCTATAATTAGCCGAAGGAAATTAATTTAATAAAGTTTTCCACGTAAGACTATTTACAAATAACCCATGTTCCCTCTCTACTCTAATACGCGATTGAATTATTCAACTTTTTCCTGCAAACTCTCCAAATCTGTAGGCTGCTTAATAGTATTGGTTAAGCAGGTCGAATATAATTGTCATAAATTCTATTTACCATATTTGTTTTGGTTTTCTGGTAGAGAAAACAAAAGGTCTAGCTTAACTATTAGCAGGGGCGAATGCCTAGGAGTGATAGGGGTAATTATCCTACCGCTGAAACAACGTAAACAAATTTGTTTGTTTTACAAATAAAAAACGATTTAAAAAATTTGGCGAGAAACGTATATCAGTTTTCAATTTTGCTTTTCTAGTTAAAATAATTTTACATAATTAAAAATTTAAATTAAATCTTAACATCTGTGGGATGATTAATTTGTTGTTACACATTCTTTTCCAAGTTTTCATTCTCTCAGCGATCTTATAATCGACATACAAATTAACTCAAACAAAATATGTCGCAAGTATCGATTGATAATTAGATTTTCTCTCTTTACATGAAAATCAAAATGTTTCACCGAAAAAAAAAAATTTACTGGTATTAAGATTGGTTTGTATCTGTAGGCGCACTATGTACTAAAAAAATGGGAATAGAGCCGAAAGTCGAAAGATCGAATGTCGAAAGGCTAAATATCAAAAGGCCGAAAGGGTCGAAAGGCCGAATACCAAAACGCCGAATGTCGAAAGGCGGAATGTACCGAAAGGCCGATTTTGCCGAAAGGTAGGTAATACTAAAAAAGGACAGCAAATTGCCAGAATTTTGATCGGTGCATAACTATCAGCGCCAGAATTTTGATCGGTGCATAACTATCGGTAACTTAACTAAAAAGTATAGAAGTCAAGTTAATAATATTCAGCTCGTAGTGTTATGTAAAGAAGCTCACGTAAAATTCTTTGGTTTTGACAAAATATTGGAGCACTTAATAAATGATTTGCAAACATTTGAAAGGAATCGAAAAAGACGAAATAATTTACTAGTAAAACGTATTATGGTAAACTATATGCAATGGTTGAGGATAATCTAGGCAGCGACCAAATAGGCGGATTTACAGAGAATTTTCGTTCTTCTGATTATTTTTGTAGGTACTGTCTATATGACAAAAAATCATATTGAGATATTTTGATGTCAATATTGCGGATCTCAGAACACCCGAAAATTATAATGCAGCTCTTCAAAATTTGTTACCTTCTGGTATAGAAACTCAAGATGATATACAGTAAAGTTCTTTGCTAAATGAATTAAAAACATATCATGTATGTGCTCCTGGGCTACCGCCATGTATCGCTCATGACCTTTTTGAAGGTAATACCATTTGATTTTATGACAATAAGTATGTGGAAGTTCTTTTCATCGATGGTCGAAATGTGTCGTATAGTCTGTGCTCTAGTCCTTGGATTGTAATAACAGATGAGTTAAGTTTATTTATAGCAACATAATATAAAACTTGTACTCATATTTTTACTTCTCGGACGAATTGGAGTCTACAATACAGTATCATTTTCTTTATTTGAGATGATTGTAGAAACCATTTGCTTCTTTTTTAATTGTAATATTCAATATTAAAAAAAAAATTCACTATTCTAGATTTTAAAATTTTTGATTTTTTTTTTTCAGGCAAAGGTAGTGATCCCTTTTCCGAAGTTTCCTTTTCAGAATTTCTTCTCTTCTTTTAAAAAGCGTTGCACTCGACGCAATGACAGCAATTAATTTGAAACTTAAATACTGAACGATTCACTTTAAATTGGAAATAATGTCAATTGTCAATCCGCTAATAATACAACTCTTATCGCAACATTACAAAGTCATAATCGAATTAAAGAACGTCTTGAATTAAGTATTAAGACATTCAAATATAAATAAGTTACCAATCTTTCATCATGGATATATATCAAATAATGTTAATTGATCAAGTCAAATCATTTAAAATAAGATACACTAAGAAATTTAAGACTTGGTATTATGTATCGCAGCTCAATTGTTACGGTCTAGATTAAGCATCTAGTTCCAAAATTTCTCCTAATAAAATGTCAAATCCTAATTAATACCCCCGAAAAAACAAATCGGTTTGTCAAAACGGGTTTAGGTTAATCAGGCCAGCTACAGCTTCTTTATACACGTAACAGAATCAACTAAAACAGAAGTTGACATTTTTCGATTACGTCTAAACAAATTTGCTAAATTGCAGCCATCAAGCTATGTTAAATTGTATTTCGTTATTCATCTCTTTGTTAAAAATAAAAATTAAGAGGAGCGTTTAAGAAATCTCGCGCAGGGCGGTTAGAAATTTAGAGCTGACATTGTTTAACATTTATGATAGTGGAAACTACTTCGTGAACCTTTCAGACACAGATGAAAGGATTTATATATCGCTCGTATCACTTCTACTGATAGTTCTACCGCAATTGCTTCAAGTTGTTTTGTGGTTCGCTTAATTCGTTGAGCTACTATGGTCAAACAATGACAATTTTGCGTCAAATGTTTCGAAAACTTTTTAATGTGGAGTTTCTAAAATACCGCAAGGTGTAAAACACGCGTCCCAAACTCTTACTGATCTGAAAACCAATATTTGACAAAAAAAATGCTAAAATTTCGACCGACACATAACAATCGTAATTTTATAAAAGTTTGCATATTAGGATTTTAATGATTTTTTAGTGGAGGTCCTGAAAATGTAATTAGTACGCTCACTAAACTTGCAGAACGCGAAGCGCGCTCTCATACAGCTAGTTGTTATATAATTACACAATATACGTAAACAAACGAGACATAAGGCAAAAATATCATCAACAAGTATAATGCATTTCCGTCTAAATGCCAAAACAATGCGATAATATATATTAATTACAAGGTGGAATACAAAATGAGTCAAATTTTTCAATTTTGCTATATACGAGTATCTATGATCTCATATTAATTCATTCATAAATATTCACGGACAATCTACACATTAGCATTTTACTATACAAATAGTACCAACATTACTCGTTTATATTCCAGTTTGTATATTTTACATAAAATTGAAACCAAAACAAACCTATTCGGCTACACCAACATTATTATTTTTGTAAACGGTGGTCGGCTGGGCGTGCTTCATTTTAGAGTAGCGTGATATACCTACCATAAAGTATATGTTTTAGAATAATATCCTTGTAATTTAAATCAATATTTCAATACTGGTTTATAGTATAGGGGCGGGGGCAGAAATTACTATGAATTATAGTATTCTAATTTATTTGATGTCACGTTTTCTTTATTTACTAACATTGAAAATCTACTTTAATTTATTTACGAGTATTTACCTATTTTCATTAAATAATTGCTTTTAGCTAAAAATAGTATCGAAAAAGGATATTAATACGATTTATATAACAACAAAATGGATAACGCAAAGTACACAAAAATATGCTGATTCAATAAAGTTAGCACAAATAGAATAAAATATTAACCCAGTAATTTCATGGCCACTGTTCTTTAGTTTTTCCAATATTTTGTAGTGCAACGAATGAAAAACAGTTTTATAACTACATGTATAGCCATTATTATCTATTATTTGCTTTGCATTTATAAGTCTTTTAGGATAAGGAGAACTTTGCTTATTGATTATTTGAGGTATAACATACAACGATACAACAAATTTATTTGTAGTCCAATCAATATTACTGTATCATAACATTATTTACAAAGCTGGTAGGATTGTCATCAAAATTGTTGTTCAAAACCTTGTGCAAAAAAAAGCCACAAGCCATAATTTACGGTAAAACCCAGTTTTTGTACCGAGCAACTCGTGTCATTCGTCAATTACGAGTTTAAATTTTTACAAAGAAGAAAAAGAACAACACAATTAACAGAATTTAAAAAAAAATGAAAAGTCACACTACAAACATTTGAAAATCGTATAAATATAATAGCCGAATTTTTTGATGTTGGCCGTTGATCTAGATCAGATCATGTTTCATGAAACGACAAGCATTAAAAACAATTACATAGTCGGATCAAAATTTTAATCCAAAAAATTTTACATAATTGGCAAACATGTTTTGAGCAAAAATCGTTTAGTGACTAACTTCGTTCCATTGAAAAAAAAATCGCAGATTAAGATAATCCTGCTCGTGCAGTGGCCTTTATTGCCCCTAGGCGGTCATGTACTACCGTACTAGCGCAAATGTGAAATTATATGAAAATTTATACAAATTGACAAAGTCGAAAGACACAGCGCGTTAGACCAAGTACTAGAATTATATTATTTTTAATATAGGTTAATGATATACTTATAAGCAGAACTTTGTGAGGTGGAAAAATTTGAACACATTTGTGAAGCTAAATTTAAAAAAATTAAAGTTGTCTTACTCCCTCATCAAACGTCTTGTACATATGTGGGTAAAAATAAATTTAAAAAAAACCAGGCCATTGTATGTTAGGCCGAAAAATTTAGATCGCTCAGAAAAGATAAATTGATAATAGCTGCATTTCATGAAACCAAGCTATCCGGATCAAATCACATTTTACATGCAAACCATAGACACATTTTGATCCAAATTTATTTTTGGGTCAAAGTTTGCATGTAAAATGTGATTTGATCCGGATAGCTTGGTGTCATGAAATGTAGCTTATGTAAATGGTTTTAATGTCATAAAAACATCGAGATGGCCAGCAAAATTTTTATTTTTACAGTACTAAATTTATTTTGGCTAGTATTTTAATTACCATGGTTAATTTAAGTTTACCTAAATCGAGATAAATTTTAGATTGAGTTTAACCCATTTTGTCGTTCGATTTAGAGATCGTTATCTTGAAATTGTAAAAATATTTTCATTTGGCCAACATCCGCTTAAAAATATGCTTAGGAGACAGTTTTGCCAATGGGTTTTTTCACAAGGATCTTTCAATTGACGAATCCCAGCGGAAATCCAGTGTGAGATTCGGGTACCAAATTTCCATGCTTTCGACATTTATTGTTTAAAACCAGCAGACTCATCAGAGTTATGGGCGCCTATATTTGGACGCCCATTTTTCTTGGCAATTTTTGTTTTATTTATGTTCTTTACTTTCCAGTTTGAAAGTTATTTTAGAGGTAATTATTTTTTGAGCGTAAACATATGTACATTAAATTTGTAAGAGATTTTGAATATTTCCCCTATGGTCCATTATACTTTTTCTACTTCAATAAACAGGTTAGCATAGTAAAAATTATTTACGCAAATATCAGTAATTTTAGTTAAATATTCAACCAATACAAAACGGCCGGTTAAAAATCAAAATTAATCTTAATTGTAGCAAATTTATTTTGATTGAAAACCCGAAATCGAAAATAGAACTCTACACAGAAAGATATATTGTTCCAAATTTGATAATTACGAGTTCCCTATTCTAGAAGATCAAATATTTAGAACTGAGAGATTAGTAGGTAGAATCATTAAATTCTTATTTTTCATTTAAAAAAATGGATTTGCTACCGAAATAGTTAAATTACGTAAATATTGTTTTCCGTAATTAAGAATTTAGTTCTCAAAGTTGGAAAACCATTTTTGGTTAACTTCACGACTTAAATTACTACTTTATGTTCTATAAGTCAAGAACAGAATTTTCTCAATATGAGAACAAAATTCAAAATCATCTTTTGCTTAAATGCAATATTTATTTATTTCACACGACTTTTCTTTGAGACAGATTCTTAGATATTCTACTAATTAAACGTAATCAACTAAACATAAATATTATATGTCACTTCAAAGTTTTTTATTTTTTTTGTGTGAACCCGTTTTGGCTGAATGGGTCCCGTTTCGGCATATAGTAGAATCAACCAAATTATTAATTCCTTGTTCATTGTTATTTTTAATTAGTTTTTCCGTGTATTCGGACGACATCAAACTTTGGATATAACGTGATATTCAGGAAAAAAATATTCAGGAATCACTGGAGTATAACCAAAGCAACCTTGATTATACAAGCCATAATCTAAAAAACGAAGCTTTTATAAGGGAATTAGAAACGACGAAAAAACCAAAATTTCCATAGTAAAACACATAAAACATATGGGAAATCACTTTTTTTCCTAAGACAAATTTGTAAATGAAAACGTTGCAAATTCTTAATTATGATTTCTGAAATATTTTCATAAATGTTTGAATTTCAACATATAAGAATATTGTTTAAGTAAATCGTTTTCATTTTCTTATTGATTTATTTAAACCAAAATATAAAAAAAAGTTCATAACAACAGGGTTCTGGTCAAATTAAAAAGAAAAGCTTACTACAAATCGTGTGCATTAAGTCAATATACATAGATGGCAGTGGGCAGTAAACATTTTGAAAAATCGTAACAAAAATTGCCACTTGGGGAAATTTGAGTTCAAAAGTTGTAGGAAAAGCAAAACAAATTCACAAAATATTTAAGAACGTGTCATAATTTTGTGATTAAACAATCTTTTTCGTATTTTTCTGTATAAATCTGAGACATCTAGCGTACACTAGTAAAACTAAAGATAAATTTAGCAAGTATTATTTTAATTCGTCAGAGCCAACTTTGATGTATTTTCAAAATGAAAGTTCGAAAAATATATTTTAGAAATAATTTAATTTTAATATTTCTGCAATTAATATTTACTTAATACCAATATACCCTTCTTGTATATTGCTGCTAAATATATGTAGAACACTTTCGTATAAAAATTTTGTAACATTTTTGCTTTTTTCATTGAAAAACTTGAAGCTAAAAAACACCATTTTTACTATAGATTCCTATGGAAATCAGTGAAAAGTTATACCACTAAAAAAGCTTCGAAAAAATACGTCATAATGATTATGGCTCTATACTCTAGAAGGCTCTGGTATAACTCGTGAGCTTTTTCTTTGTCTCTAAATCTATCTTGCCAAAATGTTCCCGATCTTTTACTATAGAGTTTATTTTTGTTTAGAATGGTGTTGAATTATCTTTAGTATTTGTACGTATGTGGATGTGTCACTTAATAAGTGATTCATTTTATCACTGTAGTATTAAAACCGTAGTATTCCCTTTGTCCGCTCTTGTCACCATAATATTTGGATTGTCTCTTAAAAATGACTAAGTTTGTTTTACGTAATTTAAAATTATTTTTTCAAATATTGTTAAATTTTGTGAATTTGTACTGTTTTTGAGATTTGTTAAAATGTTTATGAAATTATTCCGAATATTAATGCGATCATTATCATTCATACCTATTGATTGTTTACCAAGTAGGTATGTCGCAGTTGCAACGCAACATACACAGGGCAGACAAAACAGTTTTTAGAAAAACGGATTTACCAACACAAAAGAGGGACAAATCCAAATATAAATTCAAACATTAGTACACTTTCACAGCATTTGAAAATGCAAACCATTTAGTCAGTTTAGATATTGTCACGATTCTCGAAAAGCAAAATTTTTTTAAAAAAAGACCGATTTTATAAATGTTGCACATTAAAGCAAGTACAAATTCTATAAACATTGTGGAAGATTTTACGTATATTGGTAATTCATATAATTTGTTTATCTAAGTTTTTTGTCTCATACAATTTATTTTTGATAAATGTACAACATTTTTACATGAAAAACATTAAAGTACAAATTTATTTTTAAATGTATTGTCTAGGCTACGCGTTTCTATGCTAAATGGGTTTATTAAGGTAGCTTTGCAAAATTAAAATTTGTATAAACAAACAATTTTGAGAAAAGTATTTCATAACGCTTTTGAGAAAAATTCCGAATAGGAAAGCTAAAGCTGTTTTTTGAAATATAGCCCTAAACCAATATTTAAAAAATTTTATTTAATTTAAATTATTGGCTTAATAAAATAAAAATAATTAGAAATGTATAATATTTACATAAGTACATAAATACTCATATTTAATTTTAAATCTATTTTGTTCCAGGAACATATTTTCAGCAACTTGTAGTCATAATGTATCCCGGTTACATAAAGCCTACAAAACCAAGGCAAGCAGATTGAGAAAAATAAACTTCTATTCCCGAGAAAAAACACCTGGTATCAATCGTTAATTACAAATTTCCAAGAAATCTGCTGATGAGTCATACTCATTAGTTAGCCTTAAGACTAAAGATCCAAATTAGGTTTGGCTACAGGTTTATTCGGAGGAATGGAAAAAAATAATTGTTCCAGCATTGGGACAGCTTGGTAGCTAAGCAACATTTATTTAAATACAGATAATATTTAGGAGACATATACTCAAAATCAATGTCCATCTTTAAAGAAACTTTTATTTCTTTAAAGATGGACATTGATTTTGAGTATATATGTCTCCTAATAACTCCTATTATCGAAATAGGACGAATTTAAATCAAAAACTATTATAATTTGTCAACAAAGAATTAAGGATAAACAAAATGTAGATGTTCTAAACGAGTTGGTTGACCAGTCTGTAGTGCAATAATCCGAAAAGTAAAGAAACATTTATTTCATTTCAATAATTTCATTTACGTATTAGAGTTATTATTCTCAAATATTTTAGATACTCTAATATTTAAATTGTTACATTCCAACGTCCCTACTGGCTCAACAAGGGTCCAATGCTAATTGGCTTTGGAGGGTTCGCTATTTTAATATGTAAATAATTATTAAAACTGCTCCAATCTCTATGATTGTAAGATTTTTTTAAAATTGTCAAAGCGATGGTTTGAGGCGTCAGCCCCCATCTTCTAAGGTATGAAAAGAATTAAAATAATATTTCAAACATTTTTTATATTTAAAAAGACATGATTTTTTGGGATTTTTTTATTTTCTATAACGATACCAACCCGTTAACAAAACGTATTTAGGAAATGGCAATACGTTTCAGCCAGTATACTATTGTCGTATATTATTTTAAACTTAAAATTTGATAGCTAGTTCAAATCTGAGATTCGTTAATTATTTTAATTGTACATTACAAATGTGTTAATTTTCTGAAACCAAAGGGTAATTATATTAATTAAATTATAAATGCTCACAAGCCTTATGTTCTCAGTTTCTCAGAAACATCGCACTCTAAAACATCATACTGAACTTTTAAAAGAAAGCCAACATACTTCTTTAGTATTACGCACTATAGTAGTAACCAAATTAAACAGCCAAACCAATCTTACTAACCAGCAAATTGCCCTTGTTGGGTTTTCAGAAAATATTTGTTCTGTTCAAAATTCTGCGTAAGACTGAGAAGAAACAAGAAATTTTTGAATTGTTGGAATTTTGTGCTGAAATCAGTACCAAATATAAACTTTTACAATCACTTAAAAGAAACCATGTTTACCATTCACCAACCAAATTCTCGGTTGAGAAAAAAATAGGAGTCGTCAGATATGACGAAAGGTATTCCTTCGCTGGACGAACAAAAATTGACCGCAACTATATTACCTATAAAATCAAACTAAAGAATTTGTTGAATTACCACATATGCTTTTTGATACACTGAACTATACTAAAGAATTAGAAAACTTAGAAAGAATTTTGTGCAGGATAACGTAAGAAAATCTATTAAATGCCAGTAGGAAAGGTAGAATATAATTCTACATTTAATTACAATTTTCCTACACTTCCCACATATAAAATTTCTACGTTAGATTAAATCTTTACAGCAATGTTCATAAAATCTAAATTTTTCAAAAAACAGGTCAAAATAAATCCCTTTATAAACTGAATAACAAATGGAATTATATTAGAAACTGAAAATGGGCTCGAATTAATTAATTTGCCGTTAGGCTTAGTAGTAGGCGACTACAAAGCTATAAACGACTTATTTCTGTTTGAAGAGAAGTTTTAAGTCACAACTTATTTTCCAGATTTTGTATAATGCCGAAAACGAATTATTTCAAAAATATAAATAAAAACTTTGATTTAGAAATATTTACCAATAATGCAGAGTAGCATAAACGATGTGAAGTAATAAATTTAAGTCACTTAAAGAAAAAAAAAATTGCATCTTACAGCTAGGGAGAGTTACACAATGTTACATTTCTATACTTCTTTTGTTGGCGAGTTGGTTGAACGAGATGTCAACGTGTGGAAATATTTGTGTCTTTTGAAAAATTGAATCGACTTTGCTTTGGCTGTTCTTTTCTGCCACTGACATTCAAAATATGTTACAATTAATACAAAATCCTCATTCTCATTACATACAAGTGTATCAGGGAAATCTTAAACCAAAACATCATCTTATAACACATAATTAAAAGGAAAAGGTTCAGCAATTTTGCCCACCTGAAAATTCACGTAATATTCAATGCACTACAATTACCACAATAAATATAGCAATGGCAAAAAACTACCTCATTAAAAAAATGTATAAGTTTGAGTTTAATCTGGGATTAAAGCGCATTGAAGTACCGGCGCAAAGTAACAAACCTTTATCTGATGAAATTAATATAAAAAAATTAAAAAAATGTAATGTTTTGACCTTGAAAGATATTTCAATTTTTATATTTCCGCTGGGAGAGACATTAATGAAAATGGATTAATGCTATATTAGTCCAGTTTTCTTTTAGAATCGATGGTTATATAATTCGTTTGTTTTAAACAAAGGAGTTCGTATAAAAAGATGTCCCGAGGTGGGTTGACTGGGGGAAAGTGTCGAAAAAACGGCTTTCGACTCTTTTTAGAATGTCGCGATCACGTTTTTACAAATAACTCACTCGGTTATTTTGCATTTGGACTCTTCCCCATTCATCTGAGCTCAGAACTCATCGAATTCTTAATCTATATGCGAACAAATAAATCAATTAAAAAAACTTTTGATCAAATCATTTTTGAAACTTTAACCTACTCTTAATTTTTATGGTCGCATAGAGGGTTGTTTATTTAAAATTAGAGATTTTAGAAAAGACTCAATCCCTTAACACTCCTCAAACACCGTAATTATAAATGAAAAATACTCGATTTTTTACAAGCAGATGTTAAACGGATTTTCGTATGTGTGGAATCAGTAGATAATTACTGTTTTAGAGCACCAGTTGTTTTATTTTAGTCAACAATAAAAAAAAACTATAAAACAAAACTAAACACAATTTTTGAGGCAGAAGAATACAATCATGGTCCAATTTAAAAATAAACTTTATAAAACGGAATTATAAACACAAAAACTAGAAACAATTTTTCATAAATTAAATTAAATCTGAACGATTTTTTATTTCTTCTCGTCATACAATTTGCTTCTACCTTCTGGTATTATCATGTTATTTGGTTCTTCTAAATTCGGGGTTTTATGTTCTTTTCGATTTTAAAGATTTATAATATAGATAGTTGTGTAGCATAAATATGTAAAAAATATTTCATTCTAATACCTTTGAATTACATGTTACATTATTCATGTCAAAAAATATTTAATTTACTAGTTTTTGTGTACACTGGCGGGAATTTGTGTATGTGTTAAGAGAAAAAAGTATTTATGTATGATAATTCGCCACTGAGCTATGTATTTGCATAGGGTCGACAATTAAAAAACACATTTCATTTCAATCTTCCTGGCAATTCAATAATTTTTTATTTTTTGATCAAAATTAGAAAATATATTGCAAGCAACATGTTAGGGAATGTCAAATTGGACAGAGAAGGACACAGAATGCATTCTGTATTGGTTGTATTAGCGAATTATATTAATACAGCCAAATTTCTTTACAAATTTGTCTTTGTCACATTCACACATCTCTAACCCTTCTAAGCAAATTTTTGTATGAATAACCAGATAACTAAAATTAGAATTTTAAATTCAGTTGCATACGTGTGCATACAGTTTTTGTGCATAACCATTCCCCCGCACGTTTTTCATTTATGGCTAGTTGGGTTAATTATGGTTAAGGTATAGCTTTTAAAAATTTTAATCGTTTTAATCCGTATACTGACCACGACCGGAACAACATATATTTGTTTTGTTTCCGTCTAATAAATATACACTACTCCAAAAAATTAAAGGAACACTAATTTTTTTCAATTTTTTTAGTGTTTTTTGAAGAGCTGTATCTTAGTAAAATACGGTCGTACAGAGATGAAAAGAAAAGCATTTTAAAGCTTCAAATCTCTAGTTTTGAGACTTTTGAACGGAAAATTTTTGTGAGATACCGTTATCACGCAATCATAAGAAAAAGCGCGAAGAAAAAAATTTCGAATTTTTTTTTTATTTTGTAAGGTGCCATGGGCTCGGGAAATTTTTTTTAAGTTAAACCAATGCATAGGTCGGTTAGCCTGTTAATTAGGCGTAAATTTAATTTCATTCTGGTCTCTCTATGTCAACTTTTTGCTGAGATATCTGACTTTGAATCAAAAAAGATCCTTTTGTCTTTGATCATCGATATCTCAGCAACGAATGATTGCACAGTAAACTTTAGCACAGCCTTAAAAACTTCAATAAATTTCCTACAAGACACTTTAATGATTGGTGGAGAACAAATTTTTTTTTCACCCTCAATACTGATTCGAAAAAAGTACAAAAAAACGACTTTTTAGGTTGTCTTAATAAATCTACCGTTACTTTACCGTTATTGATGAAAAGACTAATGTTGCCAGGTCATTTTACAGTTTAATGTACTCCTAATAGCCCTGTATTATTTTCAAATTGATCCATCCAACCGTTTTTCCGGACAGATTGATTAAAGTTTTACAAAACAATTAAAGGAACAAGTATTCATCAAAATAAAAAAACGACTTTTTTCTCATTTTACGTTAGTTACTTGTTAACCCTTAACGATCGTACGGTTTTTTTTGTAATACTCGCCGATAAGAGACGATAGAAAATTAAATAAAGTTCTGCAATATGAGCAATAATTATGGAACTTGGCCATTTCTCATCCGATTTTAGTGAAATTTGGTATGCACGATGTAAATGGGATTCTAAAATGATTTTTGGATAAAGTTCTGGAATATGGCCAACTAGGATGGAACTTGGCCATTTCTTAACCGATTTTGATGAAATTTGGTATGGGCGATGGAAATGGGATTCTAAACTGATTTTTCGATAAAGTTCTGGAATATGGCCAACTAGGATGGAACTTGGCCATTTCTTATCCGATTTTGATGAAAGTTAGCATGTACGATGGAAATGGGATTCTAAACTGATTTTTGGATAAAGTTCTGGAATATGGCCAACTAGGTTGGAACTTGGCCATTTCTTAACCGATTTAGATGAAATTTGGTATGCACGATGGAAATGGGATTCTAAACTGATTTTTGGATAAAGTTCTGGAATATGGCCAACTAGGATGGAACTTGGCCATTTCTTAACCGAGTTTGATGAAATTTGGTATGCACGATGGAAATGGGATTCTAAACTGATTTTTGGATAAAGTTCTGGAATATGGCCAACTAGGATGGAACTTGGCTATTTCTCACCCGATTTTGATGAAATTTAGTGTTCGCGATGAAAATGTGATTCTATAATGAATTTTAGCTAAAGTTCTGGAATATGTCCAATTAGGTAGGAACTTGGCCATTTCTTTTAAGATTTTGATTAAATTCAGCATTTGTAATGAAAATTGGGTTTTAAAATTATGTTTAGATGAAATTCAGGAATAAGCCGTATTATGATGGAACTTGGCCATTTCTTCTAAGATTTTTATGAAATTCAGCATGTGTAATGAAAATTGGGTTTTAAAATTATGTTTAAATGGAATTCTGGAATAAGCCGTATTAGGATGGAACTTGGCCATTTTTTATCCGATTTTAAACAAATTCAGCATGTACTATAGAAATAAAACTCTAAAATTATTTTTGGTTAAAGTTATATGTTAAAGTTGGAAGGCGCCTGCCTATTCCTTAAACGAATAAAAGAAATTCGATATGTGATTTAAAAGTGAATAACTAAAAACGTTATTCCTTGTATTTAATGATTTATTTTATCAATAATTTAAGGATCTCATTTTCATCGTGAATGCTGAAATTCATAAAAATAGGATACAAAACTTCCAAGTTCCATGACAATTGGCCAAACTCTGGAATTTTATCCAAAAATCAGTTTAGAATCCCATTTTTAAGGCACGTGCTGAATTTCATCAATATCGGATAAGAAATGGCCAATTTCCTTTATAGTTGGCCATATACCAGAACTTCATCCACAAATCATTTTAGAATCCCATTTCCATCGTACATGCTAAATTCATCAAAATCGGATGAGAAATGGCCAAGTTCCATCCTAGTTGGCCATATTCCAGAACTTTATCGAAAAGTCAGTTTAGAATCCCATTTCCATTGCTTGTACCAAATTTCATCAAAATCGGGTGAGAAATGGGCAAGTTCCTTCCTAGTTGGCCATTTTCCAGAATTTCATCCAAAAATCAGTTTAGAATCCCATTTCCATTGCTTATACCAAATTTCATCAAAATCGGATGAGAAATGGGCAAGTTCCTTCCTAGTTGGCCATTTTCCAGAACTTTAACCAAAAATCAGTTTAGAATCCCATTTCCATCGCCCATACCAAATTTCACTAAAATCGGATGAGCAATAGCCAAGTTCCATCCTAGTTGGCCATATTCCAGAACTTTATCCAAAAATCACTTTATAATCCCATTTCCATCATACATGCTGAATTTCATCAAAATCGGATAAGAAATGGCCAAGTTCCAACCTAGTTGGCCATATTCCAGAACTTTATCCAAAAATCAGTTTAGAATCCCATTTCCATCGTGCATACCAAATTTCACTAAAATCGGATGAGAAATGGCCAAGTTCCATAATTATTGCTCATATTGCAGAACTTTATTTAATTTTCTATCGTCTCTTATCGGCGAGTATTACAAAAAAAACCGTACGATCGTTAAGGGTTAACAAGTAACTAACGTAAAATGAGAAAAAAGTCGTTTTTTTATTTTGATGAATACTTGTTCCTTTAATTGTTTTGTAAAACTTTGATCAATCTGTCCGAAAAAACGGTTGGATGGATCAATTTGAAAATAATACAGGGCTATTAGGAGTACATTAAACTGTAAAATGACTTGGCAACATTAGTCTTTTCATCAATAACGGTAAAGTAACGGTAGATTTATTAAGACAACCTAAAAAGTCGTTTTTTTGTACTTTTTTCGAATCAGTATTGAGGGTGAAAAAAAAATTTGTTCTCCACCAATCATTAAAGTGTCTTGTAGGAAATTTATTGAAGTTTTTAAGGCTGTGCTAAAGTTTACTGTGCAATCATTCGTTGCTGAGATATCGATGATCAAAGACAAAAGGATCTTTTTTGATTCAAAGTCAGATATCTCAGCAAAAAGTTGACATAGAGAGACCAGAATGAAATTAAATTTACGCCTAATTAACAGGCTAACCGACCTATGCATTGGTTTAACTTAAAAAAAATTTCCCGAGCCCATGGCACCTTACAAAATAAAAAAAAAATTCGAAATTTTTTTCTTCGCGCTTTTTCTTATGATTGCGTGATAACGGTATCTCACAAAAATTTTCCGTTCAAAAGTCTCAAAACTAGAGATTTGAAGCTTTAAAATGCTTTTCTTTTCATCTCTGTACGACCGTATTTTACTAAGATACAGCTCTTCAAAAAACACTAAAAAAATTGAAAAAAATTAGTGTTCCTTTAATTTTTTGGAGTAGTGTATGTCGTTTTCAAGTATAACAATACATACAATATTATTTTATTGTTTGAATCAGAATATTTAGTTTCGTCATTATTTAATGTTTCGCTTTACACCAGACGAACAAATAAAAAATAACATAATAAAATCCGTATTTAGCATAGTAAAATATTTAATAAATTGTATGCTAAACACGCACACAATCAATCAACTTACAATAATTTCAAGGGCTATTAACTTGAAAAAAAAAAAATCTGCAATAAACACTTTATTCCGTTGGTGATGTGATGTGCTTATCTTACATACATTGATTGACATTTATAATTGGTTCATTAATAAAATAAAAAGTGTTGATAAACATCTGATTGAAAGATATATTATGTACGTCTGTCATGTGTTGATAAATGTATTCATGCATGTATTACGAAAAATTGTACAAACAAAATTACTGAAATACTTCACATGGCAGGATGCATGTTTTTTTAACGCTCAACGTGGCTTAACATCATTTTTATCTGTTTATAAACCATGAAATACGAATATTTGAGAGTTATAGCAAATCATGTTTCAATGAAACTCAGACCCAGAAGTCAAACAATCTGAGAAACTAAGTAGCTTGAAAAATGCTGTTAGCTAGTATCGCTTCTACTGATAGTTCTACCACATTGTTTCACGTTGTGTTGTGGTTGACTTAATTCGTTGAGTTAGAATGGTATTGACCAATGTATTGTAAACATATTTTAAGCCTCTTCGTTCACGTTTTTTTCAAACGTATTTTATATTGTAATGTGGAGTATATACAACAGTTGGGTGTACCATAACTCAGGCTTTCAATCAAAATCATCTTTTTATTTTATTTTTTCATTTGGACCAAACAGAAGGATTTGGTATAAGGAGGGCTCTGCTGATGAAACGATATATAGGAAACACGGAAATAGATGGTTCTGGTTTTTCATACTACCTATATAGGTACATACCTCATATTGGATCAGCCAGATTTAAATATTTAATCGGCCAAATGTAAGAACTTCATCCGTCAGATTCAAGAACCTAATCAAACAAATTTAAGAACTAAATTTACCAGATTTAAAAAATTAATCTTCCACGTTTAAGAAAGTAATTTGACAGATTTACGAATTTACTCTGCCTGATTTAAGGACCTAATCGAACAGATTTATAAGTACTTAATCGGCCAGATGTAAGCACATAATTCAACTTATTTAAGAACCATATCTGCCAAGTTAACAAAACTGCAAAATAATTTGCTAGATTTAAAAATTATTCTGCCACATTTAGGAAACTGGTCTGCCAGTTTTAAGTTTTCGTTAGATTTAGAACTTAAACCTGTCAGATTTGCTGAGCAGTCGAAAATTAATTTGCCCAATTTAGAAATTAATTTGCCTGAATTAAGAATTTAAGCTGCAAGATTTCAAAACTTAATCTGATTGAAAATTAATCTGCCAAATTTAAGAACTTAATCTGCCTGATTTATCAACTTAAACTACCAGATTTAAAAATGTAATCTGCCAGATTTAAGAATTTAATCTACCAGGCTACCAGCCTTCTAAACTACCAGGCTTACAAAGCTGCCAACAGTTAAATTGCAAATTTTAAAAACTTAATTAGTCAGATTTATGAACCTAATGTGCCAGATTTAAGAACTTAGTCTGTACGATTTAAGAATTAATTGTGCCTGATATATAAGCTTAACCTATCAGATTTAAGAACCTAATCAGCCTGATTTAAGAACTTAATTTGTCAGATTTAAAAAATTAATCTGCCACATTTAAGAAACTAATCTGACAGATTTAAGGATTAAATCTTCCTGATTTAAGGACCTATATGTCCTCGATTACAATCGGCCAGGTACAAGAACATCCATCTGCCAAGTTTACAAAGCTGCCAAATATTTTGCCAGATTTAAAAACTTATTCTGCCACATTTAGGAAACTGATCTGCCAGATTTAAGTTTTTAATGCGGCTGATTTAAGAATTTAATCTGCCCGACATTAGAACTTAACCTGCCATATATAAGAACTTAATTCGTTAGATTTAAGAACTTAAATCTGTCAGATTTGCAGAGCAGTCGAAAATTAGTTTGCCCAATTTATAAATTAATTTACCTGATTTAAGCTGCCAGATTTAAAAACTTAATAAACATCTGATTGAAAATTAATCTGCCAGATTTAAGAATTTAATTCGGTAGATTTAGGAATTTAATCTTAGCAAATATAATTCGACATATTTAAGAACCTAAATCTACCAGGCTTACAAAGCTTAAATTGCCAATTTTAAAAACTTAGTTAGTCAATTTTAAGAGCTTAACGTGCCAGATTTAAGAACTTAGTCTGTACGATTGAAGGATTTAATCTGCTTGATAAATATATGAACTTAAACTGTTAGATTTAAGAACTTAAACTACCTAATTTAAAACCTTAATTTGTCAGATTGAAGAAATTAATCTGTCACATTTGAAAAACTGATCTGCCAGATTTAAGAATTTAATACGGCATAATTAAACATCTTACCTGCCCTATTTAAGAACCTAATCCACCAGATATAAGAACTTAGTACGTCAGATTTAAGAATACTGCGATATTTAAAAACCTAATCTGCCAGATTTAAGACCTTTATCTGTTACATTTAAGACCCTAAACTACCAGATCTAAGAATAAGAATATAACTAGACATACTTATGAACCAAATGTGCCCGGTTAGCTGCCAATAGTTAAATTGCCATATTTAAAAATCTAATTAGCCAGATTTAGGAACATAATGTGATAGATTAAAGAGTCTATATGATTTAAGAACTTAATCTGAAAATTATAAGATTTTAAGCTGCCTTATTAAATACCTTAATTTGTCAAACATAAAAGAAACTGATATGCCAAAAATTTAATTGCATAGATGTAAGAAAATAATTCGACATATTTAAGAACTTAAATCTGTCAGATTTACAAAGCGGACATCAGTTAAATTGCCGATTTTAAAACTTAATTAGCCAGATTTAAAAATTAATCTGCCACATTTAAGAAACTAATCTTTAATCCGGCAGATTTAAGAATTTAATCTGCCCGACATTAGAACTTAACCTGCCATAAGAACTTAATTCGTTAGATTTTAGAACTTAAAACTGTCAGTTTTGCAGAGCAGTCGAAAATTAATTGGCCCAATTTAGAAATTAATATGCCAGATTCAAGAATTTAAGCTGCCAGATTTAAAAACTTAATAAACATCTGATTGAAAATTAATCTGTCATAAGAATTTAATTCGGCAAATTTAGGAATTTAATTTGCGTGAATATAATTCGACATAAAGAATCTAAATCTACCAGGCTTACAAAGCTGCCAACAGTTAAATTGCCAATTTTATAAACTTAATTAGTCAAATTTAAGAACCTAATGTGCCAGATTTAAGAACTTAGTCTGTACGATTTAAGGGTTTAATCTGCCTGATATATGAACTTAACCTGTCAGATTTAAGAACTAAATTACCTTAATTTGCCAGATTCAAGAAATTAATCTGCCACATTTGAGAAACTGATGTGCCAGATTTAAGAATTTAATCCGGCAAATTTAAGCATTTTATCTGCCCTATTTAAGAACCTAATCCATCAGATATAAGAATTTAATACATAAGATTTAAGAAATAAAATCTGTCAGATTTACAAAGCAGCTAGAAGTTAATTTGCCTAATTTAAGAACTTAATTGCCTGAAGAATTTAAACTGCCATAATTAAAACTTAATCTGCCAGATTTGAAAACCTTTGCGTATTAGGAAAAAGAGATTTACGAAACAGATTTAAGCATTTAATCTGCCAAATTTCAAAACTTTATCGGCCAGATGTAAGAATATAACTTGACATATTTAAGAACCAAATCTGACAGGATTATAAAACTGGCAACAGTTAAATTGATATATTTAAAAACCTAATTAGCCAGTTTTAAGAACATAATGTGACTGATTTAAGAACTTAGTCTATATGATTTAAGAATTAATTTGAAAAATGTAAGATTTTGATCTGCCTTATTTAAGACCTTAATTTGTCAAATATAAAAAAAAATCTGTCACATTTATGAAACTGATATGCCAGATTTAAAAATTGAATCGCTTAGATGTAAGAATATAATTCGATATATTTAAGAACTTAAATCTGTCAGGTCTACAAAGCTGACATCAATTAACTTGCCAATTTTAAAAACGAACTTTGTACGATTTTTAACCTTCTATTATTAACTTAACCTATCAGATTCAAGAACTTAATCTGCCTGGTTTAAGAACTTAATCCACCAGATATAACAATTAAATACATCAGATTTAAGAAATTAAATCTGTCAGATTTACAAAGCAGCTAGAATTTAATTTGCCTAATTTAAGGACTTAAATGCCTGAAGAATTTAAACTGCCAGATTTAAAACTTAATCTGTTAGATTTGAACACGTTGGCATATTAGGAATAAGAGATTTAAGAAACAGATTTAAGCATTTAATCTGCCAGATTTGAGACCTTAATCGACCAGATGTAAGAATTTAATGAGATTTAGCAACAGATTTAAGAACTTAGTCTATATGATTTAAGAACTTAATCTGTCAGATTTAAAACTGCCAGGTTGACAAAGCTTCCACAAACGATTTTAATTCTATACCCCCACCCCTGGACAAGAGTATTTTCATTTTAGGTAAAAAGTAAAACGATCCATTGTTAAGTAAAACGATTGCAATCTAAAAATTCTTGAATAATTTCCCTGCGAATTGTTGTGGAAATGTGGAAATCCAAATGCATCATAAAAAATAGCTTAGAAATAAGGTTTTGGAAAATTATTTTCTAGAAACAATTTTTAAACAAGGTGAACATGCTTGCATCATTGCTTTTTTTTAATTTGCCTAATGGATGGAATAAAAATAATGACCAACAATTATTTCCTTTATAAACTATATAAAAAAACTACAAGACAGCTAAAATCACGGTCTAAACATAAAGACTATCCTTTATCTGAAATAAAAGGATTTACCAAACAAAATTCAAAACTCGTCGTCCACCAATTAAGATAGGTATACAAATACCACACCTGTACATTGAAAAAAAAAAACTGAAGAAAGTGAGCCACAAAATTCCCCATGAAACCCAAATGAATCCAAATTTATGTCTAAGCTCGTCACCTATTTAAGATACACAATTTGTCTAATTATTCCAAAAAAAAAAATTTCTATTTCTAAAACCTACAAAGAAAAACAAATTACCATTAAACACATTCAGCCCAACAGTAGGTATATATAGCAAAACGAATAAGAAAGTAGGAGCAATGTGTCTTACAATTTTTTTATCGGTTGCATGTTACATTTTCATTAAATAAAAATAAAATAAAAAAACAAAAAAATTTTCTTTTTAACAAATTAAATATTAGGTTGGTACGAAATTAGTGTGTTTAGTGTATAATTTTCGAAAATCGTTAAGTTAAAGGTGATTGTTTTAAAGGTAGGTAGGTATGTAACTATGTACTGTTCAAAATAGCAAAAGGCGTCTTTGAGTATGTAAGAGATATGTACACGACAGGATTTTTGGTATGTTTTTGTAAAATGGTTGTGCATGAATTAGCCAAAATTGGATTAAAAATTATTTTTGGGTATTAAATAGAGTCCTAATTGCTATCAAAATATTAATTGTCGGTTTGGCTGCTGTCAAAATTTAATGGAAAGAATTTAGTAAATTTGAGTATTTATTGTACAGTCCTTGGCCAACAAATTTGCACACCTATTGAAATCACATAAATATTATTTTGAAAAGTCGATTAGAGTGTTTAAATTTAAAAAATAAATGCCCAGTTTTCATTGAATGGGTATGATTCGTTTGTCAAGATTAGTGTTTTGTTAGATGTTATTTAAAAGTACTTTTTTTGTAGACATTAAGTGTTGGACTATTAAAAGTACGTATGCAAATACTGCTTTAGAAATCTTCATAACTGCGTTAAAATTCATTTTAATGCAATCATTCCTTTACAATTTCAAAGCTTGTTTTAAAATGGGGTTTGAAGCCCTGGTTTCCAAATGAAGTAATTAAACGTGTACGTGAAAATAAATAAATTAATTAATTAATTAAGTGAATGAAATTTTTATTCGGTGAAAATCGCAGTGAATATGTTTAAACTGATAAGGAGTGGTTGTTTGTATCATTATACCATTACACCTCTGTATATTGGAACTTAAGAGTTCAGCAAAATTAATGATTTCATGACGAAAACAACACTTGACGGTAAATCATTTAAAATTAAATCAAAAGTTAGGAGAAATAAAAAAAAATCAAGTGGTGGAGATCCAGAAACAAATGAGCAGCTTCATCTTTTGCAGCAGTAGTCAAAAACAATCCCACTAAGCTAGTTTTGTTACAACCGAAACAACCACAAGAAAATAAGAAAACTAGAGAAGATCTAACAATGAACATTGATCCTAAAAGAAATTATACCACTAATACGCGCTAAAATAGCAAACCCTTTCCTCATAAACAGTGAAATTAATGTAGTGATTACTTATTGTAGAAGAAATTCTCATAAGATAGACACAATTATTGAAGTGGATTCTGATAACTTCAAAAAAATTATTCAAGCTGACAAGTTAAATATACATTTTGACAGATGTCACGTAGTGGAGACAATAGGGATATCAAGATGTTATTAGTGTAATGTACCGGTAAACTTTCTTGCCCAAAGTGTAGTGGTGATCGTCTATTAAAGAAGTGTAAAAGTCAGGAGACAAAGTGTTGCAATTGCGTTGCAGTAAATACCAAACTGAACATTAACATTGCTACTAATTACTCGGCCTGGGATCGTTCTTTTATGGTGTACCAACGGAAGATGAAAACATTAAAAAACCAAATCAACTACCAATAGCATTCATGAAAAAAGACAAGCTGTACACTAACATTCGGAGCTTACCCTCAAATTTCTTGAAATTGCAGCAAATGTTTAAAGAATATGAACCAGCGATAGTATTTCTCAGCGAAACAGGGAGAGGTACAGGAAAGTTAGAAATTTGTATAAACAATCGTTGAGAAAGGAACAATCTGAATACTTCAGAAACAAGTTCATTGAAATTCAATACAATCAAAAGGAACTGTGGAAAACGCTTAAATCCGTCTACAAGTCTAAAAATACGACGCAATGATGTATCCAAATTAACAACAATACCGATAGCAGAAGCGCAAATGATACATTTGTGTCCAGCGTGATAGCTATTCACCAGAACATCCCTGAGATAAAGGATTGAAATTACAGAATGATAATAGTTTTGAAAAACTCAGCTTTCAAGAAATAACTCGCCAGTAGATATCAAAAATAATAAGTAAAATAAAGTCTTAATATGGAATTGATGGCATAACAGAATGGTTATGCTAGATGCGATGAATAATCACTTATTCTCTGAACATTTTACAGATTTAGTTAATCGAAGCCTAAAGGAAGGAGTAGTACCGGCTTCATGGAAAACATTAACAGTTGTTCCAATTACAAAAACCACGAAGCCAACCACATCTGAAGATCTGCACCCCATAAATATATCGCTTCCGTACATTAGCTTCCGTACCTAGGCTGGTTTTTCACTTTTTTAAGCGAATTAAAATCGTAGGGCCTTATTTCAATTTCACCCCTAAGTATTGGGAATTTTAAAATATTCTGGAAAAGGTGATTTAAATTTAAAATAAAAATGAAAATCTCGTTCTAGTAAAAAATGATTCTAGGCCCAGAAAGTTCCAGTTTTACAAACGTGAAAAACCTCCGAAACAAAAAAAAATTTAAAATACGAATTACCGCCCTAAGCTTTTAGAAACTAAAATTTTTGAGAATCAAGCCTAAAAGATAAGCTTCAACTATGTATATATTATACACTCACTTTCGATTTTTTAGGCATTCAAGTCAAATTTTATTCGAATTGTTTGTCATATTTTACACAAATAAATCGTCGAGTCGTCGGTCTAATCGAAATTTCACCCCATTTATGCACTTGAGCATCAGTTTTAATGCGAAAAGTTCCCACTTATTATATGTTTGAGGGAAATGTTGAATGTCAATTTAATTATTAAGTGTAAATTACTAACTGCATTATTGACCAAAATGGTAGATTAGAAATCGATTTCGAATTACAATTAAAAAACGTTGGAGCTGACGAAAATTAGAGGGAATGAAGGGAGGAATTAATGAATACAAGTAAAATATTGAGTGCCAATCACGTGAGAAAAGTCAACATATTATATGTCAACATGTGTTTGTGAATTTTAATATATCAAATATAAAATCAGAATTTCGGGCAAAAATCTGAATGAGAATTTGCATGCCCAAATATAATTGAATTAATTCTTGAATAGGTACTTAGACATAAAAATTTAAAAATTGTATTAGATTTACAAACTTGATTTGAACATCATTTTGTCTTTAATATGAATCAAAAGCTAATCGTAGTTTTCAACAGAAATTTAGTTATAAATAGAGTTTTAATTCCTAACTTTGAATAAAAATTCCAACAAGGGCTTGACTAAATATTGAGTGAATTTTTAAACAAAAAAATTCGGGGTAGGCTGTGTCTTCTACACGGCCGTAGGTGTTTTCCGTGATAACGTTTATAAGAGGTGCGAGAAATGGCACGATGTATGGGTTTGTTAAAATAAATTTCTTTATTATTAGCATCATGAAATGAGAGTACAGTGATTGTTTGCAAACGATTAAGTATTGGGCGATGGTATGAGAAGTACGATATGAAGAGCAGGGCTCAGCGGAGATGTGCCTGATGAATGTGAGTTCCGCAGACTAGTGCCTGCCAAAGTCGCCGAGGCTACTTAGTGTGATGAATACGCAGTCTAGGTCAAATATATTTTATATCAGAGTCCACACTGGCATTTGACCTATCAGATCAGGCATTCCCCCTTTATAGTGCTCTCTAGCATTGTAAATCGCCACTTTGTAAATCTAAATTTTAATTAAAATTTATGTGAAAATTAATTATTTTAATTTACTATAAATTATCTGCCACAGTTTCTTTACGCACAAATTAGCACTAGAATTGCTCCGAACAGATGAGGCATGAGGGGTTGTCTTGCTACAGTGATCTCAAGCATTGTAAATCGCTATTTTGTAGTTTGTAATTTTAATTAAAATTCATGTGGAGATTAATTATTTTAATTTACTATAAATTATCTGCACGGAAAAACATAAACTGGTCCTCAGCTAAGAAAATGGACTTTTAATTCAAGAAGGTGTACTTTTTCTTGATTTAAGAGCTAATTTTCTTATTTCTATCGAGTTTTTCTTCATGTAAGAAATGTGTTTCTTGAAATGAAGAAAAAATCGAAAGAAATAAGAAAATTAGCTCTTAAATCAAGAAAAAGTACATCTTCTTGAATTAAAAGTCCGTTTTCTTAGCTGAGGACCAGTTTATTTTTTTCCGTGTGCCACAGTATTATTAAGCACAAATTAATAACCGAATTGGCCCGATCTGATGAGGCATTCTCTTGCTATAGTGCCCTCAATCTCTATAAATCCCTATTTTGTAGTTTGAATTTTTAATTAAAATTTATGTGGGGATTAATTAATTTAATTTAAAATTAATTAGCTATCACTGGTTTTTTACGCAAAAATTGACACCATCGGATCTCCGATCGGATGAGCCGTTCTCTCGCTACACTGGTTAAAGCATTTAAATCGGTCGAAATTAGAGGTTCGCGGCGCGGGTTTCTGTGCCGCCCGATGACGTCATTGCGATAATATTATGCGTGACAAATAAACCCGAAGGACCAATCTAAGCAATCATATCTTTAAATTGCAGGTAATGCTTATAGTTGATGAGAAATTGCCCGCGACCAAGGGCTAAATTTCGGGTAAGTTTTCTGAACATGCGGTGCAAAACGTTATCACGTCAAAACCTTCGGTCTTCGGTGTTAAATCCATAAATTTTCAGTTTGAATTTAAGCAGATACAATTTTAATTGAGTTACAGAACGAACCACGACGCTAACAACACTTTGTTTTATAATAGAAGGAACTTACATTAGAAATAAAGTTTAAATTACAATTTGGTTTATTCAAATACATGAGCGTATAGCTTACAACTTGAGATTAGAATTCGGACTGCCTTTAATAACAGTTTGAGTGAATTTTAATAATTTAGTTAAAATTATTTAAGCAACATTTGGACTAACAATTCAATTTCAATCCAATCGAGAGATTCAGCAAAAAATTTGGATGCAATTAAATTAAAAAATATTTAAAAATTTTGTTTGAATTCCAAACTTAGGTAACACAAAGTTATGGTTGAAATTATGCTGGAAATTAAGTAAAAATGCCAACTTAGATTTGTGCTTGATTTGAAATTTGGAGTACAACTTCAGTTTTAGTTGCAAGTGCATTTAAGAAAAATGTCAGTTTTATTAGAAATACTGAGCTAGAGTAGAATTTAAAACTCTATAGTTTGAGTCAAAAAGTTTGTTAAATTTGTATCAGAATTTTGAGCAGAAATCTAAGTAAGTATCGAAGTATTTGAATTTTAAGCAGCAATTGAATAAAATGTTGAATAGAAATTGAATTTGAATAGTAATTTGGACTTGAACAAAAACATATTAACTGTAATTTAGTTTTAAGTTTAAAGGTTGAGTTTATATTTCGAATTGGACTGGCAAGAGAAAATTAAAGATTAAGTTACAAACTAAAAAAATAAAAAACAAAATTTTTAAATGATAACACGAAATAAATATGACGAGACCTCTGGGATTTCCAATAGTAACAACAAGTGATAAAAATGATTTGGAATGAATGTTCCTTCTAATAAATTCAGGTAAAGCATTACAAAATGTCGTTGCTGTAACAAGTAAATATCGGTGATGGTGATCGTTATTAAACCTCGAGATTGTACAAGCTGATAAAATTAGAAACAGCTTTCAAAATATAATTACTAATTTCTTCGTTGTCTAAGGTTCCAACGAGACTAGAAACTGGAGTCATAAAAAATGTTTTCGGACAATAATCACAAGGAAGGTCGCAGTTTGTTGGTACGCTATTTGATAAAAATCACCATTATCGGATAGAATGTTTCTAAACGAAGATGCTTTAGCTTCATTCATTAAAATTGCCAACGATTTAAGGCATGACAGGTCGTTATTGTCCTAAGGCGAGCAGCGAAATAATCGATGCCAGTGGAAGATGATGATGTCACTCGAGTAGGAAAATTAATAATTGATTCGGGTCCAAAGAAAGACATATAAGAAACATATAATCGAAAATTCAGGATATCAATATTAATGTCACCAGCAGTAAAGATTCCTCGACTTAATATTGCTAATAAAATCTGAAATTTCCAAGAAAAGCTCCAATCAACCCTTACAATACCAGCCGAAGGTAAGTTAAATGCAAATAGTGAGCAGCGTAAATTGCGATTCATAATAAACATTCACACCACCTGCTCGATATGACGATAATTCATTAGTATGTATTGACAAAATTTCACTCGAAAATATGGTGATGATGGTTTTTTATTATTGTATAAGCATTAATATTGGCTATTAAAACGTCAAAATTTTTCTGAAGGCTACGAATATTCTGCACGCTCAATGAACCAATTGATTTTACTTGCTCTAACCATTTTAAAGGCTAATAGTTTCCTAGTTAAACAGCAACTTGTTAATGTACTTGTTTATTTTATTGTGAACGAATTACATTCAAAACATACAAAAATGTCACACCAAATTGTAATAATTATATTTTCTGTTGATCTAGATTAGGCGACTGCATAAACACTTTGACGAAATAGGCGCGCGTGCCGTTCACTAAATCATAAACCCCAAATTCCCATTTAAAATTGTGCTTTAAATGAAGTATACAGTAATTTTGTGATTTTTATCGAGTTTGTATTTTATTATTTGGTCCCAGTACTTTATCTTGCTTATTGGTATGTCATCAGATCATCTAAACTGCTTGACGCTTGTGATAAATTTTTCATTATTCAGCATATCAATAGAACCACACAATGATTCCACAATATCGATAACTTTTGGTTTTTTCGTATTTGATACCAACGTTATCAAAACCGCACACATAAAATACTTTTACCGTATGTTGAACCAATCGGCCACAATTTGATTTTAGCTGTCGAAAAGTTGTTTGAAACGCTCAATTTTATAAATATTGTTTCTGAAACACTTGACCGACTTTGATCGACCCTAGTGAAGCTGGGAATGATAATATCATGTAATATAATTATCGACAATCCAGCACAAAATATATAACTCCTAATATATTTCAATTGGAAATAATTAATTACCAAAATCAAACCGTTGGAAATAACAACGATCTGGGTAATCAAACTGCTGAAAATAATAGTGGTTTTAGATGACCGATCTAACTCTCGTTCATGTAAACTACGACGAACAATATCGTGCGTAAATACATAGGTGAAGAAGAATTTCAGGTTTATGAACAGCGAAACAAATACTATCACTACATTTTTGAAATCAATATTAATGTACGAGTATCCTACTATTGTACTCTTTTTTGAAATAATACCACAGTTTATCAAAGGTCGTAAATTTGGATTTTGTGTCGATAACCTTTCACATATCTATCTTTCTAAAATAGTGAAAATCTTGCAATAGTTATTATAATTCTTAATCTTTTTTTTCTTATTCTTTATAGAACATTCGAAAACTTATTTATAAGTCCACAAACGAAATTCTAACCAAATATTAAACAAATCCGGTTTCTTTATCAAACACAAACCGAGTTAATATTTCTAAAACCATAATTAATGTAATCTTGCGTAAAACAAAATGTTAGTTGGTTGATGCTTCTTTTGTATTTTCTTATCCCAGATTGAAAAGACCGGTGTTTCATAAAATTATCTGACATAATCATAACCATTTTCAATAAAGATACCGAATCTGCCAGTGCCTACCACTCCCGAGCAGACTTTGGCCACCCGGTTAAAGGCAAACTTTTAAACGCGTACTTTAATAAAAAAAAATAAAAAAAAAATTGTTTATCACATGCTACATAGTGGTTTTATACACGGTGAAAACTGTCGTACAAAATTACAAAAATTGACGTAGCTGACATTAATAAGCAATTGTCGGATGACTCTTCGATATGGCTACACGTCTCAAAATTTGATGCGGATACTTCCGAAAATGAAATTGCGTCCATGGCAAAAACTTGTTTGGAGATCGAAGACTGTAAGGCATTCAAACTAGTCCCTAAACAAAGAAGCATCGAATCTCTGGAGTTTGTTTGCTTCAAATTGGGCATAAAAGCTGATGTACGTATTAAGGCCCTAGACCCTAATACTTGGCCAACCGGTGTACACATTCGGGAGTTTTACGATAAAAATTTTCGGCCAACTTTGCCTCCACGGGTGAAATTTCGAACAACTGCTGCTCTCAACATGTCAGCAGAATAAATTATAATAGCTTACTAAGTAGTAAATTTGTCCCAAGTAATAACCTACAGTGTGAAATTTCGGATACCAGCTGTACCAGTCAACTCTCCAGTAATGTAAGCGATGTAGTCTCGGGCAGGGTGCTTCAGCCTATAAGTTCTGGACAAACCTCTTTTACCTCGCTGTACTACCATAATGCCTCTAGCATTCGAGGTAAAGCTAAATTATTCTTGCTTGGCGTGCTTGACAATGATTACGATGTGATCATTATCTCGGAAACATGGCTTACTAAAAGTTTCAATTCGGCGGAATATTTTCCACCTAACTACGTCGTTCACAGGAATGATCGGCATGATTTTTGTACCAGCCTGAAGGGGGGAGGTGTGTTGGTCGCTGTTAAATGTTCGATTTCAAACGGGCTCATTGCATGTCATCCAACTTATGATGTTATTGCTGTACGTATTAATGTAGCCAGTGCCTCCATCCTCGTAGTAGCTGCATATGTTCCCTGCGGATCTACCCTGGAATATTATCTGGGAATTATTAATTTCATCGATTCTGCTGTTGCGCCATTGGTTCGTGATGGTGAACAACTAATTGTTACTGGTGACTTCAATCTTCCTGATATTACTTGGATTGATGTTGATGGAGTTTTCACGGCCTGTTCCAATGACCAAAAAGGATTAGCAGTCACTGATTATTTTGCTAGCACAGCATTGATGCAGGTGAACCGAATAGGCAATAGTCGAGGGAAATTCCTCGATTTGGTGTTTTCAACTGATGTTATGTATTTGGAGCTCTCGCCGTGTGAGGACTTCACTGGATGTACGAGCATATATCATACCCCAATTATGATATACATTTTCCATGAGAATTGTAATACTATGTGTTCTTCTAGTAATTCTTTTCATTTCGATTTTAGACATGCTGACTACGTTTCTTTAAACAAATTTCTTGTCGATTCGGACTGGGTATTTCTAGAACGAGGAGGAGACTTGAATGATAGTGTATTTTTGTTCAACGAGCTTCTCAAGTCTGGTATTGAAAGATATGTTCCTTCAGTGAAAAACGAACCTCGGTATCGAGAGCCGTGGTATAATAAACAGCTAATTCGTATTGAGAAACGCCGTAATAAGTTTCATTCTTTATATAAGTTGCACGGTGTTGAGTTTTATCCTAGCTTCAACACTGCTCGTAAGGAGTTTAAAACTTTAAACTGGTTCCTTTACAATAACTACATTTTGCAAATCAAAGATGAATTAACTTCCTATCCTAAGAAATTCTGGAATTTCATAAATGGTAAAAAGAAGGTTGCTGGGTTTCCTACCCCAATGACTTTTAAGAACTCTTTCGCCAGTCAGCCCTCTGATATATCAAATTTGTTTGCCAATTTTTTTGAGTCTGTCTATGAAGAACCTGCGGTATCATATAACAAGCCTTTTACTAACCGCTGTCTTTCTGATTTTATCTTTTTAAAATTTACGGAAGCAGAAGTCTATGATGGGTTATCTCAACTGGAAGTTAATAAGGGAGCAGGACAGGATGGCTTTCCACCCATCCTTATTAAGAATTGTGCAGTGAGTCTAGCCCCTCCACTGACTATTATCTTTAATAATAGCCTACGTACAGGGATTTTTCCTGATCTCTGGAAATTATCTTTCATCCGTCCGATTTTCAAATCTGGCAAAAGAAGTGAAGTCATCAACTATCGCGGAATCGCTATTCTTTCTGCTATACCAAAACTATTCGAATCCATGGTACAGAAATTTTTGTTTTTTCATGTAAAAAGGTTTATTTCTCCTGCTCAACACGGATTTTATCCGGGTAGGTCTACGGCGACTAATCTAGTCTCTTTTTGTGGACATTTGTATAGTAGACTAGAACATAGGCAACAAGTAGATGTAGTATACACCGATTTTTCAAAGGCTTTCGATAAAATTGACCATTCGATTCTTATCGATAAGCTGGATAAACTAGATTGTCAGTTCATCCCTATTAAGTGGTTGCATTCATATCTGTCTGATCGGGGCCAATTTGTTAAGGTTAACGATTTTAGCTCTCGTTCATTTCGTGTTACCTCAGGAGTTCCTCAAGGAAGTCACATTGGTCCGCTTTTATTTTCATTATTTGTAAATGATGTTGTTGAGTGTTTTGAATTTGCTTGAGTCTGCTTTACGCAGATGATATGAAAATATTTGCTCCAATTAATGAGGTTGCTGATTGTGTGAAACTGCAAGCTGACTTGATTAAATTTTGCAGTTGGTCAATCAATAACAAATTGTTGCTGAATGTGGGTAAATGCAGGATTTTATCATTCTCTCGGATGCGATCGCCAATATTCCAGCAATATTTTTTATATAATATTGCTGTTGACAGAGTTGAGTTCATGTCCGACTTAGGTATAATGTTTTCTTCTGATCTATCTTTTACTAAACACATTGATTGTATCATTACGAAAGCTTACATTATGCTAGGTTTCATTAAGCGCAATTGTAAGGACTTTTGCGACTCGCGCACACTGAAAACTCTATATATATGCTTTGTTCGTTCAGTTCTAGAATACGCTTCTCAGATCTGGTCCCCATTTTATAAGTGCCATTCAGATAGAATTGAGAGTGTTCAGAAGCAATTTGTTCTGTATGCCCTCCGGGGATTACCCACTGAGAGAGCGCATCAATACATTCTCCCGCCTTATATTGATCGTTGTAATTTATTAAAACTACAACGTTTGGATCACCGACGAGACGTTGCATCTGCTATATTCGTTCACGATGTTCTGACTTCCCGAATAGATTGTGACGAATTACTTGCTCGTTTCAATATCTACGCTCCCATGCGCTGTTTGCGCGGTCGCCCTTTGCTACATATTGATCCTGTCTCCACGAACTTTGCACTTTCGGAACCAGTCTTGAGAATGTCGCGGCTTTTTAATTCGTTTTACGATGTTTTCGACTTTAATATGACAAGAAGTTCGTTTAAAAACGAATTGTTTAAATGTCTCTCCAGTAATTGTTAAATTTTGTTTTTTGTATGTTTACTTACCAATTGTATAAATATTTACTGTAGGTAATAATTTAAATAAATAAATATTCAGTTTAACCAAAAATATAGTGCCTTGAAAAAAGTCGTTGAGAGCTGGGAAAAAATCGTGTTATTACTTTAGCCGTCTTCCAATGGGCAAAATTTGCTACTTGGAAGTACTTGCGAGTAGATACCCAATGGAACGAGAAATTGAGTAACACAAGTAAAACACAGCCTTCTGTTTAGTTGTTTTTTTGTCTTTTGTAAAGTTGTTTATTATAGAAATGGCGATATTTCAAATTAGATTCAAAATATGACAAAAAAAATGGACATGTAATAAAAGGAAAGTATTGATATTTACCGCATTGATATTTAAACACATTTTTCTTACAAATGTATCATCAACAACAAAATAATTTTGTATTAATTTTGACATTTTACATCATCAAAAAATAAAAAAATGGAGGTGTGGCCAACACACGACTTTCTTTTACGAACAGCGAATTTTGAAAAACTTTTATAATTCAAATTTCCCGCAAACTTAATTAAGATTGTTTTTATTATTTCATGTTTTCTGTAAATTGTAAATTTTTGAAATATTTGCAAAATAAATTTTCTGTTTTACGGAATCTGGGAGCTGGGAACTGGGACCCCAAAATTTATGTAAAAATTTTAAACATGAAGTTGCAGTTTGATTGCTTAAACCATTTGGACTACAAATTGACAGTCATATGTATATACCAACAGACACCACTTCAAAACTCAATTTTTTGAACTCATTAGTACACACGTAAAAGAAATAAAAGGTGATATTTATGAATTTAAATTTTTTCTTTTAATTTTTTGGAATTTGTATTAGTGATTTTTTGTAAATCTTATTAAAATATGTGCAAAACACATTTTCGGGCCGAGAGTGGCCACTTCCGGTTGACCGATTTGGCAATTTAACATACATGTAGGCTAAATATTTTTATAACATACAGTACGTCACTGAAGTGTGCAAATTAATTATAATTAGCATAATTGGGCTAATACACACAACAATTAAAATGACAAATGCAAGAACTGCTGTAACTCCCTGTAAAAAAGTGTGGGGGGGGGGGGCAAGAGTTGCGAAATATTTTTGCAATTATAAAACGATATATATACTTAAGTATTACAAACCCTAATAAGTCGTTAAAAAAGTTAAAAAACATGAAAAAATGATCCACATTCAATTATGTAATATTTGCATTAAAAACCGGAAGTATGTCACTGTAGTGTGCAAATTAATTATAATTAGCATAATTAGGCTATATATACACATATATTTATGTGTTGGCAAAACAATATTTAATTTTTTTTTTATAAAATTTTTAAATTTTTTTTAAATTTTTTTTTTTAATTTTTAATTTTAATTTTTTTAATTTTTAATTTGTTTATTTTTATTTTTTTTTGATTTTTGGAAACATTTTGTATTAGTAATTTTTTGTAAACCTTATACTTTTTAAGATATTTGCAAAACAAATTTTCTGGCCCAAGGGAGTGGCCACTTCCGGTGGACCGATTTGAAGTAAAATTCACTGGGACCTCCCAATTTATCCAAAAAGCTTAAATCTGAAGTTTTAGTTCGATTGGTTAAGCCATCTGGGCTGTAGAGAGGACACAGACTGACAGACAGACGGACAGACAGACGGACAGACAGACGGACTGACAGACAGACATCATTTCGAAACCCATTTTTTCGGACTCAGGGGACCTCAAAACAGATAAATCTTCAATAATCTCAAGGTCGAAAATTTTCATGATTACTATACTTTATTTTACTTACGTAAAAGAAAGTAAAAAACTCGAACGTAAAAAAAAACTCTCGAAAAATATCGAAAAAGGTCTAAAAGCCATCTATTGGAATTTTCGCAACTAAAATCCACTAGCGCAAATTTTATGCGTAACTACTTCTGTTTCCTACACCATCGTATGAGCATGGGTAGTTGTGAGTAGATACAAGTACTTGCGAGTGGTTTGCTTTCGCCAATGGAAGACGCTTATTAGCGAAAGCAGATATTCATTACAAATATCAGCATGAAAGATTATTTGGAAAAATTTGCTTAATTAACTGGCTCAACCATTAACGGCAAATTCAAGCGTACATGTAAGTTCAGTGTTTGAGAAACAAATTGAAATTTTTCCTGTTTTGTTTATTCAGTTGTGAGTTACTTCAATATACCGCGGGACCATTTTGCATATTTTCGGAATAAATACGGGGACCAATTAAACTCAGAATCGATGACAACCTTAGTGTTCCAGTATTTGTACTGTTGCTCCTTTATTTTAGAATTTTGCACGACAGATCAAAATCAAGGTATGTTTAAATAACAGCTCAATTATATATTTTTGATATTTTTATAGCAATATCACTCAAGAAGAGTTATTGATCAGTCAAGCAGGTATATGTATTAAAGCAAACGTACGTAAAATAAAATTCATTATGAGCAATACCATATAGTGATAGCTCTTACTTTTTAGCCAATTAGGTAGCACATCAAAGTAAATGGCGGAGGTGGGATATTAGACCAGTTTAATAAAAACCAGTGCATTACTGACTAAAATAGAAAATTATTAACCCGAACTCTTACATAGAAGCTACCTAATCTGATATTATGGAGATAAGCCATCAAAGAAAGAAAAGTTTGCAGTTGCTAAAGCTGGTGTGGAAATCATCACTTGCTTTAAGTCTACCAATATTTTCGGCGGAGCGATAAGCATTTTAAATTTTGTCAGTAACAATGATTTTTCTCTACGTATATACATAAAATAATTCGACTTATGTAATATCGACTTTGTTTGTATTTCGAAATTGGATTCCGTCGTCTGAGTAAGTGTCGGTATTGATAAATAACGAACACAATAAAACAAATCAGTGCAGTTATTTTCAATTTTATAAATTTATTTTAGTTTGAATTTTATGCTGGCCACAAGACAAGTGGATTTTGAGCTGGAATTATTGCTGCAGAATTATCTAATTTGAGAGAAACTTTCTTCAACATTTTACAATAATCTGTTGAAGTTCTTGTTAGCTTAATTTACATCCGCTAGCTTTAAATACCACTGCCTTCCTCTAATTTAGGCGTAGCATGATAGTTACCACAAGCAGTTGGAGCTATTTATACAAACGAACAAATAATCATCGAAACTATTCATTTAGAAGAATATTGGAAGGAGTTCCTTTCCAACAAGACAGTTGGCAATTCTGTAGCTGTGATACTAGCTCACAACCCTTTTGATTTGTGTCAAAATAAAATCAAAAAACAAATAAAAATTGTTTAAAACAAATACCTGTTTTTGTTCACTTTGGAAAAGACATTCTAGAGTATTTCAAATAACAATAACCATTTAAATACTATTTCTTTTTTAAATTAATTCAAATTTTGGTATTTTCAGGAATAATTTTTTGATCCAGACGACAGGTTACCTCGTCGGTGAATTCAAAAATTTGAATTTCAAAGTAAAGAAATTTTATAATACACCGTCGTCATCATCGCTGCTACCTACTTAAGAGACTGCAACTTCTGCGCAGTTCTTCAAGCCCAAAGTGATAAAGTGAAAATTGTATTCAAAAGAACATACTATACTAGCTCTAAACACGAAGATACAGCCTACAGGAAGAGTTTCCATATTTTTGTGTGGACCTAGAATTGGCATTATTTTATTTTTAAATTGCTTATATGTATAATTATGTAAAATTATGTTTGTTACAGGTTGTTGATTTCGAACAGCTTTCTAACTTTGGTGAATCTCAAGTGCTACGAGACAAATGGCCAATATTGCAGAAAAAATATTTTTATAATTTTAAGTGAAACGGGAAACACTTTAAATTTCTAACGTTAATTTCAACAAATAGGTACTAATTTACAGACATTTTCGTTTTGTTTTAAAATGTATCGAGCTTAAATTCGGACTTTGATGACTAAAGATAACACTTTTCGAGAATAAATTTTAAGCGTTATATTGAATTGTTTCAAACATCTGAGTTTACTTTTCCAAACTTCTCAAAGTTTCAATATTAAACGAGAAAGTTTAATCAAAAAATTTTTAAAAGTAATCAAAATTTTTTAACGTGTTGTTAGGTTTATCAAAATTACAAACCTAAAGCAACTCGTAAAATGTAAATCCTACTTTTTTTATATCATTTAGATGTATGCCAGGAAACCAAAAATATCATAGATTTTTGTTGCCGCATTTTTTGCCAACCAGTTTCTTTGCCGGAAAAGTTTAAGCCAAGTAAACTTGAAGAACAGGATTGTTTTTTGGATCGTTTTCAGGTAAATATAAAATTAATTACTTGTTTCTAATTTCTATAGATCAGTTTGTCATCATCGCCTTTTCCTTTTTTCGGACTGCTTTTGTTGCCATACAATTAGATTAAATATTGTTAGAATGCACCGTTCGTTTACGACTCAGCAGATAAACTTTTATGAACTAGATTATGTTAATTTGGCTAATGATCTAGCATGGCATTAATTGGGAATCAATATTTGATAACTTGTTAGTATAGATAGTGCAGTTGTTATTTTATACAGTAAGGTATTATCTTTAATAGGTAAATACTCGGTTAATATTAAAAAGAAAAACAGTAAATTCCCTTGTTGGTATTCTTATTATCTAATTTCTCTTATCAAAGCTAAGGAAAAAGCCTATTTTCGCTTTAAGTCCTATGGATCAGAGTATGATTACTCTATGGTTTCTAACTACAGCAAAAAAGTTAAACTTGAAATTAAGAAATGCTGGAATTATTACATATTTCATATTGAAAATAGTATAAAACGTGAACCAAAATTATTCTGGCAGCACCAAAAATTATTTATAACCGAGGCTCAGTTCCCAAAGAACATGTTCCTTCATTCACGAGCTTCGAGCAATCCGGCTGAAATTTGCATTTTTTTTTGCTAAGGATTTTCAATCAGTTTATGTGAAAGACAATAATTTCTACAACAATGTTTATAGCAATATAAATACTCCTGAAACTTCTTTCTCTGAATATGAGGTCTTGGCTGTACTGGGATTGCTAGATACTAGTAAAGGTACTGGTCCTGATCAATTACCGAATCTATTTTTAAAGAATTTAAAGGACGTTATTGTTATCCCGATTACGTTACTATACAATTTGTCTTTCCGTCAAAATTGGAAAAATCATTTTTATTGCCGATCCATATTTAGAACTATAGACCTATACCTATAATCAGGCTGTTAGATTCTATAGTATACTTTCAGATTCCTTTGTAGCTCCGTCTGGAGTACCGCACGAGTCAATCTTGGGTCCCTTGCTCTTTTTTATATTTATAAATGATATCTTAGAGGTAATAAAGCCCAGATTTTTACCAACTCTGTTTGGTGATATAACCAGCTACCGCTTAACTTAAGCAAATATGTCTATATGACTTATACTAGGAAAATTAACATAGTCAACTATTATTTTAACATTGGTGGTACAATTTTGTGTCGAGTCGATTCGGTGAAAGATCTAGGTGCCGTTTTTGACTCCAAATTACGGTTTGATATGCACATTGATTTAATGTGCTGTAAATCCTGCAAATTTTTAGACTTTGTTCATAGGCGAGACAGAGAACACAAGGATCCATCAAGCCTAGTACTGCTATTTACTAGCATTATTAGAACAAACCTTGAATACTTATCACAGACACTTCCTTGACCTAAGTTATTTTCTAAAATTAATTTTTATACACCGGCTTATATGACTAGACATCAACAATTGTTTCAACCGTCGTCGGCTAGAACAAATCTTAGTTTGTCTGCACCAATAAACCGTTTAGAAACTAACCACTTATTGTACTTCAAAGATTTAGATATTTTTGGCACGTATTTAGTAATACATAAATTTTTATATTTTGTAACATAACCTTCAAATAAATTTAGTCTTTCTTTGGGAATTATGCAACAGCGGTGCCATGTATTTTCATTCCGGAATGAATAGTTTCAAACCAAGTTGTTGTTGGTATTCGCGATTTCCAAACAAAGTAGCTGACATCTGGTGAAAAGAATATGAACAAAATTTAACCATTGAATAAGGGGGATCAGAACTGTCAAACAGTTAAATTTGACAATACTCGCCCCCTACATTTGATGGAAATCGCCAATAGAATAATCAATACATAACTGTTTCAGTTACCTAAGTAAGTTGGTAAAAATATGAGTGAGTGGTTTATGTATTGTACAGTATTGTTTACGTCACGCGCTTCGATGTGATTTGAACTAATCGTCATATAACAACAAAATTATTTTATTTTTACTTTTGAAGGCTGATCGTCTTTTTCCCTTTAGTCCCAGTTCCATTGCGAATAGAGGTAAACAGTCGAGGTGGTGGAATGGGAACGATGCGTGAAATCGGTGGTCATGAGAACGAGACACTAAACGAGGTCGGTCGGGATTTTTCTTACAAGAAGGGTGTGCCTGGTTAGTGCAATGCCATATTTGTTGGCAGGAGGAGTTGAGTCGGGATCATTTTATGGCGGTTTAATGAATTATCTGCATAGAGCTTGCATACGATGGGGAAAATTTTTCGTTAGTGATAATTAGCTTTTTTGATGATTTGGAGATGTGAAAATGGTCAAATTGACTAATACTTAATTTTTTTTGATGATTCTCGGGGTTTACCCATAGGATCTTGATGTGGAGAAAGGTGGTGCATGGGCAAATGCTTTATCTTTGTCACTCTAGTGGATTATTATTATTATTATTTTTTGGCCTTCTTCCGACTTCGGGTCGGCTCGGGCAGAATGACCGTATTCCGCTTTGATTGATTAACTAAGCTGATTTGAGGTCGGGCGGGAAGAATTAATCCATTGGAGTGGCAGGGATAGGGCATCTTCTTCTTTTTATTTTTTTCGGATGGTTTCCGTCATAAGGTGAAAAATTGTAAAAATCTCCACCATAAAATCGCTATACGGTTAGAATTATTAGTATGTGCGTGCGGGTGGTGTGTTTCAATGAGAGCTGCTATGGAGTGATCTCGATTTGATTGTTTTTATCAGTAGTTGCGGTGGTCCGCTGACATGGATTTCGTTTCAATATAGCAAACCATATAAAAAACAAAACAATGTAATGAAATATATTTTTTTAGAATGCTGTCTCGTTCACACGATCATCGGTTTTATATGGTCCCATTTTATTTTGACAGATGGGCTGTTATTCGCGATGCAATTGGGCTTAACACACACACACACACACACACACATATTTTGTGTAAATTGCAGATCAATTATTTTAAGGTTTCTTAAATATAGTGACTAATTTAGATTGCTATTTGATTTTAAAGTAAATTAGAATTTGGGTTTCTTAGAATAGGGAACGAACCAGTTGGTTATTAAAATGATCGATTAGTTCGTTTTAGTTTAGAAACACCTGAGAAACCTGATCAGATTTCCGGAAACATCAAGCATCCAACAACGCGTGCGCAAAAATTGTGTGGTTTTGTGCTAACTAATTTATCAAATAATATTATTATCAAAAAGATTTAGAGAAAGTTGTAATCTATGTTGTAATCGAATGCCGTGGTTTTGATTTTTAAAATGGTTTAATTTTGATTTTGTTTTCAGAGATTCCTCTGAGAAATTTGATTAAAATTCCAAAAATTTCAAATATTCAACGGAAGTGTAGTTTAAAAATTGTGTTGTCGCGATTTTTGTCTTCTTAATTAACAGGAATTTCAGTTGAGAATTAATCTTTTGAAACTAATTAGCGTCATATTATTTTGATTTTGGCACTGGTGGCATTAATTGTAATTCATTACAGAACAGCGTTCATTACAGATTAAATTATTATCTTAGTGGCAGGTTCGCAAAATGCTTCATTTTAATAGTAGTTTGAGCTAAACTGTAGTTTTAAGCTCAGAATAATTTTAATAAAACATTAAATTAAATTAGAAATGTGTTGTCATTGTGTTACTATAACTATTGGCTATACTTAGGTGTCTGTAACCGGGTCTATTTCTATCATTGCTAACTAAACCTGTCCAAATTCTCTTTATGTTGTGTATAACAGGGTGTCCGGTGAATCCCGGCCACCTCCGGGAGACCTTGCCTAAAGCTTAGCCAAACACTCCAATCAATCAATCAAGTACATAAAGATTAACTTATAGTTTATTTCACATAATGAAATGAGGGTTTCAGAGTTTAAATAATCCTTTAGTTTATTTTTAAAGTAGATAGCGATAATTAATAAATTTCGTATTCGATGAGACCAAATAGAGTTTGTTATTTGTTGGTTGTCAATTAATAATATTTGTGGTCCTCCCAAATTATTTATAGCTCAATTAGACTGTAATATTGTTGATCAAAATTATTGAGTTCAAAATGTTATTATACGAAAACAAAACAAAAACGCTGGCAGCGAAAGGAGTATTACTTCTCACCACAATAAATGCTAATTTAATCAATTACATACTATATAGATGAATCACAACTGGATCTATTTAGTGCATACCATAAATAATTTGTGACAAGTAATAGCTGAGTTATAAAAAATTTGTGAATGGCAATCAATATAAAATCAAAACCACGATATGTTTATCTAGAATTTTATCAGCTTAACGTAATATCATGTAATTTCTTAAGTAAGTTAAATCGGTTTGGGTACGTAGGCATTCGCCTTGCCCATAATTGTGTAATCAATCTAATTTTTTTTTTGTTTTGTGTGTTCTAAATAAATAATAAAATTAAAAATGTTTATCATAATCTGTTAGGCATATACAAATCCAGCAACATATTTAATTAGTAGAACTTATATATATATATATATATATATATGTATATAAATGAACAGGTGATCAGGTACTCCAAAATATATGTGTAAATAAACATAAATTTGTTATCAATATCCCATCAACAAGCGCGCAACACAAAATTTAATTTTATTTTTGATAACCTTTTACAACAAAATGTTATATTTTTTCACTTAAGAGACTATGAAGACTTTTGTCACACATCACTTTTAAATTTTTAATTATATTTTTCAAAATCTATGTAATTTCATTTAAAATAAATAAAATTACATTTTTATATCCAACACACGCACACACACACACACACATACACTAAAATTAAACGAAGATCTATTATAAATATTTTCATTTTGAACCTTGGTGCATTTGTCACCGTGCCAACATTTTTTTTATTTTTTTATTAAAGTCTAGATATTTTCGCATTTATTTTTTAATTCGGAAAATTTATGTAAAATTAAACTTAATATACTTTTGCTCAAAATATTGGGCTAAAATTCAAACCAAAAATTTGACCAAACACATTTACAAATTTATAATAAGCAAAAAAAAAAATTCTTACACCCACTAAAAGTTTAAATAACTATTTGTATTAATGTAAACAGCACAATTAATTAAATTATAAAATTTTTTTTTTTTTTATGGATAAATAATTTAAAAAACTAACAACAATAACGTTAAAACTTTAAAAAATTAAATTTTTTTTTTTATAATCACAAAACCAAAATCTAAAAGATTTTTTTTTTTTTTTTTTTATTACAATCTTTTTGAAAGAATCAAAAAAAGCCTGCGGCCCAATAACACAATTTAAAATTAAATTAACACAACTTTTTTTTTTTTTTTTTTTTTTTGAATTTGCAAAATCGCGCGCACACCAAATCTGCCGGAAAACTATGAAGAGATAATTTTTGTGGTTAAAAATTAAAGCAAAACAAAAAAAAAATTCACGAAACGTTTTTTATTTTTTTTAAATTTTTTATAAAACAATTAAATTAATAATTTATCTCAGATTTGTATAAATTAATTACAAAAACAAAAAAATTCTCTAAGTAAATTTTCTACATATATAATTCAACCGTACGGCGCGATGCGTGATAGTCGACTAAAGGGCTTCACCAATATTATATTGTCTTTGCTTGTGTTTTTTACTTTGCTATTCGTACATCAAGTTCGAGCAGACAACAGTCTCTTACATATGTTGGTAGCAGGAGCGGCGGCGGCGGCGAAAATCGTAAAATAGAAGAAAGTGAGAAAAGAAAATTTATAAGAAAAACGAACTCAACAACAATAACAACAAGAACAAAATATTGTCGTTATAGTGTCGATGTGTGTGGTATTGTATAATAAAATTATTTTTGCATATATACAAGCCACTATTGTCTATATTCTAAAATTATATAAAAATAGAATTTCGGTGACTTTGAAATATGTATACACACATTTATAGCGGACACATAATAATGTTATATAGTGAAGAGCTCTGAGAGAATAAAATGCCTGTTGTATGATGGGCAATATGTGGATGGGCATGGCGCGGCATACCAATTGTCATTCTCATTTTTTGTCTCCTCTCTTTTTTACGAGTAAAAAGATAAATTTTTTGTAGGGCGCGCGCAATACATAGATATGTATATATACATTCATAAAATATTAAATTAATATTTTTACTTTCGATTGTACAGTGGACTAGTTAGATGGTAATATTGATATGAATTGAATTAACAATGGTTAGTCTTCAGCTCAATTGCATACAGTTATGCTGGCCATACAATAAAATAATAATAATTAGGTTAAGTAGTACTAGCAAGTAGATTAAGTCAAGGTTCGAATCACACCGCCTTGAAGTTGATAATAACAATGATCTGTAAGTGGACCATAAGTTGATTTTTGGGTAGCTTTTGGTTTAAATTTTTTTTATTCCTATCGACATTCCAGAGAATAAAATATCAGAGATAACCAGTAAAAGTTCCGAAATTTACTTCAAATTAGGTCTGTAATTTTTGTTAAATTATGCAACACACATTTAAATTTTTGTAATATTGTGATATTATTAATTGATTATGATGCCATATTACTTTGCTGAAAATAGAACGAATGAACTATCGAATATCATTTGCTCGAATGCAATAAATCCTTTTCTGAAGTTCAAGGTTGCTTTAAATGTGATGTGTAAAATTGTGTCATTCGTCGTGCAAAAATATAAAAGGAAGACATATTGCTAGGCTTGTGGAGTTTTCAAATTAGTACTGTTCTAGCGAATGTAATAAAATGCAATTGGTTGTAGACGGATGTAATATGAATGCTGAAACGACCAACGAAGCCACTGTAGGAGATCTTAATCAGAAACTTGACATGATCAGTTCTTTGAACCAAAAGAAACTGTAAAAATCATTTGTTTAAAATTAGTTGCAAATATTGGCGATACAGATATTGTGAAAGTAAACTTTATTAAATAAAATAATGCACAAAATAATCAAGAACAAAAATCTCAAGGTCGTAAGGCTATATACTGTCCAATTTCGTTGTATTGATAGCTGGTAACCGGAGCAGCTAAGGATGAACTAATATCTGAAATGAGAGAGAAAAAAGTTTTGTTTTCGTATGACCTCGGTTTCCAATTTGAATGTATCCGCCGAATTTACATTAAAGATCAACTTACCAGTTACAGGGCTAAATTGCTTCGCGATGTTCGGGACTTAAAAATGAAATCTAATTTTAAATATCTTTCGGTGAATAATCAAAGAATTCATCTTATGGGAAGGATGATCAATTAAAAGTGTACATTATCAATAGGCGCTGCTGATTCGTTGATACTTCAAAGAAAATATGAAAATTTTGGCCAACAAACACAGGTACAACACAATGAGAAGTTATAACACCAACATTTGCAAGTTTAATTTTAGTTACATTTAGTATTGTGGATGCCATCATTTTTGTCTATAAAAAGCCGAAAGACTCTTATTGATTTTAATACAGACAAACTTCTCTTTCTATTATTTGTGTGGGCATAAAACACACAGAAATGAGAGTTTTCCTTGAGTTTTTTTTATTTAGTGAATATAATTCGCTTAGTCAGTACGTTTTTGCCTCATACTTATTGTGTGAAGTTAGAATTGTATTTAGAATCTTAAAAATGTTATTGTTATTCTTAATTTAATTTTTTATTTTTCTGCTTAATATTTTAAATAATTTGGATAAACACTATACTATATGTATTTATTTTGATTTTATATTGGTGTCGATTATACAACTCGCCGGATTGACTGCGGAGGGAGTTCCTTCAATCCGCATTCGATCCGCATTTGAAATTATTTGTATTATTGAATCCGACGGAAATCTGCGTTATTGATCCGCAGTGAAACTGCAATTTCACCAGTTGTCAAATTTTTATTGAATTTAGGTTACATATTCAGTTATAAAGTACTTTAGCCAATTTAAGAAAAAATTATTGTTTAATAGAAAAAAAATAGTGGTTTTGATACGTAATCTTGGATACGATTGGATTGTATTAAAATTTAGACGAAGGAACGAGTAACAGTAACGAGGAACGAGAAACAGGAAACACGGAGAGCGCTGCGAAATATGTGTCAAGACATTTTCCAGTTGTCAGATGTCCAGTCAGTAAACATTTTCGGAAATATGGTTTTCTTTATGTTGAAGCTAATGTTCATTCTTTTTCAGATTCATAAAAAACTTCAGATTAAGGAAAGCAGCTTTTAATTATGTTTTAAATGAAATGAAATCTAAATTATCACCTGTGGTTAAATCGTCATCACTATTGCCAGAATTTAAATTGGCAGCGTGTCTACGATTTTTGGCAGAAGGCGGATACCAGAACGGTGTCGGTCAGTCCCACTTTGTTGGCATGGCACAATCAACAGTTTCGGTTGTGCTGTCGGAAGTGTTTGATATTTTGGAACAAACATTATGTGGAAAATGGATATCATTAAAAATGAGTGAAGACGAAAAATCCAAAGCAAGGTTATACTTTTTCACAAAATGCAGAATTCCTAGGGTTGTTATGTGTGTTGATGGCACGCACATTAAAATTGCTAAGCCAACAGGTGACAATACTCACCTTTTATCAGTGTTGCGAAACGTTACCTGTAACGGAACGAAATACCGGTATACCGGATTTTTTTCAAGTAACGTTAACAATACCAATATCTAAATTGTTTAAACCGTGTTTACCGGTATTTTTACCATAACAAAAAAAATTATTTTGGTATTTCGTTACATTGTGGTAAATTATAAATTCGAATTCTTAAATCATTAACTATGATAAAAAAAAAATTTAAATTTTTAAATAAGTAATGTAAAAGCCGCCCCGGTGGCACAGTTGTTAGCATGCTTGCTTTAAGCTCCGGAGGTCCCGGGTTCGATTCCCGGCGGGTGATGAAAAAATCACGGCTGGTTTAATGTAAGGATCAATGAACTAATCACTCATTATCCGTTGTAAAAAATGATTACGAAACTTCAAAAATGAAGCGGCCAAATCCCTCCATGGGATGTAGCGCCAGCGAAAAAAAAAAAAAAAAAAAATGTAAAAGCTGTCAAGATAACAATGTTATCACAGTCACACCGGGTTGTCTCACTAAAAATTTAGTAACACATCTGAAGAGACGACAAGCGGGTTATTTTTTCTTAGAGCAAGTTAAATAAAATAAAAAGTTAATGTTTTGTAACGTTATACCATAACGTAACGAAATAACATTTTGGTACAAAACCGGAAAACGGAACGTTACCAAATTTTTTTATTGGAGTGTAACGAAACGTGTAACGTTATACATTTTTTTTTCGTTTCGCAACACTGCCTTTTTTACAACCGCAAAGGATTTTTTAGTTTGAATACCATGATTGTAAGAACTTGATACCATATTTTAATTTAATTATTTTTTATTGAAGTTCTTTTTGCTTTTAGATATGTGACCATAGAATTCGGTATGTGGATACTACTTATCCTGGAGGTAACCACGATTCATTTTTTTGGCGGAACAGCGATGCTTCTGTATTCTTTAAAACGATTTATAATAATGGGGATAGAAACCTGAAATTACTCGGTAAGAATGCATTTTCATCTTAAAAATTGTTTATCGTGTTAATCGTTATATTTGGTTTTAAAAGCTGACGCTGGGTCCCTCTTACCTTGGGTTATTACTCCATTCAAAAAACCCGGGGTTAATACTTCCAAAAGCCGCTTTAACAAAAGCCACAGTGCTGGCCGAAATATTGTCGAACGTACAATCGGGTTATGGAAAAATTGGTGTAGATGCCTCCTCGGAGTAGCCAGACATTTAAATTACTCACCTAATAAAGCTGTTAAAATTATTAATGTGGCAGCTGCTCTGCATAACATTAGAATTCATTTTAATGTCCCAAATTATGATGAGCCAACTGGCGAACTATTTCAAGACGGCGATGAAACAACCGAACCCGAAGATGAAATCCAATTCCAAGAAGACCGAAGGTATGCAACAGAGGCGAATGAATTTCGAAACCAGATTTTGTTGAACTTTTAGGCTGATAATAAAAAATTCATTATTTGTAACTTAATAAAAATGGTTTATTCATTATAAAAATTCAAGATTAGTCAACCTCCATGGTTGGGTATATCACAAAAAAAATTCGCCTTCATGGCTTATTGTAAATCACATAATTAGTTGAGCCTTCATGGCTTTTATAAATAACAAAAGTGGTCAGCCTTCATGGCTATTATCACTATATTGTTTAAAATACGTATACCTAACTAATTCAGTATTTTCAACTCTATTTCTAAAATTTGTTGTTTTAATTTATTTTTTTCTAAAGCTAGCTACTCCATTTTTAAATGATGCCTCTTATTTTCGTCTAATAAAGCTTCGATAATTTCTTTTAGTTGTTTTTGGCGATCATTTATTTTATCAAGTGCCCTATAAATTTTTTTTTGGTTTAAATTTCCATCCTCAGACCTTTCATTTTGATTATTAGTAAATTCTTTAATGTTGTTGTATAATTGTTCATGAATATTACCTTGCTTTTCTAATAGCCTTAATTGTTTGGGTCCCTTTATTTGATTTGGTTCTGCTTCTGTATGGGTTTCCATTCCAACGCTGTCAACCCTTTGGATATCGGCCTCTTCTTCACGTAATGGTGAATCTTGAATTTCGGTAGCTGTTCGTATATTTTCTTGAGTGGGATTTTTACTGGCGTCGTCAGGATTACAAGTCCGCTTGCGAGGAACCCCGAATTTATTAGCATTCGCGACTCCTTCGACACAATCCCGAAGGCATAAGAGTTGAATCACCTCTTCGTTCAAAGAACTGAACGTTATTTTTGAATGCTCGCGTCTACTCTGAGATAATTTTTTCCTTAAGGAAAATTTAAAATCACTCCAAACCTGAAATTAAAAATTAAAACATCTTTTTGACTAATGTAAATCTTCTAACCTTTTTCCATTCAACAATTTCTTTGATCGGTGGTCCCAACGAATTTAATTCGTCGCGAATTGTTTGCCAAAATATTTGAACGGCCTCTACAGTTCCTTTCTTTAGGTTTTTTGCAATGTCGGGATGCTTCTTCATCATTCGGACCATTTGTTCAAATTGATCCCGGTTTGTTGTACGTTTCCTGTAAACAAATTTATGTCATTAAATTTCAATTATAATTTTTAATTTTAATTTTATTTTGTGTATAATTGACTAAATATTGGTAAACTAAATCAAAAGTAATTAAACTTACATTTTATTCGTCTCAAATCGACAATTGCAAAAAGATACACTAAAGTCCGATTTAGACGTACCAACATTGTTTTCCAACAAATTTTTTGTTGCCACTTAGAGCTACACGCAACACAAAAAAATGTACACGCGACAAAAAGAGAAAAGTATAAAACAACAATGGCGGCCGTGCCATAATTTTTTGGCGGTATAAAATCGACAAGAAAATTTTTAATAAATACGGCGCTGATACTAGTTTATTTATCAAAATTATGGCTTTTTCGGGTAAAATGAAAAAAATGCGAACTTAAATTTTATTTTATTATTAAAATTTTAGTAAAATATAATAAAGCGCTATAAAAATTTCGCAAATCACCATTTTTATTGTGTTTGTTGCTATAAAATATCAAAAATATACTCGGGTCAAGTATATTTTATAGTCAAATTTATTTTTATAGTAACAAATGGTAAAGTAGTTTATAGTAACAATTGGAAAAAAATCCAACAAAATTTTTGTTGGTATATATTTTTGTTCTTGTCTTACAAATGAAAATCATAATGTACTAATATCTTCATTTTTTGTTGGGAAAGCAATGTTGGTACGTATAAATCGGACATAATACGTTTTAAATCCACAGTAAATTTGATGCGAATTTGTAATGACATTTTTGTATGGAGTGCGATTCACGTGCGGATTCCATAATATCAATTTTTCGCACTGCATTACCGACTTTCGTTCACTTTTCATTCGACTATACGTGAAATGTCAAATCCGAATAAAATTCTCTCCGCAGTCAATCCGGCGATTTGTATAATCGAGGCAAAATTATTTTTTTGTTTTCTATAATGTCAAATGAAATCATGAATTGTATTGACGTGATCGTGAAATGGAAAAACATCAATCGTTACTTCACGCGTATCGATTCGCAAACGTAAAATTCATGTATGTAGTTATTTTAACGGAAGCATGGTTAAGCAAAGATAAGTATTACTAACTTTCATGAATTCAATTCATATCACTGTAATCGTCCTAGTGGTAACTACGCAGGTTGTTTAAAAATAATTTGAACTCAATTGTTGTACATCAAGAATGTTTTGGTAACACTAATATTATGGTTATGAGACAACCAAATAATGATGTTAATAAATTTCTTGAGAAGTTCGACTATATATTAGGGAAGTTTCTGAGCAGTAATGTCGTAGACGATTTCAATATAAATATAAAGAATAGTGGCACACTTTCAAGCAATATGGGTTCTGCCAGAAATCTAATACATTAGCTGCTTGCTTAGATGTAATTAACTTTATCAGTAAGAAAATGGACCAGAGAATGTTTGTGTCAGTGATATTTCTAGATTTATCCAAAGCATTCAATCTAGTAAATCCTAAAATACTGTTACATAAATTTAAATAAATGGGGTTTATACAGAATGAACTGAACTATTTTTCGAGTTATCTTAAAAATCGCAAGTAATTTGTTAACTTTAAAGATTATTTAAGTGAAATGCGTAATATTTACATGGGTATATTTGACAATTAAATATTTTTTGTTAAATTGGGTAGTGTTCAATTATTTGCAGATGACATGGTCTTGCTTTACCAAGCTTCAGACATCAATGAATTATATTAGAGCGTTTCTTGGACAATCATAATTTGAACCTAAATATTCATAAAATGAAGTACCTCTTACAGTTATCTCGGTCTAATAATAGATTCAAAATTGAAATATACAAAAAATACAGAATGCTATCTTACCGTATATGTTCGCTTTAAATCGCGCAAAAAACTACTTCCAGAAACTGGAATACCCTGTACATAAAAAAAATACTCAACGAAAAACGATAAAGCGGATACAACGATAGAAATAACGAGGTAGTCTTGAGTTTTAATAAAGGAGGTCAATGAAAAACGACGTATGGTAGAGTGTGAATGTTTTTTCAATAAAGGAAAAATGATTTGCCGCCCCGGTGGCACAGTGGGTAGCATGCTTGCTTTAAGCTCCGGAGGTCCCGGGTTCAATTCCCGGCGGGTGATGAAAAAATCACGGCTGGTTCTTGCAGGATCAATGAATTAATCACTCAATATCCGTTAAAAAAAAATTATTACGAAACTTCGACATGAAGCGGTCAAATCCGCCAGTGAAAAAAAAACCGACAAGCTTGTATCCGAGATACGACCTATTAACGTAGGACTACGTAGAATTGCGTAAACTTTATTTGTACAGTTTAAGTGAACACATACTCTGTGAGACAATAACGAAATCATTTTTTTTATCAGCAACCAAGCCCTATTTAGGCGTTAAAACCACCGCCTAATAAATAGAGATGAAACCCTTATAATCTAATTTACTATGGATTAGTTGTACTTTTTATGGGGAATGGGCGCCCGCAGGATTTTTTCCAGGGTGGGGTAAAATAAAAATGTAGATAATAATTTGATATTTTCCAATCATATTTGTCATTTATAACATAATTTCAAATAAAACGCATTTTTGTAAAAAAAAATTCAAAGTGTATTTCAATACATATGTTTTACTTAAAAATATAACATTTGAATTATTTAACCGGTCAATTTTAAAACAACGTGTGCTGGGTTAGAATTCACAAATTGCTTTCAAGACCAGTGTATTACGAAAAGAGAAACTGCAATCTTCTCTTTTCCAGCCCAAAACGATTTAAAATTTTTACAAAATATTCGTCTTGCATTCCTTCGATTAAATTTCGATGGACGCTCATCATGCACTGACAGCACAATCCATCCAATCGATTTTCATTCATAGTTGACCAAAGCCAGGTTTCAACCCAACGTAGAGTACTAAATAATCTCTCAGCTGTACAAGAGGTACCTGGAAGTGTGAGATTCAGAGTAATGGCCAAGAAAACAGCAGGATAAAATGGTACATGATATTGATGATACACGCTCTTGTAGATCGAAGAAAATCATATTCTCAAAATCTTTTAATGGCTTATCCTTTCAATAAGCAAACCAAACTGAGGCATCTGCATTGAAATTTTACTGGGATGTATAGTTGGCATAGTAAATAAGCTGGATCAGTTTCTTCCAAAAATCTTTCACGCAAAGAGGTGATATGTGAATCTAGGTACGGAATGAATATAGATCTTCTATAATACGTTTCTGCAGAATCACAAGATACATTTGAACGATTTTTTTGGTTCTTAGCAAAACGAGTCAATTTTATTTCGATGTTTAATTATGTTAAACAAAAAACAGTGTTTATAGTTGTCGCTGTTTCCCATGATAAAAAGGAATAATTGCGAAAAATATTCTTACTGGACTTGCTTCGTTATATCTTATAGGTAATATCGAAGTTAAAGTTAAATAATTTTATTGACATTATTATATTCTTGCTGTTTAAGGTATTTAGTTTGATTTGTCAACTTTTACTTTACATACATTAAATCAAAACAAACATCAAAGGACAACTTTAACAAAACAGAACTAGGCCAGAAAAACTAATTAAAACAGGTTTAAATATTTAAATTTTCAGATTAAGACACTTTTTCCCATTTTTTATAGAACTTTAGGCCAGGGGATGGCAAGTGCCCCTCCTTGCCCCTCCCTGTGGGCACCTATGACCAATTGGTTTTATCAAAAACAGTGGAGTAGAAGTCGAGATATAACGAGAAAAGTGTTTTTTGAGGTTAAATTAAATCTCAATTAATTTTGAGGTTAAGGGTGGTTTTAACACCTAAAAAGGGATTGGTTGCCGATAAGAAAAAGGCTTCGTTAATGTCTCACAGAGTACTACAACTTAGAATAGTTTTTATATTTTTTTGAATTTGACAGTTCAAAAGGTTCCCTTGGATTACTCAGAACTGACATGTGTTTTCATCTTCGAAATTTAACAATTAGATCCAGTTATACATCTCTAGTATACTGTTGAAAATCCTTAAGAACTTAAATTACTTCGTCTAGAAAGTATCCACAATGTTCAAAATTTCTTTTCTGAAAAATTGTGCCATTTCACAATAGTATGTGAGCAACATCAGAATTGACCGATATGATTCTTCACTCAGTGCTTCGCATCACTGTGAAGTGTGAACCATTCGAGAATACAAAATGATTAAACACACATAATACAAAATCAGAATTAACGTAAATGTTTTTTTGGCACCGAATCCCACCTCCTCATCCCATACTATTTCATTTTATATATCTCCCAACGCCTTTCTCCAAAAGTTGCTCCACCGTAATTGCATCCCAAAATAATTTGCTCTTAAGGTTTATATACGACCTTATACCAATAAAATTTATTACTCAGAAATAATACCTTTAAACACGATTTTAATAAAGCAATTCACAAAATGTGTTACAAAAAGTCAATGAAACGTCACAGAAATGTCAATGTCACAGAAATGGGAATGTTCTGCTATTATTGAAAGCTTACTAGATATAATTATTTTTAAATATTGACGATTCAAATGACGTAATAAATCAAATTAGTTTCCAGTCACTTGGAATCTTTGAAGTCCTATAAAGGTTCTATCACACCAAGCGCGGCGCGATTATTTTTATTGATGATTATACTGTGTGCTCTATCGGCCAAAAAGAAAGCTTCGTACCCAGAGTTGAAGAAAATTATCGCAGTAAGCTTTGATCATTCACCCAAATATTATATGAAATTGATTAATATTTGACACGTTCATTGTTTTGAAAATATTGTGCTACAAACAAACAAAATGTTGTGCGATGCGAAATAACTCGATTGGTTTTTTCGCGATGAAGAGCGATTTTTTTTTGCCGCTGGGTGTGGAACATAATTTCGCGGTGGCAGATGCAACTTCATTCGATACATTTCGTAAAATTGTAATTTTTCTAATAAAAATTTTAAGTTTGTAAATTGTTTTATGAATAATAATTTGATTTTTGTTCAAGTAAAGATTTCATGTCACTACATAAGAAAAAAAACGTGTATTTAAATTTGCCGCCGACGCGCCGCGCTTGGTATGATAGAACCTTAAAGAGTAAAGGGTAAAACACACCAAGCGACGACGACGGGCGACAAAATTAAATCGGTGTTATTTTGGTGTTTTAATGAATACAAATCATAGTTTAAGCAAAAATATAAGTGAATTTCATTAAACCATTCAAGTATTTCAAAATTCTAATATAAAAATGTGTATTAAAAGAAAATCTATCACAAGTGGAATATGTGGGACATGTCGCGTCGCGCTTGGTGTATTTCATTCTTTAAACACACCAAGCGCGACACGACATGTCCCACATATTCCACTTGTGATAGATTTTCTTTTAATGTACATTTTTATATTAGAATTTTGAAATACTTGAATGTTTTAATGAAACTCACTTATATTTTTGCTTAAACTATGATTTGTATTCATTAAAACACCAAAATAACACCTTAACTCGTAAACCTAAACATTTTTCGGCCTGATCTTTACGACTATACATTTTTCTAGGATTGCATAGGTTATACAGCATATAAATTCAAAATATGCACGCAATATTTTACATCATGAAATTAAAAAAAATTTGAACTTTTTATTTTTATTTTATAGCTTTAAATCAATATGGCGCACGGCATGTTTGATCAAGTTCATGATTATTTAATTAAAATTGAAATTAAAATACATATTAAT